>CM077911.1:54000067-55289100 GCA_039766575.1 Serrognathus titanus
CAAAATTCGCCCTAAAATTAAAAAGAAAAATCACCCCTCGAGGTTTGATGGATCTTAGACGTGATCGGCAATTTCGAGTTAACTTGAAGCGCCCAAAAATTTCGTGTAATTTCCCCCAAAATAATAAACACCCCCCCGCCCGTCCCCACATAGCACAAAATTTCCGATTTTCTAAAATTCACGTCCACAACTTCGCCGAATATTGTGGATTGTGGTCGCGCGGGCGAAAAACTGCGTGAACGTGAATTTCCCCCCGAAACAAATGCCATCGCTTTCGGCCCCCAAATTTTAAATTCGAAAAAAAACGAATTTTAAACGCCGTTTGATTTCACTTGTCTATTAACGGTCCTCGTCCGTGTTCCGTTAGAAAACGCGAAGCTCAAATTCCTACCCGAAACAATCGCTATCGTTTCGCCCCCCATCCCCCAAAAACTAAATAATATTAAAATTTGTTTAAAAAAACGACTTTTTCGATGTTTAATTTTGGGTGAATTTTGCCGTCCTGTCCCCGTTCACGTACTGTTAGGCGGCGCAAATCCGAATTTCCCAAGAAACAAATGCTATCGCTTTCGGCCCCCAAATTTCCACGTCCAAAAAAAAATGAGTTTGTCGTCGTCTAATTGCACTTGTATTTTAATTAATACGCCGCGTTTGTGCGTTGTTGGACAGCGTGAACCCCTCAAATTCCTCGCCCCAAAACTATCGCTTCGGGCCCCCGAATTTTTGGGGCCCGAATTCCCGTTAAAAATAAAAATAATTAAACGACCTCCTGCTTCGGTGTTTAACTTCGGATGAATTTCACGCGTCCTCCTCCGTGCGTTGTTGCACAACACGAATTTGAACCCCCCAAGAAACAAATGCTTTCGTTTTCGGCCCCCCCCCAAAATTTCACGTTAAAAAACGAGTTTGTCGCCTTCCGATTTCACATGTTTATTATCGGCCCTCGTTCGTTTCCTTTGCGTATCGTTAGACAACGTGAATGACAACAGCTCGGAATAATCGCAATCGCTTTCGGCCCCCAGAAAATTCCAATCGAAAATTTTAAAAAATATTTCAATTTTACCGTCCCCGTTCACTCACGTATTGTTAGGCAACGCAAATCCGAATTTTCCAAGAAACAAATGCTATCGCCGTTATCTCGTGTTCTACCCCCCCAACCCCAAGTCCCCTCAAAAATTCCAAAAGATTATTTAAACATTTTTCAACAAACCCGCGGACGGTTAATTTCTGTGGCGTGTCTTCACGATGACTTAAAATTTCCGCCAAAACAAATGCAATCGCTTTCGCCCCCCAGCTTCTTAACCCCCTAAAAATTCCAGATTACGAAAAGGAAAAAATCGAATTTCAGTTGAACGTCGCCCCCAAACCTGTTCGCGTATCGTTGAAAAACGTAAGTTTGATTTTCCCCCGAAACAAGTGCTATCGTTAGCGCCCCCCGGTTTTTGCTCCTCCTCCAAAATTCCAAGTGTTACAAAAAAGAAAAAAAAGAGACTTTCCTACGTCTCGTTTCAGTTGAACGTCGCCGTTGTTATCTTTGCTTGCGCATTCTTAAAAGAAATTTCCCCCGAAACAAATGCTATCGCTTTCGCCCCCAGTTTTTACCCCCCAAATTCCAAAAAAGAAAAAATTGAGCGGACTTCCCGACGTCTCCTCTCAGTTGAACTTCGTCGTCATCTTCGTTCGCGCATTGCTTGAAAAAATAACTTTAAAATTTGCCCGTCCTCCCCGAAACAAACGCGCTATCGCTTTCGCCCCTAAAAATTCCAAGCCGAAAAAAAAGAAACAATTTCGTCGACGTTTAATTTCACTTAAATATTGCGGTCGTAAGTTCGCTAGACGGGACAAATCTGACCAAGTCGTTCGCTTGCAACAAACACCATCATCAACCCCCTCTCGCCCCCCAAAAATTTGCAATTTTAAACAAGTCGAAACGTTTTCGTCGATGTGAGATTTTCACTTGGAAATCCGATAATAATAACGTCCGCGTTCGCGTGCCATTAGATTTTCAAAAACGCACGATAAATACAAAACTACCCCCCAAAACAAACGCCGTCGTTTCTCTTTCCCCTCAAAATTAACGATTTAGAAAATTCTCGCATGCCCGTTCCGAATTTAAACTTATTTTTGTCGTCGCCGTGCCGCGTTCGTCCGCTTACTTTTAAAATCGTATAAAGTTGAAACTTCTCCTCCCCCAAACCCCCCAAAACAAAAACAAATGCTATCGTTTTCGCCCCCCAAAAATCCTAATTCTAAAAGTTATACGTGATTTCAAAATTTAAACTTATTTTTGTCGTCGCCGCCCTCCCGCATTCGTTCTCATACTTTTAAAACCGTATAAAGTTGAAGTTTTCCTCCTCCAAAACTCCCAAAACAAAAACAAATGCTATCGTTTTCGCCCCCCAAAAATCCTAACTCAAAAAAATTGTACGTGATTTCATCGCCGCCAAGTCTTAGTTGATTTTGGTTGTCTTGTTAGTGTCGTTTACAAAATGATGGGCAGTACTGATCTCTACTTTCCCTCAAAACAAAAGCATCACCCATCTTTCTCACTCCCCCCCCCCTCCCCCAGATAATATGCAATTTCCTTTAAAAAAAATTCAAATTATTTCGTAAAACCGAAACGTTCGTTGGGGTCGTGCCGCGTTCGCTCTTTGATTTGATCATTAGGACCCTTGTAGCTGCGACTTCCCCCAGAAACAAATGCCATCGTTTTCACACCACGCCAAGATCGTGATTCCGCATGAAAACCGAACTTTTTAAACCGAATTCGAGCTGGGTCGCCTAAATTTGGTCGTTGCGGCCGTCTTCGTGGACCGCTTGTTCAAATTTTAAGTTTCCCCCAAAACAAACGCCGCTCGCCTTTCCCGAATCCGAAAAATTCCGTCAAAAAAAAAAAAGAAAGAGGAAACAAGAGTGTCGAGTCTATACTTGATCGGAACTCAAATTTCTTGCTGCCTTACGAGTTTGCTTAAATCTTAGAGTTCCCCTCGAAAACAAACGCCACACCGTATTCGCCCGCCCCCCAAAACAAAAGCTATCGTTTTCGACTCGCGAGAAACACGTACGTTTCGAAAAACGTTGCTAGATTTTGTTCGGGGCCGAATTTCGGCGAAATCTCGTTAGCCGCGCGCTTGGGATTATTTTTCCGTGTTTAAATTAAATTAAATCTCCGCCCCCCCCTCTCTCCCCCGTTCCCTTGAAATAAACAAATGCTGTCGTTCCATCCCCTTCATAAGGAAATAATAATTTTTCTGCGCTGAAAGTTCCGAAAAAAATTTGAATTCGGGTGAATTCCGAATTTGACTCGGGGTCAAAACAATTTGAAATTTTTTGCCGAAAACAAATGCTATCTACGGCTGGTTTAGCGCCCTGCGAAAACGCGCGAGATTTTTGCTCCAATTTCATCCCCTTCGAGTTTGGATGAGTTTATTCCGGAAGCGTCTCACGACTTACAGAGTTCGCCTACGAAATAATTTTTTCTTTCGACGAATCATTTTTGCCACGTTGAAATTTTCCGAAAATACAGGAAAAACAAAAACAAATGCCATCTACAATTTGGAAGCAACCGAACGTACTGCTACTCTTCGTTATTTATTTTCTTTTCTTGAAAGCAGAATTTTTTTAAGAAGAAACTATCAGGCTTTCATACAATGAAATTTGTGAACGCCACCCCTCTCGAAGGGCGTGTTTTTTTTCCCAAGGATCATCGAAAAACAATTGCAATCTACGCTTCAAAGCTCTTTAAAAAAAGGAAATGAAAAAACTTGAATTTGTACCCTTGAAGTTAACGGCTAAAAATGCGAATTTTCTCAGAATCTACTTCAATTCATCGAGGATTTCTACCCTCCGCTTAAAAACCCCAAAAAGAAAAACGAAAAAGCAAAACAAAAACCATCGACTGTTGATGGGCGACTGGCAATTGTTTATGAATTTCGAGCCAGAAGTGACTAACAAACAGCCACACTTTTTAACGACTTTTGAGGGGCGGGGGGGGAGGGCGAGATCAAATTCCTATCAGACATTTCTCAAAAATTAAAAAGTAATAAATACGCGAAAAACAAAAGCTATCGAATCTCCAAAAGGCGAGCGGTAACCCTCGTGTATTCACCAACTTTCGTCTAAGTACTTTTAAAAAAAATTGTCACTTTTAGAAAGGCAGAAAGGGAGGCAGGCGGAGGGGGGGAAGAAAGCGAGACTTAGCACACTCTCTTCTTTTCAAGCAGCGAAAGAAAACGTCAGCTAAATCAAAAACAAAAGCTATCGCAGCTCAACCCGAAGACAGGCGGACGCTGTTATTTTCGAGACGCAAATTTCAACAAAAAAAAAACAATCGTTCTTAAGTGGGTACGCGGGGGCGGGAGGAGAGTCCCGATTCCTACCGTTTCTTTCAAGAATTTAAGAAAAATTATGGTAACAAAAACAAATGCTATCGTATTCCGAGGGCGAGCGGCGGTGAGCTCAGAGGGAACTCGCCTTGAAGTGACGGGATGCCATTTCCGAGGCAGAAGTTTTTAAGTAAAATCGTCGTTTTTAAACAAAATTAGGGGTAGTAGAGAGAGAAGGTACTTTTCTCTTAAAGAAAACAAAAGAGCTTCGAAAATAAAAAAAAAAAATAAGAAACAAAAGCTATGGTAATCAGCCCGAAGTGACACAGTTTCGAGCCACAAACTTCTAAGAAAAAGCATCTTCCTTGAATGGGTGAGGGGGGGACGGGGGAGGAATTCACACCGTTCCTTTCAAAAATTAAAAACAAGTAAACAAAACGAAGACAAAAGCTATCGAATAGTAAAGGAAAGTGTTGAATTGCTTGAATTCGCGTTAAAGTGACTTTCGAGCCTCAAATTTCAAGAAAAAGCATCTTCCTTGAATGGGTGAGAGGGGGGGGGGAGATTCTCATCGTTTTTTTTCCAAAAAATAAGAATAAATAAATCGCAGACAAAAGCTATCGAATAATAAAGAAAAGTGATTGGGGAAGTGACTTTCGAGCCGCAAACTTTTAAGAAAAAACATTTTCCTTGAATGGGTGAAAGTGGGGGGCGGGGAAGGGGAATTCACATCGTTTTTTTTCTTCAAAAATTAAAAATAAGTTAACAAAGCGGAGACAAAAGCTATCGAATAATAAAGAAAAGTGGTGAAGTGCTTGAATTCGATTTTTCTTTTTTAAGAAAAAACTCGATTTTTTTTTGGAAGGGGAGAGGAAGCCCTCTTGGCAAAACAAAAAAAACAAACTAAAGAAACTTGGGTAAAAAAGTCAAAAACAAAAGCTATCGGAACTCAATCCGAAGAGACGAGGAAATCCCGATTATGATGATCTCAGATATGAGGAGTTCCATGAGATCAACATCCTTGAGAGGGTGAAGGGGGAAGGAGTGGTTTTTTTTCTTTTCTTCGAGAATTAAAAATAAATAAATAAAAGCTATCGAATTTTGAAGGTCGAATGCGCTTGAATTCATCTTAAAGCGAGGGAAGTTTGGTTCCTGAATCGAAGTTTTTGGGAAACGTTGTCATTTCTAGGGGAAGGGGCGAAGGGGACGCTTATTAATTTCACGAAAACAAACAAAAACAAGAAAATCAAAAACAAAAGCTATCGGAACTCAATCCGAAGAGACCGGGAAATCCCGATTATGATGATCTGAGATGAGTTCCATGAAATCGACATCCTTAAGAGGGTGAAGGAAGAAGGGGAGGTTTTTTCTTTAATTTTCTTCAAGAATTAAAAAATAAAATAAAAGCTATCGAATTTTGAAGGTCAAATGTGCTGAATTGCTTGAATTCGTCTTAAAGCGAGGGAGGGTTTGGTTTCTCGATCGAAGTTTTTGGGAAACGTTGTCATTTCTAAGGGGAAGGGGCGTGGGGGGACACTTAGTTATATCAAGAAAACAAAGAAATAAAGAAAATCAAAAACAAAAGCTATCGAAACTCAATCTGAATCGTGATTACGATGAACAGATAAGAAATCATCATTCTTAATGATTGTGCGAAGGGCGAGAGGATTCGCGAATCTTCTTGTGTTTTTTTCAAAAATTAAAAAAATAACAAAAGCTATTGAATCCCCCATTGTTTTTTCTTTCTTCAAGAATTAAAAAAAGCAAAAGCTATCGGAATCCTGAAGGTCGAAATGCGGCGAATTGCTTGAGCTCTCCTTAAAGTGAGCGAGGCCGCTTCCCAGTCGAAATTTTTGGGGATAGTTGTCATTTTTAAGGGAAGGGAGGGAGAGATAATTTCAAGCAAAACAAAGAAAGCATCGAAAAACAAAAGCTATCGGTCCTCACTCGAGCAGCGTCGTTTCAAGGCGGAAACTTCGAGGCGGACGCTTTTCTAACCATTTTTCAGTGCGGTGGGGGGCGGAAATCCAAAATTCACCTTTCATCTTAATTTTAGAAAAGAAAAACAAATGAAAAAATAAAACGAGTGGGCAAAAACAAAAGCTATCGAACGCGAGGGTGCACCGACCTTAGGCGAAAAACGCAATTTTCGAGCTATTTTCGGATATCTTCAAGAACGAGCGTAATTTTTAGGAACGGAAAGAGGGAGGGGGGGGGCTTCAACCTACATTTATTTTTAAAACGGAAAATACAAGAAAGCAGAAACAAAAGCTATCGGACCACGAGCAGTAGAAGAGATGAACGCTATTTTCAAGTGGGTCGACATTGTTTCGAAAGCGTTTTTAAAAGTGCGGGGAAGGGGCGGAAATTTAGGATTCACTACATCTTCTTTAAAATTAAAAGAAAAGAAGAAGAAAAATGACAAAGCAAAAAAAAACAAAAGCTATCGGACATAAGGATGGACGAGGGGGGAGTAACGTTCACCTCAAGCGATAGACTTTCTGTTTTCGAGCGGAAAGTTTCTAAGAACGAGCGTATTTTTTTGGAAAGGTGTGGGGGGGCATAAATCTGCATTTTTGCCGAGAGTGAAATACGCAAGAAAGCAGAAACGAAAGCTATCGAAGCTGAAGCTGAGCACTGAAGTCATTCCATGGCCATTTCCGACTCGGAAATCAAAAAAAGGAAGCGCGCAGGGGGGGGTACACATTTAAAATTATGATTTATAATTACATATTTAGAGCATTCTTGGAGAATCCTAAAATCAAGACGCCCCACGTTTTGCTCACGATCAGTCAAACCATTCCCAGTTTCCAGACAGAAAATGTCCCTGTCCCTGTCCCGAAACAAACGAACGCCGGCGTGCTCCTTTCGATTGAAACGCAACGAAAGAGAGGCGATCGAGGGTCAAAAGGCAAGACTAAAGAAGGCCGCTTTCACTTTCCAAACTGCCTCCTGGTGGTAGGCTACTCTGTGAGTCACTTTTAACGAAACGTGTCGTTTCTTTTCTTCTCTTTTTTGTCGAGGGCCGTTTGTCCTATCTATACCCGATCGGCGAACGGGCGGCCCAGCTCAGTCGAACGCAGAAATTCAATGAGCAGCTCGTATGTCCTACATAAATCGATCGCGGTTAATTATGGCGCCGCGAGCCGGCGACTGCGACAAACTTTGCCGAACTTAGAAGGGCGCGCGATGCCACTTCGAGATACCCCCGAATTTCTGGAAGATCGCCCGCGCTCCGTCTTTTATCTGAGCCGGGCCGATCACATGAGGCACACACGCGAAGATAAAATTAGGCCTAGCTCCGTGGGCTTCGTTATTCCCTCTTTTTTTTTGTATAAAACGAAAGCCTCAGATTGCCTCAGAGCGTTCATTTTTCTCAGAGTATTTCTGATTAGTTTTAGAGCTCAAAGGTGTCAGTTTTATTAAAAAAATAATTCGAGATTGCCTCAGAGCGAATTAGGCCTCAGCGGATTACTGAGGCAGGCAACCCTCGCAGGTTTGTTTAAACTCGAGGGATCGCTATAACTGATTTTCGCCATTTCTGATAAAAGTAGCCTCAGAACTCAAAACGATAGCCCCAGAGCAGACTTGTTCAGTCAGCAGTCCTACTGCCGTTTTCCCAAATTAGCTTAAAATTAATTCACCTTCGGGACCATTACAATCGGGCTATTATTTTGCAAACCTACCGTTATTATTAAATCAAATTAGCCCCAGAGCCAGATTTAATGAGCAGCTTCGCTCAGTAGACCAGTTACTGAGATATTGCCCTATTTTCAGGCGTCGAATTTCGTAATTGTCAGCCTCAGAACAAATTTGATCGCTCAGTGTGCTCATTTCGCTAAGCTTTGCTTCTGAGTGAAGTTAGATGAGTGTGCTCGCTCAGAAATCTATTGAGGCATACATAATTAGCTCCGTTGCCTTTGATTAAATTAACTCACTTTGATGCCATCACAATCAAACCGTTCCTTAAATTAGGAACTAAGAAGTATGCCTCAGAGTAAAATTAGACGTGTATTCTCGCTCAGTAAACCACTGAGGCTCATTAATGAATAACTTTGGCCCTTTCTCATACGTTTAATTAAACGTAATTCACTTTGGTGGCCATTAAAATCGAAGCGTTGCGTCTTTTGGTTAAAAAAATCAACAAGTTAGCCTCAGAGCGGAATTAGGTTAGACTTTACTCGCTCAGTAAGCCGTGGGGCCTATTAATGATTAGCTTTACTCAGTTTCGCGCACGTTTGATTGAAATCTAATATTGATACCATCACAATCAAGGTTTTCATTAAAGAAAATTCGCCTCAGAGCATAGCGGACCAAGTTTAATTATCTGCGTAACCCCAGAACAGAATGAAGCAAATTTTTCTTGCTCATTGGGCCGTAGTTATATATATTTCGTTAAACTCAACCAAAATCTTATGAGAAAAACTCAAGAAAATATGCCTCAGAGCAGAGCTGAGCAAGTTTTAAGTATTTGCATTGCCTCCAGCGCGGAATTCCTGCCTCAGTAGCTTACAGAATGAATTGAATTATTCTATCTTGTTCTTGCTTCAGGTATTTCACTCATTAAATCAAACTGAGGCTCTCCTATATAAGAAATGACTCAGGAAATCAAAAAAGTTTGCCTCAGAGCGGAGTTGAGCGAGCTTAAGCCGCCTGCACTTAGCCAAAATGCTGTTTGGGGCTTTTAATTAACTTTCTCGTTTCTTCCACGCGTTATATCAAACTTAATTTGTATCTGAGACTACAGATGGAGCTTCGTGATAGCCTCAGAGCAAAATTTGATGTGTTTTTTCGCCTACTGAGGCATATTTGTTATGACTATTTTATTTAATTTAATTCGGCATGATGGCCTTCCAAATAAAAGCATGCACCAGAGCTGCATTGCCTCAAAACGCAATTAGGCAAGCTTCCTCCGCCCAGTGGGCCACTCAGTTACATAGAATTATTTAACATTGCTTTTGTTTAAGGGCTTTCATTTAATTTAACCCAACTTGAGGCTACTGTAAAGGTATAAAGGAATTGTCGCAGAAATTGAAAACAGTTAGCCTCAGAGTAGAGCTGAGCGAATTTGAATTGTCTGTAATTAGGCGAGAAGTTCTCTGGGGCTACGTGGAGATTAACTTTCTCATGTCTACTACGCGTTGTATTTAATTTAAGTCGCATTTGAGGCTACAAACGTAGTTCTTGATTAATAGCCCCAATTCTATTCGAATTGCTTGAGCTTGAAATTGAAAACAGTTAGCCTCAGAGCAGAGCTGAACGAATTTGAATTGTCTGTAATTGGGAGAGAAGTTCCCTGGGGCTATGTAGAGATTAATTTTCTCGTGTTTTTCACACGTTGTATTTAATTGAAGGCGTATTTGAGGCTATTGACGTAGTTCTTAATTGATAGCCCCAATTCTATTCGACAATTCGCGTTTTTCTCTTGTTTCTTTCTTTCTATATAATTAACTTAAGCGTAGTACCATGTCCCTTGATCCTTAAAAATTAACTTGAGTTTTAATCCAATGGGGCTACTAGATTAGAAGTAACGTAAGCAAAAATTAAAAAGTGTCGAAATTTTTTGTTTGTTTTTGAAGATGCTTCAAGGGTTGAATTTGAGTCCTGAGTTTTTTTTTTATTTCCAAATATATTTTCTTTGTGAACCTGTGCGTTAACTGCAACCGAAATAACAAAAGATTTCGTCGAAGCTATGTTAATATCTTTCTCGATGTTGGGCCGCATTGTGTGCTGTTAATTGTAGAGTTCCTCCCCGTGATCACAATGTAATGCTCTGAATGTGTTTCAGATTAAAATAACGCAACGGAACTAGTACCTATAAGGACCGCGAAGGGGTCAACCGAAAACAAGGAGCAGCAGCTGTCGTTAGACGAACCAAAAAAAAAAAAGAGAGAGGACACAACGAGGAAAGAAAAAACAGAAGCAGCAAGAAGAAAGGGACGGAGCATCAACCCTATCTATCACCGGAGCACGTGGTTGCTTGCACCTTAGTATCAATCTAGCCGGGCGCTGAAACAAAAGCGGCGAGAGTTCCTCGAGAGTGCAATAGACGGCGAGGCGACGTTTCGAGAAGAAGAAGCGGAAGAAGTAAGGAGAGGAGGACAGCAGCCGCCGGGTCGGCCACAATTCGCTCGTCGTGACACAAAACGCAAACATTTTCACCACGGAGGACCAAACAATATTGAACAATCTCAAAGTAGAACATGAAAACCTAGTAGCAAAGTGGCTTCAAAACTCCTTCAAAATTCAAGAGAACGCCGCCCTGGATCTCCGAGCGACTCCTCTAAGTCTTCAGATACCGATGGCCGAAGTTAACAATCGGCCCGTCTTCAAGATGAACAACGATTACTGGAACCAAGCGCGCGGTCCACCGCAGAGCATGGCTCAGAATCTATCCAATTCCAATCAAAACTCGCCAGTGCCGGGCTCTACTAATTCAGTTCCGGCCCATTCACCTTCTCAACAGAGCAACAGCAGTCAAAACCATGTCATCACCCAGGGTGCGCTCGCTCTGCAACAGGCTCACGCACAACAACACAACCAAATGCAACAACAGCAACAACAGCAACCCCAAAACACGCAACAGGCTCACAGCCAATCCAATCAGGCGCAATCCAATCAGAATCCAACCAATCCAATGGGCCAAGCTCAAAACCCCGTGCAGCAACAGCAAGCGCAACAGCAACAGGCTCAGCACAACACACAACAACTCGGAAGCCCTAATGCTCAGTCGCATGCTCACGCTCAGGCTCTTGCTCAGGCTCAGGCTGCTCAGCAACAGCTCGCACTCGCGCAACACCAACTTGCCAGCGGGCAGAACTCGCCTGACAAGATGACCGAGAAGTTTGTTAACGACTTACAGGTATGTAAAGCTCGATTACAGGCATCAGAATTACTTACTTACTCATAGCCTCATAGCCTCAGAGTCTCAGAACTGACGCTTATTACGCCTCAATAAACAATCAACTCATACTTGTGCGCTTGCACGATAAATCGCTGCTTTACTATTGAGGAATGTGACAACTGTCTAGTTGCCTCATAGCCTCAGTGCTTAAAATATTTGACTGAGAACCCTTCCGTCTTTGCATTCGTGAAATCAAAACGTTGTGGAAAGCAGAAGTGACCTCATGGCCTCAGAGCTTGAAATACTTGACTCAGAATTGAGCTTGGCGGTCTGCTTCCCTCTCCAAATCATTTTGCGCATAGGCTATTATCTCGAAGACTTTCGCCTTGTTGGTGGAAGCAAAGGTTGCCTCGTGGCCTCAGCGCTTAAGATATTTAGCTTAAAATTGAATCTCTATAGTTGATTTTCTCTCAGTAGACAAATTTACGCTTGGAACAATCGAAGTATAATTGTTTCGAAGAGTTTTGCTGTATTGGTGAGAGCAAAAGTTGCCTCGTGGCCTCAGAGCGTGAAGTATTCATCCTAAAAGTGAGCCTCTGGGGTTGATATTCTCTCGGTGGACAAATTCGTTTGTACTTAGCCTTAAAGGAATCAAAATGCGATTGTTTCGGGGACTTTTGCTGCATTGGTGAGAGCAAAAGTTGCCTTGTGGCCTCAGAGCTTAAAGTAATTAGTTTAGAAGTGAAATTCCGCAGTTGATGTTCTCACAATAGCCCAATTCGCTCGTGTTTACGCTTGAGAGAATCAAAACGCGATTATTTCGGAGGTACTCGCTTTATTGGCGGAGTTGCCTCATGGCCTCAGAGCTGAAAATGTTTAGCTGAGAATTTAGTAACCAATTTCTCTTCGGTATTTACACACGAAACTGGAATAACGCGATTATTTTGAAGGCATTCGCTTTAGTTGTGCAAACTTCATGGCCTCAGAGCTTCAACTGTTTCACTCAGAGTTGATATTGTCGAACCCCATTTGTCTCAGTAGCCAATTTTTTTGTATTTCCACTTAAAAGTACAAAAAACGTGGTTATTTTGAAGACCGTTGGTTTCTTGGCGAAAACAAAAATAGCCTCGTGGCCTCAGAGCTTCAACTGTTTCGCTCAGAGTTGATATCGTCGAGCTGCATTTTTCTCAACAGCCAGATTTATTTGTATTCCCACGTACAAAAAACGCGTTTATTTTGAAGACCGTCGACTTATTGGCGAAAACAACAGTAGCCTCGTAGCCTCAGAGCTAAAAATGTTTGGCTTATGATCAGATTGCATTCTCCGAGTAACCAAATCCTCTCGCATTTAACTTGAATCTTTCGAAGCGCGATTATTTCGGAGACATTTGCTTTATTGACGGAGTTGCCTCGTAGCCTCAGAACTGAAAATGTTCAGCTGAGTATTTAGTAACCAATTTCTTTCCTGCATTTACACCTGAAGGAATAAGAATGCGATTATTTTGAAGGCGTTCGCTTTATTTGTGTAAACGAAAGTTACCTCATGGCCTCAGAGCTTCAACTGTTTCACTCAGAGTTGATATCGTCGAGCTGCATTTTTCTCAGTAGTCAGATTTGTTTGTTTTTCCACTTAAATGTCCCAAAACGTGTTTATTTTGAAGACCGTCGGTTTATTGGCGAAAACAAAGGTAGCCTCGTGGCCTCAGAGCTAAAAAGTTTGGCTTATATTTGAGACAGTCATAGATTGCATTCTCTGAGTAACAAAATCCTCTCGCATTTAACTTGAATCTATCGAAACGCACTTACTTAGGAGATACTCGTTTAATTAATGGAGTTGCCTCATGGCCTCAGAGCCCAGAATCAATGTTTTTTCTTTAGCAGTCAATTTCTTTCGTATTTATACTTGAAACAATGAAAACGCGATTGTTTTGAAGACGTTCGCTTTATTTGTGTAAACGGAAGTTACCTCATGGCCTCAGAGCTCCAACTATTTCACTCTGAGCTGGTATTGTCGATTTTCCTTTTTCTCAGTAGACAATTGCTTTCGCATTTGCACTTGAAAGCACCAGAACGTGATTATTTTGGAGACAGCATATTTTGTCTATGATGAGACGAGGCTACTTTGTCTATCACCATTAAAGTAATGATCATAGACAAAGTAGCCTCGTTGCCTCAGAGCTTACAGTTAAGATTGTCAAGCTGTAGCCGAATTCTCTCGTATTTCACTTGAAGGAACCGAAACGCTGTTAATTCGAAGACTTTTTGCTTATTTGATGGAAGAAAAAGTAGCCTCATGGCCTCAGATCTTACCTCAGAATTTACTCTTGTTGCCCCTTTTCCTCTCAGTAGTTAAATTTTGCGTTTAAAACGCTTAAACCGCGATTATTTCGAAGACAATCGCCTCATTTAAGGCGTAGCCTCAGAATTGACTTAGAATGGAATTGATCGAGCTTCCTTTACCTCAGTAGCCAGAATTGTCTCAAATTGGGTCAAAATCGTATCATGAAATTGAGTTTGCTAATCTCAATAAGTAAATAAGGTATTTTGTTTTGAGTTTGATGGCCTCAGAGTGGCTAAAGTACATCTCACGTTTGAGGCTACCATTTTAGCTATTAATCTAAATCGTAATATTTTTTTCTCACGAACGCTAGCTGGGAGAGGCGTTGCGTTGCTCTGGGGCTATTGAGGCCACCACACACTAAATTTTTTGTACCTCTCTCGTGCGTTAAATTATAGGACAGTCTTTTGTTTTAATGCTTTCTACTGATGAGCTCAGAAGTACTTCGGAGTTTCTGTTAAAGTCTGTAAGCGACTATCTTTTGTTTCACCGACTTCTTTCTCTCTCGCGTGAGGTATCTCTGCGATTTCCGTCTTTCTACTTAACGCCGTCGCTTGTCAATTTTGAAATTGTAGAGTAGTCTTTTGTTTTCTGCCATCCACTGATGAGCTCAGAGGAGGCATCTTGACTATTGCACTTTGGGGTTTCTGTTTGTAAATTCTGCAATATCAAACGATTGTCTTTTGTTTTACCGACGAGTCTGGCGATTTGGACCTTTCAACTGGAAGGGACGATTTTTCCTAAATTTTATTCGGACATTACTAAGGTCGTAGTCTTTTGTTTTAGTGAAATTTCACTGATGAGCTTGATTGTACTCACCTAAGAGTTTCTGTTTGTAACATTTGCGCTGTCTTTTGTTTTACTGACGAATTAGACGGTATTGATATGATTGTCTTTCTCTCTCTCGTGAAGTATCTTTCTTAGTTCATTTTTCTTTTGGAAAATCCGTTTTTAAATTGTAAGATAGCCTTTTGTTTTGGTGCTTTCTGCTGATGAGCTTGATTTGTAGTTTTCGTTCGTAAATTCTGCGACTGTTTTTTGTTTTATTGACTCGCCGGACGGTACTTGCGGAAACTGTCGCATCTGTCGCGCAACTTTTCGATTTCTTTGAGTGTGTCAGCAATCGTAAAACATGAGATCCGGGAATAAATTACACGCGCCGCGTTTCCGCCCGATTCCTTTTACATAACCATCGAACAAATGGCGGCGTGCTGCGTGCGTCTTTTTTTTTTTCTTCTTCTGTTATTCTCCTCCTTGCCTGCTTTCTTTCACGTTTTTTTTTTCTCTCGTCTCGTCGTCGTCCGCATGCATTAAACGCGGGGCATTTGTTACAATTTCGGTATTAATTATATACGGCCTGAAATGTATTTATTAAGGGGCCCTCCGGAGAAGGAGAAGACAAGACGGAGCGCGGTTTAATTACGTATTCTTTTCTCCTCGGAATCAAACACATGTTCGCCGGGCAACAGATGCATATCCATTTTTAAAAGATTGCCTTGAATATGTAAAGGGAGGAAAGGGTTAAATTATTACTCTGCCTAAATGAACGTTTACGCGTAATTATTACTTGCGGCCGTTGTTTTTTCTGAAGTCCGCCCGAGTTTCTTAGATAGTAGCGGCATCTGGACGGCGACGCCGCGAACACCGCGGCCATGTGATAAGCACGTGTCGTCCGACGGGGTGCGCTTCTTAGATAAACGTGGTCGCAGCGCCGGGGGTGGCGGCGGCGGTGAGCGCGGAAGCAACTCCGTCCAACCACCCCACTTTCCTAATTCGGAATCGTTTAAAAGTTTAAATAGTTTTTAATCGGCCCTGGGACGCCACCGTCGCGACGCTCGACTTTTTTTTTGCAAACACTTGTAGCTCTTCATACACTTTTACGATCATTTAACAAAACACTTCCGAAAAAATTAATAAATTATATACAGGGTGTACTCTCATATACTTTTTTAACAAAAAAACACTTTAGAAATTACTAAATTATATACAGGGTGCGCTTGTGCTTCTACGATTCCCTCAATTACATTTCAGCCCTTCATAAACTTTTGTCCTTTTTTTTAATCGTCATACGCACACTTTAACAATAATTTAATAAAAGAACAAAACATGTTGGAGAAAAAAAAACTAAATTATATACAGGGTGTACTTTCACAATACCAGCAATTAGCTTTCGTGGAATTCACTGATTACTGAATTCATTTGTTTCTTCATGAACAGCGTCGATATTGATTGGACTTTACAATCGGCGCGTTGCATAACTTCATTGTGTTTGAACATGAACGTGTAATTTCTATTCGATGAACCATCTACTTAAATCGTTTTGTTTTTCAAATTTGTAAGTCAAAAATATACTTAGATTCGAACACATTCTATTCGATGCAGTTTCTATCGAATGTTTTTTCAATGATCTCACGAATCGACGTGCTTTAGTTATTCTTAAATCAATTTGAGTGCGCGCACGAATTCTATTAAATGTAGATTCTACTTAATGTGCCACTAAGAAAAGTGCAAATAATAAATTCACCTATCGTTGTCAAAATCGAATCCCTTTTATTAGACCGACTTGGTTTTTATATAAAAGCGTGAGCAGCAAACGACGCAATTCGAAGCAATTTTCTATTCGATGCACTTCTTTTTAAATCCAAATTTGTAAATCGAAAATGAAGAGTTAAGACGTTGCGCCTATTAATATACCTTAGATGGAAAATCTTCGTGCCTCACATTCTATCCGATGCAGTTTCTAGCGAAGGGTTATTCTGTTTAAATCGACTTAAACATTCAGTTTTCTTTTAATATAATGTCATGAATCAACCTGCTTTCTTTTTTCGTAAATAATTTAGGAGACTCTCATGCATTCTATTAAATATAGATTCTATTCAATGCTTCACTGAAGGAAGCGCACACGATAGATTACTGCGTCATTGACAAAAACGGAATTTTTATATTCGATTGAACGTGTACAAAATTGTCAAATTTCACTAATGTAATCGATCTATTCGATGCGAATTCTATCTGGTGAACTTTCTATTTGCAATTTACGTAGAGCGCTTTCAAATTTGTGAGCCGGAAATTGAAGCGGCGCAGCGGCACAACGTAAAAAATGCGTCATAGATCAGAAACCGAGAGTTGTCGCTTCAAGCCTTACAGTCTATCCGTTGCAATTTCTATAGGATGGTCACTCGACTCAAAATCGATTTAAGCAGCCAGGTTTTTCCACGCAATATCATAAATCGACGTGTTTTCGTTTTTATTTAAACAATTTTGAGAGCGCGATCGCATTCTATTGAATGTAGATTCTATTCGATGTGCTACCGAAGAAGGTTGTAAATGATAGACTCTTGCGTTGTTGACAAAATCGAAATCCCCATTTTCGACTGGTCGTTTGCAATACTGTCAAAGGGGAGATTCTATTAATTGCAAATTCTATTAATCGAGAGTTCTATCAAGCGCAATTTCTGCTTTTAACAGTAATAAACAAAAGGAGCGATCTTCTTCTATTTTTGTTTTCCTTTTGTGGTGTTCAGAAATGAACATTGAATGAATACAAAATTGTCCAAATCACACATGCAATCGATCTATTCGACGCGAATTCTACTTGGTGAATTATCTATTTACGTAGAGCGCTTTTAAATTTGTGAGACGAAAATTGAAGCGCCGCGGCGGCACGTAGATCAGAAACTGAGAGTTGTTGCTTCAAGTCTCACAGTCTATCCGTTGCAGTTTCTATCGGACGATCACTCTAATCAAAATCGATTTAAGCAGCCAGGTTTACGTGGATTCTATTCAATGTGCTACCGAGGAAGGACTTTTGTGTTAGACTTTTGCGTTGTTAATAAAATTCCTATTTTCGACTGATCGTTTATAAAACTGTCAAAAGGAAGATTCTATTAATTGCAAATTCTACTATTTGAGATTCTATCAATCGCAATTTCTGCTTTTCAAAGTAATAAATAAAAGCAGCGACCTTCTTTTGTTTTTTTTTTTGAATTTCAGGAATGAATATCTACTTCGTTTGCAATCGTTGGGTCAAGATTCTATTCAAAGCAATTTCTATTAATTGATGGTTCCATCAAGAGCAAGTCCTACGTTGTAACAATAATAAACGAAAGGAGCGATTCTCTTTTGTTTTTTGTGATTTTCCGGAAATAAATATTTTACCTATTTCGTTTGCAAATGTTCGATCAAGATTCTATTCAATGCAGTTTCTCTTAATTGATGGTTATATCAGGAGCAAGTTCTATGTTGTAACAGTAATAAACGAAAGGTTCGATTTTCTTTTGTTTTTTTGCGATTTTCGGAAATGAATAACTAGTTCGTTTGCAATCGTTCGATCAAAATTCTATTCGATGCAATTTCTATTAATTGATGGTTCTATCGTAAGCAAGTTCAAGTAACAATAATAAACGAAATGAATATTTTGTCTATTTTGTTAGCAAATGTTCGGTCAAGATTCTATTCAATATAGTTTCTATTAATTGAATGTTCTATTAAGAGCAAGTTCTACGTTGTGACAGGGATAAACGAAAGGAGCGATTTACTTTTGTTTTTTGTGATTTTCAGATATGAATATTTTGTCTATTTTGTTTGAAATCATTCGATCAAGATTCTATTCAATGCAGTTTCTATTAATTGATGGTTCTATCATATATAATAACAAATCACTGGAGTGATTTTCTTTTGTTTTTTGTGATTTTCCGGAAATGAATATTTTATCTATTTTGTTTGCAAATGTTCGGTTAAGATTCTATTCAATGCAGTTTCTATTAATTGATGGCTCTCTTGTAAGCAAGTTGTACGTTGTAACAATAATAAACGAAAGGAACGATCTTCTTTTGTTTTTTTTGTGAATTTCAGAAATGACTTACTTACAGTTTCTACTAATTGATAGTTCTATCAATTTCTATCTTGTAACAACAATAAACAAAAGGGACGATTTTCTTTTGTTTTCTTTCGTGATTTTCACAAAAAGTTATTTTATCTACTTTGTTTGTAGATGTCAAATTTGACGAAACCTGTCGCGTATACGTGGGTTCTATTCGATGGAGATTCTATCGCTTGCATTGTGAAAACGTGCAAGTCCCCTCAGACGCGTTTTGTTTTTCTCGCGTCTATTTGGAAACCAACTTGTGATATGACTTACATTGTTTGCAAACGTTCAGTCAAGTTTCTATTGAATGCAATTTCTATTAATTCTATCAATTTCTATCCTGTAACAACAATAAACAGAAGGGACGATCTTCTTTTGTTTTCTTTTGTGATTTTCACAAAAGATTATTTTATCTATTTTGTTTGTAGACGTCAGATTTGACGAAATCTATCGCGCATGCGTGGGTTCTATTTGATGGAGATTCTATCGCGTGTACTGTGAAAACGTGAAATTCCCCTAAGACGCGTTTTGTATTGCTCGCGTCTACTTGGAGGCCAATTTGTGATATTTGCGTAACACAGTTTCTAGTAGATGAAAACGTAGTCTACTCGATTCCGTTTCTATTCGCTTAACAAAAGTGAATTACGAGTTCGACTTTCGTACACACAAAAGCAATACGATTAAATTTATTTAAATTCGACTCATTTGAAATAATCTATTCGATGCAATTTTTATCACACAATTATTGTTGACAGTGCCCAGTTATCGGGTAGAATGTGTTGAACTTGCGCCTGCATATTTTTGGAAAGAGATACAGAGAATAATGTCGGGGATTCTAGATGAGGATTTCTGAAGTTCTACTCAGTGACGATTCTATTACGTAAATCGTGATTGCAGAAAATTCTATTCAAGTGAAATTCACTTGTTTGCTAGAGCGAAAGTGAACGCGAATGTTACACTTTTGTACTCGGGAGGCTTACGCACATTAAATTATCCGTTTCTATTCGATGTTATATAGACAAACGAATGTCTATGTAACGCAGTTTCTAGTTTTAAACATAGTCTATACGATGCTATCACCGGTCGCTCACTCTGTATACGTTTATTCTACAATTGAAGTGAAGTCTATTTGTTTATTACTCTACTCAATGCAGCCTGTGAATTATGATCATAAATTAAGGCGATTTACTATTTCGACTATCTTGTTTGTCTACTCGACGCAATTTATGAATTACGTTCATATACTTAGTGTTTCATAAACAAAACGTCTGATATGTTGTGTTTTACAACTTATGTCTGTATGTGGATCTACTCGATGCCTATTTCTACCAAGTAAACAGTGATTCGTGGTAGAAAAGCATCGGTTAGACTGTTTTGTGCTTTTCTGTTAATAAAAAGGTGGTGGAAGAAGTAAAAGCGGGTGCGAAGAAGCAAAATGAAAATTGCATTAGATTGAGTCGTCTACTCGATGCACATTCTACTTGTTGATGAATTCTATTAAGTGACACCTAGTCTATCCGATGCAGTTTTCGTTCTATTGTTGTGTACCGTCTTTTTGTTTGTGTAACTAATGTATACTAAACTTGTGCTTTTCTATCTAACGCTGCCGGATTTTAACCAGCTTCAGAGGAACTCGTCGTCGTCGGCGATTTCCGAACGCACCCTTGAGGAATGTTGGACGACGCTTCAACGAGTGAGTTGGCTTCTGTTCGACCGTGTAGCGTATTTTTCCAAAGGTCCCCCCGCAACCCCCTTCCCCTAGTACCTGTTCTCATTTTTTCTTTTAATTTTTGGTTGTCTATTGAATGCTTTCGTTCTTGTTTCGTCGTTTTTTTCGATTTTTTTTTTTAATTTTCCGCCCCAGCCGCTGTTGCATGCCTGGCTCACTTTGTTTACAGTAGTTAGTTAGTTAGTCGAATTGTTGCTATGCGCTCCTTGTTAATCGATTTTGACGAATATGACATTTTCTTTGGGGTATTGGAATTAATTGACATGTCAAAAGAAAGGGTAAGTATTTTGATTCTCACAGCTCACACGACCCACCTAATTAATAACACACTCTCACGCAGTCAGTCGATTTTCGAAACGGGTGGACCTCAAGGTCGTGCGCCCCTAAATTCGATTGCGATTTTCGATGACCGCCTCGCCAACGAGAAGAGTGCCACAGTGTTTATTTAAAAACAAAAGAGTGTATATACAAAAAAAATCGATTCGATTGAATCTTTAACGAGCCACGTGTTGAGTTTAAAAAAAAACGCTTTCACCTGTTTCGTTCTCGGTCACTTTCAAGGGTAATTCACGCCGCTCATGAATAATAAATAATCGAATAATTTAATGTGAAACGTGTAATCATGTTTTTAAACTATTTCGCCGATCGATTCTACTTTCGTTCGTTCGTTTGCTCTCCTGCAACTGCAAAGTCGAACCGTCGAAAGCCTCGACCGTAATTAATTTAACTGACTTGGTCTCGTCGATTAAAAAATTCGATTTCGCTGGGTTCTCAGATTTGCGAGTTGAAATCGATTTTACTTGAGCAAAATTCCTCGTGCAAATCCGTGAAATTCGAAATAAAAATTCGATTTTTTGGGGGGGCTTCATCGACATCCCCAAACTTAAAAAAATAGGTCACCAGATGTTTTAAAAACAAAGCCAAAGGCGCACTCAAATGCTATTGTTTTTATTCGATCTCGAAAGAGAGCTTTCGTCGATTTAAATTTTCGATCTGATTCAAGTCTACGTCACCGGCCTTCGATCTACAACGAAAAAAGAAAAAGCAAAGAAATGATGTTAAACAGGGCCCCGGATTTATGTATAGTACAAAAGGGGGGAGGGGCAAAGCTTGTAAACGCCTTCTGAATTCGTTCAGAAACAGAATGATTCACTCACGTCATGATGTCGTTGTTTTTATAGTCGTCGTATTCGATGATGCATTCTGCCTTCTCGATTTCATTTCGGTGATTTTGAAGTCTGTTACGTGGCGTTGCCATTCAGAACCAACGCATCACCAACTACGACGACTATAAGAATTTTTCTGTTTAAAAAAAACAAATCTTGTTGATTTGTTTTTTTTTTTTAACAGAAAAATTGAATAACGTTTGTGAAACTGTCGATGAAAGAAGAATGAATTTAAGAAAAATTCGGTTTCTTGGTTTTTCTGCGAAAATAATTGAATAACGTTTGCAAAATTGCTGGCAAAAGAACAAGGAAAACCAAAAACAATTGAACGTTTGATCGTTGGCTGATTACAAAACAATTGACTTCCAAAAATTTTGTTTCTTGGCTGACTACGAAAATAATTGAATAACGCTTGTAAAATTGCTGGCAAAAAAACAAGGAACACCAAAAACAATTAAACGTGTGATCGTTAGCTGATTACAAAACAATTGACTTTCAAAACAAACGACTGCGATGAAAAATGAATGAATATTTCCGGTCAAACTATTTTTGTTGGCCAATTAATAACATTCTTGAAAACAATTGCAATTTCTTAAATTTTTTTTTAATTATGGCGACATTTTTTCCTAAAAATATAATCAAAACAATTGAAAACTACATTCACAATTTCTGGTGAGAGAGAAACAATTGAACGGAAATAAATGAATAACATTTGTGAAACAACTGAACTGTCTTCTTGATCGTCAGTTGATTACATAAACGTTTGTCTTCGGAAACGAGCGACAGAACAATTGAATAACGTTTGTGCTACTCCCTCTGTAAGAAAAAAAAGACAAAGTCCAGAACAATTGAATATTTTCGGCCAAAGCATTTTTGTTAATCAATGACGTTTCGTTAATAACGTTTTGAAAACAATTGAGATTTCTTCTTTTTTTTTTATTTAATCACCGAAACTTGGACAAAAATAAATTCAAAGACAATTGAATGGCGATACAAGAATTAAGACAAAAACAATTGAATAATGGCATTTAGTAAAAACCGCAAGACGAAAGAATAAAAAAACTAAAAAGAATTCAACTGTCTCATCTGTTAGCAGATCACAGAAACAACTGAGTTTGAAAACAAACGAGAAACAATTGAATAACGTTCGTAAAACGGGCGATGAAAAAGGGGTAAAGTCAAAAACAAAAAAATATTTTGTCGATTAATAGTTTTTATATAAAACAATTGAAATTCCTTCAATTTTTTTATTTAATAAAATATCGAAACAATTGAAAACCTTTCTATTAATTTCTGGCGATAGCTGAGCCAACTCAATAGACAATTGAACGGCGATTAAAAAATTAAGTCGTAAACAATTGCATAACATTTGTCAAATCACCAACGTAAGAAAACCAAACTAACTTATCAGAACGTCTGGGCGAAAACTAAAGATAAAATAATTGAATAACGCTAATAAAATTACTAGTGATAGAACAATAAACCCAAAAACAAGTGAACACTTCCAGTCAAATCGAATTTATTGGTCGACTACAAAAAGAATTTCTAAAACAATTGAATAACGTTCGTAAAACTGCCGGTGGGGGAACAATAAGGTCGAAAACAAATGAATATTTCCGGTCGAAACATTTTTATTATCCAAATAAGAACATTCTGTGAAACAATTGAATTATATTTGTTTTTTGTTAATTGATCGTTATATTATTGCAGTGAATTTTTTGTTTAAAAAATCGTTAAAACAATTGAACGCCATTTTCACAATTTCTGGCGAGAGAAAACCCAATTCAAAAACAATAGAACAGCGATGAAAGAATTACTTCAGAAGCAATTGAATAACGTTCGTAAAACCACTGGCAAAAGAATAAGAAAATCAAAAACAATTGAACTAATATATCCTGAACGTTGAACGTTCGATCGTTAGTCGATGACGAAAACAGCTGACTTCCAAAACAAACGACAACAATTGAATGATGCTAGTAAAGATAAAATCAAAACAATTGTTCATTTCCAGTCAAAACATTATTTGTTTACCGATTACGTTGATAAAACAATTGAATAACGTTCGTAAAACAATTGAAATTTCTTCATTTTCTTTTAATTAAATGGTCGTAGATAATTTTTTTGTTACGAAAGAAAAAACGTCAAGAAATTGATAGCGATTTCTACGATTTCTGGCGAGAGTGAAACAAATTCATAAACAATTGAACGTATTTGTCCAAAATTAAAAAAAATCTAGAATTTTATTAATTAACTGATTACAACTGCGAACAAACAAAACAATAAAACGACGTTTATCTGCAACAAACGAACTAAGTCAGAAACAATTGCCGACTTCCAAAAGAAACGACAAAACAATTGAATAACGCTTGTAAAAATAAAATCAAAAACAAGTATTCATTTCCGGTCAAAATATTATTTGTTTGTCGATTACGAAAAGCATTGATAAAACAATTGAATAACGTTTGTAAAACAATTGAAAAATTTCCACTTTCTTTTAATTCAATTATTGTAGAGACATTTTTAGTTATAAAAATAAAAAACATCAAAACAATTGAGAGCGATTGAACAATTGAAAGACGTTCACTGACGACAAACGAACCAAGTCAGAAACAATTGCTGACTTCAAAAACAAACGACAAAACAATTGAATAACGCTTGTAAAAATAAAATCAAAAACAAGTGCCCACTTCTGGTCAAAACTTTATTTGTTTCCCGATTACTTAAAACAATTGAATAACGTTGGTAAAACAATTGAAATTTCTTCATTTGTTTTTAATTTAATTATTGTAGAGAAATTTTTTGTTACGAGAAAAAAAAAACGTCAGAACAATTGAGAGAGATTTTTACGATTTCTGGCGAGAGTAAAACAAATTCACAAACAATTGGACGTGTTTGTCCAAAATTAAAAAAATCTAAGGTTTTATTAATTAACTGATTACAACAGCGAACAAACAAAACAACTGAACGACGTTTACCGGCGACAATCGTATAAATCAGAAACAATTGAATAACGTCTACTGGCCATGAGGTGGAGGGATCAAATCAAAAACAATTGAATATTTCCTGCCGAATTTTGATCAACGTAAAGAAAAATTTCGTTTCTTGATTGACTGCGAAAACAATTGAATAACGTTCGTAAAATTGCTGGCAAGGGAACAAGAAAAAGCAAAAAAAAACAATTGAACTATCTCGTCACGACGTTTGATCGTTAGTCGATTATAAAAACAACTGACTTACAAAACAAACAATAGAATATTGGCGGTGGAAAATAAAGGAACGGTTCCATCAAGACATTTCTATTAATTAATCAATAACATTCTAGAAAACAATTGAAATTTCTTCGATTTTTTTTAATTACGGCGAAATTATTGACTAAAAAATGGTCAAAACAATTGAAAAACTGTTTCAACATTTTTCTGTCGAGAGAAAAACAAATTCAAAAATAAATTAAATCAGAAACAATTGAATAACGTTTGTAGAACAACTGAATTGTCTTGTTTGACCGTCGGTTGATCTGATTTCGAAAACAGACGAGAAACAATTGAATCACGTTTGTGAAACGGTTAGTAATTTTCAAAACAATTGAATTCAATTTTTTTCAATTCTTAAAAAAATGGTGAAAACAATTGAAAACAATTTCTGGCGATAGAAAGACCAACTCAAAAGACAATTGAACGGCGGCGATTAAAAAATTGAGTCTGAAACAACTGAATAAAATTTGTCAAATCGCCGACATAAGAAAACAAAAACAATTGAATATTTTCGGCCAAAACGTTTTTGTTAGTCAATAACGTTTCGTTAACAGCGTTTTGAAAACAATTGAGATTTCTTCGCTTTTTTTATTTAATCGTAGTAATTTGGAAAAAAAAAATTCAAAGACACTTGAATGTGCGATAAAACAAAGACAATTGAATAACGGCATTTTGTAAAAACAGTTGACGAAAGAATAAGAAAACTAAAAACAATTGAACTGTCTCATCCGGACGTTTGATCGTCAGCTGATTACAGAAACGACTTTAGAAACGAATTCGAAAACAAACGAGAAACAATTGAATAACGTTCGTAAAACGGGCGACGAGAAAGGGGTAAAATCAAAAACAAAGAATACTTCCATTCGAAACATTCTTGTCGGTTAGTTATTTTCGAAACAATTGAAGTTCTTTCAATTTTTTTTTCAATCCTTAAGAAAATCGTGAAAACAATTGAAAACAATTTCTGGCGATGGAAAGACTATTGAACGGCGATTCAAAAATTGAGTCGGAAACAACTGAATAACATTTGTCAAATCACCGACATAAGAAAACAAAAAAAAAACAATTGAACTAACTTATCCGGACGTTTGATCGTTTGTTGATTACTGAAAACCGCTGGCCCCGAGGACTAAAGACAAAACAATTGAATGACGTTTACCGGCGATAAACGAATTAAGTCAGAAACAATTGAATAACGTCTGCTGGCAAGGAGATGGATGGGGGAGTTGGAGACGATCTCATTTTTGGTATAGAAATTTTTGATTTGAGAAATCACCATCGACTTATAAAACAGGAGACCGTTCAAAAGAGGGTGGATAACACAGGGGCTGAGATAGGACCCTAAGGCACTCCTATTCTGAAACTCGCTGATTTCTATAAGTTTTCCAAAAAAAAAAAGAAAAAGATACAGCACATCGGGAAAGAGAGAAATAGAAGTGTAACAAAAACAAAAGAGAAAACAAAACAAACACAGAGCGATATTTTTATAACGTACTAACAAAAATCGCGTTTGTTGTTAACCCGTTGCCAAACTTGATCTTTCCCTAACAGGAAGAAAAAAAAGGGAAAACAATCGAAGAAGAAGACGAACAAAAAAGAGAACGTGTGAATCCCTTAAGGAACAATTAAAACCTAAACAAACGAGGAACGGACGGAGGAGGAAAAAAAAGCGGCGTGAGAAGACGCCTCATCGCACTTCCTCATAACTGAAATTAGGGGGGTTGGTCCTGTTATCTTACACCTTGTCCGTGGGCGCAACTGTTCGTCAAGAGCTCGATGCGTACCTGCGCCTCATTTGCATGCCGAAATAATTCGGGGGTTAATTTTTTGCTTGAAACAATCGGCGGTCCGCGGGGCGCAACTGCCGCGCCGTGTCGCCCCAAACGAAAGGGTTGGAAAAATGATACGCATAAAATTAGTTTTTTTTTGCGCATTTCCTCCGTGTGAATCTTTCCGGATCGGGGTTTAATTGCGACGACGACGAGACGACGACGGAGAGGGTGAAGTCGTCTGACAAGTTTGTACGACTTTTGTTTTTCGTTAGCAAAATAACGGACGAAATTTAAATGACGTACACATTTTGTTGCGAGAGTTTTCAAAAAAAAACACCCGGTAGATATCACCCCAAAATCAATTCATGAGACAAAGCAGAAGGTCCTCGTTTCTTTTGTTTGGAAAATCGATTTCTAAAGTGTATCTAAGAGGATGAGTTTTAAGGGCTATTTTAGATCTAAACTTTCAGAATGTTACGAAAAAGAGCGGCAGCAAATCTGAAAACAAACGAACGTTACGATTTAAGGCAGTAAATAAAAAAGACGTGAACAAGGCAGGGCCTAAAGTCAGGCCTTGCGGTATTCTAGTTTCAACTAAATCGGCGTGACGTCCACAGGCGAAATAGAAATTCGTCGAAGCGATGATATTTTAAGCGCACAGCGAATGGGACCCAAGATGGAACCCTGAGGCACTCACAATATTTTAGATCCGAGATTACAAGGACTTACGCAAGAGCAGAGTACTAGGGAAAAAAACAATAAAGGACCTAAAGCACGACATTATAGCATCCCCAATCTATTTAGAGGTATTTAAGGATTTACGACCAAAGGCATATTTGGGGAGAAATTTGAAAATAAACAGAATGGAACCAAAGATGGGCTTTGGGGTTGGAACCTTGGAGTGGATGAGGTCCTGGAACATCCCCATTCCATTCGCAAATTAATTAGTTTTAAGCACACATCGAAAATGACTCTAGACAGCGCCCTGAAGTACTCCCAATATTTTAGATCTAAGATTGTAAGGACTTAAGAAAGGGCAGAGGATGGATTTGGTGAAACCAAGTAGAGGGGGAAAACAATTGGGACCTAAAGTATGACGTCTGCTTAGAGGTATTTAAGGTCTAACGCTTTCCTTCAGAAGAAACAACTTCGGGGGAAGGGGATGATTAAAGACGATTGAAGGATTTTTGGGGAGAAATTTGAAAATAAACAAAATGGAACCAACTTTGGGACTAGAACCTTGGACTGAGGATGGGGTCTTGGAACATCCCCATTCGATTTAATGATATTTTAGACCTGACACTTAACCTTATAGGCGAACGATTCCGAGACAGCAGCAGAAGAGACCAATAGAACGTTTCTAGAGGAGAATACGAGAATAAACAAAACACTACCAAAGAGGGAGGCCAATAAATGTCGTAGGACCGAGGATGAGGCCTTGGGGCATCCCCATTCTGTCTATTTATGTTTTAGACCTGAAAATTCGCATCGGAGATGAATTAGGAACGACCACTTCTTTCTTGGGAATAAATTTGAAAACAAACATGGATTAGAACCTCCGCTTCCATCTCAAGCGAACTAGTAGACCGAAGTTCTAAAACATCTGTAGGTAAATTTAAGGATGGATTATCGGCACAGGGCAAAAGACAAGACCTTGAAGAATCCTCATTCCGTATAAGTTCTAAAACATCTGTAGGTAAATTTAAGGATCGATTATCGGCACAGGGCAAAAGATAAGACCTTGAGGAATCCTCGTTCTGTATAATACTATTTTTGGTCTAAAAATTAGCTTCGTGGGCAAAGGATTTGCGAAACAACGTGATGGTGGACGGCATTGTTAGAGAAAAATTTGAAAATAAACAAAATGGAATCAAAGATTTACGAAACAGCGGCAGACGAGAGACCACCAGAACCTTTCTAGGAGGAAATTCGAAAATAGACAAAACAGAAGAGAAGAGGGGGTCTCAGAGACATCCTAAGATTAGAACCTTCACTTCATTCCCAAGCAAATTACTGGATAGAAGCTTTAAGTAATACGAAATGAATTGTAGGGTGGATTAGATGAGATCAGTTCCTCATGGAAAGAGAACAAAAAACGACATAGGGCCCAAGACGAGGAGTTGGGGCATTCCCATTCTGCTTCTTTATATTTTAGACCTAAAAGTTTGCGTCGAGGCTGAATTAGAAGCGACCGCGACTTTTCCGGGAATAAATTCCAAAACAAGCAAAATGGAACAAAGGGGGACGTCCTGAGATTAGAACCTTGGCTTCATTCTCAAGTGTATTAATATTTTGAAGCTCTAAAGTAATACAAAGCACCTGTAGATGGATTTAAGGATGGATTAGATGAGGAAAAATCGAAGGTAAACGGCATGGGGCAAAACTCAAGCCCTTCTTAAGGAATCCTCATTCCCTATAATGCTATTTTTGGTCTAAAAATCACCTTCATGAGCAAAGGATTTACGAAACAACGTGGAGATGGATTAAAGTCGGCCAAGATCCGCAACTGTACCTTGTAAGCAAACGATTTGCGATTAGAGGGTGCGTTATGGACCACCAAAATATTTCTGGAGGGGAAAATTTGGAAATAAACAAAACGAAACCAAAGAGGGGTCTTGGGGAGAAACTAAGATTAGAACCTTGGGTTAATTCCTAAGCAAATAATTGGATTGAAGCTTTAAATAATCCAAACCACAGGCAGGTGAACTGGAGGATAGTTTAGGTGAGATCAACTCCTGAAAGGAAAGAAAATAATAAATGGCAGGACTCAGGATGAGGCCTTGGGGCATCCCCGTTGGAACTAGAACCTTGGATTAAGGATAAGGCCTCGGAACTTCCTCATTCTGACTAATGATATTTTAGACCTACAACTGTACCTTGTAAGCAAACGATTTGCGAGTGGATGGTGCATTGCGGACCACCAAAAGGTTTCTGAGGGCGGAAAATTTGGAAATAAACAAAACAGAACCGAAGAGGGGTCTTAGAGACATACTAAGATTAGATTCTTGGGGTAATTCGTAAGCAAATCATAGGATTGAAGCTTTAAGTAATCCAAACCACAGGCAGGTGAATCGGAGGATAGATTAGATGAGATCAACTCCTGAAAGGAAAGAAGTTGACTCAGAATGAGGCCTTGCGGCATCCCCATTGGAACTAGAACCTTGGATTAAGGATAAGGCCTCGGAACTTCCCCATTCCGACTAATGATATATTAGATCTGCAACTGTACCTTGTAAGCAAACGATTTGCGAGTAGAGAGTGCATTACGGACCACCAAAATGATAAGAGGATAACTCAGGGTGAGATCTTGGAGCATCCCCATTAGAGAGAACCACATCTTTTTTCGACAATAAAATTTAAAACAAAACAGAAACAAAGAGGGATGTCCTTAGAAGAGAACCTTGGCTTCATTCTCAAGCGAATTATCAGATTGAAGCTCTAAAGTGATACGAAACACCTGTAAGTGAATTTGGGGATCTAGTAGATACGAGAAAAATCGAAGGGTTAGGGATGTAATTGGAAATTGAGGTTCTCTTGAGGGCTTTTGTTGCTTCTGGTGGGTTAGGGTCCAATTTCTGGAACTGACCTTTTGTGCCCACCAATACGGTTTTCTCCCTACTACCCCCCAAAGTACGATGTTTCTTCATTTAGGTACCTAAGTGGAATTTGTTTGAATTCCCTTTTTGTACCCCCGAATATGAATTGAATCCACTGGAGAGGTCCCTGTTCAGAAGCACTCATTTTAAAGCTTTCAAATTCATCGACTGCAGTGATTTCAGGTGTTCGATTAGTGTCTAGGTTCTTTCTCTTGGGAATGAAACAATTCGAAAACGAATTAATTCCGAATCGATCTTGTCCCTAATGAGTGGGGGTGGGTGGGCAGGGGAGCGCGGTGCCCAATTATAAAAAATCCCACATAAAATTGGTCTTATATTGACCGTACGGCTCCACGCTGGCACCAAATGGTACAGTATGCGTATAGGTGGATGAGGCTCGCCCCCCAGAACACGTGCGCCCGTCTTCTTCTAGCGCGCTCGCCCGCCATAAATCCACCTCACCGCGAATGACGTACGGCCTCTTCGGCGGGCATAAATCCTGCCTGTGCGTGTACGTGCCCGCGATGATTTTATCTTGGAGTTTTTTATTCGTTTTTGATACGCTCCGGCCTATAAATCGCTTCGTATTTATTACCGCCGCCGAGAGTTGGACGACGATTTCGTTTCGACGCGAACCCAGAAAAGAACTAAATCCCAAATCGAGTCTGCGTGTGGGGAAAGGGGAGGAATTTGGGCCAAATCAGTTGAAACTTTGAAAGACGTAAAAACGAAGGCATTCCTAAAATCAGAATTGAGGAAAATCCTACCATGAAGGCAGAAAAAAAAAGAGCAAAAATTGGTAAACCAATCAAAAGCAAGAAAATAGGGACATCCTCGAGTAGAAGTATGGAGATGGCAAGTTACACTATGTGCCAAAAACGAAATTATTTTAGGGAAACCCCTGGGAAGACATCTGGTGACAGATAGTGGAAAAATCATACCATTTGAAGCATTGGGACTTTGAAGGTTGTAAAGGAGGACATTCCCAAAAAACTGGTAAACCTTGATGTCACCTACAACCAATCAGAACCTATGAAATCAGCTTAAGTAAATCTTTTGGAAAGATGCGTGAGCTTAAGAGTTTGAAGATGATAAACCAAGACATCTCCAAAAGAGTTATATGCCAGAAAAAAAATTAAGGAATCCCTGAGGAACCATTAAAGGCGTAAGAGAAAAAGAAGAAGATCTGAGAATGAGTAGACTAGATTAGAAAGGAAGATTCAAAAAGACTTGGACTTAGGGGGTGGGTGAAAGAAGGCCAAGGTTTGGCTGGGGTCCTCGTTAATGTTTTCTTTCCAAAAATTGCTTTTCCCTCCAAGTATCCAACGGAAATTATCTCTAAAGTTTCGTGAACTTTGAAAAAACCACTGTGCGTTTTGTTTACAAAAGCGCCGCGCCACCCACAAAACAATGTGAGCACAAGAGAAACAATTGAACTATGAACTATTTGATCATTAACAAAAAAAGAAAATCGAAACAATTGATGACCCCCACAACGATCTCTAAATAAATTCAAAAACAATCGAAGGGCAAGAATTAAGTAAAAAAAATTGAATTTATACCTAGCGATAGATTTTAAGTCAAAAACAATTGAATAATGTTCAATGACGGTGGAAGTATGACGTCAAAAACAATTGAATAATGGCGACGAATAACATTTCTAGTTAAAACATACTTATTGGCCAATTACAACAAAATTGACGAGTGACGTTGGCAAAACAATTGAAAATCAACGTTTTTTTGTTTAATAACCCTCAGGAATTTTTTAGTTCCAGCAAAAAAAATCTACACAATTGAAAACCCCCTCCACGACCTCTAGCCGTAGAGAAATAGATTCGAAAACAATTGAAGGCCAAAATTAAAAGAATTAAGTGAAATAAAATTAAATTTATACTGGCGATAGATATAAGTCAAAAACAATTGGGTAATGTTCAGCGACGGTGGAGGTATTACGTCAAAAACAATTGAATAACGCCGACAAATAACTTTTCTAATTAAGACAACTTTATTGGTCAATCACAAAAGGAACTGCTAAGTGACGTTTGGAAAACAATTGAAAATCTTCTTTCTTTATTTAATCATCGTAAAGAAATGTATGTTTCTAAGCAAGAAAGTCAAAACAATTGAATAATGGCGATGAAAAACACTTCTAGTTAAGACTTTTTTTGCCAGTTGCAAAAAGAATTGCTCGGTGAAGTTCGCAAAACAATTGAAAGTCTTGTTTTTTTTATTTAATCATCGCAAAAAAAAGATTTAGTTCTAAAAAAAACAATTGACGATCTCTGTCATAAATTAGAAAACAATTGAATTGCCAAAATTAAAAGAATTTCTAAATCCAAACTAGAAAAATGAATTTTGTTGACGATAAGGAATTAAGTAAAAAATAATTGAACAATAAAAAGATCATAAAAAAACAATTGAATAATGGTGATAGATGAAACTAAACAAAAACAGTTGATGAGTGATGTTTACAAAACCATAGAAAATTAGTTTGTTTTTGTTTAATCAATCAAAAACAATTGAACAATGTTTAGTGGTGACGCAAGCATTACATCAAGAAACAATTGAATAACGGCGATAGATGAATCTATCCACAAATGAAGAATTCGAATGACTCTTTTTCATTGGCTAATTACATACAAAAACAATTGATGAGTGATGCTCGCAAAACAATTGAAAATCTTCTTTCTTTATTTAATCATTGCAAAAAAAAATTAGTTCTAAAAAAGAACAATTGACGATCTTCCGTCGCAGAGAAATAAATTAGAAAACAACTGAATTGTCAAAATTAAAAGAACTTCTAAGTCCAAACGAAAAAATGAATTGAATTGAAAATCTTCTCTTTTTATTTAAACATTGCAAAAAAATAGTTCTTAAAAAAAACAATTGACGATCTGCGGTCGCAGAGAAAATTAATAAATTAGAAAACAATTGAATTGCCACCACATTTTGAAAGAATTTCTAAGTCCAGACGAAAAAATGAATTTTGTTGACGATAAATAATTAAATAAAAAATAATTGAATAATAATAAGATCATAAAAAACAATTGAATAACGACAAAGATGAACCTATCCACAAATGAAGAGTTGGAATGACTATTCCTGATTAAGACATTTTCATTGGTCAAATACAAAAACAATTGATGAGTGATGTTCGCAAAACAATTAAAAATCTTCTTTCTTTATTAAATCATTGCAAAAAAAAATTAGTTCTTAAAAAGAACAATTGACGATCTTCGGACGCAGGGAAATAAATTAGAAAACAATCGAATTGTCAAAATTAAAAGAATTTCTAAATCCAAGCGAAACAATGAATCACAAAAACAATTGAATAACGCCGATAGATGAATCTATCCACAAATGCAGAGTTCGAATGACCAGTTCCGATTGGGACGGTTTCATTGGCCAAATACAAAAACAATTGATGGGTGACGTTTGCAGAACTATTGAAAATCTTAATTTGTTTTCGTTTAGTTTATCAAAAACAATTGAACAATGTTTAGTAGCGATGGCAACAATGTATCAAAAAAACAATTGAACAATATTTAGTGGCGATGGAAGTAATACATCAAAAAACAATTGATGAGTGGCAGAAGTATTGAGAATCTGAATTTGTTTTCGTTTGATCCATCAAAAACAATTGAACAATGTTTAGTGGCGATGGAAACAATATTTAAAAAAAACAATTGAACAATATTTAGTGGTGATGGATGCAATACATCAAAAAACAATTGATGAGTGGCAGAAGTATTGAAAATCTCAATTTGTTTTCGTTTAATCCATCAAAAACAATTGAACAATGTTTAATGGCGATAAAAACAATATATCAAAAAAACAATTGAACAATAGTTAGTGGTTATGGAAGCAATATATCAAAAAACAATTGATGAGTGGCAGAAGTATTGAAAATCTCAATTTGTTTTGATTTAATCCATCAAGAACAATTGAACAATGTTTAGTGGCGATGGAAACAATATTTAAAAAAACAATTGAACAATATTTAGTGGCGATGGAAGCAATACATCAAAAAACAATTGATGAGTGGCAGAAGTATTGAAAATCTCAATTTGTTTTCATTTGATCCATCAAAAACAGTTGAACAATGTTTAGTGGCGACGGAAGCGATACATCAGAAAACAATTGAATGACACGGCTATCCATAAATTCGGAAACAATTGAGGGATCAAAATTAAATGAATTCAGTCAAGAAACTTTCAACGGCGATAGTCAAAAACAATTGAATAACGACGATTACAAAAATTGCAGTTATTCCATTGGCTCTTATGTCAAAGAAGAATTACTTTAAAAAACAAAAACAAATGAATAACAAAAAACTTTGTTCATCAGTTGGTCATAAGAAAACGAAACTCGAAAGCTGTTGGAAGAAAGAAAAGCGACACCTGTAGGCTATCCCACCATCGAAATGCTCCTCTCAACAAATTTCAAATTCGTTTGTTTATGTAGCATATGTTGACGTCTTGTTAGTCAAAACTGGAATGTTGCAAGGTCTGACTTTAGGCCCTATCTTGTTTCTCCTATTCTCTTCTACTTACTGTTAAAATTAGACGTTGCGTTATATAGGAACCTCCTCTCAATGAATTTCAAATTATTTTGTTCATGTTGACGTCATCTTGGTGAATATCGGATGCCGCAAGGTCTAACTTTAGGCCCAATCTTCTTCATCCACTTTTTTTACTGTCAAAAATAGAAGCTTGTCGGGGGCGTCGTTTTTTTCCTGAAAGTTGAAAGAATTGTAGTAAGTAAGCTTGAAGGTTCGAATCGATAGTGAACGAGTTAAGGACTTTTTAAATTATTCACGTCGACATTAAATTAAATTAATCGCCATTAGGCAGATGTTTTTTTTCTCTTTGATCGATTTTATTCGAGGTAGGATGACTGATCGAAACCAGATTGAATTTTTTTCTCTCAAACGAAAAACGTCTGACCTACATAAACCTTGGCAATTAAATTTCGAACGCTGCTCTGGCCTGACATTTCGACCTGTCGCGAGACGACGGAAAATGAAAACTTCAGAGTTCCGAAGTTATTTCGAAAGCAAACAGCGCGCGCGGCTCTCCCCCGAAAAAAAAAGCAGCCCACCTTCAACCCTCTGTTTGAACAGTAAGCGAATAAAAAGGTGCCGAAGTGTGAAAATCGGATTTTTACTTCGGGGCCCCGCCGCCCCCGGGTGGTCGTCGGGGAGCGGGCGAAAAAACGCTCGCTCGCACAACAGCCTCCTCGAGATTCAACGTGTTGATTTGCGAATCTTAAAGGGGTAAAATATTACCGGAAGCGGAAATGGATGGGGTCGGCGTCCCTTAAAAAACCGCGTTACTATTTATTTTGTGGAAAACGCGGGGTTATTACTGCCGCGCCATCTTGCTTTTTTTTACATGTACATCATAGGCACTCATGTGCGGACGATGGCGTTATTATTTCCTATTTTTTTTTTGTAAGGGGCGAGGGTGGCTGGTCGCAAATATCAGTCCTGACGAGGGAAGAACAATCGGAGATTGGGGCAGCGCTTTACATTATTCATGGGATGCATCGAGTGGTCCTTGAAACAAAAAAAAAGTTGCAGAAAAATGAAGATCGCCTAAGAACACATCAGGGTTAAAGACGTAGGGGTTTTAATAGTCGCTATAAACAAACACCCCTTATAATACAATTTTCAGTTCAATCGCTCTTCACTTTAATTTTTTTTTACATCCTCAATTAATTGGGCAGTGAAGAAACAAAACAAGAAAACAACAGCCATTTTCGATTTTAACCGTTTCGGAATGTCAACGAAATTCGGATTTGCATCGCGAGAAACAAATGAACTATTCTTTTTCCAAAACTGCCTTAGAACGTGATCTCAAATTTAAAATTAATCCAAGCGATGCAAGAAAGAAACAAAAGATGACGCTTTTCATGATTTCGAACCGCGGTGGAAATGACTTTTCCGCCTCCGAGGTCATGTATTTTCCGCCATGGTTTCAAAATGTGATTTCAAAGAAGTCAGTAAAAGGACGACTGTTTCATTAATTATTTGGAACCGCGGTGGAAATGACTTTTCGGTTACTTTAAAGTCTTTTTCTAAGAAGTAAGCAAGCGGTGACAAAACAATTGACTACTGGCTAGATGTATTCAATTGTTTTTTTTGTCTTTATTGCCTTGTCAAAAATGCTCTTACCAATGTTTTCGTCATTGCGCAAATTTTTTGAATTCGCTTAAATAAAAAGCACAATCATAATCAAATTTCCAACGTTCAATTGTTTTCGACTTCATTTCTCCATTATCAATCAGTTTTATGATCGTTATTCAATTGTTTCGTCGTTTGTTTTCGCAAACTTTCAGTGAAGGAGGTTCGCGATTGTTTTCGATTCGTTCTTGTTTCAAGAACAGATCGCCAGTCTTTTGTTTTCTCTCTCTCTCTGTTTCTGGAGAGTTTAGTTCTAAAAAAAAAAAGAAATTGACGCCTCTAGCCGAAATAGTTCAAGTTTAATTAAAGTTCAGGAATTTAGGCGTTCGTCGTTCGTTTCCTCTTCAAATTCGGTTTTTTTTTTTGTTTTTATTATTTGCGCTCTCGTTTTTTTGGAAGGCCGTTCGTCTTTTGTTTTTTTTTCTCTGTTAAACTAAAATGTTTTCTTTTTTTAGCTACGTTCGGGAATTAATTCTTCTGCTCCTCTTTAGTTTTCTCTTGAGTGTCTTCTCTTGTTTTCTTTACTTTTGGGAATTTTAGTTTCAAACAGAAATTAAAAAGCCCACTTTTTTTAGATTCTAATTTAATTCCTGTTTAAAACTAAAATCCCCAAAATCCGATTGTTCGTCTTTTGTTTTCCCTTCACGTTCGATTTTCTGTCTTGTTTTTTATTTCTTTCGCTTTCGAAAGTTCCGTGACCGCTCGTCGTTTGTTTTGAGTCTGAGAAGTTCGCGAAGTGCGAGTGAAACGTTTGTCCTTTGTTTTTTTTTTCGCGTTTGATTCTTTTTTGTTCTTTTTGCTTTTGATTGTACTTTCGCTCGTCTCTTGTCTTCTTCCGAACGAATTTTAAATAAAGTTTGTTTTTCTTTGTTTCCAGTTGTTTGTTCATTTTTTTATTTTGAGCTTGCGCGCGTTCTTTTGTTTTTTCTGCTTCACAAGAACTTGAGTTTTCAACTGAAAAAGGTGAAAAGTGTTTTGTTTTTCGTTCATGTTTTTTCTGATTTCGTTTTCTAAAGTGCCGTTCATCTTTTGTTTTTCCATTTTTCAATTGCAATTTGTTCTTTTTTACTTCTTCTTTTTGTTTCTTTCAGTTTTTGCGCTTAGGTGAGTTCTTTTGTTTTCTCTTCGTGCTTTGCGTTTTTGTTTCGGCTTTGGTTTAATTTTTGTTTTTTTTTTTTTGATAAAAAGTGATGATCGAGCGGGGCGTTAATTAGCATTTTCCATTCTTTTTTGTTTAATTTTTCGCGCTTTCGCTTTTTGAAAGTCGTTCGTCTTTTGTTTTCTGTTTTACGCAATATTTTGTTGATTTCTTTTTTTTTTTAAGTGATGATCGAGGAATGCGCTAATCAGCATCTTCCATTTTTGTTTTGTTTCACTTTTCACGCTAACGCTTATAGAACGTCGTCCGGCAATTGTTTTTGTTTTACGCACTATTTTGTAATATTTTTCTTTTGATAAGAAAGTGTTAATCGAAGAGAACTCTAATCAACATCTTCTATTTTTGTTTTGTTTGATTTTTCGCGCTTACGCTTGTAGAAAGTCGTCCATCTTTTGTTTTCTTTTCGGTTTCTGTTTTACGCACTATTTTGTGGTTTCCTTTTTTCTTTTGATAAGAAAGTGACGATCGAAGTGAACGCTAATTTAGTATATTCCATTTTTGTTTTGTTTTATTTTACGCGCATTCGCTCTTAGAAAGTCGTACGTCTTTTGTTTTCTTTCCGGTTTTTGTTTTACGCACTATCTTGTGATCTCTTTTTTCTTTTGATAAGATAGTGATGATCAGAGAGAATACTAATCAGTGTCTTTCATTTTAGTTTTGTTTCGTTTTTCGCGCTTTCGCTTTTAGAACGTCGTCCGTCTTTTTTCTTTTCGGTTTTTGTTTTAGACACTATTTTCGATTTCTTTTTTTTTATTAAAAAGTGATGATTGAGGAGGGCGCTAATCAGCATCTTTCATTTTTGTTTTATTTTATATTTCACGCTTTCGCTTTTAGAACGTTGTTCGGATTTTGTTTTTTTTTTTTTTGGTTTTTGTTTTAAACACTATTTTGTGATTTCTTTTTTTTTTGATAAAAAGTGATAGTTGTGGAAGGCCGCTAATCAGCATCTTCCATTTTTGTTGTTTTATTTTCGCGCTTTCGCTTTTAGAACGTCGTCCGTCTTTTGTTTTCTTTTCGATTTTTATTTAATGCACTATTTTGTGATTTTTTTTTAAAACGAAAATGTTGATTGAAGAGGGCGCTAATTAGCACTTGCAAAACGTCGTCCATCTTTTGTTTTTTATTAATTTTTGTTTTACGCAATATTTTGTGATTTTCTTTCTTTTGATAAGAAAGTGATGATCGAAGAGAACGCTAATCAGCATTTCCCATTTTTGTTTTGTTTTATTTTCAGCGTTTTCGCTTTTAGAGCGTCGTACGTCTTTTGTTTTCTTTTCGGCTTTTGTTTTACGCACTCTTTTGATTTGTTTATTTTTTTTAAATAAAAACTGATGATCGAGGAGGGCACTAATTAGCATTTTTCATTCTCTTTTGTTTTATTTCTCGTGCTGTCGCTTTTAGAACGTCATTCGTTTTTTGTTTACTTTTCTATTTCTGTTTTACGCACTTTTTCGTAATTTCTTTTTTCATTTGATAAGAAAGTGATGATCAAAGAGAACGCTAATCAGCATCAGATTTTTGGTTTTTTTTATTTTTCACGCTTTCGCTTTTAGAACGTCGTTCATCTTTTGTTTTCCTTTCTGTTTTTGTTTTACGCATTATTTTGTGATTTCTTTTCTTTTGACAAGAAACTGATGATCTAGCAGCATCTTTCATATTTGTTTTGCTTAATTTTTCGCGTTTTCGCGTTTTCACTTTTAGAGCATCGTTCGTCTTTTTGTTTTCTTTTCGGTTTTTGTTTTCACTCACTATTTTGTGATTTTTTTTTTTTTTTTTTTGGATAAGAAACTGATGTTCGAAGAGAATACTAAATAGCATTTTCCATTTTTGTTTTGTTTTATTTGTCGCGTTTTTGCTTTTAGAACGTCGTTCGTCTTTTGTTTTCTTTTCGGCTTTTGTTTTCAGACACCATTTTGCGATTATTTTCTCTCTTTTGATAAGAAAGTGAAGATCAAAGAGAACGCTTTCATTTGTTTTGTTTCGTTTTTCATGCTTTCGGTCTCAGAAAGTCGCTCGTCTTTTGTTTTCTTTTCGGTTGCTGTTTTACGCACTATTTTATATTTTCTTTTTTTTTTATAAGAAAGTGATGATCAAAGAGCGCGCGAATCAGCATCTTTCATTCTTTTTTCGTTTTATTTTTCGCACTTTCGCTTTTAGAATATCGTTCGTCTTTTGTTTTTTTTTTCGGTTTCAGTTTTTACGCACTATCTTGTGATTTCGCTTTCTTTTGAAACGAAAGTGATGATCGAAGAGAACACCGGCCAGCGTCTTCAATTTTATTTTTTGTTTTACTTTTTACGCTTTTGCTTTTAGAACGTCATCCGTCTTTTGTTTTTTTTTTCGATTTTTATTTAATGCACCAATTTGTTTCTTTTTTTTTTAAACGAAAGTGATGATTGAAGAGGGCGCTGATTAGCACTTGCAAAACGTCGTCCACCTTTTGTTTTTTTTTAATTAATTTTTGTTTTACGGAGTATTTTGTGATTTTCTTTAAAAACAAGGGATGATCTAAGTGGACGCAAATTAACACCATCTTTTGTTTCTCATTGATTTTTGGTTTTACGCAGAATTTAGTGATTTTCTTTTCTAAAAAAAAAATCAAAACAAATGGTTTGATCGAAAAGGGCGCTAATTAGCAGCGAAGGGTTAATAAGAGAGGCGATTTTTGCGCGGAGGAGAGCCGCGCGCTCTCTCGCAAAAACAAAACGAGAAAGCGAACGGCAGAAACTGTAATCACGTTGGCCGAGCATTAAGGATTTTCGTTCCTCGTTTTTTTCGCCTGAGGTCACTGCGATTTTTTTGCATGTCGTAACCGGTTTTTTACTGCTGGTTTCAGCTGAGGCATTGACTTCGGAGTCCAGCGCAATGCGATATTATATTGTGCGGGTCAGTTCGGTTTTTATTATTTTTATCACATTCTACTAGCCGGAGCGAAAAAGTCCGCCCATTATACGTATTATCACATAAATTCCATTCAATTTAACACAATGCGCGCACACGTGACGTCACACTTTTGTTTATTCCTCGCCAGGGTATTACACTTTGTGCCTTCTCCTTCTCCTCCTTCGCCTACTCCTTCGAAACGAAACGTGTGTTATACAGGCGGACCTAAATAAAACGCACGATCAACAAACGCGGATTATTGAATTAAATCATCGGCGCGGCGCGTCAGCTTCAATCAATCGGTTTACTACCGTCGCCGTAGCACAGGTGTTCGAAAAAGAGGTTTTTATAATACGCCGCCTGCCGTAAACGTGTAATCATACGGCGCGTCAAATGTGCAATTCAATTTCGACGTTTTCATTTTCTCTGGCGTTAATTGAATCATAAACAGCCGGACTCTCCTGTGCACGGCCGCGGCGAAATTATTAAATCGAAGGAAACGACCAAAATGCTAACAGTTGCGAAAGCGAAACCGAAAGGCCGATTATATTGTTACGGTGACCGAGGAATTGGCTCAATCTGACCCCTAAAAAAAAGCCAATTATTATAACGTCAGCACAGAAACGTTTGAATAATATATTTATTATCATACTAGGAGTTGAATGTAGTTGGTTTCTTTATTGGTTTTCTTAAAAACCGGATGAAATTGCAGTAATCTCTTAAATTGGATGAAATATGTATAAAAACGAGCGCGACATTCTTTCCTCGTACCCCCCCCCCCGCCTCGGTCAGAGCACTGTAACGTAATACGAACATTTTGATACGCTTGAAAAAAAATTTGCTTTTACTCTCGTCGCTTTAATTTTGATGAATAATGATTTGATTTTGTTTTTTGTTGTTCTTTAGTTACGGGGGGAAAGGACCAAAAAAAAAAGAAAGTGCAAAAGAAAATGCGGGTGAAAACAATGAAACTTCAAGAGAAAGAGAGAGGAATGTGCAACATTTGTCAATTAAACTGTCAACGGAATGGGACCGCTTTTGTTTTGTTTTTTTCTAAGCCAAGTCAACAGAGATTATTGACTTTCTTTTTGTAGGTCGTTCGCTTTTTGTTTTTAGTTTTTTTTTTAATTGCGTCTTTCACTTTTTTTATCAATAAATGCAACTAAACAAAAATAGTATTCGTTGTTTTCCTTTTCAAAAGTCTTTGTCTTTTGTTTGCTCCTCTTCGCCTCCTTCTCTTGTCTATTCTTCTTTTGTTTTTCTGCGAGTTTTTTATTGCGGGTTAGTTTTAACTTTGATCTTGTTTTTTTTATTCGCCATTAATTAATAAATTAACTTACTTCCATGTTTCGTTTTGTTTTGCGAAATTTTCTTCTTCTTCTTCTTCTTCTTCTTCTTCTTCTTTGTCGAGTTGTGGCGTGAAGAAATTCGGGGGTTTTCGTCTTTATTTTCCAGAAAGAGGTCGTCTTTTGTTTGCTCTTTGTTTTCCCTCTCTGTTTGGTTTATTTTTCTTTTGTTTTTTGGCTCAGATTTTATTAAAAAAATTTTTTGTTTTCTCTATTCTTTTGTTTTGAATAAAAATTTTGAATTAGAATTTGTTCGCGTTTTGATTTTTCTGTTCTTCTGTTTTTTTCTTCTTTAATTATATTTTGAGAATAAAATTTGAATATTCTTTTGTTTTTTCATCAACTTTCTTGGGAAGTCTCGCGTTTCAATTTTTTCGTTTTTCTTTTGTTTATTTTTAATTACATTTTAAGAGTGAATTTGAAACATTCTTTTGTTTTTCAATAAAAAGCTTCCTTCGCTTCAGTTTTTCAACGTTTTTAGAAAATCTCGCGTTTTGATTTTTATTTCCTTTCGTTTTTTTTATTTAATTAAAATTGGAGAATAAAATGAAAAATTCTTTTAATTTTTTGCTTGCATTTTAAAAAGAAAATCAAAAAAAAGTCTTTTGTTTTTCAATAAAAAGATTTCCTCGCAAGTTCGTGAAATTTGATGGAATTTTTCCATCGAAATTCGTATTTGCTTTGAACGTTCTCGGGAGTCTCGCTTCTTTTGTTTTTTCTTTAGTTGCATTTTAAGAAAAAAATAGAAAGAGTCTTTTGTTTTCCAATGAAAAGATTTATTTGGGAATCTGTTGAATTCGATCGACTTTTTTTTTGTTTTGAACCTTCACGGAAATCTCGTCTTTTATTTCTTCTTCTTCTTTTGTCTTTTTATTTCATTTTAAGAAGAAAATTAAAAAAGAGTCAAAAAAAAGAGTTCATTTTTTTTAATTGCATTTTATTGGATTTAGGAAGAAAATAGAAAGCCTTTTGGTTTCAATCAAAAGTTTCCTTTGAACTTGATCGAATTTTTTGTTCAAAATTTTTATTGTCCTGTCTCGTTCGTCCTTTTTTCAGTCATTCATTTGTTTCTTTTTCTAAATTTAACCTTTTGAGAATCAAATTAAAAAAAAGAGTCTTTTGATTTTCAATCAAAAGATTTCTTCGGAATTTAATCTAGTGTTTTCCTGTTCTTCTTTTGTTTTCCTGTTCTTCTTTTTTTCTGTGTTTTTCTTTTTTTTTTAATTACAATTTGCGAACGAAAATATAATTTTTTTTTGTTTTTCAACAAAAAGAAAACGTTCTCAGAAAAGCTCGCGTTTTGTTTTTCATCGATGCTTCTTTTGTTTTATTATTTTCACGTTTAGCGGTTTTTTGAGTTTTTTGTTTTTTGGCCCTTTCTTCATTCTTCCTTTGTCCTTTTTTTTAGAAAATTTTATCTTCGAACGAAATCTAATGAATTAATTAAAGTTTCTCGCTCTCTCACCCTTTGAATAGATCTATTCAAAAGGCCGATCGTCTTTTGTTTTCCCCATTCTTCTTTTGTTTCTTCGGGCAAATGTCTTTCGCTTGGCTTCTTCTTCAGGTCGTTCGTCGTTGAAGACGAATAGAAATGGCGAACGATTTTTTTTTCTTCAGGGAGAACTGCAACCCTCAAAAAATGTTCCCAAATTTTCGAGAGCGAAATAAATTTCTTGTTTCGCCGTGAGGGTTTCGGTTGCATTCTCTCAGGGGGCGCTCGTACGTTTCACACATATTTCCCTTGTCATCATCCGCATAAAATTAATTTTTTTTCCGCCTTCGTCGATCCGGGCCGAACAAAAAAAAATTGAATTAAATTAAACAAACTACGGTGGTGAAAACTTAAAGTCACGTTTACGAAATTCATATAGTTTTTTTTTCGGGTTGGGGCTTCCGCTCTCATGTATATTAAATTTTCATTATGTTAACCGTACACAATAGCTGTACACACACACTAAAATAAAACTGCGCACAGTAATCTCGACGCGAACGAATGTAGAAAAAAAAAAAAAAGAAACAACAACACTCCGGGCTCCCTCATTTGATTTTAATACGGGGGATTTACCCCCTTCATCGATCGCCCGCTTTTTTCCGCGCGTCACAACGGCTGCGTCCCGTCCATCCATCCGTCCGTCTATCATTAGCAGTTTGTTTTATTAATGGCGACTTTTTGTCGTTTCTTTTGATCGGCAAGGAATTAAAACAAACGACGCCGATGAGTAGCTGAGGACGGATTAATAATTCAGTGGAGAATGCGATGTGATGAGAACCCCTGCACCCGTGCAGATGCACCCCCCCGCCTTATGGGTGAATTCGAACTCACGAACGCATCACCGGGTCGTAATAATCGACGGTAATCGAAAAGGACTTCCGGTTTAACCGCGCACCGTCATTTGTTTTTCAAACGATTGCAGAAAGTTTTTCAATTGTTTACTTCCGTGAATCTTACGGGACAAACAAGTGAGAGACGATGTGATTTCTCAAAAAAAAAAAAGAAAAAAACGCAAGAAGGACTTCCGATTTAACTGCAACCGTCATTTGTTTTTCAAACAATTGCGCCAAGCTTCGTGCGTATTGCTTTGTTTACTTCCGCTAACTTTAAAATATGAAAAAATGATAGACAATTGATTTCTCAAAAAAAAAAAAAAAGAAAAAACGCAAGAAGGACTTCCGGTTTAACTACACACCTTCATTTGTTTTTCAAACGATTGCAGAAAGTTTCCTGCGTTTTGCTTCGTTTACTTCCGCTAATCTTAAGGCACGAACAAATGATAGACGAATGATTTCTCAAAAGAAAAAACGTAAAAAGGACTTCCGATTCATCTGCGACCGTCATTTGTTTCTCAAACAATTGCGAAAAGTTTCCTGCGTTTTGCTTCGTTTATTTCTGCGACCTTTAAGGTACGAATAAATGATAGACGATTTATTTCTCAATAGCAAAAAAAAACGCAAAAAGGGCTTCCGGTTTAACCGCGCATCGTCATTTGTTTTTCAAATGATCGCAGAAAGTTTCCTGCGATTTTTGTTTGTTTACTTCCGTGAATCTTACGGTACAAACAAGTGAGAGGCGATTGATTTCTCAAAAAAAGAGAAAAAAAACCGCAAAAAGGACTTCCAGTTTAAGTGCGACCTTCATTTGTTTTTTGAACAATTGCGGAAAGTTTCCTGCGTTTTGCTTTGTTTACTTCAGCGAACTTTAAGGTACGAACAAATGAATGACAATTGATTTCTCAAAAACGAACAAGTGAGAGACGATTGATTTCTCAAAAAAAAAAAAGAAAAAGAAAAAACGCAAAAAGAACTTCTAGTTTAACTGCGACCGTCATTTGTTTTTCAAACGATTGCAGAAAGTTTCCTGCGTTTTTCATTTGTTTACTTCCGTCAATCTTACGGTACAAAACAAGTGAGAGACGATTGATTTCTCAAAAAAAAAAGAAAAAAAACGCAAAAGGGACTTTCGGTTTAACTGCACACCGTCATTTGTTTTTCAAACGATCGCTGAAAGTTTCCTGCGTTTTTTATTTGTTTACTTCCGTAAATCTTACGGTACAAACAAGTGAGATTATCAAAAAAAAAAAAGAAAAAGAAAGAAAAGTAAAAAGGACTTCCGATTTAACTGCGACCGTCATTTGTTTCTCGAACAATTGCGTTTTGCTTCGTTTACTTCCGTGAATTTTAAAATACGAACAAATGATAGACGATTGATTTCTCAAAAGAAAAAAACACTTTGCAGTCCTAATAGCGATGCTGAAAAATAACGTGGGTGGGGGGGGGGCTGTAAATGTCAATAATTGGTTTTGAAATTGCGCGTTTGAAAAAAACAAATACAAAAGTTCAAAAACAATAGAAAACAAAAACCGACATCGAAAGTTCAGCTTTTTGTTTTTCATTTGTTTTGTTCACCTCCTTTTAATTTTCTTTTTTTTAACATAGCTTGCCTTTTGCTTTTTATTTTCCTTTTCTGACGTAAGTCTCGTCGTTTGTTTCCATTACACTTTTCGAATGTAGTTTTATTTTTTTCTTTCTTCTTTCATTCTTATTATAATTACTTTCGGACGTAGTTCGTCTTTTGTTTTTTTTTATTGCTTTTCGCGTGAAGCGAGAAAATTGAAACGTCAAAAATTCTGTCGGAAGAAAAGAGCAAAACAATCGAAAAACACCGTCTCGAAAAAGAAATTTGGTAGATTCGTTCTGGATACAAAGCAAAAGCAATAAGGAAATAAAAGACGAATCGCGAGCAATTATACAGGGTGTTCTTCGTAATGCGAATTCAAACGTCGCTTCGTTTTAGGGCCAATTAGGCTAATAATTGTTTTGTTGGCTGAGTGTGTCGTGACGGGCAATGAAATTCGAACTTCGCCCAAGGGGAAGCGACGCGCGAAATGCCAGAATTGTGATTAGGAAGGGCGGGACGGGGGCGGCAGAAATTTCGATTCGGAATTATTGCCGAATGATCAGCCGAAAGCACTTGAAAATTGCGCGGAGACACGAATGTTATTAGAGAGTTATTCCGGCGGAATCGTGTCGGCCGGCATTGCGCCGTTTTTATTGCACGCCATTTTGCCGCCGCCGCCGATTATTTTCACCTGAATAAAACACCAATGGCGAAAATCGTACGAAACTACAAGACAAAGTGATGGGCAGTTCAATAAATATTTTTACTTGGATTGTTTTCGCATTTTTTTCCTGGTAGTCATTTCGTGGACACCTATATATATATTAACAGCTACTATTATTAGTTGTCTTTTAGTAATGAATTTATTGAAAAGCTTAAAATTCAAACTTTGCAAGTTCGTTGTCGTGGTCATGCAACGAATAACACTTTTGGAGGAAAAATGGCGCGGGTCTCGATTTTTTTTTAAATGTCAGTAACATTTGCAAATATTTTTCTTAAATCATTTTCTTAGGAACTAAGGAAATCCTATGAAAATCCGAATTCCAGTTGTTGAAATATTTCAAATCTGACCTGATTCAAGGAGACACATTTTTGGATAAAAAATGGCGATAACACGAATTTCATATATCATACACTTTTGTAGATACTTCTTGGTAACGTGACATGTCTTTTTAAACGCCCTTTAGAACACAGATGGCACTTGTTGAAGCGTTTCAAATCAGACTTGCAAACAAAAAATTTTTGGATTAAAAATAGCGGGTCGATGTGGTCCAATTTTCATCAAACCTTAGCCATCCTTCCGACTTAATGAACTTCTTAAGATTCATTCCAAATCTGGTCGGCAAAAAAAGTTGGATACTAGTTCAATCAACAATATTGTTGGATTAAAAATGGTTCGATAAAAGCGCAAACGTCTTTTGTTTTTGGCACCATTCTTATTTATATATGTAATCGTTGATTAATAAATATTCACTATTCCAAGTGCAGGCATTTTCTCGCGTTGGTAAACACGTTGTAGTACTCCAAGTTTTCTAAATATTCCAAATGTAAAGCTGGTGCAAAAATGAACACTTTGGACCGAAAATGGCGGAGTTAAAAAAATTGAATATCTTGTACTGGAAAGTTTTCACGTAATTATAACTCTTCTCAGTCCTAAACTAAGCCAGACTAAATCTGAACCACAGAAAATATCTCGACGAACATTTTTGGATTAAAAATGGCGGACGCAAGCTGTACCAAAAAGAGGCGAACCAAAAAATTTAGAAGTTTACTTTTGACTCTAACATAATTCATTGTTAATCTGAGCCAATTCAAACTTGAATCGTAGAAAACATCTCAAGGTACATTTTTGGATTAAAAATGGCGTACGCAAACATGGATATTTTGGAACCATAAATGGCGAACCTAAAAAAAAAACGTGAGAAATTTTGATTTACTATAAAATGTCTTGTTCGTAATCCAAGCCAAGTCAAACCGAATCACAGAGAATTCTCCAACGTTTTTGGATTAAAAATGGCGGACGTAAACGTGGACATTTTTATGCCAAAAATGGCGAACCGAAAAAAAATTAGAAGTTTCCATACTCTAACATATTTCTTTCTCAACCTAAGTCCAATCATGCTTGAGTCGCAGAAAGTATCTCAACGAATATTTCTGGATTAAAAATGGCGCACGCAAACGTCGATGTTTTTAAATCAAAAATGGCGAATCAAGAAAACGTAAGATGTTTTCATTTGCTATAAAATGTTTTGTTCGTAATCCAAGTCATTCTTAATTTAAGCCAAATCAGATCTGAACTGCGGAAAAATATCTCAATGAACATTTTTGGATTAAAAATGGCGGACGCATACACAATTTTTCGTTTCCTCAGGGTTGGCTTCGCCCGAATTGCTTCGATTCGAGGACTATTGCAACAGAATTGATATCATCAAGCTGTTTGAATTAACGACGTACAATTATGAACACTCTGTACATGAAGTTCTCGTCCTGGTTCGACACGAGCGTTTGCTCAACTCCCTATGGGCAGGCAGTTCTAACCTTGCAAAACCTAAGTTGGCAAGGAAGAGAAATTCAACACAACGAATGACATTTTTGGATCAAAGATGGCCTCGTTTTAGTTTGTATTTTGTTTTGATTTGGCCACGCCCATGTTGCTCTATCCATATTCTTTTGATTTCAACGACGTCATCGAGGTTTTAAGTTATCAAGTACGATTGCCTGTTCTAAATCAAGCGCACCCTGTGTGTGAAGCTTAAAAAAAATATTTCTGTCCTTAAATCGAAGAGAAGAAGTTTTGGATTAAAAATGGCGGCTTACACAAGCGCATCTGGATGGCTCACACTTGACTATAACTTGGGTTCGGTTGAGTCTAACACACTGCGATGCTCTGGATTCATCTGACAATGACAGACGTCATCGAGATGGTTAAATAGCGTGCGATTGTCTTTAAGTTAATTAAGAACGCCCTGTATGTGTGAGGTTTTAAAGAAAATCCTTTCCCAATTTGCTTGAGTTTGACTTGATCGATTTGGTCTGCACTCTTACAACGTAGAAGAAACTTTCCAAACAAGAAAACAATTGCTAATTTATAACGAAATAAAAGAAGAAGGAAAAGAAGAAGACGAAGGAGAAGAAGTACGTTTTTGTTTGTCATTTCAAAGCGGTTACTTTTTTAATCGCCTCGTAGACCCTGGCTCTTGCAAGTTTGGCGTAACGTCCTTAGGCTTGGTTTAACCGTAACCGTAACAATTTAATTTCATTCATCCAGTCTGACCTACATATACGCGTGTATTTTTTTTCGCATATTGCGGAGTGTTCCTCTGCCAATTTAACGAACGCACTCGCCTTGGACGTCCTACGCTGTTTCGTCGTCCGCCGCCGGTTGAAGACGGTGAGCGCAAGGGGGGCGCGAGGGGGTGGTCGACGAAGGTAATTGCTTCGCAAGTTTTGTTTGAGAGGCAAGTTGCGGGCGCGCAAAAATTCGGGAAACAATCGGCGAACTAAAATAAAGAAATAAAAACAAAGCATCCGGAAGGGCTTAAGTGGTCGCGAAGAATCTAAAAGAAAGAGGCACTCAGATTCGGGTAAATCTAATTACCGGGCTTAAAAGCGTCGGCGTCGCGGCGCATCCCGCGCGCAAAAATCCGAACGTTTGCTGCTGACCGATGAAGAGGAGCCGCCCCGGAGAGTTGGAGAAAAACGTCGCGCTGTCGTCGTTTTAATAATAACGGTAATAACGTTGCGAGGGGCGGCGGCGGCAAGGAGGGAAACCCGCTGGCTTAAAATTTGTAAAAGATAATTTGATTCCTAATATACCCGATATTGACATGCAATATTATAAAATTACATTGCCAACTTATAATTTGAAATTTTTCGGCCGTAATGACCCCCAGGCACGCTAAATTCACAGGCCCCGACGTCTTCTTCGTCGGTCGCCTACATGAGTGTGTGTGTGTGCATGTACGCGCCGCCGCCGCCCTCTTCTTCCTTTTTTCCATTTCGTTTTCCGTGATTTACGATTTCGTTTTTTTTCCGGACTCCGATTCGCTCGTTTAGATCCAGTGATAATAGAGGGGGTGGGGGCGGAGGCAGTTGGAACGCATCGAATAAATAAACTACAAACTTGAATAAAAACGCGATCCCGTCGAAGGATGATCGATAAAAGAACTTGAGAAGCACGATGTGACCAATCCATAGGGAATTTCCTCCATTTTAACTTGACAAAGAGGAAGGAGTGGGTGAGCGGGAGGGCGAGTGTGAGGAGGGAGGTGGTTGTCAAGAGACGCATAACACCAAAAAAAAAAGGGATGATCGACAAAAACTTAAGAAGCGCGACATGGCCTATCCATTGGGAATTTCCACGATCTTAAGATAATGAGGAGATGCAGGGGGGATGGGGGTGGTTAGCGAGAGTTGGGGGATGTGTGATACAAATAGACAAAGCCATAAACTGAAATAAGTATGAACTCATGGCCAATTCCTTGGAAATTTCCACGGTTTCTGTACGATAAAGTGGAGGAGGAGAAGGAGGGGAGGGGATGGAAGTTAAGTGGTAGTAAATCACATAAATAAACAAAAGAACAACCAAAACCAAAACTCGATCCTGCCTGGGGATGATCGATAAGGACTTAAGAAACACCAAGTGATGAATAATCCATTGGGCGGTTGTCTAATCGGTGCGTGTAAGCGCGGCAAGCCCTTTATAAACCAATAAACAATTCTCGCTTGTTTTGACTGACAGTGCTTCTCAAAATGTCACCGGCGATACCCACGAACAAAACCATTTTTGAAAGAGAAGTCAAACCCAACCCAACCCAACCAATTTTGAAAGAGAAGTCGCGCTTAACGAAAATGTATTTTTATCGGGAACACCCCGTATGTCGTACTTTTTTTTTTCTAATACTTGCCAAGCAATTGTTTCTGCTTGTTAATTTTAATGACTCGCTGGAATTAAAAAATCTGAAACTCAGCCACTGCTGATGACGTCACAATCATCATCAACCTAACCTAATTAATTGGTCGATGATGAAACGAAATTAAAATGAACCGATTTTGTAAAATGACGTCGTGGGTTCACTTTGACGTTTTCTGAAGCTTATTTTTGACAGTTTTGTAGTTTCATTGAAAACACCTTGTACGTCACGTGTTTTTAAAAACACAAGCAATTGTTTCTTCTGCTTCCTCTTCTCGATCACTCGATAGATGGAATTAACAAATTCTGAACCTCTACCACTGCTGATGGCGTCACAATCATCTACATAACCTAATTGGTCGACGATATCTCAAAATTAAAATGAGTCGATTTTGTAAAATGACGTCATAGGTTGACCTTGACAGTTTTGTAGTTTTATTGGAAACACCTCGTACGTCACACTTTCTTAAAAATATGAGTCAAGTGATTGTTTCTTCTTCTTCTTCCTCTTCTCGATGGAATTAAAAAACTGAACCTCTGCTACTTCTGGTGACGTCACAATCATCGTCAACATAACCTAATTGGTCGATGATAAAACAAAATCAAAACGAACAGATTTTACAAAACGACGTCATAGATTGACCTTGACAGTTTATTTTAGTTTGCAATGAAAACTACAATCATTGAAACAAAGCCCGAAGTTTATTTTTGACAGTTTTGTAGTTTTATTGCAAACACCTCGTGTGTCATACTTTTTTAAAAATATTTGTCAAGCAATTGTTTCTTCTTTTTCTTTTTCCTCTTCTCGATGACTCGATTGATGGAATTAACAAATCTGTACCTCTACTACTGCCGATGACGTCACAATCATCATCATAATCTAATTGGTCGAAGAAAAAACAAAATTAAAAAGAGCAGATGCAAAATGACGTCATAGGTTGACTTTGACACGCTCTTTTTAGTTTGAAACATTAGAACAAACCCCGAAGTTTGCTTTTGACAGTTTTCGTTTATTTTTGACTGTTTTATAGTTTTATTGGAAACACCTCGTGTGTCATTTGTTTTTTAAAAATATTTGTCAAGTTATTATTTCTCCTTCTTCTTCTTCTTCATGTTTTCGAAGGCTTGATTTATGGAATTAAGAAATCTGAATCTTTGCCACTGCCAATGACGTCACAATCATCATCAACATAATCTAATTGGTCGATAAAAAAACCGATGACATCATAGGTGAACCGATGACATCATAGGTTGACCTTGACAGTTTCTTTTACTTAGCAATGAACACTACGATCGTTGAAAGAAATCCGGAAGTTTATTTTTGACAGTTTTGTAATTTTATTGGAATCACCTCGTATGTCCATTTGTTTTTTAAAAATATTTGTCAAGCAATTGTTTCTTCTTCTTCGTCTTCTTTTTCTCGATGGCTCGATTGATGGAATTCAAAAATCCAAACCCCTGCCACTGCTGATGACGTCACAATCATCATCAACATAACGTAATTGGTCGATGATAAGACAAAATTAAAATGAACAGATTTTGCAAAATGACGTCATTGGTTGACTTTGACAGTTTCTTTTTAGTTTACAATGAAAACTGCGATCATTGAAACAAACGAACAAACGAAGTTTATTTTTGACAGTTTTGTAGTTTTATTGGAAACACTTCGTATGTCATATTTTTTTAAAACTATTTGTCAACATCCAATTGTTTCTTCTTCTTGTTTTTCCCCTTCTCGATGGCTCGATTGATGGAATTAACAAATCTGAACCTCTACCACTGCTGATGACGTCATAGTCATCATCATAACCTAATAGAACAAAATTAATATGAACTGATTTTGCAAAATGACGTCATAGGTTGACCTTGACAGTCTCTTTTAGTTAGCAACGAACACTACGATCATTAAAAAAAACCCTGAAATTCACTTCTGACAGTTTTCGTCTATTTTTGACAGTTTTGTAGTTTTACTGGAAACACCTCGTATGTCGTACTTTTTTTTTTATATTTGCCTAGCAACTGTTTCTTCTTGTTACCTTTAACAACTCGATTGATGACATTAAGAAGCTGAACCTCTGATGACGTCACAATCAACATCATCTTCATAAGAAGAAAGAAAGAAAGAAACCCTGAAGTTTACTTTTGATAGTTTTATAGTTTCATTTGCAACTCCCTCCGAATATCAATTGTTTTATCCAAGTATCTCTTTTACTGGCGCCGTCATGATAATCACTATCAACATCATTTGTTCTTTTATTTATTCTTCATTTTCTTATCTTTGCCATCGCGTTAATTATTTGATTTCGCAAACGATCGTGTTCCGACGCATTGAAAATGACTGTGGCCCAGAGAGAAACGCCGCAGTTACTTTCCGACGCGTTTTTAAAGATGCAATGCGTAAGCGCAATTAAATTGGGAACACCCCGTAGGTATGTACTTTCATTTTTATTATTGTTTACGTATTCTTTTATTATTTATAACAAAGAAGCAAATCGAAACTCTCTCCATCTGGAATAAATGTGGGTGACGTCACAGAGTTGTCACAAAATAATTCGGATTGGGCAAAATTAAAACTAATTAAAAATTTATTTGACTTTATTACAAAGTAAAGTTAAAATTGAATTATTTACAATTAAGAAACTAAATTATTTACAATTAAGAAAGACGTTGAGCGCTTCTCTATACGTACACTTAAAGTGTGTACACCGCGTATGTATTTTTGATTCAATGAATTAGTTTATGGCTTTGTTTTGACGCTGAAGCCCGACAGATATCGAAAGCCTGTGTACTATACAAATGCCGATGACGTCACAAATGTCAAATTAATTCTGATTGGTCAAAATTAAAATTAATTTAGAATTAATTGATTTTAGCAAACTAGAGTTGCAATTGAATTTGATGCTGTTTTTTGACAATCATTAAAACACAATTGTCTTAGTGATTGTCAAAAAACAGCATCAAATTCAATTGCAACTCACAAGCATCTTTCTGCATGTGCTTTTAAACTGGGAACACCCCGTATGTGTTTCTTCTTTTTAATAATAATATAGGCAAGTGTTCTTTTGTTATTTATAACACCGGAGCAGATCGAATAGCTAGAAATCGAAAGTCTGTGCCTATGTAAAAGCAGGTGACGTCATAGTTAATAAATCAATTCTGATTGGTCAATATTAAAATAAATTTGAATTTAATTGATTTCATAAACTTGAGTTATGGTTGAGTTTGACGTTCGTTCCTGATGGCTTATTATAATTTGAGGACGTGTTGCGGTCAATTTTTTCGCGTGTGCATTTAAATTGGCAACACCCCGTAGGCCGTGCCGTTTTCTCGACCGTTTGTTTTTGATGTTGCGTTGGGTCAGTTAGACTAGAATTCGGAAGTCGTAAGTCCTCCGTCCGTCAGCCTTGTTTCTGTGTATTTTTAAACGTGATTCGTCGCGACGTCGCAAAGCGCGAACAAGGAAGCCGAACGTAGAGTAAGCAAGTCCGCCTCTGAAAACCAAAGAAATCAACAATTATGAATAATTTCGCAACGCGCATAGATGTCGGAATTATTAAGCGCGATTTTTTCGCGAGCCAATGTGTTTTTACCCTTGAAGTATCTCCCCCCCTTAAAAAACGCCTTTATTCAGGGTTTCATTCGCACTGCAAGGCCGCATTGCACTTACTCGATGCAACTTACTTTATATCTGTGTTCATGTCCGACCATACACGTAAAAATAGCAGGAGCGGGCAGCGTGCGAGCGTGTGCGTGTGTGTGTGCGTGCGTGTGCGCGCTCTGACAATTTTTCTCATTTTCGCTCGCGAAAACGATTTTTTTTTCTTCGGGGGGGCCGCCGTTTTTCGAGGCGTTTCCGAAGTGTCCAACAATAACGAGAAGAAGAAGAAGAAGAGCAAGAGCAAGTGCACCAGCGGCCGGTCCCCGATTTTGCGTTCGGCGGTGATGTGATTTTTATGCGAAATCCTGCTTTTTTACGCCATTTTTATTTTGCGCCTTGTCCTAGGTCAGTATTCAATTGCTTTTTATGTCATTTATTTTTATTTGCTCCCACCTCGTTTGCATCAACGACGTGTCAGCACTTTCATATTCACGATATCAAGTAACAACGGAAACGATTTTGTGTTGAACTCGGCAGACCTTCTCGCAGGGCCCCCCTCGAAATTAATTAATTACGACCCACTAAATAGCAACCACGAAAAAAAAGCAACGTCGAAAATTTCCGGACACTAAAACGAATCCAATTTTTTATTTTCTGTGCAAATCGCCCCCTGGAAACGCGAGACTTTTTCTTTCCTTTTTTTTTTTATTAAAAAAAAAAACAGGCGATTTTTGGCTCACGTAAAAACAGAAGCGATCCTAAAACTCACCAAAAAAAAAACGAAATCAATACAAAAAAATTAGGTACCGAGGAAGAAACCGGGCGTCTGTTCTTTTGTTTCCAAAATTTTCGCAAATTGCCCCTCTAGCGCCCCTATAGAAACGCGATGCGTTTTCTTCTGTTTTTTAGTTTCTTTTCGTTGAAATTTTGGACTGAGTTATGAAGTTTAAGCGATCATCCATCGAGAGCTTCCTACCAGCCCAGCCTCCCCCCTCGACCCCCAGGAAATAAATTTTCTTTGGTTTTCCGTTTGCGTTTTTTCTTTTTCCGAAGAAATTTTTGCTCGCGTGAAAACCGAAACAATTCGAGTCGCGAACGGAAGCGTTTTCTACTGCATAATCTCCCCCTCTCTCCCCCCCCCTTTCCCCCCAATGAAAATCATGAAATTCCTCGGCGAAAACAAAAACAAAATATTTATAATCCCTGGGTGTCATCGTGAATTAAAACAAAAAAAAAAATTTTCAAGTTGCCCTCCCCCCCGCCCCCCTCCTCAGGAATGTGCCAGGAATGTGAATCGTTTTCTTTCGCCTTAGTTTTTCGTCTGTTTTTAAGGAAAAGTTTAAATACATTTTGGCTCGCGTGAAAAACGAAACAAGTTGAGTCGTGAATCGTACCTCCCCCCTTCCCCGCCCAATTGGAAATGATTTCAAAATTTCTACAGTCGTAGAACGACCCAAATTTTGAAATCCTCTGGAACCGTCGCGAATTTGCAAGAAAAAAAGACAGACGTTTGCTCTCTTGTTTTTAAGATTTTACAAATCGCCCCCCGGGAATGTGGGGGGCGCTTTCTTTTGTTTTTCGTTTATGTTCGTTCTTTTTTTTTTGAAAAAAAAGGTGTAAACATCTTTTAGCTCATGTGGAAAACAAAACAAGCTGAGTTGCGAATGGAAGCATTTTCTTCTGCGTAATCTGTGCCCCCTCCCTCTTCCTGCCCCCCTATGAAAATAATTAAATTTCTCTGCGGTCCTGCACGCGAAAACAAAAAGAAAATATTTATAATCCTCTGGAGCCGTCGCGAATTTGAAAAGAAAAACAGACGTTTGCTCTCTTGTTTTTAAGAATTTACAAATGTCGCCCCAGGAATTGGGGGGCGTTTTCTTTTGTGTTTCGTTCATGTTCGTTCTTTTTTTTTGAAAAAAAAAGGTGTAAACATCTTTTAGCTCATGTGGAAAACAAAACAAGTTGAGTCGCGAATGAAAGCGTTTTCTTCTGCGTAATCTGCTCCCCCTCCCCTCCCCTTTCCTGCCCCCTATTGAAAATAATTAAATTTCTTTGCGACCCTACAGCACGCGAAAACGAAAACAAAATATTTATAATCCTTGGGCGTCGTCGTGAATTAAAGCAAAAAAAAGGAAGAACAGGATTTTGCTCTTTTGCTTTTTAAAATTTTTCAAGTTGTCCCCTCTCCCCCCTCAGGAATGTGAGTCGTTCTCTTTTGGTTTTTGTTTTTTTTTTAAATTTAAGAAAATGGTTCAAATAAATTTTGGCTCACGTGAAAAACAAAACAAGTTGAGTCGTGAATCATAACTTTTTAATACATGAACGCTTCCTTCCTGCCCCCCCCCATCGAAAATTATTAAGTTTCTACACTCCTGAAACAAGAAAACAACAACTTTTGAAATCCTCTGGAGCCGTCGTGAATTTGGAAAGAAAAACAGACGTTCACTCTTTTGTTTTTAAGATTCTACAAAGCGCCCCCCACATTCCTGAGGGGCGCTTTTGTTTTTCGTTCATGTTTTTCCTTGTTTTTTTTTGAATGAACATTTTTTAGATCACGTGAAAAACAAAACAAGTTGAGTCGTGAATCTTAGCATTTTTATACATAAACTCTTCCTTCCTGCTCTCCGCCCCCCCCCTTCAATCCACCCTACGATCTACGATCCTAGAACACCCCTAAAACAAGAAAAGAACATTTCAAATCCGCTGGAGCTGTCGTCAATTGGAAAGGAAACCGATGCGACGTTTGCTCTTTCGTTTTTGAAATTTTAAATGCCCCCCCCTCCCCCCAAGGAATGTGGTCGCTTTCTTTTGTTTTTCGTTCATGTTTGTTTTTCTTTTTTTGAGAAAAAAGGTTTAAATTTTTTTTATCTCACGTGAAAAACAAAAAAGAAGTCATCAATAGCGCTTTTCTTTCTTTTACTATCTGCCCCCCCACGCCCCTAAAAATAATAACTGTTCTAAAATCCGCAAAAAAGAAAAAAAAAATAAAGAAAATTATAGAATTTTTGAGAGCCATCGTGAATTTGAAAGAACTCTGTTTCGTATGCAAATTTGGTAAGTGCCCCCTCCCCCAAGAATGTGAGGCGTTCTCTTTTGTTTTCTGTTTTTTTTTTCTTTTTTTGGAAGATGAGAATGGTTTGAAAATTTAGCTCATGCGAAAAACAAAATAATTTTTGACTTGAGTTATGACTGGAAGCGATTTACTGTCGAGCTATGTAGCCTCTTCCTGCCTGCGCCCCCTCACCCCCGCCACTGACAAATAATTGAATTATGAATTATAAACGCGCCAAAAAAAAGTTTTGAAAAGCCATCGTGAATTTAAGGAACCCGGCGTATGCGTTTTTGGTTTTCAAGTTGTGCCCCATTCCCCCCAAAATGCAAGGCGTTTTCTTTTGTTTTATTTATTATTTCTAAATTGCAAACGGTTTAAAATTATAACTCACTCACACTAATAATTTTGGACTTCAGTTATGGTAACTAGAAAAACTCTTCGTGTGTGCCCCCCGTTCCCCCTTGAAAACGAAGAAAGATTAAGTAATTAATTGTACCCCTAAAATGCACTAAGAAAAAACAAAAAAAAATTGGAGAATTGGAGACTTTTGTTTTTTTATGTTTGCGAAATTTTACAACTCGCCCCCTTTTTATCAAAAAAAAAAAAAAAAACACGTCGAGCGAGGAGGTGTTGGCTCACGCGAAAAACAAAACAATTTTCAGTATGTTAAGAGCGAGAAAGTTTTTGTATATTTCATTTATTTTTTCATATATCCGGTGAAATAAAACGTAAACTTAAAACTTGTGCAGCAGAATTTGGGGGCGGGGGGCTGGTATTAAGGGCAACAAAGCATACGACGTATTTTTTTTGTTTTTTTTTTAAATTTCTTCGCCTATTCATATAAAATCCGCACAAAATCATAATGAGCAGCGAGAGAGTGACCTGGGGGGTCTATTAATCGGGAAAAAATTGAAGGTGAGACCTGCCAAAAACATTAAAAAAAAATGACGAACGATGTTTTCTACAATTTCTTACACTTTTTGCTCTTGCGTTTGCCCTAGATATAATCAGTGTAATTAAAATGAGTGAGGTAATTCCCTCTCAGGAAGGGGGGGGGGGGGGAGCATGGGCATGGAAATTGTAAAAAGAAATTAGTCTAAAAACTCCTGAGTGAAACTAAACTGCGAAGATTTTTTTGGATCGTTTCATTCAATTATTATTTTTATTTTAGGCTGGGGGGAAAATAACTGCGGCCACTCGTGAGGGGTAGGGGGAAGGAAGGGGGCCGAAAAAACCTCAGAAATTCCTGCAATTAAATCAAAGAATATTTATTAAAAAAAAAAAACTGTTTGCATCATTTCCTTCGATTGTTCTCGAGCCCGAATTTTCCGATAAGCACCCGAGGTTCTGAAAATCGTCGAAAGGTTCGAGGGGGTTGCCCCAAAAATGTCTAAATTAGGCAGTCCTTTGGGTTATGCAAATCAGTAGCTTCGACGCTCGGATTTTTTAGATTTTTTTCTCAAACACCCAAGGGGTTTGAAAATCGATGAACCTATTTAGTGGGGGCTCCCCCAAAATTAACCTAAATAATAATAATTAATAATAATAATAATGAAGTAAATAAAAGTGCTTAGAATTTTTTGAAAAAAATAAATAAATCGTTTAATTTGATTGAGCCTAGTTACTTAGAGGGGGGCCCCCCACGAGCACGTTTAGTTTTTCAATTTAAATTTTTTCCCCTGCATTTTATTGAAAATGTAAAAAAAACACAAAGGGTAAACGTCGAAAAACGTTTCCCCTTTCAAAAAATAAATAAAAATTCTGAGGGGTGCCCCTACCAAAGGTGGTTGTTGCGGTTCAACACAAAATAGAACGTTCCCAGTAGTGCCAATAGTTTCGAAAAATCGTGGAAAAATCGCATCACTTTTATGCAAAGACTTTTGTGTGCAGATTGCGGCCAGGATGATGGACACGGAAGCAAATGGGGTTCGTATGACCTACTTCCTCTTTTATTCTAGGCGTTTGGTAAAGTCAAGGCCATCAAGTTCCGCGAGGCACTCGACGTATCACACCCCGAAACTTTCAGGTTGATTTCAAAGATGGGTTCATTTTTCTGGAGTTCCTCAGGAGCTTGGGGCCCCTTCTCTTTACCAAATTCGGACTGAATCCGTTTCATTTCATTCTTCCTTCTCTCGCTCCGTTCGCCGGAGGAATTTTTTGCGCGCAGCGCCTACTATAGCACACACTAAACGTTCCTTGCGTTGACTTCAAACTTGAATATTAATGCCGGCTGATAATAATAATAAGAAAGTTGCGCAGACCTGCCGATAAAGGTCGTTCGGCATTTTTTCGCTATCGCTTTTTTGTCTCTGCAAATAATAATTACCTGCCGTCGAGATAATTGCGATTACGTGCGTATCCCGTCGCCCAACGGCTTTCTTTAAGACGTAGAGGGCTTGAGCCTTGAAAGAGGGTTGCCTCAGCCTATGAGGATTACCTAAGAGCGACGATCTCAGAGGCTTAAGCGAAAACCCAATGGGCCAGAGGAGACCTAGGGACTTATTTAAAGCAACAGAGAGCATCTCGAATTCAATTCAATAACTCACCTAAGTCCTAAGGCCTTGTGGTCTTATTTAAGCACAGCATGTGATTGCGTTTAGAGGCGAGTCCGTCTCTGGCCGGCCAAGTCGTTCCTTCTAGGACTTACAATTCGGAAAGTCTGAATAAGGCCAGATTCCAACGTGTTTGGCCCTGTAAGTCCAAAGGAACTAATGAAATTTGCTTACGAAACCAATTCTTTGGGTTTAGATAAGTCCACAATTGATTAAGGCTTAAAAGTTGAATGATTGTAGCAAAAGGCCCCAGCCCGATCGCAAAGTCCAACATCGATTACTAAAAAAGTAAAGGACTTGCAATTTTGGAAGCTAACGTAGGCCAATAAGGTCAGATGTGGTTCAAGAATTGATGTAAAACAGAAGATTCGACTCAAATACATCAGGAATGCCAGTACGGCCCTGTTATTTTACAGAGACTACTGTACATTGGTTCTAAGGCCAAGAACTAGCAATCCTGAGACCTTAAATGAACTGGTAAGGCCAGAGGAGTTGGCTCTAAGGCCAAGAACCAACATCCTAAGAATTTAAGTGAACCAATATGGCCAGAGGAGTTTTAAGAGCTGATCTAAAACACAGAGAAATTAATTGGAAACCAAAACGGTCCTGTTCGTTCATAAAGGCCATTGTAAATTACGTCTAAAGTCAAGACCTTACTATCCTGGAACCTTAAGTGAACTAATAAGGCCAGATGTGTTTCGGGAGCTGACTTAAAACACAGAGGATCGCCAAAACGGTCCCGTTTGTTCATCAAGGCCATTGTAAATTACGTTTAGACCAAGTACTTACAATCCTAATAGCACAAGTAAACTAATAAAGCCAAAAGTGTCTTAGGTTCCGACTTAAAACATAGAGGAGTGAATTGGGAAACATCTGAACCGCCATTAGTTCATAAAGGCCATTGTAAATTACGTCTAAAGTCAAGGACTTACTATCCTGGAAGCTTAAGTGAACTAATAAGGCCAAAAGTGTCTTAGCTTCCGACTTAAAACATACAGGAGTGAATTGGGAAACATCTGGACCACCATTAGTTCATAAAGGCCATTGTACATTGCATGTGAAGCCTTGGACTTACAATCCCGGAAGCTTAAGTGAATCAATAAGGCCAGAGGTGTTCAAAGGCACGACCTTAAAACACAGGGGAGATAATTGGATCGCCAAAACGAGCCTGTTAGTTCATTAAAGCCTAAAACAAAGGACTTACAATCCCGGAAGCTTAAGTGAACTAAGGCCAGAGGTATTTCAGGAATGAACTTAAGATATTTCTTCAGGAGGAGGAGAATGGGAAACTATCTAACACACCAAGATGGTCCTGTTGGTTCATAGAGGTCACTGTAAAGCCAAGGACTTATAGTCCTCGTGGCTTAAGTGAACCAATAAGGCCAGAAGCGATTTAAGAGCAGTTGCAAAGTATTTAGATCGCCAGAGTTTACAAAGATTAATAGTTACGTATTTGGAGGCCCAGAAAACATCGATAAGGCCAAAAATGACCGAACGGTTTTACTTGAGACGCACTCGAATGAATTGGGGAAGATGTAAAGGCCAGCCGAAGAAAATGGTCCCGTATGCCAAAGTCTTACGATTCAAGAAGCCGCTAAGGCCAGAAGGCTTAATTAAGAGCGTTCAAGGTCGTCGTGGTTACAAAAAATGGACTAAGAAGTCAAGGACTACCATCCTAGGCGCTCGAATAGCACCATAAGGCCAGAGATACTTCCAAAAACCGGTTCAGTCTTAAATAATTTCGACAAAAAGATTCAGAAAGAGAATAAGTCCAAGAAGGGCTTGGCTACGACCAGATCTGGACTATGTGCGTCAAGGACAATAGTTTCAGATTATTTCCAGGTCAGTTCGGACTTAATGACCCACGAGAATGCCAAAGGAATCGCCGCGGTCTATTCCATCCCTGGAAATCGATGAAAGTCCAAAAGTTTGCTAAATATTCAATGTTGACTATTATCTAGGAAGCATCCGATGGGCCCGGAAGCTAATACGATCCTACCATCTTATCAAATTGAAGCCAATGGAAGTCTAAGACTCACTTTTCTGTGGTTAACTCCAAGTATAGTTGAAGGCCAGTAGCTTAGGTGTATTTATAAATTAATCCAGACTTGACTGTCGGTTCTGGAAGTTACAAGGGCCAATAAGTCTTCATTTGTAGGTAGGCCATTCGCCATAGATTGATAGTTTGTGACTAATCAGTTTATTAAGACAGTTGAAGGCCAATAAGTCCAACTACAGTTCAGACTTGTCTTGATGGCCTATACAAATTCTACCGCAATCAAGAAAGGTGATAGTTTGAATTCGATTTAAGATCACGGTAGTCTGCCGAGTCTTTATAGGCCCTTCAGATGACAATCCGGTCCTGGTAACTTATAAAAAAGCCCCTTTGAATTTTCCACGTAAAGATGAAGTGGCTGGGAGCTTAGAGCCGCCTTGAAGCGGGGCCGTGCGAAGAAGTTCAACGAGCCAGTCAATGAGGCAGGTCCGGTCCTGTTGTTTGCTGTCGAAAGTCTGCAAGGGCGCCTGAGTGTTGTGCGTTTCCTCTCCGAAGTGGTTGACACTGAGCGCGAAATTGCGGCGATAAAATGGAAAACCGCGGCCGATAAGGAACGAGCGCAGTTGGCCGCGTTGAAATTGCGCGAAAGAAACCGGCGATAAACAAAACACAAACACCAAAACAAGTAAACAAGTAATTTCAGAGCTTTTTTTCTTGGATTTTTATAATACAATTGCAGACAACCGTCGCTGATTAATAAAAACAAACGAAGCTTAATTCTATCAAAAAGAAAAAAAAACTTGTCTTGATCTTTTTAGAAAAGAACCGTTCTTCTGTTATTCCATCGATTTTCAATTGTTTTTACGACCGCCATCTTAGATTTTTATGAAACATTAAATGGTCACTGATTATAAGAAATTATAAGCGACTTACAATCGACAAACTGAACTGTGTTGGAAAAGACGTCATCGATTTTCTATTGTCTTTTTTAATGACCGCCTGCCATTTTGGATTTTTATGCAATTTACGTGCAACTGTCATTGACTGCAAAAAATGGGCCTTGATTTTAAACAACTCCGTGAATCGCAGGCTCGACTGTTAGAGTAACTATTAGGTCATCTCTTGTGACGAACCAGCGATTTCAATTGTTTTTATTTTATTTTTTTGATGCTACAACACCTATAAACATTAATTCCGCGCGTGCTTGAGTTTCCCTAATGCTCGATTAGTTGGTACGCCCTGTAGAAGATGTTGTGACGATGGAAAAGCAAACAAATGACGAATGACGATTGCTTTTCGAGATGCACGTCAGGAATGCGCATTTTTGGATTCCCCAGTGAATTCTAGCCTGAAATCATGTGTCGCATGATGGGTCTACGACGAGCGGTTCTCGAGTGCCAAAAGGGGGGCGGTTTTCAAAAAACGCGAATAACTCGAAAACGGCTTGCGCTAGACCCATGGTGCGACACATGATTTCAGGCTAGAATTCGCCGTAGAATTCAAAAATTCAATAATATACAGAGTGTTCCGCTAAAAAAACGCAACTTTTCTAAATATCCTCGATAATGTGATGACCGATTGTTTATTAATCGACGCCATTGCCCACCTCAGGAAAAATCCGGAATAGAATTCGCGTTAGAATCCACGAGAGACCATAATATACAGGGCGTTACATGAAATAGGTACAACTTTGAGGTGTGTCACGTTCAAGCAACGCGCGAAATTTTGTGCGCAGACGGTATCAACTATACCATCCAAATTCTTGTAGCTTCTTTTGTTTTTGGCGTCTTTGGTTTCAAAAACCGAAGAATTATACCGCGTGCTATAATAAAATTGACCAAAAAAATCAAATTGCTCTTGGGTCGTATGTGTTAAGACCGTCAATTGGGACTGAAATTCCTCGCAGAATTTGAAAACGTCGTTATATACAGGATGGTTCGTGAAACAAACCCGTAATTTTGGGTTGTATTTTGAAAACGCAACGCTCATTTGTTTTTTTTTTTTGGAGAAGGGTATTCGTAATTGAAGGAAGAAATCTACAAATGTGTGAACCAATAAGTTTTCTTAGTTTCAAAAATGAGTCGAACATACCGCGTGTCCCCAAAAAATTGAATAAAGGCGCATAACTTGAAAACTTGAAAAATCAATTCGGGCTAGAATTCGCCGTAGAATCCAAAAACGCAAAAATATACAGAGTGTTCCCTTGAAAGAAACGCAACTTCGGGCTGCATCTCAAGAACGCGCCGTTCAACTCTTTCTCTGCGATCTGCATTTGAAATTACAAGGAAATGTCTACAACTTTCGACTTTGATAGTTTTTTTCTAAATCCAGAAACAAACGAGATATACCGCGTGTTCCCAAATATCTAAATAAAGGCGAATAACTTGGGGACCCTTCGGATTAGACCCGTGATGTGGGGTATCAATTCGGGCTAGTATTCATCGTAGAATCCGAAAATTCAACAATATACAGGGTGTTCCCTTCAGAAAAGTGTAACTTTTTATTGTATCTCGAGAACGCGTTGTTCGATTGTTTTTCTGTAAATTGCGTTTGAAATTACAGGAAATTTTCTGCAACTTTTGTAGTAAATAGTTTCATCCAAATCCAAGTATGATATACAGGGCGTTCTACTTAAAAAAAAAGAACGTGTGAGTTGTAGACTCGACTACTTAGTGAAGGGCGAACATTCTCGTTGGTTCTTTTGACGAATTGGGTACCGATTTTCTATTGTTTTCGTAGCTGCCAACTTGGATTTCACATAAGTGTTCCTAATTACGCGTCTTTTGATACTAAATCACCTATAATGAGCCATTGAATTCACTTGTTTGGGCTTTGTGAGTTGTCGAAGATTATTTCTGCGCATGCTTGAGTTTTCTTTACGTTCGAATTAGTTGGTGCAGCCTATAGATTATGAGTTGCTGTAAACGTAAAAAAAAATGCGTGCGCCTTGACGGTACAATACGCAGGACAACAATAAACAGCCGGACTGAATAAAATTGTTTATAAATATGTAAAAAAGGCCATTCATAATGGCATTTAAATATAGAACTGAATACGAAATGACACGGCTGCGATCGAGACAGGCAATACCGGAATAGAAACTGATAAAAAGGCGTGAGCCGAACAAAACGCGATGTGCACGGCGGCCACCGGGAGATAAATAAAACGCGTTTTCTCCGCCGCTTAGGTCAACTTAACGTAGAAAATCGTAGGTTAGTTATTTTTGCATCGAAACGAAGAAAAAGAGCGCTCGGGCAAGGCTCATTTGGAACGGACGGGATTCCGGCACGCAGGGCCCCCGCGCATAAAGTCGAGGAACGCTCGCGCCGCGCTCATTAATAAGAAATATGAAAAGTTGCTGCAAGTTCTGCGATCGGCGGTGGGTACTGTACGTACGCTTTTAATAGCGTCTTAATGAATTTATTTATTAATTTTATAGGAAATAATCACGTTTCATAATTACCATAGTAATCAGGTTCATTATCGGGATGGTTTTTCTGCAATGAAGACATAAAAGTACTTTTCTCTCGCTGCGGACGTTGCAGTTAACACGCTCTTATCCATCACGAAAACAGACTTCCCACGACCGTAATATCGAAAAAACACGAACTCATTTTATAATCTGATTGAAAAATCAAAGATGGCGTCCATGAAACAGAAGGAAATTAGAAAAAAAATGGGGGGAATACTCATTCTCTTCCAAACAAGTTCATAACTTGCTCAAAACGATATCCTCATTTGTATTTGTTAAAAGTTTCAAAAGAATCTAAGATGGCGTCCATAAAAACAAAAGAAGGACTTCAAATAACCACAAGAAACGAAGGGACTTGCGTCCTTTACTAAATAGTTGAGTTTGCGACTCACAAGTTATTCCAAAATCGTCGTATCTTGAGTTAAGTTTGAAAACCTCCTGTCAAGATCGTTTCAAGCTTTACTGATCTTGGGTTTCAATTGTATTTTTGGAAAGCCAAGGCCAAATAGTCAGAGCGCAGGTTGAGTTGAGTTTCTAAGCCATGCTTACCTGAGCTCGCTTCTAAACGCGCATTTCACCTTTAGAGTTTCATCAAAACAGGTTCCACTGACGTAAATATGTCTCAAAACGTCAAACTCAGAAGCTTAACTGAGTCGTCAAGGAAAAGCTCGAAAAGTTCATGAGATTATCCTGGAACGAAAGTTTCACCAAAACAAGTCCTAACGGCGCAAGCACCACAGGCGTTTATCAATGCCAGAAGCTTCACTGAGTTGTCATAGAAAAGCTTCAAAAGCTTCTGAGATTCTCCCGCAATAAAAGTCAGATTCACACTTCGAGTGATAAGTTTAAAGCGCTTAAGCTAATCAAGGAACTATTACTGAGCTTGAATGGAAATTTCAAGCTTTCAAGCTTAAAACCGAAACAGTTGAATGTCTGGGAATGTATGGAACGAGAACAAAAGGCAACGCAGAAGTCTTTTGCTTAGAAAATTTCCGATGCTGATTGAAGCTTTACCAGAACTCAAAAACTCAACCAACTTAACTAAACAGCATTCGAAAGCACCTGAGCTTATTCTGGGATAAAGTCAGATGCACAGTTTGGACGATAAGTTCCAAGTTTTGAAGCTAACCAAAGAGTATCAGAAGCTTTACTGAGCAATACATCGAAATCTCGCTCATGTCTTCAAGCTTCCAAGCTTAAAACCGTCATAGAAAGAAACTTGACTCGAATGCTTGAAAAACTCAAACAATCAATCTCAGAAGCTTAATTGAGTTTTCAGGAAATTTCTTCACAACCCTGAGCTTACTACAGATTAATTCGGATTCACAATTTCAATAATAAATGTAAAGCTTTGCGGCTAATGAGGGAGGTCAGAAACTTTCCTGAGCGTATGCAGATTTTTTTACTGAGTTCAAGCTTGAAACTTTAACTTTCCTGAGTTGTCTACAGTGAATAGGAAAAGGAAAAAGTACAACAGAAGAAAGCTTATTTTCTTCATTTAGACAATTTCTGATGCAGATTAGAGTCATAAAAGAGCCTCGAAAGCTCCTGAACTTATTCTAGAATAAAGCCAGATCCACATTTTGGCGATAAGTTTCAAGTTTGCAAGCCAGTCAAACAATATCAGAAGCTTTACTGAGCTTACACAAAAATTTTAGATTTAAACCTCTGAGGGTAATGAGAAAAGATCAGAAGCTTTCCTGAGCATATACAGAATTTTTTACTGAGTTTAAGCTTTCCAATTTTCAAGCTTGAAACTGCAACGTTCTTTCTATAATGAACGACAGGAGAAGAAAGCTTATTTTCTTCATTTAAAAAATTTCTGATGCTGATTAGAGTCATTAAAAAGCTTTCGAAAGCTCCTGAGCTTATTCTACAATAAAGCCAGATCCGCATTTTGGACGATAAGTTCGAAGTTTGTAAGCCAATCAAACAATATCGGAAGCTTTACTGAGCTTACGCAGAAATTTCACTCGTGTCTTCAAGCTTCCAAGCTTAAAACTGAAACAGTCGAAGGTCTGGTTGTCATTTACAGGTAAACTAAGAAAACAAGGAAGCCTCTTTTAGGTAAATTTCCATCGCAGAATGGAACTTTACTCGAATGCTCAAGAAACTCTGATAATCAAGCTCAAAAGCTTGATTAAGTCTTCAAAAAGTTTCGCAGGAACTCGATAACCCCCAAGCTTAGCGTAGACTAGTTCAAATTCACAATTTCAGCGGTAAATTTAAAGCTTTGAGGCTAATCAAGGAGGTCGTAAGCTTTACTGAGCTTCTCACTCGTGTCTTCAAGCTTTTAAGCTTGAAACCGACTCGATTGAAGGTGTGGCCCTCATTAATGTATACAAGGAGAAAACTAGGAAGTCTTTTTTTAAATACATTTCCGTGTAGGTGTAGGAATGAAACTTTACGCGAAAAACTCCGACATTCAAGCTCAGAAGCTTCACTGAATCTTCAAGACGTTTCGTAGCAACTCAAAAACCCTTGAACTTACCCTCGATTAATTCAGCTTCACAATTTGAGCGATTAGTTTAAAGCTTTGAGGCTAATCAAGGAAACCAGAAGCTTTCCTGAGCTTACGCAGAAATTGCACTTATGTTTTCAAGCTTTTAAACTTCTTGAAACTGAAACAGTTGAGGTCATGAGCTTGATTAATTTCAATTCATAATTTCAGTGGTAACTTTAAAGCTTTGAGGTTAATCTAGGAGGTCATAAGCTTTACTGAGCTTTTCACTCGTGTCTTCAAGCTTCTAAGCTTGAAACCAACTCAATTGAAGGTGTGCGCCTCATTAATGTATACAAGGAGAAAACTAGGAAGTCTTTTTTAAGTAAAATTCCGTGTCAGAATGAAACTTTTCTGGAAAAACTCCGATAATCAAGCTCAGAAGCTTCACTGAGTCTTCAAGACGTTTCCTAACAACTCAGAAACCCCCGAGCTTACCCTCGATTAATTCAGCTTCACAATTTCAGCGATTACTTTAAAAGTTTCTTAAGCTTAAAAGAGCTTACACAGATATTTCACTCGGATTTCAAGCTTTCAAGCTTAAAACTGAAACAGTTGAAGATCTGGTTCTTATTAATGAATAAAAGGAGGGAACAAGGAAGTCTGTTTTTACTAAATTTCCGTGACAGAATGAATATTTCCTCGAATGCTTGAAAAACTCTGATAATCAAGCTCAGAAGCTCAGAAGACGTTTCGTGGACATCTCGAAAGCCCCCAAGCTTACCCCAGATTAATTCAAATTCCCAATTTCGGCGATAAGTTTAAAGCTTTGAGACTAATCAAGGAAGCCTGAAGCTTTCCTGAGCTTACTAGCAACTTTCACTCACGTCTTTAAGCTTTCAAGTATAAGAAGAAGGTTAAGAGGAACTCAAGAACCCCCAAGCTTGCCTTAGCTTAAGTGAGATTTACAATTTCTTTGGTGATAAATTTAAAACTTTGAGGCTGATCAGAAAGGTCAGAAGCTTTCCTGACAATCAAGCTTAGAGGCTTGGTTAAGTCTTCAAGACGTTTCGTAGCATCTCGAAAGCCCCTAAATTAATTCAAATTGACAATTTTAGCGGTAAGTTTAAAGCTTTGAGATTAATCAAGGAAGCCTGAAGCTTTCCTGAGCATACTCGGAAATTTTCCCTCAGTCTTTAAGCTTCCAAGTTTAAAAAGAAGGCTCGCAGGAAATCAAGCTTAATTGAGATCTACAATTTCTTTGATAAATTCGAAACTTTGAGGATAATCAGGAGCTTTCCTGAGCGTAAACGGATTTTTTGTTAAATTCAAGCCTTTCGGTTCTCAAATTTGAAACTGCGCCTTTCCGGTCTTTCCATTAATGAATAGAATGAGATGAAAGAGCAGAAAAAGAAAGCTTAATCTCTATGTTAGGCTGAAGCTTCGCCTGACGATTAGGTTATTATCAATCTCAGAAGCTTCACTGAGTCACCAAGAAGCTTTCGAGTTTATCTCAGAATTAACAAAAGAATCATATTTCAGCGATAAGCTTAGAGCTTCCTGAGGTTGATGAGTTAAGCCGGAGACTTTACTGAGCGTGTATGACTTGAAGCTTCAAGCTTTTAAGCTTAGAACAGAAATAGTCGAATTTTCGGTTCTCTTTCATGAAGGAGTTTTTTCTAAAATCTATTCAACTTAAACTGAAGCTCTTACGTGAAGGTTTTAAGAGCTCATACAGGGTGTTTATTATCGCCTAGTAAAGTAATTGCTGTGAAGACGTAAGTAAGCGGCAACACCGCCGACGCTGTCGCTCGTTCATTCATTTCACCGCCAAGTATACGCCAACATTATTATCATGATTATTATAACCGTAGAGCATGAGTTTATTTTCTCCTCGTCCGATGAGGAGGAGGACGTGGCGCGGCGACGTGTTCGAGTCGAAGCCGAGACAGTGGTGGAGGTGACGTGCGGCCAAATCAAGATGGGACGCGAGTTACGAGCGTATTACTTGTTGGTCACCTTTTTATGCTGTTTTATGCGCTCTCGCCGGAGAAGTATATTGGTGTTAGCTTCGTTTAGAGATAATTACAGATATGCCATTAATATTCATTACGCCGATTTGAATTTTAATCACGCGCCGTTCGACGCTTTTTTTTCCGCCGGCCGTTTCGAGCCTTAACGGTCCCTGACGCTGGTGCCCAAAGGCACTGAAACTGAGGAATTTCTCTCACGAACGTCACCGGCAAACTTGGATGATGATGATGATTGGACCACCAGAACCAATCCTAACACTCTACGATGCAAAACAAAGACAATTTTCGTCCTTTTTCCTTCCAAACCGACGGTCGGTCCGCAAGGACTTATTTTAGGTCCTTTTCACTTTATTTTCGTCTGAAATGAAATTCCCAAGCGAAACCGAACACTCAATTGGGCCTAATGGTGATGTGTAACGATTAAAAATAATAAAAAACAACGAAAATGGGGGTGGGTGTATCAAAGGGACACAACTTAGGACCCCTTCACTTTATTTTTAATTTTAATCGAAGTTGCCGGGTAGAACTAAAGGGTCAGTTGAGCTAAATGGTATTAGAAATATTAAAAAAAAAATTGGGGTTGTGCCAGAGGGACATATTTTTGGCAGACAAATGGACAATTAGTTTTGATGATGTATATCAGTAGGTGATATTTCAAAACCAGGACGAAGGTAATAAAAAGTGTAAACGTGCGTGTAAATAATTGCGTTTTTATTGTTTACCGCTGACGTACGAGGCGTATAGTACGTCGTGGAGGATTGCGTTTTTTATTTATCAAATATAGATTACATTTAGCATTGTGTTGAAGGTAGGTCAGTAAACTTTTATCATCGTCGGCGACGTCGTTTTTTATCGCGCGGGCCATAGAAGAGGAGGAATCTTATAAGCACAGCGGTTCTCAAACGTTCCCCACCTTCGGAAAGTCACCACGAAAGAAAAACTTTCACGAAAATTTTCGTTCACTCTTTGTCATCGTTGTAGCAACGGATAATTCATCTAGAAAACAATCGAAGATGGTTTCCGGAAGTTTCTCCAAGCGCTGTTTGTTGAAGTAACTTTTTTTCCCCGATTTTAGATCGTCATTTGTTTTCTTCCGATGTCTTCTTGTAAGATCTCTGCTTTCACTTTTGCTTAGCTGCCTGATTCAAAGTGGTGCGACGTTTTTCCCAATTTTCTCTTCAAAAATCTCTGTTTTCCACTTTTCTTGGTAGTAAAGCAACGTTTTTCTCCAGTTCCTCGATTGTCATTTGTTTTCTCCTCAAAAGTCTCTGCTTTTTACTCTATTCGTAGACTCGAATCAAAATGAAGAGACGTTTTCCTCATTTTCGAGATCGTCATTTGTTTTCTTCTCGAAAATATTTGCTTTCGACTTTTCTTGGTAAAGTTTTTCTCAAATTTCTCGATCGTCATTTGTTTTCTCTTCAAACATCTCTGCTTTCAACTTTGTTCGTTGGCTTAATTCAAAATGAAGAGACGTCTTTCCCCATTTTCTCGGTCATCACTTGTTTTCTCCTCGAAAACATCTCCTTTCGACTTTCCTTGGTAGCGAAGCAACGTTTTTATTCAGTTTCTTGATCGTCATTTGTTTTCTCCTCAAAATATTTGCTTTCGACTTTTCTTGGTAACGTGTCTCTCCAGTTCCTCGATCGCCATTTGTTTTTTGCTCAAAAATATCTGCTTTCGATTTTCCTTGGTAGCGAAGCAAAGTTTTTCTTTCAGTTTCTCGTTCATCAATTGTTTTCTCCTCAAAGACCTCTGCTTTCGACTTTACTTGATAGCCTGAATCGAAATTAAGCTACGTTTTCGCCCAATTTCTCGATCGTCAATTGTTTACTCTTCAGAGATCGACTTTGCCTGGTACTGAAGCAACGTTTTTCGATCGTCATTTGTTTTCTCTTCACTAAGATCTCTGTTTTCGACTTTGCTTGGCAGCTTCGTTCAAAACGACGTGACGTTTTCCTCCATTTTCTCGATAGTCATTTGTTTCCTCTTCAAAGATCTCTGCTTTCGTTGGCTCAATCCGAAAGCAAATCCAGTTTTTCGATCATAGATTGTTTTTTCCTCGAAAATCTCTGTCTTCTCCAGTTTCTCGATCGTCAACTGTTTTTTTTTGCTCAAAGATCTCTGCTCTCGACTTTGCTTGGTAGCGAAGCTACGGTTTTTGCCCAGATTTTCGATCGTCATTTGTTTTCCCCACTGTCTTCTTCAAATATCGCCACTTTCGACTTTGCGTGGTAGTGAAGCAACGTTTCTCCCTAGTTTAGCGATCGTCATTTGTTTCTTTTGGTGTCTTCCTCGAGGATCTCTGCTTTCGGCTTCGCTAGACAGTTTAAAGCAAGTGTCAAGCAGTTTCTCGATGATCGTCATTTGTTTTCTTCTCGAAGAGCTCCACTTTTGACTGTGTTTGGCAGTTTGATTCAGCAAGAAGCGACGTTTCTCCCCAGTTTTTCAATCGTCGTTTGCTTTCTCCGGTCGTCTTCCCCATTTCGAATTTTTTTGGCAGGTTAATTCGAAATGGAATCGAAAGAGGTCCTAAATTTAGCACCCTTCCACTCATTTAGCTTGCGATCCCCTAATTTTGACTTTCGTCCTGCTCGAGAAAGAGAAGGAAAATGGGGTTAAATATAAGAGGACCCAGAAGCCACCCTGCGGCATACCCGTCTCTGCTCATTGTAAACCTTCGCCCACCTTCGTGAGTCTCTAATTTTGCTTCATTGGTTCCATTTTGCCTTTGCTTGGCGGATTGATTTAAAACTGGGTTAACAGAAGAGGCTTCATTTTGCTTAAATAAAAATTACGGTAAACGGAAAAGGGCCAAAGCAGACCCCTGCGGTATATCTGTCACGTTTCTGGTAGACGTTTCCATTTATTCCAATTTGTCTTTGCTTGGCGGCTTGATTTAAAGCTGAATTGCAATAAAGAGAAGAGGATCCAAAATACACGTATCCCTGAGGTACACCTATCATGTTTTTGGCAAACATTTTGACTTGTTCTGTCTTTTGCTTAACGCGGCTTAATTTCAAGATGGTTTAAACAGAAGGCTTCTCTCAATGCTTAAGTAAAAGTTGCATCGAAGAGAAGAGGTCCCAAAATAAACCGTTGCGGTACACCTAACACTTTTCTGGTAAGCGTTATCGTTTGTTCATTTCGTCCTTAATTTAATGTTATCTTGAAGAGAAGAGGCCACGCAATGCATTCGCCTTTGCTCAATCAAAAGTTACAATAAAGAGAAGAGGCCCCAAACTATGCGCCTGCGGTACACCAACCTACCACGCATCCGGTAAAAGTTTTCGTTTGTTCCTTTAAAAGGAAGAGGGGCCCATGTTTCTGGGAAACGTTTAATTTAAACTTTGGTTAAACCCCACGAAGCAATGTCAATTAAAAATTATAATAAAGAGAAGGGGGTCGAAAATTTACACCTGTGGTACGCCTACATGTTTTTAGCGTACGTTTTCTTTTGTTTTATTTGGCCATTTAGGCCTTGTTGGTTAATCGAAAATCTGGTTAAAGAGAAGAGGACCTAAAACGAAACCCTGCGGCATACCCGCCCGTATTATTGATAATTGCAATCAAGATTTGTTTTTTTTTTTTGATTAAATATGGATTTGAGAGATTTTTTTTGAATTTGTTTTCGAGAAGAATTTGAATGGAACGCTGCAGGTGAGAGCAAAAAAAAAAAATTGGTGCATCGCCTCATTCGATACATGCGCGGCAGCGTCTATAAATAGAAAAAAATCCTTCGCGAAGAATACGCGTTGAAAAAGAGATAACAAAGATCACTAACCTACCACAAATAACTCCGTTTAAAAGTACACTCTGCGCAAAAAACGTCGGCTCGTTTCCCTCGCTCGTCCCACGAACCTGCAGCTCGCTCGCGATTTTTTTACGCGGGTCACAAACACTCCGTGGAAGACGTGCCCAATTATTCGAGAAGAACGTAGCAAAAAAAAAACGAAAGAAGGACGAGAGAAAAATCTTCCTTCTTTCTCGGACGGAACAGAAACGAGCGATAAATTGGCGGCTTTTTCCTAGGCGAACGTAAACGAGCTCAGCGCGTGCCCTTAGGGCACCGGCCTGCAATAAATTCATTATTTATTGCGATCTAATAATTTTAATAATACGCCGAGCGCTTGATACGGCGGTGATAAGGCCGGTTTCTAATGCGTAATTACCCTCGCGCTAATCGTTCGTTCTTTAAACAAAACAATCCGGGAAAGTTCACAGAGAAAAAAATCGCGTTCACGGCAAACATTGCAACGTCGCTTTCAATTTTTTTTTTTACTTAATTTACCATTCATTCGCGATCCTACTACATTCTGGGGAAATATCGAACACGCTGTATACGCTTACGTAAACTAAAAGAAACAAAAAAAGTGAGGCTCGGGCTTCAAAATTAACTGAAGACGGCCCTCATTTTACTTCTGCGTATGAAGGTACGTTACGTTTGTGTGTGAGCTGCGGCGCGCCCAGTAATTCAAATTACGAAGCATCCGCGTTTACAAAACGAAAACAAATGAAAAATCAGGGCCGGACTTCCCCCGGCAAATCCCTCTTCAAAACATCCAACCGCAAAGAAACGCGCGCCTTTTCTCGTTCCGTATTACCGGACGTATTAAAAACGTGTTCCAAATTAGTACGCGTAATTGCCGTAGAGATGGCGCTCCTTGTCATAACACTCACCACCACCTCCACCACCATCAAGTTATTAAAACAAAACAAGCCATTTTCGTGATTCTCGCTATTGCACCTCTGAAACAAAACCAAATCAAATGATGAAATAAAATGCCTTCTTTACTGTTGGCCAACAGATGGCGCAGTTTCTCGAAAATGAACAGAAACTAAATTTTTGTCCACCGCCCTCAAGGTTCAAGATTAAAGTTAGAGTTAAGTTCGCCTTGCAATGACCTAAGACAAGCTTCAAGCTTCCTCATTTCAAATTTCAGCTCTAACGCAGTCTAAAAGTGAATAAAAACTCAATTGAGTTTAGTTAAACTCAAATATTTAAGTCACGTGCCAAGTCTCTGAAGTTAACAACGAGGTATCAAGTTAAACTGGATGGAACTCAAATTACGGAGACGTCGTAAGGTCCGATAGGGTCAAGAGCTTTATCGAACTCAATCAAACTCACTTCAGCCAAATTAGGAAACTCTAAACTTAACAAACTCAGTATCCCGGATAAAATAAACTCAAATTTCAGCCGAGTTTCAAGCTCAAAAGTAGTGAAAAAGCTGATGTGTGCTTAATTGAGTTCAAACGAAAATAAAATTCAAAGATCTTAAATCTAAACTCAAAATTCCGATGCTTAAAAACTACTGAAGTATTTCAGAAATTTAACTGTGCTCAGTGTAACTCAAATTAATTGAGTTACATGCCCCTAACTCAGTAAGCAATTTCAGGACTCCAATCAACTCAAATTCCAAAAGCTTTAGCTCTAAAATAAATGAGAAACTCAGAAGCTTAACTGACGTACTCATGTACTCAAATTGTGAAGGTCTTGGCCAAGTTTCAAAATTCCGAACTGCTCAGAAGTTTAGCTGAGAGAATAGAACTCTAGCTCCGAAGGTATGAAGCTCACAAATTCAACTGAGTTCTATTAAACTCAAGCTATAGCCAAGTGCCAAAGCTCCAAAATTCAGAAGCCTAACTGCGGTAAATAATACTCAAATTGGTCTGAAATGCTCAGAAATTTAACTGAGATATTGAACTCAAATTCCAAGTACTCCAGTCAAGTTTGAAGGCTACGAAGCTCAGAAACTTAACTGAGTTCGATTAAACTGAAATTTGAAGACTTTAATCAGCTACGCAAACGTCTTTTCAGCTAAATTCAAATTTCTAGAGCTTAAGTACTTAGCTTGGCTCAATCAAACCAAACTAGAATACTATCGAAGCTTTGAAACAATTTACAAACTTAACCACACTCCATTAAACACAAATTCCTAAGACCTAACCGAATATACAAGCTCAGAAATATTCCAAGGATACTTGAGCACAAATTTCAAAAAACTTTGGCCAAATTCCGAACCTTTAAAACTAACTGAACTCACTTAGATACTTTAGACAAGTTTACAAGCTCGAAAACACTGTTAAAGTTGATTAAGTTCGATTAAACTCCAACTCGGAAGACTGTTACCGAATTTGAAAGCTCTAAAACCAATGAGCAGCTCAAAACTTAACTGAACTCCAATATACAAGCACCGAACGCCTCGCAGATTAACTGAGCTCAACCAAACTCAAACATACTTAAGCTCAAAGAAGCTCACCAAGTTTAGAAAATTAACTAGGTTGGATTAAACCCAAATTCCATGGATTTTATTCAAGCCCTAAAGCGTATGAGTTCAGGGAGACTTTAGAGATTAACCGAGTTGGGTTAAACTCAAAATCCAAATAGTTTAGCCAAATTCAGAAGCTCCAGACGCTCAAAAGTTTACTAAACTCAATTTTACAATCTCCTAAATACTTTAAAATTTCAGAAGATTAATTGAGTTCAATTAAACTCAAAGTACAAATTTGTAAACCTGTTGGACGACTCAGAAACTTAACTACGCCCAATGAAACTCAAAGTTATTGCTAGTTTCTCAATTTACAATGCTTTAAAATTATTAACTTAACTGAGCTCAATCTTTGTAAGACTTAAATCAAGCTCAGAAAACCTCTAAAATATTAGCCGAGTTGGATGAAACTCAAGTTTCAAAGACTAACCAAATCTTAAAGCTCCGAAAGCTCCAACGTTAATTGAACTTAATTTAACGAGCTTCAAAATTCTTTAAAAGTTCAGAAAATTAATTGACTTTAATTGAACTCAAATTCCAAAGACTTCTGAAGCTCTGAAACTATTTGATAGCTCAAAAGTTAACTGAACTCAATTTTGTAAGTCCCTAAATATCTTAAAAGTTCAGAAGAATAACTGAACTCAATAAACTCAAAGTAAAAAGCTGCAAAACTATTAGACAACTCAATAACTTAACTGTGCTCAATTAAACTCAAATTAAAATCCATCTAAGCTCGATGAAACTTAAATTCCAAACATTATCGAGACCCTAAGAATCTCAGAAGCTTAAATGAACTCAATTAAACTCAAAGCTGTTTGAAGTTTTTGACGACTTCCTCAAAATCATTAAAAAAATCATTGTTTTGTTTATTTTTATTTGAGTTGCTAGACGAGCTCTTGGCGGAACAATTTCTTCTTCGCTTCTAAATCGAAGGCTCATTAAGATTTCATTCAACAAAGACTTTCACGCTGTTCATTTGTTATAGTGAGTTCAAAATCCATAGATTATCTCCATGGCGGCGATCGCCTGGCGGAGTCTCCCTTCTTTCACCTTCCATCGACCTCGTCTCTTAAGCCACCTACCATCGCCACACCTCGAATTTAGTGCAGAGGATTTTTCCACGCGCGTGCATAATCGCTCAATTAAAAACAGCGTCCGAGGGAAAAGTCCACGAGAAGACGATGTTATTACGTCTTGCAGAAATTGCCGCTTAATAACACGCGGGCCATCAATAGTCAAGAAGCAGCCTCCTATGATGATGATGATGATAACGCAATTATCTGCATGTGCAGGCCGCAATCTTGCATGTGACTGCACGAATTTGTTCATCCTAATTATACCGCAACATTCGGATTCTATTTATACAATGGAGGCCTGCTGGTGTTCCTTGAGTTTGCGTAATTAACAGCGCGCGGATGCTGTGTATAGTTCTTCTTGGCCTGGCTGATTTCCTGCTGACCGTTTTTCAGTTTGGTGTAAACGGGCCTTTAATTACGGTAAGCGCGTCGAATGCAGTTCCTTAGTCGTGCACCGTTATCATCATCGACATGAATTCTTCCGTTATTAAAATGCTTTGAACAGTCAACTAAATCTAAAAATTTCCAAACCAAGCCAACCTTCAAAGCCTCAGGAGCTTTGTGCAACTCAATTTTTAAAAAATCAGTAGTAAATTTGTAAACTCTAATGCTCAGAAGCTTCGCTGAGCTTAATTACATCCATAAGCTTCAGGCAACTTAACTTGCCAAGATCAAAGCTCGTGTGGAAAGACCTTGAAAGTCAGAAATTTGAGTTTAAAGTATATTTGGAAGCTTCAGTTGCGCATAGTAAGCAACTAATGACCTCAAAAGCTTTGCCAAACTCGATTAATCACGCTTACAAGTTCCAAGCACTTTCAATAAGCTTGGAAGAGTTTCAAGGCCAAGTATTCCAATTAAAAAGCGTCACAGACAAGCTCAGGAGCTTTACTGAGCTCAAATAATGGCAGCGACTTTAGAAAACGTTCAAAAAATTAACTGAACTAAATTGAATTCAATATTAAGAACGTCAGGGCAGCTTAAAAATAACTGGCGAGCTCAGAAGCTTGGCCGAACTCAATTAATTACGTCTGCTTACAATTTCTAAGCGCTTCAAATATGTTTGGAAGCAGTTTGAAGGTCAACGAAGATCCAAGTAATCAAATCTGAGAGCATCATTGATAATTGTCAAGCTCAGAAACTTTGCTGAGTTCAAGTAAGCGCATAGGCTTTCGGCAACTTTCCAAAAATGAACTGCCAAGATCAAAAAGCTTGCTCGCTGACGAGTTTCAAGTCCTTCGGACATGTTTGGAAGTTTCTTGAGCCAAGTACTTAAGTTTGAAGGCTTCACTGAGCTCGATTAGTTCCAAGACAACTTAAAAAATTAACTGACTGTATCGAAGCTCAAGGAAACTCAGAAGCTTCAAGTTTCAAGTAACCGATCGCTTCGATTCAGATTAGTTCGAGAGCTTCAAGGCGATCTAAAGCTTCCTGGACAATTGGCAAGCTCAGAAGCGCTTGGCAGGCAATTGACGAGCTCAGAAGCTTTGCCAAACTCAATAAATCACACCCGCTTACGAGTTCAAAGCACGTCAAACACGTTTTGGAAGAGTTTCGAGATCATCGAAGACCCAAGTATTCAAGTTTGGCAACTGAGAAGCTCAGAAGCTTCACTGAGCTCAAGTAAACGCTGAGAGACGTTTACAAAAATCAAAACTCAATTGAATCAAATTTCAGTGCAGTTTAAAACAATTGGCGAGCGCAGATGCTTCTCCGAACTCAATTAATTGCACCTGCTTACAAGTTCCAAGCGCTTCTGATACACTCAAAGAGTGAGTCCAGTTTAAAATTCGTGGAAGGCTCAGAAGCTTGCTTACGAGTTTCAAGTACTTCAAGATATGTTTGTAAGCTTCTAGAGCCACGTACCTACCAAGTTCGAAAGCTTCATTGAGTTCGAACTTCAGTTAACTTAAAAAAAGTGACTGACGATATCAAAACTTGATACAATCGGTTATTTAGACTCAGAAGCTCGCCTGCTTACAAGTTTCAAGTATTTAGGCTAGTTTGGTAGCGTCAAGGCGATCTAAGATACAAGGTTGGAAGCTTCGTAGGCAATTGGTAGGCTCAGAAGCTCAAACAATCGTAAAGCTCTTACGTAGCTATCAAGAACTTAATTAACAAAATCGAAACTTAATTGTATCAAGCAATAGGATGACTCTTCTCAAGTTTCAAAGCTCAATTGAGCATAATTACTTACGAGTTCCAAGTGGTTCAGGCAAGTTTTGAAGCTTCAACGTGATCGTGAACATCAAAACTCAATTAAGTTCAAATTCGAAGCTCGTTAAGTAACTGTCAGCCTCAGAAGCTTGAATTACACGACAATTGAGAAGCTCAGAGACCTATCCAATAATGAATTAATCCAAAACACAAGCATTGAGCTCAAATCCTTTCAAATTTCGTTGGAAAAAATTGAGTTTAAAACAACTGAATTCTGTTTTCTGTATTCCCTTGCTTTCTAGAGTTTGTTTTCCTCCTTCTTCTTTTTTCTAGAAGATTAAACCTTCAATACTTGAATTAATTGAACTTTTGAGCAATGGCTTTTGAGATTAAGTTGAGCTTAAAACAATTGAACTCAATTCACAGTGACCTCTTGTATTCCTGTTCGAATTTAGGCGAAACAATTGCATTCTATTCTAAGTTATTTCCGTTCTTTCTTCGTTTTTTGTTATCAAGTTTAGACAAAACAATCGAACTCAATTCTGCATGATTTCCTGTTTTCTTTTTCTCGAATTTCGATGAAACGATGCAGTTCGATTCCAGGAGTCTTTTGTTTCATATTTTCGATAAACAATTGAAGTCTATGGTAAGATACTTTTTTCTATTCTCTTGTTTTCAAATCAAAATGAAACAATTGAACTCTATTACGCGTGATTTCCTGTTTTTTTTTTTTTTGTTATTGTAATGAACTCGATTCTTGACGATTTCTTGTTTTTTTGTTTTTGCTTTCGAATTTAAATGAAACAATAGAACTCCGTTTTAGGTGATATGCTGCTTTTTTATTTGCGTTTAGATGAAACAATTGTACCCGATTCTTGATGATTTCTTATTTTTTTTCTTTTTATTTTTATTTGATATTTGAATTCAAGTTCTGCACGATTTCCTGTTGCTTTGTTTTCGTGCTTAGATAAAACAATTGAATAAAACGCAGACGATTTTTGTTTCGTTTTGGAATTTCGGGTGAAACAATTGAACTCTATCACACGTGATTTCCTATTTGAATTTAGATAAAACAATTGGTGATTATATATATATATATATATGGGATTTACATGAAATAATCCAACTCCGTCCTGCGCGATTTCCTGTTTCTTTGTTTTCGTATTTAGTTAAAACAATTGAATTCAATGCAGGTGATTTTTTATTTGTTTTGAAATTTAGATGAAATAATTGAACTCTACGACACGTGATTCATTTTAATCTGAATTTAGATGAAACAATTGAACTCGAATATAAACGATTTCCTGGGTGCTTTTTTTTTCGAATTCAAATGAAACAACAGAACTCTGTTTTACGTGATATCCTCTTGTTTTTTTTTATTTTAATTTAGATGAAACAATTGAACTTAATTCTAAATAAAATAATTTCCCGTTTTTTTTGTTTCAATTTAAATTAAAAAAAAAACAAATTCCACTCGATTCTTGGTGAATTCCTATCAATTTTTATTTATTTTTTATTTTTTTGGAATTTAGATAAAACAATTGAGCTCTGTTCGTATTACATGATTTCCTAATTTTTGTTCTCCAATTTATATGAAACAATTGAATTAAATTCAAATGATTTCTCGTTTTAGAATTTAGATGAAACAATTGAACTCGATTTTAAGTGATCTAATTTAGATAAAACAATTGAACTCGTCTCTAGGTGATTTGTGAACTTTCTTTTGTTTTAATTTAGATGAAACAATTGAACTTAATTCGAAATTCATAATTTCATGTCTTTTTTTTGTTTCAATTTAAATTTTTAAAAAAATGTCCCTCGATTCTTGATTGATTCCTCTCGATTTCTGTTTTGTTTTCGAATTTAGATAAAACAATTGAACTCTACCAAACGTGATTTCCTGCGTGTATTTTTTATTCGTTTGAATTTAGATGAAACAATTGAACGCGAAGTGAAACGACTTTCAGCGATTTCTTTTCATCGAATTCAAGTGAAACAATAGAACGCTGTTTTACGGGATATCCTCTGTTTTGTTTTAATTTAGATTAAACAATTGAACTCAATTCCACATTACTTCCTGCTTTCTCGTTTCTATTTAAATTTAAAAAAAAATTGCACTCGATTCTTGGTAATTTCTTATTGTTTTTTTTTGTCTTGTTTTCGAATTTAGATGAAACAATTGAACTCTGTTTCTATCACATGGATTTGCTAATTTTTGTTTTCGAATTTATGTGAAACAATGAATTAAATCCAAATGATTTCTTGTTTTAGAATTTCGGTGAAACAATCGAACTCGATTTTAGTTAATCTAATTTAGATAAAACAATTGAACTCGACTCTAGGTGATTTGTGAACTTTCTTGCTTTATTTGGATGAAACAATTGAACTCAATTCTAAATTTATAATTTTTTGTTTTGTTTTTGTTTCAATAAAAAATTTCACTTAATTCTTGATGAATTCCTATCGATTTTTGTTTTGTTTTTGAATTTACATAAAACAATTGAACTCTACTACACGTGATTTCCTGCGCGTTTTTTCTTTTTTCGTTTGAATTTAGGTAAAACAATTGAACGCGAAGTTAAACGATATTCTGTGATTTCTTTTCTTTGAATTCAAATTCAAACAATAGAACTCTTAATTTAAATAAAACAATTGAACCTCCGTCCTTGGAGGTTTCCTGGTTCTTTTGTTCCAGTTTAGATTTAAAAAAAATGCATTCGATTCTTGGTGAATTCCTATCGATTTTATTTTTGTTTTAGAATTTAGATAAAACAATTGAACTCTCTTAGACGCGATTTCCTGTCTTTTTTTCCAATTGAACTTAGATAAAACAATTGAATTCGATTGTAAACGAATTCCTGTTTCAGATCCAAATGAAAAATGTTTTAGAATTTAGATAAAACAATTGAACTTTCTTAGACGCGATTTCCTGTCTTTTTTTCTCGATTAGATAAAACAATTGAACTCTCTTACACGCGATTTCCTGTCTTTTTATTCCGTTTGAATTTAGATAAAACAATTGAACTCGATTGTAAACGAATTCCCGCTTCAAATTCAAATGAAACGTTTCAGAATTTAGATGAAACAATTGAACTCGATTTTAAGTGATCTAATTTAGATAAAACAATTGAACTCGACTCTAGGTGATTTCTGAACTTGTTTGTCTTTTTAGACGAAACAATTGAAATCTATTCTTGCAGATTGTTCGCATTCGAATTTAGAGAAAACAATTGAGCCCGATTCTTGTGCTTCTTTGTTTTTCTTTTTGGCTTCGTTTTCAAATTTAATTATTTTATTTACGAAACGTCCTCGAAACAATTGATTTTAGTGAATGACCGCAGCTTTTTTTTTCCTTTTAATTCCTTCTTATCTAGTTTGGGTCTAAAATGAAGTTAATTAAAAACAAGTCGCCCTGTGTGCGAACAATTGAAGTCAATTGCCACTATTTCTTGTTTTCCGGATTTCGTTTTCATCACTCGTTTTTTTTTTTTTTTTGAAACAAACAAACTCGACTCTGTTTTCTTTGAAAAAAAAAGAAACAATTGAACAATTGCCTGTGCTCTTTTTGAATCTTTTCCAATTATTTGTGTTTTCAATGTCAGATGGCGTTACTCTTGATAAAGTTTGTTCGCCGTGCGATTTTGTTAGAAAAACAAATATTTTGGCGCGCTTTGGATTTCGGAAACTAAAAAGGTCGGATTTATCTTGAAAAGGTGTAACTGCGGAGAACGTTTCGGAACCATATTTGGCTCGGAGTGGCAATTTAAATTACACGGGACGGCGGCGCAAACGTTGCGCGGAGCTCGCAGGAGAGCTCTCTCATATAAAAGTCGTTTCAACTTTCTAACAGACGTATGCTGATTTGACGCCCCCTCTCGTCGTACAACAACTATCCTTTTTATTATTTTTATTTGTTTTTGAAACGACTTGCTTTTTCAAAGTATGTTAACCTGCAGGCGGCCAGCTGTGCAGTGAACGCGGAGCGCATTCTTCGCCTCGGCCGCACGCCAGGTCCACCGCACTACCATAACCTATCTCAACTTTGAAAATGTTGATCGCCGCTTTAAAAATAGAATTTAATCTTGTACACAATGAGGGGGAAAAAAAGCGGCCACGTTGACGCCATTATTTATTATACGCGCGTTCGATTAAGTCGCGCGCGATTTTTGCGCCAAAATCGATTAGTTTTTCGTTCTCATGGAAAACCGTTAAATTGGTTTCGGATTCGTTTAGGAAAAACAATTTCCTTTTCGATTAACTCGCGATTAACCACAGAAACACTAAACGAGAAAAAAACCAATCGAATCAATCAACTCTACCTCATCAAAAGCAACACCAAACAAATGACGATCGTCGATTTAAATTTCTGCAAACTCACAAACCTATTCGCACATACGTAGTTAAGTGAAGTGGCCAATGATTACGCTTGAACTTAAAATCGAGTGTTAAATTGCTTCGTTTTTTGAATACGAGATGCTGGAATCTAAGAAAAAAAAGAGAAATCGGGAAATCTTGAAGTTGTTTAAACAGTCCTTGAAAGTTGAGTTCTATTTACAAGCTTCAGTTGTGATCGAAGAACTCAGATGCACCTGGTAGGCAATTGGCGAGCCCAGAAGCTTTGCCAAACTCAATAAATCACACCCGCTTACGAGTCCAAAGCACCTCAAACATGTTTTGGAAGAGTTTCGAGATCATCGAAGATCCAAGTATTCAAGTTTGACAAGCTTCACTGAGCTCAAGTAAACGCTGAGAGACTGAGGGCACTTCCAACTTCATCGACGTGAATTCTTCCGTTATTAAAATGCTTTGAACACTCAACTAAATCCAAAAATTTCCAAACCAAGCTAACCTTCAAAGCCTCAGGAGCTTCGTGCAACTCAATTTTTAAAAATCAGTAGTAAATTTGTAAGCTGTAATGCTCAGAAGCTTCGCTGAGCTTAATTACTTCCATAAGCTTCAGGCAACTTAACTTGTCAAGATCAAAGCTCAAGTGGAAATTTGAGTTTCAAGTACATTTGGAAGCTTCAGATGCGCATAGTAAGCAAATAATGACCTCAGAAGTTTCGCCAAACTCAACTAATCACGCCTACAAGTTCCAAGCACTTTCAATAAGCTTGGAAGAGTTTCAAGGCCAAGTATTCCAATTAGAAAGCGTCACAGACAAGCTCAGGAGCTTTACTGAGCTCAAATAATGGCAGAGACTTTAGAAAACGTTCAAAAAATTAACTGAACTAAATTGAATTCAATATTAAGAACGTCAGCGCAGCTTAAAAATAACTGGCGAGCTCTGAAGCTTCGCCGAAGTCAATTAATTACGCCTGCTTATAATTTCTAAGCGCTTCGAATATGTTTGGAAGCAGTTTGAAGGTCATGAAAGATCCAAGTAATCAAATCTGAGAGCATCACCGATAATTAACAAGCTCAGAAACTTTGCTGAGTTCAAGAAGGCGCATAGGCTTTCGGCAACTTTCAAAAAATGAACTGGCAAGTTCAAAAGCTTGCTTGCTTTCGAGTATCAAGTACTTCGGATATGTTTGGAAATTTCTTGAGCCAAGCACTTAAGTTTGAAAGCTTCACTGAACTCGATTACTTCTAAGATAACTTAAAAAACTAACTGACAGTATCGAAGCTCAAGGAAACTCAGAAGCTTCAAGTTTCAAGTAATCGATCGCTTCGATTCAGATTAGTTCGAGAGCTTCAAGGCGATCTAAAGCCTCCTGGACAATTGTCCAGCTCAGATGCGCTTGGTAGGCTATTAACGAGTTCAGAAGCTTTGCCAAACTCAATAAATCACACCAGCTTACGAGTTCAAAGCGCGTCAAACACGTTTGTCATTGAAGACCCAAGTATTCAAGTTTGACAACCGAGAAGCTCAGAAGCCTCACTGAGCTCAAGTAAACGCTGAGCGACGTTTAAAAAAATCAAAACTCAATTGAATCAAATTTCAGTGCAGTTTAAAACAATTGGCGAGCGCAGATGCTTCTCCGAACTCAATTAATTACACCTGCTTTCAAGTTTCAAGCGCTTCTGATACATTGAGAAGCTAAGTTTGGAAACATCAGAGATAATTGACGGTCTCAGAAGCTTTACTGAGCTCGAATAATCACAGAGACATTAGACAACTTAAAAAATCAACTGGCAAGGTCAAAACTCAATTGACTCAAGGATTGAGGGCAGTTTAAAAGTTCGTGGAAGGCTCAGAGGCTTGCTTACGAGTTTCAAGTACTTCAAGATATGTTTGTAAGCTTCTAGAGCCAAGTATTTACCAAGTTTGAAAGCTTCATTGAGCTTGAACTTCAGTCAACTTAAAAAAAGTGACTGACGATATCAAAACTCGATATAATCGGCTATTGGGACTCAGAAGCTCGTCTGCTTATAGGTTTCGAGTATTTAGGCTAGTTTGGTAGCGTCAAGGCGATCTAAGATCCAAGCTTGGAAGCTTCGTAGGCAATTGGTAGGCTTAGAAGCTCAAACAATCGTAAAACTTTGACGTAGCTTTCAAGAACTTAATTAACAAAATCGAAACTTAATCGTATCAAGCAATAGGAAGACTCTTCTCAAGTTTCAAAGCTCAATTGAGCATAATTACTTACGAGTTCCAAGTGGTTCAGGCAAGTTTTGAAGCTTCAACGTGATCGTGAACAACAAAACTCAACTAAGTTCAAATTCGAAGCTCGTTAAGCAACTGTCAGTCTCAGAAGCTTGAATTACACGACAACTGAGAAACTCAGAGACCTATCCAATAATGAATTAATCCAAAACTCAAGCATTGAGCTCAAATCCATTCAAATTTCGTTGAAAAAGAATTGAGTTTAAAACAACTGAATTCCGTTTTTCGTATTCCCTTGCTTTCTAGAGTTTGTTTTCCTCCTTCTTGTTCTTTTTAGAAGATCAACCCTCCAATACTTGAAATAATTGGCGTTTTGAGAGATTAAGTTGAGCTTAAAACAATTGAACTCGATTCACAGTGATCTCTTGTGTTCTTCTCCGAATTTAGATGAAACAATTGCATTCTATTCTATGTTATTTCCGTTTCCTCTTCTTTTTTTGTTTTCAAGTTTAGACAAAACAATCGTACTCAATTCTGAATGATTTCCTGTTTTCTTTTTTTCTAATTTCGATGAAACAATGGAATTCGATTCCACGAGTTTTTTTTTTTTCGATTAACAATTGAAGTCTAGCGTGAGTTGAATTCGTTTTTAAGTGATTTCTTGTTTTTCTTTGATGGTTTTTGAATTTGATTTTGTTTTTCTAATCAGTGGCGATCCGCCTTCAGTTTTTATGTCGTATTTGATTTTCGTCGGACTTTAAGTATAAATTGAGCTTGAAACAATTCAACCCAAAAACAAGATTTTTTGTAAGAAACGTCGCCGACGTCTTTTGAGCTTCCGCCAATCACTTTGGTCCAAGTAGCCCCATTTGGTTGTCATGGTAACGCAAAGTAAATGAACTAAAAATTGTCTTCCATGGCTAGCCTGTTAGAACTGGGAGTGTTTTGGGAAACACATGACCTTATTTAAGAAAAAAAAAATTTTAGCAGCGATGAGGCTCGAAAATAATGGAATTAGAGCTAAACCGGAAGTGGTTATCATCTGGGCGTAACTGCGAAAAAAAAAAGCGAACGTTTTCAGTTTGTGGCGTATCGCGCTTTTATCTATGTGGGTGCGTGCCTTTGCGTGTGTGTGTGTGTGCGCGTACCTTGATTAATACTAATAAAGCGAGCGAGAGAGGCGGAAAAAAGGCGAAACAGAACAAATATCAACAGCCGCGCGCGTTCTTGAAAAATCCAGACGTGCAAAAATAAATACGCACGAATAAAAAAGTCAATAAACTTTGCCGATCTCGGGGCCACATGGCCTTGCAGTAAACCGCGGCTCTTAAATTTTCCTCGCCGCGGCCGCGACCAACTGGACCGGTCTGGCCAATTTAAATTCTCGCCCGAAACCTCTCTCGACTTCCTGAAATCAGAGCGGGAATGACGCAGATCGCGCGGATCAACACTGACCTACGCACGGCCGAATGTTTCGCACCGCTTCGCGCCTCTTCTTCGGTTTTAATATTCCGGAAATGAGCGACGGACGAAAAAAGAAAAACGCACTTGATTGCCTCAATTAGAAACGAGCGCTTGCTTTTATTGTCCAATAAAACCTCCGCGAGAAACGCAGAAAGCAGAAAATGAATCCACATTTTTATTAGCCTATGATTAAATTACTCTTTCGCAGGACTCACATTCGTAGTTCAATTGAGGCCACCTAGGGCTGTTTCACTTCGAAAAATGCATTCAAGTCTTCCTAGCCTTGAGGGCCAGCATCTGTCACAATTCAGGTGTCATTGCCTTGGCAACCAAGTGAGGCTAATTGAGGCTATCAAGTCTTAAATCGGCTTGCTTTAATTCTGTTACGAAATGAGAACTATTGATATCAGAAATGCTGTTGGATATCTGAGGCTCTCCTTGATAACCTATCACACAAGAGGAGATAAGGTTGCAACCTAGTCTGAGAGAAGTACTTCAGGAAATGCTTTTCGCCATCATCGACTCACTTTAGCCTTAAAGGGCAACTGTTTAGGTCTCATTGCCTTGGCAAAAAATGAGGCCAATTGAGGCCTTGAATCAGATTGCTTTAATTCTGTTACCAAACGTGACTGACGCAACAAATTTCACATGAGAGTCACTCTAGCCTTGAAGGGCAACTTCTAACTCTGTTTAGGTTTCATTGCCTTAGCAAGAAAACTGAGGCCAATTGAGGGTATCAGGTCTTAAATTAGTTTGCATTAATTCAGTTACTAAAGCGATTGGCGCAGCAAATTTTATGAGAACTTTTAATATTAGAGGCATTCTAGCCTTGAAAGGCAACTTCTAACTCTGTTTAGGTTTCAACTTTGCTTAGGTTTCATTACCTTGACAAAAAACTGAAGCCAATTCAGGCTATTGGGTCTTAAATCGGCTTGCTTTAATTTTGTTACTAAACGCAACTGGGGCAACGAATTTTATGACAACTATTGACATCAGAGTCACTCTAGCCTTAAAGGGCAACTTCTATCTCTGTTTAGGTTTCAAGGTTTCATTGCCTTGTCAAAAAACTGAGGCCAATTGAGTCTTAAATCAGCTTTTGCTGGAATTCCGTTACTAAATGCAATCAGAGTCACTCTAGCCTTGAAGGACAACTTATAACTCTGTTTAGGTTTCATAGCCTTGGCAAAAAACTGAGGCCAATTGAGGCTATCAGGTCTTAAATCGTCACAGAAGAGGAGATTAGGTTGTGACAAGTACTTCGGGAAGTGCTTTTCGCCTTCGTTCGACTTCATTATAGCCTCGAAGGGCAACTTTTGTCTCTGCTTACGTATCATTACCTTGTCGAAAAAGTGAGGCCAATTGAGGCCTTGAATCAGCTTGCTTTCATTTTATTACTAAACACAACCTGCGCAACGAATTTCATGAGGACTGTTGATATCAGAAATGCCGTTGGATGTCTGAGGCTATCTTGAATAGATCGTCACAGGAGAGGAGATCAGATTGCAATCTTATCTGAGTCAAGTGCTTCGGGAAATACTTTTCATCTTCATTCCAATCACTCCAGCCTTGAAGGGCAATTGTTTCTGTTTCATTACCTTATCAAAAAAGTGAGGCTAGTTGAAGCTATCAAACCTTGAATCAGGTTGTTTTAATTTTGTATAAGATTACAATCTTGATTGTGGCAAGTACTTCGGGAAATGCTTTTCAATTTCATTCCAGACACCTCTAGATCTATTTAGGCTTAATTGACTTGCCAAAAAAAGTGAGGCTAAATGAGACTATTGGGTCTTGAATTAGGTTGCTTTAATTTTGTATCAGATTGCAATCTTGTTTGTGGCAAATATTTCGGGAAACGCTTTCCACCTTCATTCCACTCACTCTAGGCTTGAAGGGCAACTCTTTGCATTTCAAAAGTGAGGCTAGTTGAGGCTATCAGATCTTGAATCAGCTTGCTTTAACTTGGTGTAAGACTGTAATCTTGTTTCTGGCAAGTACTTCGGGGAACGCTTTTCACCTTGATTCCAGTCACTTCTATCTCTACTTAGGTTTAATTGCCTTGTTAAAAAGTGAGGCCAATTGAGGTTGCTTTCATTTTATATCAGGTTGCAATCTTGTTTGTGGCAAGTACTTCGGGAAATGCTTTTCACCGTTATTTCAGTAACTCTAGCCTTGAAGAACAACTTCTATCTCTATTTAGGTTTCATTGTCTTATCGAAAAAGTGAGGCCGGTTGGGGCTATCAGATCTTGAATGAGGTTACTTTAACTTTGTATTATTTCGTGGAATGCTTTTCATCTTCATTCCAGTCCCTTGAAGGGCAACTGTTTGCGTTTCATTGCCTTATAATAAAAAAAGTGAGGCTAGTTGAGGCTACCAGATCTTGAATCAGCTTGCTTTATTGTTCAAGATTGCAATCTTATTTGTGGCAACTACTTCGGGAAATGCTTTTCGCCTTCATTTGACTCACTTTAGCCTCGAAAGGCTTCTGTCTCCGTTTAGATTTCATTGCCTTGTCAAAAAAAAAAGTTAAGCCAATTGAGGCTATCAGGTCTTGAATCAGCTTGCTTTAATTTTGTATAAGAGTGCAATATTGTTTCTGGCAAGTATTTCGGGGAAAGCTTTTCACCTTCATTCCAGTCACTCTAGCATTGAAAAGCAACTGTTGACGCTTCATTGCCTTATCAAAAAAATGAGGCCAGCTGAGGCTATCAGATCTTGAATCAGGTTACTTTAATTTAGTAGAAAATTGCAATCTTGTTTCTGGCAAGTACATTGGGAAGTGCTTTTCGCCTTCATTCGATACTTTAGCCTCGAAGGGCAACTTTTATCTCTGTTTAGGTTTGATTGCCTTGTCAAAAAAGTGAGACTAATTGAGACTATCAGGTCTTCAATCAGCTTTGTATAAGATTGTTTGTGGCAAGTTCTTGGAGATATACGTGTCACCTTCACACGAGACACTCTAGCCTTGAAGGGCCTCTGTTTAGGTTTCATTGCCTTGTCGAAAAAGTGAGGCCAAATGAGGTCTTGAATCAGCTTGCTTTAATTTTGTATTAGATTGGAATCTCGTTTGTGGCAAGTACTTCGGAAAATGCTTTTCGCCTCACTTTAGCCTCGAAGGGCAACTTCTATCTCTGTTTAGATTTCATTTCCTAGGCAAAAAAATGAGGCCAAGTGAGGTCTTAAATCAGATTGCTCTAATTTTGTTAGTAAACGAAATCGGCGCAACGAATTTGTTGAGAACTATTGATATCAGATTGGTTATCTGAGGCTATCTTTGTTTTTAGCTACGAACTGTCAGGAAAGAGAAGATCGTATGCTTTCTCGTGTCTCATGTCATACCTTTGGTGGGCAATTCGTGTATCTGTTTAGGTTTCGTTACCTTGGAAATCAACTGAGGCCAATTGAGGCTCTTAATTGGTTTGCTTTAATTTTGTAAGTAAACGACGCGATCAGAACAACGCAGCAATTACTTTACAGAAGCACATCTGAGGCGGCTATCTTTGTCTTTATTCATGAAATGTCACTAAAGAGAAGGTGACATACAGGGTGATTCGATTTTGCTACTCGCATAAGAAGGTTTGGTTATCAGCAGTAACGTCCTTTAGATATTTGCTTAAGGCGACCTCTCTGTGAGGTCCAGGCAAGTTTTTTTCCCCCGTCAAAGGAAGAAAGACATCCTGCGACAATATCAATACAATAAATTAGCGAGCAAAAACGCCGGCACGTATCGCAAACATAATTAAAATAGTTTTGAACTAATTTAACAAGTTTTTTCCTGCGTCTTAGAATTTATGTCGCGGCACGCCGGCCTGCACGTCAGCGGCCGGAGGACCTTTCCTTCTCCGCCGAGTGCGAGCAAGAGGCTAAAAACCCGTGCCATAAAAGCCGGCGCGCCGCTTCCGCTTAATATGACGATTTCTATTCTACAGGTCGAATTAAACTTGTTCAATTAGTGCGTTCTTAAATTATTTTTTCCCGTGCGAGCGGATTTATGTCTCTATTTGCGCCGCTTTTTCCAATGCGCGGCGCGAACTTGATCGAAGATAGACGCGAAACGCATTCCCGTTGGCCCAGATTGATAGACCAATAGAATTTCGACGGAGCAATTGTTTCAAAGCGATCGTGACTTCAAACTCGAACTTCAAGTTCTTGTGAGCGAAGCCAAATTATTAAAACTAACCTCAATTGGCCTCACTTTATTACCATGACAACATAACGTAAACAAAATCATCTTGATTCAAATCGCCTTCCCGCCAGCTACCATGACAACTAATCTACTGTCACCTGATTCAAGTTGACTTTCGCCTAATTTCTAAAATGGTGTAATTTGGTAGCCTCAGTTGGCCTCACTTGGTTACCATGGCATTCAAACTTAAACAGAAGTCTCTTGCAATACTACTGTCAAGTGATTGATAGAGAATGTTAACACGCCATCTAGAGGGACAAGTTAAAATGACAATGAAATTGAGTGAGAACACAGGGATCACTCAGGCATAGCATAACTTGTGACCTTGAGGAAGATAGGCTAAGTCATAACTCCACTTTGTTTAGACTTCTTCATTCAAACTCGTTTTTAGGACTTTCCTTTTTTCTTCTCCTTCTACTAGGCAGCGTCAACAAATACTTGTCTTGATTCCGTTGTCATTCGATGATATTGCCGTCGAGGTGGCCTTGATACACATTTTTGAAACATCTCTTCTCTAAGACGAAGAGTTCAATATTTCAACGTCGCACAATGACTTTGGTTTGCGTTTTCCTTTGGTCCCAAACGTCTTCCCTTAGATCTTCCCTCGTTCAGGAGGAAAAGTAAATAGAAAACATAAGCGCCATCTATGTTATGAGAGTCACACTCGAGACCATTTCAACTTCCTTCGCGCTCAGGATGGCAGGCAACCATCGAAACGCCGGCGACATCATTGAAACAAAGACATTGGACCAATCAAAAGCGAGGTAACTCATCCCCTTGTGTTAAGATGACCTTGCCTTTTCTATTCTCTGTGTTAAGTATTACCTTCCTTCAAGGACAACTTCAAGAATTGTCTTCACAAAAGCGCTTGCCTTAAAGTGATCTTCTTGGAAGATCCTCAAGGAAGTCAAAGCTTCAAGGATTAGCGCCCTTGGATTAAGGAGACTAGTCTTTTGTTTTGTTGGGGAAAGCTCCAAAAATTACCTTCACATCTGCCCGTCTAGTTGTTTCTTGATCTTCTTCTTCTTCTTCCTGCCTTTAAACAATCACGGTGATGAATACTGCGGCAATAGAAGGACGGAAAACAAGAAAAAAATTCAAATTCAAATCCCAAATGCCTACGAAACTAACTTTTGTTTTTATCTCTCATATACAGGTAGATCTAGAAAAAAGATGCACGTATTTAGTTGTTTAAAGTGACGTAAACCTGACGATCTTAGCCGAGCTGAATGACGATGTGGCTTTGCATCACCTCCATCAGCAAGTTCTCGTCTCGTCATCACACTCGCGTTTGTTTTTTGTTTCTTGAGCGGCTGACGTGCTTGTTTACGCCGAGGAATCTTATCGAATTTTGGCTCTCGCGCGACGTCAGCCGGAGAGATAAGAAGTCGAGACTCTCTGCAAGGTTCCAGTCACATCTCGAAGCTTACTTTCATTTTTTCTCAACTACTCACTTGTTTTGTTCAATACTTTTGATTAGTTAAGAAGATGGGGAGGGGGGTGTGCAGTTCCAACACTCCCACGAGGCTTGGGTTTGGACCTTCAAAGCAAGCATAAAACAATTTGATTATTATTAAGGGACTGGGACTGGGACGCCCTGTATAAATTTTGAGGACTTTCTAAAAACTTTATTAATTTTGTACCGACTTAGCAAATGCCGTCATGTGTAAATGAACCTTGAAATGTCATTTTGGTTTCGCGTTTGTTTCAGCGAACGTACGAGCCAGTTAGGCAAAATTAGGCCAAAAAGGCTTGGAACTGTTTTTCGTGACGCCTTATTTCGTGACGTATTGAAGATATGGTCTGTAATCACTCGACGTTGAGCTTTAAGTGATGATGATTAGCCGTTTACCATTTGTTTTCTTTCAAGGTGCAAGTCAATTCGTTTCTGAGTTTGCAGGAAACTTTGGAACTCGTTTGATTATTTCACTGCTTGCTGCTGGTACGTCATAATCTGCGATAAGGTGTTTCGAGACACTCTGTATAACTTACCGTGACTATTTGTTTGGGCGATCCAATTACATCTTAACCCATTTAGATTTCGTCGCATCATGCACATGAGTTCTTATGGAAACTGATGACGCAAGCCATGCACCCCCTTGCTTCGAGTGATTTTTTAACTTTTTTTATCAACTCTTGCCATGGAATTTGAATGGCACGTCTTAGTTTCACTGTAGAACAGCATTAAGAAGTGCCTTCACCTAAGCTAAGACATGCCATCCAGATTTCATGGCAAGAGTTGATGAAAAACTTAAAAAATCGCTTTGTTTATCCATTTATCCGTTGATATACTTTGGTTCTCGCTTTAAAAATAATTCATTTGTTTTATTTAATGATGTTAACATGTTGGTTGTGTCTGTTCTTGCGACGACTGTCCAGAAGACTTTGAAACTCGTTAGGTTATTTGCTGAGGAGGTCAAGGAAAGTTAAAAATATGTCTGGGACACCCTGTATAATCTTTGGTCGCCTTTTATTGACTATATTTCGATTTAATATGTACAAATTAGCAACTCTGCCTCAACAGACTTGAGTTTGAAGTGTTGTACACTTATAGTCACATGTGCTTGATGCTTTGCGTCTTAGTTTCACGTAGTTTGTGTTAATACAGTTTTGTGTATCGCTTTGAAACATAATTGGTCGTTCCTCGTTTGTTTTGGATAACGTGTAAGTCTGTTTTCACGGTCACTTTCTCGAATAGTTCAGAATTTGTTGAGGTATTTGCGAAAATCGTTAAGTTATTTGAGGAGAAGGTCAAAACGTCCGCGTTGATTCGAAAAACGACTCCGGGACATCCTGTATAATCTATGACTGACTATATTTCGATATAATACAAGTATATTAGCAGTTCTATCTTAACAGATTTGAGTTTGTTGTGTTGCATACTTAGGTTCATATGTACTTGATGGCTTACATCATAGTTTCTGTGTATATAGCTTTGTGTATCGCTTTGAAACGTAATTGGTCGTTTCTCACTTGTTTTAGTTAACGTCTAAGTCTGTTCTCACGGTGACTTTCTAGAAAAGTTCAGAACTCTTCGATTTATTTCCGTTTTTGTGGTAGGTCATACCCTAATCGGCGAGGGATCATCGGCGTCACATACCCACGAATCGCGTCGTCGTTGCGCCGTTGTTTGTTGCGATATACGGAAGTGATTCGGGCCCGATGATATCTCGGAAAGTTTCCACGCTTAGCCCAGGCCGCCTCCGATCTATATCAAAGTCTGGAACGTTTCGATTATGACTGTTATTATTATGTTACGGACACCATTACGTTTTCTAGACACGTCATAATTATAAACAAAACCAAAGCGCGAATTCGTAAAAATCCTCGATATGCATTGATATCGCTCAAACAAATTGACCTAATTGCAGCGGACCAGGCGAGTGTCGGACGGCCGCTCCGGTGTACGCGGATGGGAAGCTTTCAGCTGGACGGTTGCTTTCGAACAATTTCCAATTTTGTTATTATCAGACCAAGCGGTGCTGAGCATAAGTGCGAGTTTTGCGTACGTCCCCGTCCGCGGAAAATAAAACAAAAGTGATTTATTTAATCGATCTTATGCACACACATATATATATTAATTATTATAAATATAGAACATATTTAAATTGATATCAGTTATTTGTAAATGTTTGGTCGGTTTGTTGCTTTCTTTCGTCGTCCGTCGGTTTTTCTGCGCGCCGCGCTCAAGTGAAACCCGATTGTCGGTGAGGTGCGTGCGTGTCGAGTGAGAGTGCGCGGCGACGAGCGCGGCGATTTTTTCGAAAAACGCACACGTGACCGCGAAAACAATGTGCGACTAGCGCAGTGACGCCTTCCATTCTCATCCTTCCTCTCAACAACCACCGACAACATTCCCCCCGTCCCCAAAACGAACGACGAAACCACCTCAATATTAAGAAAAAAAAACGAAATCCAGTACGCGTTTTTACGATGCCTACTTAACTGGGAGCACATCACTTCTTTTTTTCTTAATGCGCGCTTTCCTCCACTCGCTCTCATTTTGTTTTTTAACCTTAATCAGACATTCCTGCGACTCGCTGGCCACCTGTTGATATGGAACTCGACTTTCGCTGTTTACAACGAGCTTTTTAGATTAATTCTCGCCCTCACGTTAGTGACGAGTTTGTGTGTGAATTTTGGGGGGCGAAAATTGCAGTAAGTAAAACGGCGTTTGCCTTCGAGGAATACCAGATATGAGTGAAATTGAGGTTTGGGTTTCACGTTTTTTCCATCCGTTGTGGCCCTCGCAGGCTCGCTTTTGACTGTCTCGCCCCTACTTGAGTACCAAGTCTTTAAGAACCTCAGGAAATCATAGAATTAATTTTTTCTGAAATCTCTGGATGCTTTTGGATAATGCGGGATGTCCAAATAGTCCTTTTCTGTAAGAAAGGAAGTTTCAAGAGGGTTGTTGGGTGCGCTTATACTTGAGGAAATCGAGTTTAAGGACTTACCCTATGGTTTGGGTCTGGTTTCCTTGTACCACCCCATCGAAGTGATCCCCCTTCTCTCATTTTGGCCATAGCTTGAAGGCAACACAAGACCAAACCCCTAACCATCTCTTTCTAAATCCCAGATGGACTTCCAATTGGTTTTTCCCTGAATCACGTGAATATGGGAGCGCTTTAGAAACCACAGGGTTGAGTCGCGTGTTCCTAAAAACTTTAAAATGGTTCACGTGTAATGGTTGATCTCGAGGGCCTTCCAATTGACCTCCCATTCAAAGTTTGAACTTTCCGGATAGTCCGGATGGCCCATCCGATTGTGCATGCGTAAGATTGCAGGCCATAGTCTCTGATGGGTGGATTGATTTAGTTCAAGGTCACTTCGACGTTCCTGGCGATGGTGAATTCGTCGTGGGAAATGTTTTGGGAAGGTTCCAAGTCCAGGAGGTTGCCGAAAGGGACAGATGGATGCTTACGAATTAATTCTTGACGTAATTTGGCCTTTTTGGCAGAACGTGGTTTTAATCACTTTGAAGGTCTTAAGCGCGCCTCTTAGGTCCTTCTCTTAATTTATTTAAACCATGAAGACCAGTTAGGTCTAACCTGAACTGGGTCTTTTCTTTCAAGCAGTTGGACTTCATCTCTATCTTCTTCTTCTCTCTTTTGAGTTTAGGGATTAAAGGACAGCTTATGTTAATTGAAGACATTTGAGGTCTACGTGGAAGGTATGAGTTGCTGGCTACCCTAACTTATTTGGAAACGGCCTTCAAAATCTTCTGGTTCCACCCAATTGGCGCTTACTGATCCTTCTGTGTTGATTTCTTCTAATGGACTTTCGTTACTCAACGTCAAGAAATGCATTAGGTCACCTTAAGGTCTTCTCCTCTGCTCCTCGAGGTTTCAGACTCTTCAATGCTCGTCGGATCCATCTTTCTGAATCAGAGTTTCTTTCGTTTTTGACTGTCTTGCCTCTCGTTTTGTGCTAGACTTACATTTCTAAGTGGGCTTCGCTTTTGTGAGTTCTGATTTCCCTTCACTACCTCATACGTCAGCTTTACGTTAATTTTTGAAATCTCTTGCCTTTGGGCTGGACTTCGTTTCTTGCGTAATGGACTTATCTCTGTCCTATTTAGAAAAATGGCCTTAGCTTGTGTCATTCCAGACGAATTTTACGACATCTGCGAATTGGACTTATGGTCCATATTCCTTCTAATAATAATTATAATTTTTATTCACTTTATTTGAGTACCTGTGCCTATTTTAATTTTGTCTTTGTGAATTGGACTTATCTTTCGTGGTTAGGAAATGGCCTTATCTGTTATGATATCGTCTAACGGACCTAGCTTCTACAGCTTTCTTTGTCTCCTCCAACCGACGTTGTTTTCCTTTTAAATTTTTTACTTCGTAATGAATTGAGTTAAGACCTTTAATCTCTACGTGTACTTCGCTTTTATGGAATGGACTTATCCTCCATGTTTCGAACGCGTGCTTATCTCCTCTGTCTGTTATGGTCTTTTAAGTTTCTTGCAAGATTGTTTTACTTCACTTGATTAGAGTGAAGACGTTTATATTAGTGAGGATTTCGTCTTTTTCTATTGGACTTATCCTCTGCGGGAAGTGATCTTACCTCTTCATCTTCTAAGGTCTCAATTGAATTTCCTTTATTTCGTATTGAATTGTGAATAGACTTTAGTCTTCATATGGACTTTGCCTCAGTAAAATGGACTTATCTTCCGTGTTTGACAATTGGCCTTATCTCTTCAGTACGTTATGATGTTAGTTTGAAATCTTTTGCAAGGTCTTTTACTTTACTTTTAGGCAGGACACGGACGTTTACTTCTTCTTCGTCAATTGGACTTATCTTGGTCTTCCATTTTCGGTCTTTTATGGTTTGCATTTAATTTTTTTAGGTCTTTTATTTCGTATTGAGATGTGACAGGACTTTCGCCTTCATATGGACTTTGCCTCCGCAAAATGGACTTTTTTTGTGATTGGCAGTTAGTCCTTGATGATATTAGTTTTAATTTGTTACGAGTTCTTTTATTTCTTGTTGGATAGGACATGGACGTTTACTTCAACGAGGATTTCATCTTCATGGATTGGACTTATCTTCTGCGGCTTTCCTTATTTTCTATTGTTTCAATTAGAATTTCTTTAAGAAGATCGTTTACTTCATACTAAGATGCGAGAAGGCTTTTGTTTCCGCGGGGACTTTGTCTCAGTAAATTGGACTTATTTTCTGCGTTTGGCCTTATCTATTCAACCTATTTTGACATTAGTTTAAATTTGTTGCTAGATTTTTTACTTCATGATGGACATTTACTGCAATGAGGATTTCGCCTTTGTCGAATGGACTTATCTACCATGGCAAGCGATCTTACCTCCTTCTTGGTCTTCTATTGTTTCAATCAAAATTTCTTTTTGGAGATCGGTTACTTCATACAGAGATGTGAGAAGGCTTTTGTTTTCACATGAATTTTGACATAGTAAATTGGACTTATCTTCTGTGTTTGACACTTGGCCTTATCTATTCAACCTATTATGATATTAGTTTAATTTGTTGCTGGATTTTTTGTTTCGTGATGGACATTTACTGCAAAGAGGATTTCGCCTTTGTCGAATGGACTTAGCTTCCGTGGCAAACGATCTTACCTTCTTTGTCTTCTTTTGTTTCAATTAAAATTTCTTTTAGGAGATCGTTTACTTCATATTGAAATGTGAGAGTTCTCTGGTTTTCACGTGGACTTTACCTCAGTAAAATGGACTTATCTTCTGTGTTCTGCAAACGGCCTTACTTACGCAGTCTATTATGATATTAGCTTCGAATTTATTGTGAGATATTTCTTTTCACGTTGAAAAGAGTACAGGGGCGTTTACTTCAAAGAAAATTTCGTTACGTCCTTGTCTGTTGGACTTATCTTTTCACCATCTTTATCTTCTACGAACGTTCTTTTTTTTTTGGAAGATCTTTTACTTCGTATTGATTTTATTTCACCTCGAGTCTCTCATCTTTAGGCAATGGAGTTATCTCCCGCGTTTAGCTTCGTTGTCTACCGCGTTTTTTGGGACACCTTTACTTATGAATTTGGTTATTTTTTTGTAACCGTCTGTATTTAGGAAATGCAAATACTTTAGCCTAAAGGAGAACAAATGAGGCAATTAGTTTTTTGTTAACTCCAACTCTCATTTTTTCTTTTTTGGGGTTTACATTAAGGGTGTCCCAAAACTAGTTGTATGCGAATAGGTCGATTTTTTCTCTTTTTTAGATAAGGTTGATCTTTATAAGGAGGATGTTGGTAGCTTACTATTGCGTCATCGTTCACTTATTTTTCGTAAGAAGAAAATCGTGTTCTTTGAGTAACGTTTCCGACGTCATCGCCTCGGAATAACAACCGGCCGACCGCGATTAATAAACCTATTATTTGCCGGCAATTTTTCCGAGTTATTTGACACACTTTTATGCAATTAACATTAAAAATGGACGCAATTGAACGTTCACTTTATAATATCGGAGTTTAAATTGTTAATGAGATAGATACAGGTATATAAGTAATTGTAAGCCGCATTATTTATTGGAAACTTACTCGGTGCTGCAACACTCGGCGCTCGGCCGCCGAAAAAATCGCCCCCAACGAACGAATTGCGTTGTCGTAAAACTACATTTCCTTTTCCGTCTTTTTCTAGAGTGCCAGAGTAATTAGCGCGGCGGCTACTTGGCTTCGCTGCTAGAAACGAATTGCTCAATACAAGCAACAACGCGAACGCCAACGGCTAATCTCCAAGCAAACCAAAAAAAAAAAGACTTTTTTCCAGCGTTTTGCTAAACCCACCCTCACCTCACCTCCAAGAAAAAAAACAAAACATGTACTCTTTTTTTGAATAACTGGCGTTTTCGTACAAACGGAAAATGTATGGCAGCAGTGAGGCCAGCAACTGGACTAACACCCCGCCGGTTTACTCGAGCCCCAATGTGCACCCCTACCCGAATTTTGAACCTGGGCCGAGCACCTCGTCTGCGGTACATCCGTCAACTTTTTTTCAGTTTCCGACGTACCCGACAGTTCCGGTTGCTTTTGATTATCCGCAGGTATTTTTGTTTTTTTTTTTTTTTTAGAATCAGTGTCCTATTAGCCAAAATTGTTGTGCCCAAATAGGGTATCATCGTCACACCAAAATACATAGCGTTTTGGTTATTAATTAAACTGTTCCAAAAGTTGGCTTTGGTCACTTACCTTGGCAATGAGTTTTTCACAAGTAAAACCCAATTGGCTATGGGTTGACCTTCAAATTCTGAACAGCCAACACGAAAGGTTCCAATAACGAAACCTAATTAGTTATTTGTTTGCCATAATGACGCTCAAATTGTGAAACCAATTTACGCAAGTGATTTCTGACAAGCCAGACTTGGCTATTGGTTGCCATAACGATATTCAAGTTTTGAACGCTAAAGCTGACTTAACTTCTTTAGCTTCTGCTAAGCCAAACTTGGCTATTGGGTATTATTGCAACATGAAACCCTAATTGGCTATTGATTGCCATACCCTCAATTGACTCATTCTATTTCTAATAAGCCTAACTTGGCTCTTGGTCGCCATAATGACGTTCAAGTTTTGAAAACCAAAAGAGACCTGACTTCTCTTGTTTCTGATAAGCCATACTTGGCTATTAGGTATTATCGCAACATGGAAAGTTTGTTTCAATAACGAAACCCTAATTGGCTATTAGTTACCATGGCGACGTTCAAATTCTGAACGTATTCTGAATCCTTGCACCTTGCCATTCTTTTTTTTTTTATAGACGATTGTATTTTGTTTCTGATTCGGGAATCGCCTGGAAAACCCACGCGGACTCAACATTTTCGGACAAGTTTCCATAAAGACAAAAAAAATGCGATGGCAATTTAGGGTATTTTTCTATTCTTGCTTATTGTCGTTCGTCTTTTGTTTCTTCTTTTTGAAAAGGCGACGCCGCGCGGATTCGACGAAGACAAGAAAATGCGCGCCATCAATCGTCTTTTGTCCTTCGTCTTGTAACAAATATTTTTAAGCTCGACGCTTTCGGAGGCGAATTCCGGCGGAAATAAAAAGAAAACGCAAAAGGCAGTGTCATTTCTTTTTTGTTTGTTTATTCGTGATCGCCTTTTGTTTCTCTCGTCTTGTATTAGAAAAAAAAAACAGCAAAGGCGGTGATCGAAGGAAAACAAAAGAAAGCAGACGATAATGTCGTGAGACTCTTTTTAATGGTTTATTGACATCGCCGTTTGTTTACTCGGAGGTCTTTTCGAGAATATCAAATTTTTTCAAAAAAAAAAAGAAAAGAAAAAAGTAAAACGCGATTTGGAGGTTCTTTTGGACGATCGCCTTCTGTTTCTCCGTTTGGGATTTTTTCCTAAAAGGCAAACCTTTTATAAATTTTCCAAAAACCCACAGAGCTCGAAGCTTTTGAAGATGAAGTCGTCTTTTGTTTTTATTTTGAAATCGTTTCAAGAAGAGACTCGATTTTGTTTGTAATCTCTGCGAAAAAGCAACGCCAACTCAAAACTTTTGATGAAAATAAAAGAGAACAGCGAAAGGAAAATCTCAGCTGTTTATTTGTTTATTCACGATCGTCTCTTGTTTCTTGTCTGGAGATTTTCAAAACAATTTTAGAACTTTGTAGTTTTTTTTTTGAAAACTCGGAGCTTTGGATGACAATTTTCAATGAAAATGTAAAAGAAAAGCGGAAGACAATTTTGAGTTTCTTTTGCTTATTTGTTGAGACGATCGGCTTTTGTTTCTCCTTTTCGAAAAAACGAAAAAACAAAGTAGGCCCTGACTCTTGATAATCTTTTCAAGGAGCAACAAAAATTCGAAACTTTCGACGAAAAGTAAAAAAGAAGACACGGAAAATAAATGTAGAGTTTTTTTTTGTTTGTCTCCGATCGTCTTTTGTTTTCATTTTGAAGCTTTTTCAAAAAAAAACAATCAATTTTTGGAATTTTTGCGAAAAAGCAACTCAAACTCAAAGTTTTTTTTAACAGCGACATTCACTGAAAACAAAAGAGAAAAGCGAAGGATAAATTTGAGCTTTTTAGTGTTTCTCTTTGTATCGACGATCGTGTTTTGTTTCTCTTTTCGTAATTTCAAAAACAAATTCAATTTTTTTGCGATCGTTTTGAAAAAAGCAACGCAAGCTCAAAACATTCGATGACAACGTACGATGAAAACAAAAGAGAACAACGGAAAATGATTCTTTTGAGTTTTGTTTTCTGTTTACTGATGATCGTCTTCTGTTTCTCTTTTTATTTTCAGAAATGTGGAAAACGGACTCAAAACTTTTGCGATTCCTTCAAAAAAAAAAAAAAAACAACAGAAACTCAAAATTTCTAATGGTAATATTCAACAAAAATAAACAAAAAAAAAACGGAAGACAATTTTAAGTATATTAAGTACATTCGTCTTTTGTTTCTCCTTTCGGAATCTCAAAAACAAACTCAAAGTCGTCGTAATCTTTACCAAAACTTGTAACGACAACATTCGATGAAAATAAAAGAAAACAAACGAAAGACATAGTTTTTGAGTTTTGTTTTCTGTTTATTAACGATCGTCTTTTGTTTTTTTTTTTTCGTTGGAAGTGTTAAAAGCAAATTCAAAAGTTTTATGATTCATATAAAAAAGGCAACGGAAACTCAAATCCTTTTGATGGTGATTTTCGACGAAAACAAAATTGGACAGTTTGGAGTTTCTTTCTCCTGTCTCTTGACGGATCGTCTTTTGTTTCTCACTTCGTTGTTTTGAGTATCTTTTGTTATTTATTGATTCTTTTTCCAGAATTCAACTAATTTTTTTTGTGATCGTTTTGGAAAGAGCAACGCAAACTCAAAACGTTTGACGGAAACGTTCGATGAAAACAAAAGAGAATTTCTTGAGTTTGTTTTTCTGTTTATTGGCGATCGTCTTCTGTTTTCTTGTTTTCAGAAATTTTGAAAACGGACTCAAAACTTTTCAAAAAAGACAACAGAAAGTCAAAATGTTTAACGGTAATATTCGATGAAAACAAAAAACAAAAGCAGAAAACAAATTTCAGCTTTTTTCTGTTAATTCACTTGTTTCTTGTCTGGGCATTTTAAAAGCAAATTTGAAACTTTGTAATCTTTTTGAAAAAGCAACGAAAACTCAAAAAGTTTTGCTGGCGGTATTCGATTGTTTTCTTTTCGTAATCTCAGAAACAAACTCAAGAGTTTCATGAACTTTGGAAAAGCAACGAAAACTCAAAAATATTTGCTCGCGGTATTCGATCGTTTTCTTTTCGTAAATCTCAAAAACAAATTCAAAAACAGTTTCATGAACTTTTCGAAAAAGCAACGCAAACTCGAAACTTTCGATGGCGACATCAGACAAAAATTAAAAAAAAAAAGAAAAGCACAAGACAATTTTAAGTTCATTTTGCTCGTTTATTGGCGATCGTCTTTTGTTTCTCCTTTCGAAATCTCAAAAACAAACTCAAAATTCTCGTAACCTTTTCGAGAAATATTATTGATAACAACATTTGATAAAGATAAAAAAAACGGAAGACGTAGTTTTGAGTTTTGTTTCCTGTTTATTGACGATCGTCTTCTGTTTTTTTTTTTCGTTGGAAGTTTTAAAAGCTTTTATGATTAATTTAGAAAAGCAACGGAAACTCAAAACTTTTGAAAACAAAAGCGAAAAGCGAAAGACAATTTGGAGTTTCTTTTTCGCGATTCTTGGCGGGTCGTCTTTTGTTTCTCACTTCGTCGTTTTGAGTTTCTTTTCTTATTTATATTGCCAATCGTCTTTTGATTCCCAAAAACAAATCCAAGCAACGCAAACTCAAATCTACAGACGACGACATACGTCGAAAACAAAAGAGGAAAGCGAGAGACAATTTCGAATCTTACTTACGATCATCTTTTGTTTCTCCTTTCAGAATCAGAATAGTTTTTGAGTTTTGTTTATTGACGATCGTCTTGTGTTTTTTTTTTCGTTGGAAGTGTTAAAAGCAAATTCAAAACTTTTGTGATTAATTTAAAAAGGCAACGGAAACTCAAAACTTTTGAAAATGAAAGCGAAAAGCGAAAGACAATTTAGAGTTTGTTTCTCGCGATTCTTGACGGATCGTCTTTTGTTTCTCGCTTTGTCGTTTTGAATTTCTTTTTCCGGAATTCCTAAAAACGAATTCAAGCAACCAAACTCAAAACGACTGACGACGACATACGACAAAAACAAAAGAGAAAAGCGGGCGATAATCTCGAGGTTGCTTGTTGACATTCGTCTTTTGTTTCTTCTTTTGAAATCTCAAAAACATAACGTTTTCGAAACAACTTCGCAGCAAACTCGAAACTTCCGTAGATGAAGTACGCCGAAAACGTAAACAAAAGAAAAGCGTCAAAGGTGATTTTGTTTCTTGATGATCGTCTTTTGTTCCTTTTTTTTTAATTCTCAGCTAGGCGGCGCAAGCTCAAAATTCTTTTTTGTCTACTGACGATCATGTTTTGTTTCTCTTTTGGATTTTCTTTTTAAATGAGCAAAGAAAGCTTGAAGGCATGGAAGCCCCGATGAGCACGAATTTCAAAAGCGAAAGCAAACATTTGAGATTCGACGAAAACAAAAGCACCATGTGCATCGTTTTTTTTTTTTTGTTAATTGGGCCAACTAAAGCGTGGTTACGATTACGTAAGCCGCCCGCTGCGAAACGGGCGCGATACCATCGGACGACGCACGTTTCACCGGCAACATCTGCCACCACCTCTTCTTCTTCTTCTTCTTTTTGTGAAAGATTGTTGAACAATTAAAGTGAAAACACATATTGATCAGCGACCCGCCCGACGACCTCCCACACAAACACGAGCGTAACAAAAACCCAATTACTGTACTTCCCGTATAATCGCAGGCACAAGCAAACCTTTCGAACTATACATAGATACAGTCAGGTCCTTATAGATCTCACCCATTTGAACGAGGATTAAACAAGAAGGAACAAGCACCTTCTTTTTCATGAAAATCTAAGAAGACAATTATTGACCTCCCTGTACAGTCCAGCCTTATGAGCTTTCGCAACTGTATAATCTAGAAACGTAAAGTTCATTTTATATGCACAGCATGGTCTATTAGATGTTTTCAACTTCATATATAATGTACAGGGTGTTCAAATTTAATCTGCAACAAAATGAGTGTTATAAATATGAAATCGTATGTCTGAGGGAGTTCGTACCCCCTTTCCGACTTGATTCCGCGATTGTTCGATGGAAGAGGGGGGGTTAGGGAGAACTACGTCGATTAAGGATCCAGGCGGCCGACCCACTAATTTCTTTCGGAGTTTTTCCTTTTCGCCTCTCGTTTTTAATCACAGTTTCAGGATTCCGCCGGTGTCGTCGCCGGCGCGTCGCGGCGCTCACCTGCCCTTTTAATTCGTCATTATTAAAATAATACTTCAGTTTTAATATTTCATTACGATCTCGGAGCGGATCCTCCACCTCCCCCCTCTCCCACCGCCGCCCCCTCGGGCGAGTTAAAAATCGGCGACGATGGTCGTCGTCGTACAGTCGTCATTAGCAAATAACTAGAGGAAGAGGCGGCGAAGGAGCGCCGCGACGCGACGACGGCCGAGCGTTTATCATCCAGAAAGAAATTAAAATCAAGATTTATAAATACCGTGTGCTTGTTTTCCCCGGAGATAAAAAAGACATTATACATCTGTCGCGGGCAGATGAAAAAAGCAATTTTAAAACCGCCCGAGCCGTACATCATCGTAGATGACGCCCGTGCATTTTAAAATAAGTTTTAATTCCCACCGCCATTATTAACGACGTCGGCGGCGACGTCGGCGTCGCTACATTACGATATTGGACTCCTTAAGGCCAGGCGCGACTTAACACGAGACTCTGGGGCTAAGCGAAAAGAAATCACACGAGAAGACTCCACACGTGAGCGCCATCCATCACAAGTCTGATTATCGAAGGCTTGAAACATCACACTCGGGTTAAGTGTGATTAATACAACTTCTCAAGAAGGGTCCAAAACTTGACCCTGAGATCAACTCAGAAGACTTAAACGCGAAATATCTGAGGGACGCTTTCAGATCTAAGAAATCACATGCAGCTCATAGCGCGTAGATCTCAACACTAGACCTAGGTGTAAACATCAGAGAGCACACTCTTAATTAAAATCAAACGCTCTAGACTCTGAGTAAGACCTTCTGACCTAAGAAATCTAGCGCAAGTCAAAATGTAATTCATACAGTACATAACACATCATGGATCACTCTGAGGTAATCCTCAGAAGACTTGCATAACTTAATATCGAAAGCACTAGACTCTGAGTAAAATCTCCTTGCCTAAAAATCACGTGTAAGTCAAAATATGTTTAATATAGTATGAGAAACATCGTAGGGACTCTGAGGTAAACCTCAAATGACTCACGCTTAATTAAAATCAAACGCTCTTGACTCTTAGTTAGACCTTCAGACCTAAGAAGTTCACGCTTAAGCCAAAACGTGATTAATATGGTACGGATTGCGTCACTAGACCCTCAGGTGAAGGCCAGAAGACTCACACTTAATCGATGTCAAACGCTCTTAACTCTGATTAAGATCGCATCATTGGACCCTGAGGTAATCCTCAGAAGACTTACGTTAATATCGTAAGCTCTAGACTCTGAGCAAAACCCTCTCACCTACTTAATATCGTAAGCTCTAGACTCTGAGTAAGACCTTGTCACCTAAGAAGTCACGCACAAGTCAAACTATGTTTAATATAGTACAGGTCTCATTACTGAACTCTGAGTTAGACCAATGAAGACTCACATGTAATTGATATCAAACCCTCTAGACTCTGAGTAAGGCGGTTTAACCTAAGAAGTCACGTACAAGCCAAAACGTGATTAACAGTGCGCAAGGCATCGTAAGCCACTTCATTGTATCCTGAGGCGAACCTCAGAAGACTTGAACTTGCTTAGTATCGAGCGTGAGACGTCGCCCTAGACTCTGAGTAAGACCCTCTGACCTAAAAAGTCATGCGCAACCCTAAACATGATTAATATGGTACAGAAAACATCACTGGACCCAGAGATGAACTGCAGAAGACTCAAACTTGATTGATGTCGAACGCTCTTCACTTTGACTAAGACCCTCTGACTTAAGAAGTCACACACAAGCCAAAGCGTGATTAATAGTGCGCTAGACATCGTAGCTCACGTCATTGTACCCTGAGATGTATTTCAGAAGACTTAATATCAAGCGCGAGATGTCGTTTTAGACTCTGAGTAAGACCCTCTGATCTAAGAAATCAACCGCAAGCCAAAACGTAATTAATAAAATATACGAAACACCTTGGACACTGAGACAAATCTCAGAAAACTTACAGTCAAACGTTTTAGACTCTGCACAAGACCTTCTGATATCAGAAGTCAAAATGTCTTTCACGCAGTAGACAAAACATCACAGGTCACGTTAGTTGACCCTAACGTAAGCCTCAGAACACTCATATTTAGTTAATATCAAACACGAGACGTCGCTCTAGATTCTAAGTAAAAAATTTTGACCTACAAGTCAAGCTCGAGTTAAAACGTGATCGTTATAGTACGCAAAACATCATGGATCGTATCACTGGACCCTGAATTAAACTTCAGAAGACTCACACTTAATTGATATCGAAAGCAAAACATCGCTACAGACTCTGAGTAAGACCTCCTGACCTAGAAAGTAATGCGCAGGTCAAGATGTGGTTAGTACATAGATCCCAACACTGAACCCTGAGACCCTGGAGTCCTTGGGGTAAATCTCAGAAGACTTACACTTAATTAACATAAAACTCGAAGCAACCCCTTAGAGCTTCTGACCGTAGTTAGACTAGACCCTGACGTAGAGCTCAGATTTAATGTCACTCGCGACGTTTCGTTTAATACTCTTAGTGAGATCTTTAGTTTTTTTAAAAATTACCTACAGGTCAAAGTGATTTGTTCTAACACACGACTCTGAGATGAACCTAAGACCCCGTGTTAAAGCTGAAGTGACCTTATTGTGCGACTCTAACCACTTAGAGAGCCTAAAAGATTGCCACGTGATTAATACTGCTTTAAGATATCGCATAAGACCCTGAGTCAGTATAATCAATGTGCAGGACCCTTGAGCCACACACTCGGAATCATGCCTCTGAGAGAGCTCACGTGTGGGTCAAACGCGATTAAAATCGTACCTGAAATATCACAGGACCCAATGTTAGACCCTGAGACACACCCTCAAAAAATTCGATGGGCACGATTTTGAAGCAAATCTAAGAAGTCACGCGAGAATCAGACTTGATTAATGTCAGGTTCCGAAGCACGACTTTGAGGCACACCCTCACATACACACACTTATAATCACGCACACTCCATGCCGCCAGGTCAAACACGATCACTTACGTTCCGATTTCGACTTGCAGATATTCATGCACAAGTCAGCGATGCAAATGCACGCGCGCGAGCTGACCGGGAGGAGTGAGGTGAAGCCCCACCAGTGCCAGCAATGCCTGAAGTCCTTCAGCAGCAACCACCAACTCGTCCAACATATCAGGGTGCACACCGGCGAGAAGCCGTACAAATGTTCCTACTGCGATCGCCGGTTTAAGCAGCTCAGCCATGTTCAACAACACACCAGGCTACATACCGGTAAGTCAACTAAAGGTAATTTCTTCTTCTACCTTCTAGATTTTAACCTTGAAATCAACAAATACTGTCACACATTGAATGACCTTAAGAAATATCAAAACGTACAAACACAGATAGCCCCAGATAATTCTACTAAGCTAGGGTAAATCTCAACGACAAGTAGCCTCAGATAGTGTCTTGCTGAAGTGGCCCTAGACAGTGAATAGTTGCCTCAGATCATTTTGCCTTCAATCGAACAAATCTGAGTAAAATATCGATATTTGAGCGCCTCATTTCTGAGTGACGTTAACTCAGGCATGGCCTCAGATAAGAGTGATCTTCGAATCGTGAAAGTTGCCTCAGGTTTGCTTTAACTCTTTCTTCAATTCACCAAATCTAAAGAAAATAACTATATCTCGTTTCCAAACGCCATTTACTCAGAAAATTGCCTCAAATAACTTCGGAAATGTCTTCGAATCGTGGGGGGTAGCCTCAGCCCTTCCTTCAATAAATCAACAACAACATTTGCTCAGCAAATGGCTCCAGATAACCTTAGAATTGCTTGGCGCATTAATCTGGTTGTTTCGGACTCGTATTAGTTTTTCCATATTCTCTCTCTCGCTTTGAAACGACGTCGAGTGGCCTCAGATAATTTCAGAAGTATTTGCAGGAGCATAGTGAAAAGTTGCCTCAGGTCTGCGCCAGGTTTTTAAGGAAACCTGAGTCCTGTCTTGAGTCTCCTTTTTGGAATGTCATTAGCCTCAGATAATGTCCAAATTGCATGCTCGAGATGATTGAAATCGTGCAAGGTCGCCCCAGAATTTTATTAGTCAAGCTTCCAAGCTTGTTTCTAAATTTTATGCCAAATCAGCAAGTAGCCTCAGATAGTAACCAAATAGCTTGCTGAGATAGCCCAGATATTAAGGTAATAGTTTCTTGTTTTCGACCAACAAATTATGGGAAAGACACGAAAGTGTCATTTCTGAATGTCATGAAATCAGCAAGTGGCCTCAGATAATTTCCAAATGGCTTGTTTGGAACTTGCCCAGATCTCTGTTAATCTTCTTTTCGACCATCGAAATGTGGGAAAGTCACGAGAGCCTCAGTTCTCATTTCTGAATGTCTTGAGGACTTGGCCTCAGATAATTTTAGAATTGCGCATTTAATGTGAAGTAATGATCTTAGATTCCGAAAGATTGCCTCAGATTCCTAGTAGTCTTGCCTTTAATGAATAAAATCAGAAAGAAATACTATCATGATGTTAACAAGTAGCCTCAGATAATTTCAGAAATGCGGGCTAGACAGCCTCAGATTATTAATAGGTCTTATCTTCAATTAAAAAATCTAAAATAAAATTGTCTGGACGTTTCATTTATGAAATCACCAAGTAGCCTCAGACAATTTCAGAATTGCTAGCTAACTAGATGGCCTCAGATCTTTAGTAGTTTTTTTCTTAAATCCAAAAAATCTAAGAAAACAAAGATAATTTGAATGCTTCGTTTCTGAAAATATTTTTAAGTCAGCAAGTAGCCTCAGATAATTTCCAAATTGCGATTTAAATGGCCTCAGAACTTTAGTAGCCCCGCCTTCAAACAAGACAATTTAAGAGGCAATTTATTTTCTGGACGTTTCGTTCGGAATGTCATGAAGTCAGCAAGTAGCCTCAGATAATTTCCAATTTGCAACTTAAATGGCCTCAGATGCTTAATAGCCTTGTCTTCAAGCAAGACAATTTAAGAGGCAATTTATTGCCTGGACGTTTCGTTCTGAATGTCATGAAGTCAGCAAGTAGCCTCAGATAATTTCACAATTGATAGTTAGATGGCCTCAGATCCTTAGTAGGCTTGCTTTAAATCAAAATATCTAACAAATAAATTGAACGTATTGTTTCTGAATGTCATAATGTTATCGAGTAGCCTCAGATAATTTTAGAATTGCGAGCTAGACGGCCTCAGATTCTTAATGCTCCTGCCTTCAATAAAAAATCTAAGAAAAAATTGTCTGAAAGTTTCGTTTCTGAATGTTATCAAATCAGCAAGTAGCAGAATTGTGAGTCAAATGGCCTCAGATCGTAAGGAGTCTTGCCTTTAAACAAGTAAGTAGCCTCAGATAATTTCACAGTTGCTGGCTAGATGGCCGCAGAATCTTAGAAGGCTTGTCTTCAATCAATAAAAACTAAGAAAGAAATTATTGCCTGAACGTTTCGTTTCTGAGTTTCATTAAGTCAGCGAATAACCTCAGATAACTTCAGAATTTCGTGCTTTATGGAACTCTAGATCGTGAGAAATTAGGTAACACAGATTTTGCCTTAGGAAATCGTAAGTATCAGGGCGTTTCGTTTCTGAGGTTCATTCAGCTAACAAGTAGCCTCAGATAATTTCAGAATTGTTGGCTAAGTGGCCTCAGATTCTTATTAGTCTTTCTTTAAATCAAAAAAATCTAAGAAGAAGATTATTGTTTGATCGTTTCGTTCCTGAATTTCATTAAGTCAATGAATAACCTCAGATAATCTCAGAAATTCGTGCTTGATGAGGCACCAGATCGTGAGAAATTACGTATCTCAGATTTCTCTTAGCCTTGTCTTAGGAAATCATAAATGTCAGGGCGTTTCGTTTCGTTGAGCTAACAAGTAGCCTCAGATAATTTCAGAATTGATGGCTAAGTGGCCTCAGATTCTTATTGGTCTTGCTTTAAATCAAAAAAATCTTAAAAAAAAGATTGTTTGATCGTTTCGTTCATGAATTTCATTAAATCAGCGAATAACCTCAGATAACTTCGTGCTTAATGAGGTACAAGATCGTAAGGAATTATGTATCTTAGATTTTTAAAGGATAAGTATCCGAGCGTTTCATTTTTGAATCCCATTAAGACAGCAAGTGGCCCCAGAATTGCTTGTCGAAGTAAATTCCCTAGATTTTTGGGGCAACACTAAATTTCTCAGTAATTGTGGCCTCACAAGAGTAGGCGTTTTGGTTTATCAATGTTGGCAGGACGTGTTTGGAAACTTCTTGGTAGTATCGATGTTCGCGTGAAAAGGGTAAACAGCGCTGTCGTTTTTGTGAAAACCGTGCCGTTAATTAGAGATGGGAAGCTTTGATTAGAGGTGGGATTTGTAAAGTGAATAAAAAAAGAAATCGCGCCGTTCATTGTTGCGCTTTAATTAAGTGCCCTTTCAGTGTCCTTTTTACAAGAATTCGGTCTTTATACAGCCCTCAAAGTTAATGTATTTATTAAGTCGACATGACAAGCTTAAAAATCTCGTTAGTAGCAAAAGCTCCAATAATAAGATTTATTTTTAAATCGATATGACATCATCACGTTCGGGCGGGCGCGCCGAAAAGAAGGGGTTGTAAAAAAAAGCGGGGTGGCAAATTGTTCCCGTTCGCGGCGATTATTATTTTCTAATAATCTTTATCGCGCCATCGTTCACGGCCCAAATTTGCATACCCCTAAAAAACCGGGGGGGCTTTTTTATGGTTTCCGACGGCGAGAGAACGCGCGCGAGGGAATTTTTCAACCGAAATGCCCAATTAATATTCAAAAGCACACACCGCCATTATCGAAGACGAATGAAAAAAGGCGTAAAAATTTAAATGAGCCCTCAGACGATGGCCAATATTTCAAATTAGCGGAGAATCCAGGCCCGTCTTAGAGATGACGGACCGTCGACGAATAAATCAAGCCCACGTAAAGACCCGTCCATGTAATAGACCTGGAATTAATGCCCAGCGCGAGCCCTGACCTGATACGACTTTGTTTAAACCACCACCCCCTTCCCAAAGAAAAAAAAGACTCGCTTTTGTTTGCCCAAAAACTTATTTCTGTTTGCATCGCCGACTAAATTAAAAAAGATATTAACTAACCCCTTCGCCTAAATCCATGTGCCGGACTCAGGACCGGACTTTTACAGGCACATACATGCACGAACATCTGAAGATCGTTTTCCTTCGTGAGCCCCACAGATAAATTAATTGCAAGCGAGCCTAATCCCAGGACCGTATTTGCTTAATGAAATCATTTCGGGAATTTTTTCATGAGCGATGACCTTTGGTCGGCCAGCGAAGTGAAAGTAACCCCGGGGGTTGAAGACCCCCCGAAAACCCAGGCGTTCGCCTGGACCGGTCAATCAAATCGGCAGGCAGAAACGAAAATATTTAATTTGCTTTTTATTAGGCGATTAGGGGACGTTTAATTTGTGCGGACTGGGGCGCGGGCGTTTTTTTTTTCTCTGTAGGGTTTTTTTTTTTCTTCGGCCACCCTCTTTTATGAGGAGGACCTTATGAGATCCTTTGTTTGCGTTTTAGAAATGAAATTAATTGATTGCTTCGATCGTGTTCTTTTTCCTGTTGTGGAAAGAAACAAACACAGACGCGACGAGTTGCTCGAGGGTTTACACGTTTGCATACGCAGTGAAATAATTGCAATAAAAATAAATAACACACGCACTCATGGTTATTATAAATATGACATAGAATATACCCAAACTAAGAAGCGATCTTTTAAAATCGCATCATCCTACTAAGAAACCCAGAAGCCTCAGAGATAGCCCCAGATCACTAAGCGAAATTTTATATCAATCGGCAGACGGTCCATTTTTATAACAATTTGATTTCTGAGGGTACTAATGGCCCCAGAGATTGCCTCATTTTATTTTCTTGTTTCAACAAATGGTTCTTAAATAAAGACGTGAGCCTCAGAGCTTGCCTCCTTTGCTACAAATGCTTTCATGGACCTCAGGAGTGCCTCATCTTGTTTCTTGCTACGTAAGTCTCATCTGGTCTCTTGCTACGTAAGCTCTTTTTTTTTAATAAAAGTCTGAGTTCCATTGGCCTCAGAGATTGCCCTCAACCTCTCTTTTGCCACAAGTAATCGTTTTCTACATGAAAACCTGATTTTTGAGTTAGCCTTTGATCTCAGAGATTGGCCTATCTTGTTTTTTGTTACAAACTACTTTCTTAATACGAATTGAGTATTTCGTATGCCTCAGAGTTAGCCTCACCTCGTCTTTAGTAAAGCTTCTTTTTATTAGAATCTCATTTCTGAGAGTTGCGTGGATCTCTAATAGCGCCTTGCTTTATTTCTTGTTAAAAACAAACGCACTTTATTCGAGTTGCCTCAGAGATCGCCCCATTCTATATCTTGCCGTAAGTGACAGTTTTTAAATAAACAAATCTGAATACTGAGGGTTCAATTAGCCTCAGAGTTTGCTTTGCCTCGTTTTTTACGATTTTTAGTCGAACATTGGCGGCTTCGTGAGCCTCAGAGATTGCCTCTTCTTGCCTTTTCACCTAAATAAACACTTTTCGATAATAATGTGATTCCTGAGGGAATGAAAAAGCGACTCACTTAATTTTTTTATAGTAGAAACTTTCTTAGATAATTTTTCTTGAGCTTCGTTGGCCTCAGAGATCGCCTCATCCTACATTTTGCCACAAACAGCAGTTTTAAATAAATAAATCTATACACTGGCCTCAAGGATTGCTTTGCTCTGCTTTTTTCGATTTTTAAATAAAGATGTAGGGCTTGGTGGGCCTCAGAGATAGCCTCATCTTGCCTTTAGCCATAACTAACCCTTTTTTCGCAATAATCCGATTTGTGAAGATCCCGTCGATCAATTTAGACTCCCGCTTTAAGCTTTTGAGAACCTCATGTGCCTCAGAGATGGCCCCGGATCAATAAACTGGTCCTTGATAGCTTGGCTCTGATTCAACAACTTTTATGTGACTTTAATTTCTGAGGTTTTCGTTGATTTTTGAAGCGGCCCCTTTTAGATCTGCTATTAATCACATCTTAAATAATCTCAGAAAGCGAAATGTTGCCTCAGATTCATACTTTCATCTTTCACTTGCATCAACCATACCTAAGAAAATGTTAAACGAAATTAATTCAGTAAATTGCCTCAGGCAATTGCAGTCTTTTAAAAGCTTCATGAGCCTCAGAGACAGCCTCAGATTAATAACCCCTGAGATGCTTGCTTTAGTAAAGATATTTTGTGATAATTTAACTTATGGGGTTTCGTTGACCTTTGAAGCGAACTTAATGTAATTTCTGCCTCATGTTGTACATCTGAAGTGGCCTCAGATAACCTTACATTCATATTATCTTTCAATTAAATCAACTAGATTTATGAGAAACGTCAGCTGACATTATCTTACGCATTACGCCATACAAATTCAGACTTGCTTTAGTTTTTTTAATAGCTTCGTAAGCCTCAGAGATGGCCCCAGATTAATCAACCCTTAGACACTTGCTTTAATCCAGAAATGTTTATGGGAATTTAATATCTGGGGTTTCGTTGACCTTTGCAGTGAACTTGGGGTCATAACTGTCTCTCGTACATCTGAAATGGCCTCAGATAATGAGGCAGCTACCTCAGATTCATTTTATCTTTCGCTTAAATCAACTACATTTATGATGATATGAGCCGACATTAACTTAACACGTTGCCTCAGACTATTTCGAGTAGCCTTTCCCTTTTAAGAACTCCGTAAGCCTCAGAGATGGCCCCAGATTAATAGAAGGTCTAAAATGCTTACATCTGAAATGGCCTCAGATAATGAGGCAGCTACCTCAGATTCCTTTTATCTTTCGCTTGAAGCAACTGCACTTATGAGAAGTACGAACTCAGGATAATTTAACGATTGCCTCAGACAATTTCAGAATTGCATTAACTTCATAAGCCTCAGAGACGGAAGCGGCAACCTTAGCACACATTTCGCTATCTTCTGAGGCGCCTTCTATATACGAGGGGCTAATTACGATTTGATTTAATACAAAGTGACACAAAAGTCCTCGATTTATACAACGCTTGCTTAGATTTGCCTCAGTTTTCTGAAAGCCTCGAGAGCCTCAGAGTTGGCCCCAGATCATAAAACGTGATTTTTTTCCTGACCTACCGGTGATGGAAATTTCTCGACTTCGCAGATATTAAATGATTTTAACCCTTCGTGATTCGCAAGAAGAAGAAGTTGATTGATCGTCTTCAAATGATACAGCGAGTGTTGAAGCGCCATCTTTAAGCCCATCATAGAAGTTATTATTGACTCTACTTGATTGACTTTCGTTTTCATTTTTTTTTTTAATGAAATACGTAACTGCTTACTTGCGAATGAAATGAAGTACTTCTAATAAACTATTTTTCTTTTAATTTTTTTATCTGTTGGCAATTTACGTGTCCCTAAAGTTCCTGCGATCGTCGTTTAGGCTATAATTCATATGCAAATGTCCTGGACGACGACCGTTACGAAAAAAAAAAGAAGGATCCCCAGCAGGCCACGACGATGTTGATGATGATGATGATAATATATGCGGTCGGCGGTACGTTGTATATAAAAACAAATTGCAACGTTTCGAAACGTAATTGTGATTTAGGTGGCCGCGCCGTCGACCACCAGTTAGTTCTCCTCTGCAACAACACAATCGATACGTGTGTGCATTTAGAGTCGGCCGATCAAATATTAAACCCAGGGGCGGGCCAGAAAAAGCCGGGCCCGCCGCTAATAATGAGCCGCTTTAATGCACTGCCCCTCCCGTCCGTCCCCCGCGCTCGATTTGTGTATATTGTTTAAAATTTGCCGTGATTTACGGCCGCCCGCTTAATTGGACTAATTAAGCGTTTACAAATAAACGCTTTCCGATTTTTCCGCGCGTATTTCATATGCGATGCAGTCCGGGGCGAAAAACAATCGAGCAACGTCAACAGCGGTCCCTAATGGACAAGCGGACAAGCGGCTTCGCCGACCTTGATTGGGAAAACACGCCGGTTTTCGTTTCGAATTAATTTTCGTTGAAATCGCTACGCTTTAAACCAGAATCCTCGTCGTTGGAAACTAGAGAGAAATAGACTCAATTTGAAGTAGGACAGATTTTATAGATACCTGTAATCGCCTTGAAAACATGAAATTCTTTCGAACACTATCAATTATTTAGATTTCGTTGAAGGACGTAACTCGCCCTCTTTCTCCATTGGAGGGAGCGTCCAAGTTACGCAAGTCATCCCCCAAATTGTTTTGGCCTACGTAAAGTAAACCAATTGTTTCACATCATTGCCTGTGTGTCTCTCCTTGTCCTTTTTCTCCATTGGGGCGAACCACAAATCACTCTCAAGCCCGCATTACAACCGCCCTTAGTCTCTTGGGTCTCTGCTCGGTGGACACAGATCTTCTGGAGTCCCTTGTGTCATTTACTTGCCCTCTTTCTCCATTGGGATGCTTGCTTTCGAGCCAACTCAGTCCAATTTACAAAGCCCCCAAGTTGTTTGGGGTCTTACGAAGTAATAGCTCAGTGAACTGAGGTCTTCTGAAGGTCCTTAGTTAAATTTTAGGCCAACTTAGTCCAGTTTACAAATTCTCCAAGACTTTTGGACCTGCAATAGAACAATTTAGTTAACTCAGATCTTCTGGAGTCCCTTATGTCGTTTATTCACCCTCTTTTGCCATTGGAGCACGATAGAGCCAACTCAGTCCAATTCACAAAGCCACCCTAAGTCGTTGGTGGCTCACAAAGTAATGGGTCAGTAAATTAGGTCTTGTGAAGGTCCTTTATTCGCCCTCTTTCTCCATTGGGGCAGACACAATTAACTTTCGAGCCAACACAGCCCGATTTAAAAATCTCCCGATTCTTTTGGGCCTGCCAAGGTTGACTCAGATTTTCCGAAGTCCTTTATCTGCCCATTTCCTCTATAGGGGAGCTTTAGAGCTGGTTTACAAAGCTCCCAAGTCGTTTGGGGCCTTACAAGGCGGTAGTTCAGTAAACTTAGGTCTATTGAAGGCCCCTGGAGAAGGTCGCCGTGACGTTAACTTGTCCTCTTCGTTTATTGACATGACGACAATTGATTTTAGAGCCAACTCAGCCCATTTTACAAATCCCCCAAGTCTTTTGGACCTAAAAAGGTTGACTCTGAGATTCTGGAGTCCCTTAGGCACTTCATCAACCTATTTTTTTCCATTGGGACGCCTTCGAGACTATTCACAAACCGTCCAAGTAGTTTAGGGGCTTACAATATAGTAGTTCAGTGAACTTAAATCTACTGAAGGCCTCTGAAGAAGATCGCCATGTCCTTAACTTGCTCTCTTCCTCCATTGGGATGACGACAATTGGCTATCGGGCCAACTCAGCCCATTTTACAAATTCCCCAAGTCTTTTGGGTCTGAAAATGTTGTCTCTAAGATTCGGGAGCCCCTTGCGTCCTTCATCCACATACTATCTCCATTGGAATGGTTTTGAGCCTATTTAGAAGTCGCTTGGGGGCTTACAAAGTAGTAGTTCAGTAAACTTGGGTCTATTGAAGGCCCCCGAAGGAGATCACCGTGTCCTTCACTTGTCCTCTTCCTCCATTGGGATGACGACAATTGACTTTCGAGCCAACTCACCCCATTTCACAAACACCCTAAGTCTTTTGGGCCTTCAAAGGTTGGCTCTGATTTTCCTAATGTCCTCTATTCGCCTGCTTTCACCATTGGAGTGCTTTCGAATCTATTTATAAAGCTTACGAGTGGTTTGGGGGCTTACGAAGTAGTAGTTCTGTAAACTTAGGTCTCTTGAAGGCCCCAGAAGAAACTCGCCATGTCCTTTACTTGCCCTCTTCCTCCATTGGGATGACAACAATTGACTTTCGAGTCAACTCAGTCCACTTTATAAATCCCTCCCGAGACTCTTGAGTCTGTAAAGGCACAGCTCGGTTGACTCGGATCTTCTGGAGTTCCTTACGCCCTTCTGGACGTCTTCTACTTGCCTTCCTTTCCCATTGGGATAAAATTGAAATATTGTCTGGCTAATTAGGCTAGATTAATAAATTTTCGAAGCAGTTTTGGCCCTGAAAGGAGTTGCTCACCTGAGCCAGAACTTGCGTAGGTCTCTGAAGAGCGTCATATCCCTCTCTATCCATTGGGGCAAACCAAAATTCACTCTCAGGCCATCCAAACTCGTTTCATATATCGTTCAAATTGTACAAAGGATTTTCTAGGGGCATCTGAAGAACATCTGCTTGCCCTCTTTCTCCATTGGGATAAACCACAATTGATTTTCTCACCAACTCAGTCCAATTTATAAATCTTCCATGTCGTTTGGAGATACAAAGAAACAGTTCAGTTGTCTCAGATCTTTTGGAAGCGCCTAGAGAACCTCACGTTGCTACTTATCCGTTACTTGCCCTCTTTCTCCATTGGAACAAACCAATTCCGCTCCAAATTTTGCTTTGTTCACGTGGAGATTTTAGGAACTCGTCAGGAGACGTCAACGTTACCTCTTTCATCCATTGGGACAAATCCAAATTTATTATGGTACCACCGAGTTCGAAATCAAATTGTAAATCCCTGAGACGTTTTAGTCCCAGTACTTCAAAATGTTTCAATTTCCCACCTCTCCATTGGGATAAAACAAAAACTAACCCAGTTTGACGTAAAACTAGTTTCTTTTTTGAAATAATGGAAAATAAAAGTAGCTCGAACCTCGTTGGTTCAAAAGTGACAAATCCAGGAAAACGTCATTGCGTGGGCGTGGCCTTTCCAGCATTAAATGAAAGCGTAATTATTGGAGAACAATCGAGTATTTCTCCTTCTAGAAATAAAGATAATTACTTCGAGATATCATTCGAAAGTCATTGGTTTAACAGCAAAAGAGCGAAGGGGGCGTGACTCTTTCTCATCGCCGATTGGTGATTGGTGGAAATGTGGGTGACGTATACTCTTTCTAATCTATCTATCCCTTATTATGAAAGCTGCGATTTTTATGCATTTTTTTCTGAAACAATGTAGAGCACGTTATTGCGTAATTCGATTGTTATTGCCTCGTCCTTAAGGTAACTCATCTTTAGTAAGTGTGAAGAGGCGTGGCCACACCGTCGGAAACCAAGTCGATTACGTCATTGCGTAATTCAATTATGATCATTGGCTCATCCTTAATAAGGTTGATCTTTAATGAGGAGGCGTGGCCAAATTTTTGATTCGCGCGAAAGCTTCGATTTTTATAAATTTCTTTCGATTGGTCATGTTATGAAACAAAATCGATTACGTCATTGCGTAATTTATTTATTTATTTATCGTTGATTCTTCCGTAATGAGGTTCGTCTTTAAATGAGATAACGAGTGAGTCTGAGGAGGCGTGGCCGTATTTTTAATGCCTGTGAAAGCTTTTTTTTTTCGGTTGGTTACGTCATTGCGTAATTCGATTGTTATTGGCCCCTATCACCGGTAGATCGCAGAGGGCGCGACCGTCGCCCACGTTTCGGCTCGGTTTCACACAAAAACGCTTTGCGTAACGAAATCGCCCCTCGGGGGCGGGCGCCGCGTTTCGAAATCTAAACCTAAAAAGCGTCCCTGAACGGACTCTTTTTGAAGCCCTCTCTATCTAGCTCGCTTCTTAAATTACTTTTATTAATTCACTTGTTTTTACGTGACGTATTAAAATGCGTCTCCTTCGGTTGGGAAAACGCGCCTCATTTTATTTACGTTGCTGATTAAAGAACGTGACATTTTAACCTCAAAATTAGATCGGAAGAAAAAAAAGAGGAGGGGGAAAACAAAACACGAACGTTATAGGTCTTTTTCTCTCTCTTTTTTTTTGTTTCTAAAATTGTACGACTTTATCGGGGATGGCCGTTTTGAATCGCGGTTTTTCGCCCAAATTTTCAGGGGCGTTCGCCTTGTGTCTCTCTCTTTTTTTTTGTTTTAAAAACAATTGCCCAATCACATCAAATTAGGGCGCAGAGTTGATGAACAATGATGAGGAACTGAAAATGGAACGGAAAGCGAAGCGTAAGGGTCTTAAGATCTGCCTTGCGGAACACCTGGATTCTTATATTGGGGGACATAGGAGGAGGGGGGGGGGGGTTATCCGCCATAAAATGAAAATGATTTCTAACTAACTCCTTGGTCCCTTAACATCTTCCTAAGCCTCAAGTTTCTCAAAGATTGTTGAGGGAACGTCTGCGTTTAATATTATTGGCTACGGCTGCGATCGACTTACCAGGTGTTTTCGTCTGTGATAAATTTTCTTCTCTTTACTTTCCAACTCACTTCGCGATTTTGTTGGGCGATAACCAACACTTCGGGACGTCAATTATGATTTTGTTCTTCGCTCTTAAAATGAGGACCTAATCGCGACGAAACATTTTTTTATTGAGTTGATAGGGGTCGAAACGTTAACCTAAAACCTCTCTTTTCGTTTCATGGGGGATTCTCAATTAATTTTTGAGCGCTGGTCTGGTTGTCATGGTAACCAATTTCGGACAAGAAGTTGGTCCAAAGATAAGCGCCAACTTTAGCTCCACATCAAAGGAATTCCTCGGTTCTTCTAGATTGAAAGTCGTAGATGGTGTCATTGAGTTGCGTTTTGTTTCTTTTTCTTTTTGTAATCGTAGATGGTCTCGAAAGAATTGACCTGGACGTCGTCGCAATTATGTCAAAACCAGCTGCAAAGAATGCAAATCGAAAACATAGAGAAAAGGTCCTAAGGATTGCCTTGCGGTGGTCGTAGTTTTTCTCAAATTAGGAAGAGCGAAGAGATGATCTTTGAAACTGAGCTTGTCACGTTCAAAACATAAAATTCTTTCGAACACTATCAATTATTTAGATTTCATTGAAGGACGCAACTTGCCCTCTTTCTCCATTAGAGGGAGCGTCCAAGTTACGCAAGTCATCCCCCAAATTGTTTTGGCTTACGTAAAGTAAACCAATTGTTTCACGTAATTGCGTGTGTATCTCTCCTTGTCCCTTTTCTCCATTGGGGCAAACTACAAATCGCTCTCAAGCCTGCATTACAACCCCTCTTAGTCTCTTGGGCCTGCTCGATCGACACAGATCTTCTGAAGTCCCTTGTGTCGTTCATTCACCCTCTTTTTCCAATTCACAAAGCCACCTTAATCCGTTGGGGGCTTACAAATTAATGGGTCAGTAACTTTGGTCTTATCAGGGTCCTTCATTCGCCCTCTTTCTCTATTGGGGCAGACACAATTAACTTTCGAGCCAAATCAGCCCGATTTCAAAATCCCCCGAGTCTTTTGGGCCTGCAAAGGTTGGCTCAGATTTTCTGAAGTCCTTTATCTACCCATTTCCTCCACAGGGAAGCTTTGGAGCTGGTTTACAAAGCTCCCAAGTCGTTTTGGACCTTGCAAGGCAGTAGTTCAGTAAACTTAGGTCTACTGAAGGCCCTTGAAGAAGATAGCTATGTCCTTAACTTGTCTTCTTCCTTTATTGAGATGACGACAATTGATTTTTGAGCCAACTCGGCCCATTTTACAAATCCCCCAAGTCTTTTGGTCCTGAAAAGGTTGATTCTGAAATTCTGGAGTCCATTCATTTACCTACTTTCTCCATTGGAATGCTTTCGAGTCTATTTAAAAGCCTCCACGTCGTTCGGTGGCTTACAAAGTAGTAGTTTGGTAAACTTAGGTCTATTGAAGGCCCCTGAAGGAGATCGCTGTGTCCTTTGCTTGTCCTCTTCCTCCATTGGGATGACGACAATTGATTTTCGAGCCAACTCACCCCATCTCACAAACACCCCAAGTCTTTTGGACCTGCAAAGGGTGGCTCTGATTTTCCTAATGTTCTCTATCCGCCTGCTTTCGCCATTGGAATGCTTTTGAGTCTATTTACAAAACCTCCGAGTCGTTTGGAGGCTTTCGAAGTAGTAGTTTGGTAAACTTAGATCTACCGAAGGCCTCAGAAGAAGATCGCCATGTCCTTTACTTACCCTCTTCCTCCATTGGGATGACGAGAACTGACTTTCAAGCCAACTCAGCCCACTTTACAAATCCCTCAAGACTTTTGAGGCTGCAAGGGCACAGCTCGGATTCTACCAACTCTTTGAGCCTTCGAATTTAGAGTTTCTAGAGTCCCTTATATCCTTAATTAATTAATTTTTGAGCGCTGGTCTGGTTGTCATGGTGGCTAACCAATTTCGGGAAAGAAGTTGGTCCAAAATCAAGCGCCAACTGTTTGCTCAACTTCGAAGGAATTCCTCCTTGGCATTCCAGATTGAAAATCGTAGATGGTGTCGTTGAGTTGAGTTTTGTTCCTTTTTCTTTCTGTAAAGAAGGACCTGGACATCGTCGCAATTATGTCAAGCCCAGCCGCAAAGAATGCCAAGCGAAAACGAAGAGAAAAGGTCCCAAGGATTGCTTTGCGGTGGTCGTAGTTTTTTTTTTTCAAATTAGGAAGAGCGAAGGGGTGACCTTTGAAACTAAGCTTGCCTCCGTTATTGCATTTCACTTCCCAGTTCACTTAGTGATTTTTGTTGAACCAAAACTTATTCCGATTTTGTTTTTCGCTTGAAACAATCGCCAACTCTCACGTTAGAATTAGAATGGAGTTGCCAAACCAAGAACTTAAACGAAAAGAAACTTTTTTGAATCCACATCTTCTGGTTCTTGTTGATCAAGGTCAACAGAGTTCGACTTGGTCAGATTCGAACAATTTTGAGGACCGCTTGCATTTATTTAAAGCTTTGCTTCGAATCCCCAAATTAATTTCTGGATGCCATGGTGTTGGAAAAAACTTTAGGCTCGAAATCGTTTGCCCCTTTTCTATTTTGCGAGATATTCTCAAGCGAGAAAAACTTTCGTTTCAAAGATTTTCCATGGCATTCTAGATTGGAGAGTGTGACGTTGATGGATTTTGGATCGAAGAAAAAATATCGTAATTGTTCGCGCCTGTCTGTCCCATCACCTATCGATTTGCGGAATCAAACGGCGATTTCCAACGCCAGGAATCAAAGTGGCTATGCCCGGTTCCCACCCTCGCCCTGCTAAAACTGCATCCACGTCACACGCCTATATATTTTGCGACGCGCGTGTGTGCATGTGTGTGTCCGTTTCGGCCGGTCGTAGTCGTCTCGTTCACACTTGCGCACGATCGACTATGGATTTTGTTATTGCAATTTATTTTTGATCGGACGAAACCTGCGCGTGCGAACGCCATTCCGAACAACCGGCTTTCCAAATATATCTGGAGCCAGAGAAAAAAAAAAAGAAAAACACGCACGCACCTCTAAATTTGAGAAAGGAAAAACGAGCGAGCTTTCGATTTTCGAAAAAAAAAAGCCTCCAGTCACCTACTCTAGTTTAAAATCCATGGCGATTCATAAGAATGACGGGCGCCTCTGACCTTCCATTGGTGAATTAAATTAGGAAAAAAAAAACAAAAGAACGAGAGTTTGCCAAAATTCCCATCAGGTTTTTGGTAAAACCTAAAATCTTGCTTGCAATTTAATACAATGTTGCACTTTAGTGAGAGTTGGCGGTGGGGAGGGGGGGGGGAAGGGCTGCTGCTTATAAATTTTCATGGCTTGTTGATACAAAATAGAAAAAAGATGTTACAGGTAAAGAAACAAATGATGATGCAAAGGATTATGGGAAAAAAACGCATCTTGGTAAGCAAGTCGTGACAACTTTCCGATTTGGACAAAAAAAAAGGAAGAAAGAGACGTTTTCGTTTGTTTTTTTGTTTTTTTTCTTCTTCTTCTTCGATGTGATTTCAAAACAAAAAAAAATAAATGTCCCCCTACGGTGGCTAAAACAAAAGATTCTCGTTTCACTGACTTTCCTTTCTCCTCAGGGCAATCGGACAGCGGATCGGTCGTCTTTTGTTTTCCTCGATCGAAGAAGTCTTCGTTTTTCTTCTCTCGATTTTTCCATTTCTTTTTTCGGTTACCAAAAATAAATTCAAAATAAATTTAAATCTCCAGCCGCAACGAATCGAAATCGTTTCCCTAAATCTCTTCTCAGAAAAAAACGATTTGTCGGTCGATCGTCTTTTGTTTTTCTCGACCGGGATATTCGTTTCTTCTTTCGATTTCTCTTTCAATTTCATTTACGAAACAAACATCTGAATTAAATCTCCCGTCCGGCGTTACAATCGTAATCGATCGTCTTTTGTTTTCTTCGATCGAATTCTTCGTTTTCTTCTTTCGATTCTTTTTTCTCTTTTTCAAATTCCAACGATTTCAATAGAAAACTGACATCGTTTCTCTATACTTCTTCTTAGAGTCGGTTGATCGTCTTTTGTTTTTCCCGATCGGGATATTCGTTTTCTTCTTTCTTTTTTTATTTTCAATCACCAAGAAAAAAAAACATCTGAATTAAATCTCCCGCCGTTACAATAGTAATCGATTCTTCGGTCGATCGTCTTTTGTTTTCTTCGATCGAAATCTTCGTTTTCTTCTTTCGATTTTTCTTCTTTTTCAAATTCCAACAAAAAATCCCCCTCCCCTCCCCCAAAATGAATAGAAAACTGAGATCGTTTCCCTAAATTTCTTCTCAGAACAATCGACTCGTCGGTCGATCATCTTTTGTTTTTCGCGGTCGAGATTTTCGTTCCTCTTCTTTCTACATTTCTACTTTTTTTTTCCTCGATTGAGAAAAAAAATCGGAAAAGAACTGGAAGGATTTCGATTTAAATAATTTTCGATTACTTTCGTGTTTGGATCGATCGTCTTTTGTTTTACTTGATCGAAACCTGTAACAAATTCAGCGCGATTCGGTCGAATGTGCCCTGTTTTTTACTTTTTTGTTTTCATTTCTTTTCTCTTCTGGTTCGTCTCTCATTCTTGAATCGGTCGTCTTCTGTTTCGACGATTTCGATCGATCGTGTTTCGTGGTCGACAAACTTTTTCCTTTTCTTCTCTTTTTTTCTTTGCGTTTCTTGTCTTTTCTGGTACGTTTCTCTTTCTCGAATCGGACGTCGTTCGTTTCGCCGATTTCCATCGATCGTCCTTTTTTTTCTTTATTGTCGATTAACGAAATGAAAGTTGAAAGTCAAAAACAAAAGATTGTGAAACATTTTACTTCGGTTTCTGCTTCAGTTTCGCTTAATTTCTTTTATCCTTTTCCAATCGATTCAATCGATTTTGTTTTTTCTTTTTATTTCCATCGATTATTTCGTTTTTCTTAATCGTATACGATTTTTCGTGTAACAAAGACGAATGAAAATTAGAAACAATTTTGTTTTTCTTCTTTACCATTTATTTTCTTTTCCAGTCAGTAAGCTGGTATTTCAATTGATCGATCGTCTTTTGTTTCTCTAATTTCGATCGATCGATTTTGTTCTTTTTGAACGAAAATCACGTAATTTTTCGATAAACAAGAACTGTTAGAAAAATAAATGCCAACAAATTTTTGTTTTATTTCCTTCTTTTTCATTTATTTATTTTTCCAGTCTTCTACTTCAATCGATCGATCGATCGATCGATCGTCTTTTGTTTCTCCAATTTCGATGAATCGATTTCGTTCTTCTTGATCGAAAATCACATGACTTTTCGATAAACAAGAATTCGTTAAAAAATTAGAAGCAAACGTCAAGTAATTCGTTTCTTTTGTTTATCTTCTTTTTCATTTATTTTTTGTGCCAGTCAGCTGGTGCCTACTTCAATCCGAGCGTCTTTTGTTTCTGCAATTTTGAACGCTCGTGTTTTGTTTCTTCGATCGAACGATTCTTTTTTTAATACAATTAAGCATCGAATTCTAATTAGTTTGAAGTATTTTAGTAAAATACAAATTAAAAACACTCTCTAAATATAAACTTAGAGATTAGGATGCCATCTCTGGGTTCAATCAGGAAATCATTTCGTTACATTTCCGACTTACCTTCGGTTTTCGTTTCTAACAAGAAGTAGCTTTCGACCCTTCGATAACGACTTAATAAATTTAATTGCATATTGGTAAAAACGTTCGAACCTCCCTCCCCTTCTCCGTTTTGTTCCGTTACTTTGGGGCCAAAAAGAAAAAAAAATCTAATAATTTCATGCGAGTCAACAACCGCAAAGTGGTAGTTACCCCGACGGGTGTCTGCCACTTTCACCTCGACGATTTTTTCCCCGGTTTCGTTTCCGTTCCGGGCCGGTGAAGAACGGGCGGCATCTGTCCTGCGTTCCTCTAGCCCTTTCTTTTCCACCCCCGAGTTTGCCGGCGCGGCTTCGGATTTATTTCGCCTTCGCCCCCATTTGCATATGACGCGCGCCCGATCGAAGTCGAAATTTATCCGCTTCCTTTTCGTTTTACATTTATGGGCCACCGCTGATATTTATGCCCCCGTCGTCGATGGGCAATCGTAAAAGTTTTATTTACGACGATTTGCTCGAACGCACGTTTTCTTCTTCTTCTTGTTCTCCTTCTGGTGGAGCCTGTTACTTCTCGACCACGAAATTCACTTTTATATTATCGCTGTAAATCTTGCGACCCCCCCGTCAACGGCATTTGTTCGCCGCTCAAAAAATCGCACCGCCGTAAATCTACCGTAATCGAACCAGGTCCCGTTTGACCTACATATACCTATGCTCGCAGACGCTTCGATCAAATATTAAAAGAGCGACGTGCAAGGTTTCTATTAAAATATGATGAAGCGCTTTTAACAATTTGGAAAACAACAACAATCACGATTGGAAGAAAAAACAAACGACAATTTCAGTTTTTAAGAAGTGTCATTTTCGATTAAAACAAAACAAAACATAATCGATTTAAATGAAGAAACAAAAGGCAGGCCATTGAAGAAGGTTAAAAATTGGAGTCAACTGACCTGAACGGAGAACACTTTGCGCGAATTTGTTTTTTATTCTCAAAAATCCAACGTGTACGACGAGAATTTCGATCAAAACGAAAAACAAAAGACAGTCGGCGACTAAACAATCGACGAAGAAACAAAAAACCAAACAACAATTTCACAGATGTTTTGCTGTATCGTACAGATCATCTAAAAACGTTGGCTGCTGATGCTAAAAGGTGTTTTTTCGATTAAAACAGAACAAAACACAATCGATTTAAAAGAAGAAACAAAAGACAATCGAACAGAGAAGGTTAAAAATCGGAGTTAACTGATTGGAACGCAAAATAAATAAAAAAGCAGAAAAGTAGGAGACACTTTGCCAGCATTTGTTTTTCATTGTCGAAAATTCAACGTGCCCGACGATAAAAACAAAAACAAAAGACAGTCGACGACTAACAATCGACGAAAAAACTAAGTGCAAAACAACAATTTAACAGATGTTTTCCCGTAACGCAGAGATCATGCTAGAAACGTTGGCCGATTCAAAAAAGTCTCATTTTCGATTAAAACAAAAGCAAAACGCAATCGATGTAAACGAAGAAACAAAAGACTGTCGATCGAAGAAGGTTAAAAATCGGTGTTAACTGAACAGAATTCAAAATAAAAATAAAAAGGAAGCAAATAATAAAAACAAAAAAATAATTTAACATCAGAGATCATGCTAAAAACGTTGACTGATTCAAGAAAGTGTCGTTTTCGATTAAAACAAAACAAAACACAATCGATTTAAATGAAAAAACAAAAGACAGTCGATCGTTGAAGGTTAAAAATTGGAGTTAACTGACTGGAACGGAAAATAAATAAAAAAAACAGCAAAGAAAAAATTTTGCTAGCATTTGTTTTTAATTTTCAAAAATTCATCGTGGACGGCGTGATTTTCGATCAAAACAAAAACAAAAGAGAGTCGGCGATGAAACAATCGACGACAATACAAAACAACAATTTCTACAGGTCACGCTAAAATTGTTGGCTGTTGCTAAAAGTGTCGTTTTCGATTAAAACAAAACAAAAAAAAATCGATTTAAATGAAGAAACAAAAGACAGTCGATCGAAAAAGGTTAAAAACCGGAGCTAACTTATCAGAAAAGAAAATAAATAAATAAAAGCGAAGACAAAAAGCCTTTGCAAGGCATTTGTTTTTTATTTTCAAAAACTCAACGTGCACGACGTGATTTTCGATCAAAACGAAAACAAAAGACAGTCGACGACGAAACAATCGACGAAGAAACAAATACGAAACAACAATTTCAAAAACGTTTCTCTGCATTCTTCGTTCATGCTAAAAACGTCGACTGATTCAAAAAAGTGTCATTTTCGATTAAAACAAAAACAAAATACAATCGATTTAAACGAAGAAACAAAAGATAGTCGATCGAAGAAGATTAAAAACCGGATTTTAATTATCAGAACGGAAAGTAAATAAAAAAGAAGCGAAAACAAATAAACTTTTTGCTGGGTATAGATTTTTATTTTCAAAAATTCAACGTGCAATACGTGATTTTCGATCAAAACAAAAACAAGAGACAGTCGATCTAAATTGGAGAAACAAAAGACGATCGTTTGAAAAGTATGAGAAAAATCGGAGCCAACTGGAACAGAAAAGTAAAAAAAAAATAACAATAATAAAGAATCTGTTGGCATTTGTTTTTTAATTTTTGACAATTCTTTTTTATCGAAAAAAATCGACGTCATTTTCGATCAAGGACGCTACCGGAAGGTGGCGCATTGTGGCTTGTCTTCGTCGCGGTTCGTCTTGCAGTGTTCAAAGGAATTTCAGCCGAAAAATAAAGTTTTTGTCTTTTTTCGTAAAGAAAACCCATCCTCAAACTCTAGCTAAAATTGGTTGGGTCTACCAATAGATGGCGTTTCGCTTGGTACTCAGGGGCATTTGTTTTTTGTTCAACAGCCTAGATATTCTGACGCAAAATTCCACTTCAGAAGTCCTCTGGTTTTTTTTCGAAGAAATAGAAATGGAAGTTAAAAGGTTAATGTGACTGCCCAAAGATGGCGCTTGAGAATGAGTGCGTTTAGAAACGTGGCCTTACGTTATGACCGTCTATCTCAACTTTCACGGGAAGATGATAGACACAGCATTTTCTTTTGGGGATAAAGAAAATCGTTCCTCGAGCTCTGGTAAAAAAAAGAAACTTGAGGTGCCTACCAATAGATGGCGTTTTGGGAGACATTCAAAACCTTTCGTGTCACTTTCAACGAGGGCCAAAATTTCTTGACGTAAAAGCCGACTTTCAAAAGTTCATGTTTTTTTTGTTCTAAGAAAACCCCCTTGAACTTTAAAAGTTAAAAGGTTAATGTAACTGCCAAAAGATGACGCTTAAAAATGTTTCGTTGCACTTGACAGTCTAGCTCAATTTTCAGGGGGGAAAAGGACATAATAGTTTTTCTTTTGAAGAGAAAGACAAGACCTCAAGCTCTGATAAAAAAAACTTGTTGTTGTGTCTGCCAACAGATGGCGCTTCTGAAGGCTTTTGTTTTACGTTTCCTTTCACATCGAAAATCTTCTGCCTTCAGGAGTTGTCAAAATGTTCTAGCGTAAAGCTCGACTTTAGAAGTTCTTTCTTCCTCGAAGAAATTGAATTATAGTTAAGACGACGATTAATAGATGGCGCTTTTACTCTACATTCGACAGTCTATCTTAGATTTGGGGGGAGGGCGGGAGAGAGGACGCAGTAGTTTTCTTTTGAGGCGGAAGAAAACCGTCCGTTAAGTACAGATTAAGAATTAAAACTTGTTTTGTCCACCGATAGATGGCGCTTCGCAGGACATTCAAAACCTTTTGTTTCATACCAAAGATTTTCTGGCGTGAAACTCGACTCCCTGCACCCAAGGTTTTTTTTCTCGAAGGAAAACGTCGTTCATTGAATTTGAGTTAAGAAGTCAACGTGATCGCCAAAAGATGGCCTTGAAGCGTCCGTTTAAAAATCTTGCTTTACGTTCAACATTCGGTCACAACTTTCAGGGGGGGGGAGAACACGATTTTCTTTCGGAAACAAAACACATCCTCGAATTTCAGGTAAAGAAAATTCGCTTTGTTTGGCAATAGATGGCGCGTTTCGAAAGACTTTTGTTTTATGACGAAAAGCTCTACTTCCAACGCGATAGAGTAACAATAGCTTTTCCTTTCGAAGAAGGAAGCGCCCCATTTCTTGAATTTTAGTAAATTTTAGTAAAAAGAAGTTTATGTAACTATCAACAGATGGCACTCAAAAATTTCCTTAAAAACAACTCTTTTTATTCGACAATTCACCTTAGGCTTCAAGGAAAGACGGAATGGAAGACGAAACTCGTCCTCTAATTATTATATTTTACGTCCACTAATAGATGGCGCTTCAGATCACGTTTTAAAAACGTTGTTTCATGTTTAATTAGGATAGGAATCGATCTCTTTGCGTTTGACTTCTTGAGCTGAATTAGGCTTTGCGATTCCACCCCCTTTGGGGTTGCTTTGCTTTTGCCCAGGTCCGGGCTTAAATTTTCTTTTTTCTTTTTATTTTGCAAATTATTTATTTGAATGTGGTCGTGCTTTTCGATTTGGCAGTCGACTCGATTTGCCCATTTAAATGGGAAAAAATTTCTCTGTTCCCGACCTCGTGTTGGCGTGCAGGAAAATGAAGAGGGAACGTTGGAGCTTTGGCCTCTCTGAAATGGCACAATACTGTGTTCCGTTCTAGTACATAGGGCTGTGTACCGCCCACTGAATATATCACATACACATACGCCCGTCCGTCCGCCTCACCCCCGCGACTGCACCGCCACCCTGCATGCACATGCACATGGTGGATGCACCCCCATATAAGTGCAGTCGTAATCGCCGGCCGGCCGGCCGCCATTTTGAATTGCAAAATCCGCTAAAAACGCTGCGTCCGTAAATCGTGCGCGTCGGAAAAGCGGCGGCGGAAAAAGACGTTTTTTGAGTTGCAACTCCAAACCCACCCCACAGCCCCCCGCGCGCTCTCCGCATTTAGGCCGAATTTCACCACCACGCATGCAACAACACACACAGACATATCGGACCAGCCCGCTTTAATATTGATGTTATTTGTATAATTTTGTTTCGCGCAAATTGCAGCGCGTAAATGTTTATTCGATGCAATTGCTGCAGACCTATCTCCATCCCTTGCGCTTCATCCCTCTCTGAAATTATTATTAAAGCCCAACGTGATCTTGTCGCATCGACCCCCCCAAAAGAAATTTCTTTTCGACAGTCTTTCCATGGGTCTTGGACGGGATCTTTCTTTTTGGGGTGGAAGGGGGCACCTCGGAACAGAAAATAGAATTTGGTACAACGGAAATGAAATTCAACAAGACGTAAAAAGGGGTGGTTTTGGGCAACTCTTGTACATCTGCTGTATGGACTATGAAATTCGAAAGCTAAGCGAAAATAAAGACGCAAGTCAAATTCAAGAAATAAAAGCAAGGGTGGCTTTGGGCAACTCTTGCTCAACGACCTACACGTCTTGGATAATGCAATTCGGAAAAAAAAACGAAAATTTTTGGCCACCTCTGCGCCAACGAACCTTAAATCAGCAAAACGAAGTTAAGGGCGGCTTTGTGCTATCCAAGGACGACTCCCTGGATATCCTGGGCAACGAAATTCGAAAAGAGAACTGAAAGTGAGGGAATTTTGGGCCATTACTGTACGCGCGGTATTTAAATTCTGCGAAGGAAACAAGGGTGGCTTTTGGCAACTCTTGGACAACGACTTGCACGTCTTGGACAACAAAATTCGATAAAACTAACGAACCTTTGATGGGAATTTGTTTTTTATTTTCAAAAATTCAACGTGCGCGACGTGATTTTCGATCAAAACGAAAACAAAAGACAGTCGGCGACGAAACAATCGACGAAGAAACTAAATGCAAAACAACAATTTCAAAATGTTTTCCTGTAACGTAGAGATCGTGCTAGAAACGTTGGCTGATGCTAAAAAGTGTTATTTTCGATTAAAACAAAAGCAAAACACAATCAATTTAAAGAAAAAACAAAAGACAGTCGATGGAAGAAGGTTAAAAATCGAAGTTAACAGAACAGAATAAAAAATAAAAATAAAAAGGAAGCAAAGCAGATAAAACTTTGCGAGCATTTGTTTTTAATTTTCAAAAATTCATCGTGCATGACGTGATTTTCGATCAAAACGAAAAACAAATGACAATCGGCGACTAAATAATCGACGAAGAAACAAAAAACAAAACAATAATTCATCATCATTTAGAGATCATGCTAAAAACGTTGACTGATTCAAGAAAGTTTCATTTTCGATTAAAACAAAACAAAGAACAATCGATTTAAGTGAAGAAACAAAAGATAGGCGATCGAAGAAGGATAAAAATCGGAGTTAACTTACAAGAACGGAAAGTAAATAAAAAAGAAGCGAAAACAAAAAACCTTTGCTAGGCATCTGGTTTTTATTTTCAGAAATTCAACATGCACGACGTGATTTTCGATCAAAACAAAAAACAAAAGACTGTCGCGAAGAAACAAAAAACAAAACAATTTCACAGGTGTTTTGCTGTAGCGTAGAGATTATGCTAAAAACATTGGCTGATACTAAAAAGTGTCATTTTCGATTAAAACAAAACAAAACAAAACACAATCGATTTAAACGAAGAAACAAAAGACAGTCGATCGAACAAAGTTAAAAATCGAAGTTAACTGACCAGAACGGAAAATAAATTAAAAAGAAACGAAAAAGAAAATTTGAAATGAAATTTGAAACGACGAAAACAAGGATGCCCTTGGTCATCGTTTGGGAGGGGGGGGGAGCAATTGATGGGGACGCATCAAAATGGAACAAAGGCGAATAACTCGAAAACCCACTCAATTAGACCCCTGATGTGGGGTATCAATTCGGGCTAAAATTCACCGTAGAATCCAAATTTGCAATAATATACAGAGTGTTCCCCCAGAAGAAATGTATCTTTGGTCTTTATCTCAAGAACACGATGTTTAATTGTTTTTCTGTACACTGTGTCCGAAAGTATAGGAATATATCTACAACTTTCGCGATTGATATTTTTTTCAAAATCTAAAAATAAGCGAGATATACCGTGTGTTCCAAAAAATTGAAAAAAGGTGAATAACTCGAAAACCCTTCGGAGTAGACCTGTGATGTGGGGTGTCAATTCGGGCTAAAATTCAGCGTAGAATCCGAAAATGTAATAATATACAGAGTGTTCCCTACAAGAAAACGCAACTTTGGGCTGTATCTCAAGTACGCGTTGCTCAATTGTTTTTCTGTAAACTGCGTTCGAAATTGCTGGAAATTTTCTGCAACTTTTGTAATAAATAATTTTTTCCAAATCCAAAAATAAGCGAGATACACCGTGTGTTCCCAAAAATTTAAACAAAGGCGCATAACTCGAAAACCCTTCAGAATAGACCCGTGATGTGGGGTGTCAATTCGGGCTAAAATTCACCGTGGAATACGAAAATGTAATAATATACAGGGTGTTCCCTTCAAAAAAACGCAACTTTGGGCTGTATCTCAAGTACGCGTTGTTCAATTGTTTCTCTGTAAGGTGCGTTCGAAACTAAGGGAAAATATCTCCAACTTTTGTCAGCGATAATTTTTTCTAAGTTCAAGAATAAACGAGATATACTGCGTGTTCCCAAAATTTTAACCAAAGAGGAACTTTTTCAATTAGAACCGTGTTGTGTGGCGTCAATTCGGGCTAGAATTCATCGTAGAATCCAAAACAGCAATAATATATAGGGTGTTCTGCTTAATAAAGTTGTAATTTTGGACTGTACCTACCTCAAAATAAGAGAGATGAGTGGAGTTAATGTAGATTACGACCACCCTCAAACCCGCCAGTTTTTCCAATAGTATTAATCGTTAATGGTGAAAATAAGCTTCTACTGCCCCCCCCCCCCCGTGTCCCACTTCTTAATGTACTCTGTCTTTGAGAACTGAATTTAACAATTGGCAAAGGTAGATAGGATTAAGGATTGAGGATTAAGTAATTACTTAACATTGAACCGTCGAAGTGAATGTGAATTTTTACTGATGAGCTCCAAGCATGCCGAAACTAAATGTTTGCCACCATGGTGTATGTCAGTGCACTTGTACAAGTTATAATTATTATCAATAAGACAGTTCTAACTTATTCATAGAAACGCCGCGCCGTCAAAGGACGCATTAGTCACACGCAATCTTTTCCTCACCTTGTTATGCCATCGATTCTCCTTCGGGCCTTGCGTACGTACGCATGAAGTAACTTCCGGCCGGAGATGAGGCGGCGCGCAATTGTTTTCAGTTTTTTGTCGGACGTTTTTTTTTTCCTCCGCGTGTTATGCATATGGTCAAGTAAGCTCAACCCTTAAATTAAATGCTCGCCATCTGCCCGCGCGCGCCGGGGTCACCGGACAAAATAAAGGACGAAAGGTAAATTAAACGGCTCACCTAGCCTACTGCATATCGAATACGATAATGAGTTTTTATTGTGCCATCATTCTTACCATTAAGTAGACAGACATATGCGCGTTGTTCGCTTGTTTGTTTGTTTTGCGTCTGGGTCGGAATGGGATTGAGGAATGGGGTTGGGGTAGTACTACACGTTGCCTTCTCAGAATTCATTATTGCCCCCCACGGAAACGGAAAAATTTGAAGTTCTTTCAAGAACTCAAACGGCAAAGGTCCTAAATTAGAAACCTGTGGTACTTATATTAATTATTTTTATTCACAACGCTAATTTCCTATACGCCTATAAATGCGAAAGGCCAAAAGATTATGTGTGTTCAAGAAAGTACTAGTTTCCACCGTAGTGGCGTTAGCTGCTTTTAAGGTCTTTCAATACAATAGAATAGGACCACGAATTTTTGAGATACGGGCCAAAATTTTAAGCAGAACGCCCTGTATATTCAGCAGTTTTGGATTCTACGGCGAATTTTAGCCCGAATGGTCGCCCCACATCACTATTCTAATCCAAAGTATTCACGAGTTATTAACTTTTGTTTATTTTGTTTGGAACACGCGGTATAGCTCGCTTATTCTTGGGTTTAGAAAAAATTATTTATTACAAAAGTCGTAGAGAATTTCCTGCAATTTCAAGCGCAGTTTACAGAAAAACAATTGAATGTCGCATACTTGAGATACAGTCCGAAGTTACGGTTATTTTCGAGGAACGCCCTGTATATTATTACATTTTTGGATTCAACGATGAATTTTAGCCCGAATTGACACCCCACATGACGGATCTAATCCGAAGGGTTCTCAAGTTATTCATCTTTGTTTAAATTTTTGGAGACACACGGTATATTGGACTCATTTTTAAAACTGTAAAACATCGTTGGTTCGCACAGCTGCAGATTTCTTCCTTTCAGCGCGAACACCCTTCAAAAATACAAAAAAAAAAACAAATGAGCGTTGCATTTTCTAAATACAACCCAAAATTACGCCTTCTCGAACGAACCACCCTGTATATAATTGGATTCTCAAATTCTGTAGCGGTTAATTTCAAACTGAATTGACGGACTTAACGCATATGATTCAAGAGTAATTCGATTTTGGTTCATTTGTTTATAGCACGCGGTATAATTCTTTGATTGTAGAAAACAAATGAAGACGTCAAAAACAAAGTTACGGGAATTTGCACGGCGTAGTTGATACGGTCTGTGTACAAAAATTCGCGCATCGCATTAACGTGAAACACCTCAAATTTGTACTTGTTTAATGCAACGCCCTGTGTATTACGGTATTTTTTGGATTCTAGCGCGAATTCTATTCCGGATCTTTCCCGGGGTGGACAAGGACGTCAATAAGTAAACAATCGATGACCACATTATCGAGGATATTTCAGAAAGTTGCGTGTATTTTACGGAACACCCTGTAGATTAATGAATTTTTGAATTCTACGGCGAATTCTAGCCTGAAATCATGTGTCGCACCATGGGTCTAGCGCAAGCGGTTCCCGAGTTATTTGCGTTTTTTGAAAACCACCCCCCTTTTGGCACTCGAGAACCGCTCGTCGTAGACCCATCATGCGACACATGATTTCAGGCTAGAATTTACCGGGGAATCCAAAAATGCACTTTCCTAATGTGTATCTCGAAAAACGATTGTCACTTGTTTTGTTTTTCGAACGTCATAACGACATTTTCGCGTGTAACTCGAAAAAGTAGCGTTGTTCGGCCTAGTCTCTTGAAGGTATGTGGTGGAAAGACGTCAATTGCGATTTTGTTATCGTGGTTAGTAATTATTATTGCATGGACGTTGCGATGTATTGGCCTGAGGGAATTGTTTTATTTTCTTTTGCTTTTTGTTATTTAAGGCGGTAATGTCCATCATTTCTGTTTGGGTAATTGTAGTCTCCGTGCGCGTTTAATTTATTTAAACGCTCTCACCGGGCGCCGGGCCCTTCTGCGTTTCGTTAATACCCGGCATATGGCGTATGCGCGGCCTAAATGATTACTTTTGTGTTTTTCCTTTCAAATTGTATGCACCTTTTCGTTCTTTATAACGAATAACCACCCACAATATGTGTATTTAACCCTAACATTGTTTCAAGAAGCGATACGCACCTGCTGCGGCGGACCAGAGAGCGCGCGGACGCGCCCATCCGCCCGCCCCGTCCACGAATTCGAGGGCCCGCTGCGATTTTTTACGGGCGATGCAACGTGTGATTACGGCCAACACATGGTTTTTTTGACCTACAGATTTAAATGGCTATAATTTCTTGTCTTGTTCTGATCAGATTTTTTTTTCTTTCGCTTGTTTCCGTCGAGGAATAAATTCTTAGGATGTTGTACAGTGTGTGTATTTAGCGAGGATCGTTTATTTAAGGGAAAGTCTGCTTAACGCGAATGAGCTGGGAATGAATGGTCAGGCTATTAAAAGTTGTAATGACGGAAGTTTTTTTTCTTCTTCTTTTTGTATTGACTATAAATAAGTTGGCAGTTTAACGACTGTAAGTTTCACCTTAGTCAAGGTACGTTAAACAATGTAAAAATGTGCATGCGCTTAAACACAGAGATTTGCACTTCCTCTATCTCCCTCTCGTCCGTTTTCGCATAGGTACGTAAACTTGAACATACTTTTTCACAATTAAATGACAACGACTGTAATTTTTCGCTTTAATCTCATGTGATTGTCTCCGCGTGTTTGTGTGTGTGTGTACGGTAATTGTGTGCGCAATTAACCGGCTCGTTAGCAGAAAGGAAGGAAAAAAGCTACGTACGTAAACAAAGCCGAAATCTCGATCGGCTGAATTAAATTCCGAGGGTGGACGACGAGGACGATGATGATGATGATGAAAAAAGCCCGGATTTCACGTTCAATTAGGGCGAAATAATAAAATCGAAGTTTTTAATTTGGACGGACGGACGGCGAGCATTCTTTCGAACTGTGACACATTTTTAATAAAGAAGGGGTTATTAGTTCCCCGAGGAAAAAATTATTGAAGAGCGACGCCGCAAACTCCCTCAATTTTTAATAAATCGAAACCGACGGTAATTACTGGACAGTTTCCACCGCCATCCCCCTCTCGTCATTCTGAACGCTCTCGTTCATCTAAGACGTTCGATTTACTCGTACAGTAACGGACAAAACTAATGCGACAGAAGCAATCGAAACGTACGGTATATTTCGGTTGTTTTTTTGATTTTGGAAAAAAATTAATTACAAAAATTGCAGATACTTCGAAAGGAATTTACAAAATAACAATTGAATGTCGCGTACTTGAGAAACAATCCGATACTTCTTTGAAGGGAACGCTCTGTATATTTTTGAATTTTTGAATTCTACGACTAATTTTAGTCTGAATTGACATCCCACATCACGGTCCTAGTCGGAAGCGTTTGTAAGTATTCGCGTTTGTTTAAATTTTTGGGGACATACGGTATATCTCGCTTGTTTTTGGATTTTGGAAAAAATATTGTTAACAAAAGTTGCAGATATTCCTTGTAATTTCGAACGTAGTTTATAGAAAAACAATTGAATGTCGCATACTTGAAATACAGCCCGAAGTTACGTTTCTTTGAAGGAAACGCTCGGTATATTTTTACATTTTTGGATTCTACAATTAATTTTAGTCTGAATTGACACCCCACATCACGGGTCTGGTCGGAAGGGTTTGCAAGTTATTCGCGTTTGTTTAAATTTTTTGGAACAGTATATCTCACTTGTTTTTGGATTTTGAAAAAAATGTTGATAACAAAATTTGGAGATATTCTTCTGTAACTTCGAATGGAATTTATAAAGAAACAATTGAATGTCACGTACTCGAGATGCAGCCCAAAATTACGTTTATTTTATGGGAAGACCCTGTATATTTTTGCATTTTTGGATTCTACGACTAAATTTATTCTGAATTGACACCCCACATCACGGACCTAGAGCGAAGGGTTTGGAAGTTATTCGCGTTTGTTTAAATTTTTAGAAACACACGTATATGTCGCTTGTTTTTGGATTTTGTAAAAAATCTCACTAATAAAAGTTGCAGATATTCTTCTGTAATTTCGAATGGAGTCTATAAAGAAACAATTGAATGTCGCGTACATGAGATGCAGCCCAGAATTTCGTTTATTTGAAGGGAATGCCCTGTATATTTTTGCATTTTTGGATTCTACGACGAATTATAGTCTGAATTGATACCCCACATCGCGATCCTAGTCTGAAGCGTTTGTAAGTTATTCGCGTATGTTTAAATTTCTGGAAACACACGGTATATTTCGCTTGTTTTTGGATTTTGGAAAAAATCTCACTAATAAAAGTTGCAGATATTCTTCTGCAATTTCGAATAGAGTTTACTACAGAAAAACAAGTGAACGTTTCGGCTGCTGGCAACCTCTTCCTGTTTTGATAAAATTTAAACCTCGACGCTCTTCATGGGACACCTTTTATATCTTAAACGTTCTACTAATCGCTATATTCGCATTCCCCGCTCGTTAAATAATAGCTGATTCAATCTGCCCGCCTCTACAGTAGAGATCCTTTCTTTCTCGAATTTTCTGGCAAATGTCTGGAACCATCTAGCGTTCGATTCGAAACTCTCTGGAGTAATCGGGAAAGTAGATGGCGCAGCTCGGTCGTAAGAGTATGCGATTCAAGTTTGATAAAGACACAGTCCCACAGCGAAATGTCAAAAGACGTCTCCAGGTTACCGATTGATTTATTTGTGGCGCCATCTTCTGGCGATAATACAGAACTAGTTCACAGTTCACAGTTTTCACTGTGGCTTTTGGGAGCTTAAGATTTGTCCTTCCCGTTACTAATTGGAGAAACAGTCGTCAAGTAAGCGCCATCTTTTGGTCGAAAGACGAAGCTGTTTTTCGATGACTTTCTTTAATAAATTTTAACAAAAAACCGTTCTTTTATTTTAATTTTTTATGTGCGCGAGCAAATATCTTCGTATTTTTATATTTCTCTAAATTTTTATATTTAATCTGTGTTTGAAAAATGTCCGACGTTCATCAATGATTTTGTTTTATAAAAGAAAATATTCAATTTGCGCTTAGGCTGTTTTCAACGAAGAGAGACAGAACAAACGAATTCTAACGACAAAGAAACAAAAAGAAAGCGAAAGAAACAAGAAAATCGAAAATTCTCCGGCGCAGTGTGAAATAAGCAATCAAATTGCCAACGGAAAACAAAAAACAAAAAAAAAACAAATCGGAAAAGCTCGAATAAAAAACGACGAAATTTAAAAAAAATTACCGATTTTTCGAAAATTTCAAATGTGACGAGAAAACAAAAGAAGAAAACATAATAATTCGACGGGAATAAAATAGAAACAAAGGAAAAATTATGTGAACAAAAAGAAACAAAAGAGAGTTGACGTTTCTCTACTACAGCTGATTGTAAGAAGAAAATCAAGCGCGTCACAAACAAAAAAAAAATTTTGTTTGAAGTGTCAAGTGTAATACGGAAAAAGAAACAAAAGAAGGTCGACGTTTATCTACGGCAGCGGAGTGTAAGAAGAAAATCAATCGCGACACAAAAAAAAGACAAAAGAAAATCTTGTTTGAAGCTTCAACAGTAACATGAAGAAAAAAATTCGATTAAGAGAGTGAGCGAGATCATCCGATAGTAAAAAAAATACAATCGTTGCGTGATTGGTTTCGAACGCCATCTCTCGGTTCTTGAATTTTAAGGATTTTCAGAAAATAACGTAATCACCTGCAACCGTTTGGCATCCAACAGAAAACAATTTAATTAATAACAGTGAATTTCCACCGCCATCTCCTGGCTAATGAGTGATTTATTTACAGCGCCATCTGTTGGCATGAACATGGAAACTAGTTAGCGCTTTTACTAAAGCGGACATTTTTTTGTTTTGTTTGTCTTTTTTTTGGATTTCAAAAGAGAGGTACAAAAAATACTATCGTTATCTGATAGGTTTCGAGCGCCATCTTTCGATCCGAAGCTGAATCTCTTTTTTCAGACTTTTCTTGAATTTAAAAGATTTTCAAAAAACAACGTTTTCACACGCAACCAAGCAACATCTAATAGAAAACATTTTAAGTAATAACGGAGAATTTCCAACGTCACCTGCTGGCTAACGAGTGATTTATTTACAGCGCCATCTCTTGGCGTTAACGTAGAAAGTAGGTCGGATGCGGTTTTGTTTTGACTTCAAATAAAAGCAAAATAAACAAGAAGATCAATTACTTATCGCGTAACTTTTGGCAGAGAAACTTTCAAGCGCCACCTTCTAATTGATGATAGATTTATTTGTGGCGCCATCTTCTGGCGTTAAGACACAACTAGTTCACCACGTGCGCAGTAAGGCTTTCAGCAACTTAAGAAGCTGCTTTACGGTGATTTTTTTGCAGTTCAAAAATTAGGTTTTCAAAAAATTTTCTAAAGCCATGCAAACAAAAAACTCAACAACTTCTAACAGAAAAGTTTCATGCAAGAATCGTTGGTTTCGGGCGCCATCTTCTGGTCACTGAACGATTTATTTATAGCACCGTTTTTTAGCATTAGTACAACCGTCAGGAAATCAGAAAACCCACAGCCAAAATTAAATTCAATTTGAGAGTGTCGGACAGTAAAAAAATGACAAATTGTTAGGTAATTGGTTCTGAACGCCATCTCTCGGTCCAAAACTAAGTCCGTTTTATTCAGACTGTCCTAGAATTTCAAAGATTTTTCAGAAAATCAATGTCATCACGTGTAATCCAGCAGCATCTGACAGATAATATCTGAAGTAATTATAGTGATTTATTTATGGCGCCATCTCTTGACGTTAACGTGGAAACTAGTTTGCGCTTTGAAATTCTTTCTGTTTTTCATGGATTTCAAAGGAAAGCATTTCACAAAATTTACAAAAAGATCGCGCAGCGTTTGACAGAAGAGAAAATTTCAACCGCCACCTCCTGGTTAACGGTTGATTTATTAAGGGCGCCATCTCCTGGCGTTAATACAAAACTAGTTCACGCTTGAGGGAGCTTAAGAAACCCAATTGTCCTGCCACATTAAGCAGCACGTAAGTTACTAACTGAACAAAAAGAAACAGTCGTTAAGCGATTGATTTCGAGCGCCATCTTTTGGTCGGAAGACGAAGCTATTTTTCTGGTGATTTATTTTGTATTTCAAAGTTTTTAAAAAATACACACACAATTGTCCTGCCACATTAAGCAGCACGTAAGTTACTAACTGAACAAAAAAAAACAGTCGTTAAGCGATTGATTTCGAGCGCCATCTTTTGGTCGGAAGACGAAGCTATTTTTCTGGTGATTCATTTTGTATTTCAAAGTTTTTAAAAAATACACACACACGTACCTAAACAATTGCCCAGCCAACAGTTTCCGCCATCTATTAGCAACCACGCTAACGATTTTTTTTTACAATTACGACTGCTTCTACTGCCGACGTTTCGTTCGCTATCACAGAAGTACTTCCTCAGGGCTGCTGCTGCTGGTGGTGTTGCTGCTGCTGATAGTGTTGCTGCTGCTTCCCGTTAGTCGAGGAGTCTCATCACCAGCAGCTTTGAGGAAGTTCTGCCCTGGAAAACGAAACGTCGGCAGTAGAAGCAGTCTTGACACAATTCCTACTGGAAACCAATTCAGTTATCACTGCGGATTTTTTCTTCGTTATTCTCCATTATATATGAGCCTTCTCCGCCAGTCGCAGCTTCAAACTCTTATTGAACAATTGAATGAGGACCCCTTGGACTTATCGTATAGGTCCTAAAGTTGACTTTCATCATTTTGCCGCTTGTTCTCAATTCTAGTTGAGCCTCCCACCCCCACGTCGAACGTATTTTCAAACTGAGATTGTATAATTCGTGAACGAAGACCCTATTTACCCTCAGCGTATTGTATTGGCCCTAAAACAGACCCCTGCGGACCTTCCTGATTTTGGTTACTTATCCTTGAACCTCATCTGCCGAAGATCGTCTTGACCCCGAACGATAGTAATGGCCCTAAAGTAGACCCCTGCGCCCTCAATGGAACCTCCCATCAAAAAATAAAATAAAAATGAAGGCCTTATCGTAGGCCTTTGAGGATTTTTCGTTGGTTTTTCACTCTGCCGCTGAACCATCTTGAAAAAGTAGTTTGGATGATTAAGCTGAGTGGTCCAAACATGGACCCTTACGGATTTCTTGTGGTTTTCATGGATTTTGTTTTGTTTCAGGTGAGCGCCCATACAAGTGCCATCTTCCTGACTGCGGCAGGGCCTTCATCCAACTCTCCAACCTTCAACAACACCTAAGAAACCACGACGCCCAAGTGGAACGCGCCAAAAACAGGCCGTTCCACTGTAACATCTGCGGAAAGGGCTTCGCCACCGAGTCCAGCCTAAGGACGCACACGTCGAAAGTAAGCCATGTATGTACAGACACAGGTTACTTTATTATTTCTTTTGCTTACGTTTTGGTTATTTTTGGTTTCCGACGTGGAATGATGTATATATTGCCGGTGACGTAACCCAAGAGATTGGGCTTTGGTTTGGCCTGAACTGACGCCCGAACTGGGGGGATCAGCCTGTATATGCGTGAGTGTGGCTTTGGAAAAACAAATGCCAGCTACGATCTATCTAGTACCTATATATAAAGCAGCGCGGTCGAGCAAAATAAACCTTGGTCATGTGCGCTATCTTCCTTATTTTTAATCCGAAGGCCCGCTTTGTTTATAAAAAGCGGCGCGAGTTTTATCGCCGGCGGTGCAACGTTCAAGGAATCCGCATTGTGCAACAGAAACAAAGAAAAGAAAGAGAGAGAGAGAAAGTAAGACAGAAATTCGCGCCGTTTTCCGGCGTGTGAGGTGATATATACATCATTGCGGTGTTATGTTGTTTTCTGTACAGTTTTTTGAGGTTCTGTCACACACGATATATGTTAGTTATTTCCTCTGATTTTTTTTCTCTTTTGTTTCTGATTTCGTAACATTATTGGTTGGTTAGTTTTTTTTCCGTTTCGTTGTTACACCCGTTCAGGAAGAACAAACAAACAAACAAAAAATAAAATAGCTCTCACTCTAACGGTCGCGCAATTTCGAACCACCCTGTAGGTACGTAAAGGCAACGCGTTCGGCGCTCGAATTATTTGTAAACTATTTCCGCTCTTGTTTCTATCAGAAATGATGTAATCGTCCTTCGAGTTCTTTTAATGCGTTCGGAATGATACGCGCTGGAATGATACGCGGAGCATCATCACCAGGGACGGACCTGCGACGATGCCCCAAACGGGCATCCAAAAACTTGGATGCCAAAGAACTAACTCACCTTGAATTTTCGTGGATCATTTCAAATTAGAAATTCTGAGTTTCTATGAGCGACCTGAAGCACCATCTTTAGGCGTTGCATCATCGATTTTTTAATGAATTAGAAAATATAACAGTTTTAGGTCACCGCGGCCGATTTTTAACCTAAAATCATGACAACAAGTTTAAAAAAAAAAGTGAGCTGTGTCTATAAATAAAGTTCTTAAGAAGAACTCTGAGTGATCACCCGCTATAAAATAAATAAAAAGCGCCATCTATTAGCGTATCTGATCTTAAATTTATAGTGAAACCCGAGCGATCCTCACCTGTTTCATTCCGTTACAATTTTCACTTGACGATTTAATATTTTACGTTAAAACTGAAGTGAATAGCCGCCTACTTTAAATTCTGCATTGAACAACGCCCTCTGTTGACATTTAAGCGTAATAGACGTATAACAAGTCTTAAGTTGACGTGAACTCCTCCTGTCTGTCTGAATTTTCACTTAAGGATTTAAGAGTCCACGTTGAAGTGTGTTGGTCTGAAGCGCCATCTCTCGGCGTTTCCCTAGATCAGCTAATCAAAAATATTTGAAAGTAAAGCGAATGGCCGCCTACATTAAAATTCGCATGCAATCGGTCTCGAAGAAAACTTCATTTGTTTGAATCTGCTAGAATTCATGTCGAATTATTGTTTATGAGCGCCATCTCTTGGCCGCCAATCGAAACTCGCTTTCGATTTGCTTAGATTTCGCAGGTTTCAGCAAATTAAAAAAGAGGGACAGTTGTCTTATCGTACCAAACAACACGTTTTGAAGGTCATCTCTTGGCGAGAAAGTTATTTACAGCGCCATCTCTTGACATTCGCATAGAATTCTTGCTAAGGCTTTTAGGCAATCGTGAAATCGAATTATTTTGTTGTTACTTTTTTTGGTGTGTAAGAAAAATCAACTACTGAAAGACAGAAACGCCATCTCTAGCCTATGGAACCATCTCTTGGCGTTGTGTAGAAACAATTTGGGGAAATTAAGTACTACGTTGATAGTCGCTGGTTTCAAGCGCCATCTCTTGGTCATCAGTGTGTATTTGAGAGCACCATCTCGTGACGTAATAATGCAGACATACTATCGAATTTAAAGCGACTTTCAGAAACTTCTTTTACTTCTCAAAGTGACTAATAATCGTAGCTCTCGAGCGCCATCTGTTGACCGTTAACCGAAACCTTTTCTCACTTTTTTTACGTTTTACGTTACGCGAGGCTTTCAGAAAGTAAAAGAAAATAAAAATTTTATTATCATTCAAATCAAGGCAACGTCACCAACAATTTTCTTATCATTCAAAACAAGAGATCGTCATCATCAAGAAAATGATTGATTTACAGCGTCATCTCTTGACATTAGCAAAGAATTAGTGCCGAATTTTCAGGAACGCTTTGAGATCGTAAAATCGAATTATTTTATCATTATTTTCTATCATGAGTTTCTGACAGCAAATAAAGTAATGCATGACAGTCATGGACAATGATTCGAGCGCCATCTCTTGCCTAAAACATTTTATGGAACCACGTTCTCGCGATAGCGCGAAAATAATTTGGGGTTTCCAGCGAAGTTTTAGGGAATTGAGAAACTGCATTCATAGTCAGTCGTTGGTTTCGGACGCCCTCTCTTGGCAAGAGAGAATTTTAGAGCGCCATCTAGTAACGTAATCGATATAATATGACTTTCCTTCACAAAGACCAGAACTTCTAACAGAGAAAGCGTTGACTGTCAACTGTAGCGCTAGTACGCCATCTGTTCACCGGAAGTCGAAATTTTTCTTTAGATTTCACAGATTAAATTAAACTCGCGAACGTCTTGCGCAAAATATATATAGTTGGTTTTAAACGCCATCTATTGGCGAATGAATGATTTACAGCGCCATCTCTTAACCTTATTGTAGAAACAATGCCAATTTTCATTGGTAATCTCAGGAGGATGAAGCGTTTGTTTCGCCACGTTTAGCTCGTGAGCTTTTAAAAGTAAAAGAAAATTAATTGAGCGAATAAGAGTCTTTGTTATAAAAGTTAACAGCGCCATCTCTTGGCTTCAATCGAAAATACGTCGATGTTTAGACGTTTTCAGCTTTACGGTCATAAGAGCTTCACATATGAAGTTCCAAGTCGCAATTCTTTTTTTAACACAATCGTGTTTTAAAGTTACATTAGGTGATTAAGAGCGCCATCTCTTGTTCCATATCGACAATAGCAGCTCATTATTTGTGATTCCTCTTAATTTTGAAGATAGTCTGTCCTGTCTCATTTCGTATTTTGTTACAAAAAAAAACTGGTCGAGCTGCAGTTGTTTTGAAAAATTAACAGCGCCATCTTTTGGCTTCAATCGAAAACACCTTGTTTTTGCATTGTATTTAAATTCAATGTTAATATTCTCTTTCTAACACAGTCATATTTTACTGTTGTATCGAGCGTTTAGGAGCGCCATCTCTTGGTCGGTATCGAAAAGAACTTTCTGCAGTTTCTTCTAATTTTGTGTACAACACTATCTGCTTGTTCTCATCAAAACTGATCTTGTCACGGATGTTTACGCAACCGCACCGAGAAACATTTGTAACATAATCATACTATACGGCTAGATTGGGTGATTAGGAGCGCCATCTCTCGATCGGTAACGAAATTAGCAGCTCGTATTTTTTGCAATTTTATCTGATTTCGAAGGCGTTTCTGTACATAACACCACCTGCATGTCCTCACCCAAACTAATGCTGTCACGGATATTCACGCAACTGTACTGAGAAATCAGCGGCGCCACCTTTTGGCTTAAATCGAAAACACTCGGACGTTTACGTTTCCTTTTTGCATTTCAGCCATCAAATTTTAAAAGCGCTTTCGTATTGTTTAAATTCAAAGACACATCATATATTGTAGTTATATTGGGTGTTTAGGAGCGCCATCTCTTGGTCGGTATCTAAAATAGCAATTTTTTTGATTTTGAAGGCGCTTCCCTATAAACACTATCTGCCTCTCCTCGTCAAAACTAATCGCGGATTTTACATATCTGTATTTTGAGGAATTAACTACGCCATCTCCTGGAGTAAATAAAAAAAAAACTTACACGCTAGCGTTTTTCTTGGCATTTCATAGATGAGCTTCGTGCTGTAGGCTTGCCTAATAAAGGTTTTTAGTTTGCAGCGCCACCTCTGGACATAAATCGAAAGCACTCGGATGTTTACAGTTAGTGTTTTTTTTTTGTATTTCGACCAATGGATTTTAAAAACACTTTTGCATTGCTTAGATGCAAAGTTGCGAATCTCTTTCTTTTTAACACGATCATATTTTGCAGTTGTATTGGGTGATTAGGAGCGCCATCTCTTGGTCGGTATCTAAAATAGTTGTCTTTGATTTTGAAGACGCTTCCCTATATACACCATCTGCCTTTTCTCATCAAAACTAATCGCGGATTTTACGTATTTGAGTTTTGAGGAATTAACTACGCCATCTCTTGGCGTAAATCCAAATAGAAACTTACACGCTGGGCATTTCATGGATGGCTTCGTGTTTTATTGCGTAATAAATTTGCGCAGGTCGTCGTTTTGGGTTCTGTTATTATTATTATTATTATTTTTTTTTATCGCAAATCGGTTTTAGCGTCAACAGAAGCATAGCTCGAAACTTCCACTGGTTTGCAATGGAAGTCCCGGGCTACGTTTCTGCTGACGAGGCCCCAAATAGGACCGAAATAGCTGTACAGATTATGCTTGAGGTATACACTGCAATCAAAACTGATTTGCAATAAAATTTTTAAAACTTTCACGGCACGCTTTGGTCGCCTTGCATGGGATAACTTATTAAGTAGCAAACTGGCTGTAATTTGTCATTCCTAATGCAATGTTGTGCCAAAAAGTGATCGCAAAATGTTGCGATTTAAGCTATTTATTATTTTCTTAGTTTGAAAATTTACTTATTCTGTTAGTTGTGAGTTGAAGTGACGATTGATGTTGAAGTGAAGTCAAATCTTCGATACGTTGAAGGTTTCTGGTGGGGCAACCCTCTCCGAAAACCAATCCGCTAATTAGGGGTCGGGGTAATTTCCGGTCGGCATCAGGTGTCGGAAAAATCTTCCCTAATCCTCAAGCTAACTCTTCAGCGCCGGGCTAATCCTTTTTTTGATTATTTATGCGTCGGTTTTTGAGGCAATTCGCACCATCCCCGCAATTAATCGGGCCGGGTGGATGGGAGGGGGCCGGCATTTTTGCAAAGGCCAATTATGTTCAAGTTGTGTTTCGTAATGTTGCGTTTTTTGCTTTGATTCGAGCGCGCGGCGGCATTTGTTTTGTTTTATTCCGTCCGGAAGATTCCGGGCGCACGATAAGCAAAAGTTTAATTTATGGCGAAAATAAATCAAAAGTTCTTTTTCGGGAGGATGTTTCGCCACAAGGCACGCACACACACACACACGTGTAGTAGCAGAGACGACGCGAAAGGAAAATCTCCGCAATAACGGGTAATTTCCAGCATAAATTTCCGCTTCTTTGCCCGGCTCCCTTTTACGGCGGACGAAATTTATTCCTTACATATTTTATTTTTCAAATAAATTAGAGAAAACTATATTACTATTGTCTTTAAATAAAGTACTGAGGGTGGGAGGCGAGCGGCACGAAACGCCGGCGCTTCCCTCGTCGGACGAGTCGCGCCGTTTCGCCCACCCGCTCCTCTCCGATGGTGGCACGCACTACCTCAAAGGGTTGAACTGAATGCTGCTAGGCATGCGATCTTTTTTAATGTGTCTTATGCACGCATGTATTTATTAATTTAAGTATTTTATATTTGCGCTGAGCCAGGGGGGTAGTTTCCATTGGTCAATTGATTCGCTACATCCCATGGTAAAAATACACCATCGCTCACTTAAAACCACCTTCAATTAGGCGCAAACAACTGAAGCTCCCATAAAACAAAATCAATCAATATTTTTCTGTAATAACTTGGAGCGAAGTATGGCGAAGAAATTGTCGGGAAAACAGTTTGACGTCGTTTCCTTGAAAGAGTTGATTTAAACCAACGCTAACGCTAACGCTATTTATCGGTTGGTCTCTATAAAAAAAAAAAATTAGTTGAAAACCCAAAGTGTTTTGTTTGATGATGACACCGCAACAAACAAGCGCCAACAAAAAAGAATTCATTATTTATTTCCAGGAGGGGTAAAAAATTAACAATTTGACAGTCAAATTTGCGCCGGAGAATAAAATAATTTCTACTCCAAGTATTTTTAATCTAATTCTTTCTATAGGTGGAGCAGGTGTGGATTTCTCACCACCTTAATAAGCGGAGAAGCAAATTTCGAGCGGGAAAGTTTTTCGGGCCCGCGAGTTCTTCCGCGTTCCGCTCGCCTGAGAATTTGTTTAGTCAGTCGTGCTCGTGGAAAAAAGAACGCAATCGATGCCCCGACGAAGACTTATCGAGCGTCGCGACGCTCAACCGCCACCGCCGCCGCCGCCGCCACCATCGATAATTTTTTCCTTCCCATCAATTTGCACATGATTGCCCGTTATTATCTGAGAAAATAACATTTGCTGGAGAAAAAAGAAAACAAAACATTCTTAAATCACGAATTCCGACGATAAAGCCAGCGATCCTCAAACGGTATTCTACGTCAGAGTCAAGAAGTGCAAGAAATTTGAAGGAAATCGAATTTCCTCAATCTTTGACTGTCTAAGCCAAGCCTCAATTTCCCTATTTTTTTATTCATTCACTACAATCGTAATTACTACAACTTATTCGAAAGTCAGAAAGTAACAGTAACAGTTCCGGGCAAGAGATGACGCTCGAAAGCAATCCCTTAACGATCGTTCCTTTGCATGCCAGAGTTTAATCTGGCAACAGAATTCTTGATTTGCTGAAAGCCTTACTGAAAACGTGACGCTAGAGTTCCGAATTAATGCCGAAAGATGGCGCCAAAAATAACTCACTCGTTCGCCAGGAGATGGTGTTCGACATCAACCATTATCGTTACTATTTAGAATACTTTGTTGTAATAAATGAAAACTCGACTAACATCTGTCAAAAAAAGAAGCAGAAAGTAGCTCTCATCGGTTACCGACCTTTACAGTTCCCTGTAATTAACCGGATCGACACAGAAAAACCGTATTAAAACTCGCTGTCGAACTTAAAATTGATTATTTCCAAGGACACGGTAGACAAACCCGCTTCTCTATATTTTTAAAATTTTTTTGTTTTAGATGATTTTTTTCTATTAGATGTCTGCGCACCTTTTTCTTAAAAAAAATGAAAATACTATCTTCGAAATTAAAAAAAAGGAATCAGAAAACCAACTTCGACCATTTACCAAAAGATGGCGCTCGATATCAATGGTTATTATTATTATTATTATTATTATTCAGTTAATATTGACGTTGTCTAGTTCTGACCATATTTTGCTTTAAAAATAGTTGAAAATAGTATTTATAAAATAAAATTAAAAAAAATAGAGAAAACCTGAAAAGCAGCTTCTACTGCCGACCGAAAGATGGCGCTCGACATTGGCAACTGTCAAGTTTAATAAGCAGATTTAATTTTTTTGAATTTATGAAAGCCTTTGCAAAAGCTCGAGCTAGTTTCAAGATCAAAATTGTATTTTTGTTTTGGCTGGCAGATGTTTTCGGAAAATTTTCGAAATTTAATAAAATCGACGCCAGAAACTTCCAAAACTAGTCAATAGAAGGCGTGGACGATGAACTCTTTCAGGAGAAGTGAAAATAAAGCAAAACTATTTTAGAAATCTAAGGGAACGAGTAAAGAAGTAACTGTTTTTAATATTGATTAAGAGATGGCGCTGTTATACTCTAACTATAACCTACCTAAATATCTATGAGAAAATTTATTTGTTTACTCAAAAAAGGGCTTGTGGGTTTATAAGTTTAATGTGAGTTTTCTTTTAAGCGAATGAAGTCGAGGCGAATAAATTCAGGCGTTAGCTCACAGATGGCGCTAAAGCCATTCGATTAATTTAAAATAATATCTGAAACCTAGTTTAACTACAGGACGCTCCTCATATGAGCATGTATGTTGACAAATGAAACCTAATCCTTGTCTTGTCGATTTTCACCGAATTTTCCGCGCTCTCTCGCTAATTGCGAGCACGTAAAAGAACGCCGAAAAGTTCGTTAAAAAAGAAAACATTTGATGCGCCTCCGTGAATTCGTCGATGATGACGAGCGCGAAGGGGTAAAATTGACCTATATATGATGAGTCATAACATCGAAGATGGGGTGGAGAAAAAAGCCGAAAAAAAGCGCGTCCATCTCTGTCCGAAGCGTTCGGAGCGCGTAAGGTGCGTCGCCTTCGCCGCTCACCCTTGGCCCCCCGCCCCCCGCATCGCGAACCAGATCGCCGAGGGAACGCCGAAAGGGTAAGAACGAAAAAATCGCGCGCCCCCATTTCGACGAGGGCCTTACCCCTTTCTGTATAAAATGTATGTTAGTGATGCAACGATTACTACGACCGTTACTACACAGTATCATTGCCACAGTTTCATATTCTTCGGTCGTTTGGGAATTCATTTGTTTTTTATATTCGTTTCACTTTTGTTCGGACGGTTTCCTTTTACACAATCACAAAAGCCTTGATGGTCAGTGAAATTGAAACTCTTCGTCTTTGTGTTCGTTCTTTTGGGCGAATGCGATGAAAAATTGTGTCGATTTTCAACTATTTCTACAATTGTTTAATTCAGTTTTCTGTAGGTCTTTTTCCTTGTTGTTTTTTTTCCGTCATTGTTTTTCGTTAAGTGTCAGGCGTTGTCGATTGTTTTCATTGAAGATCTTTTACATTTTTGTTCGCTTTTTTCGCGAGGTTAGAAAGTTCCACCAGCGTTCTTCTATTGTTTCACATGAAGCTTCAGGTGGCAATTGTTTTTCTTCTAAATTTTTTACATTGTTTTTGACATCTTCGATTTCGAAGTTTTTTTTGTTCACTTTTTTCTTGGGAGGTTAGAAAATTAAAATTTTCTTGGCGTTCTTCCATTGCTTTTCGTTATGCTCGATTTGGCAATTGTTTTTGTTTCAGGTTTTCTGCATTTTTCTAACTGTCTTCTTTTATTTTTTGACATCTTCGATTTCGAGTTTCTTGTTCACTTTTTTTGCCAGATTAAAGTATTAAAATTGCGTCAGCGTTCTTCTATTGTTTTACGTGAAGCTCCAGGTGGCAATTGTTTTTGTTCTCTACTTTCTTTGTGACTTTTTTCTTGCACGTCGATATTGGAGTTTCTTGTTCACTTTTTCTTGTGAAGTTAGTAAATTAAAATTCCCTCGACGTTCTTCCATTGTTTTTCGTAAAACTCCAGGTGGCAATTGTTCTTGTTCTCTACTTTGTTTGTGACCTTCTTTCATTGTTTGTCATCTTCGATTTTGGAGTTTCTTGTTCACTTCTTCTTGTGAACTTAGAAAATTAAGATTGCCTCGACGTTTTTCCATTGTTTTTCGTAAAGCTCCATGTGGCAATTGTTTTTGTTTTCTAATTTTTGTGTGACTTTCTTCTTTCATTGTTTGTTGTTAGACAGTTGAACTTTTTATTAGCGTTCTTCTTTTGTTTTTCGTGGTGTTAGGCGTGCAATTGTTTTATAGAAGATTTTACACATTTTCCTTCTTTTTTTTGTTGACATCTTTCATTTTATAATTTTATTTTTTTTACCGTTTCAAGTCCCAGGTTGGAAAGTTGAAATTCCATCAGCATTCTGCCGTTGTTTTCGTGAACCTCCAGGTGGCAATTGTTTTCGTTCAGATTTTCTACATTTTTACGACAGACTTCTTCCATTCTTTGATATCTTCGATTTTGGAGTTCTTTTGTTCACTTCTTTCTACGTACGAGTTCTATTAGCGTTCTTCCATTGTTTTTCGTGAAACTCCAGTTGGCATTTGTTTTCTTATTCAAGATTTTTCGCACATTTCCTCTTTCATTGTAAGCCATCTTCAGTTGTTTCTTTTTAATTTTTTTTCTGCGTATGATTTCCGGGTTAGAAAGTTGGAATATCCATTAGTACTCTTCTTCCATTGTTCTTCAATTGTCTGCAATTGTTTTCATCCAAGACATCCAAATGTCAACAATCTGCCTGTCTTCTTTCATCGATTTCGTTTGGAGTTTCTTGTTTCACCTTTTTCTGTGCGTGAGATTCTAGGTTAAAAAGTTGAAATGTGTTTCCATTGTTTTTCGTTCTGCACGCGTGCAATTGTTTTGGTCCAAAAGTTTCTACGTTTGCCTACCCATCTTCTTTTATTGTTTGACATCCTCCATTTTACAATTGTTTTTATTGTTTCGAGTTCCAGATTAGAAAGTTGAAATTTCCAGCAGCGTTCTTCGATTGTTTTCAGACAGACGCGCAATTGTTTCTGTCCAAAATTGTCAACATTTTTTTACTTTTCTTCTTTGATTTTAGAAATTTTTTTACTTGTTTCGACTTCCAGGTTAGATAATTGAAAATTCCGTCAACGTCCTTCCATTGTTTTCCCAGAAATACCTTGCGTGTGCAGCAATTGTTTTTGTTTGTTTTTTCTTTTATTGTTTGACACCTTCGATCTCAGAATTTTTTCCACAGATTCGAGTTCCAGGTTAAAAAGCTGAAGTTTCCCTCGGCGTTCTTCCATTGTTTTTCGTGAAACTCCAGGCGTGTGCAATTATTTTTGTTTAAATTTTCTGGCCACCTCCATTCGTTGGTTGAAGCCTTCGCTTTTCAATTTGTTTTTCACTTCTTTCAGAATCCAAGTTTCAATTTAGAAATCGAAATCGCCTTTCCGGCGTTCTTCCATTGTTTTTTTTTGTAAAATTCGAGGCGCGTGCAATTGTTTTTTGTCCAAAATCATCAACACTTTCCTGCTTCCCTTCTTTTATTATTTGAAGTCTTCGATTTTAGAATTATTTTTACTTCCTGCGAGTTCCGGACTTGAAAGCTGAAACGTTCTTCCGTTGTTTTTCGTGAAACTCCGGGCGTGTGCAATTGTTTTTGTTCAAAATTTTCTACATTTTCTGTCCGTCTCGTTTCATTGGTCGAAGTCTTCGTTTCTCAGTTTTTTTTTCACTTCTTTCAGAATCCAAGTTTCAATTTAGAAATCGAAATCACCTTTTCGGCGTTCTTCCATTGTTTTTTTTTTATAAAATTCCAGTAGCGTGCAATTGTTTTTGTCCAAATTTTTTTATATTTTCTGACCGTCTCCTTTCGTTGGTGGAAGTCTTCGCTTTTTAGTTTTTTTTTTTCACTTCTTTCAGAGTCCAAATTTCAACTTAGAAATCGAAATCGCCTTTCCGGCGATCTTCCATTGTTTTTTTGTAAAATTCCAGGCGCGTGCAATTGTTTTTTGTCCAAAATCGTCAACACTATTCTGCTTCTTTTCTTTTATTGTTTGACGTCTTCGATTTTAGAATTATTTTTGCTTCCTTCGAGTTCTAGATTTGAAAGCTGAAACGTTCTTCCATTGTTTTCGGGAAATTACAGACGCGCAATTGTTTTTGTTCAATAATTTCTCCCTTTATTGAAGAAAATCATCGTTTTTTTTTTCATTTCCTTTTTTCTTCGTCCATCCAAGTTTCAATTTAGAAATAGAAATCGTCTTAGGCGTTCTTCTATTATTTTTCGTGAAATTCCAGGCGTGCAATTGTTTTTGTTCAAGATTTTCTGCATTCACTGGCCGTCTGGTTTCGTCGCTTCAATTCAAAACTCCAAAGCCTGAGGCTTTTGGAAGATCAAATGGACTGGCATGTTCGGCTGGTTTTCAAATACGCTCGAGTGCGGCTGCGACCGACTTACTTATGAACAGTGGAGTGGAAAGAACTTCAAAAATCATTTCGATTTTTTCGCAAACAATCGCAGTAATGAGTTCCTTTTAATATAAGTAGTTTTCATAAGTCAAACCGGACAGATTCTTACGATGTAGTAAGTTTGACTCGCGCGAGTAATTTAGGCCAAACTGAGTCGAAGTAAATTGTTTTTGTTTTCTGCGTAAATCGATCGTTTGATCGGGGGCTCGCGTTCCCCGTGACTCTGCGTAAATTCGACGTCGGCGTCGCCGTCGTCGTCCTCAGAAGCAAAAATTAATTCCCGTCGTAATCGTATTTGCGCACAAAACGGTACTCATTAATATTTCAGCGGAGTACCTGTACTTATTACCTCTTCAGATACGAAAAATAGCTTTTTAACGACGGAATAACAAGATAGCCCGCGCGCGTCCGGAACCGCCGTCTCTGTCGGGAGGGCGTCGCGACGCCGCGGGCGCGACGAGGACCGAAGGCACGGGGAAAAATGCGCGTCGAAAAAATGGAGCAAATGAACTCAAAATGTGATAAAGAATGCATGATAATTACAAGCGGCGGACGGCGAGAGCTGCGAAGGACGTCGAGCGTTGGCGTCCTCTCGCGACGCCTTCTCCTGCGGGCGGACGTCGGTGCGAGACGTCTTCGACCGCGCGGCTGAATTAAAAACAAGGTATATTTCTCTTAAAAGGTTCTTAGCGACTAATCGCAAGGCGTTTTAATGTTACAGAAGGAACGTTAATATTTAGGAGTCGGAACGTTTTCACTTTTATCGACGCGACGCCCGCGTCCTCCGTGAAAAATCAAGGACGACGTCGCGCGGACGCTAATTCGTATCAAACTTTCGTCATTCTAAGTTTGAGTATACGAAAGTAACACGCTGTATATTATCTTTATTACACACTTAACACATGCTAAAAGCGTTCTAAGATTATCTATGTATGCTTTGGCTTCTCCAATCCCTCCTCCCCTTTCTCCAAAAAAAGAAAAACAATCGAAAGTGGCCATTCCAAGCGTATCACGTACTAAAAAAAAAGAAGTATTGTGCTTTCTGCTAATTTAGACCTGATGCATATAGCCACAGACAATCGAACATGCTTGCAAATAAGACGGGCAACTGTTCATGTTCATGTTCACGCTTGCAAGGTCACCTGTACATCTAAAAAGTTGCCTCAGTACCCGATTGGTTCTCGTAATTAACTCAAATAAAGTCAACTGACCTGATTGGACGACATAACGTGTAGCTCCTCCCATGCGTTGTTCGCAGCCAATCAGAAATGCCTTAAAGTCGGAAGCCAAACCAAGAAAAGTGGAGCAACTGTTCATACAACTAATCGAAAAGAACTCAACTGATCTGATTTGGCAAGATAACACGTAGCTCCTCCCTCGATTGATATTCACAGCGAATCAGAAGTGCCGTAAAGTCGGAAATCAAACCAAGAAAAATTGGGGCAAAGATAAATGAGTACGTCATCCAGTCAGTAGCTCCTCCCACGTGAGTTCGCGTTAGATTCGCTGGTAAACAAAAAAAAATCCAACTGAATTTCTGCGTACGTTCAAGATTACCAGCGCCCCTCATTTGATTGGTTAACGAATTTGCTAATCAAATAAGAAAAAGAAATGAAGTGTGGCTGACGTAACCGTTCATAAAATTCATTAAAAGGGAATGAACTGTCCTGATTGGGCAACATAACACGTATCTCCTCCCAATTGATATTCGCAGCGAATCAGAAGTGCCAAGAAAAAGTTGAGCAACAATAAATGAGTACGTCATTAAGTCACTAGCTGCTCCCACGTGAGCCCGTGTCCAATCAGCTGATTAACCAAAAAAAAAAAATCCAGCTGAATTTCTGCGCGAGATTGCCAGCCCGCCCCATTTGATTGGTTGGCGCAATTAATTATGTGTGTAAGAAAAGTGAAAGGGAGACTAGAAGAGGTTTACTGCACCCGATTGGCTGACGTAACTGTTCATAAAACTAATTGAAAGGAAATCGACTGATCTGATTGGGCAACGTAACGCGTAGAGCTCCTCCCACTTGATACCACTTGATATTTGCAGCGAATCAAAATGGTTAAAAAATCCAAATTCGAGTAAATGTGAAATCAAATCAAATAGCTCCTACCACGTGAGAGAGAGAGACAGAAAAAATTCAATTGCGTTCATTTACAAGGTCAACAATACGTCTGCATTCCATTTGATTGGCTGGTGTGATTAACGAAATAAACGAATGTTGAATGAAGCGCGTCACCATTGGAACCAAGAAAAAATCAAGCGAAATGTCAAAGACTTTGCTAAATGAAACAAGTGAAGCAAAATGAGTGAGCGAAAGGTCATTAACACGTCTCACAGTCGCATCTATAACCGATTGGCTGATAAACCATCTAAGGTGTTAACGAAAAAAAATCAACTACTTTGATTGGACAACATACGCGCGTAGCTCCTCCCACATGTTATTCCCAGGTAGCAGTTGTTTTTATTCGAGGTCTTTAGCATTTTTCTAACCGTCTCCTTTTTTTATTTGACATGGTCGATTATGTTTGGCCTTTTTAAACCATGCAAATGCTGACTGAAGCAAATCGACTGATCTGATTGGACATTGCAAACGCAAAGCTCCTCCCACGTGGCAGTTGTTTCCATTCGAGATTTTTTGCATTTTTCTAGCTGTCTTCTTTCTTTATTTGACATCGTCGATTATGTTTGGCCTTTTTAAACCATCTAAATGCTAACTAAGAAAAACAACTCATCTGATTGGACAACATAACGCGTAGCCCCACCCAAGCGATATTCGCGGGCGGCAGTTGTTTCCATTCGAGGTTTTTTTGCATTTCTCTAGCCGTCTCCGTTCTTTTCTAGCCGTTTCCTTTCTTCATTTGACATCATTAATTATGTTTGGCGTTTTAAACCATCCAAATGTTGACTAAGGCCAAACAACAGATCTGATTGGACAACACACACGCGTATCTCCTCCCACGTGTTATTCCCAGGTGGCAATTGTTTCTCTTCGAGATTTTTTGCATTTGTCGAACCCTGTTCTTTCTTTATTTGACATCGTCGATGTGTTTGGCTTTTTAAACCATCCAAATGCTGACTAAAGCAAAACAACTGATCTGATTGGACGACATAACGCGTAGCTCCTCCCACACGATATTCACAGCCAATCGAAAATGCCCAGAAATTCGAGTCATTATAAATGAGTACTCTTCCCACGCCGAAAAAAAAAATTATGTTGTTGATGCGTATCTCAATTTGATTGGCTGAAAGGGCGTCAATTAAATCGCTGACGACTTCGCTAGTCATAAAGCGGCACAAGAAGAAACCAGAACAACTGAACGGTTGAAGGAAAAGAGCATAGCCAGATTGTTAGCATGTCATAGTCGCATCACACTCGCTGATTGGCTGAAGTACGTTGCCCGAAAAATAATTAACGGATCTGATTGGACAACATAAGGTTAATGAATGAAGGAAAATCAAAAAATATGTATCCCATTGGCTGACGTAACTAATAAAGTTGATTTGATTGGACCACAAAGCGAGTAGCTCCTCCCTCGTCGTGATATTCGTAGCGAATCAGAAGCACCCAAAAGTTGAGAACCAATCAAGTCAATTTTTGTTAGCAATCAAAAACTTGTCCCCGAGTTGTTGCATTCTTGACGTCTATCGTTGTATCTGCAACGTGCTTTTGTAATGATTGTAATCATTTCCCGTTTTATTGCATGATTGTTGCCTGTTGCTGTACCTGTGAAAAAAATTCTTTGCGTTTTTTTTTCGTCGACGCGTTGTTTGAGTGTTGTCTGTTGCTGTACCTACAACATTCTTCTTTGATATTTTATTTTCTGGTGTACTACATGATTGTTGTCTGTCGCTGTACCTCTTTTACGATTTTTTCTTTGTCGACGCGTTACAACCGCTGTACTTAAACCGATTTTCCTTTTTGTGATATTCGCAGCGTCTCTTAATAATTGCGTGCCATGATTGTTGGCCGTCGCTGTACCCATTAGGATTGTTCTTTTGTGGAATATTTTCGTTGCGGTGCGACTGTGATTGTCGACTAATTTCGTAATTATCGCCCGTTTGAAATTGTTGCGCGCAGCCCTGGATCAGATAGTGTGCCTAATTTGAGGCGATGGCGGAGATAGGGGGCGCAAAGTGTGTAATTTTTAAGGTGCCCCCTGATGTATGCCGGAGCCGCTCCCGCAATTAGTTATCTGAAATCGGTTCATTCATATAATTTTCAGCGGTGCGCGACGTATTCACACATAATTTGCGCCCCACAACGAGCCGCTATCACAGAAAAATCTTTCAGCTTATTTGTTCTCCGCATTAACGCGGCCCGCCCTTACAATTTCCGACAAATGAGGATGCATTTTTTATTTGTAATTTTTTCGCTCACGCGAGCAGCCGCGGCACGCCTATTTCCTTTACAAAAAACCTGACGGGTCGGGGGGAGAGAGAGAGGTCGACGAAAAAAATCGGGTTACACCCTCGGAGGAGGAGGAGGAGGGGGCGGTGGCGGATGCGTGCGTGCGATTTTTTTTCGTGCCCCATTCGCTCTCGCTCGAACACACACCACCTTCGCAGCTTTTATTCGGCCGCGCCACGGGGGAAAAGAAACGGCCGGCTGGGGGATGAACCAGAAGTTTCGGGTGAAATTGACGGTTTTACCTGCGTTCAACATGTGGCCTTAGGGTAATTAGCATTTGGGTTGCAAATTTTGCTTCCTGTGGAAAGAACTGCGACCACTTGACTTCCGATTGATTTTTTTTCTTTCTTTGCGAACAGGAAAGCGAAAAGACCAACTTCCTCGAAGCAAGCCAAAACAAAAACTTGCCCTTAGTTTTATTCTTGCATACCTTACGATCCATAACCCTTATGTATGTCCCTTTTGGTTTGTCTTTTATTTTATTTGCTTTGCTCTATTCTGTGTCCCTTGTGCTTTGTCTTTCACTTTTATTTTGCGTTTCTTCACCTGCGGAGTAAGTTTGCCGTAAATTAGGTTCACAGATTCTCATTTGTCCCCCCCGTCCCCCGTCCCCATCCCAAATCGAAACTCGCCTGTTTCTTGAAAATGTTTAGCTTCTTTTTATTTATTTTTTCATTTATTTATGCTTTGTTCCTTTGTTCCTTTTATTGTTAATTTTTTTCGTGTTGCGTTTGTTTTATTTGTTTTTCTATAGTTCGTTGATGTGCGTTTGCTGTGAAGCAAGCTCTCAGATTCTCATTTGTTTTTTTTTTTCTATTTCCCAATTCAATGCTTATTTGTTTCTTCAATATTTTTGTTTTCTGTTTATTTACTTTTTCATTTTTTCATCTTCTGCAGTTCCCTAGTGTGTGTTCATTGCAAATTAAGTGCACAGATTCTCATTTGTTTTATTTTGGCCGCCCCCAACTTAATACTTGTTTGTTTTAAAAAAATTGTCTTCTTTTTATTTATTTTTTCAATTTTTAATGTTTTGTTTCATTTTTCGTATTTCGTTTGTGTTTTATTTGTTTTTTCTGCGATTTCCTGGTAGGCGTTTACTGCGAATTTATGTTCTCAGATTCTCATTTGCTTTTTTTTCTATTTTCCAATTCAATACTTTTTTGTTTCTTCAATGTTTTTGTTTTTTTTTGTTTATTTACTTTTTCGTTTCTTTTTTCTTGTGCACTTCCCTGGTGTGTGTTCACTGCAAATTAAGTGCTCAGATTCTCATTTGTTTTCTTTTCGCTGCCCCCAACCTAACACTTTGTTTCTTTTTATTTATTTTTTTCATTTTTTATATTTCATTTGTTTTATTTGTTTTTTTTTTTTTAGCTAATTAGTAAGTCTTTTGTTATTTTTTTTAGATTTCTTCATGTTTCGTGTGTTCGTTCTTCATTTGTTTTTCTCGCGGCCTCCGCGCTCAGATGTTCGTATCTTCTAAATTTTTCATTTTTGTTTCATTTCTCGTATTTCGTTTATGTTTATGCATGTTTGTTCCCTCATTTTTTTTTAATTTCGTTTTCCTCTATTTTCTTTTTTTTACTCGCGCGCCTTTCTTCATTGGTTAGGTTTCTTCATATTCTTACATCTGTATCTTCGCATATCTCGAGTAAATTGACTATAAACTATATTCTTTGTTTTTCAATTGTTTGTTGAGACACTGTACTCGATAGTTTTTCGTTTCTTGAAACATTTCTTGTTTTTTTCTTTTAATTTAAAACCAACGAACCATTTCTTCACGCCTCTTTTGGTGTAACTTTTGTTTCTGCCTGCATTTCTTCGCGTTTCTCGTGGTCGTGGTTCATTTGTTTTCAGCCGCCCCTAGTGTTGTACTTTCCAGGAAATTGTTTGTTTTTCTTTTAATTTAAAACCAACGAACCATTTCTTTATGCCTCTTTTAGTTCAACTTTTGTTTTTTCTGCATTTCTTCGCGTTTCTTGTGATCGTGGTTCATTTGTTTTCAGCCGCCCCCATTGTTGAGACGCTGTACTTTGCTTAAAAAATGTTTGTTTTTACTTTAAAATCAACAAACAATTTCTTCATGCTCCTTTTAGTTTAACTTTTATTTTTAGTCTGCGTTTCTCGTGGTAGTGTTTCATTTGTTTTTGCCGCCTCCATTTTTGAGTTCTTTGTTTCCTGAAGAAATTGTTTTGATTCTTCTTTTCATTTGAAATCAACGAACCACTTCTTCGTGCCTCTTTTAGTTCAACTTTTGTTTCTGTCTGTATTTCTTCGCGTTTCTCGTGGTCATGGTTCATTTGTTTCATCCGCCCCCATTGTTGAGACACTGTATTTTGTTTCCAGAAAAAATGTTTGTCTTTACTTTTAATTTAAAACCAACGAACCATTTCTTCATACCTCTTTTAGTACAACTTTTATTTTTGGTCTGCATTTTTTCGCGTTTCTCTTGGTCGTGTTTCATTTATTTCAACCGCCCCCATACTTTTTTTTCCATAAAAATTATTTATTTTTTCTTTTAATTTAAAACCAACGAATCATTTCTTCATGCCTCCTTTAGTTCAACTTTTGTTTTGTCTGGCTTTCTCCACATTTCTCGTCGTAGTTTGTCATTTGTTTCTGTCATTTGTTTCTGCCGCCCCCATTTTCAAATAGCATACTTTGTTTCTTGAAGAAATTGTTTGTTTTTTCTTTTAATTTAGAACTATCGAACCACTTCTTCGTGCCTGTTTTAATTCAACTTTTTGTTTCCATTTCTTTGCGTTTCTCGTGGTCATGATTCATTTGTTTCAGCCGCCCCCATTGTTGAGACACTGTATGTGCTTTATTTCCAGAACGAAATATTTGTTGTTACTTTTAATTTAAGGCCAACGAACTATTACTTCATGTCTCTTTTAGGTTAACTACTGTTTTCGTCTCCATTTCTTCGCGATTCTCGCGGTAGTGTTTTATTTTTGAGACAGTATTTTGTTTCCTGAAGAAATTCTTTGTTTCTTTATTTAATTTAAAACCAACGAACCATTTCTTCACGTCTCTTTTAGTCCAACTTTTATTTTTGTCTGCATTTCTTCGCGTTTCTCCTGGTCGTGTTTCATTTGTTTCTGCCGCCTCCATTTTTGAGACAGTGTACTTTGTTTTCCGAAGAAATTGTTCGTTTTTTCTTTTAATTTAGAACCAACGAACCACTTCTTCGTGTCTCTTTTAATTCAACTTTTGTTTTCGTCTCCATTTCTTCGCGTTTCTCGTGGTAGTGTTTCATCTATTTCTGCCGCCCCCATTTTTGAGACAGTGTACTTTGTTTCCAAAAAAAATATTAGTTTTTACTTTTAATTTAAAACCTACAAACCATTTCTTTGTGCCTCTTTTAGTTCAACTTTTGTTTTTGTCTGAATTTCTTCGCGTTTCATTTGTTTCTGCCGCCCCTTTTTTTGTTTCCTGAAAAATTGTTTCGCTTCTTCTTTTCATTTGAAACCACCCAACCACTTCATGCTTTCGTTTTCTGCCTGCATTATTCGTGGTCGTGTTTGACTTGTTTCTGCCGCCACCAATCTTGAGACACTACACTCGATAGTTATTTGTTCGTCTTTCACTTGTTTCTGCCGCCCCCAATCTTGAGACACTACACTCGAAATTTGTTTGTTTCCTGAAAAATATTTAGTTTCTTTTTTTAAATTTAATTTAATCGTCGAACTATTTCTACGTGCCGTTCGAAGTACCTTCCTTAGTTGTCTGCATTTTTCTCGCGTTTCTCACGGTCGTATTTCATTTGTTCCCGTCAAGACACTGTGCTCGATAGTTGTTTGTTTCCTGAATTTTGTTTTTGTTTTTGTTTTCTCTTTTAATTTCTTGATAACCACCAGCTTCTTGCAGACCGGCATTCGCTATGCCTCTTTTAGTTTCCGTCTGCATTTTTTCCACGTTTCTCGCGGCCGTGTTTCATTTGTTTCTCTCGTGAACTCCAGGTTCGGATATCCGACTCAACGCTCTTCAATTTTTTTTTGTTTTCTTCCTGTTTTACTCGCGCTTTGCGAACGTAAAACCAAACGATGCGCGCCAGGTCCCTTTTGGTTTGTTTTTTATTTTCTTGGTTCATTCGTTTGCGTTTCCAAGTGCAACGGCCCAGGCCTCAACTTGAAATGAGTATCAGATTCGTTATTCGTTTGTTTCCACAAGAAAAAAGAAAGAAAGAGATAAGATAACACCGCAGAAACTACTTAAATAAACGGCGTTTAAGTGTGAACGACCCTTGAGTTGTGTGAATTGTCCTTAAGGCTCTTAACCACCTCTAATGTCGTGTGAACAGCCTTTAGATCGTGTGAATAGTCCTTAAAGTGTGTGAATTCTCTTTATAGTGTGAATAGCCTTTAAGTTGTGTGAACGACCCTCGAGTTGTGTGAACTACCCTTAAGTTGGACGCCGTTGCCGCCGTCATCATCGAAAACTGTAACACGGCGTCGTCGGTCGCGTCGAAGCGATTCAAATAGTTTCGTTTATTGCATAAAACAGCTGAATTACTCTTATTGGATAATTACAATGCGACGTAATAAAACAAGCGAGCCGCGGCTCTATCCATAAATAATCAACGTAGGCGAAAAAAGCCGAGCCAACCGGCAACAAAAACAAAAAACCACTTCTCTCTTATACCTCATGGTTATTAAGGTAGGTTAGGAAGGTTATTATAAATACCAAGTGAATGAACTTGCTTTATTTCTCGAACGCGAACGCGGCGTTCTCTCTCGCCGGCCGGGCCGGTCCGCCTCTGCACGAGAGAGAGGGGCGATCGCGGAAGAGCGCCGCAAATAATAGGTTTAATCTATTGCCTACGCTGCGCGCAATTTACAGCAAAAATTAATTATAATTATTTATTGGACTTATTTGAAATCTATTGTTTATCATGCGCGGCGAGGACAGGTTCGAGATGCGCAAAAAAACGAGCGACGTCCGCGGGCATTACCCGCCGCAGATCGCAACGGCGACAAGCGAATTCGAACTTAACCAAAAAAAAAAAAAAATGCGAAACGAGAGGGGACCCCACGCAGAGCCCTGCGGTGTCCTCAAACTTGATTTAATTTAATCAAGAGAAAAAACTACAAAAAAAATGTAAGTCATAAAAAGGAGAGGTCCTAAAGTTAGATCCTGTGGCGCACTTTTTCGATTACGTTTGCTCGTTTTAAAAACAATTGCTCTATTTCTGCTTGACGTCAAATTCGTTTATATTCGAAATGAAAAGAAAAGAAGATTCTGCGCTGAACACTGCAACGCTATCTATTTTATTTATTTACAAAAAAATCTTTAAGAAAAAATCCGAATCGCCATTAATCAGTGACGCGCCCTGCGCCTTTTTCGACGAAATTTCGATCATCATCACTTTTTTTTGAACGTAAGTCATTTATCAGCTGGAAAACCAACTTCCGGTTTGACCAGAAGTGCTGGGGATTTTTTAAAAATATTTTCATGTTTGAACTTTTTTCGTAATTTCGCTTTCCTGTTTCCTATTGTGCTTTCATTTGTTTTTCTTCTATTTCCTATCGTTCAGTTATTTTTTCCTTTAATTATGTTCCAGAGATTCATGAAACTCATTGATGCTGATGATTTCGTTTCATTCTTCATAATTAGATCGTCATTTGTTTTTTTCTTTTTTGAATGCCATGTTTTTCGTCTTTCTTTTTTTTTTTTGGTCTTCAATTGTTTCGTCACATTGTAAAAATTTCTTCTCGCTTAATTGTTTTTCATTTGTTTTTTTTTGCTCGGTGTCCAACTTTTTTTTTTTTGTTGAATGTCAGCGATTCTAAAAATGTTTTCATACGCGAAATAGCGTTTTCAATTGTCTTTCTGGATCCTCTCGTTCTTCACTTGTTTTTTATTAGTCCCTACCTTCATACTTTCTTCTTTTGTCTTTTTATGATGAGTCAGAGGTTAAGAAAATGTTTCAATACTTGAAATTCGCTCGTGTTTCTTTCACCTAGCATTTTCCACTATTTTGATCTTCAATTGTTTTATTCGTTCCAGTTTCTTCTCATTTCATCATTTTTCTTTTGTTTTTTTTGTGCTCTTTTTTTTTCTTTCGTATTTCAGCGATTCGAAAAGTGTTTTCGTTCGTGAAATTCGTCCGTTGTTTCGCGTCACTCTTCATATTTGCGTTTTCAATTGTTTTTCTTCACTCTCCTATTCTTCGATTGTTTTTTTTTTATTATTTTTAGCCTTATTCGTTCTTCGTTTGTTTTTGATGATGGGCTGGAGGTTCAATATACATTTTAATTAATTGAAGTTTGCTCCTGTTTCTTTCACATGGCGTTCTTTTGTTTCTTGACATTTTCCACTGTTTCTGATCTTCAATTGTTTTGTTAATTCCAGAAAGTCTAAAAACGTTTTGATATTGAGTTTTGCTTAGTGTAGGACTTCGTTTTTTCATTTGAATTTCAGCGATTCTAAAAATGTTTGCGTTCGTGAAATTCGTTCGTCTTCCTATTTACGTTTTCAATTGTTTTCTTCTCTCTCTCCTATTCTTCACTTTTCTTTTATTACTTGTAACCTCATTTACGTATTCTATTGTTTTTCTTCACTCTCCCATTCGCCAATTGTTTTCTTCACTCTCCCGTTCGCTAATTGTTTTTTCTCACTTTCCTATTTGCCAGTTGTTTTCTTCACTCTCCCATTCGTCAATTGTTTTCTTCAGTCTCCCATTCACCAATTGTTTTCTTCATTCTCTCATTTGCCAATTGTTTTCTTCACTCTCCTATTCTTCACTTTTTTTTATTACTTGCAACCTCATTTACGTATTCAATTGTTTTTCTTCACTCTCGCATTCGCCAATTGTTTTCTTCACTCTCCCACTCGCCAATTGTTTTCTTCACTTTCCCATTCGTCAATTGTTTTTTTCACTTTCCTATTCGCCAATTGTTTTCTTCAATCTCCCATTCGCCAATTGTCTTTCTTCACTCTCCTATTCCTCTCTTATCTTTATTGCTTGCAACCTCATTTATGTATTCAATTGCTTTTTTTTCACTTTTCCATTCGTCAGTTGTCTTTTATTACTTATAACCTTATTCTTTCTTCACTTGTCTTCTATGATGGGGCATAGGTTCTGTTTTCAATTGTTTTCTTGATTTCAGAAAATCTAAAAATGTTTCACCATTGAATTTCATCCATCGCATTTGATTGTTTCTTTTTTGTTTTTTTTTTCTGACTTCGTCGTTTCTTTTGAATTTCAGTGATTTGAAAAAGTTTGCGTTCGTGAAATTCATTCGTTGCTTCGCGTTCTTCTTCCTATTTACGTTTTCAATTGTTTTTCTTTTCACTCCTTCACTCCTATTTTCAATTGTTCTTTTTTATTGGGCGCAAGCTTCTTCTTTCTTCGTTCTGATCTTCATTTGTTTTCTTTTTACGTTTCGTTGATTCTAAAACTGTTTTAACATGTGAGCTTCACCGGCGATTTCGTCTTCTTCTCATCTGATCGTTTTTCATTTGTTTTCTTCAGAATATGACTTCATTTTTTTTCGTTTAATTTCAGAAATACGAAGTATCTGTTCTTCATTTGTTTCCTGTTTCATTTCAGCGATTCAAAAAATGTTTTCATTTGTTATTTGACATTATTCTTCCTGTTTACGTTTTCATTTGTTTTTCTTCTTGTTCACTTCATACTTCTTTTGTTTTTTCTTCTTCTTCTTGTTTTTTCAGCATTCCAAATGATTTTTCTTTCTTGAATTTTCCGAAGTTAAAAATATCTCTTTTTTTAATTTTGTTTTTTTTTTCTCCGAACTTTATTTTTGCAATTGTTTTTTCGGTGCGCACTTTTCCTCAGCTCGTAATCATATTGTACGCTTTCATCGTTTCGGCGTTCTCCTTTTGTTTCAATTCTTTCTAGAAGTTCTCTCTTGTTTCCGATTCGATTTTGTTTAATTTCTGACATCTTCAATTGTTTTCTTCGGCTTTCTTTATTTCATGGATTACTTCGACGAACAGTGTTGTTAATTCTTCCAAGCGCAGTTCGGATGTCGGCCTTTTTTCTTTTGTTTCAAATTTGGACTTTCTTTGACCTTTTTTGGACCTTCTCAATTTTTGGCTTCCTTCTTTTGTTTCAGATTTTTGGTTTTCTTCTTTTGTTTCAAATTAAATTTCGGCTTTCTTCGGTCTTCTCAATTTTTTTGGCTTTTTTCTTTTGTTTTAAACTTCGATTCTTTTTGGTCTTCCTAATTAATTCTTCTTTTGTTTTATTTTGTTTTGAGTTTCAACTCCTTGGTTTTCCCAATTATTTGACCTTCTGCTTTTTCTCCTTCAATTTCTTGGTTTTCCCCTTTTGTTTTAAATTTAAAATTTATTTCTTCGATCTTTTCTTTTGTTTTTCTCCTTTTGTTTTAAATTTCAACTTTGTTCGGTCCTCTCCATTTTTTGTTTTCTTCTTTTGTTTTAAACTTCTATTTTTTTGGTCTTCCCAATTATTTGGCGTTCTTCTTTTGTTTCAGATTTTGTCTCTTCGGTCTTTCCAAGTACATACTTAGCATTCTGCTTTTGACTTTGTTCTTCTCAATTTTTTTGGCCTTTCTTCTTTTGTTTCAAATTTCCATTTTCTTCAATGTTCCCAATTTTATTTGTCGTTCTCCTTTCATTTCAATTTTTTATTTCTTCGGTTTTCCCAGTTATTTGACTTTCTGTTTTAGACTTCGTTCTTCTCAATTTCTTGGCTACCTTCTTTTGTTTTAGAATTCCGAATTCCTTGGATTTTCCCAATTTTTCGTTTTTCTCCTTTTGTTTTCAATTTCGACTCTCTTCGGAATTCCCAATTTTTTGGCTTTGGTTTGTTTTTTGATTTTCTCAATTACTCGGCTTTCTTCTTTTGTTTTAAATTGTGACTCTTTTGGTCTTCTCAATTATTTGACTTGCTTCCTTTGATTTCTTTCTTCTCAATTTTTTCGCCTTTCTCCTTTTATTTTAAATTTTGACTTTCTTCGGTCTTCCCAATTTCTTTCTTCTTTTTTTGTTTTAAATTTTGATTTCTTCTTTCTTCTCCATCGTTTAACTTTTTTCTTTTAATTTAAATTTGGAATTTCTTCAATCTTCCAAATTGTGTGTCTTTCTTCGTTCTTCCCTTGTTTCTTCCTTTCATTTTAAATTTCGATTTCTTTGATTTTCCCAATTATTTGGCTCTCTTCTTCTGTTTCAAATTTTGACTCATCGATCTTACCTTTCATTTCTTGGATCTTCTCAGTTTCTCGTGTGTCTCCTTTTGTTTTAAGTTTTGACCTTTGCCGGAATTTCAATTTTTTTTTTATCTCCCCGCTAATTATTCGGCTTTCTCCTTTTGCTTTTTTTAAAATTTTGACTCTTTGGTCCTTCCAATTGTTTGACGACTTTCTTCTTTTGATTTCGATCGTTTCGATTTTTTAGCTCTCTTCTTCTTGTTTTAAATTTTTTGTCTTTCTCCTCTTTTGTTTTGATTTTCGACTTGCCTTGCGTTCTTCTTCGAAAGAATGTAACGAGTAACGGAATTTTACGAAGCGCCAGTTATGTCAAAAATGCGGAAAACGTGCGTTTACCTTCGATTGGAGTGAGAGCAAATGTTTTTCTCTTTCGGGGATGGTAAGCCAATGAAAACAAAGGTTGGTCCAAAATCGCAACTCGTTGGGAAAAAAGGTGTTCGTTCGTTTAAGCTTACTAACACTAACGAAAGTTCAGATCAAACCAAATGCCAAATAACCAAAACCGCGCGACGATCCGAACTCGTCCCAAAAAGCAAAAGCCTCCGACATTTGGTTTGGTTGAGCTTGATATTAACGTGCACTTTTGTCAGCAGTGTATTGGTCGGTTGCAGCAACATGCAGCTCTCATTGGCGGACCGAACGCGACCTCCTGCCCACTTTGCCACAAGATGTTCCTCGGAGGTGAAGCGCTCATGGAGCACATGAAGCACACGCACAAGGACCCCAACGCGTCCGGGGTAGCCAGTAAGTACCAACTTAGAGCAGAACCGAAACGCTTCTCTTCGATTTTGTTTCTTCCGTTGCGTCTTTTGGTTTTGTTATTTTATTGGTACTAACGCTTGTGTACGTATTAACAACGTTCTTTTGTTCTCATGTTTTAATTTGTCTTAATTTTTTTGTTGGGAAAGAGCCCCCCCAAAAAGGGTGACCGATTCAGTTTTCTTTTCTCGTTTTGGCCGCGCGTTCAAAAACACACACAAAAAGGAAGGTACCGTTTACACGTTCACTTGTTTTTCGTGCTCGTCAAAAAAAAAAGTAAAAAAAATTCAAATTTGCAAATGCCCCAAAATTGGTCCGCCTCGTCCGCTCGGGGGTGCAGATCTGAGAAAAGGTACGTGGGTTTGATTATTTACTCCTTTTTTTTAACCAAATTTTTTTTTGTATGTCCTAGATATATATATATATATACATGTTTTTGTTGTTAGAAATTTGATTTCTTGCACTTTACTAGCGGATGTCCGAACGAACCCCCTTGCAACGCGAGCGTCAGAGGAAATCAAACGAAAAGTTTTTTTTTTGGATTTATTTTTGGCCACTTTGAACCACCTTGTAGGGTACCTTTTTTGCAACAAAAAAAAACGAAAATGTTATTTTATATCTTCCTGGTGGATTTTATTTCGGCCCCCAAAATCACTGCCAGCGTTTTAAAATATTTGAATACTCTATTTAGACAATTTCATGGCTCGCCTGCGTACGGTTTGAAATACTTTCATCCCCCTACGAAAACCAAAGTGTCGGATACGTGATTGATATGATTCTGGATCAGCTCCCAAAAATCACTGTCCATGTTTGAGAGTGTTTGTAAATTTCGCTTAGACAATTTCACTGCATTCTTCAGTCGCCTGTGAAAATCAAGGCGCCAGACTATTCTTTAATGATAATTCCTCATCGGCCCCCAGAAATCACTGTCAGCATTCTGGGGGTGTTTGAATATTTTGTTTATACAATTTGATAGTCTGCCTCTGTGTATTCTTTAATATTTTCATCACCCTACGAAAACCAAGGTCCCAGCGATTCTGTTGTTTCGGCCCCCAAAAATCACTGTCTAGATTTTAGACAATTTCACGATGCTTACTTGTGCATTCTTAAATGCTTTCATCCCCTTATATATGAAAACCTCACCCCCACGAAAACCAAAGTGCCGGATGCTTGATCAACGCGATTCTGCATCAGCCCCCAAAAATCACTGTCTGCGTTAGAAGGCGTTTGAAACAATTTGACGGTTCATCCTTGTATATTTCTCAGCACCCTCATCCCCTTACGAAAATAATTTGCCGGACGCTTGATTAACAAGGTTCTTCTTCACCCCCCCCCCCCATCCTAGACATTGCTATCTGTTTTTGGGGTAAACTGGACTGAGATCTCTAAATTCCTCGCATTTATGTTTTCAAGGTTATTATTTGCATCCCCTTGCGAAAACCAAACTTGATCAACGCGGTTCTTATTTGATTCCCCCACCCCTCCTCCCAAAAAAAGATAAGGAAACACTAAATGTGTTTGCGCGAGTTAAAAAAAAACTTAAAAATCCTACGCATTTACAAATATTTTTCAAATCGCGTCCATAAACGACAATTCAAGGTCACGTTTTCGTAATTGCGCCTTTCCTAAGCCAAACTCACCGAGTGTACGAGCATTTTTGGATTCTACGGAAAATTCTGGCGCGATTTTATGTGTCGCATGCTAGGTCTAGCGTGATTGGTTCCCGAGATATTCGCAAGCGAATCTTACGCAGCGACCTCAAGCTGCCTACTCCCCCCATCGCGCTTATTTTCACAGTTACAAAAGTTGTATGTTTTCCACTGCAGATTCAACTTTCGTCAACAGAAAAACAAATTCACATCCCGTTTTCAAACCTGCAATTTCCTTGATGCAACACCCTGTATATTATTATGTTTTTGAGTTCAGAAATTAATTCTACTGTGATTTGACGTGGCCTTGAGTGTGTGTGGTTTACGAGTTATTCGCAAAAATAAAATTAACCGACGATCATCAACCTGCCTACTCCCCCATCACGCTTATTTTCACAGTTAGCAAAAAATGTTTTATACAAAAATTGTAGATTTTCTTGTGTAGATTCACTTTCCGTCAATAGAAAAACAATGGCTCATCGCGTTTTCAATTACTCCAATTTTTTTAATAGAACACCCTGTATATTATTGTGTTTTTAAGTTCAGAAATTAATTCTATTGTGATTGGACGTGGCCTTGAGTGTGTGTGGTTTACGAGTTATTCGCAAAAGTAAAATTAATCGACGATCGTCAACCTGCCTACTCCCCCAACACGCTTGTTTTCACAGTTAGAAAAAAATGTTTTATACAAAAGTTGTTTGTTTTCTTGTGTAGATTCACTTTCCGTCAATAGAAAAACAATGGCGCATCGCGTTCTCGATATAGAACCCGAAACTCCAATTTTTTTAATGGAACACCCTGTATATTATCGCGTTTTCGAGTTCCAAATTCAATTCTAGTGTGACTTGATGGGTCGCAAGGTAGGTCTGGCGCGAACGGTTCCCGAGTTATTCACCAGTCCCCGTTCCCCGCCACCTTAGCCTTGAAATGTGATTTTTTTTTGCTCGCGCGTCGTCGCTCTTTGGCTTTCTTTCTGAATTAATTGAGCGTTTTGTTCCGACAAATTTCTGCAAACGATGATTTCATTGTTGCTCGGTTGTTTTCCCGCGACAGGGTCTATTAAGGGGGGCCCCGGAAAAATGCGATTCTTTCTTTGTCCGACACGGCCGGTAATTAATCAACGTCGGGGCGCACTTAAAAATTCAAAAGGGCTTTTTTACGACGCGCTCGCGCCCGCACGTCATCGATTAGGCCCTTGAAAGCGTTTTCGTTCGGAATTTTTCCGGTTTTTCCGATGCGCCGGGCCGTCCACTTTTGCATTAAGTTTTGCGGGGTCGGGAGGGGGCGGGCGGCGGACGAGAGAGCGGGCCGGAGTTATTATTAAAAGTCGAAAAATACTCGCGAGCATCAAAGAAAAGGGTTTAAAAATTACATTCTTCAGATCTGCGCTTTTCTTTTCCGATGTCAGGATTCTCATTGAAGTTTTTACATCAAACGATTTAATTTTCTTGAAAGTCTCGAAAGAAGCGGCCGAAGCCGCGCGCGTTTATCTACGGGGGGCACGCGAGAACTTCGGGGGCTAATAACCACTTTTTTAAGAACAGCATGATTTTTGTTTCTCCTTTCGTGATTGGTTTAGACCAGGCGCAAGTGTAAGTTGTTTTTGCTTTTGCTCGTTCGTTGTAGTTAGCCGAATTTTGCTTAGGCCGCCACCCGACTCCTTATTTGCAGCAGGCATTTCACACTTTTTTGCTTCATTAACCTTTTTTCTAATTTAATTTTTTTGGACAATTTTGCCGGAAGTAAAACAAGAACTTCGCCCACTGGCCATGGCTGACGTCATCGATCCTTGCGCAGTTCTTGTTTTACCGCCGGTAGGTGTTGGATTCACGAAAACAAAAGAAAAACTTGCATGGCATTTGGTTTCCAAACTGGAAGACGCCTGCACCAAGACACCCAATCAAATCACCAAGTAAATTTCGATTAAATTGAAAACACGCCCACAATTTTGACCGTTCCAATCGGAATATGACACGCCATGATCTTAGTGGGCGTTAAAATCTGAAGGAAGCTGAGCTTAGGCGGCCCTGATTGGTTGGGGGCGTGGTGAACAGTTTCCACCCAAGACCCACGACATCATAGTAGGCAGGCCAAATCCATCAAACCTCAGCTCTGATTGGTTAATGGGTGTGTCAAACGGATTTTACAAAAAGGGCGTGGCTTCAAAACTAAGATCATTGATGATCGAAACCAAATGCTTTGCAACAACGCAAATTATAAAGCGCTTTTAATAAAGATCCTGGGGTGCTTGGCTTTATCTCTTTTTTCTCTCTCTGTTGACGTCATCGATCCTTATTTAGCGAAGAGAAGGACGGCGAACCACCCGTGCCCGGTGTGCGGCAAGCACTATGTGAACGAAGGCTCTCTGAGGAAACACCTCGCTTGCCATCCCGAAACCTCGCAATTGTCTAGCTCGTTGCGGATGTGGCCTTGCTCCGTGTGCCAGGCCGTTTTCACGCACGAATCAGGTAAGAGCACACACAGTTGTCTCCCAAATTTGGTCAAAATTTGCTGGGGAAAGTTTTTTTTTGGTGGAAATTGGCGCAAGTGAATGTGTAAAGCGAAAACCAAGCGCGCCCTCTGTGAGGCGGTCGTCAAAGGCGTACGGTTTTTTTAGGGCTTCTCACGCACATGGAGCACATGAGGATGGATCCCAAGCATCAGTTCGCTGCGCAGTACGTTCTATCGCGTGCCGCCGCTGAGAGGCGGGAAAGGGAAACGTTATTGGCAGCCGTCTCCGCCTCAGCGTCCGGGAGTGGCTTGCTCAGTTTGACTGGAATGGCAGGAAATTGTAAGTACAACGCCTTCAACTAGCCAATCCTCCTCAAAATGGGACGTTTGGACTTAATTTGGTCATCCCCCAAAGTTGTATTATGTGAACAGCAACATTGAGGAATGACAGGGCATTTCCGTATGGCTCCTCAACGTTTGGGGAATACATTTGGGGATTTTGTGAATCATTTTGGTGATCGCTCCTACGTAACGTTGTATTGGGGGCATGCCAGGTGAAGATTTGCCTTGCACCAAGGGCCAAGGCATAACCAGTTGAGTAATTGGGATGTTTGGACTTCATTTGGTCATCCCCCAACGTTCTATCACTTAACAGAAGCATTGGGGGATTACCAACTGAAGCCCCTGATTTACTTTGGACGTCCCCAACGTTTCGGGAATATCATTGAGGGTTTTAAATTACTTTGGTGGCCCCTCATAGCATTAGAGACTCACCAGGTGATGGTTTTGGATTAAATTCAACACCATCGCCTTGCAGCAAGGGCCAAGCCATTACCAATTGAACTGATTGGGATGTTTGGAGTTAATTTGGTCATGCCCCAACGTTCTATCACTTAACGGAAGCAATGGGGGGTTACCAATGTAGCTCCTGATTTACTTTGGACGTCCCCAACGTTTCAGGAATACTTTTGAGGCTTTTTAGTGACTCCTCAGTGTTCCAACATTGCATTGGGGGCTCACCAAGGGATGATTTTAGATTCAATTGAACACCATCGCCTTCTTGCAAGCGCCAAGGCATAACCAATTGGAATTTCGGGTTCAATTTGATCAATTGAAGCACATGATTATGGTTGGTGACCTCCTCAGTGTCCTCTTAGGCTTTCAATAAGCACACGAAATTGAGGAGCATAAGCTAATGGTCATTTGGGGGTCACCAATTAGGTTCATCCCTCAACGTTATGTTACCATTGGGGGTTTACCAACTGAAGCTTTGGTTTACTTTGGACGTCCCCGATGGTTCCTCAACGTTTAAGAAATACCATATAGGGTTTTTGATTCATTTTGATGACTCCTCGTGCGCATTGGAGGATAACCAGATGAGGATTCTAGGATCAATTGAACACAAACCCCTTGCAGATAAGAACAATTGGAGTTTTGAGTTCAATTTGGTCAACTAAGAATCACCAACTGACGCTTTGGTGAACCCCTCAGTGTTCTCTTGGGCACAAAATGACATTGAGGAGTCTGAGGTTCAATTTGATCATCCCTCACCACAGCACATCATTTCAGGACCACCAATTAGAGCTTTGGTGGTCCTCAAAGCGATGGGGGATTACCAATTGTGGGTTTGAGGGCCTACTTCTATATCTTGTTGTTTCCAGCAAGCGCAAGTCCGATGTGTGCCTCACCAAGTGCTCACAGCGATAGCTCCTCAGGAAATGGCCGGTTATCATCAGCCGGATCCGAGGCCGGCCTGAATAACAACAACAACAATTGCAATACGAAGCTGGGCGACATCCTCCGAAGTGAGTCTCACCTTCAACCCTCGAGACCGGTATATACCCTTGGCTTTCCAGGTAACAACGGCCTTCACCAACAGTACAACGTCGAAGAACAATTGCAGAACGCAAATCGGATGGCCGTCATCGCCAATATGGTCGGCCAAGGAGCGGTTCCGCCAGGCCTCGGTTCAGATTCCTCGGCGGCTGCCAACATCGCGGCCGCCAACATTGCCAACCTTGCCATGCGTTTGGGAGTAACTCAGGTAGGTACTCAAGATGGCGAAGGTGAAACTGCTGGCTCCAATTGGGCTTCTTCTTCCAGGCGAACCAAGTCAACAACTCCAGCAATCCTTCCACGCCCCCCATAACGAACGAGACGCTCTCCGTGTCGGTCAACGCCATGAACGCCATGCGTGCTTCCATGGATAGCATACGGAACATGGATGCCATGAGGTCATCCGTCATGGACATGTCATCCCAACCTTCCCAACAGCAAGACGCGCTCAGGATGCACCAAGCGGAGGCCCTGCTGAGGACGCAGGCTGAAGCTGCTCTTAGAACACAGGCGGAGGCCGCCCTTCGATTAGCCATGAGCCAGGTTGGTACAGCTCAGATCCATTCGGGACGGTCTATAATTAAAAGTGAAATACTAATTGACCTGAAGCCTTCTTGATTTCAATACCGAGAAGTTTTACGAAAACCATAGAAAGTCCGAAAGGAGTCTGAAATTATGGCTTGTTCCCCTAGAATATGGTCAAGTTCTCGCAAATGAGGTAGTGAAAGGTACTTCTCATGCCCATTGGCCATCAATCAAAACCTTGCCCAGTCGTTTTGGAACTTTGTTGATTTTCATAGTTAAAACTCCTCTTCTTCACCCAGAACATGGCCAGGCTTTTTCAAAGGAAGAAGTGAAAGGCTCATTCCATACCAGAAGTCTTCCTCCTGGCCAGAACTCTATTCGTTTCCAATTCTCAGATTAAAATACTCTTTGACCTCTTCTCCCAGGATATGGTCAAATTTTCTCAAATGAAGTACATACCAAAATTCCTCTTGATGTCCAAAAATTGGCTATCAAGCTAAGTCGTTCAAAACTTTTCTGAACTCTTCGACAAAACCGAACATCTTTTGAGAATTGCTTCCTATTCCAAAAGTCCTGATTAAGTAAGTGCAGGTTCGAAACCTTTCCAAACCAGAACATCCTCTTGTTGAGGTCAAGGACCGTCTCGCTCAGATGATGGCCAAGCTTCCTCAAAAGAAGAAGTGAAAAGTGTTTTTAATACCCAAAATTCTTCAAAGTTCTGGTTGGCTATCAATCAAAAGCAATCCAAGGGATTTTCTTTGTTAAAAGCAAAGACCTTTTCACCTAAGGTACGTAGGACTGAAGAAGTGAAGTAGATCTATAGACATTTCCTGCACCAAAAGTTCTTCTCGTGGCCAGAAGTCCTAAGCGACCATCAAATTGAGAATTTTCAGTCGGTCAAAATTTTTTGAAATTCCAAATTTTTGAAGACCAAACAATATGAATAAGTCTTCTATAATTCCGATTCCAAAACCGGCCTCGAGATTCAGAAATTGGTCCTTGAAATCCATACTTGCCTCCCAAAATCCTCTCTCAAAAGTTTTGGCCTAAGTTATTAAGTCTCTGAGGTGAACGTTGATGTTCATTGCCCTACGTCTGTACTTACGAGAACCCAGATGGCTTCGGCATTCAGGTTTAAGCCCCCAGGTAACCTTGAGGCTCATGGGGAAGAATTTCCGCAAAGACAACTTGGCCACCTTCAACATTTTTTGTCATTCCTGTTCCAAATCTCGCTTCAAAGCCCCCAAAATCCTCTCTCAGAAATTTGGCCTAAGTTATAGAATGTCTGAGATTAATATCGATGATCAGTGGGGTCAGTTTATGCTTCGAAATCCACACTTTTTCCCTCAAATAACCTTAAGATTAATGGTCAAGTCTCCTTGTGATCTTCTTCAAGCTCTTCTACTATCCAATTGCAAAGGTGGCTTCGAAAATTAGATTTTTGCTTCCCAAAAGACCTTGAAATTAGGATTATGCTCCCTAAAACCTTCTTCAAAAATTTTGGGATGTTTGATGGCTACGGAATTCTGAGTTTTGTTCCACACATGACCTTGGAATTCAGATTTATCCCCAAGACTTCTTTTTCAAAAATATTGACTTCAGTTATTAAGTCCTTAGGTGAATGTTGATGGTCAAGGAAGAGCCTAATTGCTTCGAGATTCAAGATTGTTGCCCCCCAAATAACCTCCAAATTCATGGTTAAGGTTTTTCGACCTTGAAATTCTGAACTTTGCTCTCCACATGACCTTGAAATTCGAGATTTTGCTCCCAAAACCCTTTTATCCCCAGACTCACTTTCAAAAATCTTGGCCCAGGTTCTTGGATCTCTAAGGTGAATGTTGATGGGCAATGAACACTGACGGCTTCGAAATTCAGAATTTTGTCTCCGAAGTAACCTTGAGTTTCCTCAAAAAAGATCTAGTCATATTCAAGGCCTTCTAAATATAATTAATGTTCCAAAAGTGGCTTCAAAGTTCAGTCTTGTGCTCCCCACAAGCCCTCAGAATTTTGGGCCAAATCTTTAAAGCACTCGTTGACGTCAATGAGGAGCCTCATGACTTCGATTAACATTACTGTTCCACACATGTCCTTGAAATTCAGGTTTTTTCCCCAGAAACCTTTGTCAAAAGTTTAGGCCCAAGTCATAAGGTAATCTTTGACGTCAATAAGGACCGTGTCGACTTCGAAATTGACATTTTTGTCCCCAAATAATCTTGAGACTCACGACCAACCGTTTTTCATGTTCATGTTATGGTTTTCTGGCACCAAGATTCCAAGATTTGCCAAACACATGACCTTGAAACACCTCTCTCAGAAATTTTGGCCTAAATTTGAAGTCTTTAAGGTGAATAATGCTGTTGACCTTGAGATTCATGGTCCTGGTGTTATCAAGAAGCTTGGTCCAAACCCTAAAGTAACCGTTGATGTCAATGATGACTCAGTTCACTTCGAATTTGACATTTTGGGTCCCCAAGTAACCTTGACATTCATGGCCAAGCCTTTTTATATTAATGTTTAAGATTTTCTGACCTCAAAATTCTGAATTTTGCTCTCCACATGACCTTGGAACACCTCATTCAGAAATTTTTGCCTAAATTTGAAGACTTTAGAGTGAAAAATGTTGTTGACCTTGAGATTCATGGTCCAGTTTCTTCAAGAATGACTTGGTCCTCTGGCAAGTTAATTGGTGTTATCAGTAAGTTTGGTCCAAACCCTAAAGTAATCGTTGATATCAATGACGACCCATTTCGCTTCGAAATTGACATATTTGGTCCCCAAGTGACCTTGACATTCATGATCAAGCCTCTTTGTATTAATGTTTAAGGTTTTTTCAACACAGAATTCTGAATTTTGAAGGACCTCTTTCAGAAAATTTGGCCTAAATTTGAAGTCTCTAAGGTGAACAGTGCCGTTGACTTTGAGATTCGTAGTCCAGTCCTCAAGGATGACTTGACCGTATTCAAGAGCTTCTAGAAAATTAATCAAAAAGTCTGGCCTAAGCCCTAAGGCAATCGTCGCTGTCAATGAGGACTCAGTTCACTTCGAAATTGACATTTTTGTTCCACAAGTGACCTTGACATTCATGACTATGTCTCTACATGTTCATGTTTAAAGCTTTTCGACCTCAAAATTCTGAATTTTGCCATCCACATGACCTTGAAACACCTTCTTCGGAAATTTTCGCCTAAGTCTTTGAGGCGAACGAAGCTGTTGTAACTTTTTTCACATCAGTATATGAAGGAGACCTTGAGATTCAAGGTCCAGTTTCCTCAAAAATGACTGGACCATGTTCAAAGTCTTCTAGATTTATCAAAAATTTGACCTAAGCTAATCATTGACGTCAAAGAGGACTGGTTGAGTTCCAAATTGACATTTCTGTCCCCCAAGTGACCTTGACATTCATGGTCAAGTCACTTTATGCTCATATTTAAGGTCTTCCGCCCTCAAAATTTTAGAATTTTGCTCTCCACATAACCTTGAAACACCTCTTTTAGAAGTTTTAGCCTAAATTTGAAGTCCTTATTCCAAAATTTGCTAACCACATGACCTTGAAACCCCTTCTTCCAAAATTTGAAGGCTTTGATGGGCAACTGCGGTTATAATTATCAGTATATGAAAGAGACCTTGAGTTTCATGGTCCAGTTTTCTCTAGGATGACTTTGATGGGCAATTGCGTTTATAATTATCAGTATATGAGAGAGACCTTGAGTTTCATGGTCCAGTTTCCTCTAGGATGACTTGACCATGTTCTTCAGATCTCCTAGCGTGTTATTTCAGTTTTAACTGTGGACCGTCTCTGTTCTGTTTGTTTTTTGTTTTGTGCATGGTTGTGGCAAATTTCTTATCGGTTTTTCTTTTTTTTTCCCCCCTGTTTCGGTAAAAGTAGAATATGCAAGGATGTAACATGGATCATGTCGGAATTTATCCTTCCAGGCGTTACCGCAACTGAACCAACAAGATACCAATAGTCCGTTGCGCCACAACGGCAACTATCAAGGTCACCAAGGACAATCCTCTCAGCAACTGAGTCCCGACCTGACCGAAGCGCTGCGCCTGCAAGAGCAGCGGCTAGAGCAAGCGTTGCGCTTGCACGGTAGCGATCCAAGGTCGTTGGGATTTTCCTTGTCGAGCCAGCAACAAAATCAACAACCATGAAATTTTAGCTACTACTGAACGCATGAAACGTAGTCGCGAGCCCACGCCCAGAAACGCCATTTCGTTCTCCTCCTTGCTTTCCGGGTGAACCAGAACAAAGTACAAACCATTTTCGTTTCGTTCGAAGCTGACGACTCGGTACTTTTGGGTTAGGTTTGCGTTGGGTCGTCGTGAACGGGGTCGGTGTCCTACGCGCTGCGCCAAAATAAAGTGCAATTCCCGCCGGAGAAACAAAACAAAAAAAACAAAAACAAAAACAAAAAAAAATAAGACGACGCAGAGCGCGGGAATCGCCCCACGACCCTGCGGTTTTCGTTGCGTGAAATGTGCCAAAAGAAACTGCTGTTTTCGTTTCTTTCCTCTCGAGTTTGATGCGTTCAGTAAACAAATAATGGCTAAGCCATGCTTTTTTAATAACTATATTGCACTTCAAAAGTGTACAACTATTATTAAAAACAAGAAAATAACTATGTATAGTAATAATAAATGTTATATATGTTAGGTTAAACTTATAAAAAAAATCGTAATTTAAGTGTACATACTATACGATAATGACGATAGGGTTGTTTTCTAGACTGTAATTGTGTATGAATGACTTTAGGGTAATTGATCGGTTACATTTTCGTTCCAAGTCAAAATTTTCAAAATTTCGCCCCCCTTTCCCCCGTCCCCATCTTTCTAGAATCGAACTACTTTCTTGAGTTCTCCCGTCCGAAAGGCCGGTCGTTTTGTAAAGTAGCAATAAAATGAGAAACTTCTTCTTCGTTGCAATTTTTTATCTGTGATCCAAAAGAACTTATAATCTTTCGAAGCATTTCTCTCACTCTCTCATTAATTCGCCCCCCATCTCCCAGCCCCCCCTCTCGTATTTTGTTTCGAGTTCACAACACACAGAGCAAATGATGGTGCGTATCGACGAATGTACAAATACGATTAATATATATTATTATACGATAATATAAATATTATATTTTTTAATGTAATTAACGAGTAAGCCTTAAGTTCTTCTCTCTCTCTCTCGCGACGAGTACGCTCGTACTTAAAACAAAAACAAAAACAAACGGAAAACGCGCGGAGAAAACCGCGCGCGCATTTTTTTGTTCGTGTTCAGATCGAAGTTTCAGTTGAAAATGTGGTTTTAAGTCTCCCCCCCCCATCTCCAACATCCCCAGGATGTCCCCCCAGCCCCCCAGATCCGATACTGTACATAATCAAGGTCAGTCGTTCCATAATTTCGCATGTACATAGCTCCGGTTTACAGAGGCAAAGGCTCAGGCTTTCGGATCCACTACGTCACTCGACGTTTCTAACAGAATAATCTTGAAGATGGACGCCAAGATCTTGGAATGTTTCAAGGTCAAGGCGTGACTTAAAATTTCGAATATGATAGACTTCAAGGTCTTGGAATGTTTCAAGGTCAAGGCGTTACTTAAAATTTCGAATATGATAGACGTCAAGGTCTTGGAATATTTCAAGGTCAAGGCGTCACTTAAAATTTCGAATATGATAAACGTCAAGGTCATGGAAGGTTCTAAGAGTACCATAAGCTTGGCGTCACGCGCCATAATTTGAATTTTCCTGAAGGTGGACTTCAAGGTTCTTGGGGGGTTCAAGGTCACCCTGTACAAGTAGCTGGTAACGTAATTGTTCGTTAAATTTGTCGGCCCCCATTTAGATTTTAATATGTCATTTAGAAATGTGACCTTGAAGTCCGTAACGCCCCCCATAATGACCCCCATAAAAACACAGTTGATGTGAAAACGCGTTTACCATCGCACTTTCGTAGCATAAATTTAAAAGGGGGATTGAAATGACCTTGCAATCAGAATACTTTTAGTATGACATTTAGAAATTTGACCTTGAAGTCCATAGATGCCCCCCCATAAAAACAAAATTGATGGGAAGACGTGTTTACCATCGCACTTTCGTAGTATAAATTCAAAAGGAGGATTGAAATGACCTTGAAATTAGAATACCTTTAGTATGTCATTTGGAAATGTGACCTTGAAGTTCGTAGGTTACCCCCTATTGGCCCCCTTCAAAACAAAGTCGATGTGAAAAAGCGTTTACCATCGCATTTTCGTAGTTTAAATTCAAAAGGAGGGTTGAAATGACCTTGAAATCAGAATATTTTTAGAAACTTGACCTTGAAGTCCTTAAAGGTTGACCCCTAGTGTCCCACTTCAAAACGAACTTGGTCGAACTCTCTTGACCGGGCATGAAAACGCGTTTACAATTGGCATTTGCTTGACATGAACTTAAATTGGGAGGTGAAGTGACCTTGAAATCTGAAATCTGCCCCCAAAGCCCCCCACCCCCTTTCAAACAATTTTAAAACGTAACAACCCCCCCTCTCAAACAATTTTAAAACCTGAGAACGTCAAGACTTGGTACGATTTCATTTTCCCCCAACATTTTTGGATTTCCAATGTTTAGCCCCTAATGACCTTGAAATTGAGATTGGCTACCAGTGCCCCTCCCTCAAACCAACTCGACCTGGATTTTGAAGCGTTGGAGTTATAACTTTCACTTGTACTAGTGCGAACGTATTTTCTTTGCATGGATACATATGGGGAGTTCAAGTAATCATGCTCCCCCCGCCCCCAGTGACCCTTCCGAAACAATTTTGACCCAAATTATAAAATTCTTGGACCTTAAAGTGAACGTGCACGTGGTGCGCAGTATATCAGAGGGCCAAGTCGACTCCGAAATTGAGAGTGTCTTGCCCCCCAAGTGACCTTTCCCCCCAGCGTTCTCTCTCGAACGCTTTTGACTTAGATTTTAAATTATTCGGGAAACAACGTTAACGTTCGCAGCTGCTAGTGTCGATCGTGTTTTCCCTAGCAGCAGTACATGAGAGGGCTCAAATGACCTTGAAATTTAGATTTTACCCCCAAATTCGCCCCCTCGGACAACTTCGGCTTAAATTATAAAGCGTAGGGGATTATAAGGTGAATGTAAATACGATCGTAATTACTTCGCGCCAGTTCACGAGTGAGTTTCAAAATTTAGTTTTCTTTCCCCTCCCCCAATGACCTTGCGGCCCGGATTATGCTCCTAGAAACCTCTTTCGAAGCATTTTGGCCTAAATTATAAAGCGTGAAGTCTTTAAAGTGGGCGAAGATGCCAAGTGCCATCATGGCTTTCTTCAAAATTCAAACAATTATCCCCCCAATTGGCCTTGATATTAAAATTTTGCCCCCAACGTCCACTCTCATCAATTTTGGCCCAAATTTCAGATTATAAGCGTTTCGGAAACGGCACTGGGGGTCAATATGACTTCGTACTAGCACCTCGGGGGGCCAAAATGACCTTGAAATTCAGATTTCGCCCCCTGTAGCAATTCCCAAATAATTCTAATCAAAATTAGACACTCAGATTAATCAGAATCTTCTTATGTCTGTGCCGATAGGACTCAGCTGGCTTCAAAATTCACATTTACCCCCCCCCCCAATTGACCTTGAGATTAATATTTTCTCTTTCGCAAACAATTTTGACCTCAATTTTAAAGTGTCGATTCTTTAAAGCGTAATGCCATCTCGGCTTTTTCGCGTGAGTCCGTAAATGGACTTGGACGACTTCCAAATTCGGATTCTTGCCCCCAAATGACCTTGAGATTCCGATTTTGTCTCCAAGTTCTCTCTCAAACAGTTTTGATCCAAATTTCTAATTGTAACTATTTCAAAAAGGGTCAGCACGATTTCGCACTAGTACCTGAGGGGATCCAAATGACCTTGGAACTCAGATTTCGCCCCCACAACCAACTCATTTCAACCTTGTAAATGCACTCAGACGCTCAGATTCAACGGAAATTGTTTACAGCAATGCCTGATACGACTCGGATGGCTTCAAAATTAATATTTTTGCCCCCTAATTGACCTTGAGATTTCTATTTTGCCCCCAAGGACCTCACTAAACAGCTTTTGCCTAAATTTGAAATTGGAAGCGCTTCAGAACTAGCCTGGAAGGTCAGTATGACCCCGCACTAGTTCGTAAGACGGTCCAAATTACCTTGAAACTCAAAATTTTTGTCATTTTTTAGAGTTATTCGACGTGAAATTCAAAATTTCTTGCCCAGCTTCCACAACCAGTGCAATTATAATGTCTGCGTTGGAGGGCCATAGGGTGGGGGGTGTCTTAAGTGACGTAATTTTCGTAAGTTAACCCCGTTTTGACCTAAGATTGGACGTACGTTCAGGACTTTACCTAATTGAGCCAAAATTGAGCCATAATTGTCAAAATTTAAAAGAAATGGTACAAGAGGGGTGACCACCACCGTAGAACTTCCCAAAGTTTTCGAAATTGTACTGGGAGTTAAGAAATTGAAAGCTTGCGGCACTCTTGCTCCCCAATTCTTGATTTTTGACGTAAATTTGTTTCTCTCTGTCTTTTTATCCATGCCATTTGGACACTCCCATTCAACAATGAGTTGACTTCGAAGACGATGAATCTTGAAGTGTCAGTTGAAGGTCACGTGACTCTATGATATACATTGTGTTGAATAAGAGGCCACGTGACCTTCAATCTTTGTCATAGTGATTCTTGATGATGAAACTGACATCCACCTTTTTTCTTACGCAATTTGGACACTCCTCTGTTCATAACGATTTCGCCTTTTGGAGTAAAACGAATTTTGAGCTGTGACAAGTGACGTAGGAGTTTTCGAAATGCCTGAAGTCTGCCCATACTAGTTTCCCATATATCTACAATAGTCATAGTGCAGCAATAGTCTCTAAAAAGCTACATAGTATCGCGGCATAGCCGCCGCGGATCCAATTTCCCTAAAAAGTGACTAAAGTCAAAGTGGTCCTATTTTTACAGGACATGAGAAACAAAACACAAACGACCGCGTCGACCCCCGCCGTCCCTGTACATTACACGTTGAAAAGGGCGGAGCGACGCGGCGCAACCCGATCACGACGCCAAAGGCGTGCGCAGCGCCACCTACTTTTCACAGAAATGACGCAAATAGCAAAATACATTTACCAAAAACGATAAATACAATAGCCCGGTTGCACTAAGTGCTTCATATTTTTTGCCCACATAATCTTCACAACAAAAAAAAACAAGTAAAAAAAAACAAAGTACAATAGCCCAGTCAAAGGTCGACGCTTTTGAGGCGCTCCCCCAGCGGGGCGCCTCAAAGTCGACCGTTGAATTCAAACTTTTAGTTAGCCCTAGGTGGGGACGGCCCCCGTCCGCCCCCGTCCTACCACTTAATGTGTTTTACATAAATATTGCCGTCAAGATTGCCCGAATTGACAAATATTTATTGTAAAATTACAGAAAAACGAAATTCTTTTGCAATAGCCCACAAACTACATGTGCAAGAAGCTCCGTTTTTGCACAATTTTTTCAAACAGGTTCTCACCGATTTTCAGTTCGCGATTTTCGTTTCTGTTTTTTGGAAAAAAACGCCGCCCCGTCGCGCTCCGCGAGACGCAGGACCAAAAAAATCCGACAGCTTTTAGCCCAGCGACGATCCCTACAGAGAACACCAGCTTCATCCAGACCTAAACCTGCTTAGCCAATTGAAACAGTTTTTCGATAGATCACCAGCTTCATGTCAGCTTGACCTTAACTGGATTGATCTTTCCAGAGATTACCAGATTTATTCCAGCTTACTCGCTTGGATCGATCTTTCAAGAGATCACCAGCTTCAACTTAATCAACTTGATCGATACTTCCCACTAGGTGTACCAGCTTCATCCAGACCTACTCCCGCTTATAGCCAACTGAAACAATTTTCCAGAGTTCACCAGCTTGACTTTTCCAGAAATTCCCAGATTAATCCAGATTTATTCCAATTTTCAAGAGATCGCCAGCTTCACTCCTACCAATTTCAACTTACAATTAGTCAACTGGATTAATCTTTCCAGAGACGTCCAGCTCCATGTAGATTCAATCCAGCTTACCCAATAGGGTTCATCCTTATAGAAATCGCCAGATTCACTCAGCTTGAGCGAATGTTAGTTCGGATTGAACTTTCCAGAAATTACCAGTGCGATCCAGCTTCTTTCCCACTGACCTTATCTATCCAGATATCACCCGTTTAATCCAACTTATCCAACTGAACTGATCGTCAGTTTGATGACGATAAATTTTGGCTATAATCGATCCAGTTTCGTTCAAATCAATGTCAGGTTAGTTGACCTTTCCACACCTTCCCGTTCGCTTTCTGGAGATCGAATTGTGCGCCATTACCAATTTTATCCACCACCAGTTCCAGATTAGTCAACTGAATTGATCACCAGCTTGGTCCTAAACCAACTGAGGTCGAACCTTTCAGAGATCATTAACTTCATTCGACTCGATTATGGCTATTAGCCAACTGGATCAGTCTTTCCAGAGATCACCAGTTCCATCCCAGCCAACTCTGGCTTATGCCAGTCAATTTCACCAAATCATTTCTACCTCAGCCAGCTTTTCAAAACGTCATTCTGTTTGATCCCAGTCAATTTTAGCTGCGCTTAGCCCACTAGATGTACCACTTCGCCAGCTTGAATCAGACTTGTCTGAATTTTTACTCATTCCTCTTTTTTCCTATGTGTCGTTTAGCCGAAAATTGGTTTTGGCTAACCAATTTTGTGAGCAGTCATTTCAAAGACGTCGTCTTGATCTAATTTCTGATGCAAAAAACGAGTTTGATCATCTACTTCAGCCCTATAAAGGCTAAATTTGACTAAAATTTCTGAATTTCAGAATCCAAGTTAGGCTAACCTTTCTAGAACTCTCAAAAAGAAGCTCAAGATTACTCCAGTTTCACTTAGCCGATAATTAATCGAGTCCTATTTAACCAAATTAAGCAATCTTTTAAATTCTCCCGTTAGGTATAGCCTCCCACAGCCTATTTGTGGCTAACGTTTGTAGAAAAGCCAAGGATTTCAAGAATTCTACGCTATTTCTGTCTGTCTAGTTTGAATAACCTTGAGCAAATCTGGGTACTTTTTAGTTTGATCGTCTTTTTAGCCTAAATTTGGCTAACGCTTCTTGAGGACAAACCACTGACATTCCAGGCTCAATGTCTCCTAAATTTAATTAAACGTTTTCCGTCTCGCTTTAATCCAATCGAAACACTTTTGGTCACTTTTGATTTGTTTGCAATTTATGGCTCTTCGAATCTTAGCTAACGCATCAGAAGTTTCAAGGAAAATCCGAAATTTTCCTGGATTTTATGTCCTGCAAACACTTTTCGAATCGAAGCCAAAGGATTTTGCCCTTCCTTATTAGTTGCTTGCCGCCTAAAGGCTTTCTACAACCTAAATTGGCTATGACTTCTAGAAGTCATCTCAGAAATTTCCGAGGATATCCTAGACGTCTCGTCTTTCAGATTTATTTTAGCCTTCTCTGTCCATCTTTCTACTGACTTGACCTTGACTTTCTAGATTAAAATTTTAGCCAAGTTTAAACTAAGAATTTTAATTTCGTTTATTGGAACTTCTCCTAAGGCTATCTTGCGTGGTTTTTGGAATAATCCAAACGTATTTCAAATTTTTTCATAATTTCTAGCTTCCTACAACCTAAATTGGCTATGATTTCTAGAACTCGCCTCAGGAATTTCCAAGGAAAACCTAGACTCACGTCGCTTAGATATATTTTAGCTCATTTTGTTTAGCTTTCAGCCGACATGAATAATTTTAGCAGCAATGCTCATCACCTTTGATTTTATAGATTAAAATTTTAGCCAAGTTTGTAGTGTTTAACCTGAGAATATCAATGACATTCAAGCTTTGTTTATTTGAACTTCTTTTATATGACTTTCGGAGTAATCTAAACGTATTTCAGGTTTTTGCGTCACTTCTAGCTTTCTGCTGCCTAAATTGGCTATGATTTCCAGAATTCATCTTGGAAACTTCCTCGTATAACCTAGGCTCGCGTCTCTCAGGTTTTTTTAGCCTTTTCTGTTTAGTTTTCAACTGACTTGAGTAATTTTACCATTGCCTATCATCCTTGACTTTCTATATTGGAATTTTAGCCAAGTTTATAGTGTTTAATCTGAGAATTTCAATGACATTCTCGCTTCGTTTGTTTGAACATCTCTTAAGACTTTCACACACGGTTTCGGAGTAATCTAAACGTATTTCAGGTTTTGTTGTAACGTCTAGCTTTCTAAAGCCTAAATTGGCTAATTTTTCTAGCGTTTAATTGAGGTGTTTCAAGGTCAAGACAAGAATAATCCTGTTTTGTCCTAGTCAGTTCTATTTCTTCCACAATCGTTTTTGTTATTTCTAGTTTTGTAAAACCTAATTTGGCTAAAATTTTTATTAAAATAATTTCAAGGACAATTCTCTAGTTTAATCTTCTGAAAAACCTTCAGCCTCTAATTGTTTGTACAAGCATGCGCAGATTCTTATACTTTTTAGCCAAATGATAGCCAGTTGATTTTGGGGATTTACCTCAAGGACAACCTAAAGGGTTTTGATTTAAATTTGAACCTCGTCACTTCCAATTTTCATTCAACCTAAACCATTTTCGCGATATCTGATAATTGAGAGGCTACTCTTCAATTTTATCTTCTTTTCGTTTCGTATTTTAGCCTCCCCAGGTTGGCCTAACCTAAATTCTGTAAAGCAATAGCCAAGGTGTCTGCTTGGCTTGAGCAATTCTAGTTTCCGTGCTTTTCTTTCACCTTTGCTTAGATTTTAGCCTTGATAGGTTAACCTAACCTAATTTTTCCTTATTTTCGTTTCGTATTTTAGCCTTTCCCAGATTAGCCTAACCTAAATTCTGTAAAGCAATAGCCAAGGCGTTTGCTCGCCTTAATCTGTCCCAATTTTAATTTTGTTCAGGTTAACCTATCCAAAAATTTATAAAGCAATAGCCAAGGTGTCTGCTTGGCTTGAGCAATTTTAAGTTTCTGTGCTCTTCTTTCACCTTCGCTTAGATTTTAGCCTTTTTAGGTTAACTTAACCTAAAGTTTGATAGCCAATAGCCAAGGTCTCTACTTGGCTTAACCACTTCAACATTTTCTCCTTTGACCTTTTTAGATTGACCTAACCTAAAATTTGCATCTAATAGCCAAGACATCCACGTAATTTGGCTAATCCCAGCACGATCTGCTCGCCATCCGCTTTGATGTTAGCTACAACCCCATATTGCTGTGTAGACCCGCCTTAGATTAAATAGGGGAAAAAACAGCTGTTTCGACAGCCAAAAAGCTGCGTCCGGAGTACGACAGAGGCGGCGCCTTCGTTCTTAAGTTACAAAAGCAATAGCCCAAACGCATAATGATTCTCTTATGCTAAACAAAAGTCCGGTTTACCACACCTCGGTTAAATTTTTCCGCCGCCCGCGCCCCGCCAATCCCGGTTAGTCCAGACATGTAACCATAGGCGGCGCGCGAGTCGGTGCTTTTCAGTTTTTACAATAAAATATTTCATTGTTGAATTCTACACACTCACACACACACACACACGCGCGGACATGACCACAGACAGACGGACGGACCTACAACATCACACAGGTACATAAACACATAGCAGGACCATACACGTAAAGTACAGACACGCGACATGACCACCACACACAGACGGATCTACACACAAGCATACGTTTTCACACGTTCAACGGATTCGGCTTAAAAATCGTCTCAAAATTCCACGGCCACGAGATTATTTGCATTAGAAAAGTATCTTTTTGAAACCGCGTTGCGTACAGCGCCATCTCTGAACAGGGCGGGGAAGTGATTTAATTTTTCTGTTCCTAAATGCCATTGCGTGAGTAATTTCCTTCGTTTGTTAATCGCGTTCTAAATTTCCCGCTAGAAAACATCATGTTTAATAAATAAAAAGCGCCATCTCTTGATGGAATTGCGAACTACTTTAAATAAACTAAATATTTTAACTTCGAGTTTCGTACCTCAACTCTCTCTAAGCGTTCTCTCGTTCTCGTTCTGTAAATTATGAAAAAACGCCATACGTAAAGTGCCATCTCTGAACGATACTCTCAATCGACGCAATTAAACTGTTTGGAGCGTCATCTCTAGGGTGCGTTGCAAATCATTTTTAATAACGCTCTTAATTACTGGCTTTCAATTATTCGAGCACAGAATTTGAACTTATCTTCACTCTTTGTCGTGAGGGCGCGCCATCTCTCGGCGAAATCTCTTACTAAATTTAAAGCACCTTTTCCCTGCTTAAGCATATGAAGGATTCGAAACCTCTATCAATCGAGGATAATAGTTTAGATAAAAACAAATTCGTTTTCGAAAACATGGATATGAACCTAAAATTACTATTTGTTTGCAAGCAGCGCCATCTCTGAATCCCATCGACAATCACTTTGAATAGGCATCCCGGTTTTGTGCCTTAATCTGCCGAGGCTTCTCAGAGACAATATTTTTTTGGTGACGGAAAAATATTTCTTCCTTCAGCGTAAATGTGATTTGTTTACAAGTAGCGCCATCTCTGAATTCCATCGGGAATCACTTTGATTTCGAGCTTTCGCGTTCCAAAAATAGGTAATTTCGACGAAAAAAATTTCTTCCATCTTCCAAAACACGTCAGCGAACAGAAAACTCTTTTTTCTGTTTGAAAGCAAAACAGCGCCATCTCCTAATTCCTTTGGCAATCATTTTGAAACAAGTATACTCGCTTTTGCGCCTTTATCTTCCCAATCTATTCAACGACAATAATTTCGACGACAAAATTTTCTTTCCTTCACACAAAAAGGGGCGTAAAGCTTTTTCTCGTCGAAGGCAGCGCCATCTCTGGGCCACATCGGCAATTGTTTGGAATAAATATTTCTGATTACGAACCTTTACCTTTCGCGCTTCGTTTTCCTCGCAGGAGAAGAGCGCTCTTCCTTTTTCAAGAAAGCGTCCTCTCTTGGCAATTTTCTATACTAAAGCGGCCTCTGTGTGCAATTTTCTATACCAAAGCGCCCTCTCTGGGCAATTTTTTGTAACATTTTGGTTAAACTGTTACTTTTACTAAATTCTGCCTCGTGGATGGTTTTTAATTTTCGTACAAGCAAAGCGATGCGGGAAACTCTCATTTATCTACGAGTCAACAGCGCCATCTGTCAGCAGTACTTCGTACTATTTCGATTATCATCTTATGGCGCCATTTTTTCTAATTTATACCTCACGAGCGTCTCTAGATTTTCATCCGTCAACAAAAACTGGGCGGAAAAGCCTCGTTTGTTAACAAGAGTGCAGCGCCATCTCTCCGCAGTATTCCGCATCATTTCGTTCACACGATTTCTTTCAATTGTAGGTGCGTTTTAACTCGAGGCGAATTTTCTTTCCTCACTCCTCTTTTCATTTGTTAAATAAAATCGATGGCGTTGGGAGCGCCATCTCTAGGTTGCATTGCGTGATTGGTTTCGACCGCCTTTCTTTCGTCCAAAATTTCGGTTTCACTTAATGATTCTCTAAATTTTGCTAAAAATTTTGCTCGCCTTGAATGTATTCATTTCACAACGCGCGCAGCGCCATCTGAAGGTGAAATCACGAACTACTTTAACCACGGCTTTTTTCTAAATTTTCAAAATTTTCTGTACATTTTCTCTAAATTTTTCTCTAAACTTTGTCCATTTTGAACTCCCTTTCCGATGCTCTAAACTGTACGGTCAATTTTGCTATCTGAGCACGTACAGCACCATCTCACGACGAAATTACGAACTATTTTAACATCCACTTTTTTCTATATTTTCAAAATTTCTTCCAAGTTTTTTTTAATACTTCAAGCCTCCTTTCCGATACTCCGATATTTTGTGGTAAATTGCCTGAGCGCTCACAGCGCCACCTCAGGACGAAAGTACGAACTATTTTAACCACAACTTTTTCTAATTTTTTTTAATTTTCACACTTGTTCCCTTTCCTAAGTTCTAAATTTCATAATAAAATAAATCTTGCTTGCCCAAGTGCGCACAGCGCCATCTCAGGACGAAATTACGAACTATTTTAACCACAACGTTTTCTAATTTTTTTTAATTTCCACACTTGTTCCCTTTCCTATGCTCTAAATTTCATAGTAAACTAAATCTTGCTTACCCAAGTGCGCACAGCGCCCTCTAGGAACGACATTACGAACTGTTTATCCGCCATTTTTTTCTACGTTTTCTAATTGCTTCTAAATTTTCTACACTTTGAATTCCTTTTGCGCTGCTCTAAATTTGGTGTTAAATCCTGCGTCACCCGAGCGCTCACAGCGCCATCTCAGGATGAAATTAGGAACTATTTTTCTAAATATTTTTTTAATTACTAAATTTTTTCCAAACTTTGTGCTCCCTTTCCGATGCTCTAAGTTTTGTGGTAAATCTTACTTACTCCAAGCACGCACAGCGCTATCTGACGACGAAATCATGTACCATTTTAACCACCTGCGTATTTCCGTATTTTCTATATTTTGAGTTTTCTGTATTTTTCGTATTTCGAAAACTGACTTCCCGACTATTCGACTTTAAATTTTGGGATGGATCTTTTTCATCACCCGAATGCGTACAGCGCCATTTCTTGAGGACATTTCGAACTATTTTAACTACAAAGTTTTATGCGTACGTTTACGTTTAAGCTCACTTCCTGATCTCGTCTAAATTTGAAAGCGACGAATCTTGTTTGTGTCGAAATTATTCACACGAGCGCGCGCACAGCGCCATCTCTGGACGAAACAACGAATTATTTTAATTAGTTTATTTATTTAGTAGTTTTCACGTTCACTTTTCGATCGTCTAAATTTCACTATGAATCTTGATTGCGTTGAAATAATTTAATCGAGTGCGCACAGCGCCATCTCTGAACGGAACCGCCAATTATTTCGAGTACATTGGCCGATTTCGGCTTGAATTTGCAAATAATCCCGTCGCCCGTGTACACCCCCCGGATGCGAGTCGTAAATACACACGTTTGGCGTCAAAAAAATTTTAAAAGTAAAAAGAAAAACAAAAGACAGAACACCGACGTACTTATAAACAAGTTTCACACAGTCTCCTATACGTAAGTCAAAAATGTCACTTTTGGGAAAACTACAAACGTTTCGGCCTCACACAGTTTTCAAACTCTTCAAAAACGATGATCCAAAATTCGATTGATGATGAATTCGATTCGTAATAAAACCACATGCAAAAATCCAAAAAAAAAAAAAATTAATAACAATTGAATAACTAAAGCATAGTTTCCATGTTAGTTGTGTTTTTCTCTTCGTTGTATATTAAGTTATTGATGTATACGAATTCACAAGCAGGCGCGATCGCAAGAAAAAAGCAGCCTTCGGCGCCAAAAACCGACCCACCGACCCGTTTGGCCTACGTAGAATGAGGTCCGCGCAGAATCCATCGAGCTTGAGGCCGCACATGTTGTGTGCTATATACGTATACTCTGCACCTAGCGAAGAATTAGGACGTTTATTGTTAAATACAGATGTAGTTACAATAGTTAATACTATAATACTTATAGTTATGTTTTTGACCTTGTAATGTGGCCTCAACCGATCGCAGATGGCGCCGAACGTTGCTCCGAACCGTCGCGACGACGTTGGGGAGGGGTTTCCCCCATCAACAAACAAAAAAAAATTCCGCGCGGGAAAATTCCCCCCCTGGCGTCTTCGCCCGGAACCCACGCATTTCGCCCGCGCCGAACCCTCAACAATTCCTAAAAAATATTGAAGTACACTCCTGTAACATATTCAATTTTTTGGAAATTTTTGAGACTAGTTACGTTTATGTTAATGCTTGTTTGCTAATAACAATAAAATAGAATATTGTGTTTAAGTTGTTCAGGACGGGCGGCGGCGCAGAAAAAGAAAAACAAGTGAAGGTCGATTTTCCCCGTTCAGGATCACAATTTGGAAAGCCGATTTTTCAAAAAGAAAATGCAAAAGCAAATAAAATTAACTTTCGAATCAAAATTTGGTAGCTCGAAATTTCTAAAAAAATAATGTCCAAATGTACAGAGTGATCACAAGTGATTGAGCGTGACGTTGCCTTTCATTCATTCGCACGTTGAATTGCGTGCGAACAAGTGAAAGGCGACGCCTTAACTTTGCTCTCGTCGAACAAAAAATGCAACCTTCTGCTTTTGAAGGACGTGTCAAAATTTTTCGAGATAAAAAGCGCCATCTCTGAGCCACATCAGGTATCAGTTTGAACACTGGCTTCCAATTAATCGATTTTTCAGAAACAAAAAACGTTTTCTTGAACTTTCGGAATAATAAACACAAAATAGACGGAAATAGTCATCCAAATATACCGGGTGATCGCAGATGATTGGATGCCAAGCGACATAGCATACGCCCTTTCGTTAAAATACATAAAATTAACTTTCATTTTTTCATTAGAATAAAATTCAAAATTTGGTAGCCCGAAATTAAAAAAAAAAAATTAGTCGGTGTTCAAATGTACAGGGTGATCGACAGTGGTTGAAGCTCGTGTTGTCTTTCGTTCATCCGCATATTGAAATACATGCGAACAAACGAGAGACGACGTACAAAAGGCAATCGAGAAACCAATTTTAATTTTTGCAAAATTATGCCAACGTTTTTGGAAATAAAAAGCGCCATCTCTGATCGATATCCGGCACCAGTTTGAACATTGCCTTTCACTTTGTGCTAAAATTATTATTATTGGCAGGTTTGGCAGCTGCGTAGAGAAACAAGTGAAGGCCGTTATTCCCGTTAAGGATCACTTTTTGAAATTCCAAAAAAATGATCAAATATACAGGGTGATCGTCGATGATTTGAATAAATAAATTAATTTCCATTTGGTATTAAATTCAATATTGTCATTGATAGCTCGGAATTGCCAAAAAGAAATTAATCGGTGCCCAAATGTACAGGGCGATCGACAGTGATTTCAAGATCGCGTTGTTTTTGAATTTGCTCGCACGTTGAATTACTTGCAAACAAATGAAAGGCGGCGCGTTAGCTTCACTCAATGTCAATTTAAAAACAAAATTTAATATTTTGGAAAACGGTGTTAAAATTTTATAAAAATAAATGGTGGCGCCATCTCTGAACATTGTCAGCGACTACATCTAACACCGTCCTTCATTTTAAGCTGCAGCCCTTGCTTTATTATTTTCAACTCGAAATTCAAAAAAATTCAAAATAAAATTGCTCAATACTTAAGTTATACAGAGTGATCGATGATGGTTGGAGCTGAATTGTCTCTCGTTCGTCCGCATGTTGGATTAGACACGAATAAATGAGAGAGACGACGTCAGCGTCAATCATTGTCAAACAACAAACTTACTTTTTGTTTATTTTTCGGAAAATAGCGTCAAAATTTTTGAAACAAGAGCACCATCTGTGAACGATGTCAGGTACCGCCTCACTTTTTATGCTACAATCCTGTGATTATCATGGAATCGTTTTTCTCATTCTTTCTTTCTTTTTTCTCAGTATTGTTGACGAAAATAGTGTCAAAATTTTACTAACAAGAGCGCCATCTGTTGAACGACGTCAGGTACTAACTCGAACACTGCCTCTCTTTTTATGCCAAAACCTTGTAATTATCATTCTTTCTTTTTTTTTAATCTTTCTGCCTTGTTGATTTCTAAAACTCATGGACAGGAAGTCACTCCATCTCTGTGCACTTTTAAGAACCTTCGACACGTCTTGTTGAGGGCCTGCAATCTTTTACAAGTCGGGTCTAAAGCGCCATCTCTTTCCGTTATGAAGAAGGTTCTCTAGGTAAGAAAAAAGTGTCATCTCTGAGCACGTTTTGGAATCACTTTAATCATACCCTCTTCTTCTTTATTTGCCGACCTAGAAACCTCTTCTTTTTCCGGCCAGTCTTGTCCAAACCTTCCTTTAGGTAAATCGGGTCCAAAGCGCCATCTCTTTGTAATCTTGAAAATCTTTTTCGACATAATTTTAACGTCGTACTTGAATGCCAAGCAAATTATGCAATCTTCTTCTCCTATATTCGCGCGTCACCTTTCTCCAGTTTTTTGTATCAATTTTAGGCAAGAAAGCGCCATCTCTGAGCACGTTCACGAATCATGCTTAAACTTCATGCTTCATTTTTTTTATGCCAATCCCAGAAATTATTTCGGAATTGCTTCTTCTCTCTTAGTTCCTTCTTCTCGATGGTCTACGAATTTCTTGAATGGAAAAAAAGTCTAAAGCGCCATCTCTTTGTTATGTTGAGAACTTTTTGTAACACGATTTTAACGTCGTGCCCTAATCCTGGATCATCTCTGCAATTTTGTCTGTCTCTATTTTCGTCCGCCACTTTCCTCTATTTTTATTAATCGTGAAGAGTATTCGAGTTTTGATACAAAGAACGGCAGCGCCATCTCTGAGCGGTGTCGGGAACAACTTTGAACGCGTTGGCTTTACTTAGCTCCCAAAATTTCCAAACTGTTTTGAAACTGGTTTTTTCACTACTTTCACTACGCCCAGTCTTTGGGGGCCTTCTGAAACGAAAGTAGCAAGCAACTAAAGCACCATCTCCATGCAATATTAAGAATATTCTTGACTACGGTTTTAACGTTGAAGTCACTTCTTCTTTCGCCATCTTGAAACTAAAAGAAACTTGTGCCGAGCACCATCTCTGATTGTGGTAGGATGTAAAGAAGGCGCATGGTTTTGCTGCAAAGCGCCACCTCTAGGCAATATCTAAAAAATCTTTTCTGATTTTTTCTTCTTTGGCGAGTTACTGTTGCATTAAGCTAGTAAGATCCTCATCTAGGATATGGAGGAAAAGAAGAGGAAAGACAGGTGATATAACAAAGCGCCATCTCTGGGCAGGACCTGAAACTTTTTTGAATACATTTCGAATTACGCGTTTCTCTTCTTTGTTGAGTAATAATTATTGCATTAAACTCTAATCCCAGTCGGGGCGTATATACAAAATAAGAAAGAAGCATAGTTTTGAGGAGCGCCATCTCTGAGCGACAATCGTAATTTTTTGGATACACTTTGAATTTCGCGATTCTCTGTCTTTCTTTTGTTTTGGTCGAGTAATCTTTGTATTGAGTTGACGAAACCCTGAGGAGATGTAGAATAAAATTGAGGACAGTTCGAAGCGCCATCTCCTAGCGACACCCAAAAACTTTTTTAATAATAATAATTATTATTGCGCGTTTCTCTTTTTTGTTGATCGAGCAGATGTTTGTTGGAACTTAGATCCTTGCGGAAAGAAAATTATAAGAGTGACGCAGCCTATCGCAGGCGCCATCTCTGAGCAAAATTAAGGACAGTGCGAGGCGCCATCTCTTAGCGACATCCGAGAACTTTTTTAATACGTGTTGAATTATTGCGCGTTTCTCTTTTTTGTCGATCGAGTAGATGTTGGTTTGAACTATTGAGATCCTAACGGGAAATTTAAAAAAATGTGACGCAGACGCAGAGTATCGCAAGCGCCATCTCTGAGCAATACCTGCAAGCTTTTTGCACACATTTTAAATTAAATTAAATGATCGTATACCTGTACTTATTAAGATCCTGACGGGGTGTAGGGAAGTTATGAGAGCAAGACGATCGTGTTTTGTTTTTCGTTTTCTTCGTCGCGCATGCTCGCCCGCCCGTTATAATGTTAAACGGCTCAATTTTTCTATTATAAATAACTTCTTTTGTTTTAAAAATATGTCAGCTACAGTTTTTACTAATTATTTAATTAATTAATAAGGATGATTTGTATTTTTTAATATTTCATAGTACATAATAATTTATTCGGCGCACGCGTGCGCGCGCGCGTGCGCCCAGACGCAAAAAAAGAAATAACGGAAGATGTTGTTTGAGTTGTTTGTAAGCGTACAAAATGCAGAAATTTTTTTGTTTTCGGTTTTTCTTGCGTTTAAGTTTTAGTTTAATGTTTGTCGATGACGACGACGATGATGATGTTTATTTTAATTAATTAATTTCTGTGTTTTTTTTTTTCGTTTTGTAATGCAATAGGTGTAATACGAGGAAATGCCATTTTAATTTTGACTGCCATTTACATGCTTCATTAGACGTCGATTTCTGTTGTCGTAAGTTCCTACTTATTATGTTTGTTTTTTTTTTCGTTTTTATTAATTTTTTTTTGTTCGTAAACTGTAGATGCATACACTTCGGATGAATGTAAGCGCGACTGTTAATAAACAAAAAAAATCGACTAGTTTACGTTTTTACGATTGTTGATGCGTTTTCGTTTGTTGTAATTTTAAAGGGACGAGCGCCACGCGCGTTTCGAACACAGACAAAGAAGCAAAAAAAAACGAAAGTTTCGAAACGCGCGCGGGGCCCGTTTCGTCGAAAAAAAATCGAAAAATTAAAGAAAGTTAAATTCTCTAGTTGTAGTAGGTGAAATTATCTGTGAAATTCGAGGCATTACTAATTAATTAATTAAATCAAGTTTCGACGGAGGTTCAAAATAAAATAAAATTAATTTAAATTAAGAGAAATCCTTTGTAATACAAAATAGAGCAATTGTTTGTAATGATGATGATGATAATGATGGTGATTCGTGATTTAGCGATGAGTTTTACGTTTTTAAGATTTTTATCAGATCATAAATTTAATGTATGAATATTCGTGTGTGTGACATTGTAACATCTATTTACTGGTATAGCAAAATGATGAAAAATAATTCGCAGAGTTTTATTTGAACCTCAAAATCCCCCAGCCCTTAAATAAAAAAAAACCAAAAAGAAAAAACGAAATAGAAATAAAAGAGAACAACACATTTTAAACTTGGCGCTTCAACCCTCACAAGTAGGAACTCAACTGTAAAGGCGAATCCCTCTGTGATGGCACTGAGGTAAGTCAGAAATCTGTAAAGGTAGGTCACGCTGTTCCTTAAGACGTAACAGCAACAGTATCTGCAACTGCTGTCGTTGCCCTCTACGCTAGAGACTTACAAAACGCGGATTTCACGCTAAGCTAAAAAAGACAAAAAGCGAATTGCACTTTTTGTTTTAGTAATAAACAAATGAGCTTGAGCAAGACAGAAAAATCTGGATCTAGTTAGCGTCTTTCTCTTTCGTAGAGCGATTCGTAGGGAACAGCCGCATTCGATGGCAGAATTAAAAAAAAATATATATAGAAAAGGCTTAAAAAAATAGAAACAATCATAGCAGAAGAAAATAAATAAATAAAAAAGTAGATAAGACAAAACATAATTTTATTTTATTCTGCTCTCATTACTTACGTCTTCATTGTTACCTCCTCTTATTTATTATTTCGTAATTTTGTTCTTAGTTACTTTCGCTGATTTAATTTCGCGATCGAAAAACTCCAAACTGACAAAAAATAAAAAAAAAAATCTAAGTAGCAGAAGGGAACATAACAGAAACAAAACAGAGAAAGAAACAGGAACAGACGACAGGAAAACAAATTTAAAAAAATTAAAACAAGAAGGGAAAATCAAAATAGGAATGCAAGAAGTAACATAATACGTCCTTGAGCATCTGTCACAGTGCTGCTTTAGTCTTTCTGTCTATTCGAGGTCACCTGTCAAACTATCAATTGCTCGGTGATCGTTTATCTAACGTACTCATCACTAATTGGTTGTTCTTGACTCACTGCTAGAGTCTGCTCCGGTCCTTCTATCAATTCGAGTCTGCCTGTCAAACTGTCAACTAGAGTTAATCGGTCAGTAATCGTGTACTCGACACTAATTGCTTGTCCTTAACTTCTGTTACATTCTGCTACATTCTTTCTGTCTATTCGAGGTTACCTGTCAAACTATCAATTGCTCAGAGATCGTTTATCTGACGTACTCATCACTAATTGATTGTCCTTGACTCACTGCTTGAGTCTGCTCTGATCCCTCTACCTGTCAAACTGTCCCTCCGGTCCCTCTATCAGTTTGAGTCTACTTGTCAAACTTCGTGTTAATCGGTCAGTGATCGTTTACTTGACATGCTCGTCACGAATTGCATGACCTTGACTTTCTGTTACGTTCTGCTACATTCCCTTTGTCTACTCAAGTCTACTTATCAAACTGTCAATCGGTCAGTGATCATTTACTTTACGTTTATTTTACTTTCTGCTACATTCTCTCTATCTATTCGAGTTTACCTGTCAAACTGGCAGTCAGACAGTGATCATTTACTTGACATTCCCGTCACTAATCGCATGTCCTTGACTTTCTGTTACAGTCTGCTACAGTCAGTCTATTCGAGTTTACCTGTCAAACTATAATTGGACGATGATCGTCTATCTGACGTGCTCATCTTTAATTGTGTGTCCTTGACTCCTTGTTACAGTTTGCTACAGTCACCATTGGGAGTAATTAAAGAAAGAGTAAATGAATAAGCGAATTAAAAAGATGGAAGGAAACTATATGATGGTAACAGCGGCTGGAAGAAGACGAAGAGCTAAACTGGAGACAACTGCCGGAAAAAACGGGACTTTAAGGTTCAGTAAGTAAACAAGCAAAGGAAACAATGAAGGGTGTTTCCTCTTAAATAACAATGGAAAGAAGACCACGTCCTCAGGAGATTTGAAACTCATTTCTAAAAGGTATTCACAAATTTACATGGGCAATGGCGAGGAGAGGAGGAAAATACAAGATGTAAGGGTCAAGTTGAGCTATGGAATTGCCGTAACCACTGCGTATTAGGAGTCAAAGAGCAAAACGATCCTACAAATGACGAGGTGAAACTAAGAAATCTTCTCCTTCTTCTTCACTCAGCCTCTTTTAATCAATGGTGGTTGATTATAGGCTTCTAGTTTTCACCCTCCTTTACTCAACCTTCTTGCCTTCAATGCTGAATACTTAGCTCCTCACGACGCTTCCTTGAGCGGTTGCAACCCAGATCGTGGACTTTCTTCTGAGGTCGTTGATCCATCTGGTCGGTGGCCTTCCTCGACTGCGCACCGACAGCGACCTACTAAACACTGGAACTTGTTTCCAAAAGAATTGGCGAGTAGAGAGGGAAAGTCGCTCTTAGAGGAAGACATTGTCTGAGGTTTGAGGAAAGCTATGAAATTGAAAGTCACCACTGTCTACGAGAAGCTGTGGCCAAAGAGGAAAACAATCTTACAGAAGACGAGATAGAACCAAGAAATTTTCTTCTCCTTCTTCTTCACTCAGCCTCTTTTATCCAATGCTGATTGGTTATAGGCATCCCACAATCGTCTTCGGTCCATCTTGTCGGTGACCTTCCTCGACTTACAGTTTTCCCCGCCCTGAGTAATTGCAACCCAGGTAGAGGAGCTTGTTCTGCGGTCGTCATTGGCCTTCGTTGATTACGATTGTCTAGAGTTTTGCATCGACAACGACCTGATAATAACTAAAACTCATTTCCAAAAACATACACAGAAGGCGAAATGACGAGTAAAGAAGGAAAGTCACTCATAGAGAAAGAGCTTTAAGGAAAGCTACGAAACTAAAAGAAACTGGAAGCTGTGGTCAAGGAAGAAAAAAATCCCAAACAAATGACGGGGTGAAACTAAGAAATAGTAGGAAGGAGAAAATGGAAGCTGATAAGACAAGAAACCCTGAAATAAGAAAACAATATTAAAATGTATTAAAGAAGGAAAGTATCAGGAGCTACATTGTGGATTTATCAAAGTATGCAGTGAAAAGGAAAATAAAAAAAAAATCGCATGGTGAAATAAAAAGGTTCAAGACGTGGTGAGTTATGGAAGTTATGCATGGGAGGATGCGTGAAGCTCATAAAGCACAAGATCATATAGTGTGGAGGAAACAAGCAAAAGGCAAGGAAATATTTGTGTCCTGAAGAAGCATCGACATTTTAGGATACAAGAGGAACGGATTGTGTATAAGATGAAGTAAGGACATATGCCATGCATGAAAGAAAGAAACCATGGCACTTTGGGATCCAAGAAGAACAGAATATGTACAAGATATCTATTCGAGTCTGCATGTCAAACTGTCAATTGGTGTTAATCGATCAGCGATCGTTTACTCGACATGCTTGTCACTAACTGCATGTCCTAGACTTTCTATTACATTCTCTCTGCATATTCTTGTCTATCTGTCAAACTATCAATCATAAGATAGTGATCGTTTACCTGACATTCCCGTTACTAATTGCGTATCCATGACTTTCTGTTACAGTCTGCTATAGTCAGTCTATTCGAGTCTACCTGTCAAACTTTCATTCGGACAGTGATCGTCCACCTGACGTTCTCATCACTAATTGTATATTCTTGACTCGCTGCTATAGTCTACTCCAGTCCCTCTGTCTATTCGAGTCTATCTATGAAACTGTCAATTGGTATTAATCGCTCAGTGATCGTTGACTTGACATGGTCGTCACTAATTGCCTGTCGTTGGCTTTCTGTTACATTCTGCTACATTTTCTCTGCCTATTCGAGTCTACCTGTCAAACTATCAATCGAACAGTGATCGTTTACCTAACGTGCTCATCTCTAATTGTGTGTCCTTAACTACAGTCAGTTTAAGCATTCCAGTCTACATGTCAAACTGTCGATTGTTGTTAATCGGTCAGTGATCATTTACTCGACATGCTCGTCACTAGTTGCATGTCCTTGACTTTCTGTTATATTCTGCTACATTGTCTCTCTCTATTCGAGCCTGCCTGTCAAACTGTCAATCGGACAGTGATCGTTTATATGATGTGTTCATCCCCAATTGTGTATCCTTAACTCCCTGATGCAGTTTGCTAGAGTTCCTCTAACTATTCGAGTCTACCTGTCAAACTGTCAGTTGGTGTTAATCGGTCAGTGATCGTTTGCTTGATATGCTCGTCACTAATTGCATGTCCTTGACTTTCTATTAAGTTTTGCTACATTCTCTCTGTCTATTCCAGTCGATCTGTCAAACTGGTAATCGATCAGTGACCAATTACCTGATGTGCTCAGCTCTAATTGTGTGTCCTTGACTCACTGTTACAGTTCCTCTATCTACCTGTCAAAGTATCAGTTTACCTGACGTGTTTATCACTAATTGTATGACCTTAACTCCCTGGTACAGTTTGCTATAGTCTACCTTTCAAACGGTCAATTTGTGTTAATCTGTCAGTAGTCGTTTATTTGACATTCTCGCTACTAATTGCATGTCCTTGACTTTCTGTTAGAGTCTGCTACAGTCCCTCTGTCTATTCGAGTTAAACTGTCAAACTGTCAAACTGTTAATCGTGCTCATCTCTAATTGCACGTCTTTGGCTATCTGTTGCAGTCTACTACAGTCTCTCTCTGTCTATTCTAGTGCGCCTGTCAAACTGTCTGTATCATACTCGCCTGTCTATTTACTTTTGTTTGTCTTTCTCTGCCTGGAAGCTTTTAATTGCCTACATCTTCCCGCTTTGTTTATCACTAATTGCTTGCTTGAGATTTCTCTGTTTTCATTTGTTTGTTGCATGACAATTAATTACGTCTTCAGCAATTTTTTTTTGTAATTAAAAAACAATTGATATGCATCAGGAAACTTGATTAAGACAGCGCAAACACTTTTTATTTCATTTTTTCCCATGGCAGCCTTGAGCTTTCTCTACAAACTGACAGCGAATCTGTTTACGTCAAACAGCTCGCCCTGTTTTGATCAAGTTTTGTTTAAATTCTGATGACGCCCAGCATTTGTTTTTTTTTTATCCTTAAAGCGTTTGCCTGAAGATCCGCGCTCTGTAATACGTCGCGGCCGGCGGTAACAGTTGCGGCAACAGTTGCTGCTGCTGCCACAGAAGGTCCATGTAGTTCGCCGAGCGCCATCTACTCGCAAACAGGCACAACATGCAGCAGGGATACTCACCTTAGTTAAAGCTCAAGACCGCAGGGTCATTCAGAGATCGATTTACACACAGAAAACTGCGGTGTAAGGGCGCACACGCCCTTAACTGTACAGAGTTCTTTCAATTAAAAGGGCCTCTTCAATCCAAGCGACGTTCATTTGTTTATTTACTACACAATTACTGAAAAATGCGAGACCACCACGTCTTTTATAAAATAAAACGTATGGTGAGGATGGATGAATTAGGATGGTGAGTAAGGAAAAGTGAAATGACTTATTCCGTCCCATCCAGGGGCGCCATCTAGGGTACAATCGTGCAAACGATCGTTACCTCTTCTCCTGTCATCATCTTTCAGAAAGACAAAACAAAAACCTTCGACGCTTACTTGCTACGATTTATTATAAATATACAATGTACATGGATATTAACAATAGTTTGTAAAGGCTCAAGTACTACAGTTGTTTCAAGAACGTGCGCGCGCATCTTCACCAATCACACGTCATCGATAAGCGCTTTCCAATGAAACCGGAAGTGACGCGCGCGCGCGTCGTTAACTAAACAAAAACAAAAAAACGAATACTGGGTGGGTCTAGGAAAAAAGCTTTGGACTTACTAACGAAACAAAAAAATAAAAACAAGGGTGCAATCAAAATCGAAAAAATTAAAATCAATGAAAACAAAAGAGCTTTCGTCAGTACCATCCGTAGAAGGGTTGGTGGCTGTAGCTCTTGGTGGTGGCAGCATATCCGTGCACGGCGCTGTTGTGAAGGCCGTTCTGTCCGAACGAGGATATCCCCTGGGAATGGAAACCGAGGGGTTGTCCCAGCTGCCCCAAGGTTGTCGGAAGTGACTGGTGTACCTCGGAGGGGCTGGAATTACGGCTGATGTGGTTCGGGGAAACGCCCCATTGGCTCGGTAGGTGTTGCAACGTATTCGCCGTCGATTCTGATTGGCACGGGTTGCCCTCGTTGCTGTTGCTATTAGCTGAAATACGAGGGGGTACATCAAAATGACTAACGGCGAAACAAAAGAAGCCTACTCACCGCTATTTGGACCTAAGATGGTGACGACACTGTTTGGCGTGGGTGGCAAGTTGGGGTTGTATACATTGTTGTTGTGCAGGCCCGGACTTACAGGGGTGGCGACGTTATCGTTGCTGTCCTTGTAGCTGATGCCACCACTCTGGCTTAAATTCTGAATCCCGCTGAGGGTGTTGATGGGGGGCGGAGAATTCTGCACGTTCGAGGAGGACAAGCTGGTGGACGCGAGCGGCATGAGCGGCGTCATGTTAGCCGGCGAGGGGTAAATGGGATGGCCCCCGTAGGGATTGTGCGGAATATTGTGGCCGGCTAAGGCCAAGTTGGGAGGCGTGGTCGAATGCCCATGGACATGGCCCGGGGGCGGGTATAACTCCGACACTAAAACAAAAAAAACGTCGTTACGACTACGAAGCTTGAGTTGTTTTCAATTTTAATTACTTTGTGCGTTTGAGGTGGCGGTTGAGCCTGGGTAGCCGCCTTCGTTGATGGTTTGCCCAATCGAGCTGTACGGTGCTGACGTGGCGGCGTAGGGGTTACTGACCACGCCCAGGGGCGTGTATGAAGATGACGTGGATGACAATTGCTTGCGCAAGCGCGCCCTCCTATTGCTAAACCAAACCTGTAATGCCAGAGGTACGTTAAGGGGGGAAACGGGAGTCTCGGGAGGCGGAGATTACCTGAATTCGGGCTTCGGTTAATTTCGTGCGCTGCGCTAACTCCTCCCTCGTGTAAATATCGGGATACTGGGTTCGCTCGAACGCTTTTTCGAGCTCGTCCAATTGGTGGGCGGTGAAAGTGGTCCGCGAGCGGCGCTGCTTTCGCTTCAGGGGAATACCCGGTTCGCTGTCGCAGTCGGATCCGGCTTCGTTTTCAGAAGATTTCTCTGAAAGTAATTGAAAATGTTAAATTGTCATCTTTTGATAACAAATAATTAATTACATAAAATCTCATTTTTGAAAACAAATGACGATCGTTCGTTTGATTTCTTTAGGAATAGTTCAAAGGGTTTTCCGGGAACCTCCTTGAAACCTCCATTGTCGTCTGTGAACGGTTCAATGGATTTTTTTTTAACAAATTCCGGATAAGTCCAGAGCCGTTCAGAACCGTTATGAAAAATTCAAAAGTATTTTTTTTTGTACAAGTTTCTAAGAACGTCCGTTGTCGTCCTTGAACAGTTCAAAATATTTTCGTAGAAGAAATTCAGAAGTTCAGAGCTGTTCAGCGTTAATCGTTATGAAAAGTTCAAACGGAATTTTTAGAGACAAGTCCTCAAAAGCATCCATTACAGTCAGTGAACAGTTCAACGAATTTTCTCAAGATAAATTGAGAAGAAGTTTTTATCCGCCCAGTATCATTACAGAAAATTCAAAGAAAATTTTGTGAAGAAGTTCTAAAAAACGTCCGTTGTCATCTGTGAACAGTTCAAAAGATTTTCTTCGGATAAATTCAGAAAAGGTTCAGCGCCATTCATTCATCATCGAACATTATGAAAAATTCAAGCGGAATTTTTAGAGACAAGCTTTCAGAAACGTCTATTACTGCCTTGAACGGTTCAAGAGATTTTCTTTAAATAAAACCAGAAAAAGTTCAGAGCTGTTCGGCATCGACAATTATGAAAAAATCGAACGGATTTTTTTATGAAGAAGATTTCAACAACGTTCATTGTCATCCATAAGGCGTTTAAGGGTTATTCTCTGGATATATTCAGAGTCGTTCAGCATCGTTACAGAAAATTCAAAGAAAAAAATGAACAACTTCGCAAAAACGTCCATTGTCGTCCATAAATAGGTTTTCTTCTAGATAAGTTCAGAGTAGTTCAACATCGTCAGGAAAATTCTAAGGGAATTTTTGTGAACAACTTCACAGAAACGTCTATTCTTATCTCTGAACAGTTCAAAGTATTTTCTTTGGATAAAAACGAAAGAAGTTCAGAGACGTTCAACATAGTTATGAAAAATTCAAACGGAATTTATGCGGAGAAGTTTTCGAAAATATTTGTGAACAGTTCAAAGGGTTTTCTCAAAATAATTTCAGAAGTTCTTAGCCGCGTTAATTAGTGAACAAGTTCGCAAGAACGTCCATTGTCGTCTGCGAACTGTTGAAAGGACTTTCGAAGTAGTTCAACATCGTTCTGCAAAATTCAAACGAAATTTTTGTAAAGAAGTTCTTAAACACGATCATTGTCATTTGTGAACAATTCAAAATACTTTCTTTGGGTAATTCAGGAGAAGTTCAGAGCCATTCAACATGGAACGTTATGAAAAATTCAATGAATTTTTATAATCCAGTTTTCAAAAACATTCATTGTCATCCTTGAAGAGTTCAAAGGTTTTTCTTATGATAAATTCAGAGTTGTTCAACGTCGTTCTGAAAAATTTAAAGGGAAATTTTGTGAACAAGTTCTGGAAAACGCCCATTGCCGTCCATGAACAGTTGGAAAAGTTTTCTCAAAAAAAAAGAACATTGCTGTAAATTTAGAATACGTTTGGAGCCGTTCAGTATCGTTATGAACAATTCAACGGAACTTTTATGGACAAATCCTCAAGAATTTCCATTACCTTGGAAAACCATCTAGAAACAAAACAAAATCGACGAATTTTTATGGCAAGTCCTCAATAACTCCATAGCAGTCTGTGAACAGTTCAAAACGTCTTCTCTAGATAGAAAAAAACGTCCATTGCTGTCTATGAACAGCTCAGAAAAAGTTCACAGCCACCTAGCATCGTCACGGAAAATTCAAATGAGATTTTTATGAACAAGTTTTCAAAAACGTTCATTATCATCTGTGAACGGTTTAAAAGGTTCTGTTCATATGAACATTCGTTTGTTTTTAAGCCCTTCGTTTATTTTGGAAAATAATTGCAAAAGAACGTCAAGAAACAAAAGAAGAATTGTTCACCTCTCTACGTACCGATTGTTCATTTCTCTGTTCACGAATGGCGTTCGTTTGTTTTTAATTTTCTTTCGATTCGTCCACTTAACCTTGGAAAACCGTAAAGAAACAAAACAAAATCGACGAATTTTTATGGACGAGCCCTCAAGAACTTCCATAGCAATCTGTGAACAGTTCAAGACGTTTTCTCTGGATAAAAAAACGTCTATTGCTGTCTATGAACAGTTTGAAATAAATTCAGAAAAAGTTCACAGCCGTCCAGTGTCGTTATAGAAAATTCAAAGGAGATTTTAATGAATGAGTTTCAAAAACGTTCATTATCGTCTCTGAACGGTTCAAAAGGTTCTCTCTGGATGAATTCAGAAGAAGTTCAGATTCGCCCGGTAACGTTTTGAAAAATCCAAACGGAATTTTTATGAATAAATGTTCAAAAGCGTCCATTGCCGTCCGTGAACGGTTCAAAAGGTTCTTTCTAGAGTAATTTAGGAGAAATTCACATTCGTTTGGTAACGTTACGAAACATTCAAACGTCGTTTTTATGAATAAGTTCTCAGAAGCCTCGATTGTTGTACGTGAACAGTTAAAAGGATTTTATTTATTCAGAAGAAGTTCAGAGCCGTTCATCATCGCCATAATAAATTCAAAGCGAATTTTTATGGATAAGTTCTCAAGAGAGTTTCACCGGGCAAGTTCAAATATTCTTCATGTAACTTTCTCTTCAGATATTTTGACTTTTTTTGATTTTGAACTTTCTTTTGTTCATTTCTATCTAATACGCAGGAATTTTCAAGCTCAGTGAAGTTATAGCTAATGACATGGTTTCGAAACTCAATCGGCAAGCTCGTATTCAACTAAAATTCCATTCACGTCCGTGTGTGCCCCGTTACTTTCCGAAGGGCCCCCTCCTCGCGTTACACAAACAATCACCGCCGAACTCGATACGTTTGGTGGTAGAAGCAAAATGCCAAGAACAAAAAAAAAGAAGTCGAGGGGGCTACCGGTAGAGATCAAAAACGGTCGGGTTTCCGTCGCCGCCGCCGACAAGGAGGGCCGTTAATAGATTCGGCATGACGTAACACTCTTGGGCCCGGCTCGTTAAAAAAGGGCGAGCGCGTTTCTCGCCCGGGGTGTGCGCGCTTTCGAGGAACAATTTCGTCGCAAGGTGCACTGTATTACAAAGTTGCGCGATCATTATCGACGTCACCTGCTTGAGCGCCCCCCCCCCCCCTCCCCCAAAAAAAAACAACTCCGGCTCTTAATTAACGCCATCGGAAATCGCAACACTTCGATTAAGATGTTTTGATCCGAGGCTGGCAAAAAACAGAACGAAATTAAGGAACCACCGCAGAACAGTTTTTTTTTTTGTAACGTGCGGAGAGTAAGTACGGCCCTGCGCGAGTTGTAAATTAATTTAATTCGGCTGGTGGGTGTGGTCGACAAGTCAATGAAGTTCGTGATTAACTTGCGACGGCAAGAATCGAGCAAGTCTTGTATTTTGCTAAAGTTTCAAAGTTAGTCCGGCCCTGTCTCAATTTTCGCCTCGCCGGGCGCTCAGATATGTTCAACAACTCGCTGGAAGTTTTTGTCTAAACTCGATTAATCGACTTGATTAGGAGGCCCACTAAAGTATTTAATGAATTATTAAGGAACGCCTTCAAGGTTCAGAGCCGTACTTTCAGTTTTCTTTTTATGGCGTAGAAAGTAATCCACTCGAAGGGCTACATCCTTGTTTAACATATTTAATTTTTAAACCCCATTGCGGTTACATTTCTTGACGTAGCAAAACTAAGCCCGGCCCTGTCTTAATTGAAACGGTGTTTTTTTTTTCGTCGACGTTCGGGTATATTCAACAACTGTGCAATAATTTATTTTGAAGAAAAAATTTTAAACGTTATTAAAGAAGGGGGGGGGGGAAGGAGACCCTTTCTCATCCTCATTTTTTTTTTTTCTCGTTAATTTCTCTGTACTTAATTAATTAAATAAAATGTAATTTTAGATTTTGATGACGTAAACGCAAAAGCATTCTTTTGTTTCTTCTTTTGTTTTTAATATTCTTGTGTAGAACCCAAGGAAGACAAAAGAGAATCGCGATCCCGCGCCTGCATCGATCGTTTAATTCCTGTTCTTGGTTTCAAAAGAAAAAAAAACAAAATTTTTAATTTAGAAAACAGCATTCTTTTGTTTAATTTCCCTACTTCCTCTTTTGTTTATTTTTTTCGCTTAAATTTGAGAAAATTCTTTGCGATTTCCGTTTGTTTTTTTTTCTTCTCGCAGCGCCATTTTACTTTTTAATTTCGAAGGCGCGCGACGCTCGTTTGCTTTTAACTTTCTTTTGATTCGCGCGTTTACATTTTGAATAACAATTGAAAAGAAAAACAGTCAAGAAGAAAAAAAAAGAGAAAATCGAACGAAAAAATCGTAGCAATTGTTAATTATCTGTTCAAGTATGACATTCATTTGTTCATAACTTTCTTTCGTCGCGCTTGCTTAAACTTAAAAAAAAAGCAACCGAAAAAGAAAAGAAACAAAAGAAGATCGATCGAGAAAATTGTCGAACTCTCTGTTCAGATGCGGTTTTCATTTGTTTGTATAATTCTCGATTCGCTCGCTATCTGATTCTTGAAAAACAATCGAAAATATTGGCAAGAAACAAATTAAATTGATCGCAAAAATTGATACCTACGCTCGTTGTTCAATTGTTCAATTCTCTGTTCATACGTGACATTCATTTGTTCTCTACTTTTCTATTCGCTCGCGTAAATTTACAAAAACAGTTAAGAAACAAAAGCAATCGCTCGAAACAATCCGCACTCGCGCTCGTATCAATTGTTCAATGACTTTGTTCACACGTGACATTTTCATTAGTTTTTCTAACTTTCTATTCGCTCGTTTAAATTTCGAAAAACAATCGAAATAACCGTCAAGAAACAAAAGAAAATCGACCGGAAAAATTGGTGTCCCCGCTAGTATCAGTTGTTCATTTTTCTGTTCATAAGCAATATTCGTTTATTTTGCGAAAACATTGCAAAGAAGAACATCAAGAAACAAAAGATGATCGATCAAAAAAATTGTTCACCTCGCTACGTACAGATTGTTCATTTCTCAGTTCACGAATGACATTCGTTTGTTTTTATTTTTCCGGGGCGTTTGTTTCAAATTTGGAAAATAACCGCATAAAACAAGAAACAAAAGAAAATCGACTGAAAAAATTCGCATCCATGTTGGTATTAATTGTTCATTTATCTGTTCATATCTGGCATTCGTTTGTTTTTAATTTTCTTCCGATTCGTCCGCTTGACCTTAGAAAAAAAAATGGAAAAACCGTCAAGAAACAAAACAAAATCGTCGGGAAAATTGGTGTCCTGACTAGCATCAGTTGTTCATTTTTCTATTCACAGGCGGCATTCGTTGGCATTTAATTTATTTCCATTTTCTTCAGTCGTTCGTTTAAATTTTGGGAAACATTTGCAGAAACCATCAAGAAAATCGACCGAAAATTGATCACCTGCTACGTACCAGTTGTTCACTTCTCTGTTCATAAGTGGAATTCGTTTGTTTTTAATTTTCTTTAAGTTTCTTGACCCGTTCGTTTCAATTTTGGGAAACAAACGCATAAAATAAGAAACAAAAAGTCGACTGAAAAAATTCGCGTCCTCCCTGATAGCAACTGTTCATCTACTTGTTCACATGTGGCATTCGTTTGTTTTTGATTTCCTTCCGATTCACTCGCTTAACCTTGGAGAAACCATCAAGAAAATTGACGAAAAATGTTGGTGTCCTCACTTGTTCAGTTGTTCATTTATTTGTTCACAGGCAGCATGCGTGTATTTAATTTCCTTTTATTTTTTTAAACCGTTTTGAAAAAAATTGCAAAATCCATCAGGAAATAAAAGAAAAGCGATCAAAAAAATCGTTCAACTCGATACGTATTGATTGTTCATTTCTCTGTTCACATGCATCATTCGTTTGTTTTATCAAGTTTATTCCGATTCGCTCCCATAACCTTGGAAAACAATTGGGAAAACCATCAAGAAACGAAAAGAAATCGACGGAGAAAATTTGTGTCCCCGCTAGTATCAGATGTTCATTTATCTGTTCACACGCGGCATTCGTTTGTTTTTAATTTTCTTTAGTTTTCTTGAGCCGATCGTTTTAATTTTGGAAAATAACCGCAAAAAACAAGAGAAGAAAAGAAAATCGACTAAAAAAATTCGTGTCCCCGCCAGTTCATTTCTCTGTTCAAACACGACACTCGTTTGTTTTTATTTTATTCCGACTCGCCCGATTAATCTTGGAAAAGAATTGAAAAAAAAATGTCAGAATACAAAAAAAAGTCGACCGAAAGAAATAGCGTTCCTGCTGGTATCAATTGTTCATTTTTCTGTTCACACCCGGCGTTCGTTTGTTTTTAATTTTTTTTAGTTTTCTTGGACCGATCGTTTCAATTTTGGAAAATAGTCGCAAAAAACAAGAAACGAAAGAAAATCGGCTGAAAAAATTCGTGCCACCGTCTGTATCAATTGTTCATTTCTGTGTTCACACGCGGCACTCGTTTGTTTTTAGTTTTCTTCCGATCCGCCCAATTAATGTTGGAAAACAATTGAAAAATAAAACGTCAGAAAACAAAAATAAGTCAGCCGAAAAAAATAGCGTCACCACTAGTATCGATTGTTCATTTTTCTGTTCACAGGCGGCATTGGTTTGTAATTAATTTCCCTTCATTTATTGAGCCGTACGTTTAAATTTTGGAAAACAATTGCAAGGAGCATCAAGAAATAAAAGAAAATCGACCGAAGAAAATAGTGCCCCACTAGTATCAATTGTTCATTTTTCTGTTCACACGCCGCGACATTCGTCTCTTTTCATTTTTCTACCTCAATCTTGGAAAACAATTGAAGCAATCATCAAGAAACAAGAGAAAGTCGAGCAAGAAATTGGCTTCCCCGCTTAGTACCAGTTGTTCATTTCTCTGTTCACACACTTCATTTGTATAATTCAAATTTTCTGTTATTTTTTTTAAATAAAAGTAGACTACAGGAATCCCACTCAAATCAATCGAACAGTGAGGTTCGTGCTTAAACCTCCCAGCAAACTAAGCCCGGCCCTGTCTCAATTAAGATTTTTTTTCCTCTTTTTTTACGTTCAAGTGCGTTCCAGAACTCGCCGAAATTTTTGCTTAATCTCGTTTAATAGACTTGATTTGGGGGCGGAGGAGGGTCCACAAATAATTTAGTGATTTGATAAATGAATGTGTCAGGGCCGTACTTTCTCCAGTTTTTTTTTTTATAAACTGAATAAAGTAAGTCCGATGGTTAGGTACGTTCAGTCAATGAAGTTTGCGCTTATATCGAAAAGAAAAGGAACTATTGTCGAATTTTATTAACATAGAGAAGGTGAGTCCGGTCCTGTTCCAATCGAAATCTTGAATGTTTGCTTTGACGTTTGTTTAAGTGCATAGAACAGTTTTGTAAAGTATTTGCTCGACTCGATTAAGAGAGTCGAGGGTGCACTAAAAAAAAATGAATTGAATGCTTGTGATTTCAGGGCCGTACTTTTGAATTTTTTTAGCAAAAAAAAATTTAACTCGTTCTTAAATCTACCCTCTCACCAGATTAGTTTTAATGTGATCCGTTAGTGGGAGATGGGGTTACCTCCTGGACCCTCCTAGAAAAATTGTAACGCACGCCCCTGGTGATGACGTTCACCCCCCAAGATCGAAACGCGCGAAAATCCGATTTAACTTAATTTCTTACACCGTTATTATTTTCTGAGTAAAAACAGAGAGGTCGAATTTGTTGACTCGTGACGAAATCAAAGAGGGCGCGCGCGAAACGGAAACACGCCGGCTTTTCGGTCGGCGCATTTGAACCACCAGGTGGTCCCTGTTAATTCACCACCGGGAGGAATTTGTTCCGGGCGGTTTTTCCTTTGTTGCGGGGCGCTTTTTGTTTCTTGCGCGCCCCCCCGAACGAGGCCGAGCAAAATGAATCGCTCGCCGCGTTAATCGTCTTCCTCCTCCGAGAGATTTTCTTCGCCGATGACGAACGATCAAATGCAAATTTATGCTAATCAAGCGATTCGACTCGGCGCGATGGTGCTAATTACTGTGTTAAAAAGTCAATTAGTGTCGAGCTAATTGAGCCGTCGGATGCAACGCGCAGATAACGCACGCTTTAATGCGTGTTAACGCAATGGAAGTTGTGTAAACAAGAACGCGCCTAATTTATTAAATAAAATCTCGCGTGTAAGTGTAACAATGCAGAACAATTGCTTAACGCTTGTGCAAATAGCTGGCGACGTACATCAAAACAAAAAAAAAACCACATGAGTTATAAAATAGTAGCTCTGAAGATGATCGCAGAAACGTTCGTTTTCTCTTCGGGCGAAGCCATCTTCTAAATGGTTCCTCCTTTCTCTTTCCCGACGTTTCGTTCTTCGTGGAAACTGTGACGTCCTCCAATACTTAGACAATAAGCGCAAAAATGTTCGTCACGAGGCTGCCTCGATGATCCATGATTTAGAAACAAAAGACGACCGACTTTTCATTATCAACTTCAAACAGTAACGCGCATTTTCTTTTGGTCCCGTTTTCTGCCTTTTTTTCTTTTCACGTTTCGTGTCGATTTGAATTTGAGTTTAAATTTGAGTCGACATCGACTCAAGATGATATAAAAACAAATGACGTTTGATTCGATTTTGAGCCCATCCTGATGATTCAAAAAAAATAACAAACGACAAATATCCCGAAACAAATGACAGACGACTTCATCTAACAGAGAAGTATAACCTCTATGACATAGAAACAAATGACAAACGACCTCTCATGCGACAGTCAGTTTCAAAGAAGACTCGTTGAAATGTTTTCATTTGTTTCTTATTGTCAACATTGTTTCAAAAATTTTGGTTTGATTTTGAGCTGATGCTGATGGTTAGGAACAAATGACAAACGACAAATATTCCGAAACAAATGACAAACGACTCTCATGTTATGGTCTCGATAATTTAGAAACAAACGACAATTATCCTGAAGATGTTTTAATTTGTTTCTCGTTAACAGTCTTTTCCAAAAATTTTAGTTTGATTTTGGTTAGATTTTGAGATGGCTCAGAAACAAAGGGCAAACGACAAACATCCCAAAACAAATGGCAAACGATTCTGACGTGGCAGTCTCGATGATTTAGAAACAAGTGACAAACGACAAATGTCGCGAAACAAACGACAAATGACTTTCACCTGACTGACAGGTATAAACTCGATGATCTTAAAAACAAAAGACAAACGATCTCACGTGACAGACAATATTAAATAAGACTCGTTAAGATACTTTCATTTGTTTCATGTCGTCTGTCTTTTTCCAAAAATTTTAGTTTGATTTCGGTTGGATTTTGAGATGGCTCAGAAACAAATGACAAACGACAAACGTCCCAAAACAAATGACAAACGACTCTCACCTGACAATCTCGATTATTTAGAGACAAAAGACAAACGACAAACGTCCCAAAACAAATGACAAACGACTCTCACCTGACAATCTCGATTATTTAGAGACAAAAGACAAACGACAAATATCCCAAGACAAATGACAAACGACAAATATCCCGAGACAAATGACAAACGACTTTCCCCTGACAGTCAGGTATAAGCTCGACGATTTAAAAACAAATGACAAACGACCTTTCACGTGACAGACAATATTAAAGAATGATTTAGAGACAAACGACAATCGAACGTTCACGTGCGAGTCAATTTTATTGAAGACTAGCTGAGATGTTTTCATTTGTTTCTTCCTATCAACCTTTTTTCAAAAATGTTGGTTTGATTTTGGTTCGATTTTGAGCTGATCTCGATGGTTTAGAAACAAATGATAAACGACATATATCCCGAAACAAATGACAAATATCCCGAACTAAATGTCAAACGACTTTCTCATGACAGTCAGGTATAAACTCGATGATTTAGAAACAAATGACAAACGACCTCTCACGTGATACTCAGATATAAGCTCGACGATTTAGAAACAAATGACAACCTTTCACGTGACGGTCAGTTTTAAAGAAGATTCGTTGAGATGTTTTCATTTGTTTCTTTTTATCAACCTTTTTTTCAAAAATCTTGGTTTGGTTTTGGCTCAATTTTGAGCACCTCCCAATTGTTCAGAAACAAATGACAAATGACCTTTCACGTGACAATTAATTTTAAAGAGACCTTGTTGCGAAGCTTTCATTTGTTTCTACCACAAATTTGGTTTTGTTTTGGTTCGATTTTGAGCTCTTCCCAATTGTTCTGAAACAAATGACAAAAATGACAAACGACCTTTTTCACGTGACAGTCATTTTTAAACAAGACTTGTTGAGATGCTTCCTTTTATCTCATCTCAAAAATTTTGGTTTTCGTTTTGGTTCGATTTTGAGCCCATTCCGATGATTTAGAAACAAACGACAATCGACCTTTTACGTGTAAGTCAATTTCGTAGAGGACTAGTTGAGATGTTTTCATTTGTTTCTGGTTAACTGACTTTTCCAAAAATTTTTGTTTGATTTTGGTTGTATTTTGAGTCGTTCCCGATGGTTTAGAAACAAATGACAAACGACAAATATCCCAAAACAAATGACAAACGACTCTCACGTGACAGTCAGGTATAAGATCGATGATTTAGAAACAAAAGTCAAACGACAAATCGTCCAGAAACAAATGACAAACGACACGTCATACTCAGATATAAGCTGGAGGATGTAGAAACAAATGACAAACGACCTTTCATGTGACAGACAATTTTAATGAAGACTCGTTGGGATTCTTTCATTTGTTTCTTGTTATCTGCCTTTTTCCAAAAATTTTGATTGAATTTTGAGATAAGTAGTTTAGAAATAAATGACAAACGACAAACATCCCATAACAAATACAAACGATTTTCAATCAGGTATAAGCTCGATGATTTAGATACAAATAACAAACGACAAAGATCCCAAAACAAAAGACAAACCACTTTCACCTGAAAGTCAGGTACAAGCTCGATGATTTAGAAACAAATGACAAACGACTTTCACCTGACAGTCAGATGTAAGCTCGATATTTTAGAAACAAATGACAAACGACTTTCACCTGACAGTTAGGTGTAAGCTCCATAACTTAAAAACAAATGACAAACGACAAATATCCCGAAAGAAATGACAAACGACTTTCACCTGACAGTCAGGTATAAGTTCGATGATTTAAAAACAAATGACAAACGACCTTTCACGTGACAGACCTCGTTGAGGTACTTTCATTTGTTTCTTGTTTTTCTCTCTTTTTCCAAAAGTTTTGGTTGGATTTTAAGATGGTTTAGAAACAAATGACAAACGACTTTCACCTGACATTAGGTGTAAGCTCGAAAATTTAGAAAAAAAAAATCTCAGACGACCTATCACGCGACTGTTCATTTTAAAGAAGACTCGTTGAGATGCTTTCGTTTGTTTCTTGTTGTCTGTCTTCTTAATGGTTTAGAAACAAATGACAAACGATCTTTCACGTGGCAGTTAGTTTTAGAGAAGACTTGCTGAGACGCTTTCATTTGTTTCTTGTCACGTCTTTTGTCAAAAAATTTCGTTTGGTTTTGGTTCGATTTTGAGCTTTTTCCGAAACAAATGACGGATGACTTTCACGTGACAATCAGGTATAAGTTTGATGATTTAGAAACAAATGATAAACAACTTTTAGGTGACAGTCGTGCATAGGCTCGATGATTTAGAAACAAATGACAAACGACTTTCACGTCACAGTCAGGTATAAACTCGATGACTTAGAAACAAAAGACAGACGACTTTTCACGTGACAGTCAATTTTAAAGATGATTCGTTGATATACTTTAATTTGTTTGTTGTTATCTGTCTTTTTCCAAAAATTTTGGTTGGATTTTGAGATAGTTTGAAAACAAGTGACAAACGATAAACATCCCATAACAAATGACAAACGACTTTCACGTCATAGTCAGGTATAAACTCGATGACTTAAGAAACAAAAGACAGACGACCTTTCACGTGACAGTCAATTTTAAAGATGATTCGTTGATATACTTTCATTTGTTTCTTGTTATCTGTCTTTTTCCAAAAATTTTGGTTGGATTTTGAGATAGTTTGGAAACAAGTGACAAACGATAAACATCCCATAACAAATGACAAACGACTCTCATGTGACAATCAGATATATAAGCTCGATGATTTAGAAACAAATGACAAACGACAAACATCCCGAAACAAATGAGAAACGACTTTCACCTGACAGTCAGGTATAAGCTCGATGATTTAAAAACAAATGAAAAACGACCTTTCACGTGACAGACAATTTTAAAGAAGACTCGTTGAGATGTTCTCATTTGTTTCTTGTTGTCTGTCTTCTTTCAAATTTTTTTTTTGTTTTTATTCGATTTTGAGCCCTTATTTAGCCTGATTTAGAAACAAATGACAAACGACCTTTTACGTGGCAGACAATTTTAGAGATGCTTTCATTTGTTTTATACGTTTTTGAAGTGACAGTCGGGGACAAGCTCGTTGAAGTATTTGCATTTGTTTTTCGTTTTCTTTTTCTTTTCTCGAAAGTTTGTTTTTATTTTCGTTTTTCGCTTGATTGGTTTAGATAAAGGGATAAACAAAATTTTGAAAAAAAAAACAAAGACACACACAAAGGCACACCACCGGAACAAGCAATCAATAATTTGGTGCGTCGAGAAAAACTGGGAAAAACTGAACTGTAAACTGTGACGTCCTCCAATTCTTAGATAATAAGCGTAAAAATTGTCGTCAAGGTTACGGCGTGGAACAGAAACAAAAAACGACTCAATTACATAACCGACATGAAAACTACGGGAAAAACGTCCGGATAGTGCGCGCGGAACTACGCCCGGTGAAGTCCTCGCAGAGAGAAAGAAAAAAAAACGAAACGCCAAAGCACATCCGCCATTTTGTAAGCGACAGCGCCATTTTCGATTTCGTTCACAGCCGAGAATCAACAGCGTAACCCGCGATTATCCACAGTCGTCCAGCTGGGTCGTGCCCCCCGAACAATGCGGGCGAGGCGCTTCCGCCGTCCGGCCGACTGCATCCTGTACCTTATGAAATCCGATTGTAGGTGGTCCATAAAACACGCTCGCTCTGTCGTTTTTACGACGCGCGCGCCCCCCTCGCCGCCCCGGTGTTTGCTTTGGCCTCGTCCGCAAAAAACGCGATCGCGACCACAAAGTCGCCAGTCATGTCTTGGGAATGTTACGAATTCCTCACTCAAAACCGCCCGGAACATTTTTGGGACCGCACCAGACTAAACCAGGAGTTAGTCTTCAATTTCACCTACGATCCCAATTGGGTCATACCTGTGGTTGGCTCCTCAAGTATGTCCAAATTTGAATAAGGATCGATCAGTCAAAAAGAAGAAAAACGAAAGAAGACGGTAGCGTCACGTCAAGGCTAAAACGTCAGTATTCGATTTTCAAACAAAACAAGAGAAGAACGCTGATATTTCAGTGCCACGTCAAGGCTGAGAACGTAAGCATCCGTTTTTGAAACAAAACAAAAGAGAAACGCTGACGTCAGTGTATAGTGTCGAGGCCGAAATGTCAAAATTCGATTTTTTAACAAAACGCTTGAGCTTTTCTTGAGAGCTTCAAGCTTTCTTTATTCTATTTCTTTTATGGAAATTCAAGACGACATGTAGAACAAAAGAAGCAAACAAAAGAGAAACGTCTAATTTTTGTGGAGGGCCTTAAAAAACAAATGAGTGTCATGGATCAAACTGAACACTCGCAGTCAATTTTTCAGGTTTTGTCTCTTTTCAGAATGTCATGGAAGACCAAAACAAGCAGAAAAGAAAACAAAAGACGAACGCCTAATTTCTACGAAGAAGAGTTTTCTGAAAGTAAAAAAAATAAAACAAATGAATGTCGTGGGTGAAATAGAAAACACTCTAAGTTTTAAGCAAAAATTACGTTCGCAGACTTTGACTCGTTTCAGAACGAGCAGAAAAGAAAACAAAACACGAACGCCTAATTTCTATGAAGAAAAGTTTTCTACAAACAGAAAAACACGAAACAAAACAAATGAATGTTGTGGTTGAAATAGAAAACACTTTGAGTTTTAAGCAAAAATCACATTTTCAGATTTTGTCTCTTTCCAGAACGACCAAAACGAGCAGAAAACAAAACAAAAGACGAACGCCTAATTTTTTTGAAGAGTTGTCTAAAAACAGAAAAGCCAGAACAAATGAATGTCGTGGATGAAATAGAAAACGCTTTAAGTTTTACGCAAAAAACACATTTTCAGATTTTGTCTCTTTTCAGAATGTCATAGAAGACAAAAACGAGCTGAAAAGAAAACAAAAGACGAACACCTAATTTCTATGAAGAAGAGTTTCCTAAAAACACAAAAAAAATAAAACAAATGAGTATCGTGGTTAAAATAGAAAACGTTCTAAGTTTTAAACAAAAATCACGTTCGCAGATTTTGTCTCTTTTCAGAACGTCATTGAAGACCAAAACGAGCAAAAAAAGAAAACAAAAGACAAACGCTTTATGAAGACAATTGAGTGTCGTGGACGAAACTAAAAACCTTGAAATTTCAGCAATAACTTCTTTTGCTTTTTTCTTTAGACTTAAAGAAAAAAAATCTCACTATCTCTTCTTCATTTTTTTTAAATATTTTTTGTTTTTTCTTGTTTGTATTTTATTTTTGTTTTCGAGAAACAATCGAAATCAAAATCGAAATCTAATAAACGGTTAATCGTTTTTTTGTTTTTTTTTCTTGTTTCTCGCGAAGAAAAAGAAGAAGAGAGGCGACGTTGCAGTAAGATTTTCTCTTTCTCTGCTTCTATGAGAAAAGAAACAAATGAAGAAAAGGCGATCGACTTTCCTAAGTTATTTATCTTAAAAAAAAAAAAAAACTTCGATGTTTTTTTTTGACGAAGAGGAAGAAGAAATCGAATCGACGATCTTTGTTTTTTGTTTTGTTTAATTATTTTGTTTGAAAAACAATTTTTTGTTCTTTCTTTTATTTCGACGAAGCAACGAAAAAGTAAAAAAAGTTTTCTTCTAAGTTTCCTCGCGAATCGACGGTGTTTTGTTTTGCCTTTAGATGAGAAAAAAAAAACAATCGCAATTTCTCTTTTTTTTATGTTTTTGTTTTCGAGGAATAATGGAAATCAATAGTTTTCTAATAAACGGTCGATTGTTTTTGTTTTTGTTTTTGTTTTCTCTTTTTTTGTTGACAGAAAAAAAAAGAAAGGAAGCGTTTATAAACAATCGAAATTTCGTCGCGAATCGATGGTCTTTTGTTTTTTCCATTTTTTTTTAATCAAAAGAAAATATCGCAATTTCTCTTCATTTTCTTTTTTTTAATCAAAAGAAAATAACACAATTTCTCTTTTTTTTCCGTCTTCTCTTGATTATTATTTGTTTTTGTTTTCGAGAAACAATCGATCACTTTCTTGTTTTCTTTTTTTTTTGGCACGGAAAAGAGAAAAGATTAAAAAGAAGAGAGTAGGACGTAAAATAAAAATGTAAAATGTCCTCTTTTTTTGCTTCAGTATCACTCGGTATCAAATGAAGGCCAGATCGAGATGAACACTTGACTGACCTAAAGACGTGCAGCATTTATTTCAAATGTTCCTTGATCACTGGTGTATGTGTGGCGGGCCTAAGCATAGTATGACATTTATTTAACAAGTTTTTTGAGTCGTCCGGTATATTTTTAATATGAAGTATTCAATCAGTTTCAAATAAATGAAGGCCAGATGGAGATTAATGTCCTAAGAGCGCACGCCATTTATCTAACAATTTTTTTTGGTCCCCCGGTATTTTTCGTTCTGACATTTCAATCAATTTCAAAAGCATTTATTTGACTGTTCTCTTCGGCATTTGTTTTCCGTATAACATGTGATCGCTCGGTATTTTTGTTGGAGCGTTTTCGATTTGAAATAAACGAAGGCCAGAATTGAGGTGAATGTACGACGGATCTAAGAACGCATGACATTTATCGGTCCAATTTTTTTGATCGCCCGGTATTTTTTTTTGTTTTAACGTTTGGTCACTGTTTCTAAAAGAACAAATTCTTTCAAAAAGAAAATTAGAGGAGAAAAAGGAGCACACAATTTTTAAATGAGGATCTTCCAAAAAAAAACAAAAATGTCTTCCAAAAGAAAAAACGAAGAAATAGAAACACGTGTATTTTTTCCAAGAAGACTAACATGTGATGTCCAAATTGAATTTTCCACCCTCTTCCCTTTCAACGGCGTCAAATTTGTGTTTTTGGACAAAATCGTAACGTAACCTGAAGATGATCGCATCGAGTTTCCACCTGATTCCAGCCCGGCGCAGACTTATGAAGCAATCTCCAGTTATCGGCCGAATCGTCGAAGCGTTGAAAGTGTGACCGCGCTTTCGACATGTCATGCAAAATTTATTTCGCAGTTGGCTTGGTTACGACAGCTCCCGTCGGGAGCAAAAGACTTTGGCAAAATTCGATTTAGGACCGAGGAACGAAATTTAGGAAAATAATTTGGACGAGTCCGGTTCTGTTCAACCAACCAAACATCCATACTCTTAAAACAACAGAGTTGAGATTTCTTTTCCCTCCGAAATTCTCCATTAGATCCAAAAACATCCAAAACAAGTGCCAAATTTTTTCCCAAAAGTTTGACAATCACTTCAATCTTTTCCTCAATAGATGGCGGTAGTGATGAATAAAGTGAGGTGACTTACCATCGCAATCTCCGCCCCCTTTTCCCCTAAGCAGCCTGGAAATGGCGGAAACACTGGGCGCCGTGCTCCTGTCACAGATCCCCTCCTTGACGAGGCGATCCCGGATTTCCCAGCTGAAAATCGACGGGTTTTCCCTCTTGTACTGCTCGATGCGTCCCTCGACCTCCGGGGTGGCCACCCTCGGCTTCGAACCGCCGATGACGCCGGGCCTGATCGAGCCGGTCTCCTGCAAAACGTCGTCGTTAAGTCTTGGAAGTCTGAACTCGAGCTGGGTTGAAAAAAATGTGCAAAAGAAGCCAGGGGAAATTGGATTCATTACGGACCTGGTATCTGTTGAGGATTTTGCTGACGCAGCCGTGCGAGACCCTCAGCTGTCTGGAGATGACGCAGGGCCGGACCCCCGCCGCCGCCAGCTCCACGATTTTCAAGCGGATGTGGTTCGGAAGAGGACGCCCGTTGATGAAAACACCCCCCAGTTGATTGACACGACCTTGACCTAGAAACAAAAGCGAAATACAGTATAATACAACAATAAAAATCGTTCGCCAACAGATGGCGTTGTTAAAATTTTTAATTTTGTGAAACTACATCTGTTTGAGCCCAATCGGAATTGAAACTGAAAGTTACTGCAAGTAAAAGCTCGATGGATTTTTGAGCGCTTTTCTTAAAACAATTGCATGGCGAAGCAGAGCCATCTGTTGGTAGTTGACGCAATTAATTTAGTTAAGGAAACGACTTGTTGATTAAAAAAAAGAAAAAAATTAAACATAAGCAATTGGTTTAAGAAATCGTCTTTACTTTGGCGGTCTATCAGGAAAATGCAATGGAAATGTCTTAGCCAGCGACATCTACCGTACGTTAACGAAATTAATTCAACCACGAAAAGCGAGAGTGATCTCTTATTGAAAAGGTAATTGAACGTGAAGATTGGTTTAAACAATGAAGTCTTGCGTCATTATTTCGGCAAATTATCAAAAAATGCGCAAGAAAAAAAGAAAGAAAGAAGGAAAAGAAAGAAAGAAAACGAAGAAATAAAAGAAAGAAAAGAAAAGAAAGAAAAGAAAAGAAAGAAAAGAAAAGAAAGGAAGAAAAGAAAGGAAGAAAAAAAATTAAACGAAAGCATTTGATTGAAGCTGTAAAGTGTTTCGTCATTACTTCCACATCACTACTTCAGAGAACTATAAAAAAATGCGACAGAACAGCGACATCTATTGTCCATCGAGGGTATTAATTCGACTATCAGAAGTGACTGACGTATTTGCGAATAAAAAAATTGGTTTATGACGCTAATGTTTCTCGTCTTTATTTCGGTGATTTATCAAGAAAACGTGACAGGCACCAGCGACATCTATGGCATGTTAACGAAATTAATGCGACTACGGAAAGTGAGTCTTACCGAAAAAAAAAAAATTTAATGCAAGTTCGTTTAAGAAGTGAAGTTTTTGCCGTTACTTTGGCTAATTACTAAACAAATACGGCAGAACCGCGGCATCTATTGTTCGTTGACGTAATTAATTCGACTACGAAATGTGACAGTGACGATACTTGCGAAAGAAAAGGAAACGTAAGCGTTCAGTTTAGATGGCAAAGTTTTTCATCACTGTTTAGTCGACCTACCAAGAAGATGCGACAGAGCCAGCGACATCTACCGCATGTTGACGAAATTAATTCAGCTATGGAAAGCGACAGTGATTCTTATTGAAAAAAATAAAAATAAACTGTGAGCAATTGATTTAAACTTCGATTGATTTCGTCAATATTTCAGCGACTTACTAAAAAAATGCGAGAGAATCGCGACATCTACTGTACGTTGACGGAATTAATTCGACTACAAAAACGACAATTTGAAAAATATTCAAATTTCCATAATACTATTCAAACCACCTTACTTACTCAAATATTTCCATCTAAACAAATCAAGGTAACGTAGCGCCATCTATTGAACGTTTTCGTTAGGTGCGTGTCGAACACGAAATTGAACATTGAAGATGTTAATCGTTTGAAAGGTCGAGTTTTTAATTGCTGTGGCTTCATCAAGAAGACGTGATGGAAATATCTCAATCAGCGCCATCTACTGAGGCTTAGGCCGATCGGATTTGACTTCATAATGAAAACCGACAATCGCGAACCAATTGCAACATTTCATGGAGCTACCTAGACACTAGAAATTCAGATATTTCTTGGTGCGTTCCTCGAGTTAAATTGCCGGACGGAACAGTGCCATCTGTCGAAGACTTTCGTTAATAATTTGATGGAGAAAATTCTTAATTACGGTTCAAACCGTCAAGTTTATAATTTGAATCTTGAATTCGTTTTAGAATCAGCGCCATCACACTTAAACATTTGCAACTTACAGAAGGTTTCAATAATTTTTGAAGTTAAGTTGAAGGATAAAACAGAAAACTGTAGTTAATCACAAAGAATCGGTTTATCAAAATGGTGAAGACGATCGCTTCCCTATTTTTTTTGTTTGCAGGAAAAAGCTCAACCTCTTGAATGTTAATAACATTATTAATTTGTTGATTAATAAATAAAAAAAAGTAAAAAAATAAACCAAAAAAACAAAGCGCAAAGTTGCTAATCAAAAAAAAAAAAGAAATGGTAGCGTCCTTGCTCGATTACTTAAGGATGAAAGACTCGTTTTGTAACTGTCAATTAGCGCCATCTGTCGATCACAATCGGGATTAATTTTGTAATTAATGAAAAAAAAACGCAAAAGAAACATTCTTTCACCGATGTTCTCAAGGATGAGAAACTCATTTAGCCAACAAGTTTCGATTATTTTTTTTTTTTTGGACGACTTGCCAGCTAACCAGCGCCATCTGTTGAACTCTGTCGAAATGAATGTACTTACAACCAAAAATCTTCACAAATTTCATATTTTTGAATCGCAAAATGTTGTGTTTAAATGGAAGGAAGAAGTAGAATGAAATCTTCTGTAAATAGAAGAACACAATGAAAGGAATCTCTTGGGAAAAGGTAGAAAGCAATCAATTAACGATCGAGCGAGATTTCGAGTGGCTTGGTGCTGTGGTCATTTAGGTTGTGTTAGACGAAGCAAAAGAGGCAAAGAGAATCGCTGGTTATTATTACGGCGGCTTATTTTACTTTTCCCGGTTTATTGTCCGGGCCCAGAGCGTGATGATTTTCGAGTGGACTCGGCTAATCCGATTTTACAACACAAATAGCAAGTCGGGCGACACGATGCTCGTTCTTTTCTTGTGCCTTCGCCTTAGATGAATGAGCCGTCGACTTTCACCTGCAGCAAAATATTTATTTATATAACAATCGCTCGCCTTTTGCTCGCGCTAGATGCTGGAAACAATGATGGAACAGTTACGCAAAGCGGATTTCGATTGTCTCGTTGACAACTAGTACAAATCGGCGTTCATTCGTTTTTCTGGTAGCGGCGACAGTGTTGCAATTCAATACTTTGTTTCAACCAACTTGACTCAAATATTGGATCGCATTCCTCCGCATAGAATACATTTAAATAATCCCGAGACAATAACTCGCCCCCTCCCCCCTTTAAGGGTTACAGAATATTTTTCTTTAAAAAAACTGATCGAAGTTACATCTCAAAATACATATACATAAAAACCTACGGTCTAGGACAACAGAAAAAACAATGAAAATAACTCAAAATCGTCAATTTATTTACAAGTAAATTTTTTTTAATGAAATTAATTTCGGCGAGGTCCAATAGATGGCGATGATTATATCTCGTTTCCCTGATAATGATAGATGGTCGATGGGTTCAGAGCCTGGCTAAATAGCTAGATTCTCAACCTCAACAGTAGCTTTCAATTGTTTTTGGCACTTCTCCGAAATTCAATTTAACTTGAAAGAATTGCCAAAAACAATTGAAAGCTGCTGCAAAATTGCAAATGTTTAATTCGATTTATTTTTTGAAGTTTAAAAAATGAACGTCGCCCAAAATTTGAGTTACAAGTTATAAGTAAGATGGCGCTTATTAAATCTATATTGTTTAAGGTGAATTTGTTGTGTGAATTTGCTGTCAAGAGATGGCGTCAGTTAAATCTGATTTTTGTTGTGAATTGAATGTCTTTGCACGAAATACAAAACTCAAAAAAAATGTTAAACAAAATTTGAGGTCGAAAGATGGCGGACGTAAGTACATTTTGCCGTCAATCGTCAATAGAAGGCGCTTACCAAATCTGAGTCTAAAATTATTACGAAATACAAAAAAATTAATATCACACATTTGGGCAACAAGTGCTCACTGAAGCCGAAAGATGGCGTACATTTTGCCGCCGCGAGTGAGCGCCTGCTAAATCTGATTTTTCTAAGTGATTTCTTCATTCTTTTTACAAAATTCAAAGAAAACGAACTTAAAAAATATCGATTAATTAATTATTTTGAGCGGTAAGTACCTCTTGAAGCCGAAAGGTGGCAGAGTTAACAGCGTTTGCCATCAAGAGGGGGCGCTTACTAAATCTAACTTCTAAAGTGACTTCTTTACAAAACGCAAAATATATTCCGTTTCTTTCTTTTTTTATCGAACCTGTCAAATATTTCAGAGGTTGGTAACTTTACCTGAATGTTAGGAAATTTCAAAAATAAAAGCAGGGTGCCAACAGAAACCCTAGAAGTTTGACACTGACAGATAATATAGAAAAAACAAACGACAAAATCAAACGTGTTTTAAGTCTGCCGCAGATTTCTTTTTTTTTTTTTTTTGAAAGATCGTCGATCGTCTTTTGTTTTTCTCCGTTCATATTGTCGCACTATGAAACGACAAAATCAAGCATGTGAAAAACAAAAGTCGATGCGCCGAGGACTGAAAGACTGAAAGAAAGCAGCCAAGTGTTTCAAATGTGCCGCAGGTTTCTTTTGTTTTGGGATGATCGTCGATCGTCTTTTGTTTTTATTTTCGTTCACGTCGACGAAAACCAATCGCAATGTGAGAAGACAGAGTCAAACGTGCGAAAAACAAAAGTAAATGCGCCAATGACAAGATTGAAAGAAAATAGCGATTTTCATCAACTGCGCCGCAGGTTTCCCTTTTCTTAAGAAGATCGTCGATTGTCTTTTGTTTTTCTTCGTTCGTATTCTCGAAAATTAACCACGCCATGAAACGACAAAATCGAACGTGCGAAAAACGAAAGTCGACGCGTCTATGAAAAGTCTGAAGGAAATCAGCGATTATCGTCGAATATTTTAAGTGTGTCGCTGGTGTCTGATTTCTTAAAACGATCGTCGATTGTCTTTTGTTTTTCTTCCTTGGTATTGACGAAAACTAATGTTAACGAAACGACAGAGTCAAACGGAAGGAAGACAAAAGTCCAAACGCCAGTGAAATGACCGAAGGAATGAGACAATTTTCGTTGGGATGTTCTAAGTGCGTCGCAGATTTTTCTTTTTTTCAAAAGAATTGCCGATTGTCTTTTGTTTTTCTTCATTCGCTTTGCTTCTTTTTTTCTTCATCATTTCAGTGGCGCAGTTTAGCCGTTCGCCTTCGTCTCGTATTTCGATTAATTTTCGTCGATTGTTCTGAGTGTGCGGCAGATTTTTTTTTCTCAAAAAGATCGCCGATCGTCTTCTGTTTTTCGTTATTCATTTTATTCTCTCTTTCTCTCTCGCACTCAGTCTCAGCCATTAGCGCATCTATTTGCGTTTTCCTGTCGTTCGTCTTGATTTAGCATTTCGATTGATTTTCGTCGGTCGATTGTTCCCGAGTGCATCGCAGATTTCTCTTTTCTCAAAACGATCGTCGGTCGTCTTTTGTTTTTCTTCATTTATTTTGCTTGTCTTTCTCTTTCTCTCTGTCTTTCCGTGAACGCATCGACTTTTGTTTTCTCGCGTTCGTCTTCGTTTCATATTTTCGGTTTTCATCGATTTTAGTTTTCTGACGCATTCTCGCTTTTCGCTTAAAAAAAAACGAACATCGATTGTTTCCTCCGTTCTCTTCTTTCTTCATTTGCACTTTGCATTTCGGTTTCATTTTTGATTAGGACGAAGAGTTTGGTCCGAAATTGCGTTTCGGTGCAACTCGGTTCTTGGTCCATCGAAAGAAGAAATGCGACATTGCCTGTTTGTCTCCGCCGCCCCCTCGCAACCCTCCGTTTTTTTGGGGTTTTCGAGAAAATTCGCGCTCGCTCCCTACTTAACGTGCGCCAATGAGATTGACGCAAGCACGAAATCGAATTAATTCGAAAACAGTTGAATTGATTTGAGTCGTATTAAGAAATCGTTCGCCTTCAATTTTCTTTTGTTCTCCCCCAGCAGATCGTCTTTTGTTTCGTTTTTGTTTGCCGTCTGAGCTTTGTCGCAGATTTCTTCCCCAATTGAACATCGATTGCATGCATTTTTCTGTTCTTTCTTCATTTGTTTGGGATAATAATTAAAAGAACTGAATTTGATTTGGTTAATATCATCGTCTTTGATCGCAAGTATCTTTCGTTCTCCGTCGGATCGCGTTTTGTTTTCTTTCCTTTGTTTTTCGCTTTTCCTCGGGGTTGTTTTCGTTTTCGCGTCGATCGTCTTTCGTTTTGCTCGGTTTTGAAGCGAACCGAATCGAAGCAGTTTCGGCCGGAAACTAAAGAACGCACGTTCGAGAGGATCTGCGCCAATTGGATTGAGTTTTCCTGAGGAAACGCGCATAAAAAGTTGAGTGGAAAAAAGAAAGAGCACAAAACTCAAGGAAACGTCGCCCGCTTTGACGCCAGAAAGTAAGAAGCTTGCGACTCTTTTGGAGTCAACTCAAAAGTCGATCAAACGCGCCCCGGAATTTAGGCACAATTTTGTTCCTTTTTTTTCCTTTGATGTTACAAAAGTATGTTTTGCGGTCAAAATATAGCGGGCCTAAGCACATTTTGTCGGCGTTTATCAAATCTGAACGTTTTTAAACCGAATTTGTTTTTTTTTTGTTACAAAACATAGAAGAAGACGCAAATTGCAATTGTAAGCAAACTCCCAATAACAAATTAACGTCGGTAGTGCTCCAAAGATGGAGGTACTCAACAGGCCGAGCAAATTTCGCGGTGCAAATAAAATTTTCATCGTCGGGAGAACGATTTGTTTTTCGTTTCCTCTAATATCATAACTTCCACTTTCAATTTTCACATTTTCGTCCGAAATTAGCATAAAACTACAACGAAACACATTCGAGAATGTTAGTTTCGTGCCTCTCCGCCGCAAGAATTTCCGAAAGCGCGCGAAAATCCGACGAAAACCAAGAGAAACGCGAAAACTCTGGAGACTTCAACGTTCGACTAGACGACGAACCCGAAAGGGCCCGCCTCGCTTTTTCCACTAATTAACCGGAAATTCTCGTCGAAATTTCGCTGGCGTTAATGTTAATAAAAAAGGAACCCCCCCTGCATAATGATCAAAGAAGACGCCCCCCCCCCCGACGCAATGAACCCGAAAATATTTTCCGCTCGACCGATTCTATGTTATTAATAAGAAAGAAACAAAAGAAAAACGATCGCTGCCGATTTTCTGGTCGATCGTCGCGAGGGTAACACAACAGTACAAGAAAAATCGTTTAACCCCCCCCTCTCCGCCTTATATTAAACGTAAATTTACATTTGGGTGACTGAATTGACAAAATAAAAAATAAAATAGGAATTGTTGTTATTATCGGAAATATCTCAGTCAAACTCCCCCCCCCCGCTACCTTTATAACAAAAAAAAATGTCAGAGTCCCCCCACGTTTCCTCGACTACTGTTAGATTCGACGGTGCGTTTTAATTCGGCTACATTCGATGTAATTTGCGGATTAAAAACAAATGAGGGAAGAAATTACAATTGTCACTCGCCAGGGAGTTTCCTGGAGTCCTAATCGATCGAGAATTAATTCGGCCAGCCCCCCCCCCACTTTCGTAATAATTAAAGAAACCACCCCTCGCTTGCAACTACATACGACGGCGATTGCGTATCAAGTTTCGAGTCAGTCACGTTCTGTGTGATTACGGAACGAAAAACAAAAGAACCAAAATATCGAAACTGTTTTCTATCAAGATGGTTTCCTGGGTGATCGACTTAACCTCCCCCTCTTCCCCCGGCCCCATTATAGTAATTCAAAACCCTTTTGTTAACAACATCGATTTTTTTTCAATTTTAACTCGGCCGCGTTCGCCGTATATAACGAATAAAAAACAAAAGACGGTGAAGGTCAAGATTATTTCTTATCAGGCTGGTTTCCTGGGTGACCGACTTAACCCACCCCCTCCCAAAAAAAAGAGAATCGGGAGAAACCGTTCATAACTGCGTTCAGGGACGATTCTTTTCTTCACTCGGCCGCATACGATGTATTTAATAAACAAAAAACAAAAGAAAGAGCTTGTATCTTATCATGCTGGTTTCCTAGGTTACTAACTAACACCCCTCCACCCTAAAAAAAATCAAAGAAAAGTTGTCGGGAAACCCCTCGTTTAACACTGATTTTTTTTAAACTTGCTTTAATTCTGCTGTATTTAACGAACAAAAAACAAAAGAAAGGAAAATTGTTTCTTGCCAGGCTAGTTTCCTAGATGATCGACTTAACGCCCCCTTCATCCCCCCCCCCCAAAAAAAAAAGAGCACAGTCACTAATCCCTTCCTTTACAATTGCGTTCAACGATGATTTTTTTTTTGAGTGTTTAACTTGGCCGCATTCGATGTGGTAATTAATGAACAAAAAACAAAAGAAACAAAAGACCAAGCTTCTACAATATCAGGCTGGCTTCCTAGGTGGCCAATTAACCACCCCCCATCCAAAAAAATCGAAGAAAAATCGCCAGGAGCCCCCTCGTTTACGATTACGTTCAACGTCGACTTTTTTTCAACTTGCTGCTGCATTTAACGCACAAAAAATAAAAGAAAGAAAAATTATTTCTTGTCGGGCGAGTTTCTCAGGAGATCGACTTAACGCCCCCTCCCCAAAAAAAAGCAGCCATTAAGCCCCTCGTTTACAATTGCGTTCAACGACGATTTTTTTTTGAGCTTTTTAACTCGGCCGCATTCGAAGTAGTATTTAATGAACAACAAACAAAACAAAGAAAAGAACTGGTTTCCTAGGGGCCCAATTAACCTATCCCCCCCTCCTCAATGCCACAAAATCAAAGAAAAATCGTCAGCTACCTCTTCGTTTACAATCAGGTTCCACATCGATTTTTTTTTAATTTTAACCTAATTTTAACGATCAAAAAACAAAAGAAGGAAAAGTTCTTACTAGGCTGGTTTCGACTTAACCCCCCCCCCCACCTTCCCAAAAACCATCAGCAATCCCCTTATTTATAATTGCGTCCGACGACGATTCTTTTAGACTTTTGAACTCGGCCGCGTTGGATGTATCTAACCAACGAAAGAAAAAACAAAAGAAGGAGAAGATTGAAAACTCTTTTTCTCAGGCGGTTTCCTAGATGAATCGACGACTTAACGCCCCCCCCCCTCTTCACCATAACAAAAAGAAAATATTATCAAAAACCCTCTCGCTTTTACTTACGTTACGTTCGACGGCTCGAGTCGCGTTCGACGACGTAACGAGTTGATGGCGAGGAAAAAGAAAACAAAAGAATCGAATTGCTTGTTGTCAGTGCCGTTCACAGGCTGATTTCCTGGTCAATCGAGCGGATTTCTCGGTCGATTTGGCAGAAACTTAAGCGGCCGAAACGTTCGAGGCGAGCGCTCGTCGCAAAGAAACCGGAAAAATCGATTGTGATCGCCTGGTCCGCACGAGGGTGAGACGGAAGGGGGGAGGTGGGGGGAGCAGGGATTGTGCAACCGAAGAATTTTAATTGGTGATGAAAATTGACTTCCTGCTTTTTACATCGCGAAGAAAATGAAGCGCTTGTAGAAACATATTAGGGAAGAAAGAACGAACGAGAGAGACTTCGTCGAATTGTTGGGATTGACAAGGCGCAATCTAGTAAGTTGGTCGCAACCGCAACACCCATGAGCTCTTCAAGAGCTGGAATCTGGTAAAGTAATAAGAAAGGTTTAATTCAGCAATCGACTTTTTGCCTCTTCTTGCTTCTCTCTGTTCGATAATCGTCGATATGTTCCGTGCGTCAGGTTCGATCGCCCTTTGTTTTCTTGTTCTTGAGAGAAAATGTAAGAAAAAGAATTGAATTTCGTGATTCTGCTTCTTTTGAGCGATTACCTCTTGTTTTCTTAGTTGAAAATTAAAAGATAAAAATTGTTAACTCGATGTCTTTTGTTTCCTTTCTTATTTTCTTTAAGTCAATTATTTTTTTTCTGTTTTTGATCGAAACTTACAAAAAAATGTTAACCGGTAGCCGAAAACGCCCGTCGCCTTTTGTTTCTTTTTTTATTTCTTTCAAGTCAATTATTTTTCTTCATTCGATCTTCTCTTGTCTTAGCTTGGTTTGAAGGCTTCCGCGGACTCTCAGAGTCTTCACAGCAGCAGCAGCGATCACATCAGCAGCTACAGCCTCCAACGAAGCCCTGAAGAAGTCCACGGCGAGATGGACGCGGTTCCCAACCCGAAAACCAAGATTGTGATTCTTTTGTCTTCTTGATCGAAAATTTTTAAAAACAATGAAAAAAATTGCGTAATTCTGCAATCAACGTCAGGCTTGCTCTGTTTTCAATTGTTTCTCGACATTTGCGCTTTCTTCGTTCGATTGTCTTTTGTTTTCTTTATGGAAAAACTAAAAAAAATTGCCGAATTTCGCGAGCCTCTGATCAAAGGGCATTAATTTTCACTTCTTCGCGTTTTCACTTCCTACCGCCCGACGTTTTCCTTTCATTGTCGATCTTCTTTTGTTTTTCTCGTTCGAAAGTTAAGGAAAAAGAAAGAAATTCGTACGAGCGTTCGTGCAACTTTGTCTTTTGTTTCATTTTTTGTTTCTCTCATGTCAATTACTTTTCTTCATTTGTTCATCTTCTACGTTCTTGATCGATAATTTTTAAGAACAGTGAAAAAAATTACGTAATTCTGCAATCAACGTCGGACTTGCTTTGTTTTCCAGTCACGTTCAATTGTTTCTCGACTTTTGCACTTTCTTCGTTCGATGGTCTTTTGTTTTCTTCGCGGAGGAAGTAAAAAAATTGCTGAATTTCGCGAGCCTTTGATCAAAGGGCATTAATTTTCACTTCTTCGCGTTTTCACTTCCTACCGCCCGACGTCTTCCTTTCATCATCGATCTTCTTTTGTTTTTCTCGCCCGAAAGTTAAGAAAAAAGAAAGAAATTCGTGCGAGCGTTCGTGCAACTTAAGGAAGAAGGAAGAGAAATAATCGTGCGTCGTTCGGTGTCTTTTGTTTCATTTTTTGTTTCTCTCAAGTCAATCATGTTTCTTCATTTGCTCATCTTTTGCGTTCTTGATCGAAAATTAAAAAAGAAATTAAAATAGTTTCGTAATTCTGCAATCAACGACAGCAGCTTCATTTTTCAGTGGTTCAATTGTTTCGATAGTCTTTTGTTTTCTTCATCGAAAATTAAAAAGAAATAATTAATAGCTGAGAACGGTCGACATCTTTTGTTTCATTTGTTTATCTCTCTCAAGTCAATTGTTTTTCCTCATTTGCAATGTTTTCTGTTTTCTTGATCGAAAATAATAAAAAAAAAGTTTCGATTGTTTCATTAGTCCTTTGTTTTCTTCGTCGAAAATGAGAAAAAAATAATAATTAATAGCTGAAAACGCTTGACGTCTTTTGTTTTATTTTTTTTTTGTCTTTCTCAGGTCAATTGTTTCTCCTCATTTGATATGTTCTCTGTTTCCTTCATCGAAAATAATTAAAAAAAAGATTCGATTGTTTCAATAGTCTTTTGTTTTATTCATCGAAAATTAAAAGAAAATAATAATCAATAGCTGAAAACGCTCGACGTCTTTTGTTTTCTTCTTTTATCTCTCTCAAGTCACGTTCAATTGTTTCTCCTCATTTTGAAATGTTCTCTGTTTTCTTCATCGAAAATAATTTTAAAAAAAGGTTGGATTGTTTCAATAGTCTTTTGTTTTTTCATCGAAAATTAAAAGAAAATAATAATCAATAGCTGAAAACGCTCGACGTCTTTTGTTTTATTTCTTTTTGTCTCTCTCAAGACAATTTTTTTTTCTCATTTGAAATATTCTCTGTTTTCTTGATCGAAAATATTTTAAAAAAATGCTTCGATTGTTTCAATAGTCTTCTGTTTTTTTCATCGAAATTTAAAAAAATAATAATAACTAATAGCTGAAAACACTCGACGTCTTTTGTTTCATTTTTTATCTCTCTCAAGTCATTTGTTCCTCCTCATTTGAAATGTTCTCTATTTTCTTGATCCAAAATAATTTAAAAAAAAAGACTAACCGGTGGCCGAAAACCCTCGTCGTCTTTTGTTTCTTTTTTTTTAATTTCTTCAAGTCATTTATTTTTTAGTCAATCAACTTTTGCCTTTTCGACGACTTTTTTTTTAGAAAGAATGACAAAAGTTGCGTAATTCTGTAAACAACGTCAAGCTTGCTTTGTTTTTCAGTCACGTCAATTGTTTCTCGACTTTTGCGCTTTCTTCTTTCGATAGTATTTTGTTTTCTTCGTCGAAAAGGTCGAAAATATTTGCCAAATTTCGCGTGTCTCTGATCGAAACGAAAGGCATTAAATTACGTCGTTCGCTTCTTCACGCTTTAACTTGCGTTCGATCGGCGTTTTTCTTTTGTTTTTCTCGCCCGAAAGTTATGAAACGAGAAATAAAGAAAGGCAAGGACGCGTCGTACGATGTCTTTTGTTTCAAACTCTCTCACTTTCTCAAATCGATTAGTTTTCATCATTAGATCGTCTTCCGTCTTCATGACTTTATCGCTCAGTGTCTTCTCTCTCGTTCAATTGTTTCTCGACTTTCGTCGATTATCTTTTGTTTTTGTTTTCCGTTCACACCGACGAAAACTGATGGCAATGTGGAACGACGGAGTCGAACGTGTGAGAAACGAAAGTCGACAACGAGACTGACCGAAAGAAAAAGAAGCAGTTTTCGTCGAGGGTTCTCTTTTCTTAAAAGGATTGGCTTTTGTTTTTCTTCGTTCACATCGTCGAAAATTAATCGCACTATGAAACGACCAAATTAAGCACGTGAAAAACAAAAGTCGATGCGCCAATGAGAAGACTGAAAGAAAGAACCGATTTTCGTCAAGCGTTTTAAGTATGCCGTAGTAGGTTTCTCTTTTCTTAAAAAGAACGTCGATTATCTTTTGTTTTGCTTCGTTGATATCGTCGAAAATTAATCGCACTTTGAAACGACCGAGTCAAACGGTGTGAAAAACAAAAGTCGTTGCGCCAATGACTGAAAGACTGAAAGAAAGACGTGATTTTCGTCAAGTGTTTCAAGTGTGCCGCAGGTTTCTTTTTCTTTTTAAATAATCGCCGATCGTCTTTTGTTTTTTTTTGTTCATTACATGGACGAAAACTAATCGTAATGTGCGGTGTGGAAAACAAAAGTCGATGTGCCAATGACTGAAAGACTGAAAGAAAGAAGTGTTTTGAGTATGCAGCAGGTTTCTCTTTTCTCAAAAAGATCGTCGATTGTCTTTTGTTTTTCTTCGTTCGTATTGTCGAAAATTAACCGCGCCATGAAACGACAAAATCGAACGTGCGAAAAACAAAAGTCAATGCGTCAATGAAAAGTCTGAAGAAAAGCAGCGATTTGCGTCGAGTATTTTAAGTGTGTCGCGGGTTTCTGTTTTCTTAAAACATCGTCGATTGTCTTTTGTTTTTCTTCCTTGGAATCGACGAAAATTAACGTTAACGAAACGACAGAGTCAAACGGAAGGAAACAAAAGTCGAAACGCCAATGAATTGGCCGAAGGAACGAAACAATTTTCGTTGGGGTTGTTCTAAGTGTGTCGCAGATTTTTCTTTTTTCAAAAGAATTGCCGATTGTCTTTTGTTTTTCTTCATTCGCTTTGCTTCTTTTTTTTTCATCACTTCAGCGGCGCGGTTTCGCCGTTCGCCTTCGTCTCGTATTTCGATTAATTTTCGTCGATTGTTCTGAGTGTGCGGCAGGTTTTTCTTTTATCAAAAAGATCGCCGATTGTCTTCTGTTTTTCGTCATTCACTTTTATTCTCTCTTTCTCTCTCGCGTTCGGTCTTAGCCAATAGCGCATCTATTTGCGTTTTCCTGTCGTTCGTCTTGATTTCACATTTCGATTGATTTTCGTCGGTCGATTGTTCTTGAGTGCACCGCAGATTTCTCCTTTCTCGAAACGATCGTCGGTCGTCTTTTGTTTTTCTTCATTTATTTTACTTGTCTCTCTCTTTCCCTCTGTCTTTTCGTTAACGCATCGACTTTTGTTTTCTCGCTTTCGTCTTCGTTTCATATTTTCGGTTTTCATCGATTTTCGTTTTTCTGTCGCATTCTCGCTTTTCGCTTAAAAAAACGAACGTCGATTGTTTCCTCCGTTCTCTTCTTTCTTCACTTACGTTTCGCGTTTCGGTTTCATTTTTGATTAGGACGAAGAGTTTGATCCGAAATTGTGTTTCGGGGCAACTCGGTTCTTGGTCCATCGAAAGAAGAAATGCGACATTGCCTGATTGTTGCCCCCCCCCGCGACCCTCCGTTTTTCTGGGGTTTTCGAGAAAATTCGCGCTCGCTCCCTACCTAACGTGCGCCAATGAAATTCACGCGAGCACGAAATCGAATTAATTCGAAAACTGTTGAATTGATTTGATTCGAATCAAGAAATCGTTCGCCTTCAATTTTCTTTTGTTCCTCCCCCGGGCAGATCGTCTTTTGTTTCTTTTTTGTTTGCCGTCTGAGCTTTGTCGCAGATTTCTTTCCCAATTGACCATCGATTGCATGCATTTTTCTGTTCTTTCTTCAATTGTTTTGAATAATAATTAAAAGAATTGAAATTGATTTGGTTAATATCATCGTCTTTGATCGCAAGTATCTTTCGTTCTCCGTCGGATCGCGTTTTGTTTTCTTTCCTTTTTTTTCGCTTTTCCTCGGGGTTGTTTTCGTTTTCGCGTCGATCGCCTTTCATTTTGCTCGGTTTTGAAGCGAACCGAATCGAAGCAGTTTCGGCCGGAAACTAAAGAACGCACGTTCGAGAGGATCTGCGCCAATTGGATTGAGTTTTCCCGAGGAAACGCGCAAAGAAAATTGAGTGGAAAAAAGAAAGTGCACAAAACTCGAGGAAACGTCGCCCGCTTTGACGCCAGAAAGCAAAAAGCTTGCGACTCTTTTGGAGTCAACTCAAAAGTCGATCAAACGCGCTCCGGAATTTAGGCACAATTTTCTTCTTTTTTTTCCTTGGCTGATAGTCTTTTGTTTCTTCTTTTTTCTGCCCTTCTAGATCGATTGCCCGATTTCCATCAAATTTTCGTTGAGCGGGTCAATTTTTTACGCCTACCTTTCGTTCAGTCAAAACCAAAAACACAATAAAACAAAAAAAGATCGTCTCACCTTGGAAGGGATATCCAGAAAAACAGGGCCTATGCATAATTCCAAAATTGCCAGTAACAGTCATTTCGGTCCACCGTCGTCAAAGCGCGCTCATCAGTAACAGGTTCATCCGGAACTCACCAGCAGCAGCAGCAGGTCTTAGCCCCCCAAAAGCCCCTCGGAGTCAACAAAAAAAAAATAAACAAGAAACAGCACTGACACAACGCACAACGATGAGAGAGAGGCAAAAAAAAAACAACTGCCAACAAGCGCAAAACTCGGCGAAGGACGACGCGCTCTCGATCCGGCGGCGCTCCAAACCACTTGATCCTTGGAGACGCACTAAAAATATTTTGACTTAGAAACGACGTTTACGGCGAAAGCTCCGCCCCAACGACAACGCCCACCGCGATCTAAGGTCGTTTTTCGCCTGGCCCGGTGTAAATTACAATCGCCACAAAGGATCTCTTGGACACCATCCAACGACCCGAACGTGAATGAATAATGACATGTTATTTACTCCGATCGATTTTTATTATTGTGTGCGACACGCGAAACGCCCGGGACGGTTTGGCCTACATAGAAGCGCACGCATGCGTTTGTTTTTTCCTCGCGAAAAAACAATCGGTGGCTCATTTGGAGGAATACGCTCGGGGGTGTCGTAAAACGAAAGAAGTTGCGTCGCAGCGTGGGCCGAATGTTGACTGCGTTCCTTGGCCAAATTGGGGGGGCAATAACGCAGTAAAATTATAAAAATCGTTTATGTGGGATTATTAGTGACACCTGCGGGGTTTACAACCCCCGGGGGCGCAATCGAGAACCCCATTCAGGGATCCGTCGCGTCCGAACGGAACGCAATTTGAAACGATGGGAAGTCAGTCACAGGGGCGGCAAACTCAAAAATAAAAAAAACAAAATAATGACTTGTGCAATTGAATCGGCGTCCAATTGGAAACGACAGGATGTAAGAGAGGCGGGAAATTCAAAAATAGAAACAAAAATAACTGATTGCTAAAATTAAGTCGTAGGCAGTCCAAGGGGCCGATTTTCCGATTTGGAAATTCGAGTGTCTTGAGTTCAGTGGAATTGGCGGGAAATTTAAAAATTGTAGAAAGCATCAAGGGCGGGTAATTCAAAAATTAAAACATAAATAAGTAATTATTAAAACTAAGATCATTAAGAGCCATCGGGGGCCGATTTTTCTTTGAAATCTGATTAGGCGCAATTGGAAACGAGAGGAGGTAACGGGTGCAGGAAATTAAAAAAAATCTAAAGTAAAAAAGGCGGGAAATTCAAAAATAAATAGAAAATTCATGAGTTACTAAAACTGGGATTTTTAACAGCCCCCAGGGACCGACGTTTCTTCAAATGCCTTTGAATTCAATCGAACCGACGTAATTAGAAACGATAGGATGCAATAAAGATGGGAAATTTAAAAATAACAGTAAGTATTAAGGATGACATAGTCAAAAATGAAAACAAAAACAATTAATTTTTTATTGAAAATAAGATTAACAGTCCCTAGGGACCGATTCTCTTTAAAATTCGAGCACCTCGAACCCAATCGTACTGGAAACGACAGGGAGTAACCAAGGCGGGAAATTCAAAAACCGTAAGAGAGAAAAATTTTAAAAAGAAAACAAAAAGATACTTACCAAAATTAAGGGTCATCAAGAGCCCCCAGCGACCGATTTTTTATGAGTGACCTGAATTCTATCGAATCGATGCTTTTGGAAACGAATGAAAATGGAAAATTCGAAATAACAAGGGCGGGGAATTCAAAAATGAAAGCAAAAATTATTAATTATTAAAATTAAGTTATCAAGAGCCCCCAGGAACCGACTTTGCCTTAAAATTCGAGTGATTTAATCGAATCGGTGCCACTGGAAACAACGGGAAGTAACGGATGCGGACAATTCAAGCAAAAAGAAATAGAAAATAACAAAGCGGGAAATCCAAAAATAAATAGAATGTTAATGGATTGTTAAAATTGAGCCCCAAGGGACCGATTTTCCTTCAAAATCCAAATTCCTTTGAAGCGGAGTTATTAGTGACGATAGAAACAAATTCAAAATAATAGTAACCATTGAGAGTGAGATATTCAAAAATGAAAACAAAAACAATCGAATTTTTTTATTAAAATTAAGATTAACGGCCCCCAGGAACCGATTTTTCTTTTAAATTCGAGCGCCTTGAACCCAATCGTACTGGAAACGGCAGGAAGGAACCAAGGCGGGAAATTCGAAAAAGGAAGAAGGAAAAATTCAAAAAAGGAAACAAAAAGAGACTTATCCAAATTAAGAACCCCCAAGGGACCGATTTTTTAGGACTGATCTGAATTCTATCGAATCGATGCTGTTGGAAACGAGAAGAACTAATGATGACGGAAAATTCGAAAACAATAGGAAGTAACAAGGGCGGGAAATTCAAAAACAAAAGCAAAAATAATTAATTATGATAATTAAGATTATTGACAGCCCCTGGGGACCGATTGTTCCTTAAAATTCGATTGCCTTAAATTAATTGAATTGAATCGGCGAAATTGGAAACTACAGGATGTAAAAGAGCCGGGCAATTCAAAAACTGTTGATTGTTAAAATTAAGGTTCTTAAACAGCCCCCAGGGACCGATTTTCCGATTTGAAAATTCGAGTGTTCCGAATGGAATCGAATTGACGCAATTTGGAACGATGGGAGGTAACGAAGTCGAGAAATTCAAAAATTATAGAAAGTATCAAGTCCGGGAAAATAAAAAAATAAATTTTTTTAAATTAAGATTCTTAAGGGTCCCCAGGGACCGATTTTCCTTTAAAATTCGAGCGCCTCGTGTTGGAGATGACAGAATGTAACTAACGAAGGAGGGAAATTCAAAAACCATAAAAAGGGAAAATTTAAAAATATGAACAAAAATAAATAATTAATAAAATTAAGCTTATCAACAGCCCCGACGGACCGATTTTTTTGAGAGCTTTGAATTTAATCGAATTGATGGCGTTGAAAACGATAGGGAGTAATGAAGGCGAAACATTTGAAAACAGTAAGAAGTGACAAGGACGGGAAATTCAAAAATTAATGCAAAATAACAATTAATTATTAAAATTAGGATTATTAATTAACAGCCCCCGATGACCGATCGAATTCAATCGAATCGGCGCAATCGGAAACGACAGAAAGTATCAGAGGCGAGGATTAAAAAAAAAGAATAGGAAGTCACAAGGGTGGGGAATTCAAAAATGACAACAAAAATAAAAAATTATTAAAATTTAGATTATTAACAGCCCCCAGGAACCGATTTTTTTTTGAATGCACTGAATTCAATCGAATCGGATGCTGTTGGAAACGAGAGGCACTAATGAAGGCGGAAAATTCGAAAATAATATGAAGCAATAGGGGCGGGAAATTCAAAAATAAAAACAAAAATAATTAATTGTTAAAATTAAAAATATTAACAACTTCCAGGGATCGATTTTTCTTTAAAATTCGAATGCCTTGAATTCAATCGAATCGGCGCAATCGGAAACGACAGAAACTAACAGGGGCGAGGCGGGTAATTTAAAAATAGTAGGAAAGTAATAAGGGCGTGGAATTCAAAAACGAAAACAAAAATAAAAAACGATTAAAATTAAACATATTGATGATAGCCTCCAGGGATCGATTTTTCTTAAAAATTCAAATACCGAATAGTAGGAAGCAACGAAAGCGAAAAATGAAAAAATTATGATACAAAGTAATAAGGGCGGGGAATTCAAAATTGAGTATAAAAATAATTAATTAGTAAAATTAATTAAGGTGATTAAGGGTAGCACCCAGTGGCCGTTTGTGACGAGGTTGTTTTCACGGTTTTTTTCCAAACGATTTCCGATTGTCTTTTGTTTTTCCTTTTTTCACCCACACTGCATCTTTTTTTTTTCTTCTGCGTTGACGTTTCTGTTATTTGTCTTCTGCTTCATAAATAGATCTTCATTTGTTTTTGTTACGTTTTCTTTTAGTGTTCCGAAGTTTCCTCGCCAGCTTTATTGTCTAATGGATGTTCGATTGTTTTTTATTTATTTTGTCGTTTTCACTGTTTCTTTTCTTTTTTCGACAGCAACTTTTCTGCTGATCGTCAACTGTTTCATAACGATATCTTTTGATTTTATTAAATTCTCTTCCAATGTTCTGATTTTTCCTCGTTTTAGTTGATGCTCGATTGTCTTCTGTTTTTTATTTATTTGTTTATTTTTTTTGTTCTTAATGTTTCTTTTTTTTTGGAAAGCAACTTTTCTGCTAATTGTCAATTGTTTCATAACGATATCTTTTGTTTTTGTTGAATTTTCTTCCAATGTTCTGATTTTTCCTCGTTCTAGTTGATGCTCGATTGTCTTCTGTTTTTTATTTATTTGTTTATTTTTTTGTTCTCAATGTTTCTTTTTTTTTTCGATAGCAACTTTTCTGCTAATTGTCAATTGTTTCATAACGATTTCTTTTGTTTTTGTTAAATTTTCTTCGAACGTTCTGATTTTTTCTCGCAAGTTTCGTTTTCTTGTCTTTTGTTTTTTATTTATTTATTTGTTTTTTTTTTGTTTTCACTGTTTCTTTTTTTTGACAACGACTTTTCTGCTGATTATCAACTGTTTAATAACGATGTCTTTTGTTTCTATTAAATTTGCTTCGAACGTTCTATTTCTTTTTTCGCAAGTTTCGTTTTGTAGTTGTTGCTCGATTGTCTTTTATTTTTTATTTATTTTCACCGTTTCTTCTGTTTTTCGACAACGTTTCTGCTGATTGTCAACTGTTTCAGAAAAGGTACCTTTTGTTTTTATTAAATTTTCTTCGAATGCTCTGATTTTTCCTCGCAAGTGTTTTGTTTACTAGTTGATGCTCGATTGTCTTTTGTTTTTTATTTTTTTTTTTTGTTTAATTTTCACTGTTTCTTGTTTTCTCGACAACGACTTTTCTCCTGATTGTCAACTGTTTCATAACGATACTTTTGTTTTTGTTAAATTTTCTTCGAATTCTGATTTTTCCTCGCAAGTGTTTTGTTTTCTAGTTGATGCTCGATTGTCTTTTGTTTTTTTTTATCCGTTTTCTTTCGAATTGCTTTTCATTTTTCTGTTGCTCCTCGTCCCCTGTTTTCATAATAATATCTTCATTCATTTGTTTATATTACATTTTCTTCTATTGTTCTGGCGAGTTTTCCTCTCGAGTTTTACTCTCTAATTGACGCGCGATTCTTTTTTGTTTTTTTTTTTTCTCTTTTCCATTAGAGTTGCTCTTCTTTCTAAGGCGGCGAAGACAAAAGGTAATTAATTGGGCATCGACAAATAAGCAAAACTTAACAGTAACAATAAACAATAACAATAAAACAAATTTAAGAAAAACAAAAGAATATGTTGATAGAAAACAAGCGGCGGAAAAGTCGCCCTCGAAAAAAAAAAGAAACAAAGCGAACGGATAATAAAGAAAAACAAAAGACGCTCAAACATCAATTAGAGAATTGAATTCGCGAGGAGAAATTAGAACAATCAGAAATAGAAGACAAAAACAACAACAGAAAAGTCGCCGCCAAGAAATGCAAAGCAAATCGATGAATGAAGCAGAAAAGAAAAAGAAAAGATAATCGAGCATCAAATTGAACGAAAACAAATGAAATGAAAGACAAACAAAACAAATCAAAGCAGTTTGTCTTCCATTTCATTTGTTTTCGTTCAATTTGTTGCTCGATTATCTTTTGTTTTTCCTTTCTATTTCGCTTGATTTGCTTTTCTTTTTTTGGCGACGACTTTTCTGTTGTTGTTAGTCTTCTGTTTCGTGACGATATCTTCATTCGTTTGTTTTTGACACATCTTCTTCGATTGTTCTGATTTCTCGTCGCGAATTTATTTCTCTAATTGATGCGCGAGTGTCTTTTGTTTTTCTTTATTCTCCATCCGCATTGTTTCTTTCTTTTTTTGTTTTTGACGGCGACTTTTCCGCTGTTTGTCTTCCGCTTCATTTCGACGTATTCTTTTGTTTTTGTTACATTTTTTCTTTTGTTTTGAATTTTGTCTTTCTTAACGATGCTCAATTGCCTTTTTGTTTATTTTTTTCGCGTGTTCTTCATCACCTAGAGTCTGTTTGACCCATGTTTTCCGAAATTATGTCTTCACCGACCGTCATCCGATTTCTTAGCTCGATTAATCGTCGGACGTCTTTTGTTTTGACTTTTGCTTTTCTTTTTGCGTTACTTTTATTCTCTAATTGATTTTTTTTTCTTTTCTATTTCGCCAGTTGTTTTCCACAGGACAGTCTTCACGGATTCCGATTTCTCTGTTTAACTAACCAACGAATTTCTTGTGCTATTTGGTTGGACTTATTTATTTCTTTTCGACGATCGCCTTTTGTTCCTTTTTCTCTTTTTTCATACGACTTCATCCGATCGCCCGATTTGGGTTACTGTTCCAACGATTGTTTTAAGCTTATTCGCGATCAACAATTTATTTTTTGGTTTCTCTTCCGTAAAGAGGAAGAATGCGTTGAAAGGAGAGAACTCGATAGCGCTAGTTGAACGTTGAAAGCTAAGAACTCTTTATCTCTCACCGTTTTCTCTAGTTTTTTCTTTAATCGTCCGTTGCTTACGTCCACCATCTCTTGATCAGTTCGGAAAGTTTCTTGGCCCATCAGTTTTCGTTTTGGTTTCTAATCCGCGACGTTTCGCAAAACAGAACTAACGATTAAAACTAATGAATGCTACAAGTTTGGGCTTTGCAAGCACACCTGTGGCTAAAGCCTCGTCTGAGGCTTTTCCAAGAGATCAATAGAAAAAAATTTTGAAGCTCAAGGACGGATTTTCTTTTTCACTATTTTCTTTTTTCTTCGTCGGGCGATGATGGTGATGATGGTGCGCCGAAGGCGTCGGTTTTTTCGGCCTAGGGCCATCTGTCTCGGGGCCTAAAAAACCGGGCCCACATCACGCGTAGGCCCCGCCCGACTGAAATCCCGCGCGCGTCCGATTGGGCCGCGCAGCCCCAACGCAAACAAAAGACGACGCAGGATCCGAGCGCATTTTTATCTCCGGCCTGTCAGCGGATGTTCTCGGGCGTTCCGTCGTTGCGTAACGACTCGATGGCCACAATGGAGGACGACGCGACACATGCCTCAAGGACCAAAACAAATAAACAAACAAATGAAAAATTACCCCGGATTGGTAGCAACAGAATTTCAATTGTTTTTGTCCGAGTTGAATAACTCGCGGCGATTGTTCAGAGACGTTCGCCCTTTAATTTACACCCTCATCGTGTCAAGTGTTTAATTTTGTTGGAAAGATGCGGTCTTTTTCGTAAGGGAGGGGGTTGATCGATCAAAAAGTCGTGGAAACAAACAATGTTTCTATTCTAACGAAACAAACAAAGAAACATACTAAAAACAAACTTTTTTTTTAGCAAAACAAACAGAATTAAATTTGTGTTGACAAAACGAACACAAAACAATCGTAGATACAGAAATTTTCGTTAACATTAACGATACAAACATAATTAAAATTCCACCTTAACAAACCAATCATAGAAACAAACTTAAAATTTTTATTAACAACACAGTTGTAGAAAGAGAGAAACTTTGTTAACGAGGCAATTATAGAAACTGAAGTTTGTGTTAACATTAAAAACAAAGATAGAAACAAACCTCAATTTTTGTTAACAAAACAAGCACAGAATTAGAAACTGTGTTGACATTAATAAAACAAGCATTGAATTAAAACTTTTCATTGACAAAACCAACAAACAATTTATGTTAACAAAACGGTTATAGAAAGAGAAACTTTCGTTAACAATGCTCTCATAGAAACATGAAATGTCGTAAACTTTAACGAAACAAAACATTGAATTAAGCTTTTACGTTAGCGGAACAAGCGTTAGAAACAAATTTCAATTTTTGCAAGCAGGATAGTTGTGGAAAGAAAAACTTTTGTTAACAAAACAATCGTAGAAATAGAAACGAATTTTAATGTTTGTTAACAAAACAAACATAACATTTAAATTTTATGTGAACAAAACGATCATAGAAACAAACTTTAACTTTTGTTTTACATGACAGTTCCAAAAATAGTAACTTTTGTTAACAAAACAATTGCAGAAATGGAAACTGTTGTTAAAGCAGTAACAGAACAAACATGGCATTTATTTTTTATGTTAACAAAACGAACACAAAAACAAATTTTAATTTTTGTTAACAGAACAAACACAGAATTAAAATTTTATGTTAACGAAACAAATTAGAAATTTGTTTCTAATTTGTTTCGTTAACATAAAAATAAAATAACAAAAATTGAAGTTTGTTCAATTTTTGTTTTACAAGTTGTTGTAAAATGGGAAACTTTTGTTAACAAAACAATCGTAGAAATGGAAACTGTTGTTAACGTTAACAAAACAAACAAAGCTTTTAAACTTTACGTTAACAAAACGAGCGCAGAAACAAATTTTAACATTTATTAACAAAGCAAATATAGAATTAAAATTTTATGTTAACTAAACAAATATAGAAACAAACTCCAATTTTTGTTTTACAAGACAGTTGTAAAATGGGAAACTTTTGTTAACAAAACAATCGTAGAATTAGAAACTGTTGTTAACGTTAACGAATCAAACGTAGCATTTTAATTTGATGTTAACAAAACGAGCAAGGAAACAAATTTTAATTTTTGTTAACATAACAGACATAGAATTAAAATTTTATGTCAACAAAACAAATTAGAAATAAACTTCAATTTTTCAGTTGTAAAAAGCGAAATTTTAGAAAGAAATAGAAACTGTTGATAACATTAACAAAACAACATTTAAATTTTATGTTAACGAAACGAATATAGAAACTAACTTCAATTATTGTTTTAAAAAACAGTTGTAAAAAGAGAAAGTTTTGTTAACAAAACAATCGTAGAAATTGAAACTGTCGATAACGTTAACAAAACAAACATACTGAGTGAAAGGGGGCGTAAAAAGTCATAAATGGGGGACGTTATCAATTTGACTTGCTTTGCACGACTTGATGTTAAACGAGCGAAGAATCAAATCAATTTGAAGCAAACACTGATTATACGTCGTTTATTTGTTCATCCTACGTCCCCTTTTATCACAGACCTTTTTCTTCACTGATTGTTTGAAATATATTGGCAACCCCTTTTCATCACTGATTACAATTTTCATTTATTATCCTCCCAACATTCGCTCAATTATTATTCCCCATATCTTACAAGCCCTTTTTTATCACTGACCCTTTTCGTCACCAATTATACTTGAAACATCTGGACATTCAACTCTCATTTCATTATCGTTGATCGTTCATCTACCTTTCATCATTCAGCCAGTTATTATTCTATATATCTTAACATCCCCTTTTTATCACTGATAAGAAAGAATCAGATAAATGGAAATAGTGAACTCCAGGCCTTCTTCATCTCTGGGGATATGATCGGCATTGTTATGGTTATGAGTCCCCCTTACATCAACTGACTACATGCCCTGCTTGTCACTTAATACCGCGGCCCCTTTGTGTTACTGTTCGTATGATCGTTTGCTAATTCAAAATAAGAACCAAAAGTGAGTTTAAGCAAATAAACAGCAATTAGCAGATGCAACTTTTGATCGACGCCCCCCTTTTGTCACCGATTCCTCTCTCTTGTTACCGTACGTCCCCTTTTTGTCACTGTTCATTTGATTACTCCCCAATTGAAAATATAAAGCGAAAGTGAATTTAAGCAAATACAAACCAATTAGCAAACGCAACTTTCGATCGACTAAAAGCGCCCCCCTTTTGTCACTGATTCCGCTCTCTTGTTACTGTGCGTCCCCTTTTTGTCACTGTTCGTTTGACCACTTCCCAATTCAAAATAAAAAGCAATAGTGAATTTGAGGAAATAAACACCGATTAGCAGACGCAACTTTCGATCGACTAAAAGCGCCCCCTTTTTTCACTGATTCCGCTCTCTTGTTATTGTGCGTCCCCTTTTTGTCACTGTTCGTTTGATCACTTCCCAATTGAAAATAAAAAGCGAAAGTAAATTTAAGCAAATAAACAGCAATTAGCAGGCGCAACTTTCGATCGACTAAAACCGCCTCCCTTTTGTCACTGATTCCGCTCTCTTGTTATTGTGCGTCTCCTTTTTGTCCACATCCCAATTCAAAATAAAAAGCAATAGTGAATTTGACCAAATAAACACCGATTAGCAGACGCAACTTTCGATCAACTAAAAGTGCCCCCCTTTTGTCACTGATCCCGTTCTCTTATTATCGTGCGTCCCCTCTTTGCGGCTGTTCGTTTGATTATTCCCCAATTGAAAATAAAAAGCGAAAGTAAATTTAAGCAAATAAGTAGTAATTAGCAGGCGCAACTATCGATCGACTAAAAGCGCCCCCTTTTTGTCACTGATTCCGTTCTATTATTATTGTGCGTCTCCTTTTTGTCACCGTCCGTTTAATTACTCCCCAATTCAAAATAAAAAGCAAAAAGTGAATTTAAGCATTATACTCTAAGTGCGGACGCAATTTTCCATCAAGTAAAAATGCCCCCCCTTTTGTCACTCTGTTGTTATTGTGCAGACCCTTTTAATCACCTTTTTATTTTTGTATGCATTTAATTTATCGCTGTTTATTCAACTGAAAGAATCTTCCCCCCATGTATCGCTATTTGCTTCGAACTTGTCGAACATGTGATTGACGACGAAAGGCGTTCTTTTTCATCGCTGTTCACTTCAAGTGTTTATCGCTGCTTCTTTGTATTATTTAATCGCTGTTTTAATTGATAATGTCCCCAATTTGTCACTAATTGTCACTTTGTTGTTCTAGTTCAGCCTTTCAGTTATTTATTTAGACAAATCAGAACGAACGGTGCTATCAACCCTTTTTTATTTTACCTCGCTCACTGATATTATCCAATGTCCCTTTTTATCACTGTTCATTCCAGGTTAAATTAAACTTGAATTATAAAAAGATGAAAGCTTTTGATAATTGGCAGAAGACAAAGTTGAAAAATTTAAGGCACGGAACTTCTGTTCGTTCAATTTCTGTACCTCTAACGGGTCGTTAACGCAACAGCGATTCCCATCACTGCGTGTGGCATGCAAATTGACACGTTTAAGACTCTTATTGAACATAGATTGAGCAAGAACCCGAGGATCACTCAGGTATAAAACAAATACTGTTACAAAAATGCCTCGGCGGCGTTCCCACGTTTTTACCGCGAACTTTCTTAATTTTCAGGCGAACACCTTCGACGGCGTCTCGTTTCACTTGTCGCGGGCAATTTAACTGGCGGTGACGTCGGCGGCGGGCGGCGGAGGCGCTGCCGCTGCCGCTTCTGGAATTTCGCGCGAGGACGTTTCACGGCCCCCCGACGAATAAATTGGTTTCTCGTTTACTGTTAGGCTGCGGTGAGGAACGCGACGCAAAAACGTGTGATAGACTCGACGAGGTGTTTGTTTAAATTCGTGAGCGTACACAACGACGGGCAAAAAACAGTTAATTAAATTTTTGAAGCGAGGGGGCGCTAACACCTGAAACCGTCGAAGGTACTTCCGGTTACGTCAGTTTGGTTATTGTCGATCTTCACTTGACTTTGTTGAGGTTCTTTCATCATCTCCATGTCACTGTTGAAGTCTTGCGACAAAATTCGGGTTAGAAAAGATTATCGACTTCAGTTATCCAAAATTACAGGTTTGGTGATGACTCAAAAAGTGCTGATTTTATTAATTCTACAAATTCTGAGTTAAGGGCGATAAAAGGAGATAAAAGTGAACAGGAAATTGAACAATGAACAAGGAGTAATTCGGTCAGACAATCATGTTTCGAACTGCTTGTTGGTGTTTATTGTGGAGCCAATGTTCACTCGACTACGTCGTGAACGGTTTGATATTGTTGATTGACGAGCAGTGAATTTGCTGAACAGAATACAATTCAAGACGAAAATTCACTCGACTATATGGTGAACTGTTTGATTTGATATTGTTGACTGATGAGCAATGAAAAGTTAAAAAGCTTGGTTTAATCGGATCTAGTGAACAGAATACAATTCACTTAACTATATCGTGACTGTTTGATATTGTTGATTGATGAGCAGTGAAAAGTTAAATGTTAATTATCTCGCTTTAATCGAATCCAGTGAACAATGAACAAGATATAACCCAAGTCGAAAATGTAAACTTTTTGTTGTTGTTCATCAAAAATTAAAAATTAATTGAAGCGTTAATAAGTCAAAAATATTCTTGTTTTATAGAACTTTGTTCAGAGTTGAATTTGCTGAACAAAATACAATTCAAGACGAAAATTCACTCGACTATATCGTGAACTGTTTGATATTGTTGATTGATGGGCAGTAAAAAATTAATTATCTAGCTTCAATCGAATTTGGTGAACAATGAACAAGATGAAACTCGAGTAGAAAATTCGGTGAACTTTTTGATGTTCTTTGACGAGCATTCAAAAGTGAAATGTTAATTGTAGGGTCAATAAATAAAAAAAAAGTTGATTTTTAATCAAATTTATTCGCCTTTAATCGAATTTTGATCAGATTTGAATTTGCTGAACATAATATAATTCATGTTGGCGAACATTTTGATATTGTTTGTTGAGGAGAAGTCAAAAGTTAAATGCTAATTGAAGAGCCAATAAATCAGAAATATTCATCTTTAATCGAATTTTGTTCAGATTTGAATTTGCTGAACAGAATCCAATTCAAGACTAAAATTCACTCGATAATATCGTGAACTCTTTGATATTGTTGACTGACGAACAGAGACAGAGTTAAGTGATAATTAATTTGCTTTAATCGAATTTGTTGAACAATGAACAAAATATAATTCAATGAATTTTTGATGTTGTTCCTTGATAGCAGTCAAAAGTTTAATGTTAATTGAAGAGGCAATAATTCAAAAATATTCGCCTTTTATAGAATTCTGTTCAGCATTGAATTTGCTGAACAAAACATGTTCTGTTCAAAACGAAAATTCAATTGAACATGAATCGTTGCGTGTTTGTTTATTACTGTTGATTGAAGAGCCAGTAGCGTTCGTCAACGTCGTCGAATTTTCGTAGTAATTTTGATGAACAATAAACACATACAATTCAAGAAGAAATTCAATCGATTCTTTCCTAAAACGCTTTACAGTGTTCAACAAACAAATAAAAGCAAAGAAAAGTAAAAATCGCACGCTTTCTTTTTGTTTGAACTTTTGCCTTGAGTTTGATGAACAATGAACGAAATGTAAATCAAGAAGAAAAATATATCGATTTTCTACATTAAATTTGGTGAACGACGAACAAAAGCAATTCAAGGAAATATTCAATCGACTGTGTTGTTGATGCTTGTTGTTGTATTTGAATTTTCGCATTAAATTTGTTATTGTTCATCAATGAGCTAACAAAAGCCATTAACGAAATGTGATCGAATTTGCGCGCATTGAATTTACTGAACAGTGAACGAATAGAACTCAAGACAACAAATCAATCGCTTGTGTATCCTGAACTGCTTGTAATTGTTAATTGAAGTGACAACAAAAACAACTTTTTTAATCGAATTTTCACAAGGATTTCGACGAATAACACAACTACAACAATATGGGTAGCAGTAGCAACAATAACAACAACAACAACGATGACGATAACGAAAGAATACTGCTGACTAACGAGTAATCGATAGCTGTTTCTGTAATCCAATTTTCACATCGAATTTAATGATTAACGAATTCGCCTATTTTTTTTTTTTTAGTTATGAACTCTTGTCATTGCATGAAACTACGAGAAATGCAAAAAAATAAACCGAAATATTTAGGTAGCCCAAAAGAAAAAAAAAAACAAGAAAATTATCACAAAACTGAAACGACTTCCCCGAAAACGGTCCGGACTGGCAGTTTTATCGTTTTATGATTTTACGGCGTCATCGCAAGAATGACCGAAGTCGAGGGCGAAGCCCCGAACGCCATAAACTTTCTCCGGGATCTCATCCAGACCATAAACACATCAGCGACCTCCGTAAAGCCATTATTTTGCATTACGAAAAGAATTCGTCCAGTCGTCTCACGATTTTCAATTTTAACAACACTTGATCACTGACATTCAACTGTTTTAATCACCACGAAATCATGAATTGGTCCTTCTCTCGTTTTTCTTTTTTTGTTGTTGTAAATTTTACAGCAGACGTAGGACTTTGAAACCTTGATCTCTAACAAAATGAATTTGGCGTTTCCCTTAAATGAAAAAAAAAAATCTGTCGAGCAAGTTCGACTAAATACGTAATGTACATCAAGATTTTCTGTTGTTTCTGATTTGTTTCGTTAAGAAACTTGTTTGTTTCTCGTTAACAAAAGTTAGTCAAAGTTTTTTTTTTGTTTCGTCAATAAAATTTATTGTTTCTATGAATATTCTGTCAGCAAAAGATAAAGTTTTTTTCCGTGATTGTTGGGAAGAAAAGCACCGTTTGTTACTATATTTGTTTCGTTAACAAAAGCTTTTGTTTTATGTTGACAAAAATTAAGAGAAAGTTGTTTGTTTCGTTAATAAGCGTTTTTGTTTCCAGCAAAACCTAAAGTTTGAATGATTGTTCGTCAACGAAACTTTCATTTTTATGATTATTTTGTTAACAATAATCGAACTTTTGAGTTTGTTCGTCAATGAAACCCTCAATTTCTATGATTGTTTCGTTAACGAAACTTAAAATTTATTTGTATTTGTTTGTATGTTTGTTTTGATAACAAAATGTTTCAGTTTCAATGTTATTTTGGTAATAAAAGTTAACGTTTGTTTCTATGATTGTTTTGTTAGCATAAAATTAAAATGCTGCACCCATCGCTGTCAGTTTTACTTTCGGTTTGGCGATAATTCAGAAAACGACGACATCGGCGAGGTCAGAACCCCCAACAACATACGCGACAAATCCCAAGTGAACAGTGATAAAAAGGGGGGTGTTGATTAAAACTTAACAAATGAATGGAATCGACTATGAAAACGGGGGCTCTCCATTGAATGAATTTGACTTATCACACATTTGTTTTCTCCATTCTCAACAGCGATAATCTGGGGGGCGACAGATCCTGAAAGCCAAAGGGACAGAATCGGTGGCAAAAAGGGGATGTGTTCACTTGATTGAAAGTGCACTTGTTAACTGGAATTCGTTTCTTCCTATCATAAACAATACGTACGGCAAATGGGGCGGTGAAAATCAAAGGGGAGGGAATCAGTGACAGATAGGGGACTCATCAACTGATCATACCCCAAAAGCTGAGGTTTGATGTTACATGATACGCTCTCATTTGTCTAATTGTAAGTAAACAAGAACTAAAGGGGGGTGCCACAACGACAAAGTGACAATCAGTGACAAATGGGGATGCTATCAACCACAACTTTGACAAATGGGGATGCTATCAACCACAACTTTGACAAATGGGGATGCTATCAACCACAACAGTGACAAAGAAAGATGTAATTGACTAGTTTTAACCAAGAACTATGTTTTGAATTTGCCATTGAAAGCGGAACGCAAAGAGTGCCTCGCTTTCATTATCAGTTGCGTGTACGGCGGCGTTGAAAAGGGGGTACACAATGAAAGGGGGCAAAATTAGTGACAAAAGGGGGAAGGTGGGCATTTTCATTCGGTTGAAAACTGCGTCTGCTAAAGGGTGACTATTTGCTAATAATACCTGGGCGATGCTTTCGGTTCTTAAATGAATAATGAAAAGTGATTTGGCTTTATCAAGCAAACAGTGACAAAAAGGGGGCGCCGCGTTAGTTTTATCAAAGAAAGATGTTTTTAATTTGCCATTGGAAGCAGAACGTAAAGAGTGCCTCGCTTTCATTATCAGTTGCGTGTACGGCGGCGTTGAAAAGGGGATACAGAATAAAAGGGGGCAAAATCAGTGACAAAAGGGGGAAGTGGAGCATTTTCATTCGGTTGAAAACCGCGTCTGCTAATTAGTGACTATTTGCTAATATCTGGGCGATGCTTTTGGTTCTTAATTGAAAAATGAAAAGTGATTTGGCTTTATTAAGCAAACAGTGACAAAAAGGGGGCGACGCGTTAACTTATCAACATGATGATGGAAGGGGGACTTCAGAGCTTGTACCTAACTACTGCCTCCCAGAGTAAAAGCTTTATTTAACTTGATTATTCTGTTTCTTTTCCTATCAGTGACGAATGGGGGCCTGGAATCAACAATAAAAAAATTAGTGATCGGTGATAATAACTGAAAAATAGAATCGGCGATCTTATCAACTAATGATAATAAGCAAAAGAGTTTTAAAATCAATTTAATGAAAAGTTGCGAAGAAAAGGGGACTTTTTAAGTTGGCAGTGACGGAAAGGGTCAGTGATCAAAAGGGGATGTTGCATGAATCAGAAAATAGTTCTGAAGGGGGATCCTTCAGCGCTTTGGTATTAATTGTGTACGTTTGCTCCTTCACTTGTTCAATAACAAGAAAATTGCTAATCCAGCTAATCGAAAGGTAGCCGGCGTTTGTTTGCTTTTATAATTGAATAGTTGATCCGTCGAGCGAATCAATGATTATCATTAATCGCCGATTGCGGTCTGTGTACCCGCGAACTCTGCGTTTACTTCTCGGTAATTGTTATTGTTATCATTATCGTCTTATCTGGATTGAAAACCGCAGAAGTAACACCAGCGTGCGTTTCTTGGCCGAATTAGTTACGACTCGCGACCACCGAGTAAATTACGCGATAAGTTAATCGTCCAGAACCTAACGAGCCTCGAGACATTAGAAACAAGGAACCGATTTTTTTCCTAGCGGCGTTTATTCGGCGAGGATTGGATTAGATTAGATTTAGACGAAACGCTTCCTAGGATCGAATCGGTGTCGTTCCCATGGCGGGGCGAGGGGCCAGGTGAAAAAAAGCGAAAAAGCGAAAGACAAGACAAAATCGGACGAAATTTCACAATTTTGGTCGAAATAGACGGAGCGTAAATATTGAAATTAGCCGAACAAAGGTTGAGCACTTTCGCTCCGGAAAAAAACGCGCATTGTGCTCGTAAATGAATTCAGATTTGTCGCTGCACAGAGAGCTGAGTTGACAAAAAAATACGACTTACGTAACCCAGTTTGCACTCTAACTATCCACTTTTTTCCCGCACGACCTCCCTCGAACGCCGTCCTCGTCTTGCCCGAGTCTGCTCCAATGATCACGTGGAGCAAATCAGACGTGGATTCGTTTCTCTCTTTCGCGGCGTTCTTGAATGAAATCTCATTTTTCGCCCGCCAGTTTTTTTCCCACGGTTCCATTTTTGTATATCATTTACACAATACTATCAAAGTAAGAGGCATTTGGAAACGAATTTATTCCAACGTGGACAACAGAGTCCTAAGAAGACCATCCTGAGGGACACCACGACGAGAATCTGCACATTCTTTAACGTCACGTCGTACAGAGCAAGTCAAATTGATAACGTCCCCCATTTGTCACATTTTACTACGCCCCCTTTTTGTCACTATCAAGCAATGATAAAATCGAATCGTTCTTTAACACAAAACGATAAGTCATCCAAGCACACATAACCAACAAACTAACGCCAGTTAGCAAACGTGGTTTTTAATTAAATAGAAAAATGCCCCCTTTTGTCACGGATTCTAATTTACTTCATAAAGTACGAGAGGGTCCTAAGTTTATCACCATCCTGCACGTTGTTTACCATCAAATCGTACGAAGCAAGTCAAATTGGTAACGCCCCCTATTTTTATGCCCCCTTTTTATTCGAAATTTGTTGTACAATAATAAAATCGAATCACAATTGCAGATAACCAAACGAAAGTCGGCTTGTAGACATAGCTTTGAGTTAATAAACAGTGCCCCTTTTTGTCACTGATTCTGGTTTGTTCCACAAATGGATGGGAAAGTCCTAAGATCACCGATCTGGGGGTCACCACGACAAGAAAATACATATCCTTTAATGCCAAGTCGGACAAAAGAAGTTAAATTTATAACGTCCCCTATTTGTCACGTATTACGCCCCCTTTTTGTCACTGTCACTCAATTATAAAATCGAATTGTTCTTCAACAGGAAGCAAGAAGTCATCCAAGGACAAATAACCAAACTAACGCCAGTTAACAAACGCAGCTCTCAATTAAATGGAAGAATGCCCCCTTTTGTCACTGATTCTGATTTATTTCATAATGTATGAGAGGGTCCTAGTCCATCACTATCCTGAGGAACACCTCAACAAGAAACTGCACGTTGTTCACCGTGAAATCGTACGAGGCAAGTCAAATTGATAACGCCCCCTAATTTTACGCCCCCTTTTTGTCACTCTTTGTTCGAAATTTGTTGTACAATAATAAAATCGAATCGCAATTGTAGGTAACCAAACGAAAGTCGGCTTGTGAAGACAGCTTTGAGTTAATGGAGAACGCCCCTTTTTGTCACTGATTCTGGTTTGCTCCACAATAGACGGGAAAGTTCTAAGATCACTAGTCTGGGGGTACCATGCATATCTCTTAATGTCAAGTCGTACAAAACAATCTGGGGGACATCACAACAAGAACATGCTTATCCTTCGCACAAAACAAGTTAAATTTATAACGTCCCCTATTTGTCACATTTTACGCCCCCTTTTTGTCACTGTCACACAATGATAAAATCGAATTGTTGTTTAACAGAAAGCAAGAAGTCATCCAAGTATAAATAACCAAACTAACACCAGTTAGCAAACGCAGCTCTCAATTAAATAGGAAATTGCCCCCTTTTGTCACCGATTCTGATTTATTTCATAATGTATGAGGTGGTCCTAAGTCCATCACCATCCTGAGGGACACCTCATCAAGATACTGCACGTTGTTTACCGTCAAATCGTACGAAGCAAGTCAAATTGATAATGCCCCCTATTTTTACGGCCCCTTTTTGTCACTGTTTGTTCGGAATTTGTTATAGAATAATAAAATCGAATCGTAATTGCACGTATTCAAACAAAAGTCGGCTTGTAGACATAGTTTTGAGTTCATAATCAATGCCCCTTTTTGTCACTGATTCTGGTTTGGTCTACGATGCACGGGAAAGTTCTTAGATCACCGTTCTGGGGGCACCACAATACAAAAAATCATATCCTTTAGTGGAAAGTCCTACAAAACAAGTTAAGTCGTAACATCCCCCATTCATCCCTTTTGCGCCCCCTTTTTATCACTGTTTGCTTGGAATTTGTTATTCAATGATAAAATCGAATCGCCCTCTAACAGAAAACAAAAAATTATCGAATTACAAATAACTAAATGTTGCTTTCAATTAATTATTGAATACGTCCCTTTTTGTCACGGATTCTAATCTATTCTACGATGAACAGGAGAGTCCTAAGAACGTCATCCTGAGGGACGCCCCAGTAACAAAATGCATATCCTTCAATCAGAATAAGTCAAACTGATAACGTCCCCTATTTATCACATTTTGCGCCCCCTTTTTATTACTGTTTACTTGGGGTTTGTCACGCGATGATAAAGTGATTTTCAAACGTAGTTTTCAGTTAATCGAAAGTGCCTCTTGATTTTATCTCTTTGTCATTTTATTTCCCCCTTTTTATCATTGTTTGGCGTTCTACTGAAATGATCCCCCATTTGTCACTGATTATGCCCCTTCGTTATTTTGAATACCTTTCCATCGCTGTTAACTTAGAACCTGGCGTACGTTCTATTGTTGATGAAAACAGGACGCTCTTGACGTCCTACGTTCAATGATAAATCAGAAACGTCGCTTGTTGGATCAAACAAAAGTCAAACGTAATTGGCAATCAATAGAGAGACCCCTTATTTACCACTGATTCAGTTTTTTCATCCGTTTTTATCACTGTTCACTTGTGGACTTGACGTAAGCGCTGTTGATAGTGAAAACAACTTCAGTGATAAATCAGAAACGTCGCTTGTTGGATCATTCTATCCAATTACGAATAAGTCAACAAACTCCAATTAGCGAACGTAATTCGCCCCCTATTTATCGCTGACTCTATTTCTCCGCCCCTTTTGATATTGATAATGAAAACAAGAAATAAATTGGTAGTTTGGAAACACCAATCACTTTCTAATGAAATACAAAGTCCTCAAAACCTTACCTTGAAGGATCCTTCGTTGGCTACAGCATCACTACTTGTGTGTCACCTAAGTCAGAAATTTTCAAGTCATTCAATGCAAGTCACATTTAGAAACATAACGAAACAAAAAGTCCTAAGAACCTTACCTCGAGAGGACCTTCGCTGAAAAAGTGGGGGTTCTCATCTTTTCGGTTTTTTTTTACAAAATCGGTGGGACTTAGTTTGATCCAAGGAAAGGCGTTTAAGGGGTTTTAGAAATGCAACTTAAAGAAAGTAGTTGTCAAACTCATACTCATTTCATATACATTTCAAGATGTTTCCCCCAGTTTTTCAGTTGTTAACATATTAACAAAACAAAGAGGGCGTGAGACACCATCCTGCGAAATCCAGTTTTCATATTACGCAGAAAACAAAAGCACATTTGAAAACGCACTGACATTTTCATAAAATCACAGTGCAGGACGGAGATTTGTTTAAACCAAGCAGTGATTTGGGGGCTGGGGCGGAGGGGGTAGTTAAGAACACACAAACGAAAATCAACTTTTCTTAAACCGTAGGCCTTCGTTTATCCATTCAAGAGTGTTGCCTTCTCTGTTATAGTTATTATTATTTTGTTAACTAAACAAAGGGGTCCTAAGACACCATCCTTCTGTAATAAAAAGAAACGTTTGAAATAGCATAATTAGTTTACTTCTCTGCTTTTGCTGATAATTGAGTGAGAGCTTCCTGTAACGAGAATGAAGTAATAAGACCGGCTCTTATTCAATTTCGAACACAATGGGGTGAAGGGCCCAGCAGGTTTCTAGAGACGTGACGCGAGCGCTGACAGCCTGACGAAAATATTGCCCCCAATAGAAGCGGAGTTGTAAAACACCCTCTCGGGCGAGACCAAATTACTGTAAATTATCTCCCGTGCCGAATCCGAGGAATCTGCAGAAGTCGCTTCGTCCTTATTGCGAGACGATGGGGGGTGAACCGTTCGGGACACGCTTCTGGTCCGATTATGTCCCCAAAAGTTGATCATTAAATCAAGCACGCACAATTTGCCACCAGAATTTCTAAATTTGCTATTTTTTACAATAATAGTTTCAAAACGCAACCCCCTTCAAATCGGAGGGGGAGGTCTGCAGTGCAGTTCAAATTTTTTTCTTTAATCAAGATTAGAAATGTCTTAATATACTATTAATTCTGCAGCAATTTCTGATGGGGGCTGGGGGTGGATTCATCATCATCATCATGGTATCAGATAGGGGGTTGGGGGTGAACTAAATAATTTTAATTTAAACAGGTTCTCACCTCACGAATTGTAATTACCTAAACTTAACGTGCACGAAACTTAAAAATTTAAAATACGAATGAAAAAATAAACTCGTGCTTTGAGATGCAAAAAAAATAAAACAAAATACGATCGAACTGGTAAAGTAGTTTGTTTGGAACTGACTGAAATGTTTTGTAAGAATCAGAAGTAAAAGAAATTGGAAACAAAAACAAAACGTAAACCGAAAACGAAAGTCTATTCTCGCGGCTTCTGTTGAAAACAAAAAAAAGAAATAACAAAAGACAATCGAATTAGTGAACGGGAAAACGAGAAAGACGGACGTTTTAAATGCTTTCGACGACCAAAAGTAAAAGAATCGAAACGAAAACAAAATACAAACGCAAAACAAACTCTAGTTTTCTATAGCAAAACAAAAACAAAACGAAAAACAAACGATTTAATAAAATCGCTCTTTTGCAAAACAAAAGATAAACAATTTATTAAAATCGTTGCTCTGGAAAGAGAAAGACGGAATGCTTTTAAGAATCGATGGTAAAAGAAACAAAACAAAAGGTGAGAAACAAAAACAAAACGTTAACCGTAAACAAATATTCTCGTGCTTTCTATTGAAAAGATAAACAAAACAAAAGACGATCAAATTAGTGTATAGGCTGCTCTCTAAAACGAGAAAGACAAACGTCTTGACAACCAGAAATAAAAGAAACGAAATGGAAACAAAATGCAAACGAGAAACAAACTCGAGCTCTCTGTTGCAAAACAAAAGCAAAACGGGAAACAAACGTTTTAATAAAATCGCTCTGTTGAAAAACAAAAGACAAATCGTTACTCTAGAAAGAGAAAGACGCAATGCTTTTACCGGTCGATAGTAAAAGAAATAAAATAAAATATGAGAAACAAAAACAAAACGAGAACCGCAAACAAATATTCTCGTACTTTCTGTTGAAATACTCTCGTGGTTTCTGTTGAAAAGAAAAACAAAACAAAAGACAATCAAATTAGTGAAGTGGCTGCTCTCTAAAATGAGAAAGACAGACGTTTTAAGCGCTTTTGACAACCAGAAGTAAAAAAATTAAACAGAAACAAAATACAAACGAAAAACAAATTCAAGCTTTCTGTTATATAACAAAAACAAAACGGGAAACAAACGTTTTAATAAAATCGCTCTGTTGAAAAACAAAAGACAAACGATTTAACAAAATCGTTGCTCTGGAAACAGAAAGACGGAATGCTTTTAACAATCGATAGTAAAAGAAACAAAATAAAAGAAGAAAAACAAAAACAAAACGTTTTACAAATATTCTCGTGCTTTCTGTTTAAAAAAAAAAACAAAACGTACTCTCTGCTGCAAAAAAGAAATAAACAAAAGACAAACGATTCAGTAAAACGGTTGCGCGGGAAAGAGAAAGACTTTTAACAATCAGAAGTAAAAGAAACGAAAAATAAAAAGAGAAGCAGAAACAAAATACGAACGTAAAACAAATATTCTCGAGATCTCTTCTGTGAAAATAAAAATAAAACAAAAAACAATCGAATTAAATTAATTAAAATGATTGAAATGACAAAAGATGGAAAATGCCTTTAACGATCGGAAGTAAAAAATAAACAAAAAATGAAAGGAAACAAAGGCAAAATACAAACAAAAACAAATATGCCGAAACAAATGAAAAACAAACAAACATTCTAGAGATCTCTTTTGTAAAAATCAAACAAAAATAAAAGATAATCGAATTAAATTAATTGAAATCGGAAAGACTGAAAACACCTTTAACTATCAGAAGTAAAGAGAAATAAATAAAAAAATAAAAAGGAGCAAAATACAAACGGAAAACCAAAATTCCTTTGCTGAAACAAAAAAAAAAAACAAAAGACAATCGACTTAATAAAAATAAAAAGGCGAATGATTGGAATTCTTTTAACAATCATAAGTAAAAGAAACGAGAAATAAAAAGAGAAACAGAAACAAAATACAAACGAAAAACAAATATTCTTTTGTGTAAAAATTAAATAAAAACAAAACACGGTTGATTTAAATTAATTAAAATGATTGAAATGAGAAAGATGGAAAACGCCTTTAACAGTCAGAAGTAAAAAAAAAAAAAACAAAAAATAAAAGGAAACAAAAAACAAAATACAAGCGAAAACAAATATTACTGCGCTGTCTCTTGAAAAAAAAAAAACAAAAGCCAATCGACTCAATAAAGATAAAAGAGGCGAATGATTGAATTTCTTTTAACAATCAGAAGTAAAAGAAACGAAAAATAAAAAATAAAACAAAAACAAAATACAAACGGAAAACAAATATTCTCTTCTCTTCTGTAAAAATCAAATAAAAACAAAAGACAATCGAATGAAATTATTTAAAACGATTGAAATGAGAAAGACGGAAAACACCTTTGACAATCAGAAATATAAAAAAAATTAAATAAAAAATATAAGGAAGTCAAAACAAAATGCAAACGAAAACAAATATTCCTGCGCCCTCTCTTAAAAAAACAAAACAAAACAAAACAAAAGACGATCGATTTAATAAAATTGTTGCCCCGAAATAAAAAAGACAAGCGACTTTAACAACCAGAAGTAAAAGAGACGAAAACAAGAAAAGAGAAACAGAAACAAAATTCAAACGCAAAACAAAATTCTCGACCTCTGTTACGTAAAAATTAAAAACAAGAACAAAAGACAATCGAATTAGTAAAATGGTTGCTCTGAAATGATTTCCGAAAGCAAACAGAAAAGAAAGGGAAGCGAAAACAAAGGACAAAAGCGAGAAACAAAATCCATTCTCGGGCTATTATTAATAAAACAAGAAAAAACAAAAGGCCATCGAATTAGTAAATGCTTTTAACAATCAGAAGGTAAAAGAAACGAAAAGACAAAACGGAAACGGAATCAAAATACTGCAAAGGGAAAATTTATTAATAATTATTATTTCTCGTTGAAAAAAGAAACAAAAGACAATCTAAAGTTAACTTGCCAATCCCAGCTACAAATGCAAATTTCTACATTATTAGTAAATACTTTGGTAGCTCAACGTTTCGCTATCGTTTGGCAGCTTGTTCTTTATATTAAAAAAAAAGAAAATATTCATAAAACAAAATGCAAGGATTGTTTGCGTGCGTGCTTTTGTTACAAGGTGTGAATTTCTTGCGCTAAACCGACACGAAAAAAAAATGGGGCGCATTTCCGCGGAAACGTGCGACAGATGGCGCGCTGTCGTACGTGCTGACGCGCCGAAACGCCTTTTGAAATATGAAATATTTTTCGGCGAAACGCGCACAATGAGCGCCGTCAGCCCAAATTATTATTAATCGAGGCCCGCAAGCTTTAATTGGCCGCCTGTAATTTATCCGTCACGGCCGAATGAGACGTCTACGCTGTCATTTGTTTCCAATTTCCGGTGGACGGGCCGATTAATCGAAGTCCTTCCGCTCGGTTTTTTCAATTTTTTTTTTTTGTTAACCAAAAACGAGCGGACGCGTTGTGATTGTCCTCGATGCTGAGTTAACGCGAATTTAATTTAATTTTTTTTTTTTTCGGTGAATGTTACATAAAGTCAACTGACTGACTTCATTCATACGTACACGTCATCTTCGTTCTTCGCCTGCGGTAAGTGAGGTCTCAACTCACAGACGAGTCGTCATGCACCTGAAACGTGAAACGGGCTGTAAAAGCGAAGGACTCGTATTTCCAAAACAATTGAAACGGCGTTTGGACGGTTGCCAGGTGGTTACTGACTGACTCTCCGAACGCGCTCCCTTTTTTTTTAAACAAAAATCGGCGTCGGCGAGATCAAACTCACCCCCTTCACGGACATGTGCGGCTAATTAGGGACGAAGTTACGCGCCCGTGCCAAAATTTTCACTTAATTTTCCGGCTCGCCTTCCGCACATTTGTGCGCAATTACGGGACACATTCCTGACCTCACACACTCGTTATTTTCGACTGTGTCTAATTCGCTTTCTCGCTCGGATTAGTCACGATGCATTGGGGGAAAAAACAAAAACAAAACGAAAAAAACGAACACACAAGAATGTATCTTCCTTCGCATTCGATTCGTTTTCGTTTCAATTTTTTCCGCCGGAATACTGAACGCAGTTTGTTTTCGACTGGGACGAATAACACAATTTTATAATTTGGGGAACCCCCCAAAATCACCGAGAATCACGCGTGTAACAAACATGTAATTATAGCAAATGATAAGCCAACTAATTTACTTGTGGCTCTCATGATGGACTAATCGTGCGCCTTTTTTTTAATTTTAGACCCCAAATGTCACGGGATCCCCAAATACGTGACCGTGACAAGCCGTAAGTGCAATGCTTTTCATAAAACTGCTTATTCTCTAACGATTTACTTGTAACTGTGTTGCTAGATGTAACCGTATACTTTTTGATTTGGTGGACCCCAAATATCACTGGGGTTTAACGATTTCCCTAAATTCAAAAGCAAAGCAATTCTTATAATTTTCTTTTAAGTTTAGAAATCATTTACTCGCAGTTCTGTTGGTAGATGCAAACGTTTCTTGAGACCCCAGGCCCCTAAACTAATTCGCGTATTTTAGCTTTAGGACCCCAAATATCACTGCGTATTTCGTATACCCCTTAAATAAATAACAAATTAGTGCAACTATATTTTTATGTTTTGTTAATTTAGAAATAACTTACTTCTAGCTGTGCTGGTGAAAGCACTTATTTTTGGTCCCCAAAAATCACTGTAGATTACAAGGCCCCCCCAAATGCACAAAACTCTTCACTTTTCAACCAATCACTAGTGGTTCCGTTAGTAGACCTAACCTTGCGTTTTTTTTTTATTCTGGGTCCCAAATATCATTACGGATTTCGTAGACCCCAAATATCACTACGGATTTCGTAGACCCCAAAAATCACTGTAAACCACAAGACCCCCAAATACGTTAAAGAATAATACTCTTGTTAGTTCCAACTGACTCACTAATAATTTCGTTTGTAGAGGTAACCGTACGTCTATTGCTTTTATTTTGGACCCCAAATCACTACGTATTTCGTATACTCCCCCCCCTCAATTACGTAACCAATAAATAACGAATAAGGGCAACTATATTTTTATACTTTGTTAATTTAGTTACTTACTTGTAGCTGTGTTGGTCAACGCATTTTTTTTGGGCCCCCAAAAATCACTGTAGATCACAATGCCCCCAAATACACAAAACTCTTTACTCTTCAACCGATCGCTAGTACCTAGTTGCGTTAGTAGACATAACCTCACGTTTTTCTTTTACTCTAGACCCCAAATATTACTGCGGATTTCGTAGAGCCCTATAATCACGGTAAATCACAAGACCCCCAAGTTAAAAAATAACACTATTGTAATTTCCAACTGATTCACTCATAATTTCGTTAGTAGACGTAATCGAAAATCATTTCTTTTATTCTGGTCCCCAAATCAGTACGTATTTCGTATACCCCCAAATACGTGACCAATAAATGGAGGGTCTTTTAAAACTTTTTAATATCGTTGCGAATTTCGTACCCTCCTGGCCTCAGTTTTCTAATTTGGAAGTAATTTACTCGCAGCTCTGTTGACGGGTGCAATCTTTTTTTGAGACCCCAAAAGTCACTGTAAATCACGAGACCCTCAAATATGTAAAAAGACAATGCCATTCTTTTTTTCATCTGATCTGATTTTTTTAGTCAGGACCCCAAACATAACTGTAAGTGATGTATACTTCCAAATATATAACCAACAAATGCAACGTCATTTACATTTTTTTAATTTAGAAGTCCATTTGTTGGTGGACGCATTTTTTTACTCATCGTAAATCACAAGGTCCCCAAAAACATAAATCACAAGGTCCCCCAAAGCGTAAACAAGTAAAACTCTTGATTTTTCATCTGATTGACGTAATTTCGTTGGTAGACGTAACCTTAAGTCATTCTTTTTATTTTGGACCCCAAGTGTCACAGCGGATTTCGCAACCCCTAAATAAATGACGAAGAAGTGCAACTATATTTTTATACTTTGTTAATTTAGTTACTTAGTTGTAGCTGTGTTGGTCAACGCATTTTTCTTGGGCCCCCAAAAATCACTGTGGATCACAAGGTCCCCAAATACACCAAAATTCTTTACTTTTCAACCGATCACTAGTAATTCCGTTAGTAGACCTAACCTTACGTTTTTTTTTTAATTCTGGGCCCCAAATATCACTGCGGATTTCATATCCCCCCCCCCCGCCCTCAACGTAACATAATTTGTACTTTTTTAATTTAGAAGTAATTTCCTCGCAGCTCCGTTGATGAAAGTAACTTTTTTATAGACCTCTCAAAAATCACTGTAAATCAATTCCCAAATCACTACGTATTTCGTATTCCCCCAAATAACTAACAAATGAATGCGATTTCTTTTCCATATATTTTTTTTAAATTTATTTAGAAGTAATTTATTCACAGCTATGTTTGCTGGTGGAAGTAATTTCGTTTTGAGACCCCAAAAATCACTGCAAAATCACAACCCCCCCCCCAAATACGCAATGGAGCATAACCATTCGTGAAATTCAACTGATACACTCGCAATTCCGGTGGTTGATGTAACCGTACATCATATTTCATTTTGATTTTATTTTGGACCCCAAAAATCACGAGTTCTCCGCCCCTAATGTGCACACGTAACTAAGCAATCAGTAAATGGATTGCCATTTACTTTTTTTTGAGTTTTACTCACAGCTCTCTTAAAGGATGGAATTATTTTGTAGTCTGTGAGTCACTGGAAGCCCCCCCACCATTCCTCCCGCCCCCAAACGCGTAACTTGTATAACAAATACAATCAGTAACTGCATTGTCATTGACACTTTTTTTTGAGTTTTATTCGCAGCTCTCTTAGAGGGTGGAATCAACGTTTTATTTTGAGGTCCGTGAGTCACTGAAAACCACTGGAAGTCCCCCCTTCACCCTTCCTCCTGCTCCCAAACACGTAACTTGTATAGCAAATCAATCAGTAAATGCATTTCCATTTACATTTTTTTTAGCTTCACTCGTAGCTCTCTTAGAGGGTGGAATCAACTTTTTATTTTTAGGTTGGTGGGTCACTGGAAATCACTGAAAGTCCCCCCTTTCCTCCCGTAACTTGTACAACAAATACAATCAGTAAATGCATTGCCATTTTTGAGTTTTACTCACAGCTCTCTTAAAGGATGGAATTAACGTTTTATTTTGTGATCTGTGAGTCACTGGAAATCACTGGAAGCCCCCCTCCCCTCCCACCCTTCCTCCTGCCCCCAAACGCGTAACGTCTTCAACAGATACACACAGTTTTATTCACAATACTGTTTAATTTGCTCATGATTTACTTTTTTCTTTTGTTTCGGACCCCTAAATATCAAGGGTAAATCACTTGTCCCCAAAATACTTAATTTTAGCAATAATTACTATTTGCTATTTACCCATACATATATTTTTTTTTATTTACAAGTAATTTGCTCGTATCTTGTTGACGGAAGCGCTGATTTTGTTTTACTCCCCCAGAAATCACAACGAATTGGGAAGCCCCCAAATTCGTAAATTCTTTACTCATAACACACTTAAGATGTCAATTTGGTACCCAAAAATCACTTCGAATCGCTATTGCCCCCAAACAACAGCAAATGCAAAACCCCTCATGTTTCGTTTACAGATTCGTGGCTGACATGTCGTTTGGTCCCCCGGGCGTATTTTTTTAGCCCCCAAAAGTATTAAATGGCGGACGAACGAGTATTTCCAAAAACAAAAGACGATCATCGTTTAAAACAAACAAAGCAAGCGTTCCTTGGGCGGTGTGGACCTTGTTCGCCCCTTAACCCTTAGTCGTTTTTTAATTATGTCGACAATAGAGGGCGTTTTTATTTACCTTTCATTAACGTTAGACTATGTTTTTGTTATTCGTTCAGCAATCGAGTTACTTTTAAGTTCGCAAATTATTTTAAGCTAATTTTAATTTTGTTTAAACAAGCTCAGATTTGAATTGAAACCAACCAACAGATGGCGCGCTTTTATAGAGTTCCTGTTACGACTCACCTGTTAGAGTAATCATCGACTCCAACTTTCGTCCTTGTTTTTAATTGTTTCATTTAAATGTTATTTTTAAATCGATCGTAATTACTGAACGCATTGACAGATGACACTTCTCATTACAACTCTTTCGCATTTGGATTTTTTTTTGTTTATCAGCGTTCGGCGAGCGACGATTTTAGGTGTCACGTCTTTTTTCGGGAAGGACCACACGTCGCGGCGAGGTGGTTTCGGGGTTGATTGCGACAGGACCGTAAAGTTGGTAGCGCTGGCCGCCGGGGCAGCACACAATTTGTGAGTGTGAATAGGCCGAAAACGGCGGGATCCGCGCAGCAGATGCAGTGTACATTATATTATATAGAGAGACTAATTTCTTCACGCTTCAATTTAAAAGTGCTACTGGGTACGTTGCCGGCCGAAAAAAATATCAAATTAAAATATAGCAGTATCATGTCTATTGTGCTGGGAATACACAGTCTCGACCAAGCGGCAAATCAGACTCGGACGAACAGCAACGCTGAACAATTTTCACAACTTTTTAATAAAAATAACCTGAAGAAATCTGATTAGGGAGGAAACTGCAATTTGTAAGTCGGTCGCAGCCGCAATTGAAAACGAATGACAACCAACCGAAGGCCGCTCTTCGATAATAGGTTATCAGTGCACGAAAAGAAGAGCCAATAAAGAGTAAGCAAGGAACTGAAGAAGAATGTTATTAATAACGTCACACATCCCCTGGGATTGACAGATAAAGCAGACGTGCTTTGCAAATCACAAAAAGAAACTAGCATCTCTTACCTACATATTTTTTTAATCGAATTCCGTTTGTATTTGATCCGACCTCGTAAGTTATTTCTAGAAAATATTAAAAGTTACAACAAACTGAGTAAGTGAGTCATTTGGGAGCCATCGAGAAAGCGAGCAGGGGCCTGAGGATGTACCTACACGTCATTAGATGAACAAAGAAAAACACAAAATAGAAACTTTTTTAGAAGAAAGAATTCCGTGTGTACTTGACCTGCCCTCGTATATTAATTACATCAGCCTGAAAATGTGAGCTTAGTCTCCACCTTCTCGTTATTTGTGAACGCAAGTAGATGTTTCCCCACGGCCTTGTTATGTAAGTATACTTACTATATACACATACGAGGCCGCCTCAGTTAAAAACAAAACTGAAGTTTGGTAACGATGACGTCCTCACTGGTTGCATTAACGGAAACCATTTCAAAGTGTCGATTATTTTGGTTTAGAGATCACCTTCCCTTTTGTACTGGATCAACCCTCGTATATTTAATATACGTCTCTTCAATTTTTCTCTCCGATATCTGATGGTGCAAGTTGTCGTGTGACTGTGACTGACGTGAGCGCGAGTGTATATACGAGGCAACTTAATTAAAAAAAAAAAAACAACAGAAATTGACTTGGGTAATTATTACGTAATTTGCAGTTTGCAGACTAAGTTTGAAGACAAAACTTGAAGCAAGATTGCCATTATTTTGGTTTGAAGATGAAATTCCCTGTATACTTGATCTACCCCCGTATGTTGTATAAAAAAAAACGAATTTGACTTTCATCTTCTCAACTTTCCTCTTTCGTTTTTCCTCTTTTTTGAAGCAAGTTGTTGTGCATCCGCATGTAACTGTGACTGACATGAGCGTCAGTCCGTATACGAGGCCACCTCATTTAAAACAAATTAGTTTGGGTAATTATATATGATTTGCGTTCAGTACACAAAACTTGAAGCACGATATCTTCGGTTTCGAAGTGAAATTCCGTATGTACTTGATCTACCCTCGTATATTATCGCAGGAAAAAAAACAGAACATGACTTTCGCTTCATCAACTTAACTCTGTGACATCTAATGGAGCATGCTGTCGTTCGTCCTAGCGTAACTATGAGTAGTGTAAACATCAGTGCGTATACGAGGTCACTTCTCATTCAAAAAAAAAAAAGAAAACAAAAACAAAAGAAAGCAAATTAGCTTAGGTGATTTGAGTTTCGTAAACAAAGCTTGAGGGAAAGAGTAAAAGTGCGAACCCTTTCAAGATTTCGATTAGTTTGATTTACAGATGCGTTCTGTGTGTACATGATCAGCCCTCGTATATTATTTTAGAAAAAAAAAAAGAAATTAGATTGATTCATCGACTTTCCTCTTTGAAAGCTAGTGGGTGATGCAAGTTGTCGCTCGTCCTCGCATAGCTGTGAGTGATGTAAGCATCAGTACGTATACGAGGCCACTTCTTTAAAAAAAAAAAGAAAAACAAAAACAAAAGAAAACAACTCGTCTTAGTACTTAGCTTGGAAAAGCAAGATGGCGATTTCCTTCGGTTTTCAGTTGAAATTCTGAGAGTACTTGATCCACCCTCGTATATTATTGCAGAAAAAAAAATTAAATTGGATTTTGATTCGTCAACTTTCCTCCCTGACGTCTAGCGGGCGGTGCAAGTTGTCATTCGTCGTTGCATAGCCGTGTGTGGGGCAAGCATTAGTAGGTATACAAGGCCACTTCTTAAAAAAAAAACAAAAGAAAACAAATTGTTTGTTTATCATTAACGAAAACAATTTGTTTTCGTTAATGATAACGTGATTTACGTTTCGCGAACAAAATTCGAAAATATATATTGAAGCAGAAACCCTTCAGAGATTTCGATTGCCTCAGTTTACAAACGCGTTCTTTTAGTACATGATCAGCCCTCGTATATTATTTCTGAATAAAATGGAACGAATTTCATCAGTTTTCCTCTCTGATATCTGGTGGAACATGTCGTCGTTCGTCCTCGTATAACTGTAAATGGCGTGAGCATCAGTACGCATACGAGGTCCCTTCGTTTTCAAAATGAAACCAAAAAAAAAACAAAAGAAAACAAATTGGCTTAGGTAATGATAACGTGATTTGCCTTTGCGAAGCTTGAAGCAAAAATAAAAGCAGAAACCTTTTAAAAATTCCAATCATTTTGATTTGCAGATACGTTCCATTAGTAAATGATCACCCCTCGTATATTACTTCAAAAAAAAAAAAAAAAAAACAAACGCAAGTTCAAGCTCATTTCATCAACTGTCCTCTGTGAGAACTAGTGGAGTATGTGTTTTGTCGTTATCCTGTTTCTGTCAGCGGCCTGAACAATAGTACGTATACGAGGCCACTTCATTTAAAAAAAGAAAATCGATTAGGACAACGGTAACGTGATTTGCGTCTTGAGGGCAAAAGTGGAAGCAGAAAGTGTTTAAAGTCTTCAATTATTTCGAATAGAATTTTCATTTTTACTCTTTCTGTTCTCGTATATCGCGCAAAGTCGAGTTTGACCTTCGCCAACTTAATTGTTTTTTCTATAAATTTATTATATTGTGGAAGCAGAGAGCGGTTCAAACTTTCATTATTTTGGAATTTCCGCTTTTACTTAATTTACCCTCATATGTTAACATTGCGACGGCAAAATCGAATTTGACCTTTGATCTTTTCTCGATAAATTCAATTTTTAAGATTTTTATTATGCGGACAACGCTTGAAGGGAAGACTAGAAGTAGATGAATGTCCATTTTTACTTTTTATACACTCGTATATCGCAAAGTCAAGTTTGACCTTCACCACTTTGATTTTTTTGTTCAATTTTAATTTTTTAAATATTTCTATGTTACGGACAAAGCTTGAAGGCATGACTAGAAGCAGATGAATGTCCACTTTTACTTTTCACACACTCGTATATCGCAAAGTCGAGTTTGACCTTCACCAAATTGTTTTTCTTTTTACAAATTCAATGTGTTGTGGAAGCAGAGATCGTTTCAAGTCTTCCATTACTTTGAATTTCCGCTTTTACTTAATTTACCCTCATATGTTAACAGTGCGGCGGTAAATCGAATTTGACCTTTGATCCTTTGATCTTTTCTCTCTAAATTCATTTTTTTAATATTTTTAATGTGCGGACAAGGCTTGAAGGTGAGACTAGAAATAGATGAACGTCCATTTTTACTTTTTATACAATCGTATATCGCAAAGTCAAGTTTGACCTTCACCACTTTAACTTAATTTTGTACAATTTCATTTTTTTTATATTTTGATGTTGCGGAAAAAGCTTAAAAGCATGACTAGAAGCAGTTGAATTTCCATTTTTACTTTTCATGCTCACGTACATTGCAAAGTCGAGTTTGACCTTCGCCAAATTGTTTTTTTTTTCTACAAATTCAATGTGATGCGGAAGCAGAGAGCGTTTCAAGTCACCTATTACTTTGAATTTCCGCTTTTACTTATTTCACCCTCGTATGTTAACATTGCGGCGGTAAAATCGACTTTGACCTTTGATCTTTTTTCTATAAATTTAATTTTTTTAATGTTCTTATGTTGCGGATAAAACTTGAAGGCGACAATAGAAGTAGTTGAATTTCCAATTTTACTTTTTATACCCTCGTATATCGCAAAATCGAGTTTAACCTTCACCACATTGATTTTTTTTCTACAAATTTAAGTTGTGTGTCATGGGGCAAGATTAGAAGCGTTTTGAGACTTCAATTGTTTTAAACTAAATTTCCGTTTGTACTTGATCTGCCCTCGTATATTATTATTGATTGAGGCGATAAAATAATTTTGATTTTTTTTCTCATAAATGAAACTCTTGCAATTTATGTGTTCGTACGATGCAAGACTAGGAAAAGAAGGCGCCTTAAGACTTCAATTGTTTTGAACTGAATTTCCGTTTTTATTTGATCTGTCCTTGTATGTTATTAGTACATTGGGAAAACCGAGTATGACCTTCGCGGTTTCGTAGTTTCTTTCTGCGAATTGAGATATTTGTGCGGTTTTTATGAGGATGTGCCGATGTGTATACGAGGCCGCTCTACTTATTTATTTTTTAATAATAATAATAATAATTTGCATTCAAGTGGCAATGACATTATTATCTCTTTATACTACCTGACGTAGCTCTTTCTCTCTCTTTCTCTCAAAATTAGAAGTGGAATGGGATTATATCCGTTAGTATTCGACCTGCCCTCGTATATTAACGCAGACGAAAAATTTTCAACTTTGCCTTAATTCGTCGGTTTTCCTTTGTGATGTTTAGTGGTACTTACTGAGCGTCTCGTATGGTTGAAGTATGTTGTGCCGCTCGGTGTATACGGGGGGCCGAACTAATCTTTCAAAAAAATAAATTGGATTTTTTCTAAGTGAGTCCGACCGCACCGGCGGCCATCCCTAAGCAAGGCGGCCTTAGAGGCCACAGTCCGGTTCCGAGTATGTGCTACTTCATTTTTCATTGAGTCAACCTCAGAATGGAGCAGCGCGTAAAAAACAAAACCGAATCGTTTCAGTTTCGCCGCCGCCTTTTGAAATTCCCTCGGCTCGGTCCGCAGCTCCAGTGCCGGCGATAATTATAGCATGTAATTTTCTTGTTTTTAATCGAGTGTTTATTAGGTGCTTACAGAGAGGACGACGGCGACGATCAGTACGTTATTGAATACCAAACCCGTTCCTCTTTTGTTTTCTTTTCGTTTTGCCTCGCTTCGTTCTGCTTTCGCCTTCGAGTTCCTCCGCCCGAATACTGCAACAATACGACGCAAGTCATCACACTCGAACGGATGACAAACGCAAACAAATTAAATGACAAACATGACAACCCTCAACAACCCCCCACACCCCCGAGGTTTCGCCAACACCTTCGGATTTCACGCGAAAATCTAACACTTGAATGACCTTCACGTGAACCACGCAAAATTTGCCGAAATAATTACACCCAACCTATATACAGGCAGGACAAGGAAGGTATGTCCAAACGCATGGTGCGTGATACGTATCTAACAAATCATGCGCTTTTTAAATAGCATCAGCGTATCATAGTGTGAAACAACGTTCAAAAGGCTACTTTTAAAAGTGAGTCAAGAAATAAATGCTGATACTCTCATGTGTTGTAGCTAAATGACCTTGATACCTAGGTACATGTGAATTTAAAGCGTTAAGCCGAGAGAGAGAAAGGCAAACTTAACGAACGCATTGTTTTTGCGTCCGCCTAAATTAACAAGGTGTACATGCACAACGTGATCATTCGCTACACGCATTGAGGCAATCCAATCGGAAAGAGACGGATCTCGGAAGGCGAGAGGGCGTGCGACGAGGACGGACGCACTTAACACACGTCCGCATTCGAAGACGGCCCGCTTTCACGTATACCTAATCAATTACGTATGGCTCGATTTAATTCGAAAGACCGCGAAATTCCGTTTGATTCGCTCCTCTCCGTCTCTCTCTCTCTCTCTTTTACATAATCACACACACGCGCCAATCTTTTTTTTTTCTTGTGCGCGTTCTCTACGGATGTTATCGAAACAAATCGGTGGCGGCGATTTTTTAATTGCGCCGGAAAACGATTAGTATTTTGTATTCGACTGGTGTGCGTATATACAGGCTGGTTAGGATGTGACCAATGAAAATAGACTGAAAAGGAAAGATTCCAGCAATTACCTCGCTAATAGTTTTAGTTTTTCTTGACCTGCCTTTGTATTATAGACGATATTAAGACCAACAATAATCATTTCGGGACCGAAAAGCGAACTTTTGCGCAACTTCCTCCCCAATAAGGACTAAAATATATGAATTTTGAAAATTGTTTAATTTTTCCTGACGTCCCTGTACATTAAAGGTGATATCGTGGACGACTTGAATATTTGGGAACTGAAAAAAGAACATCTGCGCAATTTCCTCCCCAAAAGGACTAAAATGTTTGATTTTGAGAGTGTTTAATTTTTTTCTGACCTCCCTGTATATGATAGATGGCATCAAAACCGACTATAGCCATTTAGGGATCGAAAAAAAGAACCTTCGAGCAAAAGGACTTTTTGAATTTTGGCATTTCGGAAGTTGTTCCCTTCTTTACTGACCTCTCTGTCTACAGGCTGACTGTGATAGTTGTGCTAAGCTCCAAACCTGTAATATGTCACTATAAATGGTGACGATTCACTCATATGTTCTTAACAAAAACTCTTAACTATTTGTTAAAGACATATGAGTTCAATTGTTACCATTTATTGCAGGTTTCAAGCTTTGCACAACTATCACCCTGTATATTATAAATTTGTACATAGTGCCAAATGAAACCCTTAGGGCCGATTTTGATCTTTTTGCAAGGCAGAGGGGAGCGAATGAGACATATGGGTTGTGATAAGATCGCCTGTCACTTAAAAATCGTCCAAAAATGTTGGTTTCTTGAAGAAACAAATTAACTTCACCTAATCGCCGATAGATGGCATATCATCTTTCAATCCCCATATTCCAGGACTGAGGAGGATGAGAAACTAAGACAGTTCGCAAATTTGGCGCTTTCTTAATTTCAGTTACAGGTGATTTACAAACACAGCAAGCAAGTTACTGAAGATATCAACAGAGGGCGCTTTATATTCGCCTTTCATTGCAACTCCTCGGCGCTTGGTATTTTTTTTAGTTTTCCGTCCGGATTATTTTGTTTTTGTTTTGAACAACTTTTGACGTGTGAAACGCTTAGAATCGCAATTATTTTTCATTGCGTACTGTATTTGAAAAGTTACAGCTACCGTTGTCGCTAGTCGGTCAATAGAGGGCGCCTTCATTTGCCTCTCGTTAAAACTCGCCTTTCCACATTTGTTTTTTTTTCGACAGAGAGCGACGATTTTTATTATATTTAATGCATTTTATTAGCATCATCTATTGCCACAATTGACGACAGATGGCGCTTTTGTTCATACAACAGCTGTTTCATTTAGTTTTTTGCTTTTATCTTGGTCATCTGTGGTCACATTCGATCTTTTATTTATTTTTTTAATTTGGACGGTTTTCAGACACAGCCAGCAAGTTACTGGAGGTATCAACAGATGGCGTTTCACATTTGCTTCTCATTTTTTGTTTCCTCCTTAACGGAGATTTTCGTTTTTAATTAAGAAACTGAGTCTCTCGCGCCCAAAACTATTTGAACCTTCATCTCGCAAGCGTCTTTCCCATTAACGGATGGATTCTGATGCAACTCGAATTCCTCAAAACTTTCAAAACTGCGACGAGAGAAAAAAAAAGACAAACGTCGCCAATCAACGAACACCAGCTCGACGACGAGAGAGTACCGAAGATTGATGGCCTAAGAATGAAATTCGAGGAATTCGTGAGAAACCGTTCCTTCCTCATTTGCACAAGCGCGCTTTTTGCGCAACTTTTCCAAAAAGCCCGGTCGAAAGTGCCCCGAATCCGCTCACTTTTACCTGTCGCAGTTAATCCGGCCCGAAACAGATGAATGCATCCGTTCATGGGAGCCCGTCGCATCTTGGCCGGGGACCACGAAAGTTTCACTCGACGTCGACGATCCACTTGCTCCGTTCAAAGAGGCGAGCGAAAGTGCTGCTTCCATCGAAGCGTGCTGAAGACTCGAGTCCTTCAAGTTTTACTTTAAACAGCAGATGGTTCAGTGAAAAAAAAAATGCATTTCGGTAAGGTCCAAGTCCGGTCCTGAACTTAGCCAGGCGTCAAAAGAAAATCGAAGAAGTTGGTGGACTAGTTTTGAGCAAGCACCAAAACCAAGAAACGCCTAGAAAATCAAAGTTGAAAGCAAGGCAACTAGAGAATTTGTAAATTAAAGGACCTCCAAGGGTATCCAAGATTTTTCCAAGATTTCGGACGCTTATTACAATTAATAAGTATGTGAAAACTTATAATTTATACTTAAGACAAAACCATATGAGTAAATGAAGAATTTAAAGAATCCAAGATGCCCTTGATCATCCAAGGGTGATCAAGGGAAATCAAGTTTCTTTTTGTATAATTGGTCCTGGAGAAGCACCTCACGCTTCATGGCCAAGAAACCCAAGGTTAAAAACAAAATTATTTAAGTAATAAGGACGTCCAAGGATGCTCAAGGGTATTCAAGGACGGCCAATGTCTTTTATTAATTTGATTTCTGTGAACTTGATACCATAGTCGTGTGAACAAACAAAGTGTAAATTAATTAAGGATACTCAAGGGTATTCAAGGACCGTCAAAAGATTCCCTTTGGAGACTCTTGGAGATCAAGAAGCGTTACCAAAATCATAACTGAGAGAGTAAACGTAATCTCCATGATTACCCAAGGACGCTCAAAAATTTCTCTTGAAAGCAACCATCATAATTAAGAAGTGAAAATAAAAATCAACGAGCAAACGAGTAGACTAATTTAAAGACGTTCAAGAACTCCTAGGGATATCCAAGGATAATCAAGGGAAGTTAAAACGAGATTTGTTTCGTTTTGTCCAATAAACTCGTTCCATACAGTTGAAACCGAAATGGTGAGGATCCACGGATGTCCAAGGGTATTCAAGGACGATCACATCGTCCTGAGGAATTCATTTCAAGGGCGAACGTCACTTTCGAGCATAATCGAGTGTGTATTTAGGCAAGGAATGAACAAATTAGAGTTCATTTAATGAGCTTCATTCAAGGGCCACCTCAAAGGTTTCCTTTCTTAAGTTCTAAAATCGTAGGGTAATCGAAAGGTGAATTCATTTAAGAGCTCCAAGGTTATTCAAGGACGTTCATATATATATATTTTTTTGAAAGCAACCAACGTAATCGAAAAGTTTCCCAAAACTCCCAAGTACTTCGGGAAATGCTTTTGACCTTCATTCTAGACACTCTAGCTTTGAAAGGCAACTTCTATCTCTATTTAGGTTTAATTGCATTGCCAAAAAAGTGAGACCAATTGAGGCTATCAGGTTGCTTTAATGTCCTTGATTATCCAATCATTACACCATGATACAACAAGGTGTCAAAGTCATTAGTTTAGGGTCGAACCTAAAGAGACTGGGCAAGCTAAGGACGTTCATGGACATCCAAGGACAATAGAAACTCTAAAGCTTTTAATATTCGTCTTTTTTTAGTTATAACCGAAACGGTATGAACAAGTGAAGAATAACTTAAGGATATCCAAGGATATCCAAGGATAATCAAAACTTTGTTTTATAAGAAATCATGTCCAAAGGAGTGTTTCAAAGCTTAATCCAAACAATTATAAAATCACTTTCTATACTGCCAGTTACACAATTTTAATTAATTTTCTTAATCCAAACGATTAGACAAATAGAGAAATATCTGATTCGAGGACGTCCAAAGATATCCAATAATATTTAAGAAAAATTAATCCAGTTTTTCTATTTTCGGTGCTTCAATTGTTTCGGCTTAGTGCAAGAATTAAAAAAAGTCCCGAAAATAACAGTCAAAAGCAAACCAGTAAGAGCAAGCAAATATGGGTGGTTTTGTCCATCAAAAAAACAATCGATGAAGGGTTTTATTAGATCTAGTAACATGGTATTCCAATATCTAAAAGAAATTTCTGCTGAATTGACATACCCCAAGTAATTTAATCCCTTAGGGGTTTCACTTAAGTTTCCAAAAAGATATTTCATATCATACCTGGATTTTTCTATCCGCTACCCTCAGGGTAGTTTTGCCAATCATGAAAGCGGTTATTGAAGGACTTTTGTGGATCTAGTAACTTGATATTTCAATGTCTAAAAGAAATTTCTGATAGGGGTAGCTTTCTCAATCAAGGAAATGTCTACTGAATTGACATGCCTTATGCAATTCAATTCCTTGGGGGTTCGGTTAAGTTTCCAAAAGATATTTCACCCTCACAGCTAGATTCTTCTATCTACTACCCTTAGGGCAGTCTTTGCCAATTTATGATGGATTTTGGTGGATATTTCAATTTCCCAAAGGAATTTCTGATAAGGGCAGTTTCTCCGATCTGCTCCCTCATATGGTCCAATCCCTCAGAGGTTTCCCAATTCGATGTTTAAGTTACGTAATCCAACACGCTCCCTGTTGACCATGGAAGACCAAGAGGGTATCTCATATAAGCAGCTATGAAGTGATGAATCCAAGAAGGTCCAGGAACGTCTGAGAAAGCTTTAGGTATTCCAGAAAACTAGCTCTCTGCTGTTGGATAGAACTTGGAAGACCAAAGTTGCTTTCCCATCAAACGTAATTACTTAATTATTAAGTCCGAGAAGATTCAGGAATGTCCTTGGATGTCCCAAAATGCTCTATGCCTTGGATAAAAGGCGTATTGACTTTGAAAAATCAAAAGCGTCTTCTCGCCAAACATGATCGAACGTAGCTACAAGTAAGCAACCACAGAATTAATTAATCCAAGGTAATTCAGAAATATCTTTGGTTTTCCCTTTTTAGACTTTGATGGAACTTAGCTACAACCACTTGAAACAGGGATGCCCAAACACTTTCCATTTTTGGGGCAATGCCTTTGAGGAACCAAATTAATTTCGTCGCCGAATATGGCAGCCAAACAAAAAAAAAACATGAATCTCGACGAAATTAATTTTCGTCTGGTCTTCCCAGAAACGCTCCGCTGTTTTCGTCCGAATTTGGCCCGCCCGCTTCCACCGTAATTGTCGTCAACGAGCGCATTATGCATGATAATTTCGGGAATCTGTCGAGGCCGGAGTCACGTTGTTAATTCTAATCTAGTAAGTAATAAGGCGACTTAAATTCGAGCTGCGTGTGGTCCGGACAGTCGGAATGATGGTGCGTTTTGTGCAGACGACGACAACGTCGACGATTCGACTTGAGGAGGGCCCCGCTTCGATGAGGCGTACGCCAGCGACATCTGGCCCATTGAAACGATTGGATTTCAACATCACTGTTGAAAGTACGTTAAAAAAAAAAGGGGGCCCATAGACGTTGGAGAATTGTGGTCAGATCTGATCAAAGACGTGGAATTTTGAGGAATAACGGTGGTCGTCGTATTGGGTGGTAAAGAAGCCCGACGGGAACTCGGCAGAACGAGAACGAGAACGAGAGGAATGGGAATAAATGTAAATGATAGGTGGTGCAGTTAGTGACGGCTGAGAGAGCGACTCGCAGCAGTCATTATGTACTTGCCTCGACAGGCGAAACTAAATTAATTACGAGTTAATTAGCGTAGAGGAACCACCCGTATTCAGAATATTAATCTACGCGGAGATGCCTGACACCGCAGTAAACGCGAGACGCTCGCAGCTAATGACTGGCATTCTGTCGGTTTCAATTTCTTAATTGCAACCAACGTGCGAGTGCGAGCGCAGTTGAAAGAGTTAAAAGATCAACTCGCCAAGATTCAAATCAAAATTTAACCCAGGGAGCAAGAAACTAAGAGTTCTAAGAAAACGCCCTCTATTTCACACTCGCGAACTATGTAAACATACGCGCCCTCTGTTGCCACATCTTCTATCAGTAATAATACGTAGTGAACCTCAATTGCTTGACCGCTGTAATCAATTGATTGTATTAGTCATTAGTTTTAAAGGAAAGCATATTCTTCGTTTTCCAAAAATCCAAACCAAAAAGTTGCAATGAGAAGCAGATATAAGCGCCATCTGTTGCGACTCGTCTTAGCTGCGTTAGACTAGCCTTTCACTTCGCTTTCCAAAAGTCGTGAGTTCTTTGCAAAATCTTGGAAAGGGTTGCTTGTTTGTGTGCAAAAGAAGAACTTGAATGTTCGACTCGACTTGTAAGGGTTGATCCAAGCGATATTTAGCATTACATTATGTGGACGGTGGTGAAATTCAGAAAAGGAAAGCAAGGGTGGCTTTGGGCAACTCTTGGACAACGACCTGTACGTCTTGGACAATGAAATTCGAAAGAAAGCGTTTCTGTGCGAACGGAGCTTAAAACACCAAAACGAAATAAAATAAATGACCAAGATAAAAGTAAGGGTGGCTTCGGATATTCCTTGGGCGATTGCTTGGACGTCTTGGACAATAAAATTCGAGAAAAAAAAGTTTTGCGCAAACGAAACTTAAATTGGCGCAAACGGAACTTAAATTGGCGCAAACGAAATAAGGGCTGATAAGGGTTAAGGAAACGTCTACTAAATTGACATACCCCATGTAATTTAATCCCTTGGGGATTTCACTTAAGTTTCCAAAAAGATATTTCATCCTCATACCTGGATTATTCTATCCACCACCCCCAGGGTAGTCTTGTCAATCACGAAAACAGTTATTGAAGGATTTTTGTGGATCTGGTGACTTGACTATCTACTATCCTTTGGGTGGTCTTTGCCAGTTGGTGGATATTTCAATTTCCCAAAGGAATTTCTGGTAAGGGTAGTTTCTCCGATCTGCTCCCTCATGTGGTTCAATCCCTTAGAGGTTTCCCAATTCGATGTTTAAGTTTCCAAACAATATGACTATTAGGCTAGTTTTGTCCGTCTTTAAGGTAGTTGTTGATGAATTTTGGTGAATCTAATGACCTGATACTTCAACATTTCAAGGAAGTTCTTGGTGAGGGTAGTTTGTTTCAACATGGAAACATCTACTGAAGTATCGTCCTTCAGTTGATTCCATCCCTAAGGGATTCCTTAAATTTACAAAGTTAATTTCATCTGCACAGCTCGATTCTTCTAACTACTACCCTTATCGCGATTTTGGTGGGTCTGAACACCTAAACACTTCAATATTTCGAACAAAAATTGGTAACTAGGTCCCTTAAGGACTCCCCTCAGCTCGATTCTTAATTTTTTTAAGGAAGCTTCATCCCTTTGCAAACTTCTACAGCTCGATTTTTGAGATTCCGAAGAGAATTTCTATCTACAACCATTTGGGGTAGTTTTGCCTAGCACGCAAACAATGGAAGATGGATATACTTCAATGTCTCAAGGAAATTTCGAGGAGGGGGTTTTTATTTGGACCTAAGTGATACATTAACAGATTTCCATTCCCATAGTAAGGGTAGTTTTTTAACCATACAATTCCATCCTTCAATGCTTGACATTCCAAGAATATTCAACCCTTTTGACGAAGTTTGTTTCTGAAACCATTGGGGTAGTTTTGCCAATCACAACGACGATGGGTTTTCATGGATCTAAGAACGCCACACTTTAATATCTTAAAGAAAATTCAGAGGGGGTTGTTTATTCGACCAAACTAACGTTGAAAGTGACACGTTCATGCAATTCCATCCCCTTGGGGTTCCCCCCAGCTCGATGCTTGAGTTTCGAAGGGAGATTTCAGTTGACGATTTTTAAGGGAAATTTCGGCGATCACAACGAAGGTTGTGCCATTCCCTAGTTGATTTTCCAAAAGGAATTTTCATCGACGATTCCTAGGGTAGTTTTGCAAGTTCCAGAGATAGCAGTTGTTTGTTGATGGATTCTGAGATGATACTTCAATATTTGAAGCAAAAACAAGCCATCCCCCGCATGTGATTCCATCCCCATGCAATTTTTCAGTTCAAGTTTGGTTTTGAAAGGAATTTCGGTTATGACGGGGGAGAGGAAGATTCAATGTTTTCCCATAGATCTTAGATGGTCTGAAGCTTTAGTTTTGATATGGAATTTTCGCACATGACTTGCAGGGGTGGTTTGGTGAATCAAAAACATTCTGCACCCAAGTGTGTGAATTACGAAAGGACGACTTTAAGGGGGGTAGTTAAGATCGAGGTGTGGTTTCAAGTCACTCACGATATTAAGGGTAGATTTTGCAATGCCTTTAATGATGAACGTCCGCGTCAGTTTCCACAGCGGCTACTTCTTCTTAATAGGGTGGTTTCATCAATCAAATCGAGGACTCCTGGACTCGATTGCATCCCTATGACTTCGTAGATCGTTAAACAGTAGCAATACAAAAGCCTCCCTTACCTCCCCCGCCTTCCTCGCCGAGCGGTCGCTCCTTGTCGCCTTCTTTAAAAATTAATTTCGGACGCAGCTACCTGAGATTCCACTCCACGAAATTAATGACGTGAAAGATGAATGAAAACACTAACGAAATAAAATATATATGTATACGCAACGAAGGCGGGAAGCGGAGAAGAGGAAAAAAAAACGAATCAAAAATGTAATTTACCCATCTTTTTCAATACCGACACCTCCAGAAGACCTTGCAGTCGGCCAGGCGAGGCGAGGCCTCTGGCGCAATGGGGCGCTGCGCGCCTCTTCAGGCTTCCGCTGGCCGGATGGGTAAAAGTAATTTACTTCGGAGATGTTATTTTTTGACGGCGATGACAAAAAGTCCGTCCGAATGACCGGAAGCTGGCAAGAAAGTAATTATTTTTTTGGGTCGAAGTCTTCAGCACGGCAACAAAGTTACACTCGAGTCCATCTCTCTGTTGGAGAACGCGATTATTTTTTCTCGCGTGCAAGAAATAGAAGCAGAGCTGCAAAATATGATGTTCGCTAATGAAATTAAATAATAAACGAAGAAGTAAAAGAAACGTTACAAAATCCACGAAGCTTGCAATGGGAAGATCCACGGGGCTTGACCCTACTGCATGTGACGTCACCTAACTGCAACATCATCTAAATTAATTATCGCAAAAATTACTTGATTTTGAACACGCGAAGCAAAAACAAAGGAAAGAAATACATGTCTAATAATACCAATGATGGTGTAGATCAATAAAACGTAAAAACAAATGTACTCTCGACTTTTATTTTCAATGGCATCTAATGCAAATTATACACTGACATGCAAGGAGCTTGGCGCTCTCTTAGGTGGTAACCTCATCTAATATTAATTGCAAGCTATAAAATCTACCTATGGAATTTTGAATGTGAAACAAAACATAAAAGCAGATGGAAGACTCGGAACTTCTCATTCTATGCGTAGATTGAGAAATGATGAAGAAAGTGGACTTACCCGGAAGCCACAAGAGTATACAGATAATTCGCCTTCATTAATCAAGTAGTATACTAACATCTACCCTTTCATTGTTAATTGACACAATTTGGAATATAAAACAAAAAAAAAGAAGTGAAGAAAAGAGGAGGTAGAGGAGGAATGTCTCGAAGTGCTCTCGTTGAAAATACGAAAAGACGAAAACGTGGGAGAAAATCGCGATTTAAAGCAAGAATGCGAGTGAAGACGGAACGAGAAAGATCACGCAGCAAGTGAGAGAGGGGGAATACAGAAGAGGAAAGTTCTCCCTCATTGGCCATATCTACATGTCAAAGGATATTCCCATTTAATTACTTTTAATGGATGGAGTATACTAACATCCACGAAGCTTGTAATGGAAGGAATAGCGTCATTGATTGGTGATAAAACAAGAAGGGATAGGAAAAGCAAAGAGAAGATAGAGGAAGATTCAAACGTGTTCACTCAAAAGTTGGAAGGCCAGAGGGGAACAGGGAAATAGGGAGAACCTTCCAAGCAGCTTGCAATAGCAGAAGTAGCGTCTTCAAAAATTGATTGATGATGAAACAAATAGGGATAGGAAAAGTAAAGAGAAAGTCTAAACAGAGGAAGATTCAAACCTGTTCGCTCAAAAGATGGAAGACCAGAAGCGAATAGGGAAACTGGGAAGAGCATCCGAGAAGCTCGCCACGGCAGGAGTAGCATCATCAAAAACTGATTGCTGATGAAACTAGAAGGGATAGGAAAAGGACAGAGACGTCTGAATAGAGGAAGATATTGACCTGTTCAAAAGATGGAAGGCTAAAAGCGAATAGTGAAATAGCGAAAAGCACCCAAACAGCTTTCATTGGCAGATGCAACGTCATCAAAAATTGGTTGGTGATGAAATAAGAAGGAGTAGGAAAAGCGAAGAGAAAGTCTGGATAAAGGAAGATTCAAACCAGTTCGATCAAAGGATGGAAGGCCAGAAGAGAATAGGGAAATAGGGAGAAGCATCCAAGAAGCTCGCAATGACAGAAGTAACGTCACCAAAAATTGAGAGGGAGAAGGAAAAGCTAAGGTAAATTCTAGACAGAGGAAGTGAGAAAAGGATGGAAAGATTCGAACCTGTTAATTCAAAAGGAAATAAGAAAAATGAAAACGTCACCACCTCATTGGCTTGGGCTTTAATAGAAGTAGTACACTGACAACATGAAGCTTGAAAATGAAGAAGTAGCGTCATTGATTGCTGATAATACAAGAAAGGGTAGGAAAAGCAAAGAGAAAGTCTGGATAAAGGAAGATCCAAATCTGTTCGCTCAAAGGATGGAAGGTCAGAAGGGAATAGGGAAATAGGGAGAAGCATCCAAGAAGCTCGCAATGACAGAAGTAGCGTCACCAAAAATTGAGAAGGAGAAGGAAAAGCTAAGAGAAATTGTAGACAGAGGAAGTGAGAAAAGAATGGGAAGATTCAAACCTGGCAGAAGGCCAGAAGTAAATATAAAAAATGAAGACGTCACCACCTCATTGGCTTTGGCTTTAATGGAAAGACTAACAGCACGAAGCTTGCAAAGAAAGGTGTAGCGTCATTGGTTGCTAATAAAACAAGAAGTGGTAGCAAAAGCAAAGGGGAAGTATAGATAGAGGAAAGTTCAAATTAGTTCACTCAAAAGGTGGAAGGCCCGAAGCGAAGACGGAAATAGGGAAAAGCATCCCAAAAGGCTGCAACGGCTGGAGTAGTGTCATCAAAAATTGAGACGGAGAAGGAAAAGCTAAGCAAAATTACAGACAGAGGAAGTGAGAAAAGGATGGGAAGATTCTAATCTGTCTATTCAAAAGAGAATAGGGAAAATGAAAACGTCGCCGCCTCATTGGCTTTGGCTTCAATGGAAAGAATAACAGCCACGAAACTCACAAAAGAAATTTGACATTTGACAGATAAAAGAATAGGAAAAGGGAAACATCATAGTTTATGGATGGAAGAAGCTCGAAAACGAATGTTGGAAGAGAAGTTTGAAGCTGTCGTTCAAGAAAAAAAGGGTGGAAGCAGAAGGGAATATAGAAGGAGAAAACGAAGCATGGTCCATGGTGTCCTCTAAGGCCACGCTGGTGTTCCATGAACAAACCAACGAGTTAAACAAGAACAAATACGAAAAACTACAGGTTTTTCATAACCCGAGAACCTCTGTGTACTAAGGCGTGTACTAAGGCGGAGTACACAAGGGCTACGCCATTACTACGAAAAGTCTCCTGCAGCACCATCAAGTCCAACAGGGAAAATACTAAGGACATTCCGCATCTTTCGAGGTGCAACAAAGTTTGACAACCGCTGTGTTTAACCAAAATATGGCAAAGCATGCTCCATGGTGTCCGCTAAAGCTACGCTGGCTTTCCTCTGGATATCTTTTGTTAAAGCATCGAGTTAAACAAGAAAAAAATACGAATAACTGTAGGTTTTCCATAACCTGAGAATGTTTGAGAACTGCTCTGTTAAAGCAAGATACTAGAGCGTACCCCGCGGAGACCTCAAGGGCCGCGCCATTGCTATGAAAAGTCTCTTGTGACACCAACGAGTTCGGCAGGGAAGATTCTGCGTCTTTCTAAATGTGAGAAAGTTTGAGGACCGCTGTATTAAATCAAAACACCGAAACGTGGTCGGTAGACATGTTCATGAAAAATCATCTGTAAAAACAAGCAAAAATCTGCAGCTTTCCTGAGCATGAGAAAGTTTGAGAACCTCTGCACTAAACCAAGACACCAAGGCGAGGTCCATGAAGTCCCCAAAATTGCGTTACGTTTCTATTTGACACCGTCAAGTTCGATAGAGGACTAGACTATAGAAAACTCTATGCTTCTTGCAATACGGAAAAGTTTAGGAACCGCTGTTTTAACGAAACACCGAAACGTGACTCGTAGGGCACGCAAAGGCTGTACTACGATTTCCCGAACATCCTGTTGTGGTACCATCGAATTCGAGTAGGAAAGTACTGGAAAACTATACTTTTTTTGTAATGTAATAAAGTTTGAGAACTGCCGTATTAACAAGACACCAGAGCTCGCGAAAGCTGTGCTACGATTTCATGAAAAGTCTGCTGCCAAACAATCAAACTCATTAAGAAAAATACTGGAAAACTCTACGTTCTCGTAACGAGGGAAAGTTTGGGAACCGCTGCGTTAAATCCAAACCCAAACCCCATCCCGTGATTCATGGGGTCCCCAAAAAGAGGCGCCACGTATCCAAGAGAACTCTTTTTGTGACACCAAGTCTGGAGGGAAAAAAACAGAATAACTTCGAGTTTAGTTTGAGGACCGCTGACCTTTTAATTTTTTTTTTTAACTGTAAGTAAAATTAATTCTATTTCACTATTGCTTTTATCCGTTCGTTCGTTCACGTTCATAATGTAATTACTTGTGATGAACAATTCGAATTTAAAGGGCGACCAAAATTTTTGGAAACCATGTACAGTGACGGTCAAAATGTTAGGTACTTAAATAATTTCTATTGCACTTTGTTATCGATAGCCAATGGAAAGGGCAGATCATGCAACAACAGCGCCAGCTAATGTCGTACGTGTCAAACACGACCATCGCTTCTAACTAGAGCTCTTCCTCTCTATCAGCGAAGGTCTCTGTGAATCGCCTTCAACTTCTTCGGCACTAGATGGCGCCACCAGTCGATTTAGTGCATAATTCAAATCAATAAATGTGATACTTGGGGGCTTACAACCGAGCACGTTTGCATCGCCGGATTATCTACCGCCAGGTGCAATGACCACCCTGACAAGGACGGGACGATCGCGTCGCTTTTGTTTTCGGGCGCGAAGCAGCACCAATTCGACGCGGCTTTGCGTTCGGAACGGCGGCGTTTCGACGTCCGCGACGCGTTCGATAGTTTTCTGGTGCGTGCGTGTGCATTCGATTGTTTCTGTTTCGACCGAAGGTTCTTTTTCGTCCTCCATGTAGATTATGAGCAGGCGATCGTTTCGAATTGGCTTCGAGTCTGTTTAGAATTCAGATATACAGGGTGACTTTCCAGGTGCGTATTTGTTTTTCTTGTTATTTCTGTTTGAAAGAAGCGTTGCATGAAGAATATTCAAAGTTTCTGTCCTGGTTGGACGTATGCGAAGACTAAATTGGGATGTAAAAAATGTACAGGGTGATTGACCACGGGTTTTTTTTTATTATTATTTTTTTATTTGGAAACTTCAAATTCAAAAATTTTCGCCCCCGATTACATGCGTAAACAGATGACTGATTCAACCGGCCTGATCTCTTCCCAATTTGGATTAAAATTCAAATTTGAAATATACAGGGTGTAATTTAAGTGTAGAATTGGTGAAAGCAATTCAATTTAATATGATGCAAAGTAAGTTTCCAGAACAAGATACATTTATCGAGTGTCAAAAAAGTAAACTAAAATAATGTAGTGTCAAAAGGAACAAAAGAATGCTATGTCTAAAAGAAACAAGAGAGTGCTATGTCAAGAAGAATTGTTTCTGTTTTTTTTTTAATCTCTTTAACTAATACTTTTTTGTGTTGTTTTCTTTTATTCCTCTCGACTGCACTATTTTAGTTTATTTTATTTTTTAAAAAGAAACAAAAGAATTCTATGTTAAAAAGAAACAAGAAAATATTTTGTAAAGAAGAAACAAAGAATGCTACGTCAAAAAGAAACAAAAGAATGTTATGTCAAAAATAAACAAAAAAATCGTTACTTTTATTGATTTTGTTTTTTGATCTTTTTAACTAATACTTTTTTGTGCTTTTTTTTATTTCTCTTGCCAGCATTATTTTAGTTTATTTTATTTTTTGAAGAGAAACAAAAGAATGCTTATGTTAAAAAGAAACAAGAGAGTGCTATGTCAAGAAGAAACAAAAGAATGTTATGTCAAAAAGAAATAAAAGAATGCTATGTCAAAAAAATGCTATGTCAAGAAGAAACAAAAGAACGCTATGTCAAAGAAAAACAAAAAATGCTATGTCAAGAAGAAACAAAAGAACGCTACGTCAAGAAGAAACAAAAGAAAGCTATGTCAAAAAGAAACAAGGAATGCTACGTCAAGAAGAAACAAAAGAACATTATGTCAAAAAGAAACAAAAGAATGCTATGTCAAAAAGAAACAAAAAAGTCGTTACTTTTATTAATTTTGTTTTTTTGATCTTTTTAACCAATACTTTTTTATTTTTTCTTATTCCCCTTAACATTATTTTAGCTTATTTTATTTTTTGGAAAGAAACAAAAGAATGCTGTCAAAAAAAAAAACAAAAAAATAGTCGACCTTTATTGATTTTGTTTCTTGATCTTTTCAACTTTTTTGTATTTGTTGACATAGCATTCTTTTGTTTTTTTTTCAAGTGTCAAAAAAATATGTAGGAAAATAATAATATAACTACAAACGAAGTTGACATATTTTCAACAATTTTGTATTTTCTTCTGCTTCCCAACTTTTCCCGATTTTATTAATTTTTGTTTTGTCACGGCATTCTTTTGTTTGGTTTGACACAGTATTCTTCTATTTAATTTTTTGATACTTGAAAAGAAACACAAGAAATGCTACATCCAAAAAAAGAAGAAAGTTGAAAAGATCAAAAAATGAAAAACAATGAAAGTCGTTTTCTTTTGTATTTTTTGATATAGCTTTCTTTTGTTTCTTTTGAAGTATCAAACGTCAAGTCAAACGAAACGTAAGAACGCCATTTCAAAACAAAAAAAATCAATAAAAGTTGAAACAGAACAAAATACAAAACAGTTGAAAGCAATTTCAATTTCGTTTGAAGTGAAGAAGTCGCGCTTATCGCGTATCAAAGGAAACAAAAGACTGCTATATCAAAAGGCACAAAAGATTGCTAAATCAGAAAAGAAAAACAAAAAAGTCGAAGTTAAAAAAAACAAAAAAAAAACAAAAACTTTTTTTGTTTTCTTTTTGACAGAGCATTCTTTCTTCTCTTGACACAGCATTCTTTTGTTTGTTTCTTTCTTTTTGATAAGCGATAAGTGTGCCTTTTATGGAATATTTACATCACTTCAAACGAAATTGAATTGCTTTTAACGATTTTGTGTTTTGTTCCGTTTCAACCTCTGATTAATTTTGTCATTTTTGTTTTGACATGGCATTCTCTTGTTTCGTTTGACAAGGCATTCCTTCATTTTGTTTTTCTTTTGACGTAAAAAAAAACAAAAGATAATATACAAAAAAAATCGAAGTTGAAAAGATCAAGAAACAAAATCAATAAAAGTCAATTTTAAGTAAATATTCCATAACAAAACTTACTTATCGCATATCAAAAAAAAAAAAACAAAAACAAAAAACAAAAGAATGCTGCATCAAAAGAAACAAAAGATTGGTAAAATCGAAAAAAAAAAAGAAAAACAAAAAGTCGAAATTGAAGAGATCAAAAATCAAAATCGATTTTTTTAATTCAACTTCAACTTTCTTGTTTTCTTTCTGAAACATCATCCTTTTTTCTTTTGATGCAGCTCTCTTTTGTTTCTTTTGACATTCTTTCGTTTGACTATTTTTTTTCAACCAATTTTTTTGTTTCTCTTGTTTGATTTAGCAATCTTTTGTTCCTTTTGATACAGCATTCTTTTGTTTGTTTATTTTTTTAATAAGCAATAAGTGTCTTTTTATGGAATATTTACATCACCTCCAACGAAGTTAAATTACTTTTAGCATTTTTGTATCTTGTTTTGGTTCCACTTTTATTGATTTTGTCTTTTTTTGTTCTGATATGGTATTCTCTTGTTTCGATTGACGCGGCATTCTTTTATTTTATTTTATTTTTTGATACTAAATCAAAAATGAGAAACAAGAAAGTAGTAGTTGAAAAGGTCAAAAAACAGTTTTTCAAATTCGACTTTTTTGTTTTCTTTTTGACATAGCATTCTCTTTTCCTTTGTTTCTTTTGATAGATTGAAACATTCTTTCGTTTGTTTGTTTATTGATTTTTTTTTTTGATAAATGAAAAGTGTGTCTTTTTAAAGAATATTTGCTTCACTTCAAACGAAGTGAACTGCTTTTAATAATTTTGTATTTTGTTCAGTTTCAACTTTCAATGATTTTGTTTCTTTTCAAGAATCAAAGAATAAACAAATAAAAATAATGCCGTGTCAAAAGCAATAAAACAATGCTATAGGCAAAAAAAAACAAACGAAACGGTCCAAGTTGAAAAGAAAAGAAAATCGACAAAAATAATCAAATTACGACTTTTTTTGTTCTATTTTGATATAGCATTCCTTTGTTTCCGTTCAAGTATCAAAAAAATAGAATAAAACAAAAGAATGCTATGTCAAAAAAAAAACAAAATATTTAAAGGAACAAAATCAATGAAAGTAAATCAACTTCGACTTTTTGTTTTTTTTGACATAGCATTCTTTCGTTTCTTTTGACACGGCATTATTTTATTTTATTTTTGAAAAATAACAAAAGAATGCCAAAAAAAGCAAAAAAGTCGAAGTTGAAAAGAAAACAAATTCAACAAAAATAATTCGACTACAACTGTTTTGTTTCTTTTGTTTCTTTTCAAGTCTCAAAAAAATTGAATGAAATAAAAAAATGCTATGTACAAAAAATAAAAAACAAAAGAAAGCTATGTCAAGAAAAAACAAAATAGGCGAAGTTGGAAAGTCAAAAAGCAAAATCAATAAAAAGTAATTCAACCTCGACTTTTCTGTTTTGTTTTTAGACGTAGCATTCCTTTGGTTCCTTTCGACATTCTTTTTATCCTTGAAAAGTTGTTCGTTGTTCTCTTTTGATAAAGCATTCTTTTGTTTCTTTTCAAGGATCAAGAAATAAAATGATCTCGTCAAGAAAAAAACAAAAACAAAAAGTTGAAGAGATCAAAAAACAAACGAAATTGAATTGCTTTTACCAATTTCGTATTTTGCTTTTTTCTCAACCTGGATTCTTTTGTTTTTCTAAATAGTTGAAGTAAAACATGTAACAAGTCAAGCTTTTGTTTTTTGAACCGACACGTAACATCATCCTGTTTAAATCGAAATAGAACGATGTTCTTTTATTGACTGTCCCACGTTTCGTGACTAATCCGAAGGCTTCATCATAACAAAAAATTTTCTTTTCTTTTAATTTACAGATTCTCCTTAGCGATCTTAAATTTTTCAAAATTTTCAGAATCGAATTGCTTTTATTAACCACCCCACGTTTCTCGGCTGACTCTGTCATTATCATTTTTAAATTGCTTTTTCCTTTCGTTTCAATTTACTTACTGGGCGATTTTCATTTAAATTTTTTATTGGAAAGCGTTGCTTCTATTTTCCGTCGGTGTTTTTTTTATCGTTCGGGGGGGGGGGGGGGGGTGACACGCCATCGATTCAACCACGACAAATACGTTCACCCCGACGTAAACGACACTTCACGGAAAACTTCAGCACCCCGATATCGATCAGTTCTGGCCGAAGTGCGTACGAACTGCACGCAAAACAAGCGAGCTTCGAAGCACGAAAAGTATTTGACCCAAAAAACAAAAGCCTATTCGATCATTACAAGATTATCCAAAAAAAAAATGTGTATTCGTTGAGATCTATTTGAAAAACAACAGTAGCAAATGTACTCAATTATTCAACTGTTTGTAATGAAAAAGGTACACTGAAATCCAAGGAGCTTGGCCCCTACTCACTCGATGTTATCTAAGCTTATGAGGGTACGACTGTATGTGACTAAGTTTCATTTTCAGCTGGAAATGAGTTCCGACTCGGGAGAATCCTCGGATTCGCCCCCTGCGGCAGCCAGCGCTGTCCTGGAGGCCTCAACGCAAACGCCCACGAGTGAACACTGCGATTCGCCCTTGTTCACCCCGAAGGGGTACTCACTGAAGACGACGGGGCACAGCAGCCACGCCCTCACCAACATCTTCAAGATGAGGCAACACGGACAGGTGCGAATTTTAATTGGGCCGCGCCTTACTTAACAAAGTGATTGGCTCGTTTTGTTTTCGTGACATTTTTCATTGGTGATCGTAGAAAATTAGAAAAACGTCATCCAATCACTCTACGAATTGATGCTGTGGGACACGCCTACCTTGGGAAAGCGATTATCTTATTTCGTTTTTAATTGGTCGATGAAAATCGCTGTAAATCGATAAATTATCAACCCGTTTTTCGATTGGCAGAGAAAAAATGTTACTCATTTATTGATTGGCCGAAGTACAGGACATAACTTGATTGACTCTATGCATGCACATGCGTGATTGGTCCTCAAATACACGTTTTCGATTTATCTTTCATGTTGAACTCGATACGCTCACTTTGACGAACGCCCGCTTTTGTTTCGATTGGCCGATTAAAACAGGCCAGTCATTGTGAGCCAATGGCGTTTCGGTATTAGTCGATGGCGTTTTCTATTGACTGTGGCAATAATTTACAAAAAATGTCAAATGACTTGATTCTATTTGGAATTTTTGAGTATACGAAAAAAAAACAAAAAGTCAAATTGCGGACACTAGATGACCTTGGATCTTAAGCTCAATAACAACTCAAATACTTTCACCCGGTCCGGTCGGGTTGGAATTGCCACGCCCACTTCAATGTGGCCATTGCTATGTCTCTACTTCAACAGTTTGATTGGTCGAACGTCTCACGATTCCTTTAACTTTCACTCAAACATATCATTAATGCCACGCCCCCTTACGAATGCCGTTGCGTTGTATCTCTTTCGATTTTTTAATTAGCCACCCCCGCCCCACTGCGAAATTAAGAAAACGAATGAAATTACTGCGAGTCAGTGACTTTGTGCCTTTAGAAGGTCATGTTACTTCTGATTTTTTTATTAATCTTGTTAGATTTAGTAAAGCGACATAGCCACGCCCACTTCAAATGTGCATTTGTCTTCGATTCAGTGGTTGGTCAATTTTTCTTTTTCTTTTTGCATTACAAATTGGCTAAAGATTGGTCAGACGCCTCACGATTCCTTTAACTTTCGCTCAAGCTCGTCATAAATGCCGATTCGTTGTTTCTTTTTCGATTTTTTTATTAGCCGCCTCCCCCCTGCGAAATTAAAAAACCGAATCAAACTACTGTGACTCAATGACCTTCGGCCTCTAGAATGTCGTGTGTTTAGCTTCCGATTTTTTATTAATCTTTACTCTCGTTCGATTTGGCAAGGCGACATCGCCACGCCCACTTCAAAAATGCCATTGTTTTCGATTCAACGGTTGGCTGGCACTTTTTTTTTGTTTTTGTTTTTCTTTTCTTTTTGTTTTGTTTTGTTTTTCGTTAACACCCACTATAATTGCCACACCCACTATAAAAATGCGATTGTTTCGTTTTGTTTTTGCAATCACTTAGTCACCCCACCGACTTGGGGCTCCAAAAACGACAATCTTTTGATTTATTTTCTAATTTAAATGGCCCTGCTGAACAACAAAACGGACACGCCCACTTTGAGATTGCGATTGCGTTTTTTTTTCTTTCGATTGTTTGATTGGCCAATCGCCTTACGACTTTAAGAGCGATACTTTGAGTTTTATTTTCTTTTTCAATTTAACCGAGCCAGAACAAAATTTAAAAAATCACATTAACCAGTGCCACGCCCACTTTGAGTTTGTGACTATTTCATTCTATTTCGCTCTTCAATTGTTTCGTTATCTCATTGTCTTACCGTTTTAAGAACGACTTCTTTTGTTTTATTTTTGAATTGGCCGAATTTGTCACGACAAAAATCCTTTTCAAAATCGCACCGAAGGTGTCACGCCCACCTTGAATTTGTCACTGTTTTATTTCACTTTTCGATTGTTTCGTTGGTTCGTCGTCTTGCCATTTTAAGAGCAACTTCTCTTGTTTTATTTTATTTTTGAGTTGGCCGCGTTTATCAAAACAAAAATGTCCGTTTTTTAAAAGAATCTCGCTGAAAATGCCACGCCTACTTTAAGTTAGCGATTGTTTCATTTTATTTTATTTTTCGATGGTTTGATTGGCCCATTGTCTTCCTGCCATAACAGCGACCTCTTTTGTTTTATTTTACATTTGAATTGGGTTGGGTTTACCACAACAAAAGTTTTTTTAATGCCACGCCCATTTGAGTTCGTGATTATTTTATTTTATTTTTCAATTATTTCACAAATTTATTGTCTTACCATTTCAAGAGCGATTTCTTTTGTTTTATGTTATTTTTGGATTGGTACAGCTTGCTGTAACAAAAATTTGAAAAAAAAAAAAATTAAAAGTGACACGCCCACTTTGAGATTGCAATATTTGTATTAACTATTTCGATTTTGATTGGCTACCTGCTTTCTGGCTAAACCCAAACTTAAATTGCAGCCATTCAATGAGCTTCGATTTCACTGAAAACGCTTCGCTTTGTTTAAGCTTTCGATTATTTGATTGGTTGTAAAATTGGCCATTGCGAAACAATCAAGTGGTTTTAAGTCACGCCCACCTTGAGAATACAATTGCTTTTGTTGTTTTGTTTATTTTTTTTTAAATCGCTGCCAACCAATGACCTTTCGGCCTTGCCTTAAAACAACGGCAACGCGCGACGCCCACCCGCGGAGGAAATCGCAGATGATGCCAAAAGTAGTGATTGTGTAATACGCGGTTTATGACCCTGCTAGTTAGCGTAATTGCCCCGGCATCAATTGGGCGCCTCAATTTTTACTTTTGCGATGACCTTGGCCCGTAATCAAGTCGGCTCGTGCACACTCTAATTCACTTAGCACCGAACGGCGAAAAGTCAACACTCCACGTGTTAATTAAAAGATGACCTAAGTTTGTTATTCCCGTTGCAGTTATGCGATGTCACCCTAAAAGTAGGGCTGGAAACCTTCAAGGCCCACAAGGTCGTCCTGGCCTCGGTCAGCCCGTACTTCTTCGCCATGTTCAACGGTAAGCTTTTAATTGAGGCGGTTCTGAGTCATCCAATCCAAGTTATTGATTAGGTGAGATGAAGGAGCACGCCAGCTCTGAGATAATCCTACACGACGCCGACGCCACCGCCGTCGAGCTCCTCCTGGACTATGCCTACACCGGCCAAATCGTCATCACCCCAGACAACGTTCAGGTCCTTCTCCCCGCCAGTAGCCTCCTGCAAATGCAGGAAGTCCGCGAGGCCTGCTGCAAATTCCTCATGAAACAGTTGCACCCCACCAATTGCCTAGGCATACGCAGTTTCGCAGGTTGACTCAAACCTATCCCACTTCTGAATCACTTACCAATTACTTACAGATACACATTCCTGCACCGAGCTCCACCTAAAATCACATTGCTACGCCCTGCAGAATTTCCAGCAGGTCGTCGCAACCGAGGAGTTTCTACTTTTACCCTTCGCGGAGGTCGAGGAGCTTATCTCCAACGGTCAACTGAACATCTCGTCTGAGGAGGACGTCTTTACGGCCGTCCTCAATTGGCTGAAGCACGATCTGGCCAATAGGAGTCAGTACGTTTCGAATGTAGGCCCCAATTAAACTACGATTAGGTTTCGACTCATTTATTGATGATGATTACAGTTGATGGAACACGTTAGATTACCCTTGGTGAACAGAGACTTCCTCATGACGAGGGTGGACAATGAGAGGTTGGTGAGGGAAAACAGCCAATGTCGCGAGCTCTTGCTGGAAGCCATGCGGTATCATTTGGCTCCAGAGCGTCGTTGCGCCCTCTCGACCCCGCGTACGATGGAGAGGAAACCCAAAGGAGCTGAGCCATATCTCTTTGCAGTTGGTAGGTTGATGATAACTGATAATTACTTCTTCGTCGATTAGGCCTTTGGATAGTAGGTTGATAAGTGCCAGCGATCTTGGCGGAACTCAATCAGGCCTTCAGGTACGATATAGTAAACCGTCAAAACAATAGCAACCACTAAAATGACCGCACATGTTAGGATCACACACAAGCACATCCTACAGGAAATTGAGCGCGGGTAATCTGATTAGGGGTAAATTGGATTTGCACTTGTTTCACCTCACCGTCAATTCAAAGCGTGGTCGCCACAATTTATTCGTAGTGAAACAAAATATAGATATAGCCACGCGCCTAAAAAATATTTGTGAGTCTTCAGGTGGCCTTGTTAGAGCTGATTTCAAAAAGTGGGCGTAGCCACGCCCATCAGGAACTGTTTGTGTGCCTTCACATGATCGTAGTAAAGCTGATTTCAAAAACAAGGTGTAGCCACGCCTCTTAGAAAATATTTGTGAGTCTTCAGGTGATCTTAGCAAACCAAGCCACGTCCCTTAGAAAATATTTGTTTAGTCTTCAAGTGATCTTAGTAAAGCTAGGTGTAGCCACGCCTCTTATAAAATATTTGTAAATCTTCTGGTGATTCTAGTAAAACCGATTTCATTACCTAGGGATAGCCACGTCCTTTAGAAAATATTTGTGAGCTTTCAAGTGAGCTGCTTTCTAAACTAGGCGTAGCCGTACCCCTCAGAAAAATTCTTCTTGTGATCTTACTAAAGCTATAGGTAAGGCCACGCCCCTTAACTAAAGCTTATAAATCTCGAGGGTTCAGTTGTCTACTCTAGGTTGGACAATATTAAAAAATTGGTTGTTCTAAGCAAGCCCAACCCCTTTTAATTGATTGTTAGCTGACTGTAGCATTTGTCTTTTGCAATTAGAAGAAAAACGTATAGCCACGCCCCCTACTTGTTAATGTCCGCAAAGTTTATTTCACTTTTGTTACTTGCGACAGTATCTCTCGCTAATTCTCTATTAATTGTCCTAAGCAATATAATTTCTCTGATTGGTTACTAGCCGCCACAATTTGGTCTCGAATTAAAAAAAAATCCTTCGTGTTTAAGGAAGAGAAGTAGACACGCCCCTTGTCAAATATTGGTTGACGCCCAGGCAACATTTAGAGCAATTCTTTTACTTTCAGTTGATCAGCGTTTGGCCTCTATCTCTCGCTCACTATTGGTTGTTTCAAGCAATACGGATGCTATAAGTCCAGCTGCTAAGACGTGTTGGGAAATGAATATTTAGCCACGCCCCTTATAATAAATTGATACACACGCAATTGACATTTAGCAGAATTCATTTACTTTTAGCTTTAAACTAACTCTATCGGTTGTTCCAAGGAATTCAAGTTTTTTCTGGAAACTCCGTAAGAGGCGTGCTTTTAGCTCCGCCTCTTCTAATTGAGTGGCCAATTGCTCTAAGGACGGGGCGTTTTAAGATTGAAAACTCGCTAAGTATTGCTTAGTCTGAGGCAATACCATCTCTATAAGTCCAACCCCTTATCGCTGATTGGTTAGTAGTGCGATCGTCCGAGGAAGACCACGCCCCTTAAAAACTTTCGTAATTAAGAAATGGTAATTGCATCTCATAAGACGCGTTCTTGTTATCATCAGCCACTGCTTACTGATTGGCTGCCACAAGTTACTTATAGCTCCTCCTCTTGCATTTGATTGGTCGAAGTCACAAAAGTAGAATTTCGTTGGGGTTGCCTGCTTAGTGGCGTCCTAAACGGCCAAACTTTCAACTTTGAAGCCAAACCATCGCGTCGACCAAATATGTGCCATCTCTTTTCTTATTTACAGACGCGTTTGGCGATTCTATATTGATTGGTTGTGATCCATAAGACCACCACTTGAATTTTTTACACTTTCAGCTTCTGAATCCAATTGATGGGGATGAGATGGGGCTGAGTGGAGTGGAGTCGCTCCTTCTCTATACAATTTCTACCACCCTATAGCATCCCTCATACCCCGACTAAGCCCTAAATCCTACTAATTCAGCCAAGCACGTTTCAGGTGGTGGATCTCTCTTCGCCATCCACTCCGAATGCGAGGTGTACAACCCCAGGACAGACACGTGGTCTCCGATTTCACCCATGCAGTGGAGAAGGTCCAGATCTGGCGTCACCGGACTCAGAAAGCTACTATACGTCGTTGGAGGGTAAATAAGACCTTAACCTCAAGCTTCCCTCACTTGATGAGATCCTCCCTTTCAGGTACGACGGGGCTTCCGACCTCGCGACTGCGGAATACTACAACCCCTTGGTCAACAATTGGACGTCGATTACCCCAATGGGGACGAAACGTTCCTGCTTAGGTGAATCATTTTATTAGGCTCAACTTCCCAGTGTAATTTGGTCTTTTGTCTTAACAGGGATTTGCTCGTTTGATGGCTTGATCTATGTTTGCGGGGGGTATGACGGGGCGTCGTGTTTGAGCAGCATGGAACGGTACGACCCATTAACGGGGGTTTGGTGCAGTTGCCCCGCTATGAATACGAGACGACGGTATTGCAGGATCGCCGTTGTTGGTAAGACCGCTCCTAGCTACCCGAATACCCTAATTGGGTTAAGCTTGCTTGCAGACAATTGCGTTTTCGCCCTCGGAGGTTTCGATTCGACCAACTACCAAGCGTCAGTAGAAAGGTACCTAATCTAACCTTAACTCGACGCCATCTCATCGGCGTTTATAGTAACAAACCCAATCGTTACTTAAAACGACGACCCGATGAGATGGCGTTGAATGTTTAATTCAAGTAATTACAGGTTTGATCCTCGCGTTGGTAATTGGTCGCCTGTACCATCCATGTCTTCAAGGAGGAGTAGCTGCGGAGTCGCCGCCTTAAACGGCCATTTGTATTGCATTGGAGGTACCCCTTTGTCCCCGAGTTTTCTCAGCACGGTTTCAAACCCTTAATTACAGGCAATGATGGTACCATGTGCATGTCGAGTGGTGAGCGCTTCAACGTAAGAAGAAACGCCTGGGAGCCAATCACGGCGATGCATAACAGACGGTAAGTAGATGGTCCTAATCCCCCCTCCCTCATGAGGTCTGAAGTAACTTGCTTTGGAGGGCTACCCATGAAGTGGTCGCCATCGACGGTTCCATCTACGCCCTCGGGGGCAACGACGGTTCTTCGTCGCTCAATTCAGTGGAAAAGTACGACCCGAAGGCCAACAAGTGGATCATCGTGTCGTCCATGGTGACCAGGAGGAGTTCGGTGGGCGCCGCCATCTTGGAATGCATCAACATCGAGCAGGTCTTGAGGCGAACGAAAAGTTGACGCTACTTTCGGTAGGCACGCCCACCGACCGCATCCAGTTTTTTGCTAAATTCAAGAGACTGTGATATTGACCAATCAGATCTCCTCTAACACAAATCCGAATTACCAAAAGTTATTCCTTGTTCGCTTTAACCAAAAAAAAAAAAAAAAAACAAATCAAAGACAAATGAAACGAAGAGAAATTGCCTATTTTCAGCACTGCCACCTACGACATTAATTATTGTAACTATTAGTTAATTGTTGAATCGCATGTTAATTTGTGAGTTTAGAGAGGAAGAGAGAAAATAGAGTTTTATTAGCCAATGAAATACTTACATTTATTTTGGCACTTTACTGCAATGACAACGGTTCGCAGGTGATTGGCCGCTTTATGCAACGGCGACAGTTTTCAACCCGCTCCTTTTTTTCTCGATTGATCGACGTTGATTGCATCAACCGCCCAAATTTCAATTGATTGCCGATTTCGCGCCAAATTTTTAAAATAAGATAAATGAAGATATGTTTGGCCACGCCCTCTGAGAAACTACAAGAAACTCATAGGTGGTGAACGGAAATTTATAATTTGTTTAGTTTATCTCGAAACGAACCGCATGAAGGAGGAGAATTCTTGATCTATCAGAATTACACCAGCTGCGCAGTCACGCCCCCTTTGAATAGCCACGCCCCTTTGGGAGATTTCAATGAACCTCTTGACATGTTGCAAGGCCATTACAGAAGACACCTTCGACTAGTATTGATGCTCACAGCGTCGTTGGGGGAGGGGGAACTTCGTTGACTCACCAAAACTAGGGCAGCTTTTGTAAGTCCCGCCTCTTTTCATTGATTGGTCGACAGTACCTTGTACGTACCTTCTCGATAAGTAATAGAAAAATCAATTGATCCAATTTGCGAGTGACTTCGACGTCGACATTCTATTGTTGTAACAAAACAATTAACTACTACTAACACTACTAAATTAGCTAAATTCTCGCAGTCGTAGATGATTGGCTGCTTTATTCCGGCCCTCTCCTCGCTGATTAGTCCTAGCTAATTTAACTTGAAGGCTTCCGCGACCGTCGTCCATTGTTGAATTCAACAATGGTTCCTAGCTTTTAAAATTTCGACGTAATTTTTCCCACACGTCCGATAGATCTTTTAACCTCTAATTGACTGAGAGATCTCGAAGACACGCCCACAGTCAATTAAATTGCTTAATTATAGCAAATTACAACATTCTGTGGATCTTAATTCTTACGGTTTTATATATTCCATTTCACTCTAATGATTGGCCCGCCCTCTTCTCGGTGGTTGGTTGAAAACTTTTGAAATTTCGAAGCAAAAGAAAAAAGCCACGCCCCAAACGTAACTGTCAACGTAATTTTTCCAACATGCACGAGAGATCGTCCTTTAATCTCTGATTGACTGAGAGATCTTGAAGACACGCCCACAGTCAATTCTATTGATTAATTATAACAAATTACAACATTCTGTGAATCTTAATTCTTACGGTTTTAGATATTCCACTTCACTTTAAAGATTGGCTGTTTCAATCCCCCCTTCTTCTCTCTGATTCGTTGTTAACTTTTGAAATTTCGAAGAGGGCCACGCCCACTCTAAGAAATTCCTCGTTACGTAACTGTTAAAACTTTTTCAACATCTACGAGAGCTCGCCTTTTAATCTTTAATTGATTGACGGATCTTGAAGACACGCCCAGAATTAATTACAACAGATTAATCATTAAAGTAGGCGGTCAATTGCAGAGGAGGAGTTACGTCATCTGCAAGTAACGCGTGGAGTCGCTCATTCATGATTCATTCATTAGTTGAAGCAACGGTGATTGCTACAGCCCACCGATTAGTTGCATCAAGACCACGCCTTCCAAAAACTCCGTCAAGAAAGTAAAGTCTCTACAATCAAGTCGACGTTGGCTGTTATTAAAAGCTTCTGACTCATTTTAATGAAGCAGCTTCAGTAAAACCATAGTTGATGACATTCTAGATGATATTCATACGTGACTCTGTGGTTAACGTGTTTATTGACTCTACGAGAGCTGATTGGATACTACCATTCGAATCCAATAAAGTCACGCCCACCAAGAATCTTCTCGCCATATAATTGGCTGTCCCCACTTTTTAAAGGCGAAAAGCGACATGTCAAATCAGCCCCTCCCCTCGCAACCAATTGGTTGCTATTGGAACCTTCCGGTTTGATTGATTCACAGAGACATCTTGAGGACACGCCCAGGATTAATTAATTAACTCAAACAAACCAATCGCTGATTTGGCCAATCAATTCAGCTGCATTTGTTTCCATAACGTTGCGTCCTGTATACAAACAAACTTGAACGTCTCTTGGAATTCATAAGATGATTGTGATTGGTCGAATGTAAACGTTAAGAAAAGAAAGCACGCTTTTGTTTCCCGCCTATGCAGTTTGAAAACGGGGTGTTAACGATATTGCTTTTCTTTTTGAGTCGCATTAGGACCACTACGCCACTGTACAACGAACGTCAACTCTTGCTGATGCGTTATCTGCACTGACCACGTTATACTAATAGCCAACAGAGGGAGCTGTCTTTTCAAGCGAGAGTTTACAGAGCACGATCTTACCTCGACGGGTAGCTCAGCTTTAAGCCTCCAGGGGGCGCAGCGGTGCACTCACGCGCTGAATACCTTCACAAATTTCGAAGTAAATGAATTTTCTGATGTAGAATGCAAAGAAGTGCAAGTATTACGCAGGTTAGGTGGAGGGGGCTTGCTTGAATTTTTTTTAAATCACGTTAGGATCACTACGCCGCTGTATAGCGAACGTCAACTGTTGCTGATGCGTCACCTGCGTTGACGACGTTACACTAACAGCCAAGAGAGAGCGCTAGCGTCGTCTCTGTTATTTTCCAGCGAGAGTTTACAGAGTGGTGTATACAGGGCGCGATCTTACCTCGGCGAGTAGCTCAGTTTTAAGCCTCCAGGGGGCGCAACGGTGCACTCACGCACTGAAACCTACCTACACACGTTTCGAAGTAAATGAATTTTTTTGGCGTAGAATGCAAAGAAGTGCATGTATTATGCAGGTTAGGTGGAGGGGGGGGCCTTGCTTGATTCGATCCTCTTTCGCCTCTCTCTCTCTCTCTTTGTCCACGCGCGTTCTTCTCGGAAACGCCATCAATTTCACGTGTGATAAATTGACTTATCGTCGAGCGCACTCTGCGGTTCTTCGCCGAAAACGGGCCGCATTCTTTTCTGCGACATTAGGCAGATATTTAATCTACCCTCGCCCTGGAATCCGCGGGGGTGGGGGCGGGGGGACGAGGGGGTTGGTTCACGCACCGACGACGGCGACGGTCGTGCGTGATTTACGAGGATCTTGCGCGCACGACGAATCGCCGTTTTTATTGCGCGAATTGTTCATTCTTGATCAAGCAGAAACGCGAGCGGCGAAACGTCGCATTTTCAAAATTGTAAAAATCGGCGGTCGAATTTGATTAAGTGGAGAAGGTGAAGTAGAGTGGAAGCGTCAAATCTGATTTGGAATTTGCGTTTGAATTTTCTTTTTTCTTTTCTTCTTGTGTGTGTGTAAATTTTATTGAAACAAAAGAAATGGGTTCATTTGTTTTGCTTTTGTTACAAAATTTGAAAGTTCTAACCGATTTGATTTGTCGTCCACTTTACTGGTTATTACTAATCAAAATCGTCCCGGATTCGAACCCCGTTGCTCTTTTGTTTCAGCATGTAAGGGTGAATGAAAATAGTGCAGGAGCTTCGTTGACCTTATCTTCTTTTTCTTCTTCTTCTTCTTCTTCTTGTTCTTCTTATTCAGAAAAAGATTCGGAATGGTTTTCCGATGTTCAATTTGCATCTTCTTATTTATTTTCTGATTTTATTTAAACAAAAGAACGCCAGGTTTATTTCAGTACGCAATTGAGGTGGGGGCGCGAGGGTATTTAAACAATTGTAAGCCAGAAGCCAATCTCTTCTTATCGTTCTTCTTAAGAGAAAAAAAAATCGAAAAAGTCGCTTCCAATTTTGCGTGGAAATCGATATTCGATAGCATTTTTTTTTCTTCAGATTTTAGTGAAACAATTGAAGGTCGTTTTTGTTTCTGTATGTGCGGGGAGCGCGTCTAAGTGAATGAAGATGCGAAGCTCGTGTCTTCTTATTCGTTTTCAAAAAAAAAATCGAAAAGGTAATTTCCGATTTCCAGATTTTATAAAAACAAAAGAAGGTCACTTTTTTTATACATATACTCATGGGGAGGCGTATTTAAACAAAAGAAAGTGCGAAGCTCCTGTGTTCTTCCTCTTATTCTTATTCTTCTTCTTCTTAAAAGTAAATTGAAAAAAATCTTTTCCATTTTGTTTCTTTTCATATTTTATTGAAACTAAAGGATGGCGCTTTTGTTTTTGCACGTAAGAGGGAGCGTATGAAAACAAATGAAAGTGCGAAGCTCACTTCTTCTTCCTCTTATTCTTCTTCTTCTTAAAAAAGATTGCAAAGAACATATCCAATTGAATTCGATGTTCGATTTTCATTTGTTTCTTTTCAGATTTTATTGAAACAAACGAATGTCGCTTTTGTTTCTGAACGTAAGAGGGGGAAGGGGGCGTATTCAAACAAATGAAAGCGAGAAGCCCATCGTCTCTTATTATTTTTCAAAAAAAAAATTCCAATTTTGAATGGAAATCGATATTCGATAGCATTTTTCTTTTCAGATTTTAGTGAAACAATTGAAGGTCGTTTTTGTTTCTGTATGTGCGGGGGAGCGCGTCTAAGTAAATGAAGATGCGAAGCTCATGTCTTCTTATTCTTTTTCAAAAAATTCAAAAAAAATCGAAGAGGTAATTTCCGATTTCCAGATTTTATTGAAACAAAAGAAGGTTGCTTTTTTTAAACATATACTCGTTGGGAGGTGTATTTAAACAAAAGAAAGTGCGAAGCTCCTTTGTTCTTCCTCTTCTTCTTCTTAAAAAAGTTTCAGAGAATATTTCCAATTGAATTCGATGTTCAATTTTCTTCTTCCTCTTATTCTTCTTCTTCTTAAAAAAGATTGCAAAGAACATATCCAATTGAATTCGATGTTCGATTTTCATTTGTTTCTTTTCATATTTTATTGAAACAAACGAATGTCGCTTTTGTTTCTAAACGTAAGAAGGGAGGGACGTATTCAAACAAATGAATGTGAGAAGCCCATCGTCTCTTATTATTATTTAAAAAAAAATCGAAAAAGTCATTTCCAATTTTGAGTGGAAATCGATATTCGATAGCATTTTTTTCAAGATTTTATTGAAACAGTTGAAGGTCGTTTTTGTTTCTGTACGTACGGAGAATCGTATTTAAATAAATGAAAATGCGAAGCTCATATCCTCTTATTTTTTTCCAAAAAGAAAAAGAAAATCGAAAATTAATTTTCAATTTACAGATTTTATTGAAACAAAAGGAGGCCGCTTTTGTTTATACGTATATTCATGGGGGGAGGGAGCAGCGTATTTAAACAAAGTTCGAAGCTCCTTTCTTCTTTCTCTTATTCTTTTCCTTCTCAAAAAAAAATTGGAAAGATCATTCCCAATTTTCAATTGAATTGTAAGTTCGATTCTCTTTTATTTCTTTTCATAATTTTATCGAAACAAAACAAGGTCGGTTTTGTTTCTGCATGTACGAGGCAAGCCATCTAAACAACCGAAAGTGCGAAGCTCACTTCTTCTTCTTATCTTTCATTAAATTAAAAAAAAAAAATCGAAAAAATCACTTCCAATTTCGAGTGGAATTCGATGTTCGATTAGCAATTTCTCTTCTCAAATTTCATCGAAACAAAAGAAGGTGGCTTTTATTTATACAGACATGGGGAGCATATTTAAACAAATGAAAGTGCACTAGCTTCTATGTTTCTCATTCTTCATCAAGGATTATTGCGAGAAAATTATTTTCGTGTAAAATTCGACATTCGATTTGCACATTTCTCTTACCTGATTTTATTGAAACAAAAGAAGATCGTTTTTGTTTATGCCATACTTATGGGGAGGCGCGTTTAAACAAATAGAAGTGCTAAGCTCATTCCTTCTCCCTCCTACTCTTCTTCTTCTTCTTAAAAAAAAATCGAAAAGATCAATTGAATTGGACGTTCGATTTTCATTGTTTCTTTTCAAATTTTATTCAGGCAAACAAAGTCGCTTTTGTTTCTGCATGTACTAGGAGCAACACGTAAACAAATGAAAATGCGAGGTTCATTCTAATTCTTAGAAAAGAAATCGAAAAGGTCGTTTCGAATTTCGAGTGGAATTCGATGATCGGTTTGTATTCTTTTGAAATTTATGGAAACGGAAGAAAGTCACTTTTGTTTATACACGCAAGGGGGAGCGTATTTAAACAAATGAAAGTGCATCTTATCCTTCGTGAAAAACAAGAAAATCGAAAAGGTTGTTTCCAGTTTCCCGTGGAAGTCGACGTTCGATTTGCACGCGATTTTTATTCGCAAGTACAAATTTTGGTTAAAAAATGAAGCTCTTTATAACAATGTAAGATTGCCAACCTTTCCAAATATTTTCCCAAAGAAAACTGACACGAAGTAGTTATTGGAATTTGGACTTATGAATGCTGAATTCGGATGCACTTGTTATTTCCAACCAACATCTTCTCGTCTCCTCGTTTCTAAAAGAGTAACAATATAATTAATAATGCACGAATCCACACGAATTTTTTGGACTTATTCGATAGTGATAGTTTAAGTTTGGACTTAGCCTAACGTTCCATGATGCGGTTTACAAAAAATGGAAGTACGTAAGATCATGTCAGAGCCACTTCAATTTGGACTTAGTTCCTTTGCTTTTCTTTTTCTCTAGAGCTTCGGCCGAAACTTGTTTTCCACAATTTGGACTTACCGAATTTATTTCCTGAGATTTCTCTTATTCGCTCGGAAAATTTGAGAGGTCCGTCCGTAATTATGTCAAAATCGTCTCATTTTGGACTGATTTGCTGCGTCTCTTTAACCGTTTTTAACTGTGTTTCTAAATTTGGACTTATGGATTGGACTTATGGAGATTCGATTCGAATACTTTCAATATTTTGATGCTTGGAATTTTGTTTGTTTTTTTTGTTAATACCAGGCTGTCCATATTCGTGCTAAAATGATAATTTAAGTTTGGACTTAGCCTAACGTTCCATGATGCAGTTTTCAAAAAATGGAAGTACGTAAGATCGTGTCAGAGCCACTTCAATTTGGACTTAGTTCCTTTGCTCTTCTTTTTCTCTAGTGCTTCGGCCGAAACTTGTTTTTCACAATTTGGACTTACCGAATTAATTTCCTGCAAACTAATCCAAGTTTGGACTTAGCCTAACGTTCCATGATGCAGTTTTCAATAAAATGGAAGCACGTAAGATCTATTCAAAACCACTTTCAATTTGGACTTAGTTAGTCCCTTTGCTTTTCTTTTTCTTTAGAGCTTCGACCGAAACTTGTTTTCCACAATTTGGACTTATCGAATTTATTTCCTGCGATTTTTTTATTCGCTCGGAAAATTTGAGAGGTCCGTAATTGAGTCAAAATTGTCTCATTTTGGACTGATTTGCTGCGTATTTTTAACCGTTTTTAACTGCGCTTCTAAATTTGGACTTATGGATTGTTTCAATGCGTTTCCTTAGCGGATTTCTTCCGTTGTTTTTCTCTGAAATGTTTTTCTTGAAAAATCTAAGTCCATTTTCAAAGCCGGATTTTTTTGAAAGTACAGGTCTGTAATTGTGTCAAAATCGTCTCATTTTGGACTGATTTGCTGTGTCTTTTTAACCACTTCTAACTCTCTTTCTAAATTTGGACTTATGGATTCTTCCAATGAGTTTCTCGAGCGGATTTCTTCCGTTGTTTTTCTTGAAATATTTTTCTTGGAGAATTTAAGTCCATTTTCAAAGCCAGACACTTTGGAAAATACAGGTCAAAATCGTCTCATTTTGGACTGATTTGCTGCTACTTTTTAACCTGCGTTTCTAAATTTGGACTTGTGGATTGTTTCAATGAGTTTCTTGAGCGGATTTCTTCCGTTGTTTTTCTTTGAAATGTTTTTCTCTGAACATTTAAAGCCTGATTTTTTGGAAATTCCAGTTCGGCGTCCGGATTTGGACTTATCTATCTTTGATTAAGCAAAATTTTTACGTGTGGACTTAGGCAATCAATTTACTGATAAAATTAAATGCTTTTTCACGATCGCGTATCTAAATCCAAGTCCGAATATGGACTTCAATTAAACTGCCGTGAACTTGGACAAACTAGTTAAGCACCTCCTTCACAGAACGTGCCCAAATCCAAGTCCAAATTTTGACTCTCACCTACAATGCTATTTACCTACCTATTTCCGATTGTCCTCGTTTAATTTTTGTTTATTATCGTCATCAATGAGCGGATTCGTTTTAAAATGAAGATTGGACTTATGAAGTCCTTTTCGTGTTTTGAGCATTCCTGATTCGATCTATACTTACAAATTTCGTTCCGTGCATGGTCTCTTAAAAGTTCTTAACCCCAGGGACACGCTTAAAGTCCAGCGGACTAATTTGGTAGGAAACTTTTCGACTGAACCTCGTAACTCACCCGTCATCATCATCATCAAACATTGAAAATCCGAACGAACGCAAACCGAGCTCACCTAGTCCGCCTTTTCCGTTTGATTTAGTGCGTGCCCACGGGGACCAGTTGACCGGGGGTGAAACGCGCGATCATGTCGTGTGCGCCCTTAAACAAACGCGCGCACCCCTCGGACGTGATGTGATGTTTAGCGGATGATACCCGCGAGAGAACAAACCGGGGTCGCCGCGCCGCATATGGCGCGATTCTGCAGCAGCGGCGTACGTGGTCGATAGCGTCGCGACGCCAAATATTCAACCCAGAGCAAACAGGGGTTTTATTACAGCATCGATGCGTGCTCTGTAAACCCCCGGGCTCGAAACGATAAATAAATGTTGTAAACGGTTTGTACGAATGACACACTTCTCTCTCTCTTCGTTTAAGAGCCCAAATACTTCATGAAAAATCGCGTGTGTGATCGAATTGTAGAAATGACGATTCTTTAATAATCGCTAATTTAGTTAAATTTCGCCGCCCCATGTGAACGGGGCGGCGCAACCCTTAAATTTAAAATCACTTGCGAGGCGTGCGTGACCCGAATGCCTCCCTCGGATGTGACAGGTGTCAAGTAAATGTTTTATTCACGGCATGAAAACCGCATCAGTTCCACTCGTACTTCGACTGTCTTGCTTTCGGCGGCGTGTCGCCATTGATTTCCGGATTTTCCTGCGATCTTCTTCTGTTTCAATAAAATCCGGAAAGAAAAAAGTGCAAATCGAAATGGAAATTTCAAATAACTATTTCGAATTAAGTTTTTCAAGGAGAATGAGAAGAAGAAGAAGAGATGATCTGTACTCCACTTTCAATTGTTTAAGCAGAAACAAATGGTATATTTATGATCCATTAAATTTGACCAACGGTTTCTAACGAAAACCGAAAATAAAACAAGCGAATCGATAAGTCCAAATTCAAATCAATTCGTCGAAATCAACGATGACTCTGGATTAAACGGACGGCAAAAGGCGTCTTTGTTTTTGACACGAAACAGTTGCCGCTGTTGAGAAGCCAAAAACAAAAGCTATCGATCAACTTTGAAGGTAAAACGGGACAAAAGCTATCTATCAGGTCGTTGACATCAACAATGAATTTATGCCAAGCGAACCCCGGAAGACATGAAACAGTTGCTGCTGTTGAGAAGTCAAAAGCGAAAGCTATCGATCGACTTTGAAGTTCACAGATGAAACAAAACAAAAGCTATCATCTATTAGGTGGTCGAAATCGACGATGAATTTATACCAAACGAACCTCAGAAGACATCTTACCTTTTGACACGAAACAGTTGCCGCTGTTGGAAAACAAAAAACGAAAGCTATCGATCAACTTTGAAGTTTAAAGATAAAACGAAATAAAAGCTATCTATCGGGTCGTTGAAATCGACGACAAATTTAGACCAAGCGAGCCACAGAAGAAATGAAACAGTTGCCGCTGTTGAGAAGCCAAAAACAAAAGCTATCGATCGACTTTGAAGTTCAAAGCTAGACCGAAACAAGAGCTACCTATCGGGTCATTGAAATCGACGACGAATTTACACCAAACGAACTCCAGTAAACATCTTACCTTTTGACACGAAACAGATGTCGCTGTTGAGTAACCAAAAGCAAAAGCTATCGATCGACTTTGAAGTTCAAAGGTAAATCAAAACAAAAGCTATCTGCACATTGAAATCCACAAAGAATTTACAACAACGAACAAACGCAAAGAGTATTTTTCGAAAGGGATACATAACTGACAGGCTTGTGCTGTGAAACCAAAAACGAAAGCTATCGATCGACTTTGAAACCAAAAACGAAAGCTATCGATCGACTTTGAAGTTCAAAGATAAAACGAAACAAAAGCTATCCATCAGGCCGTTGAAATCGACGACGAATTAATACCAAACGAATCCCAGAAGATGCTGCCGATTTTGAGAAGTCAAAAACGAAAGCTATCGATCGACTTTGAAGCTCAAAGATAAAACGAAACAAAAGCTATCTATCAGGTTGTCGAAATCGTTGAGGAATTTACATCAAACAAACCAGAGAAGTCATCTTACCTTTTAACACGAAACAGTAGTCGCCGTTGAGAAACCAAAAACAAAAGCTATCGATCGACTTTGAAGTTCAAAGATAAAACGAGACAAAAGCTATCTATCAGATCGTTGAAATCGACGATGAATTTACACCAAACGAACCTCAAAAGACATCTTTTGACGAACCCCCAGGAGACATCCTTTGACGAACCCCCAGAAGACATCTGTTGACACGAAACAGCTGTCGCTGTTATGAAATCGAAAAGCAAAAGCTATCGATCGACTTTGAATTTCACAAAACGAAACAAAAGCTATCTATCGGGTCGGTGAAATCGACGACGAATTTATACCAAACGAACCACGAAACAAGAAACGAAAAAGCAGAAGTTTTTGATCAACTTTGAAGTTCAAAGGTAAATCGAAACAAAAGCTATCTGCACACTGAAATCCACAAAGAATTTACAATGACAAACAAACGCAAAAAGTATTTTTCGAAAGGGTTACATAACTGACAGGTTTGTGCTCGTTTTTTGAGGTTTGGTCCATCTTTACCCCCACGCTTTCCTCACTTTTGAAGAAGGCATAAAAACAAAATCTATCCATCGATTTTCTGAAGATTGAAAATAGATTTTCGATAGCAGACAAAAGGCAAATCTTCTTATGATTAACAGCTACCTTTTTTCTTTGCAATGGTCACTTTCCAAGGAAGGTTGAAAACAAAAGCTATTGATCGATTCTCTGAAGTCTGAAGATCGAAAATTTTCGATCAAACACTTTTACACAATATGTTTTGATGGCTTCGACTCATAGTAATTTTCAGAGCCAAACCTTTTTGCGATTAGCTGATAGGCGTTTGGTCTATCATTACCCCATCATTGCTTCTTTCCATGTAATGGTCTCTTTTCAAGAAATCGCAAAGCGAAGGCTATCATGGGACGTTAGAATTTGTGATTTCCCTTTTTTTCGAACTGGATGAAAACTCAAAGAAATCAACAGCCGACGCCGACTTGGTCCAATCGAATTTCCCCCAATGCAGGAAGCATCGTTGACGATTCGAACTCAATTTAGTCGCAAAGACACGCCTCTTTTGATGTCAGTGAAAACCCAAACGCCAATGTCAGTTGTCTAGAGGCAAACATCTGCGATTCCCCCATTGCAAGAAACACAGCCGCAGATTCGAACTCCGTTCGCTCGCGAGGAGGTTTCCCTTCTTTGAGAACTCAAGTTCCAACGCAAATTGTCTGGAGACAGGGATACGTGATTCCCCCGGTTTTAAAACCCAGCAAAAGAAAGAGCAAAGCAAGTTAACCCCGAGACATCTGAACTGTGATGGAAGATTGAAGCTCGAAATTAACAAACGCTTAAGAAGGCAAGCTGAAGAGGAATACGCGAAGTGGAACTCGTTCAGGACTCGATAAAACAAAAGAGTGAGTGGTTTCAAGTACACGAGGCAAAGATGGGCGATATAACTCAACAGATAGAGAACTACACCCTCTTCCTCCAGAAGCTTGTATCTCAATTCGATTGCTTAATGCCGGAGGATTTAATTCTTGGGAGGCTTATGGTGTTCCCCGAAGCCGACCGTAATGAGGAGGGCGCTTCCCTCACCTTTGACGATGACGTCGAACTCATAAAGGAACTCCACACCAAACGGGATGACGCCGAGAGGGGACCGGAGGAGGCCGCGCAGCTCGATCAGAAGATCCTCGATTTGGGACGCAAAATCATCCTCAAGTATGTCACCCCGAGCAAGAGGGAGAAGCCCCTTCATCGGTACTTCGCTCGAAGAGTGCGGCGAGAGGCGATTCGAACTTCGTAAAGAGGCGGTCTTCATTCCCCTTAGAACTACTCCAGAGAATATCGAGGGAAATAAAGAAGACGAGGTCCCTGCCGATAGAGAAACTGAAACTCGAAGGAGGAATGAAGAAGAAAGTTTCCAAAAGTTGAAGGGGAATGAAGAAGAATGTTTCTAAAAATTGAGGTAGAAGGAAGAAGAAAGTTTCCAGGAGTTGAGGGGGAATGAAGAAGAAAATTGATAAGTCATCTCATGCAAGGCGGCCAAGCGTTGTGTCAGAAAGTGATCGCAGGATGTCACGATTCAAGCTACTCCAGAGGATATTGGGGGAACTAAAGACGACGAGGTCCCTGGCCATAGAGAAACCAAAACTGAAGGAGGAATGAAGAAGAATGTACCACAAATTGAGAGGGAATGAAGAAAAAAATTTCCAAGAATTGAGGGGGAATGAAGAAGAAAGTTACCAAAAATTGAGAGGGAATGAAGAAAAAAGTTTCCAGAAGTTGAGGGGGAATGAAGAAGAATGTTTCCGTAACTTAAATTGAGGGGGAATGAAGAAGAAAATTAATAAGTCAGAGAATATTAGGGAAAATAAAGGCGACGAGGTCCCTGGCCGTAGAGAAACTGAAACTGTAGGAGGAATGAGGAAGAATGTTTCCAAAAATTGAGGGGGAATGAAGAAGAAAGTTTCCAGAAGTTGAGGGAGAATGAAGAAGAATGTTTCCCTAAATTGAGGGGGAATGAAGAGTGCTGTCAAATGCAACGTTGTGTCAGAAAGTGATGGCAGAATATCACGATTCAAGCTATTCAAGGCCACCCTCAAAGAAGGCAGCGTCCGGAATGACCTTGAAGAAAATCGTCAAGGTCCGAATCAAACGGGTCTTAATTTTTGGACTGTTTTTTTTTCCTCAAGTTTTCGCCAATGGAACTGAGTATACCGTGATGTTTAAACTCACTCTTTTGTTTTAATTGATAAAGAAGGATGGAAGATAACCATCATGAGGGATGTAGGTCAACGATTTACATTTTTTTTTTTTGACGGTGATCTGTCCAATAGTCTCGCGAGATTTCGCGATGCGGGTACGTTCTGAAGGTGAGGCTCTGCGTTCACTGAAATCTTCGTTCTTCGACCCCCCCTGTGACCTCGGCAATTTAAAATCGTTTGCGCCCGGGAAAAAAAACGCGCGTTCCACGGTAACGGCGTTAATAATAACGACGAATTTAAATAATGCGCTTTTAACTTTAGCGCAAATACGTGCCGGTATGCGAGCGAACAAACGAGCGATTCGCAATCAGGCAGAACGGCAACGTCTCGAACGTACTGTGTAATCTTCTCCTTTCGGAAAATAATGAAGGCATTAAGTAATAATCGTTTACTGCTGCCGTTACCTTCGACGCGATTGTTGTTATTTCTTGAGCCAAGAGGGGAGGGGGGGAAAGCGAAGAGAGCGCGCGAGGATAATTAAAGAAAAATCTCGGCTAATTAACGTTGTGGTGGAGGCGGCCCCACGTCCGTAGCTACATAATATTCGATTACAAACACTCGAAACGCAATAAACAAAATTGGCTATTACTTTCGGGCGCGGGGGGGAGAGGGTGGGCGAGTCTCGATCCCGTGCTCTTGGGGTGGCTTTCGCCTCGACCCTCGACGAGCGCGTGTTTTTTCTAGCATGTTCTAACTTGATTAGCGGCCGAAGTCATCGACATGTCGCAGTCGAATAACAAAATTAGCGGTCGGAATCTCGATTACTCGGCCATTTCGGGGGGTGAAGTCCACATTGAGGGGGTGAGACGCGATTCGAATGTTTTTATTACTACCATAACCATTAACTCACTTACGTCCTCGCCCGATACAGTAAATACATAAACAAGTGAAGTGTAGTTCTGAAATCGCATGTGGACGTTTTTAGGCATCATTTGTTTCTTCGTGGTTTCTTAAGCCCAAACCTGGACTTATTGATGCAATTTTCGCGTTAAAAGTATAATCATTTTGAAACCGTTTCGCTTAGAAAAAAAAGATGCACCGGCTCTAGGTAGTCATTTGTTTTTTTTTAAACCAATACGTCCGAATTTGGACTTATAAGGACATGATTCGCTTTGCTATATTCTCGCTATTGCGTTGAAAAACAAACGAATTGCAACAGTAAATGCAGGAAATTATGTTTGGTGAACGGATTTGCTAAAATTTGGACTTATAAGCAAGTACTTGGAAATCGTCCAAATTTGGACTTGTAGAAATTCAATCCGGCTGCCTACTTATTATTGCAATAATCGTTGCGACAGGCGTCATCGTGCCTAACGTCCACAAACAAATGCAAGTACCTTAAATAAAAACCTAAAGGACATGTTTTTAATAAACAGGCAGAAAATAAATTTGCCGAATTCCTTAACTAAAATTATTTGTAGCTGAGAAACGCATTTGGACTTATGGAGCCCCCCCCCCAAGTTGGATATGTTCTTCATTGCAACGAGGGCTGCGCTACATCTTCGCTTTTGACGTTCGTTTACGCATTCTTCAAACAAGAGTGAATGCAGGAAATCGTGCCAAAGCAGTCCAAATTTGGACTTAAGGGACTTTGCGTCCACATTTCTTAATTTAAATTGCTTGTAGTCAACGAATTTGCTCAAATTTTTGCTGAAACATTAATAAATGTAGGAAATTGTGTTAAAATCGTCCAAATTTGGACTTACAGAAATTATTTCCTTCCTTTTCCAACAGACTTACAGAAATCCAATCGGAATGCCTACTTATTGTTGCAATATTCATTACGAGAGGCGTCATCGTGTCTAACGTCCACAAACAAATGCAAGTAAAAGATTATTTGTAGCTGAGAAAAGCATTTGGACTTATGGAGCCCTCCAATTTGGATATGTTCTTCATCACAACGGGCGTTACGTTACATCTTCGCTTTCAATCTTCGTTTACGTAGTCCTCAAACAACAGTAAATGCAGGAAATTGTGCCAAAATAGTCCAAATTTGGACTTAATGAACTCATCGTCTACTCTTTTCTGTTTCAATTGTTTCTAGTCCAAAAATTCGTTTTAACTTGGACTTTTGGAATTTCAATTTGAGTGTTTTTGTATTGTAGATATATACAGGACGATGTAGTTAATCTTCTTGGAACCATTTATCGGGCAAATGCAGGAAATCGTGCTATAATCATACAAATTTGGACTTAGTGCACTTATCGCCTTTGATTTTCTGTTTCATTGTTTTCAGTCGACGAATTCATTCAAAACTGCACTTATGAAACTTTTATTGTGTGATCTTGTAAATCCTATTGGAACCCGCTATGCCGTAAATGCAGGAAATCGTACTAGAATCGTCCAATTTTGGACTTAATGCACTTATCGCCTTCGATTTTCAGTTTCAATTGTTTTTAGTCAACGAATTCATTCAAAATTGGACTTATGGAACTTTTATTTGGATGTTTTTGTGTTGGTAAATAAATAATGTATATAAATACAGGGTGATCTTGTAAATCCTATTGGAACCCGCTATACTGTAAATGCAGGAAATCGTACTAGAATCGTCCAAATATGGTCTTAATGAATTTATCGCCTACACTCATTAGTTTCATTTGTTTTTAGTCCACTAATTTGTTCAAACTTGAACTCAAGCAAAAGTAAAGGCAGAAAATTCTGTCAAAATTACCCAAATTTTGGACTCAATGGTCTTATCGAATACGCTTTACGCTTCAATTGTTTAGAGTCCACTAATTTCTTCGAATTTGGACTCAAATAAGAGTAAAAGTAAAAATTTTGTGAAAATCATCAGAATTTGGACTTACAGAAACTACTTCCACACGTTTGGACATTTGGACTTATGGAAATCCCCAAGTTGGATACTTTTTATTATTACAAGAAGTATATACTTCGTTTCATTTTCGCTTTTAATATTCGTTTATGCAATTCTCAAACAAAAATAAATACAGAAAATCGTGCCAAAATCGTCTAAATTTGGACTTAATGGACTTATTAAATACACTTCTTAGTTTCAATTGTTTAGAGTCCACAAATTTGGACTCAAACGAGAGCAAATGCAGGAAATTTTGTCAAAATCATCAAGATTTGGACTTAATGACTTATCGTCAACACTTTCCTGCTTCAATTGTTTTTTAGTCCAAACTTGGACTTTCGGAATTTCGATTTGAATGTATTTTTGTGATGTCAATGCATACAGGGTGATCTTGTTAATCCTCTCGAAACCATCTATTAGGTATATAGAGGAAATCGCGCCAGAATCGTCCAGATTTGAACTTAATGGCCTTATCGCCTTCACTTTTCAATTTCAATTGCTTTTAGTCCACGTATTCGTTCAAATTTGGACTTGGGTGTGTTTTTGTGTTGCAGTTATATACTAGTGATCTTGTTAATCTCGCGCAACCGTCTTATGCAGTTCCCAAACAGAAGGAAATGTAGAAAATCGCGCTAAAATCGTCCAAGTTTGGACTTAATGAACTTATCGCTTACACAATTCAATACCAATTGTTTCCAATCCACAAATTCGTACAAATTTGGACTTTCTTGGACTTTTTGGGTGTTTTTATGTTGTCGTTATATACAGGCTGATCTTGTTAATCCTCATGGAACCATCCGTCCCGAAAATGCAGGAAATCATGCCAAAATCGCTCAAGTTAGGACTTAATGGATTTGTAGTCTTCATTTTTCAGTTTCAATTGTTTCTAGTCGACGAATTAGTTCAAAACTGGACTTATGGAATCATAATTTGGATGTATTTTTGTTGTCATTATATACAGGGTGGTCTTTTTAATCCTCTCGGAACCATTTATCTCGCCTATGCAGTTCTCAAACAAAATTAAAAGTAAGAAATTGTGGTAAAATCGTCCAAATTTGGACTTATTGCTTACATCTTTCAATTTCAATTGTTTTTTTATCCAGGAATTTGGACTTAATTTTAATTTGGACTTAATGGACTTTTCTCCTGCGCTTTTCCGATTCATTTGTTCTTAGCCGACGAATTCAAATGAAATTTGGACTTATGGACCATCGACTTAGGCGTTTTCGTGTTGTTAATGTATACAGGGTGATTCTGTTATTCCTTTTGGAACTGCCTACGCCTATCACTAAAAAAAGGAAACAAATCGACAGATAAAACATTATGGTAATTAAGTATGACGTTTCGCTGCTTACATCCTAGTCTGCCACTGGTCGGGGGCGTCGTTTTGTAGATGATAAAATAAGGAGTCGAAGTGCGTTTCGCTGCTTGTTTGGAAGAAATTGAATTTCTAAAAGTTTCAAGGAAATTCTTTATGATAGAAAACAAATGACTGTCCTAAACGATTCTTCTGTTTGAAACAAGTGACGACAATCAAGCAGGTAACTTACGCGTCTCATCGAAATCAAAACTAATTAAAATTTCTTCTGTTTGAAAACAAACGACGCCCGAATAATTTTTAAGTTTTTCTTCCTCCCCTCGTCTTTTTTTTTTTTTGGCGTAGTAGATCAAGGGGTGGACGGGCATAATTTTTAATTAAACGTCGGGTTTACTGCAGCTCATTAAAGGCGCGCTCATTTTATAAGAAGGACGAGAGATAAGATGTCGAGCGCGATCCTCCCGTTTCATTTTTTTTCTACTTCTTCTTCTTTCCTCTCGGACGGTATCCTCCTCGGCCCCGTAATTCGCAAAGGAGGAAAAATCGCAGGTGGCTGGTGATATCCATTAATGAAGCTATTTAAATGCATAACACGAGGGTCGCGTCCGATCACGGCCGAACCGTCTCGAGGGAATGCGACCCTTACGCCACTAACTCCGGCACGAGCGGGATTTGATGACGGTGTTTCGTAATTTTTTTTTTTTCGCTATATTTACACGATTGCAATTGCAGTTGGGAAAAAAATCGCGGAGAAGAGGGTGGGAAGTGGGGTAGGTTAAGATAACACGGATAAAGTCAGTCAGAGGTAGTCAATAATGTATTATTCGCAATATTTCAGGGCCTCCCCCTTGCAAGGACGGGAGATGTGAATCTAAATCTAGGAATAAATCAAATCGGCATTAAAACACTATCAGTTGTGGCAATCGGGCGTTAACACAGATGGTATCGAATGGTTCCGAGGGGGTGGTGGATCGCCCCCCAGACGACGTCACCCTGCAATTGCTACAAGATAGTGCACATGGGCGCATTTTAACTCGCGTTTCTTTGATAATACGTTGCAATTAATGATGTGGACACCCCTACCTCGCACCGTGTTCACCCTGTATATATTCAAACACTCAAGAACCTAAAACTAAATTTTGTTTAAATTGTGTCTGAGAAAATACAATTCTTTTTGTAAATTTGGTGGAGGCACCTGGGGCCTCATAATATTCTGAATGTGTTAATGATTTTTACTTTGACAGTTGCCTGAAAGTTGAAACTTGGCTATAGTCGAAAGATTGAAAGCGACAATTCGAAAGTATCAACATCTGGAGTACCGTCACGTCGACTCTAGATGTCTCACATTTCATTATTATTTTCTTAAAGAGTAAAATAAACTTTGACAATTACCTGAGGGTTGAAACTAGGCTATTGTAGAAAGGTTGAAAAGAACAATAGCCAAGTTTCAACATCTGTACTAAGTACCACCATGTCCACTTTCGAGGCTCAGCCACTATATTATAATTTTTTAAGAGAAAACTGAACTTGACAATCAACTGTAGGTTGAAATTTGGCTATAGTCGAAAGGTTGGAAGCGACAATTCGAAAGTATCAACACCTGAAGTACCGTCACGTCGACTTTAGATATCCCACATTTCATTATTATTTTTCTTTAAAGAGAAAAATGAACTTAGACAATTGCCTAAAGGTTGAAACTAGGCTATTGTAGAAAGATTAAAAGCAATAATAGCCAAATTTCAACACCTATAGTAAGTACCACCATGTCCACTTTCGAGGACCAACCGTTTTATTGTCTTTTTTAAGAGAAAAGTTAACTTTACAATTAACTGGAGGTTGAAATTTGGCTATAGCCGAAAAGTTGAAAGCGACAATTCGAAAGTATCAACGCCTAGATTACCATCATATCGACTTTCGAGGCCCAATATTTCATTATTATAGTTTCACATAGAAAAGCGAAATTTTACAATTGCTTGAAGGTTGAAAGTTCGCTATTGTCGAATGGTTGAAAGCAATAATAGCCAAGTTTCAACACATGTAATAAATATCATCATGTCTGCTTTCGAGGACGTACCATTTTATTATTATTTTTTCTTAAGAGAAAAGTGAACTTGACAATTGACTAAAGGTTGAAACTTGGCTATGGTCGAAAGCGACAATTCGAAAGTATCAAAACCTAGAGTACCTACATATCGACTTTCGAGGACTAAGACCGAAATGAACTTTGACAATTACTTGAAGGTTGAAACTTGGGCATTGTAGAGAGGTTGAAACTTGGCTAATGTAGATAATAACGTTAATAGCGAAGCTTCAATACCTGTATTAAGGACCACCACGTCCAATACCGAGGACCGATCATTCGATTGTTACTTTCTTTTTAAGAGAAAAGTGAACTTGACAGTTGTCTGAAGGTTGAAACTTGGCTATGGTCGAAAGGTTGAAAACGACAATAGAAAAGTCCAACAGCCGGTGTAACATCGCGTAGCTTTAAAGGCCAGACATCTTATTATATTTTTTAAAGGGAGAAGTGACCTTGAAAATTGCCTGAAGGTTGAAACTTGAATTTATTATATTCGAATCAATTTAGAAATCGAAATCAATCAATCACTTCTTGCAGGATCGTCTCCACAATTGAATACGCGTCCTTGAAAGCCACTTCAGTGATCAGGCTGTGGTTTCCAAAAAAGCTGGCGGGCCTCAAAAAAAAATATATGACGGCCCTGGATAACCTTGAAAACCAACTCTTTGATAATTTTAATTGCGGAAGTAACTTCGCACGCTTCCTTTTATTAAGTTTTCAGCGAAGCCTGCGCGTTTGTAAAGAAATAGTGGAAAAAGTGCAGGGTTGTATTCAGGAAATTCGTGTAGCAATCTTCGCATTCGCACCTGAATCGACGATCGCATCGAAAATCGCTTAGGACTTTTTACGAATTTTACGGCTCTCGAACAGCGAAGTTAATAAGCGTACGGTAGCATAGCCGGTGTATACACGCTCGCAGGGTTGCCACTACATAATAACAACCTTCCTCACCGACAGCGCGGCGTAATCGTTTCGTGCGTTTCACCGCCCCTTTTGTAATTATATTTTTGATGCATGTTCCTCCTTTTTTCCTAGATCTAGCGAAGGCCTTAGATAAGGCTTGCGAGTGAGAGCGAGCGGGCTATGCCGCGCGACAGCAGCGCCGCTGCAGGAAACGCGGCGGCGATGTTACAACCGTAACCGGCGCGTTTTTCCGATGTTTTCTCAATTTTCGCCGTGAGAAATCGATTACTGTTTTCTATCGCGGCTTAATTAAACGAGAAAAAGAAAAAATCGACGGCGACGCCCCCTGGGAAACTCTTAATAATTAGCACCGATGAAACCGGAAACTAAAGCAGCTCACTTCACATCAGGACCTCAAATTTTGCGCAGACGTTCTTGAATTTAAACAAAAGATGAGGCAGGGACTCATCTGAATTCGAGAAGCAACTTGATTGGAAAATGTCTCTCGGCCGGGTTAAAGTATGCAGTCGAAACTTATTTCATTTGTTTCGAGATATTTTGTATTCAAGGACGGTCCTGTTTTATGGAAGTTTCATCTTTCGATGATGCGCCCTGAAAGTATTAAGAAAGTCGCTTTGGGTTTCCGGTGATTATCAAATCTACTTGCTTTTAGAAATTAGACAATAAAATGTCAAGCCTCAAAAGTTGACCTAATAGCATTGCAGGCTCCAGATTCATATATAAAACGAAACCTAGCGGCCTGTAAGTGTGGTTAAGGTCGTAATCAAAATAAGAAACTTGTTATAGTTTCAACGTTTCGGTATTTGTCAGGTCATAAAAATAAACAGAAAAAGGTCGGGGCCCAAGAGACGCCATGAGGGTACTCCAGGTGTCGATATTTTAAAGCCGTCGCTCTCAACCTTTGGACAACTGATTATTATTTTTTTTTTCAAAATCTTTTTTATTTGTCGATCATCTGTTTTTCTCTACGTGAAATACTGCACAATTGTCAAATTTATTTAATCAGAACTTTGTTATCTTACGTTACTTTTTTATTTCATTTATTTGTCGGTCGTCTTTTGTTTTATTTCGCGTCAAGAATTGCATAATTGTCAAATTATTTGACGAGATTTTTTAAATTTTACGTTATTTTTGTTAATTTTATAAACTTTCTTTATTTATTTGTCGATCCTATTTTGTTTTACGTCAAAAATTGCGCAATTCTCAAATGCCTTAGAGCACATCTTTTAACTTAAGAAAGTAGAACCTGTTTTGTTTATTAGAAGAGATTGTTTTTAATAACATTTATTCATACTGTTTTATTCTGTAAATTTTTTTTCATTTATTTGTCGATCGTCTTTTGTTTTGCTTTACGTCGAGAATTGCACTAATGTCAAAATAATTTAGAAAGATTTTTTTAATATTTGAATTTGATAAGTTTATTTATTTGTTGATAGTCTTTTGTTTTAGTTTACGTCAAAAACTGCACCGGTTTAATTTATTTCATTAGAATTCTTTTTATTTTTACATTTTTTCTTTAAATTTTATAATTTTTTTTTTTTACTTCTCGATCGTCTTTTGTTTTGCTTTATGTCAAGAATTGTACAACTATCAAATTATTTAGTGATTTTTTTTTAAATTTTTGTTATTTGTTTTATTTTACAAAGTTTCTTTATTCTTCGATCGTCTCTTGTTTATTCGACGTCAAAAATTTCACGACATTTTTTTAAAATTTTATTCTTTTAATTTTTATAAATTTTCTTTATTTATTTAATCGATCGCCTTTTGTTTCATTTTACGTCAATAATTGCACTATTATCAAATTATTTGTTGATAGTTTTTTATTTCAGTTTACGTCAAAAACTGCACCAGTTTTGTTTATTTCATTGCAATTTTTTTTATTTTTGTATTATTTTCTTTTAATTTTATAAATTTTCTCTATTTCTCGATCGTCTTTTGTTTTACTTTATGTCAAGAATTGTACAATTATGAAATTATTTAATGAGATTTCGTTTTGATTTTTGTTATTTGTTTAATTTTACTAAGTTTCTTTATTTTTCGATCGTCTCACGTTTTACTCGACGTCAAAAATTTCACAATTATCAAATTATTTAATGAGAATTTTTTTCATTCTTAGTTTCTTTTATTTGACAATTTTTTTTAAAAATTTATTTGTCGATCGGCTTTTGTCTCATTTCACGTGAAAAAATTTAGAAAAACAAACTGGACTCAGTTTTTTTTATTTAATGAGAAAATTTTTATTTCTTCAAAAATCATATGATCAACGCCCCCGTCACACCTTCCCCAACAAATATTTTTTTCCAGTGCCGTACAAATATACATACAAATATTTTTTTTATTATTGCAAATAAGTTTCTTTCAAGTATATTTTTACGTTCGCATTTGTTTACAATTTTTTTAATCTTTCCAACCTTCCGAAAGCAAATTCCCCCCCCTCCACACACACACACACACACAAGCACTTCTTGAGGTATTCGCTTTTAACTTTTCAACAGTTGTCAGATTCATCGATTCTATACAGCTTCGGCCCCAATTACTTCTTGATTTGCTGTTGGAAAAATTAATTAATAAAAATAAAATGTCGGGCCTCAAAATTTGACCTAATGATACTCCACGCTTTGGTGCGTTGAAGTCGTCAATTTGAACTTTTCGGTGAGCGTTGAAAGCAAAAATAAAATGTCAGGCCCCAAAAGGGTACCTTGCGGTACACCACAGGTGTCGATATTTCAGTCAGGGACGGAATAGGCGAAATTCAATTGTTTATGCTTGTGCTGATCTAATTGTTAACCGAGGAGGGCGCCACCGAACAAAAAAGAACAATAAAATTCGACTTCGTTTTTTATTTATTTGAAAATCTAATTAATTAGGGTGGGTGGTTGGGGAAGGGTGTAGTGACATAGCTATTGGAAACAAAATCATGGAAAATTATGATGACAGGCTCTTCCGCCTGCTCAAATTTGATTTGCAATCGAAAAATTGAAATAACGTGTTACAGGGTGTTTCATAAAAAAAGGAATGACGGCGCGCGCGTCCGGAAAAGGAGAAAGAGAGAGAGAGAGAGACCGTCGAGGGCGACAAAAAACGCGTAATTTATCTGCGATTGTTCCGCGCCTCGCGTCGTTTGCTTTATAAATGTTACGGCGTAAATCGCGGCCAGCAGAAGTAGTGTATAATTACACGCCTCCGTAATTATTGTTGTGTACGACGTGCCCACGCTGTAACTCAGGTTTCTCGGCGAATTTTTTTCCTCTCCTACTTTCCTGGCTCTTTTTTTTTTTTCTCTCGTTGTCTTCATTTTTTTCGGTCGACTAATGGCGAAACCGTATTTGCTCGCGCCCGGTTTGATAACATCTCGTCGTGGGACTCACTCACTGCGCCAACCTTCAAAGTGATTTCGACCTGAATGCAAAATTTCCTGAGCGTATTGAAATGTTCACACTACGTCACGCCGCTTGAAGTTTGGAGGAAAAAAAAAGACAATTCATGTATTACTAGAGTAGAACGCTCCTTTTATTTATCGTTTCCACAAACACAGGCTCTCGTAAAACTAATTTTACTCGAGCGTATCAAAATGTTCATATTATATTACGCCCCCTAATACTTGCTTGTCAAAGTTGATATTTAAGTTTACTTTTTTACTTTTTACGAAATCCTTATTATTATTGGCCTTAATTAAAATATTCTGGTGGTATAATCAAGGTACCAACGACACAAAAAGAATCTTCTTCGAGGAGGGGAGGGAGGCGAGCAGCGAGAGTATTTCGTTCTGGGGCGGCTTAACTCTTATCTTGCGGACGCAGCGCGCACCCCATCCACCCCACGCACATATTACATCACACACAGTCGGCTGAGCGCCGAGGTCCTGTCCCTTGCAGATATCCTGACACACACACGCGCTCACACGTCACTGCTCTTCAAGAGTGCGATCGTGATCATGTCAAGATAGCGCGAGGGCGGAGGCTACGTAGAATTATGTCTGTACACGTGTACGCTGGTATCACCCCGCTTTTTTCCAGAAAGTCGAAATAAATTCAAATATGCCCGAAAAACGAACGATTCTGCCAGCAACAGTTGGTAATAAAGTGAAGTTCGTCATAGAATTAAGGTTGGTAATCATAGATTTCTGGTCTTAAAAAGCTAGAAACAACTATTTGGTAACAATGGGAGGCCTGCTTAGTAATTTACTTGAAAACAAACGGAGAGTTGGCAGTAAAGTAAAATTCGTCACAACTGGTTCGCAAGTACAAATTTTGAACGCACCCTAGGAGATGAATTAATAATAAACAATCACAAATTGCTGTGAATATTGTTTACGTTAGCGACAGTTGGTAATAAAGTGAAGTTCATTGCATTTGGCTGGCAACAATGCCAACCTTTCCAAATATTTCCCAAAAGAAACTGAAACGAAGTGTAACGACAGTTGGTAATAAAGTGAAGTTCGCTATAGATTACATAGTGTTTTAAGCATCGTTGGATTGCGTCCACAAATATCCTCAGCGACCATAATTTCTGAACGCATTCTAGGAGACGAATTGCTGGCCTTAACTAAGCTAGACACATCAGTGTGAAATTGCTAAGAATTTCGAATATCATTAGAGAATAAATCGAAGCGAGGGTTGGGTATTAGCGACAGTTGGCAATGAAGCGAAGTTCGTTATGGATTTGACGTCACAGCTCGATTCCAAAATGCCGTTGGATTACGTTACACGCCTAATACCATTTTTGAACGCACCCCAAGATTGATAATCGCAGATTACTGGCCTTAAATAAGCCAAGAACAACTACTTGGCAACAGTGTAAGGATTGCTAAGAAGTTTATCGAATTTCATTAGCAAATTAACTGAAACGGAGATTGCTTTGTAGCGGCAGTTGGTAGTAAAGTGAAGTTTGCAGCGACAGTTGGCAGTAAACTGAAGTTCGTCACAACTGGATTCTAAATTACCATAGGATTGCGTTCGCAAGTATAATTTCTGAACGCACTCTACGAAATGAATTAATAATAACTAATCACGGATTGCTGGCCTGAAATAAGCTAGAACAACAATGTGTAATTGACAATCGTTTCGATTATTATTAAAAAAAAAACTCTGAAACGAATGTTGCTTAAATTAGCAACAGTTGGTAATAAAGTGAAGTTCGTTGCATTTAGCTGGCAACGATGTAAGTTTGCCTACCTTTCCAAATATCTTCCCAAAAAAAAAAAAAAACTGAAACGAAGTTTGATTATTATTAACGACTGTTGGTAATAAAGTGAAGTTCGTTATAGATTTGACGTCACAGATAATTTCTTAACGCACTCCAGGAAACCTTAACTAAGCCTATACATATCAATTTAGTAGCAGTGTGAAATTGTTGGAATAAATCGAAACGAAGGTTGATTGTCATTAGCAACAGTTGGTAATAAACTGAAGTTCGTTAAGGATTTGATGTCACAGCTCTGGATTCCAAGATGCCACTTGGTTGCGTTCAGAAATCATACACGCCTTGTTCTGCTTTCTGAACGCATCTTTCGATCCAGAGCTGCGACGTCGAATGATTACGTTCAGAAAGTAGAACAAGGCCAGTAATTTCCGAACGCACCTAAACAAAGCTAGAAACATCCGTTTAGCGACCATGTAAGGATTGCCAACCGTTTCATCACTAGGCCTACAGGTATATTCTTGAGGCCTCTCATTTCTTTTTTAGGAAATCTGACAGTTATCGAAACGACAACTTTAAAGTAACCACGCCTGGTGTCCTGACATTTATTTTTTAGGAAATCTGACAGTTATCGAAACGACAACTTTAAATTAACCACGCCTGGAGCCCTTTGGAGCCTGAGCTCGCATTGTTTATTTTTAAAAGAGCTTGCAGTTTGTTCAATTTAAATTAAAAACGAAGAAAGCTCGCCGACGAGACGGAAGAAAATGACACCTGTCAAACTTTCACAACGAAAACTGTCGAGGAAACGCCATTGTTCAAGGTGAATAAATCCAAAATGCACGTCGTAAGGATCAAGAAGGCGTTGAGGGACTTAAAGAAAATAAAAAAAACACAAATGCATTAGAAGTAACAGTTGTAAGTGATACATTGAGTGACACCTGTCAAAGCGTCTCTCTATTTTAAATAAATACGCAATAACAACAGTTTAAAGAGTGACAGGTTTTTACATCTACCAAAATTAGAAAGCGGAAACAAAAGTGAGGTTAACAGAACGACAGGAATTTGACAGGTGTCAAATTGCTTTGTTTTTTGAGCGAGAATTGCCCCCTCTCCACTCTCAAATCAAATTTATCGAGGAGGAGCAACCTCATTCGTTTATCCAACTCGAATAACGCAGAGGTATCCGATGTGAGAGTTACGAGTGACACATGTCAAAATGCCTTTTTGTTTTTAAATAAATCAGCGCCGATCGAATAGAAAGGCAGAGCGTAAACTGACGTTCTGTTAGAATCTAAGTAGAAAAACAAAAACACGTCAGAAGAACGTGGGGGGGAAAGTGATAGGTGACAATTCTTTTAAATTTTTTTAGACATCTGAATTGACAGATATACCTTTCTATTAAAAAAAAAAGAAAAACGCAGATCGAATTGAATCTCACAGATCGTCAACTGCCCGCCTCTGGCAAAGCCCAAGTAGAGAAACAAAAGCACATCGAGGAGGAAACGTCAGCAAAGTGACAGGTGTCACTTCTTGTGGTGCTTTGAGGCCCGACATTTTATTGTTAGTTTTTACAAAAAAAGGACAAAGACTTGAAGGTTGACCCTGAAAACTAGTTTGTTATCTTCAGGACGCAACGTGAACAAATTGACGTCCCCCCCCTACCTCTAAGCCTCAATTGTTATTAAACGCTTTTTTTGGAACTTTTAATTTTAATAATCGATTTCTGTGTATTCCAACCCTGCTTTTTCTCCCATATTAATAAAAAAAAAATTTACTGTGATTCGTTCCTGTCCTGTCCTGATATTTCCCAGCTCATTAGCGGCCCATCAATTAGATTCATTCCAGCTCTGGATTTTAGTACTGATCGTTAACTCTCTACTTTCGTTTTCGCCTCGTGCGCCCTAATGGGCGCGCGCGATTAAATCGCGCGTACTCCGACCCTGTATTTTTGCGGGACGTTGATTGGCGTCGCCGTCGGAAACGAAAAGTAGGAGATTTTTCTGACGGCGACGGCCTCCAGGTAACGAGCGTGCGGTGGCGCTCGCGATCGCGCTCTCATCAGCGGATGAATGAAATGGAAGGAGCCGGGGTGGCTGGTGGTATTGTTGATAGCTATCCCTGGTTGCCCGGGTAACGCAGATTAACGGGCCGAGCACCCGATGTCTATTTTGTACAGTCGGAGGCGCCAACCGGATCCAATCATAGTACATTCCGGAGGATCAATGCGCGCCGTGCGACCCGTTCACAAACGACTCGCTCCTTTTAAACGCAGCTCTTCTTCCCCTCCATTCTCCAGCGGAAATAATAATTAAAAAAACACACGAAACAATGGAAATTACCTACACTTACGAACAAGAAAAAAAAAAACAAAAGAAAATCGGCTTCTACGTTACCTTCGAGATAACGGGTGATTAAAAAAAATTGTAAAACCGACGAATGTTAAAACCGATTAATAATGCGATTGCTTACTGGCTATCTTGGCAACGTGTAAATAAATACACGCATTCACCTTTTTGTTTACGAAAATCGAAGTGTCTAAAATCTGACAGATGTCAAAACTGTTTAGTAACAAACAACTGCTTATCAGTGACTAATTCAATTGGATTGAACGCCTCCTTCGCGTGCGTAAAAATAAACAAAATCGTTAAAAAATTACTCCTAATTAAAAAAAAAATTGAAGTTTGACAGGTGTCAAAACTAATTAGTAATAATAATTGAAATGTTATGGAACAAACGATCAAATACAACGATTTCGTTTTATTTAAAAAAGAAACGAAGTGATTACATTGCATTAATGCTAACTGTCAAAGTCGCTCTTCGTTAAGGAATCTTCGAAATGATAGATGTCAAAATTAATTGGTGATAGTCCTTACTGTTACTACAGAAATGTAGTATAGAACAAATGAAGAGAAAGCACGACGATTTCGTTTCATAAAAAGAGAAATGGAGTCGTTGCCTTGTATTGATGTCAACTGTCAAACTCGCTCCTCTTAATTAAAGACCCTGCAAAATGACATGTGTCAAAGTTAATTACCAATCACGACTTATTTTGTGTGTTCGATTACGTATTAAAATTTCCTACGGTTAAACAAACAAATGGTAAAAGAAATTGGGACTTCGAAATGTCTAACTTAGTAGATTGACATGTGTCAAACTTTCTTTTTAAATAATCCTAGCCTTTCTACGTCGTAGAAGTCATCAAAGCAAACCTACAGACCTGGCCTTTGGTAACTCGAAAAACAAAATTCAAGGCGTTATTAAACCACAGATTATAACTGACATCTGTCAAACTCAATTTTCTTTAACCCCTAACATTTTATGTTACGTATGTACTTTTGAAATTCTGGAGAAACGAAACACAAAGCTTAGATGGTCGTAATGGAGAATGAAAGCGCTCGTAACAATGACATGTGTTAAAATGACACCTGTCAAACTTTTCCCCTAAAAACTGTCATGAAATATCGATGATGGTGGTGAATAAATTGGAAACTAATTTGAAGCGAATCAAATCAACGTAACCCCAGCGTCGAGTAATATAGAGAAAATTTAAAAAAAACGACGCAAACTCATCAAAAATGACAGATATAAGTAACACACGTCAAAACGCGTTTCTATTTTAACTAAATCGACGCCGATTGAAGCAGCACTGACGACTATTCGCGAGGTCTCCAAAATTTGTCCAAATGAGAACGAAATAGAACTATAGAAAAATGACAGCTGTCAAATTTTGTTTTATTTTTTGTTTGAGTTCCCCGTTTTTTCGATAACTCCTTCCAAATCTGAGTCATCAAATCAAAGCGACTTACCGTCTAACAAGTGAGCGCTAAGCACTGACGTTTCCGAAGTGACAGAAATAAGTGACACATGTCAAAATGTCTTTCTATTTGAAATAAATCGGAAACTGGTCTGATTGAACGGTGAAACTGGGGCTTCCGGTAAAATCCATTTAGAGAAACAGAAGCACGTCGGAAGAACGGCAGGAGAATGACAGGTGTCAAATTGGGTTTTATTTTTTGTTTGAATCTCCCCCCCTTCTATCACTAACTGCCTCCAAATCTGAGTCACCAAAGCAAAGCGACCGCCGTCTATTAAGTGAGCGCTAAGAAAAAGAAGAGCACTGACGTTTCCGAAGTGACAGTTACAAGTGACACGTGTCAAAATGTCATTCTATTTGAAATAAATCCGAATCTGCTCTGACTGAATCGATGAAACTGAGCTTTCCGCTAAAATCCACTCAGAGACACAAAAGCACGTCGGAAGAACGACAGGACAATGACAGGTGTCAAATTGTGTTTTGTTTTTTGTTCGAATCCCCCCTTCTAACGCTAATTGCCTCCAAATCTGAGTCACCAAAACAAAGCGACTACCGTCTATTGAGCGAGCGCTACGAAAAAGAAGAGTACTGACGTTTCCGAAGTGACAGTTACAAGTGACACATCTCAAAATGTCATTTTATTTGAAATAAATCCGAATCTGCTCTGACTGAATCGATGAAACTGAGCTTTCCGGTAAAATCCACTTAAAGAAACAAAAGCACGTTGGAATAACGACAGAAAAATGACAGGTATCAAATTGTGTTTTATTTTTTGTTTGAATCCCGTCCCCCTTCTGTCGCTAACTGCTACCAAATCTGAGTCACCAAAGCAAGGCGACTACCGCCTATTGAGTGAGCGCTAAGAAAAAGAAGAACACTGACGTTTCCGAAGTGACAGTTACAAGTGACACATGTCAAAATGTCTTTCTATTTGAAATAAATGCGAATCTGCTTTGATTCAATCGGTGAAACTGAGGCTTCCAGCAAAGTCTCAGCGAAGAAGCAAAAGCGCGTCGCAAGAACGACAGAAAAATGACAGCTGTCAATTGTTTTTTTTTCTTAAATTTTTCGTGGCACCTAACGGTTTACAAACCCGCCTAAATAAAAACGAAATTAAATAAAAACGAAATGAAATAAAGAACTACGATTACTGATTTTTGTTAAAAAATAAATAAGGGAATTTTTTCTAGAGAACAAATGTTTACGTCATTATTACGTCAAGGTTACGTCTTCGTGACGTCATTGTGACGTCATTATTTGGCACAACTGAGGCAGTTATCTTGACAAATGAAAGAAAGCAAGATTTGATTACATTTTGTCATAAAAGAAATTGATGACCACAGTGGCCCCACCTTTACTAGGCAAACCTTGGCTAACAAAAAGAACGTTGCGCAATATTCGAATAAAACTCAAATCGCTTCAGTTATTGATGTAAAAATTAGGGCGTTGTGCGCAGAGGAATGGTCAAATTATATTTAATATTGTCCAGGTCAGGACTCGTTGTTTTTTTTATTTTCGTTTCGTACATTAAAAGAAATTATTTGTTTGTGACGTTGAATGTTTTCGGCGAGTGCGTGCGGTAGAATTAAAAAATAGTTCGGTGAACGAGCCTTTCCGCTGGTAGTACGTACTGGTGCCGCTAGGTGGCCACGGAGATAGAGCCGTCACCGGGGCGATGGGGGAGGGCGGCCATGCATATAGATTAGCTGTTTTGCCGGGATGTTTCGGCCTCTCCGGCATAACCTCTCTAAGGTGCCCGTTACCCGCTATATATGACACTGCTGCACTCGTTCTGGACGAGGCGAACTGCCCCGCGTTGTAAAACGTAGTTTTCCGCCACCGCCGCCGCCGCCCCCGGAAAAACTGCCGCCCGCATTAATATGCTAATGAGGCGGGACAGTTCGGAAATTTATTCATCGCCCGCGCGCTTGTTTTATTTATGACGGCGACCGCCGTTCGTTCATTAAATAATAGTTCACCCTGTGAATTTATTGACGCTAATTTTATTTTTTGGCCCCGGATCCGAAAAAACTACCCCTTTTTCGTTTTCTTCAAGCTTCACGTGTGAACGATTTAATTATGTAAAGACCGCCCTCTTCGATGTACGGAATTTTCTTTTTTTTTGTCTTTTTTAACTTTTCCCTTTTTTTTAGTTCTTTTTTTTGTCAAGTAGAACGAATCATAATGAAGACGGAACTTAGATTCCTAAAGATCACTTTCACTTTATTCTGTCCTTAATTCTCCTCGTGCCAGGCGACAGAAGCTGAAATGTCAAATAAGTTTGACAGTTGTCATAATTCAAACGGCATCTGTCAATTTCTTTTCAAATTAACTCCAGCCAATTCGCGCCATGCAAGTAACACAAGTAAACACACGCGAACCCGCTGTTTGTTAACTAAAAACAAAAGCTAACGCGCTTTTAAACGACAATATTTTATGATATCTGTCAAACTTAGTTTTTAATAACTTTCAGAATTTACTGTAATTTTTAAACCAATGATAAAAAAATGAAACGTAATTTTATAAAGGTGATCGACGTCAAACAGGAAAATTAAAGCATTCAGTAAAGTGACATGTGTCAAAATGGTGTGATATCTGTCAAATTAAATTTTTAATAACCTTCAGAATTTCCCATAACTTTGAAACCAGTAAAGTAAAGAAAGCGGAACTCCATAATTTAAATTAAATACGAAGGGAGTTCGTCGACGAAAATGACATCTGTCAAACTTTCGCAGCGAAAACTGACAAAGAAACGTGACCGTTGAAAACGAATAGATTTGAAAATCAAATCAAAACGGCAGCATTGAAGGAAATAAAGTAAAGTGAAAAACACAAACGTATCAGAAATGACAGTTACAAATGACACCATAAGTGACACACGTCAAAGCATCGAAGCAAGAATTAGTTAAAAATCTCTACTGTCATTCATTTGTTAAATCGAAAACGCAGAGGCAAACGAAGTGACAGATACGAGTGACACGTGTCAAAACAGAAAACAAAATAAAATTTGACACCTGCTATTTCTCCGTAATTTTGTCGACTTGCTTTTGTTTCCCGTTTTTGTTTTGGCAGACTTGAAGATCCCCTAAACTATGGTCAAAGTCGATTGATTTAAAACAGGATGACATTTTGTTATGTGTCACTTGCAACTGTCAGTTCAGATAGCTCTTTTTTTTTTCAATTTTTTTCTTTTCATTAGCGCTAAGTTACGAACGATTTTCGATTGTTTTGCGTCAATAAGTTAGTTAAGTGAGATAATTTGAAGAAAATTGATGACACCTGTCATTTTTCCTGTCATTTTGTTAATTTGTTTTTGTCTCTTTGTTTTGATTTTGATATATTGCGGAGATTCGCTCCGACACTCAGTCTGAATTCATTCACTTTCAACAAAGACTTCTCTTTGATTGTTTTTACTGTAAGAGTTTGACAGGTGTCAATTTCATTCATTTTTGGTAGGCCCTCGCGTTTTGCAAACTGACTTGAATTGCTCTTACACTCATTTTGAATTTAGTCGCTTCTAGCAATGAGATTTTCTCAATTGTTTCTATTGTGAGAGTTTGACAGGTGTCAGCTTCATTCACTTTTGGTACGCTCGTGTTTATCAATTTTCTCTATTTCCAAGAATGCTGACTTGAATCTCTCCGACACTCGTTCTGAATTTCTTCACTTGCAACAGAGATGTCTTTTCGATTGCTTTTACTACAAAAGTTTGACAGGTGTCAATTTCATTCATTTTTGATACGCACTCACGTTTCTCAATTTTCTCTGTTTCCATCAATGCTGATTTGAATCGCTCCTACACTCATTTTGAATTTATTCGCCTCCAACAATGACGTTGTTGCGAAGAGAGTTTGACAGGTGTCAATTTCATTCGTTTTTAGTAGGCGCTAACGTTTCTCAATTTTTTCTATTTCCATCAATGCTTTCTTGAATCGCTCCTACACTCATTTGGAATTTATTCGCCTCCAAAAATGGCGTTTTCTCGATTGTTTCTATTGCGAGAGTTTGACAGGTGTCAATTTCAGTCGTTTTTGGTAGGCCCTAACTTTTCTCAATTTTCTCTATTTTCATCAATGCTGACTTGAATCTCTCCAGCACTTTCAACAGAGATGTCTTTTACTACAAGAGTTTGACAGGTGTCAGTTTAATTCGTTTTTGTTAAACTCTTGTTTTTCACTTTTCTATAACTCCATCGGTGCTGACATGAATCGCTCCGATACTCATTTTGAATTCATTTGCTTCCAACCATGACGTTTTCTCGATTGTTTCTACTGCGAGAGATTGACAGGTGTCACCTTCACTCATTTTTGTTACATTCGTGCTTTTTAATTTTTTGTATTTCCATCAATGCTGACTTGAATATCTCCGACAGTCATTCTTAATTTCTTCACTTTCAACAGAGATGTCTTTTCGATTGCTTTTATTACAAGAGTTTGACAGGTGTCAGTTTAATTCGTTTTTGTTAAACTCGTGCTTTTCAATTTTCTATAATTCCATCGGTGCTGACTTGAATCGTCCCTATATCCATTTTGAATTCATTTGCTTCCAACCATGACGTTTTCTCGATTGTTTCTACTGCAAGAGTTTGACAGGTGTCAGATTCATTCATTAATGAATCTGACACCTGTCAAACTCTTGCAGTAGAAACAATCGAGAAAACGTCATGGTTGGAAGCAAATGAATTCAAAATGGATATAGGGACGATTCAAGTCAGCACCGATGGAATTATATATATATTACGCACGTGCTTTTTAATTTTCTCTACTTCCAAGAATGCTGATTTGAATCTCTCCGATACTCATACTGAATTTTTTCACTTTCAACGGAGATGTATTTTTGATTGCTCTTACTACAAGAGTTTGACAGGTGTCAGTTTAATTCATTTTTGTTAAACTCCTGTTTTTCAATTGTCTATAATTCCATCGGTGATGGACACCGACACTCGTTCTTAATTTCTTCTCTTCTTTTGATTGTTTTTGTTACAACAGTTTGACAGGTGTCAATTTCATTCATTTTTGGTACGCTCTCGCGTTTTCCCAATTTTCTCTATTTCCAACAGTGCTAACTTGAATCGCTACGACACTCATTCTGAATTTCTTCACCACCAACAAACACGCCTTCTTGTTACTTTTTACTGTAAGACTTTGACAGGTGTCATTTTCATTCGGTTCATTCCGTCAACCTTAGTTTTTCTTTAATTATTATTAGCGAAGGATAAATTTGGTTGTTATGCGTTGTCGTGGTAATCAAAACCAAATTTAACACAGATGTCACACGAACCTTGACGCGACTTTGACAGCTGTCATAATCGTCTCGTTTTTTTCACAATTCGAACTGTAAGTTTTTCGTTAGCAAGGGGTGCGTTTGATTGCGCATGTATTTGTGCTTTCTCATGGTAATTACTGAATTTTAAAAAGCCAAGAGTGACAGATATCAGACGAAACTTTGACAGTTGTAAAAAGTTCGCCTTCTTTCACTAACAAAATCTATAATTTTGAAGGGTGAGGTTTGGAATAAATCGTGATCGCTGGGGGTTGCTTACACCTTTTCATCCCCTATAAATTGCAATACCTTTTTTTGATAAAAATTGTTATCAAAAATGTTTTTTTTGCTCTGCTTCTCCCTGATAAAATCAAATCAATTTTTCGTTGCGTTGCCGTTTAAAGGGGGTGCAAGACTAGAACTTCGTGAACATGTAGGCTGTAACTTCAATTTTTTTTCTGTTTTTAGGGCTATCTCTTGCTTGCTCTTTTCGCTACCGAAGAGTCGGTTCCTCCTGCGTGTGGTCCAGGGCCGTATTGTGCGAAGTGTCAAACGAATTCTGCCGCTTCGGCGATCTCCCATTGAAACGCGCCCGGATTATACCCGCCGATACCTGAGCGAACCACCACCACCACCTGTCCTTGTTGTGGTTCCTCGACACGCCGGATTAAAAGCGTATCACGGCCGACCGCGATTAGACCGACTTACTTCGGCTTTGGCGGGCCGTGAAATGGATACGGGGGTCGTCGCTTTTTGTTTCGTTTTGCGCAGGGGGTTGCTTGGATTTCACACGGTACTGTTTTGGTTGTGTGAGTGTGTGTGTGTATGTGTGCACTCACGGAGATATAAATAGATTTTTTTTTGCTTTTGGTAGGTATTAAGGGTGGAAGCTTGGGGATGATTCCGTTAGACGCGAAAGTCTTCCTCTTAAAGTCAAAAATTAAGATGAGTAACAAACGCACCCTTAATCGCCGAGAAACATGAAATACTATTGTTGTTTCGTGTTCAGATGCGCCCTTTCGTATATGTATAGCGTGTAGACTTCATTTGTTTCAGCAATTGTTTAATCGAGAAAACTTTCTGTAAATGAAAGGATAAATTGTATTTGAAAGCCAGTTTCAAGCATGAAAATTCAAAAAAAAAGTGACATCTGTCACTTTTCTGACGTTGACACCTGTCACTTTTCTGTCGTTCAGTGTAATAGACGTCATTTGCCTTAACCTCAGTAATTGCTAATCAGAGAAGATTTCTGTAGATGAAGAGACACATTGTATTTGAAAACCATTATCAGAAGAACCATTTGCATTAAAAAAAAAAACTGACACATTTGTTTTTTCTATTTTGACTATAAGAGAATCCGTCACACTTCATTTTCCATAAATATCAATGGTAACCCTGACAATTAATTAACCAGAACGCTTACCTTAGCATATTAGCTGAGAGTGGTTTCGAACAGCAAATGACACCTGTCAAATTCAATTATCAAAACTGTAATGTTGCCTTAACAACGCACAGATAAGTGTAAAAATTGATTGGCTCCTAATGGAAAGGAAAATCAGCGTTGATTCCGAAGTGTCAAACCGGAAGCGACGTCTGTCATACTCATTTTAATTTGTTCTAGAATTTCCGAGGCGTCTAGGTCGCATAAATAAACGGTCGGGCCTTGATTTGCAAATAAAACAGAAGGATCAAAGCGTCCTCAAAAGTTAGATTGTAAATGACACCTGTCAAACTTTCAAATTTTCATTAAATTCCAGCGTTTCATTTAAATTTTCGTGCAGAAACTAAACAGATTGGTGCTTTGATGATTTACAAATTAATTTCATCGAACGAGAAAGACACGCCATCTATCAAATTTTGAATTTAACAGTTAAGAAAAATGAAGGCCCCGAGTGAATTCTTGAGTAAGAGAGACATCTACCGATTCATTTCAAACTTTCCAAGAACTAAATGACCCGAGGACCTTGACGCGAGTGTAATTCATTTGTTTTTTGTTCACAACCAGTTAGTTTGTTCTGTTTTGTTCAAAAACTCACGTAGGCTTCGACTTTTGTTAATGGTCAGTTCCATAGTCAATAGATGTCGCTTACGATTATAAAATGCGCGCCATCTATCGAATTTTTAATTAACTGTTAAGAAGAACGAAGGCCCCGGGTTGCTTCTAAGTGAATTCTTAAGTAAGAGAGACATCTAGAGATTAATTTCAAACTTACCAAGAACTAAATGACCCAAGGACCTTGACGCGAGTGTATTTCGTTTGTTTTTTGTTCATAACCAGTTAGTTTGTTCTGTTTTGTTCAAAAACTCGCGTAGGCTTCGACTTTTGTTAATGGTCAGTTCCATACTCAATAGATGTCGCTGTCAATTAAAAAATGCGCGCCACCTATTGAATTTTGAATTAACCGTTACGAAAATGGAGGCCCCGAGTTGCATCTGCGCAAAGTTTTGAACAAGGTAGACGTCAACTATTATTTAATGCAGGTTTTTCTCGAATTAAATATTGTACAGGTATAAAGTCCTTGACTTGACGTTTGTTTTTCGTTTATGTTTATGTTTTGCTTTGTTCGAGAACTTGCGCAGACGCAATTTAAAACCCCGACTTTTGTACCATATTCAACAGATGTCGCTTTCAATTGTAAAATGCATGCCATCTATCGAGTTTTGAATTACCGTGCGAATTCTATTAATCTATTAATCACTTCAATCTTGTTGACAATGTAATTCGTTTGCTTTTTTTTGTTTATAATCAGTTTTTCTTTCCTGTTTTGTTTAGGAAACAGGCGCAGGTGTAATTTGAAACCTTGATTTCAGTTAATTGTTAATTCCATATTCAATAGATGTCGCTGTCAATAGTAATATACACGCCATCTTTCGGAAATGTGATTAACAGTTGGAATAATGAAAGCCCCGAGTTGCTTCTGCGTGAATTCTTGAGTAAGAGAGAGACTCCTATTAACTCGTTTAAAAAATTTCGTGTTTTCTGTTCATAACTAGTTTTATTTCTTTAAACAATAGCGACATCTATCGGCGTTGCTTACGTTTATTTAATTAGAAACAAAAATACAATCGCGTTGATGACAGTGAAGTGCAACTTGATCCAAAGGCTAAGATTATTTTAAATAATCAAAACGAATCCGTTCAAACCAGCACGGCCGGGGATGGGGCGCACGTGTCGCTTCTGTCGTTTTCCGGTGGTGACAACGGTAACTGGAGAAGCCCCACAATATTTGCAGAGAGGGTTTGCGCGTCTTTGTCACCGCCGACGTCGCAGGCGGCGGCGAAACCTTACGCCGACGAGGACGTCGATCACGAAAAGTAAAAACGCAAACAAACAGAAGCCCAGACCAATCAGGAGCGCCAAGAGAAAAAAAAAAACAGGAATTCTCTCTCTTGATCAAATATTTGGAATCTGAAAACGTTTGGAAACAAAAGAAGATTAACAAAAGAACGCGTTACTGTTACTAATTGTGATTGCACGAGAAGAAAAAAAAGCGCGTCACCTGGACAATGAGATCGCGAAGAAGAAGTTCGATCGTAAATCAAAGCCCGGAGGAAGGATAACCAATTAAAATTCCAGCAGGACGACATCTGTTTGTAATTGTACTGAATTACGCGCGCGTAGCGCCTTTCGCAAATCGTAAAAGGAAAAAAATTAGCGAACGTCGTTACACGGCCGGCGAAGCGGGTCATGAACGGGCGCGAGGGTGTTAAGGGGTAGATTACATTGAATCGCCGCGTCCCCAGACACCTCTAGGCCTTCTGCCTCTGCTGCACAGATTGTGTACACTGATGTTTCAACAGAGCCGGGGACGAGAAGTCATCCCCCGGGAACTCCTAAGTACATCTCCGGCACAATGGGACGCTTCCTCGCCTGCATAATTTACCATGTGTACACGTCCTTAGCGCTCGATACAATCGAAACTTACTCAACCCCCCAACCCCGTACCACCACCACCGACAATATCAACAGAACGCTTTTGCAAAATCGGATGAAGTTTGAAAGAAAACTGCTGCACGATTGTCCTGAATCATAATGTAATGTTGACGTAACCATCAACTTTCTAAATCTAGTTTCGAGCTGCTTCTTCACACGAAAAAAATGTCAGTACTCGTAATTGCAATTGACATCTGCCAATAATTTTGTATCTTTTTGTTTGATGGCCTTTAGCTTTTGCCAAAAATTATAAAAAAAAGTGACACCTGTCACTTTCCTAGCGTTCTTCTGACATACTCTTCTCTCTCTGCTTGAATTTTGCAGGAAATATCGGCTTAAGAGGCGCGTCAGTTTTCGACTCAAATGGCATCGATTTACTTATTAAAGCAAAACGTCATTTGGACATGTGTCAAAAGATGACACCTGTCATTTTCCTATCGTCATTCTCTCTCCACTAATCGCGAACGACATCCACTCAATATGGGATTAACCATTAACAAGAAACGACATTTTTGGAGTTTCCACAAAACGTCTTAAAACAATAATGTGGCAGTGAGTGCATTTGTTTTGTTTATAATCTGTGTATAAAAAAAAAACAATTACATTGCGTAATTTCTTAAGTTAAGGCGCGACATCTATTAGCGTTTTAGACGTTTTAACGAAAGAAAGACACGTCAGCGCCATCTTGATTTGGATAAAAATTGACTGAAAGCGAGTCGGATGCTCCCCCTAAACATTTTTGTGGTCACAAACCCTCCAAGCAGGTCGCTAGATGTCGCTTTTAAATATAAAAACAAAAGCAGAAGAAAAAAAATTAATAAAAGCTTTAAAGACTTGTCAAGATCACTATGAAAATGTTCGTAGTGGAGGCCTTCATTTTCGATAGATGGCGTTCATTTTATAAATGAAAGCGAGCTCCATTGATTCTGAAATTAACCTTTTGTTAATATCGGTGCGTTTCTTTTGTTTACAATATGTTATTTTCTCTTTAAGAATGTAACAATTGAATTGCGTGTTTTCATATGTTAAGGCGCGACATCTAGGTCTTAACGTCATAGACGTTTTAAGGAAACGCCAGCGCCGTTTTGATTTGGACAAAAATTGATTGAGAACGAGTCGGATTCGCCTCGAAAACAATCTTGCGATCAAAAAAGTGACCAAGCAGGTCGATAGATGTCGCTTTTAAATTAAAAAGTAAAGCAGAATTTAAAAAAAAATCAATCATAGTCACTAATGAGATATTTACGGTTTTTTTTAACTTGACAATCATGGATGATGATTGAAGATGATCTTGAAGGTATCCGTCGAAACGTTGAAAAAGAATCGCAGAAATAAGTTAGGAAAAAGTAAACATCTAAGTTAGGTAACACGGAGAAGCATTGACGAATTTCCTTGGGGCATTTTGTACATGCCGAACGAGTTTTCAATTTAAAAGCGACACCTATCGGTTATAATATTAACCTCTGTAGAAGGATCTGACCTTTAACTGTCTATCATTCGCAAAAATTCTCCTTTGTTTTCGATTGTTTTGTCAAGACAAGCCCTTTCTGGAGATAAGAGCGCCATCTGTTGAGCATAAAATCAACCAAATTGATTCTTTCGCCCGTTTGGTCTCCTGCTCTTACAGATCTTTTTATATTTCGTTTAATTCAGCTTCAAATTGTTGTTGATCCACGTTTTATAACTAAGAGCGACATCTGTCGAGAGCAAAACCTATCGAAGCGTCTTTTACTTGAACGTGTCAGTTTCTTTTTTTGTTTTAATTAAAGAGGGTCACATTTTTGAAATAAGAGTGACACCTATCGAGAGTCCTATTGTTTCAAACACTTCTTTATCCGTCGTTTACAAAACGTCCACTAGATGTCTCTCAATCACGTGCACTTATTTTCGTTTTCAGTTGCCCTTTGCTAAAATTAAGTTGGGCTGCATTTTATGCTAGCAGCGACATCTATCCAGATTAAAACTAATGGTTGTGAGTTATTTTGAGCTTCTGTAATTCGAAAAACGTCTACGAGATGTCTCTTGTTTTTTTTTTAACTGCTTTTGCTAGAATCAAAGAGTTTTCGAGTTAGCGCGACATCTATCGAGAATGAAATCAATCGTTTAAGGTTCTTTTAAACTGAAAAATTATCCATCGCTCACAAAACGTCTACTAGATGTCTCTCGTTCAAGAGCGTTTATTTTCTTCCTCAGCTCTTTTTACTAAAATTCAAGTGGACTACAGTCCACTGTTTAAGAGATGCCCCTTGTCACCTTTTTAAATAGTTCTTACTAGTTTGAAATCAGGAGCGACACCTATCGAGAGAAAAACTAATTGTTTTGAGTAATTTTGAATCGCGCTATACTCCATCGTTTGCAAAGAGTCTACCAGATGTCGCTTACTGGAGCGGGTTTGTTTGTCTTTTTTATTGTTTCTGCGCTAGGGTTTAAGAGAGTTGAGTTTTCTACTTAGGCGCGACATCTATCGAGAGTAAAATCAATCGTTTTGAGCTTTCTTGACCCGCAGCGTAGCCCATCATTTGCAAAACGTCTGGTAGATGTCACTTACTCGAGCGCGCTTGTTTTTCTTTTTTAAATTGTTTTTGTTAGGACTAAATGGAGTTATCAGCGACATCTATCGAGAGTTAAACCAATGATCTTAGCTTCTTTTGAACCGTATCTACACAAATGCCTGCGAGATATCTTAGCGGTAGGGGCGAGATCGAAACCAATCGCTTTGAGTTTCTTGAATCGCAAGATAGTCCGTCCGTTGCAGGGCGTCTACGAGATGTCTCTCAATCCCGCGCGTGTGTTTTTTTTATAAATTAAGGTGAGCTGCTTTTAAAGTTGGAAGCGACATCTATCGAGAGTAAAATTAATCGTTAATCGAAAATCGAATTTAGAAACGACATCGACAGAATCGAAAAGTGTAATGACATTGACGTTAGTGTTATTTCATCTTTTGTTAATAATTTGTTTTTCTTTTGTTTTCAGCGACGTCTGGCCTCGTTTCCGCTACAGTTTTCGGCGTTGCCACTTCACTTGCGTTGTCGCCGGATACAAATAAGCGAACTTACGTTTTACAATCGACTTTTGCCAAAAATCTTTTTGGCCCGGGTAATCCCCTCCACGTTCGCGCGCTATCAGATTTTTTGACATATTTAAATGTAAATGCGGGCCCAAGCATGTAATACACGAATTGTATACGGCGCACATAATGCGACCGTGCAGGGGCGTTGCAGAGTGTGTCCGAGATTAAAACACACAAAGACCTTATCTCGATCGGACTGCCTTCGAACGTATCCCAGATTAAAACAGGCCCGGACTTCCCCGATTTTTTTTTAAGTCTTAAGCAGTTTTGTTTAAGTCCCTGCCGAGTCCAAAGTTTTGAGTACCACTGGACACACTCTTTTGTTTTGTTAACGGCAAAGCTTTTTCTTTTTTGATATTTCGTTTGAGTGTTTCTGACAGTCAGGTTGAGTTCTGTAGAAAGTAGGACGACGAGGAAAATTGTGGGAAATTAATCCAGTACGGCCCTGAGCATTGTGTGGAGTGTCACATACAGATAGTGCGAGTGACGTGGGCCGCACGCGGCCTACTAGATTAGCCAAGTTAGTTCCGCGTTTGCCGCCAGGAACAGGCGTGCGGACGCCGACGCCGGTCACGTGCACATTTGCGACGCTTTCAGGCGATGCGTGGACCAGGACGGCGTCGGCGAGCGTCCAAGGCGAATCGACCTTGACGAACAAATCAAGCCTTCCCGCTGACGTTTCGTTCACCAACGTTCTCTTGTTTCATTAATAAGACTTCAATCATCCAACGTTTCGTCCACCGATGCAAACCTGTTACAGTGATAAGTCAGTAATAATAATCAAGGGTGACGTTTATAAGTGAATGACGATTAGAAACCGTCTCAATCTTTAATAAACAGTTGAAGAAATTTCATTTGTTTTCTTTTATGGGGGACTTCCCCTACCATTTCTGAGGTCGTTAAAAAAGACATATCTCCTGGTTTTCTAAACACACGCGAATAGTATCTAGATCGTGCGACGTTCATTTGTTTCTTTTTTTGCGCGAGGTGTGGGGGGGGCTTCCCCGATTTCCTGTGTGACATTCAACGAGCGTCGACATCATCAGCGCCGATGTTTACTGATGGACATTGCGGACGCTTTATTGCATCACGTGGCGGTCTCCCACGAAAAACGACGCCGACGTCCATAAACGCGCGCTTTTTTTTTTTATGTATCAGATAACGAAACAAATGCCGGCGCGCGAAAGCGCCAGTGCAGATATGCACTTAACGTCCGACGAAATATTGCAGCAATCTCTCCCTTAATGTTCGATTGTTATTAGATGTTTTCGCGTCCCCGCGGGCCGAGAAATGAGGGGGGGTGCATTCGTGCCAGGGGTGGTGATCGCATTGTGTACATAATTGCGAACACTGGTCGTGACTGAATGAATGAATGAGCGCGCAGTGCGGTTCGCTCGATCGCTCGCAGGGTGCACCTGATAACGTCCTTCCACTACACGTTTCATGATCACCCCCCGTATACCCCCGCATAGATGATTCAGAGAAGAAAGTCGATTCGACTAATTTATAATTGCACGTAGATCTTTCATCTGCAAGTAAAAATGACGTCAGTGACATATTCTCTCGAAGTAAAAAGAAAAAAATAAAAGAAAGTCGGCAATTTTTTTAAGATGACTTACGTAGGCAATGAAGATTGAGAGAAAAACAAAAATATTTGATATTTGTAATGTCATATGGAGAGGGGACGGGGACGATGGGGCGGGGGGGGGGGTAGAAAATCCTTTTTATCTAACCTATGCATTAAATGTAGAAAAAAAAAAACAAAAGAAGAATTAGCAATTTTATTTGGGGATGAAACATGACGTCGTCGATTCAGACAAAAAGAAAAGAAAAACATTGAGGTTGTGGAAAACGGAAGTTGCTCTTTGGAGGAGGGAGGGGGAACGAACATTCAATTCGGGCGTACTTCGAAGGTCCTTCGTACAAAGTGACGCACCTTCGAAGTAAAAAAAAAAGAAACAGAAGGAAAGTCTTTTGGCAATAAATTACGTCATTAATGAAGATTGAAAAAATAAGTAAATAAAAGCGATTTGAAGATTACGAATGGCAAAAACGGGGGAATTTGAAAGGACTTTGACACGTTTGGAAGGCGCTTCTTATTTGACGATGCACTGAGAGTAGAAAAAAAAGGGAACAAAAAAAGAAACAAGTTTTTTTCTATATTTGTGAAAGACTTGAGCTGTTACTTCTGGGAAGGAGCGGGGAGGGGGGGTTGGCAATTTAATTTCGACAATTTTCGGAAACTCTTCCGAAGCAATCAGTGTTGCCAATGACACTTTTGTGACGACATGTGACGCCAGTTATAACTGAGAGAAAATATACATCTACTTCAATCTTTACCAAATGACCTAAGGACCTTAACGCGAGCGTATTTCATTTGTTTTTTTGTTCATAATTAGTCTTTTTGCTCTGTTTGGTTCAGGAAATTGCGTAAGCATGATTGAAAACTTCGACTTTTGTTAATGGTTAATTCCATATCCAATAGATGTCGCTTGCGATTATAAAATATACGCCATCTATCGAATTTTGAATTAACTGTTAAAAAATTGAGGGCTCGTGCGTTTTATAACACGCCATCTATCGAATTTTGATTTAATTGGCCTCGAGTTGCTTGTACGCGCATTCTTGAGTAAGAGAGACATCTATTGACTCTTTTCAAACTTTCCAAGAACTAAATGACCCGAGGACCTTGATGCGAGTGTATTTCGTTTGTTTTTTATTCATAATCAGTTTGTATGTTCTGTTTTGCTCAAGAACTTGCGTAGGCGTCGACTTTTGTTAATGGTCAATTCCATATTCAATAGATGTCGCTTGCGATTAAAAAATGCGCGCCATCTATTGAATTTTTAGTTAACCGTTAAGAAAATGAAGGCCCCGAGTTGCATCTGCGCGAAGTTTTGAACAAGGTAGACGTCAACTATTATTAATGACATCTTTGACCTTGATTTGCAAGTAATTTGTTTATTTTTTGTTTATAATCATTTTTTTTCGTTTCGTTCAGGAACTTCCACAGGCGTAATTTAAAACCTCGACTTTTATTCCATACTCAATTGTAAAATGCACGCCATCTATCGATTCAATTTCGACAATTTTCGGAAACTCTTCCGAAGCAATCAGACAATGACACCTTCCACCCCCCCCCTTCCCAAAGAGCAACATTCGTTTTCCACAACCTCAACGGTTTTCGTTTCTTTTTGTTTGAATCGACGACGTCCCCCAAGAAAAACTAATTGCTAATTCTTCTTTTATTGCTTTTTACATTCAAAGCAAAGTTAGGTAAAAAGAATCCCCTCTCCCCCTCTCCTCCCCATTTTTCCATATGCCATTATAAATATCAAATGCTTTTGTTTTTCTTTCAATTTTCATTGCCTTCGTAATTCATCTAAACAAAAACTGCAGATTTTCTTTAGTTTTCTTTTTTCACTTCAAGAATTCGCTATAATTTCCGCACTCCCCCCCCCTCCTCTAAAGAACCACTTTCGCTTCTCATGAACATCAACACTTTCCTTTCTTTTATTTTGTCCAAATCGACCTTGCACAGAAATATTCCTTCTTCTTCTTTTTTTGTTTTTTTTTATAGTCAGTGCATCAACAGATATGAAGGGACATATCCCCCCCCCACCTGCAGCAAAAAGAACTGTTTCAAATGGACTTATATTCCAAACACTTTCATCTTTCTTTCAATCTTCATCGCCAAAGAGGTTCCGATTTTTCTTTTGGTTTTTTTTTTCACTTCGACAGTGAAAAATTATCCTCAAAACATGTCAAAATTGTATTCCAAGTCTCTCCCCCCCTCCCAAAACAGCATCTTCCCATCTTTTCGTTTTCCACGACTCAACGTTTTCCTTTTCTTTCTGTCTGAATCGATGACGTCATACTTAGTCCTAAAAAAATTTGCTAATGCTTTTATTTATTTTTATACATTTACAATTTCGCTTTCGACAAACGCGTTTAGATATAGGGGGCCACCGAGGCACGTCAAAATTGAATCGAAGAAATCCCCACAATGCCGCTTTCGCTTTCTACAAATTTCAAAATTTTTTATTTTTATTTATTATTCTTTTGTTTTTTTATTTACATCTGACGCGTAGTTAAGAAGGAAAGCCTCCGAGGAACCTCAAAATTGACTCCCCAAATCCCCCAAAGAAGTGTAGCTTTCCTCTTAAACGGAAATCAAACTTTTTTCTTTCCTCTCACTTTTAACTGACGCCATATTTCGTTGAAAAAAAATTAATTCCTGATTTCTTTTGTTTTTTCTTATGTTTAGGTGTAGAGGAGCGCGTAGGCACCGCTTTCCTCATCCCCCCAAACATCAAATTTTCTTTTTCGTCGAAAAAAGGAAAAAGCGCGCCTGCTTTTTCTTTTGTTTTATTTTTAACTCTTAGAGGGATCATTGTGGGGGAGGAGGATTCATGAAGGACGTCATAAGTGAATCTTCAGAAATTCCCCCCCCCTCTCCCCCACTTCCCCAAATAAAAAAGTAATTTTCGTCTTCACAAATAATTTGGATGTGTTTTGTGACGTTTCAGTTTTGAATGGTTTGCAGAAAAAGAAAACAATTGACGACCTACCAGGTCTTTTGATTTTTTGTTTGGAATTCCATCTTGGAGTTTTCTGTAAAACCTTTTGCAGGTAGAAAGCATTTCATCATTCATTTTCATTTCTCTTTGTCTCTTTACCTTGTTGCGTACTTTAAAAACGCTGCTCTTATTTTAAATAACTTTTCTCCTCTTAAGAATACTCATCGAATTTTTTACTCGCCCCCCCCCCCCTCATGATCCTACTCACTTAGAGAATTGTTACATTTTTCGTTCGACGTTTCCAAAAAAAGAAAAAAGAAATCGCCAGGCAAGGTCACACGACGGTTTTGTTTCATTTCCTTTTTTCTTTCCTGAAAGTTTTCGACGCGCAAGTTATGCCAATAATTCCAAAAAAAAAAAAGAAAAAGAAAGACCGTTGCGGTTGAAGGAAAGTAAAAAATTATTTATTTAAATTAAATCTGAGGTTGCGCAGCTCGGTCGTTTCGTTTTGTTTCATTTGTTTTTCTTTTTGGTGAATTCCGAATGCTTCAGCGGGGGCACGTGTTGTATGTAAGTAAGTGTTACGTTCGTACGTCACCTGCGGGCCTCGCTCGCCTGAAATTCGAGAAAGAAAGAAAGCAAGGAAGAAAGAAGGTGCCCACCATGAGGCCGAAAGATGCGCTCCGGTCGGTGACGATTGGTCGGCCGTTAAGGTGGTTACCTTTCTTGTCCGTCCCCGACAGCACTCGTCCTCAACACACACACACACACGTTCACGTACGCAGATGTGAATAAAAGTATCTAGCAACCGAGGGGGGCCCCGTTGAAATCTCAAAAATTAATTACGACGCAAGTTTGTTCTCACGAACGACGTCGTCGGAAAAAAAAATCAGCTTTCCCAATGAAAGTTGCAGAGCAAAACAAAAAAAAAGGCATAAAGTGAAATTTTACATTTACATGCAAATGCTGCACTTAATTAAAAAAACAAACAATTGCTTCTCAATTTTTTTTACTCAAAACGAGAATGAGACAAAGCTAGATTGAAAAAAAAGGGAAAAATGAAAGCAATTGACGACCCCTTAAATAACTGCGAAGAAATTCCTTTTCGGTTGGGGCGGAGGGGGGGGAATTCACAATTTATGTACTAACACACCCAAAACATAAAAAGAAACAAAACACAAATAACGAGAGCAAAGCAAAGCAGGACAAACTTCGTTGAACGCTTTGTAATAATTTCTTTTTTTTTGAGGGGGAGGAGGGGGGCAGATTTTGAAGTAAATTTAAATGTTGACGTTTCGCTGTGCATACGTTTAAAATGTCAACAAATTATTTGGCCCATTTTAGCGGACAAAATGGTACTTTGAAGAGCTTTCAAAAAAAAGCTTGCTTGGACGGAGGCGGAAAATGTAACGAAGCACTTATGCAGCCAAAACAAAAAAGAAACAAAACACCAACGAAACAAAACAAAAAACAAATTATATATTTTTATCTTCCCGCCTTTTTAAATTATTTTGTTTTGTTTGTTTGTTAACCTCGTGTTTTCTTAGTCGTCAAAGTCTCGCCTAAGTCGATCGTCGTTTGTTTGCTTTTTTGTGCCAGCATTTGTTTTATTGTTTCGTTTGTTTCAATTCAATTCATTTTTACATTGAAAGTTTTAACTTAATTGTCAGGTTTTGTTTTAATCTGCGCAATTGTTTCTTTGTTGTTTTATTTGATCGTTCGCCAATTCCGTTAGCTTATAGTTTTTTTTTTGTTTTGAGTGTGAAACCTTTTGTTTAATTGACTTTAAGTCGATCTAGCGTCCGTTGTTTTCTAGTTCGCGCTCTGTTTCTATTGTTTCGATCTGCGAAAGTCAATTGTTTCGTTGTTTCTTCGGACGACCGCCCTTCGTTTTTTTTTTCTTCTTGCGGCTGACACTCTCGTCTTTCTCGTGAAACTGATCGTCACTTGTTTTTCGCGTGCGATTTTTCAGTGGATTGCAGTTCGCCTTGTCATTTCGTTCTATTTTTGCATTCAGTTTTTTTCATTCGCTTGTTTCTGGTTTAACCTTCGTTTTAATCGATTGTTTTCCTATTTGTTTCAGGTTTCAATCTGCTTAGGTCGACGGTTTCGTCGTCTTAGATGACCGCCTTTTGTTTTTGTTTTTTTTTGGCAGTTGACGTTTTTGTCTCTTCTAAACCGATCGTCACTTGTTTTCTCTCTCGATTTGTTATAGTTTGTTTGGTCGTTTCGGTTTAGATTTATTTTTGTTTTCATTTTTTTTTAATCGTTTCGTCTCTGATTTAAGCTTCGGTTTAATTTCTATTCGTTTCCATATTTCAATCTGCTTATGTCAGTTGTTTTGCTGACTTAGAAGATGATCGTCTTTTGTTTTCTTTTTTAGTCTCTTCTAATAAGTCGATCGTTGTTTGTTTATTTCGCTCGATTTCTTGTGGTTTGTATTATGGTGACAAGCTTCGTTTCAATCGATTTCTTTGAAATTGCAATCTGATTGTGATTAGGTCAATTGATCATCGTCTTTTGTTTTTTTTTTAATTGACGACATTTTTGTCTCGTCTAAATCGATCATTCACTTGTTTTTTCGTGTTTTTAGTCGTTCATTTCTGATTTAAATTTCGTTTTAATCGATTGTTTTCTATTCGTTTTCATATTTCATGTTGTAATTCGCTTAGGTCAATTGTTTTGTTGTCTTAGATGATCGTCTTTTGTTCTTTTTTTATCTCTTCTCAACCAATATTGACTTGTTTCTTCTTTCGTTGATATTTTTGTCTCGTCTTAACCGATCATCGTAGTTTGTTCGATTATTTCGATCGTCACTTGTTTTTTCGCTCGATTTTTTGTAGTTTGGTGATTTCGGTTTAGATTTATTTTCGTATTCATTTTTTAATCGTTTTGTTTCCGTTTCAAAGCTTCGTTTTAGTCAATTGTTTTCTGTTTCTTTCAAATTGCAATCTGATTGTGATTAGGTCAATTGTTTTGTTGTCTTAGAAGATGCTTTTTTTATTGATGATATTTTTGTCTCGTCTATGTAAATCGATCATCACTTGTCTTTTCTCTCGTTAGGTCAATTGTTTTGTAGTATTAAATGATCGTCTTTTATTTTCTGTGGTTGATATTTTTGTCTCTTCTTAACCGATCGTCACTTGCTTTTGCGTTCGATTTCTTAATCGATTGTAGTTGGTTTGGTCCTTTCGATCGTCACTTTTTTTCGCTCGATTTTTTATTTTGATTGTTTTGTTATTTCGATTTAGATTTATTTTCGTATTCATTTTTTAAACGTTTTGTTTCCGATTACGCTTCGTTTTAATCAATTGTTTTCTTTCTCTTTCAAATTGCAATCTGATTGTGATTAGGTCAATTGTTTTGTTGTTCTAGATCATCGTCTTTTGTTTTTTTTATGGATGATATTTTTGACTCGTCTAAATCGATCATCGCTTGTTTTTGCGTTCGATTTTTTTAATCGATTGTAGTTAGTTAGGTCAATTGTTTTGTTGTCTTCAATGATCGCCTTTTGTTTTTTTTTCTTTCTGGTGATATTTTTGTCTCTTCTAAACTGATCGTCACTTGTTTTTGCGTTCAATTTTTTTAATCGATTGTAGTTTGTTCGGTCATTTTGATCATCACTTGTTTTTTCGTTCGATTTTTTTTTTTGATTGTTCGATCATTTCGGTTTAGATTTATTTTCGTATTCATTTTTTTTAATCGTGATTCAAGCTCCGTTCTAATCGATTGATTTCTACTTGTTTTCATATTTCAATCTGATTAGGTGAATTGTTTTGTTGTCTTGGATGAGCTTCTTTTGTTTTTTTTTTATTTTTTTTTTTTTTGATTGATATTTTTGTCTTATTAAATCGATCGTCGTTTCTTTCTTTCTCTCAATTTTTTTTAGATTGTTTGCTGATTTCGGCTTAGATTTGTTTTCATATTCATTTTTTTAATCGCTAATTTAAACTTCGTTTTAATCGATTGTTTTCCATTTGTTTTCAAATTTCAATCTGCTTAGGTCATTTGTTTTGTTATCTTATATGATCGTCTTTTGTTCTTTTCTTTCTAGTTAATATTTCTGTCTCTTCTAAGCCGACCGTCACTTGTTTTCTCGTTCGTTTTAAACGATTGTAGTTTATTTGGTCGTTTTTTTTAGGTGTATTTTTTAGTTGTTTTTTTCAATCGTTTGTTTCTGGTTCAAGCTTCGTTTTAATCTAATTAATAATATATTAATTTGTTCAATCTGCTTAAGTCGTCAATTGTTTCGTTGTCTTAGATGATCGTCTTTCGTCCTTTTTTTTGTATTGACGTTTTACTCCCACCTAAGTCGAGCGTCACTTATTTTTCCCTCGATTTCTTGTAATTTTGTTTCTCGCGTAGCTATAATCGATCGTCACTTGTTTCTTCTTCACTTGTTTCAGTCGATCGTAGTTTGTTTGTTCCTTGCCCTATTAATTCCAATTGTGTTTTTCTTGCTTTGCTACAATCGATCGGCATTTGTTTCTTCCTTGTCTTGTTTCAGTCGATCGTAGTTTGTTTTTCATTTCGTTGTTTTCTTCTTGACGCAGATCGCTTGTATCTTCTTCAATTTCGTTCCAGTCTATTGTTATTTAATTCTTGTCTTATTCTAATTTTGTTTTTCGCTATAATCTATGGTCGCTTGTTTCTTCCTTGTCTTGAAGTAGTCGATCGCAGTTTGTTTCTACCTTGTTTTATTCTAATTTTGTTTTCACTATAATCGATAGTCAGTTGTTTCTCCTTGACTTGTTCCAGTCGATCGTAGTTTGTTCGTTTCTTGCCCAATTCTAATTTTGTTTTTCGCCATACTATAATCGATCGGCATTTGTTTCTTCCTTGTTTTATTCCTGTAGATCATACTATGTTTTTCATTTCGTCGGTTTCTTCTTGACGTTCGACAATTTTTTTTTGCATTTCAATCGATCGTCACTTGTTTCTTCATCATTTCGTTCCACTCTATCGTAGCTTCTTTCTTCCTTACCTTATTCTAATTTTGTTTTTCATTATAAACGATGGTCACTTATTTCTTCCTTGTCTTGCACCTGCAGTTTGTTTCTTCCTTGCTTTATGCTAATTTTGTCTCTCGCCATAATCGATCGTCGCCTGTTTCTTTTTCATCTTGTTCCTGTGGCATCGCAGTTTGTTTTTTCTTTGCGTTATTCTAGTTTTGTTTTCGCTATAATAAATCCTCACTTGTTTCTCCTTCATCTTGTTCTGGTGAATCGTAGTTTGTTTCTTCCCTGCCTTACTCTAGTTTTGTTTTTCGCCTACAATTGATTGTCACTTGTTTCTTCTTCATCTTATTCTGGTAGATCGTAGTTTGTTTCTTCCTTGCCTTGCCTTAGTTTTGTTTTTCGCTATAATCGATCGTCACTTGCTTCTTCCTTGTCTTGCAAAAGCAGTTCGTTTCTTCCTTGTTTTATGCTAATTTTGTTTCTCGCCATAATCGATCTCCTTCATCTTGTTCTGGTGAATCGTAGTTTGTTCTTCCCTGCGTTATTCTAGTTTTGTTTTCGCTTACAATTGATCGTCACTTGTTTCTTTTTCATCTTGTTCTGGTGGATCGAAATTTGTTTCATCCTTGCCTTACTCTAATTTTGTTTTTCGCTATAATCAATCGATGGTCACTTGTTTCTTGCTTGTCTTGCACCAGCAGTTTGTTTCTTCCTTGCGTTACTCTTTTTCGCGTACAATTGATTACAATTGATCGTCACTTGTTTCTTCTTCATCTTGTTCTGGTGGATCGTAGTTTGCTTCTTCCTTGCGTTATTGTAATTTTGTTTTCGCTATAATCGATAGTCGCTTGTTTGTTTTTCGTCTTGTTGCAGTGGATTGTAATTTGTTTGTTTCTTCCTTGTCCTAATCCAACTAATTGCACTTTGTGTTTACTTTCATCTTCAATCTTTAATCGAATTGCTTCGTTTTTCGCTTTAATCGATCGTCAATTATTTCTTTTTCATTTCGTTCTGGTCTATCGTAGTTTCCTTCTTTCTTGCCTTTTTTTAATTTTGTTTTTCGCTGGTCACTTGTTTCTTCCTTGTCTTCTTGCGCCAGCCGATCGCAGTTTGTTTCTTCCTAGCTTTATGCTAATTTGTTTTCTCGCCATGATCGGTGGTCACTTGTTTCTTCTTCATCTTGTTCTTAGTAGTTATTCTAGTTTTGTATTTCGCTATGATCAATCGTCACTTGTTTCTTCTTGATCTTGTGAATCTTGGTGAAGCGTAGTTTGTTTTTCCTTGTCTTATTCTAATTTTCGCTACAAACGATCGTCACTTGTTTCTTTCTTGTCTTGTAACAGGCGATCGTTGTTTGTTTCTTCCTCGCGTTAGTCTAATTTCGTTTCTCGCTACAATCGATCGTCACTTGTTTCTCCTTCATCTTGTTCTGATGAATCGTAGTTTGTTTCTTCCTTGCCTTGTTGTAGTTTTGTTTTTCGCCTACAATTGATCGTCACTTGTTTCTTCTTCATCTTGCTCTGGTGGATCGTAGTCTGTTTCTTCATTACGTTGTTAGTAATTTTGTTTTCGCTATAGTCACTTGTTTCTTCTCCGTCTTGTTGTGTTTGTTTATTCCTTGTCCTAATCCAACTGATTGCACTGTGTTTTCTTTCGTGTTTACTTTCATCTTCAGTTTTTAATCGAATTTCTTTGTTTTTCGCGTACAATTGATCGTAACTTATTTCTTTTTAATCTTGTTCTGGTGGATCGTATTTTGCTTCTTCCTTGTCTTATTCTAGTCGATGGTCACTTGTTTCTTCCTTGTCTCCTTGCGCCAGCCGATCGCAGTTTGTTTCTTTCTTGCTTTATGCTAATTTGGTTTCTCGCCATGATCGATCGTCACTTGTTTCTTCTTCATCTTGTTTCTGTGTCATCGCATTTTGTTTCTTCCTAGAGTTACTCTAGTTTTGCGTTTCGCTATGATCAATCGTCTTTTGTTTCTTCTTCATCTTGTGAATCTTGGTAAATCGTAGTTTGTTTTTCCTTGTCTTACTCTAATTTTGTTTCTCGCTATAATCGATCGTCACGTGTTTCTTTCTTGTCTTGTGATAGGCGATCGTAATTTGTTTCTTCCTCGCGTTATTCTAATTTTGTTTCTCACTACAATTGATCGTCACTTGTTTCTTCCTTGTCTTCTATCAGGCGATCGTAGTTTCTTTCTTTGCGTTATTCTAATTTTGTTTCATTCATAATCGATAGTCACTTGTTTCTTCTCTGTCTTGTCGCAGTGGATTGTAATTTGTTTGTTTCTTTTCTGTGTCCAAATTCAATTGATTGCACTTAGGTTTTCTTTCGTGTTTATTTTCATCTACGATTTTTAATCGAATTTCTTTGTTTTTCTCTCAATAATTTGAGTAGCAAAAGAGCAAATGTCAAAAATAAGCGACAGTCGTTTTCATTTTCATTTTTTTATTTGAAATTGTTTTGCAAGGCCGATGCAGTTTAGGAGACCTCAGCAGGTCGCCAAATTGAATTGAAATTAAATTATTTTTTGCAAGAGAAGAATAAGTTTGACGGTCAGAATTAGAGAAACAAAAGAATTTCGGATTGTTGCAGGAGAAGAATTCTAGAACTGACCTAAGGGATATGAAATTAATTTAAGAAGAGTAATGAAAAGTAATAAAATTGAAAAAAAGTAGGTACATAACTCGGAGTATGTTTGCATTTGCATCATGAGTGGGTCTGCATGAGGACGACCGGCGACGACGGCGACGACGAGGATGAGAATCGAAAACGAAGAGTGGTACGCGCGTGGGAACCTCATCCGGCACCTGATTGCCTATTACTGTTATTGTGGTCGGCATCGAAATGAAGTCCGTGAAGAATTCGAAATCTGCTTTCTTTAATCATCTGTACAGTTAGTGCGCTGCTCCCGCTGCTGCCACTTATTATTTTACTTAATCATCGCGGAGATTCTACATGTTTGTAATTTGCTGCTCGCCGGCTTCTTCTTCTTCGTCTTCGTCTTCGTCGGACTTGCGCAACGTAACAATGGAAGCCGAAAGCAAATTATCCCGAACTTATTTCTTCAAATTCGAATTCATTTCCTTTCTTAAATTCGTTTCTCGCTTGCGAAGATCGGTGGTCGTATTCTACATACATCTAATGGGTGTTGCACTTTTAACGGTACGCAGTATTCCTATTATTTTTTTTTGTGATTAACTTCGGTCGTTTGTGTCTCTTTTTTCGCCTTGTCAGAAACACAATCCAAAACAAAAAAAAAAAGAAACAAAAAGGAATGAAATCGCAGCGATCGCACGTCATCTCTATGGGGTGTTGCTCTTTTGAGGGAAACCCCGGAAAGTTTCGTTTGTTTTTTTTTATTAACTTTCTTTGGCCTTGTCGGAAACACATTTAAACAAAAGAAAAGAAACAAAAATGAATCAAATTCGAATACCATATCTCTATTAGGCGTTGCGCTTTTTAGGGTAACGTGTCAATGACGAGGAGTTTCTTTTGTTTTTAATTTAGGCGCCTTGGCGAAAGCGCAGAAAAATCGCAGAGGCGAATCGGCCCAGAACGTCAACACTACAGGGTGTTTCGCTTGTTACAGAACAGGTTAATCGCATTTGTTTTTCACTCTAGCTTTAACAAGACACTGAAACAAGCGTAAGATAGGTTTCATTTGTTTTTTTTTTGACACACAACCTCATTAGATTGCGCAGAATATCTTTCCACCTCATCTAAAACAAAAGCGGACAGAAACGCCTCTACGGGGTGTTCCATTTTTTGGTGGAACGCATCTTTTTCATTTCATAATTTTATTTTCGTTAAACTTATTTCTCATCGATGACGATCACCTTTTGTTTTAGTTTCTCATCGACGACGATCACCTTTTGTTTAGTTCTTTCCGTCCTGCTGCAATCAATCGAACTTCTTTTGCTTTTCTCGTTGTTTTTTTGTCGCGTCTTTGTTTTCACTCGTCGATCGCAGTTTGTTTTTCTTTTTGCTTGCAGCAATATGCGTTTTCCGCAAAAGAAGTTCGATTGTTTTGCGCAAATCGATCTGATTCGTCGTTTTCGGCTGCATTATTCCTTTGTCTTTGCTTCAACCTTGTTCCTGGGTCAACCGTTTCGTTGTTTTAAATGAACGCAATTAATTTCTCTTGTTTTTTCTTTCTTTCTTTCTTTCTTGTTGAAGGCATTCGTCAATTTCTGTCACCTTTAAATCGAACGTCGTTTGTTTTCTTGCGATTTTCGTTAGTTTCTGACGATGTTCATCTGTTTTCGCCGATTCTGCTTTGTTTCTGTTTGTTTGTTTTCATTGCCGACTGTTTTTTCACGTCGACTGTCATTTGTTTTCTTCTTGTTTTGTTCGTTTCAGACAGTTATCGTTTGTTTTTCTTTTGCCGACGATATTTTATTTTTCGTTTTTGGTCATTTGTCGTTTTTTAATCTGTGCATTTTCCTTTGTTTCTTGGAGACGTTCGTCTATTTCTCTTATTTTCTAAATCGATCGTCGTTTGTTTGTTTTTCTTCTGACGGTCGTTTATCTTCTTCTCGAAGATTTGTCGTTTCTCAGTGAATTGTGGTTTGTTTTGTTTTGTCTCTTGTTTTTTAAGAATTCGCTTGTTTTCTATCTTCCTTTTTTAATCGATCGTCGTTTGTTTCGCTCTTTTCGTCTCGTTCTTCTTTTTTTCTTTAGAGTTTCTCGTTTTCATTCAATTCTGTTCAGCGTGTCCAATGAGTTTGCTTTAATGTCACTTGTTTTTGTTTTCATTTCGTTCGTCAATTTCCGTGGTTCTTAAACGTGTAGATCGTCATTTGTTTTTCCTTCTTCGTGCCGTCTCCTCTCGGTTGCTCTTTCGCTTTTTCTCTTTCGAAAAATGTGTCGTTTTTGATGTTTTTCGTTAAACTGCAGTTCGTTTTTGTCTCTTGTCGTTCGTTTTCTATCTTCTTTTTTTTAATCGATCTTCGTTTGTTTCGTTCTTTTCGTCTCGTTCCAATTGTTCCATCGCTTTTTCTTGTCAAAGTCGATCGTATTTTGTTTGTTTTTTCTTCCTTTCCTTTGAGTGTCACCTCTGTTTTTAATTGGTTGCGTTTTGTTTTGTTTATTTATTTTTTCGACTCGTAGACGTCGTTTTTTTTCTCTCTTGTTGGAGATATTCGTCCATTTTTGTTTCAATTAAATCAAGCGTCGTTTGTTTTCTTAATTATTTCCGCCGCTCGTTTCGAACGACGTTCATTTGTTTTTCTTCGCCGACGTCGCTTTATTCTCGTTTGTGATCGTCTGTCGACTGTTTCTCGCTTTCTATATAGATCGCCATTTGTTTTCCTTGTCGATGTCGTTTGTGTTTTATTCTTTTGTTTTTATTCTTGTTAACAACTGAGTCTCTTGTTCTCTAGGCGATCGTCTTTTGTTTCTTGTTTTTTCTTTGATCGTCGTCCGAACGATCATCATTTGTTTTTTGTTTCTAAGGCGATCGTATTTTGTCTCTTTTCGATGACGTCATCGTGTAGTTTCTTTTGGTTAATGTTTTTCTTATTTTATTTTTTTGCCAACGTCTGCATTTGTTATTCTGACTTTCTTGTTCTCTAGGTGATCGTCGTTTGTTTCTTGTTTTTCTTTTATCGTCCGAAACTGTATCTGTATCTTCTTTGAGACGATATTATTGTTATTTTCTGAGCTATTTCCTTTATATTCGATTGTCTTTTCTTTTAAAGTCTTTTTCTTTTTTCAATTATAACAAATTTGTCTGGTTTTCTCTTTTCTTTAAGTGATCGACTTTCTCTCCTTCAATAAACGATCGTCTTACGTTTTTTTTTTCGTTTTTGTTTTTTGTCAAGTTTATCTCAACATCAACTCATTTTTCTTTTCTTTTTTGTCGTCGTCGTCGTTTGTTTGCCGATCGAAATGAGAATTTCTTTAAACGGTCGTCGTTTGTTCGTTTATAATCGATTGTCTTTTTTATGATTTTTAAAGACGCCTGTTTAGTATCTTTTGTTTATACATCCGGTTTTCTCTTTTCTTTAAACGATCGTCTTTCTTTCCTTTAAACGATCGTCTTTGTTTCCTTTAAGCGATCGTCGTATGTTTCTTCTTGCTTTTGTTTTTTTTTTTGTGAAATTTTAGTCCATCGACGTTGTTTTTTTGTTTTCTCTTTTCTTTAAACGACCGTCTGTCTCTGATTTGAACTTCTGTTTTTGCTTGTTTTTGTTTTTTTTTGTCAAATTTTAGTTCATCGACATTGTTTTTTTTCTGTTTTCTGTTTTCTTTTCTCTTTAAACGATCGTCTTATGTTTTTTTCTTGTTTTTGTTTTTTTTTGTCAAATTTTACTTCACCAACATTGTTTTTCTTTTGTTTCGTCGAAAGGAATGAGTTTTTAAAATTTGTTTCGAAACGATCGTCGTTTATTTTGTTTTGTTGCAAAAGCGATCGTCTTTTTTTTTAATTTTTAAAAACGCCCATTCAGTATCTCTTTTTCATTCAAAAAAAAAAACATATCCAATCCTTCTCTTTTCTTTAAGCGACCGTCTTTCTTTCCTTTAAACGATCGTCTTTTGTTTTCTTTTGTTCTTTTAGTTCTCTTGTCAATTTTTCTTCACCATCAACATTGTTTTCTTTTTGTTATTTTTTTTTTTTAAACGATCGTCTTTTGTTCGTGTTTCGATTGACTTTTTCATTGTTTTTTAAAACACGTCTTCAGTTTCTCTTTTTCTCTAATTCAAAAAATACGTCCAGTTTTCTCTTTTTTTTTCAGGCGATCGTCTTTTGTTCGTGTTTTGATTGAGTTTTTTATTGTTTTTTAAAACACGTCTTCAGTTGCTCTTTTTTTTAAACAAAAAATACGTCCGGTTTTCTATTTTTTTCAGGTGATCGTCTTTGTTTCCCTTAATCGATCGTCTTGTCGTCTTTTGTTTTTGTTTTTTTGTCAAATTTTACTTCACCAGCAACATTGTTTTTTTTTTGTTATTTTTTAAAACTTTTTTGATTTTTTCATTGTTTTTTAAAACACGTCTTCAGTTTCTCTCTTTCTTTATACAAAAAATACGTCCAGTTTTCTCTTTTTATTTCAGGCGATCGTCTTTTGTTCGTGTTTTGATTAACTTTTATTATTTTTTAAAACACGTCTTCAGTTTCTCTTTTTTTTATTTCAAAAAATACGTCCAGTTTTGTCTTTTTTTTAGGCTATCGTCTTTTGTTCGTGTTTCGATTGACTTTTGTTCGTTTATAATCAATTGTTTTTTTTTAATTTTTTAATTCCAAAAAGTTTGTTTTTTTCTCTCTTTAATTTTTTTCCATTAAGCGATCGTCTTATGTTCATCATCAAGGCCAATCATTTTTCTTTTCCTTTCCTCCGATGAGAACGTTTTGTTTTTAAATTCATCGAAACGTTCGTCGTTTGTTCTCGCGTTTTATGTTCCTGTCATTCACGTACTAACCAGAACACAATTAGACGAGAAAAACAAAAGCCCGTCTTTTCCTTCAAAATCTTCTCTACAGGGTGTCGTACTTATACCGAAACGCTTCGAGTTAAATTCGTTTCCCTGCTTTATTTGGGCGGTTTGCGCCCCTCTCGCCCTGTCGGAAGTGAAATCAAACTCGAAAAAAAAACACAGAAAACAAAAACGAATCAGTCGGTAGCGTTCGCGCACGCCACCTTTCATGTCATCCGACGAATTCGGTGTTCGTATCTCGTCCGATTTGTTTGACGTTGATTTGATAATTGGACACGCAACGCTCGCGATTACTCAGGGCCGGCGCGGGCGAATTTCGCCCCCCGCCCTTGAAAACCCATCGAGAGAGCAACACGTGTTCAATGTCACAAAATAATTTCAGAAAAAAAAAAGAAGATTTCGGCTACCGTGGCTTATAAAAAAATAAACGCTGTGTGACAGTGGACCAGGTGAAGCCCCGACAGCGAATGAATTCTCCGCCATTGCGATTTGGATTGTCAACTGTTTTTATCGGGTGGATCTCTAAAACGGTTTAAGAAGTAGGCGCAGCGCGTTGAGAGTCTCGGGATCGAAATGAGAAAAAAAAAGTGAAAAGAGGAACGTCCAGCTGGAGCTGTCCGTCTTTGTCGGGCCCGTTTGGGACGGATGCAGACGTGACGTGGAATCGCGACGGCAACGACGGCGACGACGCGGTATCTTGGAAAAAATCGGTAGCCCGCAACAATAGGTCTTTTACCACACACCTGCGCACGCTCTAAGAATGGACGGATTATTGATATAGATGGCGTTAAGATAGGTCGCAGCGGGCCCTCGCCCGGATTGTTACCGTTTCCTTCTTTTAATGTGTTTATAAATTACGAAATTAAATTCCGCCGAGTCATCGTCGCACAAACCAAAACAAAACACAAGAAGAAGCTGAATTGGCCGAGGACAAGAAAAGAATCCGCGACGGCCAATCAGGATCGACCTTGGAAGCTTTCTAATTATTCCAACCAATCAGGCAAATGCTTCATTTCATATTAGCGACAAATGCCAATCGACATATATGGCCAATTAAGGCTTGCGCAAATTTCGTTTAAACTTTGCAGTAAAAACGACATTCAATTGTCACCGTAATTGTCTTCGAACCACCATGTGACTTACAGAACAAAAGAGCGTTCACCCTAGTTTGCTAAGACGCAAAGTGAGAAGCGAGCGCCATCTCTTAACTGATGTGAGAAATGTGTTGAATGCATTCACCATAGTTTGCTAAGACCCAAATGCAAAAGCGAGCGCCATCTCTTGACTGGTGTAAGAAATAAGTTGAACTCAGTTGCACCGCGTTTCTCTAAAAACGCAATTAGTTTCCTTTTGTTTTTTTTTTGAAAGTAAACAATTGAAAAAATGCGTCCACCGTGGTTTGATAAAACCCAAATGGAATAGCGAACGCCATCTCTTGACTGGTGTGGGAAATAAACTGATCTCCAAAAATGCAATTAAATTTGTTTTTCTTTTTTGAAAGCAAACAATTTAGTAACAATTGTTATTGTAATTATCTTCGAATCACCATGCGACTTACATAGCAAAAGAGCGTTAACCTTAGCTTGCTAAGTTCCAAATGGAAAAGCGAGCGCCATCTCTTGGCTGGCATAGGAAATACGTTGAACTCAGTTGCACCACGTTTCTTCAAAAACGCAGTTAATTTTGTTTTGTTTTTCTTGGAAAGTAAACAACTTAGTAATAACTGAATTTATTTTATTTTTTTAAGTAGGCAACAACTTAATAACAACTGAAAGACATATGTGAGTCGGACGACGAAACGAGCGTGGACAAGCGCCATCTCTCGGCTTGAAAGTGAAAATTCAGTAAGCACCGTGTTTCAGAGGATTTCTTTCAAGGCACAACTAGTTTTTTAGAAAATAATTAACAGAAGCAACTTTATAACCATTAGAAAGCAGATGCGAGCCAAACGTTGAAACAAACAAATTAATGAAGGACGAGTTGAAGAACAGCGCCATCTCATGAGTGAAACGAGAAGAATTTTTTTTTATCTCAACTGCGTTATATTAAGAACGATTTTCATAAAAACTTCAATTACGATTCAGTTTCTGAAAAATAAACGGAAACAGCTTCGTAAATTTTGGAAAACAAATGCGAATCTAGTGCTGAAATTAGCGCCACCTCTCGGATCAGAAAGAAAAAGTAGAATTTATGTCCGATTTACATTTAACGTCTGAAACAAAAAGCGACATGTCCATGGTTCCACAAATTCAAATGAATGGAGAAATAAGTAGAACGTGCAAAGTCAAGCCTTAATGGAAGTAGAGCGCCATCTCTTGACTGACGCAGAAATTATTTTGTACCCCAATTGGATGTGACTAGAAATATTTTGATATGAATGTCATTTCGACACATTTCCTGGAAAATAAACGAAAACCACTTTGCGAATTTTGGAAAACAAGTGCAAATCAACTGCTGTAACGTACGCCATCTCTTAGCTCGGAAGCAAAAGTTTGTTAATTGATTGACAAAACTCAAAACAAAAAACAAAAAGCTATATTACGCCGTTCGTATATAAATTTCAAAAAACGACGAAACGGATGTTAATGGAAGAAGAAATTAAATAGGTGAAGAGCAGCACCCTCTCTTGACTGATAAAAGAAGTATAATTTTCGTAGACGTAGAAGTGAGACACGAGATTACTGGAAGGAAGGAAGAAGAGAAAGAAAAATATTTTTTTAGAACGGAAAAGTTTTTCTCGCTTGTTTCTCTTCGCAAGGAACGAGAAATTTCGGGGGAAATCAAGAGTGGCGTGAAGAAGAAAAAGAAATTTGGAAAAGTTGTAGTTTTCGAGAAAAGAATTTTTAGAGCAATGCTGCTGTTCATCGACGTTCATTTGTTTCTCAATTAAATATGTGAAGATTAGCGCCATCTCTTGACTGATAAAACAAGTATATTTTTATCTTAATTGCGCTGTGCTAATGAAATTTTCGCAAAAAATTCAATTTCCATGCAATCCTGGAAAATAAAGATGAATTGAATATAGACATTTTGGAAGAAAACAAATGCCAATCAAGTGCTGAAACGAACGCCATCTCTTGTATCAAAAAGCCAAGTTTGTTAAGCGGAAATGACAGACAACAAGAAATGATAGAACTGACCGGGCGTTAATACAGCAGATTTAACTGAAATAGAACCAGCGCCATCTCTTGACCTGTGAAGGAAACATGTGTACTAAAACTGAAAAGAGACGACTTAATGTGAACGTGAACGATGTTTCTTGAGGACGCGTTTTGAAGAATGCAAATTCAAGACCTCAATCTTCATAGGTATGCATTCAGGAAGAAAACAAACGCCCATTGAAACCAACGCCATCTCTTGCATCAAAACAAAAAAATCGTTAACCGGAAGTAATAATCCGACTTAAGCTTGACGACCATGGCAAGGCACGACACACTTAAGAGAAGAAATAGAACGAGGAAATAGGAACGAGGAAATAGAACGAGCGCCATCTATTGACATGTAGAAGAAATATGTTCACCTTAACTAAAAAGAGAAAAAAACGACTTAACCTCAACTACACTGATTTCTTTGGGCCAAATTAAAGACTTCAGTTCTTATATGTGTACATTTTGGAAGAAAACAAATGAAGCGAGCGCCATCTCTTGTTCCAAGAAGGAACGTTTGTTAAGCGAACTGAATAATAATACAATTACAACGCAATGCTTAATGACAGAACTAAGGCGAGGCTTGATAAATTTAAATGAATGAGGAAATAGAACGAGCGCCATCTCTTGACGTGCAGAGGAAGTATGAACTTAGCGACTTAACTTCAACAGCATCGGCTTTCCTTGCGTCGCGCTTTGAAGAATTCAAATTAAGGACCTCAACCTTATAGAAATTGCCCCACTGTTGCTGAGTACTCGAAACTAAGGAGCGCCATCTCTCTACCAAAAAGGCAATTGTTTTGACTTCAATTTATCCACGAAACATCTGAAAACACTCGACATTTTTCAAGTAATCTTCAAGATAATTACTTAAATAAAATGGAAGGAAGTTAGAGTGACGTTGATTGAAGGTATTGAAGCGCCATCTCTTGACCAGTTTTGTTGCAATACACTTTAAAATGTTTTATTATCGAATTAATTAAATCCAGTCGTCGCACATAAATGGTGTGTAAGAACTGTAAGAGTTGAATGAACCGGAAGACTGAGGCGCCATCTCTTGACCAGCGAGTTAAGTTTTTTCACCTCAATTACTCCATATTTTGGAAAAACGCGTAATTACATGCTTGATTTCTCTGGTAAACGTCGCGTCGATCGTTATTGTTGCGCGTTCTAGGATCATCGTCATCATCATCATCTCTCGGTCGAAGTGGAGCGAGTTCCTTGTTTTTTTTTTTTTTTTGGCGAGAGTTCGTCCGTTCAACGTTCCGCGGCCCTTTGTGGACGTTTCGGCGAATAATTATACGCACCTCATTAAAAGGCGACCGGCGAGAATGAAAAGGCGTTACGCCGCATGCCGGATAAGTCTCGAAGAATGGACGTCCAAGAACAATGATGTGCACGATTAGATGGGAGCTGATTTTCCGCGCGTCAGCGGTTCCGAAGAGGTGGCGCGCCCGGAGTTTCTCCGGGACCGGCGTGAGAATGTGAAGGTGGCGCCGACAGCTACTTGCGGTCTCCGCATTCGACACGCGTCACGCTACTTACGGACGCGTTTCGGTCCAACGGACAATTTCTCACAACGAGATTATGAGATCTCCATCGGCGAGACGGACCTGCACCGCAAAGCCCTTTCAGGCCGGTGAATTCCGGGCCTTTTTTGCCCGACGTTTCTGCGATCTATCAAAAACCGGCCGTGAATGGAAGTAACGGAAGAGGACGGCTTACAATTACCGCAGCTATAATAATTCGCGAGAGGAAAAAAAAAACGTGCTTGCATAATAACATCGCTTATCGAGAAAAAACGGGAGGGGGGGGAAGAGGTTCCCAAAGTCTCTCTCATAAGTTCTGGGGACCTAGATTACAAATCTAAAAAGAATCTTCTCCGGGACTTTAAACATACAGGATGCTACACCCTGTTTACAATTAAACATCAAATCTTCGGTGACACCCTGTATATTACACATTATATATATGATTTTGGTTAAACGTCCTAAGAGAGAACGCATACATAAATTCTAATCGACGGCAAGGCGTTGACCTACATCTTAACAGACCTAGGCCAACGCCTTGTATATTTTCGAAAAACCTCAAAACATGACAGAAAAAAAAATGAAAAGAATAAAACATTACCGATCACAAATCCTCGGAGACACCCTGTGTGTTATCACAGAACGTCGCCGTAACCTTACGTGTGAAAGACAGGGAGACCCTGTCTGTCACTTTCAAGGACAAGTTGTCATTATTCATGCATCTGATGATGATCCCCCAATGATAAGAAACACGGAGCGAAACGTAGCGATGGTAGCGCCGCCCGATAAATCATGCGTAAAAAAGCGCAGGTATGGATGAGCTCACTTCCGGTGAGATAATTAGCGCAACTTCCGGTGGCGTGCGGCACGTGCCCTTTCGCATCCGTCCGTCCGTCCGGCCACTTTGACAGGTAGGTATGATTAGCGCTGTCGCGATTAGATCCGATTTCTGTTGTTTCGCCCCCAAAATAAACGCGTAACTAAACGAACTCCTGCTTCCACGAAACAAGAAAAAAAAAAAGAAGTTCGGTTCTGTATACGCCGATTTGTGGTGGGTAGATGTTCGCTTGTTTTGGATTCCTGCATGTGAAACACGAAATTATTTATAAAAAAAAGCAAAGGAAGGAAGACGAAAAAAAGTTTTTTTCTCGAACGAAAAAGTTTCCTATTTTTCATGGGCGTTCATTTGTTTCGTGTTTCGTAGAACTTTCTCGCCTATTTCTCTTCGCGAGAAATGAGAAATTTCGGGGCAAATCAAAGGCAATGCGAACAGGAAAAAGAAATTTGGAAAATCTCCAATTTTGAAAAATTAAATTTTTCAAACAATGTTACTGTTCTTCGACGTTCATTTGTTTCTTGTACATGGGCGAATGCCCGCTTGTTTTCCGTCGCGAGGAATGAAAAATTTCTTATTTTGCAGAGAGTTTTTCACTTGTTTTTCATCGCGAAGAATGAAAAATTTCGGGGAAAAAAAACCAGCCAGAATAAGAAAGAGAGATTTGGAAGAACTGCAGTTTTTGCAGTTTTCAAAAAATGAATTTCCTTCTCTGTTCACCAACATTCATTTGTTTTGTGTTTCGCAAAGCGTTTTCACTTATTTCTCTTCACGAGAAACGAGAAATTTCCGGGAAAAATCAATGACAAAAAGAAGAAGAAAAAGAAATTTGGAAAAACTATAGTTTAGTCCTTAAAAGTCTAAACGTTTTCCTACTGTTTACCGACATTCTTTTGTTTTTTGTTCAACAGACGATTTTTCACTTTTTTTCCATGGCGAGAAATGAAAAATGTCGAGAAAAAACAAAGATGGTAACAAGAAAAAAGAAAAGAAAAAGAAATTTAGAAAAACTGCAGTTTTGGAAAAAATAATTTTTGAAACAATAAAGCCTCACCGACGTTCATTTGTTTATAACAATAGTATTTATTGCCTATTGGATGACAATGCTAGGCTAAGTCAAAATGGTAATCTTATTTTAAAGAGAATTTTTCCCTTCACGAAAAAAAGTAATTTAGGAAAAATCGAAGGCAGCAAGAAGAAGAAAAAGAAATTAAAAAAAAACACGGTTTTGGAAAACCAAATTCATGTTAAAGGTCCCTTCTCTGTTCACAGACGTTCATTTGTTTCGTGTTCCACTTTGAGTTTTTCACTTGTTTTCGATCGCGAGGAATAAAAGATTCCCCGGGAAAAATGAATAAAATAAATAAAGAGAAACCAATATACAAAATTTGGAAACAAAAAAAAACAAACGCCCATCAAGTGCTGAAACGAACGCCATATCTTGTACCGAAAAGTAAAGTTTGTTAAACAGAATCAACAATTAAATCGGATTGTTGATTCTCTGTTCACAGACGTTCATTTGTTTCGTGTTCCACCTTAGGTTTCCCACTTGTTTTCAATCGGGAGGAATGAGAATCTTCGGAGAAAAGTCAAAGCCAAACAAGAAGAAAAAGAAATTTGGAGAAATTGTAGTTCTGAAATAAAGAGCTTTCGAACAAGAAGGTTCCCCTCCACTGTTTACCGTCGTTCATTTGTTTTGTGTTTCGCAGAGAGTTCCTCACTTGTTTTCTCTAGTGGGACATAGAAAATTTAGAAAAGAAATTAATCAAAGGCGAGGCGAAACAAGATTAGAAAGATTTCTTGGAACAACGAAGGTTCTTTCCGTTCACCGACGTTCATTTGTTTTTTTTTTTTTACTTATTTGTCTTCACGAGAAACAGAAATTTCGGCAAAAATCGAATGCAGCAAGGAGAAGAGAAAGGAAATTTGAAGGAACTGTAGTTTTGGAAAAAAATAATTTTAGAAATATCAAAGGTCCCGTCTCTGTTCACAGACGTTCATTTGTTTCGTGTTTCATCTTGAGTGCTTCATTTGTTTTCAATCGCGAGGGATGGAAAATACTGAGAGAAAGTCAAAGTCAGCAACGAGAAGTAAAAGAAATTTGAAAAAATCGTAGAATTTTAGAACAAGAATGATTCCTCTACTGTTCATCGTTGTTCATTTGTTTTGTGTTTCACAGGGGAGAATTTAGTGCAAATAAGGTTCCTCTACTGTTCACCGATGTTCATTTGTTTCGTTTCGCTTCGCAGAGGGTTTTCCACTTGTTTTCTGTTGTGAAGCAAAGAAAATTTGGAAAATAAACAAAATAAAAATTTTTCTTGGAGCAAAAAAGATTATTTTTGTTCACCGACGTTCATTTGTTTCTAGTTTCACTTATTCCTCTTCGCGAAAAAGAATCATGAATTCACGGAAAAAATCGAAGGCAGCATGCAAAAGCGAAAGAAATTTGAAAACTGTAGTTTTGAAAAAAAATTATTTTTAATCATAATATTTGTTCACAGACGTTCATTTGTTTCGCGTTCCATCTCGAGTTCTTCTCTTGTTTTCAATCCTGAGGAATGAAAAATTTCCGGAAAAAGTCAAAGTCAACAAGAAAAAATTTGAAAAAAAAAGATTTCTCTGAAATGAAGAATTTTTGAACAAAATCTGTTCACCGATGTTCACTTGTTTCGTGTTTTACGGAGAAAAGAAGAAATTTAGAAAATTTATAGATTTTTGAAGCAATGAAGATTCTTTTACTTTTCACCGACGTTCATTTGTTTTGTGTTTCGCCCAAAATCTTGCACTAATTTTCCTTCGCGAGAAACGGGAAATTTCGAAGAAAAAAAGCCAAACGCAGGAAGAAGAAATAGAAATTATGAAAAATTGAATTTTTGCAAAGAATAATTTTTAGAACAAAACATGTTCTTCCACTGTTCACCGACGTTCATTTGTTCCGCGTTTCATCTTGATGTTTTTCTCTTGTTTTCTTCGTCGCCGCAAGGAAATCTGGAGAAACTGTAGTTCCGAAATAAAGAACTTTTGAACAAAAAGGTTCCTCTACTGTTCACCGTCACGTCGTTCATTTATTTTGTGTTTCACGGAGAGTTCTTCACTTGTTTTCTATTGTGAGACATTATTATTCAAAGGCGAGGAGAAACAAAATTAAAAAGATTTCTGGGAACAGCGAAGGTTCTTTCCGGTCACCGACGTTCATCTGTGTCGTGTTTCACGGAGAGTTTTTCATTTATTTTTATTTTGTTCACGCTACTGTTCATCGATGTTCACTTGTTTCGTATTTCACAGAGTGTTTTTCACTTGTTTCTCTTTGCAGGAGACGAAAAATTTCGATTATAATCAAAAAGAGCAAGAATAAATTTAGAAAATTTTAGATTTTTAAAACGATAACGTTCATTTGTTTTGTGTTTTGCTCAAAATCTTTCACTAATTTTTCTTCGCGAAAAACGGGAAATTTCTCAAAAAAAGCCAGAAGTAGGAAGAAGAAAAAGAAATTACGAAAACAAAACAAGTTCCTTTGCTGTTCATCGACGTTCATTTGTTCCGCCTTTCATCTTGATGTTCTTCTCTTGTTTTCAAATCTGAGGAACGAAAAATTTCGGAGAAGCCAAAGCCAACAAGAAGAAGTTTTTCTGAAGTAAAAAATTTTTGAACGAAAAAGTTCCTCTACTGTTCATCGATGTTCATTTGTTTCGTATTTCACACAGGATTCTTCACTTGTTTTTCGTCGTGAGACATAGGAAATTTGGATAAGTAATTAGGTATTCAAAGACGAGAAGGAAGAAAAGGAAAAGATTTTTTTTTAGAACGGGAAAGGTTCCTTCCGTTCACCGACGTTCACTTGTTTCGTTGAGTCAGAGTCGTTGTCATTTGTTTCTTTTCGCGAGAGACGAAAAATTTCGGATTGAATCAAAAATAGCAAGAAGAATAAAAAGAAAATCTATAGAATTCTTTGTTTTTCACCGACGTTCATTTGTTTTGTGTTTCATCCAAAATTATCCTTCGCGAAAAACGAGAAATTTCGGGAAAAAAACAAAAACAGGAGGACGATAAAGAAATTTGGAAAAATTCTATTTTTGCAAGGAACACTTTTCAGAACAAAACAAGATCTTTTGCTGTTCATCGACGTTCGTTTGTTTTGTGTTTCACCCAAAATCTCTCACTTATTTTGCATCGCGAGAAACAAAAAAGTTCGGAAATGAATCAAAGGTGGCAACAGAAAAAAACAAAGAAATTACAGAGAGCGCATTGCAAAAGTCTCTGAGACACTTAGAGAACGTGAGACACCTTGAGACATTTGCCAAAAACATTTCAAAATAAAAAACTTTTTTACGTTCCGTAGAAATTAATTTGTTCCTATTTTTCGTTCATTTTGTTTTTTGTCGTTCTTGTGGTTAATGTCTAAAAAAAAACAAAAGCAAAAGCAGAATGATGCCAAAAACAAACGAGACACTTCCTCTACTCGAAATACGATGCATCAAAAGACTTCTCAAAAACAAAAGCAAGCTACGTCTTTGCATTCCGCAGACGTTCAATTGTTTCGTTTCTAAAACTTGAAACCATTTGAAGTAGACAAGCTGTACTTCTTCTTGTCCTGTAGACGTTCATTTGTTTCTGTTTTAGGCGTAAATCAAGAATGGAATTGCACATCGAAGGCCAAAAGTGATTGAGACACAAACACCGGAAGCAAAAAGTAAACAAAGCTTTCCAAAACAAAAGAGAAACGTTTGCCTCTTTACTTTCCGAGCGAATTCAATTGTTTTGCCGAGCGAATTCACTTGTTTTTGTGCGTTCTTGCTTTCTCGGCAGCAAATTCGAATTCAGGGGCGCTTACTTAGCGGAAAGTTTCGGAAAATTTCGTTCGTCAATAAAAAATCGATCTTCGAAATATAAAAACAAAAGAGGATCGCCCGGTTCGGGAGGCGGCGCGGCGACGGAGGGGTTGCGTGTTCCCCCCCGCGGTGCAGATCGACTCAATAAGATAAACGGCAATCAATCAAGCATCAAGCTGGAAATTATCGTCGAGATCCCGAACGGCCTGCATACACAATGAAGGAGGCGATTCGTCTTTGTTTTGGTTGTTTTTTGTGCACGTACGCGTCCGCCACCAGATGAGGACGATAATTACTGACGTCGGGTAATCTCACATGGTAATCGGTACGCCGGACACAATGCCCCCTGTGTTGTCTGTAAGCGTACGCTTAGAACCAAAAAGAAAAAAAAATTAGAAGTAAAAAAAAGAAAGTCAAGAGCCGAGGCAGCGTTGCCGCTTTTTCATTTTTTCGGGGCACGAGGTTTTTTGGTTTTCGTCCCGGCGCGGGGCGGGCGAACCGGGGGGGGATGAGGCAAGGGTCGGAATTTACAACTTTCGGCGGCGTGAAACGGGGGTCAAACTCGCGCGCCGTTTCGTTCGAATCCCACCCTTAAGCCCGGGCTTAAACTTGTCATCGGACTTAACCTGGAACGAGTGCCCCCGTAAATTTCGCGCTCTGATTTTGGCTAACCTGTTGTTGTTTTACGTGATGACGTGAACGTCAAAAAAAACGCGACGAATTTATTGATGCGTTTTTAGAAACACCCTGTGCATGTAACGTAAGTTTCGGTTGCAAATCCTCTTAGGTCAAACTCTGGAAATCTCGCCCCGTTCCTTTTTCTTATTTAAAAGGAAAGTCGCAACAATATGAGAAAACAGCACTTTTTCGTGACAAGTGCGAAACGGTTCACCTAGTCGTTCATTTGTTTCGTGTTCCGCAATGAACTTCTGAAACGTCAATTAAGACAAGTGAGGTTCGCCCATATTCGTTTGTTTCGTGTTGCGTGTTGAATTTCTCCTTTCTTTGTAGCTGCAAGGAAAGAGTTGCAGCAATTTGAGAAAACTGAGTATTTTTTCGTGGCAAGTGCGAAACGGTTCAGCTAGATGTTCATTTGTTTCGTGTTTCGCTTGGAATGTCTAAAACCGTCATTTGAAACAAGTGAGGTTCGTCGACGTTCGTTTGTTTCGTGTTGAGCATTGAATTTCTTCCTTTTTCTTAGCTGCAAGAAAAGTTACAACAATTTGAGAAAACTGAGTATTTTTTCGTGGCAAGTGCGAAACGATTCGCCTAGACGTTCATTTGTTTCGTGTTTCGCATTGAACTTCTAAAACCGTCAATCAAGACAAGTGAGGTTCGCCGACGTTCGTTTGTTTCGCGCGTTGAATTTCTCCCTTCTTTATAGCTGCATGGAAAGTTACAACAATTTGAGAAAACTGAGTATTTTTTCGTGGCAAGTGCAGAATGGTTCGCCTTGACATTCATTTGTTTCGTGTTTTGCAGTGAACTTCTAAAACCGCTAATGACGAAAGTGTTGCACCCCCCTTCTCCCTTCCCGGCTAAAAACAAAAGTATGTTTTATCCCCACAGTTAAAAGGAAAGTTGCAATAATCTGAGAATTTTTTCAAAACAAGTGCGAGGAGAGGGTTCACCAAGAAGTTCATTTGTTTCGTGTATTGCATTGCATTTCTAAAACTGTCAATGAAGACAGTATTGACAAGGTTTGTTTACCTATGCACCCCCCCCTCTTTGCAGCAAAATCTAAAATTGCAACAACATGACAATTTTTTCGAAATAAGTGCGAAACGGTTCACCAAATCGTTCTTTCATTTGTTTTGTGTGTCACAGTGCATTTCTGAAACTGTCAATGAAAAAGTAATGCACCCCCTTCTACCTTCCCAGCTAAAAACAAAAGCATTGTTGGCTATGTATTTCCCCACTGTTCACAGTTGCAATAATGTAAGAATTTTTTCGAACAAATGCGAAACCGTTCACCAAAGTGTTCATTCATTTGTCTCACGTATTGGAGTGCATTTCTAAAATTGTCAATGAACAAAGTGATGTACCCTCCCCTCTCTTTTAAGCTGAAAACAAAATTGACAATTTTTTAATAAATCATCAAATTGGAAGAAATTTTCAAAATAAAAACGAAACAAAAGAGGTCATTCTTTTGTTTTTTTGTGTCGAAAACAGTCGAAGAATAAAGTAATATGATTTGCCTACCTATGTAACCGCCCCCCCTGTTCACAGTTTAAACGAAAATTGCAACAATTTGATAATATTTTCAAAACAAAACAACAAGTGCGAAACAGTTCATCAAGTCGTTCATTTGTTCCGTGTTTCGCGGTGAATTTCTAAAGCTGTCTTTGAATAGAATGATGGACCCGCTCCCCCCCTTTCAAGCTGAAAACATAATTGATAATTTTTTAATAAATTGAGCAACAATTTGAGAATTTTTTCGAAACAAGTATGAAACGGTTCACGAAGACGTTATTCATTTGTTTCGTGTACCTATCGCAGTGCATTTCTAAAATTTTCAATAAAGAAAGTGATGCACCCCCTTCCCCTTTCCCAGCTGAAAACAAAAATATGTTTGGCTATGTATCCGCCCCTGTTCACAACTAAAAGTAAAGTTGGAGAATTTGTTCGAAGCAAATGCGAAACGGTTCACCAAAATGTTCATTCATTTGTTTCATGTATCGAAGTGCATTTCTAAAATCGGCAATGAATAAAGTGATGTACCCCCCTCCCTTTGAATCTGAAAATTAAGTTGTCAATTTTTTAATAAATCATCAGATTCAAAGAAATTTTCAAAACAAAAACGAAACAAACAGGTCATTTGGACGTTCTTTTGTTTCTAGTGTCCAAAACAATCGAAGAATAAAGTGATGTGATGTGTCTACCTATGTACCCCCCTCGTCACAGCTTAACGAAAATTGCAACAGTTTGGGAATATTTTCGAAACAAATGCGAAACGGTTCACAAAGTCGTTCATTTGTTCTGTGTTTCGCGGTGAATTTCTAAAGATGTCTTTGAGTAAAATGATGTACCCGCTCCCCCCCCCACCTTTCAAACTGAAAACAAAATTGATAATTTTTTAATAAATTATGCAACAATTTGGGAATATTTTCAAAACAAGTGCGAAACTGTTTACAAAGTCGTTCATTTGTTCCGTGTTTCGCAGTGAATTTCTAAAGCTCTCTTGAATAAAATGATGTACCCATTCACCCCTTTCAAGCTGAAAACAAAATTGATAGCTTTTTGATAAATTGCGCAACAATTTGAGATTTTTTTCGAAACAAGTACGAAACGGTTCAACTAGACGTTCATTTGTTTCATCTTTCGCAGTGAACTGTCTCAAATCATCAAGTCAATGTTTTGCAGCCTCTTCTTTCTTCCCAGCTTGAAATAAAAGTATATCTAATATATGTATCCCCCCTGTTCACTGTTGAAACAAAAGTTGCAACAATTTGAGAATTTTTTCGAAACGTGCGAAACGGTTCACAAAAACGTTCATTTGTTCGTATATCGCAGTGCATTTCAATGAAGAAAATGAAGCACCCACTTCCCCCTTCCTAGCTAAAAACAAAAGCACGTTTAGCTATGTATCCCCCCCCTGTTCATAGCTAAAAGGAAAGTTGCAATAAGTTGAGAAAACGACTTTTTCGAAACAGAACGAATCGGTTCACCATAGGTTTCGTGTTTCGCAGCAGATTTCTAAAATTGTCAATGAATAAAGTGTTGTGCTTCCCTCCCCCCCCCCCCAATCTCTACTAAAAACTTGAGATTTTCTTCAACTAATCGTCCGACTTGAGAAAACTTTCGAAACAAAAACGAAATAGGTCGTTTTTAGGCGTTCTTTTGTTTCTCGTGTGGCAGCTAATTTCCAAAACAGTCGAAGGACGAAGTGATATATCTAGCACACACCCACTGTCCACCTACAGTAAAAAGAAAAACAGAAAATATTAAAAAAAAAAAAATAGTTCGGCTGCGTGAACTTGGGGTAATTTTCAAAATAAAAACTATTCTGGAAAAAATGTAACACTCGGTAGACATGGACGTAAAGATCGAAAAACAAATGACTGACGGAATGACAATTAGAAAAAAGGAAGTCCTTTCATTATTTATTGTGTTTAATGCATGGTTTCGTCGATGACCTTGAAAATGGCGGGTTTCAAGGTCGCAGGAGCCTTGAAGGGAAATTTATTAACGTCATGGAGCAGTTTAAGAAAAAAAAAACATAAGCATTGTAAGGAAAGTTACGAAGAAATTCAACAGCGTATCAAAAAAAAAAAATTGAGAGTCAAAGACAAAAACGAAAACTTTCCAGTTCTAGCCAAACTTTACTGCAAAATATGCAACACTCGGTAAGTTTATGGGCCCTGGAGGGAAGAGGAAGGACTTTTCTCTGTTCACAGACGTTCATTTGTTTTGGGTTTCACACTTGTTTTCTTCAGCGAGAAACGAAAAATTTCGAGGAAATGTCAAAGGTGGCAGAAAGAACATAAAGAAGAAAATATTTTGCAACCAAAAAATTCATTTGCCTCGCATTTCAGAGAGAATTCACTTGTTTTCTTTCGGAAAGAAAAAACAATAGATTTCTTTACGCTTCATCGATGATGTGCTCTTTTTATGTTTCACAGTCATTCATTTGTTTGCAAGGCGAATATTGAAGTGGAAATAACAGTAGTACGTCGATCGCAGCCGCATACTTTAAATTTGAGGTATAGATTGGATGTTAAGTTAAAAAAAAAAGTCAAGGTGATTGAAGAGTTCATTTCAATTTGCGAAAAACTCTGACGCGTCCCCGTCGTCGTCGTCGCCGTGGCGTTAATGAAAAACAAAAGTAAAAGAAAAAGAAAAAAAAAACAAGAGGCGAGGCGTCGTTTTTTCCGTCGGCCGAAAGTGAAGTAAACAAAATCCTTGCGGGAATAAAGTTTCGTTTCGCGGGGGCACACTACCCCGCGCGTTGAGCACCGCGTATTTTCCTCGGATGTGTCTTCACACCCCCGCCGGCCCTCTGACGTCAGAAAAATCAATTTTCCTCCGGAGTTTTCTCCGCCAATCGCGTCGCCGGAATAAAGAAACAGCCGAAGGCGATGGCCGAGCTTCTTTTCTATTTATGTTACGGCGGAAGTATTTTCCTTTCAAATGAACAATATTTTGTTATATAACAAAGCGGGACCCGGGTGCGCTCGGCTCTCGAAATTGTTAGATAACAGAAACGCGAGGGAATCCGGGGGGCGGGGGGGGGAAGCGAGGTGAGGTGAGTTGGAAAAAGGAAAGGAGCTCGAGTTACTTTTCGAAAAATTGCCAATTAAAATTTTACTACCGTAACGCGGCGCGCTCGGCGGTGGTGAAAAACGGTCGATTATTATCGAGCTGCCGACGCGACGAGGAGCACGAGAAAAACATCTGCCATCTACGTGTTTTATAAAGCCATTTAACGCGTCATTTTACGGTCTCTCCGCCTAAATACCGTAAGATGGGGTAAGCAGCGGCACCGCTTTGAAAAGAAACGTGCGACGCCTCGCCGCTGCATTGCCAATTATTTATTATTACCATATTTTCAGCGCGAGGAATGTGCCACAAGAAAGATGGTTCAATTACCTGCCTACCGTCGGTTCGCCGCCGCGTACGTTTCACATACTACTAACGTCCTCATCTTCCGCCGCGCGCGCGAAAATTAATTAACTTTGAGGACGCCGAAAATAACTTTCGCGCGCGAGGATACTAAAACTCAAAGCAAAGAGAGAAACAGATCCCGTCGGATTCCATTTCACGTGCGCGCCTTACTTAATCGACCGTACAAATCGACGGCTTCGAAACAAAAGCGAACTCAACTCGAAAACGGCTCGCGCCAGACCCATGTTGCGACCCATCACCTCGGACTAAAATTCGATTTGCAATCCAAAAACGCAATAATATACAGGGTGTTCCCATAAAAAAAACGCAACTTTGGTTCGTAGCTCGGAAACGCGTCGCTCAATCGTTTTGCAACGAACGCCATTTGAAAGCCCAGAAAAAATACTATAAAATCCAATATCGACCATATTTGAAAATTCGAAAATGCGGAAGAGGGGGAAGGGAGAGACGCTTACGCAAAACGCATATGCTTCACACCTCGCGAAAACGTCGTTCGATTTTTTTGCGGTAAACTTCATTCGAAAGCGCAGAAAAAATACTTTAGAGTCCCACTTCGATTGTATTTGAAAATTCGAAAACACGGAACAGGGGGAAGGGAGAGACACTGGCTGCGTTTTCTGCTAGGGGCGAAAGCTTTCGGTTCTAATCACGCGAAAGCGTCGTTCGATTGTTTTGCGACAAACGGCATTCAAAAGCGCAGAAAAAATACTATAGAGTCCGACTTCGATTGTATTTGAAAATTCGAAAACACGGAACAGGGGGGAGGGAGAGACTCTGGCTGCGTTTTCTGCGAGGGGCGAAAGTCTTCGGTTCAAATCTCGCGAAAGCGTCGTTCGATTGTTTTGCAACAAACGACATTCGAAAGCGCAGAAAAAATACTATAGAATTCAACTTCGATTTTATTTGAAAATTCGAAAACACGGAACAGGGGGGAGCGAGAGACGCTGCGTTTTCTGTTTGAGGCGCGAGCCTTCGGTTCAAATCTCGCGAAAGCGTTGTTCGATTGTTTTGCGACAAACGGCATTCGAAAGCGCAGAAAAAATACTATAAGGCCCAACTTCGATTGTATTTGAAAATTCGAAAATACGGAACAGGGGGGAGGGAGAGACGCTCCGGTTCCTGCTTAAGCGCAACTTTGGTTTATGAACATCTCAAAAAAGCGCAGCCCAATTGTTTTTTAATAAACGGCGCGCGGTTCTAGAAACCCCCGGAAAAATAACGCGAAATCCGACTTGAAGGTTTTTCAAAATTTTTAAAATGCGACGGGGAGGGGAGGGAGAGACGTTTCGCCCTTTGTTTAACGCAACACTGAAGAAGCACTCGTGTTAGATCTACGCTAAAATCCTTCACGTTGGATTAAAATTCGATTTACAAACCCAATATGCTTGCTTTCATTAAAAAATACTATAATATACAGGGTGTTTCATTAAAACAAAATTCAACATGTCTTCACAAAGTGAAAACGCGTGTTCCGATTGGTTTGTGGCAAACGGTATTGGAGAGCGCAGAAGAAACAATGCGAAATCCAGTTTTGACGTTTTTCAAAATTTTCAAAATGTGGTCAAGAGGGGAGGGAGAGATATTTCGTCCTTTGTTTAACGCCCCACTAATGAAGCACTCCTGGTAGCTCTACATTGCGATGCATCTCGTCGGGTTAGAATTCGATTTGCAGTCCGAAAATGCAATTTTCTATCCAATAATGCAATAATATACAGGGTGTTTCATTTTAAATAAATATATCCTGGCTTCATAACTTAAAAACGCGTTGCCCGATTGTTTTGCGATAAACGGCATTGGAAAGTGCAGAAGAAATACCGCGAGGTTCGGCTTTGAAAGTATTTCAAAACTCAAAAGTGCGGGAGAGGGGAAAGAGAGAGACGTTGCGTTTTCATTTTCAACACAATTTTGGTTTGTATCTCGGAAAAGCGTCAATCGATTGTTTCCTGGCGGACGGCATTCAGAGGTGCAGAAAAAATACCGCCATGAACGGTTTTTATATTTTTTCAAATTTTCAAAATGCGAAGGGGAGGGGAGAGAGAGACGTTCCGACGTTCCGCCTTTTGTTTAACGCGTAAGTAAATAGCCAGGTGCTCGTTTTACATCTACGTTGCAAGCCTTCACGTCAGATAAGAATTCGATTTTCATACAAAAAACCTTTGCTGTAATCCAAAAATGCATTTATATACAGGGTGTTTCATGAAACAAAAATGCAACTTGGCTTGAACTGGAACTTGAAAACGCGTTGTCCGATTGTTTTGCAGTGAACGGCAATTAAAAGCGCAGAAGAAATGCTGCAAGATCCGGCTTTGACTGTATTTCAAAATTAAATAAAGACGGAAGGGGGGCGTCGGTGGAAAGACATTACGTTTTTTTTGTGCCGTAAGTAAGGGGCGCTCTTGTTAAATCTATGTTGCGATCATTCAGTACAATTCGTTTGCAATCCGAAATGCTTCCTTTAATTAAAAAATACTGTAATATACAGGGTGTTTTGCTTTCAAAAAATGTATCTTGGCTTTATAACTTGAAAACGCATTGCCCGATTGTTTTGCGGTAAACAACATTGGAAAGCGCAGAAGAAATACCGCAGGATCCAACTTTGATAGTAATTCAAAATTCAAAAATAAGAGAGGGGGGAGAGAACCGTTACGTTTCCTTCTTTGACGAAATCTTGGTTTGTATCCCGGAAATGCGTCATTCGATTGTTTTCTAGAGAGCAGCATTTAAAAGCTCAGTGAACATAAAGTGAAATCCGCTTTTGATGTTTTTCAAAATTCTGAAAATGCGGCGTGGGGGGGGAGACTTTGGATCTCATCTTTTGTGTAAAGTCCAAGTAAAGAGTGCTCCTGTTCAATCTTCGTTGTGATCCTTCATATCGATTTAGAATTCGATTAGCAATCAAAAAAATGCATGCTTCAATCCAGAAATAGAATAATATACAGGGTGTTCCACTTAAGAAAAATGCATCTTGGCTTCATAACTTGAAAACGCGTTGCCCGATTGTTTTGCAATAAACGGCATCGGAAAGTACGGAAAGAATATTGCTTTGAAAGTAATCGAATATTCAAAAATACGGCCAAGGAATGGGGAGGGGGGGAGTAGTCGCGTCCTTTTCTTTACCGCAATTGTAGTTTATATCTCGAGAAAGCGTCGTTCGATTGTTTTTCAGAGAGCGGCAGTCGAAAGCGCAGGGGAAATACTGCGAGATCCGCTTTCGGTCTTTTTCAAAATTCTCAAAATGCGGAGGGGAGGGGAGAGAGAGACGTCGCTTCTTTCGTTTAAGGCGCTACCCAAGAAGCGCTCGCGTCAGACCTACGATGCGACCCATCATGTCGGGCTAGAATTCGATTTGCGACCCGAAAATGCAATAATATACAGGGTGTACCATAAGTAAAAGTGCAACTTTATTTCATAACTCGAAAACGCGACCTACGATTGCTTCGCGACGAGCGTCATTCGAAAGCGCAGGAAAAATACTGTCAGATTCGACTTCGAGATTATTTCGAAATTCAGAAATGAGGGAGAGGGAGAAGGGAGAAGACTCGCCGGTCTCTTTTACTTGAAGCGCAACTTTGGTTTCTGTGTCATTAACGCGACGTTCAATTGTTTTATTATATTAGCACCGCGTCGTGTTTTCAAAATCTAAAATTGCGGCCAGTGAGGGGGGGGGAAGAGGAAAAAAGTCACACCTTTGGGTTTCATGTAAAAAGACACGGGAAGATTTTAAACGAATTTTCTGGGAACTGTTTCAGGTTAGAATTTTTGAAAATGTTTTGGAAAATCGCTCGGTACACCTCAACTGAATTCCATGGATTTGCGTACCGATCGGTTTTTGAAAGTCCTTTCAAGTAAAAAGGCGAGTAATCATTTGTTTTCACAATCACGACTCCACGTGTAGCTATTTTCTTTTTTTTTGTTAACGAGCAACTCATTCAAGATTCAAAGTTCGAAATCGTATTCCTTTGTTTTGGCTTGAACTTTAAAGGGTGGTCTTACGTTGTGTGTGTAATAGACACGAGAAATTCGAGTAATTCAGGGCGTGCGTCGTCACCACGGGCAAATACTTGAACCCTCGCTCGACGAGAAGCCATCCCCTCGCGCTACGGCCGCTAATTCAACCCCAAACTCTATTTCGCGATCGAATGCCCACCCCAGTGCGAGTTTGCCTCCCTCGGCGATCTGCGGACGTTTTTCTGTTTTCATTTGGGCGAGATTAGCGACGACTCGGATGCGGAGGGATGTTTTATAACAAATTACACTTTATTAGATTTTTTACGCTCGCACGGTCACCAGCGCGTACATACATACATACACAGGGTGGCCACGTTTCTTTAATTGCATCACTCACATACGTTCGATCAATTTTAAACATTTGACGTAAATAAAAAAAAAGAAAAAAGTAAATCGGATTGCTTTTTCTTGAAATGATGCTTGAAACCGTCCCTCCTCGTATAATTTCTCTTGAACCTTGGAGCACAGCTCGCAGCCGTTGTTCTTAATAGCTCTGGATATTATCGCTAACGGATCGGCGTGCCCTGAGCGTGGGCACTCGCCCGCAAGAAGAAGAAGAAGTACGGCGATCGACGAGCGCAGCTTGACGACTTCTGGTCAGCGGGGAGCAACCAATCTCAACACTCTGACAAGTAACAAATAGACGGACATCAGTCATCGCCGATGAATTATGTTCGTCTCGACCTCCGAAACGCGGACGTCGCACACACAATCCGGCCCTGTTGTTTTAATTAGCGCGCGCGTTTTCATCACCGAATCCGACGATAAATCATCGTCCGTTTAATCGCTTTCGTAATTTACGCGAGTGTGACAATTTACTTAACGACTCGCCCTCGTATGCGCTTTTCTTTTCTTCGGAGAAACCGCGCGCTTTCCGAGCGGGTTCCTTCCATCTGGGCCGGGGCGCAATAAATCACGTCGCGTTCAGAAATCCACGGCAATTTACATCTAGGTTTACATAGAAATCAAAGCCGCCTCAGATTATCCCAGCGTGAGGCTTGTAGTTCATCGAATACCCGCCGGGAGGCGCATCGTCGCTTCCTCGCGAAACCTCACCTAATTGAACGCGCTCTTCGATTTTAATAATGTATGTGGGAACGGGGATGTTAACGAACAGCGTTGGCCTCAGGACAGGTCGCTAGGTACACCCCTCCCCACCCCCCGAACCCTCTCAGTTAAGTGTCCAGACTCCAATAATAAACGACAAAATAATTTTCAGCATTTCATTAACGCCTGATCTATACATCTACATATAGATCTTCTTTCAAATAGAGAAAATTGAATTTTGAAATTAGAAACGTAACTTAAGAAGTGGCAAAAAAATTTGAACGCTCACTAAGAGGTGGCGCTTGATACCACCACGCCTTTCAATTGTTTCGAACGTTTAGTTGTAGCACGAGAGTTTAAAGACTCCAGATTTAGTTTGCTTAGTAGGAGCAATCAAATTGCATTAAGGGAGCTTTCATTATCAGCCGATAGATGGCGATCAAAATTTCTGGCCATTTCGTTGGGGAAATTCGGCGAAATTTTTCCTCGAAACGCTGAGGAAAAGATGGCGTTTTAAATTAACTGTTTTTTAAAGAGTTAATTACAATCGAGAAATGTGCAGAGCTCGACAGGTTTCGTTTGCAGAAGTAGAAGGATTTCAATTGTTTCTTAAAAAGTCAATTAAAATCGATGAGTCTGAACTTTTCAGATTTCGTTCGCAGAAGTAGAAGTCAAAATACTCTCCTTTTAATAAAAAAAAAAAAAAAACGAACAAACAAACGAACGTGGAAAAGAAACTTTCATCATCGACCAAAAGATGGCGTCCAAGCTTGAGAAATTCGCGTTGATATTACGGTGGAAAAATCGAATGCCCTCTTCAGGTTTTGTTTGCAGAAGTAAAAGTTAAAATAATTCTTTTTAATTGAAGAAAAAACCAACACACAAACGTGAAAAAGAAACTTTCATCGTCGACCAAAAGATGGCGTTCCAAACTTGAGAAATTCGCGTTGATATTGTGGTGGCCTTTTCAGGTTTCGTTTGCAAAAATAAAAGTTAAAAAACTCCTTTTTAATTGAAAAAAAAGAACAACGCAGAAATGTGAAAAAGAAATTTTCATCATCGACCAAAAGATGGCGTTCCAAATTTGAGAGATTCGCTTTGATATTCTGGTAGAAAATGAAATGGGTTTTGAATTCGGTGAAATTCTTCCTATAAATGTAATTTAAGGAATAGTAAACGATTTTCGTTACCAGCCAAGAGATGGCGCTTTATATTATAACGCATCTCTTTTGTTTTTTAAAGAGTTAATTACAAACGTAGAATATTTACAATGCCTTCAAACCCTTTCAGGTTTTGTTTGTAAAAGTAGAGCTTCAAATAATTTTTCTTAATCAAAAAAAAAAAAAAAACAATCAAGCAAACGTAGAAAAGAAAGTTTGAACATCGACCAAAAGATGGCGTTGTTAATTTGAGAAATTCTTTTTAACATTCTGGTGGAAAAAATGAAGTGGACCCGGTCTCGAAATGTAATTTAAGGAATAGTAAACGATTTCCAAGGTCAGCGCCAGAGATGGCAATTTGTATCAACGCGTATTTCAATTGTTTTTTAAAGAGTTAATTAAAATCGAAGAATTTGCAGTGCTCCTCCGGTTTCGATTGCAGAAGTATAAGTATAAAAAACGCTTTGTTGCCAAAAACAAACAAACAAACGTGGAAACGAAACTTTCATCAACGACCAAAAGATGGCGTTCCGAACTTGAGAAATTAACTTTAAGATTCTGATGGAAAAAATAAAATGGATTTTGGAATCCGGTCTCGAAAAGTAATTTAAGGAATGGTAAACAATTTCCAAGGCCATATTTTATACGGCCATATTTTATACGCGAGTATAAAATGTACTCGTGTGATTCAAATTACACGGAAATAGGAAGCGAGACCACATTGGTTGAAACGAGCGACTCTCAGCGCCATCTCTTGGCGTTTCTTGTTTCACTTTTCCGTTTACGCTTTTCGTTTCACTTTTTGGATTTTTTTGGACGACTCAACAGCTCACCCTCTCGTCGAACTAAAAGCTAAAATTAATTGGATCGTGGAAAACGGTTTGCAAAGCCATCTTTTAACTAAAAATCGAATCTTAATATTTTTTTTTTCGTAATTTTGTTTCATATTTAACGCAAGTGTAAATTATAGATATTTGCGTAATACAGTTTTCATAAAGACGAGAAGCGAGGCTGCATTTGTTAATAAAACGAGCGACTCCCAGCGCCATCTCTTGGCCGTTCCTTATACTACTTTACCATTTACGATTTTCACATTATTTTTTAGCTTTTGTTTTTATTTTTTGATTTTTATTTTTTGGATCGTGTCAAATGACGCACAGAGCCAATCAGGAAGTGAGGCTGCATTTGTTAATAAAATGAGCAACTCCCAGCGCCATCTCTTGGCCGTTTCTTATATAACTTTTACCATTTTCAGGACATGTCGGCGTCTCTTGTCATCTCAGCCGCTTCATGTTTCACTTTTCAACTTTTTTCTTCCTGAAAGTTGGATCCATTTGTTCGAAACGGTGTCATCGAATTACGCAATACGATTTCACTTGTTTTGCATCGGCGCCCGTCCCGTCTTTTTCTGAAAAAGGCCGCCAGTAATTATTACAAAACGTCGTCGACCGTAATTACTTCAAAGTCGCCACAATCCGGCGGCCGTCCGATAAAACGAAGCGGAATGAAAAAAGTAATTTGCATTAAGAAATCATCATTAAAAGAGAAAGAGAGAGAGAGAGAGAGGCGCAGTAAACACTCGCAGGTATAATTTTCAGCTAACAATAAAACCGACGTTAAATAAAATTCCGTTAAAACGCAATTACGCCGACAATGGAGATCTGTTTTTTTTTTTGGAAATTTGCTCCGCGCGCGCTTCTTTTTGTCCGACCACTGTAAAAGAATCCGAAGCGAGAATATGTCGACCAGATTTTTGGCAAACTTTGCTTCCTGTTTGGATGCGTGCGTGTGAAGAAAACGAAAAGAAAAAAAACATCTGTTTCCGTGCAGTACCGTATTAGATCGATCTCGGCCGCCTGCGATGATTACAGAGCGCAGAGTCTTAATTGCATTCAATTATCGCCTTAATATCAATTAGAATCGAGTCTCTAATTATTATATGCTCGGGTTTTGTTGCTCGCGCTTAATTTGACGACTTGAATCGAAAAACAGTTGCAGAACGCCGTGTATTAACTTCAAACGTAATTTATAGCAGTTTTTGCCTGCGTTCCATCCAGCAGGTCTGCTTACGTTCCAACAACGTAAGAGTTCGTTTCCACTTTCTAACTCACCGTCGCATCATCATCGGAAGCAAAGGAAGGCGGTGGAAACCAAAAACAAAAGAATTCCATGGACAGAATCATCTTCAGCATCTTCGTGCATTTATGAACAAACTCTTCAGAGTTGCCATCAGTCGACATAATACTTGCGACTAACTTCTTCGAAAAAAAGATTAATTCGTTTGTTTATTTTTTTTATATTTAAGGGAAGGAAATGCATCTTACATTGGCCTTTCACAGATGGCGCTCACTGTGCTAGTAATAATAGTAATAATAATATAAACGAGTGAGTGAATTGAGTTCATAAACTTATTTTTTTTAATTTGGCAACCAATTTTCAGTGTGAGTGTAAAAAATTTATTTTGTCGGTCGTTCATAGATGGCGCTCACGCTGTTACTATTAGTCATAGTCATCCCTTACATAGAACTGTCATCAACCGACGGAATCGTTTCAAAATAAACTTGAGACTAACTTTTCCCAAAAAGAACACTCTTTGTCTTTTGTTTTCAATATTTAAAAGAAAATCTTTCTTTGGCTCTTCACAGATGGCGCTGACAGTACCAGTAATACTAATAATGGTAATAGTAGCAACGTGAGTGAACTCATGAACGTGATTTTTTTAAATTTCGACAACAAAAAATAAATTTCGCGCCATTTGTGGCGTAAACGTGAAAAAATTCGTGTTGTTGCTCATTCATAGATGGCGCTTAAATTATTATTAGTCATGAAAATGAGGTTAGGGTAATATTAGCCGACGTAATCGTTTGAGAACAAATTTCCGATTAACTTTTTCGAAAGAGAACATTCCCATCGATTCGTTCATTTGTTTCTTCTTAATGCTTGCTTTAGTCCTTCACAGATGGCGTTCGCAATAGTAATAATAATAGCGGCAGTGAAGCAATGAACAATTTCGATGATGAAAAGTCAATTTTGCAGCGTTTGCAGTGTAAGTGGTAAAAGCTAGTTTTGTTGGTCGTTCATAGATGGCGCTCGTGCTCGTTAATTAAAAAATTAAAAATTAAATTTTGTCGCATTTGCGTAAAGAATTCGTTTTGCTGGTCATTCATAGATGGACGAGCGCCATCTAATTTCGACAATAAAAAATAAATTTCGCGCTATTTTTAGCGTAAACGTGAAAAAATTCGTGTTGTTGCTCATTCATAGATGGCGCTCACATTTTATTAATTATGAAAATGAGGTTAGGCTAATTTTAGTCGACGTTTGAGAACAATTTCCGATTAACTCTTTCGAAAGAGAACATTCCCATCGATTAGTTCATTTGTTTCTTCTTAATGCTTGCTTTAGTCTTTCACAGATGGCGTTCGCAATAGAAATAATAATTGCGGCAGTGAAGCAATGAGCAATTTCGACGATAAACAATCAATTTTGCGGCATTTGCTAATGTCAAAAGCTAGTTTTGTTGGTTGTTCATAGATGGCGCTCGTGCTCATCAATTAAAAAATTTAAAAATTAATTTTGCGGCATTTTCGTAAAGAATGTAAAGAATTCGTTTTGCTGGTCATTCATAGATGGACGAGCGCCATCTAATTTCGATAATAAAAAATAAAGTTCGCGCCATTTGTAGCGTAAACGTGAAAAAATTCGTGTTGTTGTTCATTCATAGATGGCGCTCAAATTATTATTAGTCATGAAAACGGGGTTAAGCCAATATTAGCCGACGTAATCGTTTGAAAACAAATTTCCGATTAGCTTTTTCAAAAGAGAACATTCCCATCGATTCATTCATTTGTTTCTTCTTAATGCTTGCTTTAGTCCTTCACAGATGGAGTTCACTATAGTAATAATAAGAGCGGCAGTGAAGCAATGAGCAATTTCAACGATAAACAATCAATTTTGCGGCATTTGCAAATGGCAAAAGCTAGTTTTGTTGGTTGTTCATAGATGGCGCTCGTGCTCAACACTCTTAATCATAAAAACTTTTACAAAAAATAACTTTCCTGTCGGTGAATACGTTTGTTTTTGGTTTTCAACATTTAAAGGAAAAGGGAAATCCTGCTTAGGCCCCTTCACAGACGGCGCTTACAATACTAGTAATAATCACAGAGAAAATGTTTCTAGGCCGCGCAGAATGAGACTAGTAAGGGCGCCAATGACTTCCAACTTTTTCAACGTGGCATTTTTGGTGCTGGACGACCGACATTGGATGTCGATTTGGACTTGCTCGTTTATTTAACCCCCCCACCCCAAATATTTTTATGTTTACAAAATACTTAAATTTCATTTCGTTTAGATTTATATGATTTTTTTGGGTTCGCTTCTTTTTTCATTTTCTGATGGCGTCTTACATAATTACGGAGCAATTCATAGTAGGTGATTTGGAGCGCCATCTCTTGTTATTCGCTGAAATTATTGCGAAAAATTCGAAAATTTTCACTGCCTTCAAATTTGCAAATTTAATTTGTTTGATTTTTAATTTCTTTTGGTGAAGTTTGATGTAATCGGTGCAATTCAGAGTAAGTGATTTTGAGTGCAGTTTTTCGTTCTACTTTGGCCACCTTTCGGACACATTTTGAATTATTTGTTTCAACTCCTGAAACACCTTGACCGTGTATGTTTTGTTTTGTTTTGTTTTGTTTCTTTTTTCTTTTCGTCATTATTCTTATGTTGCTTGCGAGTCAAAAGCGTACGCGTTTAGCAGCAATTTTCTTCTTTTTTTTTGTATTTTCGTTTCGTGGTTTGCGATTGTGCTTTTGAAATTATTACATCAGTCTTTTGTTTGAGGCAAAAAACGCATCTCCTTTGAATCTTCCGAGAAATTGATTTCGTTTCGAGGGCATCCTACGGTGGTCTAATACAGTTACTCATTGTCCGTCGCTTTTGCCCGAATATTTCACGCAAATCAAGCGGGCGCTTTCTTCTCTGATCACCGTCTCGGCTTCGGTGGTCCCTCCAAACGCTTAAACGATGACTTTCCCAAAACGGAAGAAGAAGAAGAAGAACACAATCGCAGAGAACCTGTCCCGTCCAGCCTCCTCCAAAAACACAAGGAGGAATTTCTTCCTAATTATCATCGCAGAACTGAAGGAAAAAAATCGCCGACGGCATCGGACATTATAAGATCTTGTCAGGGACGTTTGATTTATGCGCTTTTTTACACTAATTTGCCGCGTCCTGGGCCGGCCCAGGTAGAACGGGGAAGGGTTGCAGGTACGCTCCTTAAATTAACCGAAATCCAGTCTGCTTCTATTTTTCATTTTAATTGTCTTCATTAAATTTAATTCACTTAATCGAAGAACGGACCATGAGAAAGGAACGCACTCTTCAGCGGGCTTATGCTCCAAGCGGAGGAAAATTTATTTTCAGTCGTGACTGCCATCTTTGAGGGACTAAAGCAAGTTTTTTTTTTGAGCGCTATCTATGAACAACCAACAAAACTTTTTCTTACGTTCACGTTTGAAAAGATGCAAAATTTATGGTTTGTCGCTGAAATAATCCTGTGAGCGCCATCTCTGAAGGGCAAAAACACGAAATTTCTTTGAGCGCCACCTACGAGCAACCAACAACAGGATTTGCTTACATTCACATGTCAAATGGCGCAAAATTTATTTTTTGGGGACGAATTTTAAAGAAGAATCTTGTGAGCGCCATCTGTGAAGGGGTAAAACAATTTTTGTTTTTTTTAACGCCATCTATGAATGACCAACAAAAGGATATTTTACGCTTACGTTTCCAATAGCGCAAAATTTAATTTTTGTAGTCGAAATTAACAGAAATCCCGTCAGCGCCACCTGTGATAAACTAAAGCAAGATTGCATTTGTCCGTTAAACACAGAAAAAAGCAAAAACAAATGAATTAATTGATACTAATCTTCTTTCTTGAAAATGTTAAAAGCCAACAAAATGAGTTTCTTACGCTTATGCTCCAAATGGAGGAAAATTTATTCTTTATCGTCGCAAGTTAAAAAAAAAACCTGTAGCCGCCATCTGTGAAGGCCTAAAGCAAGATTTTTCGTTGAGCGCCATCTGTGAACAACCAACAAAACTCTTTTTTACGTTCACGTTTCAAATGACACAAAATCTATTGTTTGTCGCTGAAATAATCCTGTGAGCGCCATCTGTCAAGGGCTAAAGCAGAATATTTCTTTAAGCGCCATCTACGAGCAACCACCAACAGGATTTCTTTACATTCACATTTCAAATGGCGCAAAATTTATTTCTTGGGGACGAAATTTAAAGAAGAATCCTGTGAGCGCCATCTGTGAAGGGGCAAAGCAATTTCTGTTTCTTTTAGCGCCATCTATGAATGACCAATAAAAGAATAATTTACGCTGACGTTTCCAATGGTACAAAATTTAATTTTTGTAGTCGAAATTAAAATAAATCTCGTCAGCGCCACCTATGAAGAACTAAAGCAAGATTTCCATTTTCCTTTAAATATAAAACAAAAGAAAACAAATGAAAGAATTGATAGGAATCTTCTTTTTTGAAAAGGTTGATCGTAAGATACTTCTTATTATGATTAATGTCAACAGCATCAGCGCCATCTATGAGCGAAAAAAGAACACACACACGAAGAATTTTATTTTATATAAAGGCAAATTAGCTTTGACATTGAACCCACAGATGGCGCTCTAATAACGAAATTCGCGTTTCTGTTCCTCAGCCACTGTTTGCCCAATTAGCTTTCAGCCCATTCTTTTTTCGATCCTCAATTGTTTGCCAGTCTTCCGTTACCAAGTTACATAAGTTTTCAGTCAAGTTTTACTTTTCGATTCACAGATGGCGCGCTAATAACCGAGTTTGTTTTCCTGAATGTAAATGACCACATGTCATTGTGAGCTTAATTAACTTTCAGTCCTGAATTTGTTAAATTCGATCTTCAATTGTTTCTCGGTCTTTCAGTACACAAGTGACATAAGTTTTCGGACACTCTTTACATTTCGACTCACAGATGGCGCTCTAATAACGGCGTTTGTGGTCCTGATTATACGTGTCAGTGTTTGCTTAATTATCTTTCAGTGCTCAATTTTTTTGAATTCGATCTTCAACTGTTTCTCAATATGTCTTCTGTTAGATAAGTTTTCGAACAGTTTGACATTGAACTCACAGGTGGCACTCTAATAATGAAGTTCGCGTTTCTGTTCCCGAGCCACTGTTTGCCTAATTAACTTTCAGCCCATTTTTTTTTCCATCCTCGATTGTTTGTCAGTTCTCCGTTACACAAATTACATAAGTTTTCAGTTTAGATTCATAGATGGCGCTCTAATAACGGAGTTTGTTGTAAATGACTACATGTCACTGTGAGCTTAATTAACTGTCAGTCCCGAACTTGTTAAATTCGATCTTCAATTGTTTCTTGGTCTTTCAATACACAAGTGACATAAGTTTTCGGATACTCTTTACATTTCCACTCACAGATGGCGCTCTAATAACGAAGTTTGCGGTCCTGATTGTACAAGTCACTATCTTTCTTTTTCTTGAACTCGATCTTCAATTGTCTTCTATTACATGAGTTTGCGGACACTTTTTACATTTCAGCTCCGACGCTTATGTTACAAATTGACCCACAGATGGCGCCACCCTAATGATGGTGTTTTCGTCTGGTACTTGTATGTCACCGTTCGCTTGATTAACGTTCAGGCCTAATTTTCTTGAATTCGATCTTCATTTGTTTCTCGGTTTTCCGTTACCTAAGGTACGTAAGTTTTTAAATTTCAACTCCGCGATTATGTTGCAAACTGACCCCACAGATGGCGATCTGATGATGGAGTTTTCGTCTAGTACGCGTCAGCGTTCGCTCGATTAACTTTAAACTGTAATTCGTTTTTTAATTCGATCGTCAATTGTTTCTCATTCTTTCGTTGCGGAAGGTACATACATTTTCGGACTCTTTTGACATTTCAACTCCGACGTGTGTATTACTAATTGGCCCACAGATGGCACTTTAATAATAGAATTTTCGCCTAATAGGTGTCGCCGTTTGTTCCAAGCCTAATTTTTTTTTATTCGCTCGTCAGTTGTTTCTCATTCTTTCGTTGCAGAAGGTACATAAATTTTCGGACTCTTTTGACATTTCAACTTCGACGTGTGTATTACAAATTGGCCCACAGATAGCGCTCTAATAATGGGATTTTCATCTAATAGGTGTCGCCGTTCGTTCAAGGCCGAATTTTTTTTTAAATTCGATCTTCAATTGTTTCTCAGTCTTCTGTCATACAAGTTGTTTAAATGTTCGAACGTATTTTTCTGTATTTCGATATAAATCAATCTAACCCCTGTAGGTATTTGCGGATGTACGTACATACGAGGGGTGGTTCTAAAGTTTGCGACTTTCCTCGATCGTTTGAGCGAATCGGCTTCTATTTTTGGACATCTTTGGCCCAATCGTTCGTTCGCAATGGAGCAACGCGCAAAGGTATTTTTTTTTCCTCCAAACCCGAGGTTTCGTGTTGTGACGTAGGCGACCGTAAACGTGATTTATGGACCGTTCGTTCGTACACACAAACGCGATGCTCCGATGAAATATGTTCGGTAGTTGCTTGGGCCGTGTTCACGACGCGTGAACCCTGACCTCCGCCGAGTCGGTCAAGTCGGAATGGACACCGATATATTCTCACGTCCGTCGGTCGGTCCAGACAACGCACACTCCCAAAAACAACACGAAAAAAGAAAGAAATTTGGAAATCTTAACTCAGAAGTTGATATTCTGACAAGACGCAATGCGTCGTTGAGTGATCAGAAACAAAAGATTGACGCAGAGTTGACATTTGACACCATCAGATGACGTAAAGATGACGCATTTAATTGGTGAATAAAAAATTTAAAAAATTCTGTGATTGATGCGGTGATTGGGGCTTGACGGGGGAGCGACGTCACCGAGTTAATGCGGCGGGCAATTTGATTGCATCCTGTCCGGTCCTGTCCACCCACGCAGGTCCGTCCTCGGGCCCCGCGATTTTAAATTTAATCTAATAATCAGCCGAGAAATATTCATAGACCTCTAATTATAGGTGCAGCCATAGAACCGTCTATTATAAAGAAGCAAAGGCGGCCACGAAAACAGAGGAACATCGGGCAGCCTGCCATTATATTATACATGAGAGCAGCATTAAGAAGGCCGTGAAACAATGACCGACGCCCACAGAGCTAAAAAAAAAATAGAGACTTCCAACCAACTCACTCATGTTCCTTTATAAAAAATTGCAATTTTGCTAATTTCGAACTGTGCCAAGAGATGGCGCTGTGTTACAATGAATTTTTTGCATTTATTTTTCGAATCTTCCAAGTGAATGAAATACTGGCGTTTTTTCTTCAAAAAAAAAAACGAATTCAAATTACTTCCGTCGTTACTTTAAAGTGGTTTTGCCAATTCCCAGCTAAGCCAAGAGATGGCGTCGTGAAACACTGGCAGTTTCACTTTTCATTTTCTTCTTCGACATCTCTGGTGTAAATTGCGGCGTCTTCTCTAAAAATGGAAAAAAAAATTATTTTCCTTATTGTTTTAAATTGCGCTTCCGCTAATTCGAAGTTAAGCGAAGAGAGGGCGCCGTGAGTCGCCTATCCCACCAATATTTTCACTGAAACGTTTTCGTTTTTATTCTTCACCAAGTGTGACATATCTAAAATAAAAATAAAATATTTTCGGCGATATTTTGATTTGCGAGGAATTACGCTTTAGCTGATTCCAAGCTAGGCCGTAAGATGGCGCCATGGCACTCTCATCCCAACTTTTCGTTTTCGTTCTTCATCATTTTGAATTTCATTTGTAAAGTAATATTTTTTAAATTACAAGGTCTACGCTTTGGCTAATTCCGAGCTAAGTCAAGAGATGGCGCTGCGAAATACTCATTAACATTTAAACTCTAGTTCTAACATTTTTCATCGTCTCAACAAGACACTTATTTTTTTTCTAAATTTTCCTCAATACCTTAGATTCGCTATCAATACGCTTTCGCTAGTTCCTCCAAGCTGGGTCAAGAGATGGCGCTCAAAACAAATGTATCTTGGCAACACGTGTTACCAGAAAACAACTGAAAACAATAAAAAGTCACTTGTTAAAAAACGTTGAGCGTCAGAAAATCAATGACGTATCGATTTGACGAAGCTGTCGAACGGTAGCGAAACGTTAACATAACCACAACAAAATTAAATGCTGACGTTTCGTAGAAATCTAATAATGAGACAAGAGCGACGCGTTGTCATGACAACCGATAAACAAATGTTGACACGCTGATATAGCAACTAGTGTCTAAATGATGACTTATTGAAGTAACAGCTAAGAGTTAACGTGACAAAAAACAAACAAAATAAGGTCGTTGTCATGGCAACAACATTGACAACAACACAACAAATATGCTGTCGTATAATAGACACCAAATGATGACTCATTAAACTAACAACGATGTGTTAACTTGACAAGAAATAAAAATATCGGAGCGTTGTCATGGTAACACGCAATCAAATGCTAATATGTTAACATGACAACAACAAATTAAATGCTGACGTGTCATAGAAATGTAATAATTAGACAAGAGCGACGCGTTGTCATGACAACCAATAAACAAACGTTGACAGGCCGACATGACAACTAGTGACTAAATGATGACATATTGAAATAACAACTATGAGTTAACGTGACAAAAAAGTCAGCGCGTTGTCATGGCAACACGAAATAAAATATTAATACAACAACAAATAAATGCTATCGCATCGTAGGCACCAAATGATGACGAATTAAAACACAACGATGTGTTAACATGACAAAAAAAACATGTCGGGGCGTTGTCATGGTAACACGAAATTAAATGCTAACATGTTAACATGACAACAACAAACTAAATGCTGACGCGTCGTAGAATTGTAATAATGAGACAAGAGCGACGTGTTGACATGACAACCAATAAAAAAATGTTGACACGCTGACGTAAGAACCAGTGACGCATTGAAATGACAATAAAAAATCAGCGTGTTGTCATGGCAACACGAAATAAAATATTTACACGTTAACATGACAACAACAAATAAATGCTATCGCACCGTAGGCACCAAATGATGACGTAGTGTTAACATGACAACAAAAAAAACAATATCGGGGCGTTGTCATGGTAACATGTAATCAACTGCTAACATGTTAACATGACAACAAATTAAATGTTGACATACAGAAATGTAATAATGAAACAAAAGTGACATGACAACCAATCAACAAAATAACAATGATGTGCTGACATGACAGCAAACAAACAAACGATGACGTATTGAAAAACAAAAGAATAAGAATTTATGTTAACATAGTAACAAGAAACAAAGGAATTTTGTTTGAGCATTCAGTTATTCGTTACTCTACAATCAAAAACTGAATTACCTCAAACAAATGGTGGAGGCGCTGGAATTTCAAACAAACAAACAAAAATTTCTTCATCGAATTTTCGAAACAAAATCGAAACGTGGAGGTCCCTCTACTCGTTTTTCAAGGTCGATGGGAATTTGTTTGGCCACAGACGAGCGTGCCCTGGCCGAAACCGAAACAGATGAGCCCCGAAACGGTGGTGTGGGCGTGTCCGCGTTCTTATGAATGATGAACATCCTTCGCTTATTAACTTTCGAGAGAGTTTTTGGCCTTCGTTTTGGCCGTCGGGGGGGAAAATTAACGGACGCGTAATTATCCGAACTGGAAACATCAATTTCGGCCACTTTCCGAAAAAAATGCGCGTCACAGCGACCGCCGCGCCACCAACGTCATTAACAACGCATCGGATGATAAGGATCGGCAGGGCCGGCTTTAATTCGCCGCGCTTCCGTTTATGGCCTCGAACGTATTACCGAAGTGATAATGTAATTCATAGTCGAAAGAGTTACGACGTCGAAGATGATTGACTTTCTCACGTAACTCTTAAGTGCCTTCTTGAGTTAAGGGCCGTCAGGTTCAAGAAAAATAAAAACAAACGAGCGTGATTTCATTTGTGAAATTGGTCCTCGTAACTCAACGCGTTGTTTCAATCGACACAAATATCAAGTTGGGGCAAAATAAATTCCAACGTCGGCAAACAGATGGCGCTATAAACTCGAGGAATTTCCCGAAACACTTGCGTTCTGCAGTGGTGTTGATGGAAGTCGTCACGAATTGAATCCCAGAAGAACGTTGCCTGTCGAGGTTAACAATGTGCTTTAATTGTGGCGGTAAGAAGCTTTCATTTTTGAACGAAAGATGGCGCTCATTTGAAGACGACAACTCCTTCTCTCTCTCTCCCGAAATAAGAATAAAACTACAGCCAAAAAATACGTCCCAGATAGTCAGATGGCATTATAAACACTTAAGTTCCGCTATGATGAAACTCATTCTTCAACCGACCGAGAGATGGCGCTTTAAACATTAAAACTTAAAGAAGAGTTCAAAGAAAGTTCAGAACAAAATCGGCGAATTTGAATCTGAAAAAGAACGCTGCCTTCCGGTACTAGCATTACTACTTAAATATGGCGGAAGTTTCGATTTCCCACGAAAGATGGCGCGTTTGAAAAAAAATTGGTGATTTCTCTAAAGCTGTTACGTAAAATTGATTTTTTGTGCCTTGGCGAAATTCTTTACCTCACTCTCTATCTCTCACGAAATAAAAATCGAGTTGTGGTAAGATAAATTCCATCGCGGACAGATAGAAGGCGCCACGAACTCGAGAACTCAACTAAAGATGGCGTGCTTAAAAGAACGTGACTTTTTTTTTAAACAACAAAGTAGATTGATTCTGTGTTACGCTTGGCAATATTCTCTCTCTCACTCTCTAGCTCTTTCGAAATAAAGATCGAGTTGTGATAAAATAAATTCCATCGCCGACAGTAGAAGGCGCCACGAACTCGAAAACTTAACGAAAGTTTTTTTTTTTTTAAACAAAGTTGATTGTTTCTTTGTTACGCTTGGCGATATTCTCTCTCTCACTCTCTATCTTTCTCGAAATAAAAATCGAGTTGTGGTAAGATAAATTCCGTCGCCGAACTGGTGGCGCCAGGAACTTGAGAACTCAACGAAAAAAAAATTTTTTTAAACACCAAAGTCGATTGTTACGTCTTAGCGATATTCTCTCTCTCACTCTCTATCGCTTTCGAAATAAATTTCGAGTTGTGGTAAGATAAATTTCACCGCCGACAGATAGATGGCGCCACGAACTCGAGAACTCAACGAAAATTTTTGTTTTTAGAACAACAAAGTTGAGTGATTCTTTGCTGCGCTTGGCGATATTCTCTCTCTCACTCTATATCTCTTTTGAAATAAATTTCAAGTTGTGGTAAGATAAATTCCATCGCCGCCAGATAGATGGCACCACGAACCGTTTTTTTTTTTAAGAACAAAGTTGATTGATTCTTTGTGACGCTTGGCGATGTTCTTTCTCTTTCACTCTCTATCACCCCCGAAATAAAAATCGAGTTGTGGTAAGATAAATTCCATCGCTGACGAGTAGATGGCGCCACGTACTCGAGAACTCAACGAAAATTTTTTTCCATCTTGCGTAAACCACCGCAAATCACAATGGCGCTTGCGTTTCAAAATGCATCGAAAACGTCGACAGATCGAAAACAGCTTGTTCCTTAGCGTTGAATTGAATTTTAGGAGCACCATCTAGTGTCAACCAAGAAAATAACTTTACCACCCGACGTCAATTTTAAGACGTTTTATTGAAAGCGGAAAGCTCTAAAGGCAGACGATCTGGATTTGATTGATTATGACTGCCTCCACGTGTCAAATCTGTGAGTCTCCTACTGGGTTAGGTTTTCAAGCGCCATCTTACGTGAAACGGAGAAAATTTCTTTGCCACTTCATTCTGAAGCGCCTTACAGAAACTGAAGAACTACTTTAAAATCAGTTCCGGACTTGTTCAGTCCTGTCTGCTTCCACGTTTCAAATTCGCGAGTATTCTACTGGGTTTCCAATCACTTTTCGAACGCCATCTTACGTGAAATACCAAAAATTTCTTTGCCTCTTCGTTTCAGAACGCATTACTCCGGAGTTGGGAAGCTTTAAAAAAAGTTGCGGACTTGATTAGTCCTGTTGACTTCCACGAGCCATATTTCTTGTGATTTTCACACACGTTTCAAGCGCCATCTTACGTCAAACGCGGACAATTTCTTTGCCTCCTCCTTCTAAAACGTATTACTGAAGTCGAGAAGCTTTAGAAGCAGTTCCGGACTTGATTAGTCCTGTCGACTTCTACGGGCCATATTCTCGCGTATTCTACTGGATTTTCAATCACATTTCCAGCGCCATCTTATGGCGTACGCGTAAATTTCTTTTGTGTCGCCTCATCTGAAACGAGTTACCGAAGCTGAGAAGCTTTAACAGGAGTTTGGTCCTGTCTGCTTCTACGAGGTATTTCCTTGAGGATCCTACTGGGTTTTCAATCACATTTCAAGCGCCATCTTACGTCGTACACAGAAAATTTCTTTGCCAAACTTCGTTTTAAAACGTATTACTGAAGCTGAGAAGCTTTAAAAGCATTTCCGAACTTGCTTAGTCCTGTTTACTTCTACAAGTCTTGATCTTCAACATCCTATAAGGTTTTCTAATCACGTTTCAAGCGCCATCTCGCGTCAAACGCGAAAAGTTTTTTGCCAACTTGTTTTAAAACGTATTACTGAAGTAGACAGGTATCAAGAGCAGAGTAGGACTGACTCCTTCCTTTTCGTTTGGGTCTTCAATCGCATTGGAAGCACCATTTCACGTCAACCAAACAATATATTTCTAACGCCATCTTACGTCAAATGCCAGAAATTTCTTTGGTTATTTGTTTCAAACCGTAATACGGGAATTGGGAAGCTTTAAGAAAAGTTCCAGACTTGATCAGTCCTGTCGACTTCTACGAACCATACTTTTGTATATCCCAGAGGATTTTCAAACACATTTCAAGCGCCATCGTACGTCAAACCTGGACAATTTATTTGCCTTCTCCTTCCAAAACGTATTACTGAAGTTGAGAAGCTTCAAAAGGACTTGATTAATCCCGTTGACTTCCACGAGGCATATTCTTGTGACTCCTACTGGGTTTCCAATCATATTTTCAGCGCCATCTTACGCCATACGCGTAAATTTCTTTTGTGTCGCTTCATCTGAAACGAGTTACTGAAGCTTGGAAGCGTTTTAACGGCAATTCCGGACTTATTTGAGCCTGTCTACTTTTACAAGCCATTTTCTTAAGAATTCTACAGAGTTTTCAATCGTATTTCAAGCGCCATCTTACGTTAAATGGAGAAACTTTATTTGCCGCTTCATTTTAAAACATACCTGAGAAGTTTTAAAGCGTTTCGGACTTGTCCGGTCACGACTTATTCCACTTGTGAAATTTGCGAATATTCCTCTGGGTTTTCAAACATATTTCAAGCGCCATCTTACGTCAAACAGATAAAATTCTTTCATTTTAAAACGTGTTACTGAACCTGAGAAGCTTTAAAGCGTTTCGGACTTGTCCGGTCACAACTTCTTCACTTGTGAAATAACGCGAATAATCCACTGGGTTTTCAATCATATTTCGAGCGCCATCTTACGTCAAACGAAGAAAACGTCTTTGCCACTTCATTTTAACACGTATTATTGAAGCTGAGAGGCCTTGAAAGCGTTTCCGGACTTGTTTAGTCCTGTTTACTCTACAAGCCATATTCCTCGTTATCCTATTCGGTTTTCAATCACGTTTCAAGCGCCATCTAGCGTCAAACTCAGACAATTTCTTCGCCAACCTTGTTTCAAAACGTATTGCCGAGGTTGAGAGACTTCTAAAGCAGAACAGGACTGTCGTCTTCTACGAGTCACATTTGTCAGTTTTCGTTTGGGATGTCAATCGCATTTTAAGCGCCATCTCATGTCGGTCAAGGAAATTTCTTTGCCGCGTCGTCTTTTAAATCGTTTTACCGAACTGGAAAGCTCGAAATGCAGATCCAGACTCGATTAGTTCTGTCTACTTTCGCGTGTCTTATTTGCGAGTATCCTGTTCGGTTTTCAATCACTTCTTAAGCGCCATCTTACGTCAAACACAGAAAATGTTTTCGCCACGTTGTCTCAAAACATTATACCCATTGAAGATGGGAAGCTTTAAGAGCTTGATTAATCCTGTCTACTTTTACAAGCCATATTCTACCGATGGTGTTATCGATCACATTTCAAGCGCCATCTAACGTCAAACGCACAAATGTTTTCGCCGCTTTGTTTTGAAATTTGTTACTGAAGCTTTAAAGCTTGATGAGCCCTGTCTCCTTTCGCGAGTCATTTCCGTCAGTGTCCTATTGGATTTCCAATCGTTTTGGAAGCGCCATCTTACATCAAACATAGAAATTGCTTTGCCACCTCATAAGTATCCATCAAAAAGAAAAGGAGAGCGGAACTTGATTAGTCCACGTAAACAAACTCGTCAAGTTCGTGGATGACCTTTCAGACACTCAAAATTACATTTTAAGCGCCATCTTTCGCCAGGAAATAGAAATTTCTTTGACACCTAACATTTCAAAATTAGTACTGAAGAGTTTTTATTTTCGGAGGGCGGGGGGCTTACATCTGGAGACAATGTACTAACGATCACCAGTTCCATCGAAACAAATGAAATTCGATGAAACTATGGTTTTGGACAAAACGAAAAGATTTTTGGTTGAAAATAAACTATTTTTTGAGCAAATGTCTTTCGATCAAGTGTTTTTCGAACAAGTCTTGAAAGTAGAAGATAAAGAAGGATGAAATTGCAACTGTATTAAGTCTAAAGATTCCACGGCCAAGAGATGGCGCTGATGAAACTTCTTTTCCTCGCCGATGACAGCCGGAGATAATTAACGCTGTCGTTCGGACTTCACAATATTTAAAAACCGAATGAATCGAAGACGGCGGCGGCGGTGGCGGCAATATACATTCGAAGCTCCAGGTTCGAAGTGTTTAGATGAGGAGATTGATACGAGGGCCCACAGCGCATTAAAAACGGAATAACACGGCTTTTGTCGGCTGAGAGCAGGTACTTCGCACTCCCGCCGAGATGTTGATAGATTGATTTGTTTTTGTTTTTATTGCGCGCGCCCCCCGCGCCGCCGCCCCGAAATTTTCCCGGCGATTTCGACGCGCGGGCGTTTCGCGCCCCGACCTCGCGTCGAAATCTCCGGCGTTTTTCGCAATTTCTTCAGGCGAAGGACGAAAAGGAAACGCTAGACGGGGCGGGGCGCCTCTTGTTCCGTGAAAGGCGCCCCGCTGAGTTAATGGCGCCCTCTAGGTCTCGGACCTCGCCGAAACAGAGGTTCACGACGGGGTGTCCCCGTACGGTCAACGGAGGGGCCCTCCTCGTGTCGACAACAAAGCAAACGGAGAATCACCTACAGGCGAACGCTCGCATTACGCACGGCATTTGTTTTGTTACGGTCGATTCGAGAACCAAAGCCGATTTACGCATTTCGAAAGTTTACAAAATAAAAATCCGAATTAAATAAATTCCCGAAATACTTTTTGGTTGCGCCCAGTTTTACACAAACGTATAATTTCACTCACGGACGTTTCAATTAGAAGAACGATCAGGTGTTCTTCGAGGGGGGGAAAGCCCCGCGGTAATTCCGTACCATTTTCGACACCTTTCGGTTTCCGTGACGCAAAAGCAAACAAACGCTATCGCTGCGGGGTGACCGCGCGCGCGAACCTATAATAAAGGTGGATACACCCCAAAATCCTAAAGACGGTGATTAGCCGAAAGGTACCCGGCAATTAGCCCCGAGGGCCCCCATTTTTCCCGCCGAGGTTTCGCTTGCGTGCTCGGGCACACACACACACGTGCGAAAGAAAGCCCCCGGCTTTCCGCATGCAAACGACACGGGGGACTTAGGAGGCAAATCCGGCTTTGCCATCTAACCTCCCGCCCCCCCTCGCCGCCACCTCCTGTCCCCCCGGAAGCAAAGCCACCTTCGAGAGATAAATGAAATCACAACGCCGGCGGAATTTTAAATAATAATCGCACAACGTCTCCCCTGAATGCCCCAAAACAAAAACGCAATACATGAGAGGGGGGAGGGGTTGGAGATGATGGGGTGATGATTGAGTTTCGCTTATAGGAAGGAAGAACCCTAATCTATATATGCATTTTATTCGCAAACAAAAATAAACTACAAGCGACTTGTATGTATAAATTTTTTTGGATTTCCTGCGTCATTAGGGGGGGGGGAGGCGAAAGTGAACTCAATTTGCCAAAAAGGAGCTATGCACGAGAAATTCGAAAAAACTGCTTTATTTTTAAATAAATTTAAAAAAAACTGAACATACAGGACGGCCTTAAATATATTGCAAAAGATTTCCGAAATCAAATGGGGGCGCTAAGATAAAAAATCTTGGGTGACGGATAAAGCTCTGCATTCCTCCAGGCGTTGCATTTACAAAAAAAAAAACAAAAGAAAAATGTGCGCCAATAAAAAATTTTACAGGTTATACGGAATGTCTGAGAAATTCGTAATCGAAAATGGACCTCATTTGTTGATGATTGGGGCTCAAAAAAATGCAATCCCACAGTTTGCCAATACACGGAAAAAAGTGACGTCGGTGATGTTTCGTTTAATGTCCGCCATCTGCGATATACAGTCTGGTCAAATAATTGCGTAACGACTTCCGGATTCACTGGATCCGTCTTGTCCCACGCCAACGGTAATTGGGGCTCAAAACGATGCGTTTCATGCAAAAACAAAAAGAAATTGAGCGACGTCAATATCCCCCCACATACAGGGTGTCTTGAAATTTAGGCAAAAAAACTTTCGAATTCAACTTGAATTGAGTTTCCTCGTGGGTCCATGAGGCGTGACGCTGGGGACTTAAAAAAAACTGTAATCTCCAGTTCGTTTATAACAAAAAAAAAACAAAAATTTAAGATATACAGGGTGTCCAAATATTTCCGTCGTGGCTTCCGGAAACAAGCGTCCACCTCGTCTTGTAGCGACGATGGTAATTAAGAATCAAAACTGCGTTTCGTTTATAAGCGAAAGGCAACTTCATTCGACTTTATCGTCTCATATACAGGGTGTCTCAAAAGGACATCGAAATCAATTTGTACTGAGCGTCCTCGGTCATGATGAAGGTCGACTGCGTTCAAAGAACTTCAATCTCCAGTTCGTCTATTGACAAGAAAACCGCATTTTATATAACATACATCATCCAAGATGTACAGGGTGTCCAAATATAACGTGATGTCCATCGGAAACAATCGTTAGCAACTCGTTCACCGACCAATGAATGGTAATTGAGAATCAAAGCTGCGTCACACTCATAAGCAAACAAATAACTTAATTCCACTTTAGTGTCTCACTTCAAAAGTGACTCCAACCAATCCTACAGTATTATTTACTAAACAAAAGACGACCGACATCGATCTCAGCTTTGCACTTTCCTCTATCAGAATGGAAATATGGCGACCAAAAGAGTGATTCGAAGAAGATTTCAGTCACTACTCAGGCATTAAACAAAAGAAAATCAGCCCTGCACTTGTTTCCCCAAAACGAATTTCGAAAAAAGGAATGACCAACCAATGGCGACTTAGCACTTAAAGAAAAGATCGTCATAAGCTTCGCATTGTCTTTGTCCAAGACAACAACGGAGAAAACGGTGATAATCAAAAGAATGTTTCAAAAGTGACTCCAACCAATCCTATAGGATTATCTACTAAACAAAAGACGACCAACGTCGATCTCAGCTTTGCACTTTCTTTTATCATAATGGAAATATGACGACAAAACAGTGATTCGAAAAAGACTTCAGCTACTATAAGCACAGCATTACTCAGACATTAAACAAAAGAAAATCAGTCCTGTACTTGTTCTCCCCGAAACGGATTTGGTAAAAAGGAATGACTTCAACCAATAGCGACTTAGCATTTAAACAAAAGATGATCATTAGCTTCGCACTTTCTTTGTCCAAGACAAGAAAGGTGAAAAAAATGATCAATCAAAAGATTGTTTGTTTCAAAACTGACTCCAACCAATAGCATCCCATAGGATTAGTTACTGAACAAAAGACGACTAAGATCGATTTCAGCCTTGCGCTTTCTTTTACCAAAACTGAAGTGGAAAAAGAAAACGGATTGACGAGATAAAAAGCAGCAACAAAAGAATACTCAATAGAAGAGAACACTAGAACAAAAGAAGGTGAGTTTCTTTGAATAGACGAAGAAGGCACCTTTTGTTTTTTGATTTGGTTTTTGTTTGTTTACTCATTCCCAGACTTAAACCGAGACGAATTCGAAGGTCGTTCAAATACGAATTCGTTCGAGGTGTTAATGAAAACGCGCAAAAACAAGGAAAAAAAGCAACACACAAAAGGGAGTAGGTGTCGAATAAGAAAGACGCTGGAAAATGTCGGATTCCGCTGAAAAACGAAAGAGTCGGAGGCGCGCTGCGGTGCGTCGCCATGGCGACGACCCAAGCGGGTTGCCCGGTTACAGGGATGAAGGATAATAGTGTCGCCGGGGATGGGGGTGAGCGGCGAATAAGTGAAAATGTGTAAGACGCGAAATTGAAATTTTATGCGCGACGTTCGCGTATAAAATCGAAGCCGGGAATGGGTTAGCTCATCGATCCGAGTCGATAGGTTAGGGGCAGATTGAGGCTGCACGTAACTATCAGCGTTGATGATAATTAAAAAGTTTACAAAAATCAAAATATCTCAATAATTACATTCAAAAAAGCAAAAAAAAAACAAACGACGATCTAGTAATTGAAGCAAAAGAGTGACATCATAGTCTTTCATATTCTGCTGCACGGATGCTAAATTGGAAACAAAAGACACACGAAAGACAGAAAATAAAAAGAGAAACAAAAGACGATCAATAACATCCGAAGCCAAGTTTCAGTGAAGTAGAACGGAAAACGAGGTGGTGATTTCTTCAACTTTGAAAAAATAAAGTGCGAAAACAGAAGGAGGAAAAACAAAAGACAATCTCACTCACTTCGAAAAAAAAAACAAAAAAAAATAATAAAAAACAAAAGGCGATTTCCCAACACCATAAAAGCCCCTATCAAAATCACGAAAAATAAAACATCAGCACTGGATATTAAAAAGAGGAAAAAGAAAACAAAAAAAAACACGATAACTTTACTCAAAAAACAGATTAGAATCAGAAAAAAGAAAACCTAATTTTGAAAAAAAAAAGACGAACGATACCACATTCTGCTGTGAAAGTCCAAAACAAAACAGATACGGAAAGCAGAGCAAGAAATAAAAGACGATCACCAGCATTAAAAGTACATTTTATTAAAAGCAGGACAGAAAACAAACAGATGACTTCTTCAGTAACAACAACAAAAAGCAAGAGACAAGAAAAACAAAAGGCAATTTCATTGACATCAAAAATAAAAATAAAAACAAAAGATATTCAAAAGCAGACATCAAAAGAATTTAAAAGCACAATTCAAAAGCCGATATTAGCAGTTGAGTTGTTTCTTTTTAATGTCTAGCGTTGATCTATGGATGTCAAAAAGCTTTTAGGTTCTTTTGCCCTTTTGACGTCTGCTTTTGAGTATCTTGTTTTTATTTTCTTTAGTATTCACTTTCTATAAAATAAAAGAAAAAGAAAAAAGCGCCTAATATCGAAAGAAAAAGACGAAAAAAGAACAAATGACGTAAAAGGCGACACTTCAAGGTCTTTTGGTTTCTGCTGCGCAGATTCTCAATTTATCAACAACGCGGACACGAAAGACCGAACAAGAAACAAAAGGCGATCGCTGACTTGACGTCAAAAGAGCAAAAGAATTTAAAAGCACCATTCAAAAGTAGGTATTAGTAGCTTTTGAGTTGCTTCTTTTTAATGTCTAGCGTTGATGTGTTGATGTCAAAAGCTTATAAGTTCTTTTGCCCTTTTGATGTCTTCTTTTGGGTATCTTTTGTTTTTATTATTTTTTTTTAATATTCATTTTCTACAAAATAAAAGAAAAAGAAAAAAAGCGACTAATATCGAAAGAAAAAGACGAAAAAAGAACAAATGACGTAAAAGGCGACACTTCAAGGTCTTTTGGTTTTTCCACCGTACAAGAAATAAAAGGCGATCGCTAACGTGAAAAGTCATTTTAATAAAAACATAACAGAAAACAAGAGACGACTTCTTCAACAACAATAGTAAAGGCAGAAAACAAAAAAAGTCAATAACACTAACAACATAAATAAATGTGAAAAATAAATACATAAAAAATAAAAACAAAAGACGATCTCTTTAAACACCGAAATGAATCTCGAAGCTTTTTAACGTTTAAACATCAACGCTAGACATTAAAGAAAATTCAAAAGCAAATAATAAAATCAAAAGAAACAAAACGCCTGACATGAAAAAAAAAAGACGAACAATAAAACAACAGACGTAAATGACGACAGTTTTCGAAACGTGGAAACAAAATCGAAAAAAACGAAACAAAACACGATTACTAACATCAAAAATATATTTTGATAACTAACGAAAAGATGATGTCTTCAACAACAATACTGAAAACAGAAAGAAAAAACAAAAAACAATCTCATTAACATCGAAAATATATGTGTGAGAAAGAAATAAAACAAAAGATGATCTCTTTAAAACCATAAAAGCAGAAATCAAAAGCGCAAAATATTTAAAAAGCTTTTCAACATCGAAGCATCATCGCTAAACATTAAAAAAAAAGAAAATTCAAAAGCGGATATTAACATCGGAAAAAAAGAAAACAAAAGGCGATCAAAAATTGCAAAAAAAATATGATCAGGTGCGCGACTCTCAAAAGCATATTTGTTGAGAGTCTTGAACATTATTCAGAGTCTTGTCCCGTTCATTTTCTCTATGACCATGAATGACTTAATAAAATCGATGCTCAACAATGTTCATTATCCAGGTGGTCCTCAAAAGTATCTTTTGCTTCATTGTTGACAGTTTTGAACATTGTTCAGAGTCTCTTTAAGAAGATTAATGAACTTAACGTTAATGCTCAACAATGTTCGTTACGTAGGTTATTGTTCAGTCACTTGAACCTCGATCAGTATCTTGTCCCGTTCACTATTTTTTTCAGAAAATTTTAAGAACTTCCTTAACTCATGTCTGTACCCAACAGTGTTCGTTATACAGATTGTGACTCTCAAAAACATCTTTCGTCTCATTGTTCAGTCTTGTCCCGTTCATTTTTTGGAATATCTTTAAGAACGTCAAAAAAATTTAACGACAATGCTCAATGTCAGTGTTGGTTATTCATGTGAGTGAGTCTTAAAAACATCTGTCCTCTCACTGTTCGAAGCCTTGAACATTGTTCAAAGTCTGTCCCGTTCATTTCTTCGGAAAATCTTTGAGAACGTTAATTAATTCACTCCAATACTCAATAATGTTCATCATACATGTGAATGACGATTGTTGTGGGCCCTCTTTCTCTCATTGTTCAAATTCTTGAACATTGCTCAGAGTCTTGTACCGTTCATTTCTTCTTTCTAGAAAATCTTTAAGAACTTTAACTCATTTAACAATTGCGCGAAGATTGTGATTGTACGAAACATATTTAGAGTCTTGTCCCGTTCATGTCCTGGAATATCTTTGAAAACATTAATGAATTAACGTCAATGCTCAACTCAGGTTCATTGTCTAAGTAAGTGATTCTCGACAGTATGTTTTATCTCATTATTCATAACCTTGAACGTTGTTTAGAGTTCTGTCGCGTTCATTTTTGTAAATTTTTAAAAAAATATTAATGATTCAATGTCATTACTTAACAATGTTCATTACCAAGGTGAGTGAATGGCTCTCCAAAGTACCTTTTTTCTCATTATTCAGAGTTCTGAACATTGTTCGGATTCTTGTCCCGTTAATTTTGTTTTGGATGATCTTCAAAAACACTAATGAATTCACGCCAATACTAGATAATATTTATCATCCAGCCTCACGATCTTTTGTTTCATTGTTCAGAGCCTTGAGCATTGTTCTAAGTTTCTAAGTCTTGTCCCGTTCATTTTTTTAAGAGTCTTTAACAAAGGATCTTTCATTTCGTAGCCAATCTTTTCTCTGGTAGGTCATTCTGAAGCTTATAAGAACATCAATGCTGCTCAGGATTTTATCCCGTTAGACTTTCTGACCTACAGGTGCTTTTATGAATATTGTTAGTTTAACAGTAACTCTCAACGATGTTCCTGGAAGAGTTGAGTGAAGAACGTTCGTTAATTTCGCTGCCAAATAGCTTGTCCCGTTGTTCTCCTTGGAAGATGATGATGTAGTCATTTAAAACATTGAGGCTCCTATGACAGCTCTGAACATTATTCGGAATCTTGTCCCAGTCTTTTTGAGGTGAACTACAAAGTCATCTTCCAAGGAGCTTGTAAGACGATGACGTAGCCTTTAAGAACTATGACAACTCTGAGCTTTGTTCAGAATCTTGTCCCAGTCTGTTTTTTTTTGAGGTGAACTACAAAGTCATCTTCCAAGGAGCTTATATGACGATGACATAGCCTTTAAGAACTATGACAGCTCTGAGCATTGTTCAGAATCTTGTCCTAATCTTTTTTTTTTCGAAATGAACTCATTAACTACAAAGTCGCATTCCAAGAAGCTTGTAAGACGATGATGGAGCCCTTAAGAACATTGAAGCTCTTATGACAGCTCTGAACATTGTTCGGAATCTTGTCCCAGTCTGTTTTCTTTTGAGGTGAACTACAAAGTCACCTTCCAAGGAGCTTGTATGACGATGACGTAGCCTTTAAGAACTATGACACCTCTGAGCATTGTTCAGAATCTTGTCCTAATCTTTTTTTTTCGAGATGAACTCATTAACTACAAAGTCGCATTCCAAGAAGCTTGTAAGACGATGATGGAGCCCTTAAGAACATTGAAGCTCTTATGACAGCTCTGAACATTGTTGGGAATCTTGTCCCAGTCTGTTTTTTTTTTTAGGTGAACTCATTGACTACGAAGTTACCTTGTAAGAGCATTGCTGATGTAACGATAGACTCAACACTGTTTACTGCGCGATCTTTATCTGTAAGAGCATTGGAAGCCTGATGACGTCAGCTGTTACTATTGTTCGAAATCTAACAAATTTTTTTTTTGGTGGAAAATTTATACATGACTGATTTACAAAAGCTCAGAGATAAGGTTATGTTCGTATAACGTCAATCACATCTCATATTATCCACAGAACCTGAATTATACAGGATGTCCAAATATGAATGTACCGGAATCAGTTAACAATGAATGGCTCGTTTGTCGATAAAGATCGAAGGACTTTGATTTGGGATCAAATGAAGATGTGTGTACATCCTGTATATGTTTTTTAACGTCTCGTGGAAATGATGAAATTCGCCACGACGACACCTGCAAGAATTCCGGATAATGTCACGCGAATTTAGCGCCATTAAGTCGCCAAATGAGTTTCATTTCGCATTCATCAGGCGCGTAATAACCTCGCGTCCAGATGGCGCGCATACGTCCAAAAGAAAACAGATGAAATCGGCCGTTAAATTAACGCCCGGCGATTCGTAAATATTTAGTTTCGGTGACGTCAGCGCGCGCGGCCGCGTTTTCTCGAATTTTTCTGCGCCGCGAATTTTCCGGATATGAGGTCTGCTGGGACAGGAGATTAAAACGGAAGCGGGCGTCCGTCCGGGCCGGGCGGACGCTTCCTTTTTCCCCTGGCGGCGGGAAATCTCGGAGAAAGGGGTTTTTCTCGGCGCACGCACCGGCGTGTTTCATCACCATCGTATCATCATCATCATCATAATCATCGCCTTGATGAAGATAATTGCGTAACGGCCAATTTAAAACAGATTAGCGTCAGGCACGTCAAATTAATACGAACGCGGAGGTTGTTACTCCGCAACGAGAATTTCCACGTTAATTTTCTTCCTGCGAAAAGAAATCGTTACGGTGCATGCACTGTGCGTTAATCAGGACCTGATTAATGCGATTTTTGAGCGCGCACCATACGCAGTTATTATAACATAAATCAGAGCCTGACCGACACATGCTTCGATTGTTTTCATTTCGAATTTCACGTCCGGGCAGAAATTTAATTCAATTGTTGCTAAAATTTGTTCCGCTCCCCGGTAATAACCAAAGCCGACTTGCAATTGCTTCTTCAAGAAAAAGAGAAAAATCCTTTCTCTCTTTCTTCAAACAAAAAAAATGATCTCAAATTTTCCGAAGCGGATCGCAATAAGACGAACAGGACCTGACTAGCGACGTAATTTTTGGGACCCAATTCACCATCGAGCTTCTGTTTAAGAAAAAGGAAAACGTTTCTTTGGAAATTAGAAAATTTTCAAACTTCAATCGAGACAGCATCAAAAGAGGTAAATATCAAGACCGGATCGATGCTATTTTTGAATTCAGTAGACCTTCAGTTGTCTGTGAATAGAAAGCGCCTTCATCTCGAGAAACGTTGGTTTCATTAAATATATGAAACGCGCGGGAACAGAACAAAAGAGAAAATTAATCAAGATTCTTCATTTGTTTCTTTGAATTGTAGTCGAGAAGTGTAAGTAGTTAGAAACGAAAATCGAACTGCAAATAGAAAATGCTCCAAGAATTGAACCGGAACTTAGATAATCGTAACGGAACAGATCAGAGCCGGACTAACGCAGATCTTTGACTGTTCGTCCCGACTAAGCCGTCAATTGTTTTCGGTTTTGAGAAAAATGCGGAGGAGTGTTGTGAGACTCTGCGTGTTTGTGTTTCCTTTTGGGAAAGGAAAAAATATTGATGGTCGTCTTTCAGAATCGACTGTCTTTTGTTTTCTTTTAAATGCCGTTTTTAAATGTTGACAATTGTTTTAACAAATAAAAAAAATTACATATTGTGAGAAAGTCTGCGTGTTTGTGTTTTCTTTTAGCAAAGGAAAAAAGATTCGAGGTTGTCTTTCAGAATCGACTTTTATTTTCTTTTAAAAGTTGTTTTTAGATGTTGACATTGGATTTTCTATCAACTAAAAAAAAAAAAAAACAAAGTAACAAACAAAACACAATCGATTTTAGAACTGAATTTCTTTTTACTATCCCCTGGCGAAAAAGAAAGAAGAAAATAAAAAAGAGGTCGCCCTTTTTTGCAAGAGGACTTCCGATTCTATTTTGGAAAAGATAAGAAAACTGAATCCTATCTTTCAGAATCAATCGTCTTTTGTTTCCTTTGTTGCCTTTCGTCGAGAAATTGAAAAATAGAAAAACTGATAAGAAGAACAGCATCGATTGTCTTCTTTTAAAGATAAAATACAAAGACTCTTTTAAATGTCGCGTCGAAATTTGCTGCGAAATAGATCGTCTTTTGTTTTCTCTCTTGCCTCTTTTCGATGAAAAATAAAAAAAGAAGACAAACCGACAGAAACAAAGGAAGACCAAAGTTATCGAGTTTCGTCTTCTTCACTAAAAACTAGGAACGACTTTTGACTGCTTTTTTTTCGTCGAGGAAATTTCGACGATTGAAATTCGCTGTGAAGTAAATCGTCTTTTGTTTTCTTTGTTGCCTTTCGTTGAGAAATTGAAAAGTTGAAAAACTGATACGAAGAACAGCATCGATTGTCTTCTATTAAAAACAAAACATAAAGATTCTTTTAAATGTCTCGTCGAAATTTGCTGCGAAATAGATCGTCTTTTGTTTCCTCTGTTACCTCTTTCCGATGAAAAATAGAAAAAGAAGAGAAATCGAAAGAAACAAGGGAAGACCTAGGTCATCAAGTTTCGTTTTCTTCATGAACAACGAGAAACGAACTTTTGACTGTTTTTCTTTTTCATTGAGGGAATTACAGCGATTGAAATTCGTTGTGAAATCGGTCGTCTTCTGTTTTTCTTTTCGATGTCTTCTTTTATTTTTCTTCTTCGCCTTTTTCGATAAAAAGAAAAGAAAAGCTTTTGATCAGATTTCGATTATGAAAGTTGCCTTTCTTCATTAAAAAAATTACAGCTGTTGTTGTGAAGACTTTTCTCTTCCTTCTCGATGTCTTTTGTTTTTCTTCTGTCTTTTTCGATGAAAAATCAAAAACAAAAGATAAACTTTTGATCTTGATTTTGAAGGCCGCCTTTCTTCTTTAAAAGAATTATAGCGATTGTTGTGAAATCGATCGCCTTTTGTCTTAATTTTCGATGTCTTTTGTTTTTTATTTTTGGTTTTTTTTTGATGAAAAACCAAAAACAAAAGAGAAACTTTTGATTAGATTTTGATTTTGAGCGTCGCCTTTTTTCATAAAAGAATTATAGCGATTGTTGTGGAGTCGATCGCCTTTTGTTTTTCTTTTCGATGTCTTTTGTTTTTCTTCTCTGTCTTTTTCGATGAAAAAAAGAGAAACTTTTCATCAGATTTCAATTTTGAGGGCCGCCTTTCTTCTTTAAAAGAATTATAGCGATTGTTGTGAAGTCGATCGCCTTTTGTTTTTCTTTTCGATGTCTTTTGTTTTTCTTCTCTGTCTTTTTCGATGAAAAAAAGAGAAACTTTTCATCAGATTTCAATTTTGAGGGTCGCCTTTCTTCTTTAAAAGAAGAAGAAAGCCGATCAATTCAAGGATCCCTTCTGGAACAGACCACTTTTTGTTTTTTGTTTTTCTTTCGTTACCTTATGCATATCCGATTTAAATTCAAAGTCAATCGAGTTTGCAATTTTCTTGCGTCGAAAAAACGAAAAGAAGAAAATTGAAGATTCTCTTCTTGAATCGATCGATTTTTGTTTCCTGCTTTCTTGCTTGCTGCACATCCGATCGTTACTCTTTTTTTATATTTGACGAAGAAGGAAAACAAAAGCCGATGTCTTCTGGAACAGATCGTCGTTTGTTTTTTGTTTTTCTTTCGTCACCTGGTGCATATCCGATCATCCTTTTTTTTTACTTAAAAAGAAATTAAAAGTCGATCGAGTTGGCAACTTTTTTGCGGAGAAAAAAAAAGAAAATTGAAGGTTCTCCTCTAGAATCGATGGTGCTTTGTTTCCTTCCTTATTGTTTGTTGGACAACATCTGGAAGTCTATTTTGTTTTACATCGCGAAAAAAAAACAAAAGCCGATCTATTTTACAAGAGAACTTTCGATTCCTTTTCGGCAAAGGAAAGAAGATCGAAGGAAGTCTGACGGAATCGATCTTCTCTTGTTTTCTTCTTATTGTCAGTTGTCTTTTGGTTCAAGAAAAAGGAGAGAAGTCCGACATTCCATGGGGTTTCGACTTGCTTCTTTGCTTACAGCGATTGTAATTGAAGTCGTTCGTTTTTTTCTGATTTTAATAAAAAAAATGCAATTTTTTTTTCATTTCGTTGTCTTCCAAAGGATTTCGCGTCTATCTACCACACTTTGGTGCCAACTTATTTTCCAATTAATTTTCCCTCAACAGAGGGAGACATTTGTTACAATTGATTCCGATCATTAATACTCGAGCTCTTCGCACAAAAACTTAATTTCTTTTCCGCTTTGATGATAACATCCTTTTCAACTCAATTTCAGTGTGTTTGTGAAGTAAGTGCGAGTGAGTAGATGGAGCCTCTTGTTAGATGGTGACGTAATCATTGATACCAATGAGACGTACACACAATCTTCATTTTGATGTTCATTTTCGTGAAGTTATGAGTTTTTTTCCTTGGGTAAAGAAATCAAGAGGAAGCCACTTGTTTTGAACTTACCTGATGTCCAACGTTCCAGGGGAAAGAAAGCCAAAGAACGTACAACAAACGCCGTCTTAATTATAGAAATCGAATGAGTTCCCGTCTTAATTATATCCCGCAGAAAGTCTCCGCCGCCGCTGCGCTCTCGATGGCATTGTTGTCCGTGGTGGAAGCAGTGCGTGCGTGCAAGAACAGCTCTGAATACACGAAAGAATTAGACCAGTCTTAAAGGTTGGATACGGCGATGATTAATGACGGCGAAGTGAGGCAGCACATTCGTCGCTGCTTGTAATATCGGACTTCTTTTTTGTGATTTTTTTCTCGGCTTCACTCCCGACTTTTAATTGCAAATGGCGTTCGACACGGGGATCTGGCCTCGTTGCTCTCTTTTTTCCGTCCTCGTCCGAACCAGCGTCCGGCCTTGTTTCTCAGATCGAACTCTTTTTTTTCTACATTCCATTCCAGGGATTTCCAAAAATCACCACGAGCAGAGAACAAATAGGTGCCAAGCAAGCAAGCCTCAAAGAACGAAGTATAAGAAGAGCGCAATTCTTATACTTCGTTCTTTGAGGCTTGAAGTTGCGTTCCTCAAAAGGAACATCTGCTGGGATTTTTGTTTTCTGAATTGGAACAGGTGGCAGTTACTTACGCCGAAAGAAACTAGTCGAAGGTCTCTCCATTTGTCAACACCCTGTATCTCGTCTCGAACATCGAGTTTCGAAAGTCCTTCGTCATCCCAATACGCGAGTGGAAAGCCATCTCGATAAAAAAACTTTAACTTTTGTATTCTTTCTAAATTTTAATTTAATTTTAACAAACGAAATTTTCTGTCAAAAAAAGGACAGCAAGGTTTACTGTTTGAACTAATTGAAACAAAAAAAGACTAACGAAAATTGATCGACTTTCGAAATCAACAAAACACGAAGATGAAACCAACAAGAAATTAAGATGGAATGCGCAACAAATGTTTAAAAAGAAAAAAAAAGGACGACAGTCGTTAATTTTATTCTTCTTTCCATAGGAAGGTAACAAGAGACAAACGACAAAAAAGAAAACAAAAGACGATCGATTCTAGAACGGAATTTTTCAGTTTGCCTTTTTCTTCGTCAAAAAAAAAAACATCGAAATTTAAAAAGAAAAGAAACGCAAAAAAGAACGACGGTGCCGTCAAAGCATCGTACACGTCAAATCTACTGTACAACGAAGAAAAAAACAAAAGAACGTTCAATTTCATAAGAGAATTTTTAATTTTCTTTGTCTTTACCAAATGAAAATCGTTCGGCTTTTGTTTTTCCTTCGTAAAAAGTACAAAAAAAAAGAATAACGAACGAATGTGCTCTAGACGACGAAGGAGAAAACAAAAGACGATCGTTTTCAGAAAGAAGATTGTCGATTTTCTTTTCTTCGCCGAAAGAAGAGCGAAGGTCTTCTTCTAAAGCAGATCGGCCGCGGCGATCGTTTTTATTTTCGTCAAAAATAAATAAAAAAAAAAGACGAATGAGTTCGTTGTCCGAAGAAGAAAACAAAAGACGATCGATTCCAGGAATGGAGTTTTCAGTTTGCTTTTTTCTTTCGCCAAAAAAAAAATCGAAATTTCAAAAGCAAAGAAACAAGAAAAAAAAAGAATGACGATTGCATATCTCTGCTATTCAGCGAAGAAGAAAACAAATTTATCCCGCTAAAAGCGAAAAAAAAAAGAAGAATGACGATCGGATGTAGTAAACGAAGAAGAAGAGAACGAAAGACGATCGTTTCCAGAAAATATCTTCAATTTATTTTCTTTCCTCTGTTAATGGAAAGTTCTGTTGTAAAATCAATCAACTTTGGCTTTTTCTTTTGTCTAAAGTAAGAAAAAAAAAACAATGATAATCGAATGTCTATCAGAAAGAAGAAGAGAACAAAAGATGATCGTTTTCAGAAGAATAGCTACAATTACACTTCTTTTACTAAAAGAAATCGAAAGTTCTCTTATAAATCGATCAGCTTTAGTTTATACTTTCGTAAAAAAAAACAAATGACGGTCGGATGTTTAGCATACAACAAAGAAGAAAACAAATGACGATCGATTTCAGAAAGGAGCCTTCACTTTTCTTTTCGTCACCAAAAGTAGAGAAGGATTTCTTCTAAAACAGACAATTTCCTTTTTGCTTTATCAAATGTTAAATAAATGGTGATCGAATGTCTAGTAGAAAACAAAAAGAAAACAAAATACGATCGTTTCGTGAAGGATGTTATCAAAATTTCTAACTACTGCCAAGAAAAAAATAGAAAGTTTGCTTGTTAAATTGATCGTCCTTTGTTTTCCTCTCGTTTAAAATAAATAAAAGGAAACTACTTGTAAAATAGACGGCTTTTTGTTTCATCAAATATTAAAAAAAAAAAGAATGACAATCGGATGTCTAGTAGAAACAAAAATAGAAGACAAAAGACGATCGACAAATAGATTTTTTTGTAAACGTCAGTCGGCTTTTGGCATTTTATTCGTCAAAAGCAAAGCAATAACAAAAAGGAACAAAAAATATATTTTCTTTGTCAAAAGAAAATCGAAAGAAATATTTTTGTTAAAAAACAAAAGACGATCCGTTCTTCGCCAACAGAAAATCGAAAGTAAGATCTTTAGTAAAAATCAATCGTCTTATGGTTTTTTGTTCGTCAAAAGTAAAGCGATAACGAAGAAGAAAAAGAAATTAAAACAAAAGACGATCTACTATTTGCCAAGAGAAAATCGAAACAAAGATCTTTAGTAAAATCGATCAGCTCTTGGCTTTTTCTTCGTCAAGAGTAAAGCGATGAGAAAAGGGACAAAAGACGATCTATTCTTCGCAAGAAAAAAAATTAAGAAGGATCTTTTATAAAAATCTTTTTTAGCTTTTTCTCCGTCAAAAGTAAGGCGACAGCGAACAAGAAAAAACTAAACAAAAGACGATCTTTCTTCGCTAAAAGAAAATCAAAAGAGAGGTCTTTTGGTAGTAAAATCGAAGAAATCTTTTCTAAAATCGAAAATCGTTCGGCTTTTGGCCTTTTCTTCGTTGAAAATAAAAATAAAAAAAGAACGTCGATAGGATTTGTAACCAATTACAAAAGACTAGGTAAGTAAACAAGAAAAATCGATCTAGGAAGTTTTTTTTTTGTAAAGAATACCAAGAAATCTCTTGCAGAATCGATGAGATTTTTACGTCAAAAGCAAAAGAAGAAAAAACGAAGGACCATCGGTCGTGTAATTAATAAACGTTTAAAAAAGAAGGAACATATTCCCAAAATAGTCTGGGAGGTTGCAGCTGCTTCTTTCTTTTCTGTTTCGATGCTGTACCCAACTCACGTTTTCTTGGCAAGAGTTCTCGATGACATCGTTTTCTGGAAGCTGGTGCGGGGGGCGGGGATTGATTGCTGTTTTTCTTTCCTCATTTAGATGACCAAACATTGCAAATTTTTTTAGTCGCATTTGTAGGGGTGGGCAGGGTGAATCGCGTACTTTTTAAACTCAAGTCCATATCACGCGGCCATCGGCTAATTCCATTAGATTTTTGAAGAGATTACGAAGTCAACAGGTGTAACTCACGTAATGCTCGGGATTAAGGGCTTTAACTCTCGCTCCCCGTAATTATTTAAGCGCGCAAGAAGTTCGGCGAGGCCCGAGCTTTTTGCAGCCCGACTACCTGTCCGAGCCCTCTTCGTTTTAAAGAGATTACCAACGCACCGGCGAGCATCGCGCCTTATGCACTTCTTCTTCTTCTTCTTGTTCCGAGTGTAAGTCTAAGAAGTAAGGACGTGGCGATCTGAGTGGTCCGGCAGAAAAGGAAGGATTTTCGGGGAAGACACGCCGCGGTTATTGAAATCGGCTTAGTGCTTTCGGATTTAATGTTTCGGGTCTGGTGATCCGGCCCGGATTAGCATCCGTGTGCGTTACGCGCGGAGACAGCGTGAAGCCGATTAAAGGCCGGGCCCCCCGAACTCGCTTGAGCTTCCCACTGAATAACACGCTAACGAAACTTGAAAAGGAGGAAAAAAAATGCTGAAATGTGAAATGTGTCGTCAAAGAAAAAATACCACCTGAAAGCAAGTATGGTTTAACTTAGCCTCATCAGCAAAAGCCACCATTAAACGCTTCGCCTCTTCAGTTAACCAAACAATACTGAGAGTCGCCATTAATCCATCGACGAAATACAAAACATTAATGTCGTCCTTGTAGGCCCCAAGAAAAAAAATCGAGTTAACTTCTTTTTAAGACTCACATCAGTGATCATTGTTCACTAAACTGAACAATATTGAGAGTCGCCATTAATTCATTGACGAAATACTAAATCACTGCCCACTGTTCACTGATCTAGAAGATCATCTTCCAGGAAAAAAATGAGATAACATCATTTTAACTCACGTCTGTAATTACTCTTCATTTAGCTAAACAGTATTAAGAGTCGCCATTAATTTATCGACGACATTCAAAATTACTGTCCACTATTCATTGGACTATAAGATCATCTTAAAAAAAAGAGGACGCTTTCTTTTTAGACTCACATCAGTGATCACTCAACTGAACAATACTGAGAGTCGCCATTAATTTATCGATGAAATACAAAATCGCTGTCCACTGTTCACTGGACTTTTAAGCTTACATCAGTGATCAATCTTGACTCAGCTGAATAGTATTGAGAGTCTTCGTTAATTTATCGACGAAATACAAAATCACTGTTCACTGTTCTCAGTAATCTCTGTTAACTCGACTAAATAATATTGAGAGTCGCCATCAACTTATCGATGAAATACAAAATCGCTGACTACTGTTCACTAGACTGTAAGGGAAATAAAATGAGAAAGTATCTTTTAAGACTTACATCAGTGATCATTCTTCATTCAGCTGTACAATATTGAGAGTCGCCATTAATTTATCGACGAAATACGAAATTACTGTCCACTGTTCACTGGTCTATAAGATCGTTTTAAAACAAAAAAAGATAAGATAACATTTCCTTCAGACTCATGTCAGTGATCATTCTTCACTCAGCTGAACAGTATTGAGAGTCGCCATTAAGCCATCGATGAAATACAAAATCGCTGTCCACTGTTTACTGGACTGTAAGGGTCAGCTTCCAAGGAAATAAAAGGAGACAGTATCTTTTAAGACTTACGTCAGTGATCATTGTTCACTCAGCTGAACAATATTGAGAGTCGCCGTTAAATTATCGACGAAATACGAAATTACTGTCCACTGTTCACTGATCTATAACATCGTCTTAAGAGAAAAAAAGATAGATCTTTTTAAGACAATATTGAGAGTCGCTATTAATCCATCGACGAAATACAAAATTAAAGTCCACTGTTCACTGGACTGTAAGGGTCAGCTTTCAAGGAAAAGAAAGAGACAGTATCTTTTAAGTTTACACCAGTGATCGCTCTTTACTCTGCTGAATAATATTGAGAGTCGCTATTAATTTATAGACGAAATACGAAATTACTGTCCTCTGTTCACTGGTCTATAAGATCATCTTGAAACAAAAAAGGATGAGATAACATCTTTTTTAAACGCACGTCAGTGATCACTCTTCACTCATCTGAACTGTATTGAGAGTCGCCATTAATCCGAATTCGACGAAATACAAAATTGCTGTCCACTGTTCACTGGACTGTAAGAGTCAGCTTCCAAGGAAATAAAAATAGAGAGTATCTTTTAAGACCCATATCAGTGGTCACTCTTCGCTTAGCTAAACAGTATTGAGAGTCGCCGTTAATTTATCGACGAAATAAGAAAAAATTACTGTTCACTGTTCACTAGCCTATAAGATCATAATCATAAGATGAGACAACATCTTCTTAAGGCTCACGTCAGTGATCACTCTTCACTCAGTTAAACAATACTGAGAGTGGCACTTAATTTATCGATGAATTACAAAATCGCTGTCCACTGTTCATTGGACCTTTAAGCTTACATCAGTGATCGCTCTTCACTCAGTTGAACAATATTGAGAGGATCACACGTCGTCAATGAATCCTTCTTCGCTCGGTGTAAACATGAATAACGTTGAGAGTTGCTGCCCGTTTGAATAGTACTGAGAGCTTCGACTGTATTGAGAGTATTGAGAGCTTCGATCAAAGCGTGCAGGTTTCAAGAGAGTTTCCTAAGAACTGATTCCGGAAGTCATTGCATACATTTTTGAACACCCTATAGATTTTGGGGATATCATTTCTTGTTTATAAAAAAATTATTAATTGCAGAGCTCTTTGAGTCCCAATCGCTATAGGACTTTAACGAATGCGAGTTCATTCACAATTGATATTGAAAGCTCCTTCCATTGCTCAAGGACACTCTGTATATGGGACCTTGTATTTCATATATTGACTTTTGTTCGAAATTTGAGCTCCAATTGGCATCATCATCATCAACTTGAGTCATGGTCAACGGATTACTAGGAAATCGCTTTGTAAATCTCTGGACACCCTGTATATATTAATTATAGTTTGTTATGTGTCACCTCAGCTTTTATTTATACATTTCCATTTTGATAGAAGAACGTGCAAGGCTGAAATCGATGTTGGTTGTCTTTTGTTTAGTATATAATTCTATAGGATGCTATAGGTTGGAGTCACTTTTGAAACATTCTTTTGATTATCATTGTTTTCTCCATTTTTATTTTGGACAAAGAAAGTGCCAAGTTTATGATCTTTTGTTTAAGTGCTAAGTTGCTATTGGTTGAAGTCATTTCTTTTTTCCAAAGCCGTTTTGGGGAAATAAGTGCAAGGCTGATTTTAATGCCTGAGTAGTGGTATCACTCTTTTGGTCGTCACATTTCCATTTTGGTAGAAGAAAGTACAAGGCTGAGATCGGTGTTGGTCGTCTTTTGTTCGGTTGGAGTCACTTTTGAAGCAAACAACAAACAATCTTTTGGTTATCATTTTTTTTCCATTCTTATCTTGGACAAAGAGAGTGCCAAGCTTATGACCTTCTTTTGTTGGTCGTCTTTTGTTTAGCAAATAATCCCAGTGGATGCCATTGGTTGGAGTCACATTTGTAACATTTTTTTCATTATCACCGTTTTCTCCATTCTTGTTTGGACAAAGAAAGCGCGAAGCTTATGATCTTTTCTTGTTTAAGTGCTAAGTAGCTATTGGTTGACGTCATTTCTTTTGTTTAAAGCTAAGGAATGCTGTGCTTTTAAGTCTTCTTTGAATCACTCTATTGGTCGTTTCATTTCCACTTTGGTAGAAGAAAATGCAATGCTCAGATCTTCTTTTGTCTAAATCCTAAGCAATCCCATGCTGTTGTTGGTTGAAATCAATTTTTTAACAAACTCTCTTGATTGTCAATTTTTTTCCATTTCCATTTAGGCAAGGGAAGTGCAAAGCTGATTTTCTTTTGTTAAAGTCCTAAGTAATCCTGACTGAGGTAATTTGTTTTCAGAATCTGTAGTTTTTAAATCTTTTTCTTTTCAATTTACGCGTACAAATTGTAAAACACAGAAATGTTTTTCTTCTTGTGCTTGTGTTCTCGCCATTGTCGTTCTTGTCCTAAATGTTGTTGTCGGTGTGCCGAAGAAGGAATGCGCGTGTGAACCTCAGCGTCTCAGTCCAGACCTATCGTTTTACAGTTTGCAGGGCGGGTCAAAGGTCGAGCTGCCGATCCAAGGCGGCCGCAGGAATGCCGTCACCGACGCAGAACTGATTGATGGCGCATTCTTCTTCTTCTTCTCCGTCGTCTTCCTCTGCTCCTTTCCGAAATTAAAACCCGTCGAGGGCGTCGTCACGCCCGGACGCCGCCGCGTCTAATTAACTCGGTGAAAAATCGCGGGCCATTTGTCGACGCCTGCCAAAGCAGCGCCGCCTGACGGATTCCTTGTTTGTGTACGGAAGTTGTAAAATTGGCCGCCTTAGATCTCTATCGCAACATGTGACTAATGAATTCACACTCGTCCTCCGTCACGAAATTCCGACACGTCTTAACGAGAAAACGTTTACGACCCTGTTAACGCCGCCATCTGGAACGTGAAACGCACCCAAAAAAAAAGAGAAAAATTAAAAAAGATCTCCCGATAAAATCACGCTCGAAAATCGAAAGAGCGTTTCAAAAATAACTTCGATCAATAGCAGCACAGGATTACTTTAGACTTAAACAAAAGAAGATCAGCCTTGCACTCCCTTCCCTTCCCTAAACGGAAATGAAAAAAAAAGACAGTTAAGAAAGTGCCTTCAAAAATGATTCAGAACTAAACAAATAAGGTCTAATGCGGCCATATACCAAGAAACAAAAATGGAAAAAAATGACGACCAAAAATGTTTCTAAAATGGCTTCAAAACACAACAACGTAGGAATACTTAAACAAAAGAAGATCAACCCTTCACTTTCTTTTCCCTAAACGGAGATGGAAAAAAATGACAATCAAGAGAAGATACTGTTTGAGAGATGGCTTCAGCCAATAGCGGCAGAGGATTACTTAGCACTTAAACAAAAGACGCTCAGCCTTCGCACTTTCTTTTCCCAAAAGGGAATTGGAAAAAAAGAGACGACCAAGAGAATCGAGAGGTGCGAAGGTGAAGGGCCTAGTAAAGTTGAGAGAAACCAAAATCGTAATAAAAGTCTCAGAAAAAAAAACAAACAAGGAAAAATGACGATCGAAAAAAGTGAACGTGAAGCACATAGTGAAGTTCAGTTCCAAAAAAAAAAATCTTTTGTCTTTTAGAATCTGTTGTGCGCGTTCATGTTTGGGATGACAAGAAAAAAAAAACGAAAATCGAAACCGAAAGCTCCAGCAACAAAAAAATAAAAGAAAAAAAAATAAAAGAGATGCGAAGGTGAAGTTGAAAACCAAAATCGTAAGAATTTCATTTGAGAAATCGGCAACACGAAAAGAAACAAATGACGATCAAGAAAGACGAACGGTGACTCCTTTGCAGCAAAAACAAAAACTAAAGCGAAAAAAAAAGGACAAAAGACGATCGAGAGACGCAAAGACGAAGGGCGCAGTAAAATTAAAAACCAAAATGGCAAGAAAAGATTTAATTATCGAAAAACCTCTACAACACAAAGAGAAAACAAATGACAGTCAAGAACAATTAAACCACCTTCGCACAAGACCAACGCCAAAAAAAAAAGAACAAAATCAATACTGACCAAGAAGAAACAAGTGAAGCCCGTGTAAGATTGAAGGCTCCTTTGCACCAAAAAGAAAATAATAATAATAAAAACAAAAAACAGAAGAAAAGACAAATGACGATCGATAGACGCAATGACAGAAGCCTACGTATATCCTTCGTCTTTGCGTCTCTCGATCGTCATTTGTCTTTTCTTCTGTTTTTCGTTTTGATTTTTTTTTACTCTTAAAATTAGAAAGAAGAATATGTAGTAAGAAAAGACTCAATTCGAAAAACAAAGAAACAACAAATGACGATTAAGAAAACGAACGTCGAATTGAAACTCAAAAATAAAAATTTATTTTTTTTTTTAATCTTCGATCTTCTAGAGTTTGTTGTGCGCTCGCGAGATTGCCAACAAAAAAAAAGCAAACGAAAATCAAAGCTGAAACTCAAGTACCTACATAAAAAGTTTCCCTTTTTCAATCAAAAAAAAAAAAAAAAACCAAAACAAAAAGCAGAAAAAAATAAACAAATGACGATCGAGAAACACAAAAGCAAACAAAATGCCGGTCGAGAAAAACGAAGTGAAGGACTCGTAAAATAGAAAGTTTTAAAAAATGTTTCCTTTACAATCAAGAAAAAAGAAAAAAGAAAACGAAAACAAAAAAAGAAAAAATAGACAAATGACGATCGAGAAATACAAAGGTGAAAAACGACCAAAATTATAAACAAAATGGAAAGAAAAGATTCGATTATTTGTGAAATCAAAAACAAAACCAAAACAAATGCCGATCGAGAAAAAGCGAAGTGAAGGACGCGTAAAATTGAAGGTTTCAAAAAATGTTTCCTTTTTTCAATCAAAAAAGAAAAACAAAAAAAAAACAAAACAAAAACAGGAAAAAAACAAATGACGATCGGGAAACATAAAGGTAAAAAAAGATCAAAAATTATTAAAAAAAAACAAAAAAACAAAACAAAAACAGGAATAAAAACAAATGACGATCGGGAAACACAAACGTAAAAAAAGATCAAAATTACGAACAAACAAAATGGAGAAAGAAAAGATTCGATTATTTGTGAAATCAAAAACAAATGCCGATCGAGAAAGAAACGAAATGAAGGACGCGTTTCAAAGAAAGTTTCCTTCTCGATCGAGAAAAAAAAAACACGAAAACAAGAAACAGGAAAAGAAAACAAATGACGATCAGGAAACGCGAAGGTAAAAAACGACCAAAATTGTAAAGAAACAAAATGGAAAGAAAATAGTCGATCGTTGCATTCGGCAAAACAAAAACAAAAAAAGAAACAAATGCCGACCGAGAAAGACGTAGACGAAAGACGTTTATGGTAAAATTTTCGCAATCAGAAAAACAAAAAACAGAACGCAAAAGAAATGACGATCGGAGAACAAAAAGCTGAACTATATTCGTATTCTTCATTTAGTTTGTGCGCGCAAAAAAATAAAAATAAAAAATTCTCCCTTATTTCATTAAAAAAAAAAAAATAAATAAATAAATAAATAAAATAAAAAAAACAAATGACGATCGACAAAACGAAAGCGAAGATAGAACAAAACTAAACATATTTTTAATTTTTGCTTTTTGAACTTTCTGTGATTTCTTTTTGTCTTTTGTTTTCTGGCTTTACTATTGTTGTCGAAGAGGTCGTCTTTTGTTTTCTGTTATGTTTTGATTGAAAAGACTTCTCACGTCGGCGATAGTCTTTTGTTTCTTGTTCGGTTTTCGTGTCCGTTTTGTTTCCGAATTTAGCACCTACGTAGCAGAAACAACGACGAATTAAAAAAGACTTTCAAGTTTTCTTTTTCTATTTTCTCTCAGTGCCCTGAAGGCAGTAATTGCAAACAAGAAACAAGCGAGGAACGATTGCTGCATTCGAGAAAACAAAGAGAAAAAAGACAAATGACGAACAACGAAAGTGACGAATAAAAGAAAACATTTTAGAGTTTTTTTTTTTAATTTTCTTTCAGTGCCCACTTTGAAGGCGGTAATTGGAAGCAAGAAACAAGTGAAAACCAAAACGAGGTTCAATTATTACATTCGAAAAACAAACAAAAAACAAACGAACGATGATCAACAACAAAATGAAAGTGAAGAATAAATGAAAACAACTTTAATTTTATTGTCTCCGGTGCTCAATATATGCAGTGCACGTCGTAATTGAGAAAAAGAAACAAGCGAGAATCGAAACTAATTCAATTAATACACTCTAAAAAGCAAAGAAAGAAAAAAAAAACAAATGACGATCAACGAAAGTGAAGAACAAAAGAAAACTCCATAAAGTCAGTTTTTTTTCCCGATTTTCTCTCAGTGTCGACTTTGCAGGCAGCAATTGGAAACAAAAAACAAACGAAAATCGGAACTAAGTCTAACGACAACATTCGAGAAGAAAATACAAATTAAGAAACGAACGATCGAGAGAAACACGAACACGAAGAGAACCGACATCAACCACGAGCAAAACTTAAAAAAAAGCAAACAAACAAACGAGAAACTCAATTATCGCGTTCGAAAAACAAACGACGATCTAGAAATTGATGAGGACGAAGAAAATTTCAAAGAAAGTTGTTCACTTTTTTTTTGCAATTGTTTTCTTTGTACTCGCAGAATCTGCTTATTGCGTCGTCGTCGTCGTTTGGCGATTCCCCAGAAGCGCCTCGGCGAAACAAACGACGATCGCAGCAAAACAAGCGTCGATCGTTTCCGAAATCGAAAAGGAAAACCAATATCAGAGTGCGATCAACGAAATCTTTTGATGATCAGATAATTATATTAGACATTATGTTGGCAGCACTGAAATTAAAAAGTCACAATTGTTTTTGTGGGCGTAAGAGAAAGATGAAAAATTTAATTCTCCCTCACTTAGACCGTCTACACCTCTTTGTTTTGAAACACGTACGACGACGTGAGGATTTTCCGACAACAACCTTCCCCCCATACCCCCGCCGCCACTCCCCCCCCCCCCCCCAACCGAAAACATCTTTAAACGAAAGATGCTCAATTTAGAAGTAAGACAATAACGCCAACTTTATTTCGAGTTTGAACTATTGTAGCCATTATTTATTTTTTGTTGTCACATTCGTCGTTCGGGGATTCCCCGAAAACACCTCAGCAACAAAACAAATGACTCTCATTCCTGAAGATTTAAAGAAAGGGTGAAACTTAGGGGGGAAACTTAAATGAAAGTGTCGGTATCAAGAAATGTGTTAAGATCATACTATACATCGGTATGTTACCAGATCTGTTGGTTTCGTCAGCTGTTGGCAGCGCTGAAATTTTAAAAAGACCCCCCCCGCCCAGTCGTCTTATTGTCCAGGTTTTCTTTTTAAAGGGGACGCGAGCGAAGGCCAAGAAAGAAATTAATTCTGCCCCGCTTGGGCCTCATCATCTATTTACTTTCGTCGTCGGCGGCATCGGGGATTTCCCGAAGGCTCCCCGGCGTATTTTTCCGGTAATTCGCGTCAAATTTGAGCCGCGTCCATAATTCACCGCGCCTAATAATCTCCGAGGGAGCGCCCGCTTTTGCATCTTAAATTCTTCTTGCACGTCGCCGCATAAGAAATTCATGACGCGCGCGCCCGCCCGGAGCCCCGGAATTTCGATCCGGCGAATCCGCCCGGAGCAAGGTCAGCGTGTTTAACGGTACATTATCAGAACTAATCAGGTGGATGATGCGGCATCTCTCCTCTCTCTGAGAAGCGCCTCTAACTATTAACTTCGGCTCCGGTTTTTATGCCCGGGCTTAAAATGATGGGCCCGGCCCCGATGGATGGATGGATGGATGGGAAAAAAGTTGAAAAACGACTGGTCATCACAAACGACGGATTTTTGCGATGCGTAGCAGCAAACGAAACACGATTTCGAAATCGTTATCCCACTCCTGATTCGCTCGCCTGTCTTGAAAACAACGTTCGTTGTTCGATCCGGAGAAAAAAAACGCGTGCCAATCGAGAACTCGGATTTGCATCTTCATCCCTTCGGAAGAGCGTTTCGTCCGCGCGCATCTTCGACAGCCCGCGAATTTAATTAAAATTAATCGTTTCCGACCGACCTGTCATGCTCTCGCTCTCGCCGGTTTCGCCTCGTTTTTTCGTCTTCGTTTTTCGACGGGCGCTTATTAAATTAAGATTTTTCAATTTGGACGTAATTAAAGAAGCGCGCTCGTCATCCCGACCGATTGCGGACGGCGGCGTTTCTCACTTGGGGCGAAACGAAACGGCGCGAACACTCACGATTTTAAACCTGCCGGCCGCGACGGCGGCGTTTCGTTTCAGAATCGAAACTGAAGTGATGATACTAATTTGGGGATCCAAGGAGAGTTTGAAAAAAAATCAAAACCACCATATTGCGAGAAGAAGGCGAAAAGAAAAACGCACGAACGATACTTTTCAATCCTGCTACGAAGGTACCAAATTAGAAACAAGACAGACACGGAAAACAAAAGGAGAAACAAAAGCCGATCGCTAACTTCAAAATAGATAAACAAAAGTCGATCTCGAAAGCACAAAAGAAAACAAGAGCTTGTTAACATCGAGACATCAACACTAGTTATTAAAGGCAGAAAAACAAACAAACAAATAAGAGACGATAACTTTAACTCAAAAACAGATTAATATCAGAAAAAAGAAAACACCCCATATTAAAAAGAAAGGACGAGGACAAAAAGAGATGAAGTAAATGAGGACACTTCACGGTCTTTTGGTTTCCACCACACAGGTACTGAATTTGGAAACAAAACAGGCTCGAAAAACCGAAAAAGAAACAAAAGACGATCACTAACTTTTTAATAAAAAAACAGAATAGAAAACAGAAAAACAAAAGAACAAAGAAAAGATGATAGCTTTAATTACAAAATAAATTAAAATCTGAAAAGATGAAACAGCAGATAAGTATTTAAAAAATTACGAAAAACAAAACAAATGACGCAAATAGCGGTACTTCAAGTGAGAAAACAAAACATGCACGAAAGGCCGAAACAGAAACAAAATACGATCACTAAGATCAAAAGTACAAAAAACAGAACAGAAACCAAAAGACGATATCTTCAACAGAAAAAGCAAAAAACAGAAATAAGAAACAAAACACAATCTCATTAACATCGAAAATAAATATAAAAAAGAAAAAAACAAAAGACGATCTCTTCAACACCATCAAATTAGATTAGAGTGCAATTCATCAGACTGGAATATTTGGTCATCTCTTGTTTTTATTTTTCCTTTAACATCGAAACGCCAACACTACACGTTAAAAAAAAAACTAAATTCAAAAGCAGATATTAAATTAAAAAGACGAACGAGAACTTTTTCACGATCTTTTAATGGCTGCTACGAATCGACAACAAAATAAACGCGGAAAACAAAAAAGAAAGATGAAACAAAAGATTATCGAAGGCGCGATTCAATAAAAACGGAACTGACTTCTTCGACGTCACGGGGGCGAACGAAAAAAATATAAGTGACAATCTGACAATATGGAAAAAAGAATAAGAAAAACAAAAGACGATCGATCTCTTTAGCGTTAAAAACAGGCCTCGGGAAAACAAAAGAAAACAAAAGTTTTTTTCACAATAAAACATCAACACTAAATATGCAAAGAAAGGAGAAAAAAAAACAAGCAAAAATCGATGTTTGTCATACAACAGCAGGGAGTAAAATTAAAAAGAGAAACAAAAGACGATCTGTTTAACATTCGGTGCTGCCGAAGAGAGTAAAAATAGATAAACAACGACACTTTTCTTTACCAGAACATTTAGAACGTAGAGACGGTAAAGCGTTATTAAAAAGAAAAACAAAAACCGACAATTAAGCTTGAAAAAAAATCAAAAAAAAGTGAAAATTGAACTGGAAAACAAACGAACAAAACAAAATTTATCTTTCCCCATAGAAAATTTAAAAAAAAACTAAAAAATGTGAAAATTGAACTGGAAAACAAATGAACAAAACAAAATTTATCTTTCCCCATAAAAATTAAAAAAAAACTAAAAAATGTGAAAATTGAACCGAAAAACAAATGAACAAAATAAAAAACAGAAAGACACAATGAAACGGGTGGCGTGGAGGAAGGGGACGGGGAGGGGGAGCTATAGGCTAACGAAACATGATATCACAAAACGACAATAAAAATTACGATCTTCTTGGTTGACCTTGATTTCCTTTTTTTTTGTACTTAATTGTTTTCATTTGTTTTAGAAACTTCAACATCATTCGACTAACTTGTAATTTCCAGTAATTTCCACTGTTTTTAGTTGTTGCAATTTTCTACAAGTTTTATACTCAAAACGCATCGACATGTCGACTACTTCGTCGACAACTGTTTGATATTGTCACGAAAATTCAGATCTAGGGTTTACCTTGCGATTAATTCCGGATACACAAACAAAAACCGGCTCCAAAATGTGATCACCATAATTTCCCAGAGCGCATGTGACACATGTAAGCGTTTAAATCGAAGAACGCAAGGAAAAGGGGTGAATCACATTAGGCGAGATCCCTCGGGATTCGCGCGCGCTCCCCGGGGACGCCCCGGTATTCAAGGCTGCCAGCGCCCCCGTAAGGCCGACTCCCCGGAGCTTTTATTGTCTCCGCACTACATCTTATTACACTTGTACAGTCTGTTTATGCGCCGACTGATTTATGTCGGATGTAATTCGGAGATACCGTGCGTGTGTGCGCACCCGCGAACATATGTCATGTTGTTGGTAGGCCGCAATCGAGGAGGGCCTTGACCGTATTTCTTTTGTGTCGTTTTTTGTTTAATCGTCGAAAACTCTTCGCGTTCGAATTTTTTCGCAATCACCACAGTCTTTGCTATGTTTGACAATTGTAAACAGTTGCCATTTATTTCCGCTTCTAACCAAAACAAAAGAGTGTTGTGCGAATTTGACCTACGATAGACGTTTTTGAATTTCAAAGTTGACAGTGTCCGGGATTTTCGGGATTCGTTTCTACCAATGTTTCTCGGTCTTTCCTGTTTTCAAGCAAAAACAAGAGAACGTCGCGTTCGGAATATTTTTTCCTGTTGAAATTCTTTCTTTTCTTGTTTTGGAAACAAAAGAGTATTATTGCACGGAATTGGCTTTCGATTGATGCGCATTCGGATTGAATTAAGTCGTCCCAAAATTTCAAATTTGAATGAAATTTTCGGCTCCCGAATTTTCGGGATTTATTTTTTGTCCCGCTTGCTTCGAAAACAAAAGAATATTGGCTTTCGATTAATGAAGGTTCGGATTGAATTAAGTCGTCCCAAAATTTCGATTTCTAAATTTGTGTGAAATTTTCAGCTCCCGAATTTTCGGGACTTTATTCATGACCCGCTTGTTTGGGAAAGAAAAGAGAATTACTTGGAATTGGCTTCCGATTAATACGCTTTCGGATTTAATAAAGTCGTCCCAAAATTACGAATTTTGAACTTGAACGTAATTTTCGGCTCCCGGATTTCGGGACTTTTTTCTTGTCCCGCTTGTTTGGGAAAGAAAAGAGTATTTCTTGGAATTGGCTTCCGATTAATACGCATTCGGATTGAATTCCCAAAATTTCAAATTTTAAATTTGAACGAAACTTTCGACTCCCGAATTTTCGGGATTTTCTTTTAGTCCCGCTTGTTGATTTTCAATTTTGAAACGGAAAGAAATCAATCTATTCGAGCAAAGTACATGACTTTCGCATCCAACAGTGCTTTCGTAACGCCAGAAACAAAGGAAATATGAAAGTTTACGGATTTTCGGGATTTTCTTTTTATCCCGATACTTTTGGAAACAAAAGAGTATTACACGGAATTAGTTTTTGATTAATGCGCGTTCGGATTAAATTAAATCGTCCCAAAATTTCAAATTTTCAATTTGAACGAAATTTTCGGCTCCCGGATTTTCGGGGCTTTCTTTTTGTTCCTCTTGTTTTAAAAACAAAAGAATATTACTTCGAATTGGCTTTTGATCAATGCGGATTCGGATTTAATTAAATCGTCCCGAAATTTCAAATCTTAAATTTGAACGAAATTTTCGACTCCCGACTTTTCGGGATTTTCTTTTCGTCCCGCTTATCGATTTTCAGTTTTCAAACGGAAAGAAATCAATACATTCGAGCAAAGTACGTGACTTTCGCATTCAACAGTGCTTTCCTGACGCCAAAAACAAAGGAAAAAACGAAAGCTTGCGCTCACGTAAGCCGACCGCAGCCGCAATTTGAAGAAGTGTCACTGAAGAAAGCTTATTTGTGTCAAATCAACGACGCGACGCATCAACTCAAGTTAAAATTGAACGCACAATTCAAAAATACTATAACATACAGAGTATTCTATTAAGAAAGAAAAAAAAAAACTTCGAAAACACGATGCCCGATTGTTTCTACGTGAACGCAAATTAGACTCGGGAACCAATCACATTAGCGCCTTTTGCGACATATCAAATCCGCATAGTATTCAATTTGGAAATCAAAAATGCAATAATATACAGAGTGTTCCACTAGTAGAAAGCACTGAATTTGGAAAGTATGCGCACATAAACGTAATTATCAGCGAGAAACGCGTCACACATTCGTATTTTGTTTTTCCTTATACCAGAAACAAAAGACATACGGAATCTTTTGTTTTTCTAAAAGAAGCTGAGTAGCTCGTGAACCAATCACGCTAGACCTATGATGCGACACATCATGTCGGACTAGAATTCTACAAGGAATTCAAAAATGCAATAATATACAGGGCGTTCCGCAAGCAGAAAATACTTAATTTGGAAAATATGTGAACATAAACGAAATTATCCGCTAGAAATGTGCGACGCGTTCGAATTTTTTTTTTCCTTATACCAGAAACAAAAGACAATCTTTTGTTTTAAACAAAGTTGTATAACTCGTAAGACAATCACTCTAGAGCTATGATGCGACACGTCGTGTCGGGCTAGAATTCAACGTGGAATTCAAAATTTGGAAAATATGTGAATATAAATTTTGTTTGTTAAAAACAAAAGACAAACGGAATCTTTTGTTTTAAACAAAATTGAATATCTTGTTATAGTTATAATGTGTCGGGATTGAATTCAACGTAGATTCTAAAATACACAGGGTGTTCCTTTGAGATTGTGTCCTAACGCCGAAAATACTTTAAAGAAATGTTCTGGAATTTTTAGTCGAGAACCAATCACGTTAGAGTTACAATATGTGAACCAATCGCAGGTGTGCATTTCAAAAATTCGGAAATAGCGTCGAATTACGTAACTTTCTCGGCGAGGAATGATTGCGAGCGCGATTTGGAATTACGTAATTTCGCGAGGTCCGTTTCGAAAGCACGGAACGTGTAATTAAAACGTCATAAAACGACCTGCGGCGCGCATCATCGCTGGAATCCGCTCGAAAAGGCACAAAAAAGCGGGGCCGTCGGTGCACCGGGCGCCCAACAAAAAGAAAACCGAAAGTCACTCTCGCATTATCATACTAATTAACTTTACTTACGGCAACGCCGTAAAGCCGGCCCCGAAAACAAAACAAGAGCGCAACATTTTGACTACCGCTGCCAGCATCCCCTGAGACTGTGAGCGTTCCGCCTTCGATCGCCCAAGTCGCATCACGCTCAACGAATTCCATTTTTCAAACCGGCCGACTGTCTTTCGGGCCCCGGACGGATGATGTATTGCTTTGGTTTTTTGTCGGGGTCCGCAAGGTGGTTTTATGGGGTCGTCGAATCGCGCTAAAGTTGGGAAGAAGAAGTAAGGAGCGTCGTCGTCGTCGGCGGCGGCGGCGGCGGCTGCGTCTCATTTATAAATCGAAACCGAAAATGTCTTACTTCTCTGTTGACCCAAACACAACTCGGTTTTAATTGGACTTTAATTGTGTTTTGTTTCGGCCGGCGGTTTTTATGGGCGTCGCCACCATAGGCGATTCGACGATTCGATCCGCTAAGCAAACGAGCGCGGGATTTCAGCGCGAAAAAAAAATTAACAAGAAACACGCTCTTGAAAAGAAAGAGGTTCGTCTTTCGTTTAATCGATTCGCTTTGTTCGGCCCGATTTCCTCCCAAAAAAAAACATAGCATTGAGGAGGCGTGGCATTTGCCAAATAATACTTAACATGAACGCTCTAGTTACATCAGAACGCTCTCTCCAACACCTGTATTGGCGTTTGCAACCTTAAACTCCAAATTTTCACCAGATCAAATCCACAGGGCGTTTTGTTTCCGCATAACTTCCGAACGGAATAACTCAAAAACCATTCACCCCAGACCCACGTTGCGACCCATCAATTCAGGCTAGAATTCGAAGCGGAATCAAAAAATATAATAATATACAGGGCGTTCCATTAAAAAAATGGCAACTTTGGTGTGTAACTCGAAAACGCGTTGCTCAATTTTTTTTCTGTAAACAGCATTCATGCCCTAGCGAAAAATTCTACAACTTTCATACAAAAACTTTTTTTCTAATTTCAAAGCCTACTGAGATAGGATCGATGGAACCGTTGCTGCCAACACCCTGTACGTAAAAATCGGCCTTAAATACCACAACGTTCGCTTGAAACGCATCAATAAATCACCAGCGTCGATTTATCCGAGGGTTTTGTTTTTGTAGCAACAAATTGTCTCAAACACGGGAGCGCATGGCTTCTTGATGGGGTAACTCGAAAACCACTCGTGCTAGACCTACGTTGCGACCCATCATTTCAGGCTAAAATTCGATGCGGAATTTAAATACGTAATTATATACAGAGTGTACCCATAAAAAAATGGTAAGTTTGATGCGTATCTCGAAAATGCGATGCGCAATTGTTTTTGTGTAAACGGCGTCAGATGCCTCGCAGAAGATTCTACAACTTTTGTACGAAAACATTTTTTCTAATTTTAATACTTACTGAGGTAAGGCGTTGGAAACTTTTCGTTAACACCCTGTATGCGAAGTTCGGCGTTTGCCATCTTAAATTTCAGATTATCCGTCAATAATGTCTACACGAATTACCTACCGAGGGTTTCATTTTCGTCACAACGATTTACACATACAGGGGGGGTTTCGGTTGGTACGAAAGCTTCCTGACGGAATAACTCGAAAACTATTCGCGCTAGACCTATGATGTGACTCATCAATTCAGGCTAGAATTCTATGAGGAATCCAAATATGCAATAATATACAGGGTGTTCCATTAAAAAAATGGTAAGTTTGATGCGTATCTCGAAGATGCGATGCTCAATTGTTTCTGATTGATCAGAATTGGATACAAAGCAGAAGATTCTACAACTTTTGTACTTAAACTTTTTTTCTAGTTTCAAGACCTACTGAGCTAAGGCCGTCTGAACTTTTTTGTTAACACCCCGTATATAAATTTCAGCATTTACGGCGTTTAAATTCGCAACTTTCTTCTGAAATATGCCGATGAAGCACCAGGGCGGTTCTGTCGAGGGTTTCGTTTTTGTTACAGCGAATTATCTCACCATTTACACACACAGGGCGTTTCAATCGGTCCGAAACTTCCTCAAGGAATAACTCGAGAACCATTCGCGCTGGACCCACGATGCAACCCATCACTTCAGGCTAGAATTCGATGAGGAATCCAAATACGCAACAATATACAGGGTGTTGCCTTACAAAAATGCCAACTTTGATGTGCATTACGATAACGCAATTGTCTTTTTATGAATTGCGCTGTAACTAGAGTAAAAATGAGCGTATATTTTCTTGTAAATTCAAAAATAAGAAAGTTAAGGCCATTTCTGTGATTGTACTAAACAAATCGAAAATCAATACGTCGCTGCGGTAGCTGTGGCGAATAAACGAAGGCCGCCGGAAGTCTGAAGACGCGGCGCGTCGAGCGCGGCCTGAAACGGGAACGCCGTAAAACAAGCGCAAATTGTTCGGACGACTTCTGGATTCCACGCTACATTACAACATCCCGTCCCGATAATTAACACATAATTAGTAAAATCAAGGCTCGCCATGCATCGCACATGTGGAGTGGGCCGAGGCGAGTCGTCCGCGCGAACCAGAGGGGCCCCCGTTCAGCCGACGACGTCTGTTCGGCTGGGCGAGCGGGTCGCATGCTTTTCGCGAACATCAATCTTGCTCTAAATTATGGCGAAACAGATTTCTACTGACGGCGGGCGGCGAAAACAAAAACGACGCCGAAACGCTTCGAGTGCGTAACGCGCTCTCGGTTATTCCTGGACTTGGAATAAATGCGACCCATTTATGCGTTGGGTGTTCCACCGCAAAAAGAAGAAGTCTTAACTTGATACAGTCCTAGTGGAACACCCTCTATGTTGCCTTATATGGATCAGGTCAAGTCCAAATCAAGTTCAAAAATAATTGCTTGAAAATTGAATATCGGAGCAAAAGAACAAAAAAGGAAAACAAAAATTCCGAAATACTCTTTGGTTTCTGAAACAATTGGCAAGAAACAATCCCGAAAATTCGGATACCCTGAAATTGTTTTTCTGTAAAAATCGAGACGATTTAACTCACAAAATTGTCTTGTTTCGGTTTCTAAACTGAAAAGCGGAAATAATTGACCAAATTGAGAAGAGTTTTTTTCTCTTGAGAAGAGAAAAAAAAATAGAATCCCGAAAATCCGGGTACCGCAAATTAGTTTCTCGGTACTTAACTGTAAAAATCGGGACGACTTGGCTCACAACACTCTTTTGTTTCGATTTCTAAGCCGAATAGCGAAAATAATACTCCAAAAAAAAAGAATCCCGAGATCCGGATCCATAAATTTGTTTCTCTGAAATTAAACTGTAAAAATCGGGGCGACTTAGCTCACAACACTCTTTTGTTTTGGTTTCTAAACTGAAAAGCGGAAATAATAGACTAAGAAAAAAAGAATCCCGAAAATCCGGGTCCTCTGAACTTCAACCGTAAAAATCGGAACGACTTAGCTCACAACACTCTTTTGTTTCGGTTTCTAAGCCTAATAGCGAAAATAATAACCCAATAAAAAAAAGAATCCCGAAAATTCGGGTACCTGAATTTGTTTCTCGGTTCTTAAATTGGAAAACTCGAAACGACTGAGTTTACAACACTCTTCTGTTTCGGTTTGTAAATTGAATAGTGAAAATTTAAAATAAAAGGCTAAAAAAAATAATAATCCCGAAAATTCGGGTACCCTGAATTTGTTTCTCGGTATTTAAACTGGAAAATTCGAGGATTAGCTCACAACATTCTTTTGTTTCGGCCTTTAATCTGAAAAGCGGAAATAACGCGCCAATAAAAAAATGAATCCCGAAAATCCGGGTACAGCGAATTTGCTTCTCGGTACTTAAGCTTTGAGAAGCAACTTGGTTCATAACACTCTTTTTGATTTCCAAACCGGAAAGCGGAATTAATTGACCAAAAAAAATAGTAATCCCGAAAACCCGGGAACTTAAACTTGGAAACTCGGGACGACTTAGCTTTATCCGAATGCTTCGTTCGATAGATAGCTTCACACATCGTTCTTCTGTCTGTTTTGGTTAGAAAATGAAAAAGCGACAATAATTGAAAAATATCCGAAATTCTGGGTATGAGAAATTCGTTTCTCGATGTTTAAAACTTTAAAAATCAAGACGGCTTAGCTCATGAAACTCTTTTGTGTCGGTTTCCAAAACGGTACTTGGGAACACAGAAAGCGGAAATAATTGGCAAATAAAATAATAATCCCGAAAATCCGGGTAACATGACTTTGTTTCTCGGTACTCAGACTTTCAAAACCCGGACGATTTTCGGGTTTCAATGAGAATTTTTTTTAATCCCGAAATCCCGGGTACCACAAATTGTTTCTCAGTGCTAAAGCTTTAAAAAGTGGCACGATTTAGCTCTAACCAAGTACAACGTTCAAAGGATAGCGTTATTTCTGTTTATTTCGGCTAGAGAATCAAGAAACAGAAAAATCCCGAAATCTCGGGCATCGGAAATTAATTTCTCGACACCTAAACTGCAAAAAATCAAGACTACTTAGCTCATAGCGCTCCTTTGTTTAGGTTTCCAAATCGAAAAACGGATATAATTCACAAAAAAAAAATGAATCCCGAAAATCCGGGTACCGTAAATTTGTTCCTCAGTGTTTAAACTTTGAAAATCGGGACAACCTAGTTCTCTTATCTTTCACTTCGGTTTCCAAACCGAAAAGCGGAAATAATTGTCAAAAAAAAAGAAAGAGCCCCGAAAACCCGGGTACTTAAAACTATGAAAGTCGGGACGGACGACTTAGCTCCATCCAAGTGCATCGTTTGCTAGATAGCTTCTTTTATTTGTTTCAGTTTGAAACTCAAAAAATTACAACTTTTTTGATCCCGAAATTCCGGGCACTACAAAATTTCGTTTCTCGGTACATGAACTTCAAAAAGTGGCACGACTTAGCTTTATCCAAGCGTAACGTTGAAGATGTAGCTTCGCACAGCGCTCTTTTATTTCTATTTGAAAACCGAAAAAGAAAAAGATCCCGAAAACTCGGGTACCGAAAATTTAGCTCCGGGGGATTGAACTTTTGAAAATCAGGAGAATTTAATCCAAGCCGAGTGCATCGGCCGAAGGACAGTTTCATGCCACGCTCTTTTGTTTTTAGCGAGCGGTACTCGAAAGTACAGTGACCTTGAAATTATTTCAAAATTCGAAATTACCTGCAGAATGGAGAGATGTTGGAAGTTTTTAGATTTGACGAAGACGCGCTCGCATAAGATCTAAGATGCAACACAAGAATTCGTTTCAAAATTGTAGTAATATACAGGGTGTTCCATCAAAACCAAGCAAATCTTCAGTACGTGTCACTCGATGGATTTTATTTTCAGATGCAACGCCAGAGTGAGCGCGGGGAATTTATTGCGACGATGTTTTTTTGATATATTTTTTCTAAATTCGAAAATATGAATAGGGGGGGGGCTATTCTTGTATAAGACGTAACTCGGAAACCCCTCGAGCTAGACTTGCGGTGTGACACATGAACTCGCAGTAAATTTTAACGTAGAATTCAAATGTACGTTAATATACAGGGTGTTTCGTTTAAATTACGTACGCAAAACGTTTTTCTGTCATCGGTGCTATAAACTACGGTACGTAATGGATGCCCGCAAATAAATAATTAATACTTTACAAATACAAATAGTTTGTTGTAATTACTCGTGCGTCTTCCGCTCCGTTTTCGCGTAATTGAATTACGCGACGCGGGCAATGATTAAAAAAGTTTAATGCCGGTTGTCGGCGGACGGCGCTGTAAAACGAGGCGAGCCGCCATTTTGCCGCATAAACGTCTGTTCAAATTAAAATAAATAAAGTGCGCTTTGATTTATGGCTAATTCCTCGGCATCTAGATTCTAATAAGTCGGTTCTAGAGGTGGTGCGTGGCGTGTAACGCACGTATACGAACCCGCATACGTGGCTCGGTTAATTTACGACGCACTTCTTCGCGTTCTCGCTCGCTTTCTTCGTTTGTCTTCTCGCTTTTCTTCGCACCTACGTCAAGAAAGCGATCCCAAATTAAAGCACACCTTTCAACCAATCAACGAACACCAAGAAATTAGGAGAATTGAAGATCGTATTGAAAATATAAAAGATTCGCGATTTTCAAGCTGAAACAAAAGAGCATCATAGGAGATTGCACCCGGATTTTCGGGATTTTTTTCTCTATAATGTTGGATTTTTAAATTCAAACAAAAACGTCGCTCCGAAGTGTTTTTCGATTGGACCACTTGAAGTGGATTGAATTACGTCGTCCGGATTCCCGATATTAAAAGCCTCGAGATCGAATTGTGGATGCCCGGATTTTCGGGATTTTATTCTCGCCAGATTCTCATACTTTTCAATTTTTATATGAAAACAAGAAAGCGTCAACCAAAATTACATTTCATACGAATTTTAAGAGAAACTTCGGAAACCCGAATTTTCGGGATTTCTTGTTTTCGCCAAAATTACGCTCGCACTTTTCGATTTCTAGATTTAAAACAAAAGAACATTCTTGAGCATTTTTGGATTGGCACGCTTGCATTATGTTTACCTCTCGAATTTAAAGTCAAATGATCGTATTTAGAAATCCCGGATTTTCGGGATTTTTTCCTCCTCGCCAAAATTTTTTAATTTTTAAATTAGAACAAAAGAGCGTTGGTCGGAACTATGCATATTCTTCAATGGACGCGCTTGAATTGAGTTGGTTTCGGTTTATTTCTCGAGTTTCAAAATCCAAAGATTGAATTTCGAAAGCCCGGATTTTCGGGATTCATTTCTCTTCGCTAAATTTCTCAATTTTTAAATTAAAACAAAAGTCGCGGCTACTTTTTTGCTTGACGCAAGTGAATTTAGTTGGCTTCGCTTTATTCTTCGAATTTTAAGAGAAACTTTGGAAACCCGAATTTTCGGTACTTCCTGTTTTCGCCAAAATTACTCTCGCACTTTTTGATTTCTAGATTAAAACTAACCATTTTTTGGTTGGTGCGCTTGCATTAAGTTTATTTCTCGAATTTAAAGTCAAATTATCGAATTTGTTAACCCGGAATTTCGGGTTATGTTTTTCTACTCGCCAAATTTTTTCAATTTTTAAACAAAAAAACAAAAGAGCATTAGTCGGAACTGTTATTCAATTGACACACTTGAACTGCGTTGGGTTCGACTTATTTTTCGGGTTACAAAATCAGAAGATCGAATTTAGAGAGCCCGGGTTTTCGGGATTCATTTAGCCTAGCCAAATCTATCGACTTTTAAATTAGAACAAAAGAGCGTTGACGGGTCTACTCGTTCGATTGACGCAAGTGAATTTATTTGGATTCGATTTATTCTTTCTATAAAAAAAAAAACTTCGGAGACCCGAACTTTCGGGATTTATTGTTTTCACCGAAATTCCGCTCACGCTTTCGATTTCTAGATTAAAATAAAACAGCATTCTTGAGCACTTTTCAATTGACGCGCTTGTATTGAGTTTATTTCTCGAATTGAAGGTCAGTCAAATGATCGAAAGTAAGAATCCCGGATTTTCGGGATTTTTTGCTCTCCAAAGTTTTTCAATTTTTATATTAAAACAAAAGAGCGTTAGTCGAAACTGTTTTTCAATTGTCTCAGTCTGATTGAGTTGGATTCGGTACGTTTCTTGAATCTTAAGGGAAACTTAGTAAACCCTGATTTTCGGGATTTCTTGTTCTCAACAAACTTTCTCTCGCACTTTTCGATTTTTAGATTAAAATGTGTAGTAGATTGACGCGCTTCAATTGAGTTTATTTCTCGAATTTAAGGTCACGTGAACGAATTTAGGAATCCCGGATTTTCGGGATTTTTTTCTCTCCTCGTCAAAGTTTCTCAATTTTTAAATTAAAGCAGAAGAACGTGTCTTCGATTAACATTTAAATTGAATTGGATTCGGTTTATGTCTCGAATTGAAGATCAATTGATAGGATTTAGGGATCCCGGATTTTCGGGTTTTTTTCTTCTCGTCAAAGTTTCTGAATTTTTAAATCAAAACAAAAGAGCGTCGTTTTTTTCAATTGACGCGCTTAAATTGAAAGGGATTCGGTTCATTTTTTGAATTTAAAGTCAGATAATCGAATTTGGGGCCCTAATTTTCGGGATTTTTTTCTCTTCACCGGAGTTTCTCACATTTTCCGATGTCGAATTAAAAGGAAAGAGAGTTTCTCGTAATTACTTTCCGTTTGACGCGCTTGAACTGAGTTTGTTTTTCGAATTTAAGATCTAATGACCCAATTTAGGCATCCCGGATTTTCGGGACTTTTTCCTGCTCCCCAAACTTTCACAAACCTTTAGGTTTTCAGATTAAAACTAAAAAGTGTTAATCGGAGCTACTTTTAAGTTGGATCCGGTTCGTTTATGGAACTTCAAAGGGAAAAAACTGAACTTGGGAAACCCGGATTTTCGGGATTTTTTCCTCCTCGCACACTAATCGATTTTTAAACTAAAATAGAAGAGAGTTGCTCAAAACTACTTTTCTATTGATGTACTTGGATACAGTTAGTTCGTTTTGGTTTATGAATCTCAAAGTTTAGACATCGAATTTAGGGCGCCCAGATTTTCGGGATTCTGTTTTACCAAAGTTTTTCACACTTTCACACACATTTTTCGATTAAAAACAACATTTAGATTAACGCGCACATTTATTAAAATTTCAAGGTCAAGAGTTCGAACTTAAGAAACCCGAATTTTCGGGATTTTTCTTATCGCCCAAATTTTCTCGCGTTTTTTGATTTTTAAACTAAAACAAAAGTGCATCGCTTGGAATTCCACTTCGATCGATGCGTTTGGATTAAATTGAGTAGCTCTAGTTTTCAATTTCATTAAATTTAGGTCGCCCGGATTTTCGGGATTTTTTTCTTATCAACACTTCAATTTTTGAACCAAAAGAAAGCGCGAAACTTCTTCTGGTTCTCAGCGTGGGGTATAATAATGAAAAATTGTTTCATTAGGGACACGCGTCCATCTCCACCCGATCGTTGCAGAATGACAAGAAGAGGCTCTGAAGTGTTGTTCGACAAGGGCCGCCCTTGTTTGAAAACACATGTCGCCCGCTTCCAAATCACATTACGCCGCTAAACACAGGCCCGCGCTCGCCCACTGTCGCTAATAAGGTCCCCTGCGGCGCCCCCTCGAACCACATGTTGACAACCTGTTCGAAAGTCTCTTACTTACTCGCTTCAAGAGACACTTCAATTTCCGTCAATCTTTTTTCCGCAGATGAGCCGCTCGCGAGTCAAATCCCCCGTGTGCACACCCGGTTTGTCGTATTCACTACTGACTTCCGAATTAGAAGCTCGGGATCGAATTCCCAGATTTTCGGGATTCTCTTCCTCACATCGGAATTTATCCCGTTTCTCGACTTTTAAGCTAAAACAAAAGGTATCGACGGTCGTGCAAGCATCAAGTTAAAACTTCAAATTCCAGGGTCAGAATTTTCGGCTCCCGGATTTTCGGGATTGGCACCTCGTCGATTTTCTTTCAATTTTCGATTTCCAAATTGAAAATCTTCAATTATCTTTATTGTACACTCGACTCAAGTTGTTTGTTCATTCCAGATTTCCGAATTCGAAACTTTGTGGTTGAAACTCCAGATTTTCGGGATTTTAAATTTATTTCGTTCCTCGTGTTTTAAATTAAAAAAAAAACAGGGTCGCATTTAACCGCGTTTTAATTCCAACTGCTGCGCTTATATCGAGATAGCACGTCAAGATTCAGAGTCAAAACTTTTGATGCTCGAATTTTCGGGATTTTCTCCCGCTTTCACATTTTCGAACGAAAACAAAAGGCAACTCACTATCTTTCAATTAATGCACGCGAACCGAGCTGCGATTTATCAATTTTCAATTTCAAAAATCGAATTTACGGCACCCCGATTTTCGGGACGCCAAAGTTCCTCCCGACTTTCGATTTTCAAGTTCAAACCACTTCCGATTAATGCGCGTTTATCAAGCGCCTTCTTCCACCTTCAGTTGTTTTAGGAGGAAACAAAAGAGCATTGCGTGAAACTATATTTCGAACTTCAGAGATTCAATTCGGGATGAAATGATTTTCGGAGTATTTTCTCGCGTTTACCGATATTTCGCTTTCTCAGGATTTTAAAGCAGAAACAAAACAGCATCACACGGAACTGGCTTTAGATTGATTGGGTTAGATTAAATTGGGTCGTCCTAGTTTTCAAATTAAAAAAAAAATGCCGTAATCGAATTTATGTTGCCCGGATTTTCGGGATAACGTTTTCCACACTTTTCAATCTTTAAACTAAAAAAAAAACAAAAGAGCGTTGCTGGTTGGAACAGTTTCTCGATTAATCCACTTCAATTAGTTGGTTTCTTACGTCCAAAATTTTCAAACCCGAATTTTCGGGATTTTTCTTGCCAACGTTTCTCACATTTCTATCATTTTTAAACCAAAACAAAAGACAGCTGAACGGTTTTGTAATTGACTGCATTCAGTTTGAGCTGGAGCGCTTTTGTTTTCGAAAGTCAACTCAGAAATCCCAAATTTTCGGGATTTTTTCCTGCTGAGGTATGCCGTTAGTTTTGACTTCCAATTCGAAACAAAAGAGAATTAATCGGAATGTTTTTCAACTGACGCACTTGAGTTCAATTTTGCCTTTCGAATTTCAAACCAAAACGGTCGGATTTGCTACGCCCGAATTTTCGGGATTTAATTTTCGCCGTTCTTCGTAATTTTCGAACCAAAACAAAAAAGGAGTTGTCTCAATCTAACTTTCGAATTTTCTAATCCCAGAGATGCAATTTATGTTGCCCGGATTTTCGGGATTTTCCTTGCTAACGTTACTCGCACTTATTAATCTTGAAACTAAAACAAAGGAACGTTAGTCGGAACTGTTTTTCGATTGACGCACTTGGGGTAGATGAAATTTTCGAGTTTTAAAGTTCAGGGATCAATTATGGGAAGCCCGAATTTTCTGGATTTTTCTTGTCGGCGTAACTCGCATTTTTTCAACTTTTAAACCAAACAAAAAGGGTTACGCGGAATAGTTTTGCGATTGGCTACATTGGTTGGGGGTTCAAATATCAATACCCAGAAATCGAGGTTATAATGCCCGGATTATCGGGATTTTTTCTCGATACAATTTTGACTAATAAGTTGAAGTAAACAGGCAATATCCGGACCTGTTTTTCGACTGGCACACTTGATCTGATTCGTGAGTTAAAAGCTTCTACATTTCTAATTTCAAACTCCAGCGATCGGATTTGCGATGCCCGGATTTTCGGGATTTTCTCGCCAACGTTTTCCTCATTCTCCGAGTTTCAAGCTGAAGCAAAAAACGTCACTTGAATTGGGTTAGGGTCGTTGTAGCCGTCGAAATTCAAAACCCACAGATCGAACTTTGATACCCGGATTTTCGGGATCGTTTCTTTCCATGCTTTTCGATTTTCAAATCGAAACAGAAAAAGACGTTGCGCGAAACTGCTTTCCGATTGGCGCACTTGGATGGAGTTAGGTCGTCTTAGCGTCAGAATTTCAACCTAAAGATCGAATTTGGGGCACCCGAATTTTCGGGATTTATCATCGCGAAAGTTTCTCGCACTTTTCGATTATCAATCGAAACAAAAGAGCGTTAATCGAGACTACTTTTCGTCTGACGCAGTTAGATTGCGTTGGACCTGTTTTAATTTAAGGTTTTTCAAGATCAAGAGGTCGCAGTTAGGAAAGCCGGATTTTCGGGATCTTTTCGACAACGTTTTCCTCATTCTTCGATTTTCAAGCTGAAGCAAAAAGCGTCGCTTGAATTAAATTGGATCGTTCTGTTTCTCGAATTTCAAGAAACGAAGATCGAACTTGGACGCCCGAATTTTCGGGATTTTTTCTCGATTTTCGATTTTCAAACCGAAACAGAAGGAAAACGTCAACGTGAAGAACTGCTTTTTAATTGACACACTTAGATAGAGTTAAATCGGTTGAGTTTTCAGCTTTCATCCTAAAGATTGATCAAATTTGAGACACCCGAATTTTCGGGATTTTTTTCTCTTCATTTTCAAACTTAAACAGAAAAAAAAACGTCGCGGTGTACAACTGCTTTTCTTTCGACGTACTTAGATAGAGTTAAATCGGTTGAGTTTTCAGCTTTCATCCTCAAGATCGATCGAATTTGACACCCGGATTTTCGGAATTTCTTTTTGCCGTGAAAGTTATTAATTAAATTAAATTAAAACAAAAGAACGTTGCTCGAGATTACTTTTCTACGGACACGCTTGGATTGAGTTGGGCGCCTTCTAATTTTCGAATTTCAAGACCCAGAGAATAAACTTAGGAGTCCCGAATTTTCGGGATTTTTCTTCTAGCTAAAGTTTTCCGCTTTTAAACTGAAACGAAATAGCGTTGCTAGGAGCTCCTTTTCGTTTCATGCACTTCTCATTTGAGTTGGAATTTCAGGTGATATTTACTTTCCCCGAATTTTCGGGATTTTCTCCAGGCGGTGCTTTCGACCTCAAAATTGAAATGTTGTCTTTTGATTAATGTTTCGCGCGCAATTAATAATGCAGCGCGAAAAAATGGGGCGAAACCGAAAAAAGAAGCGGAGGTCCCAAAAAAGGGTCCATCAAATATTGAGAGAAAATCACCTCGGGACAGTCGAGCGAGCGCCGGCTGGCTAAAAATGCATAACAGTAGCGGGCGCAGGCGGCCGCGGCGATGGTAGAAAAATTTTCCAGGGGAAAAACTGCCCTGAAAGCACTCGACATAAGAGTGGCGAAACAAAATAAGAACGATAAGCATCGAACTGATGGCTACCAACGGTGGGCGTCGTCTCAACGAGGCGGTGCCGGTGCCCGCCATTGGCGCAGACCGCTTCGTCCCGTCGGAGGGGACAGATCGATGATGTTCAATGGGTGGCTGGAAGCCTTGCAGGGGATAGATATTTAGTCGAACTCTTGTCCGCGATAAGACAGGAGCTTGGGTCGTGTGCGCTACTGCTTGGGGAAAAAAAGCTGGGGCCAAAAAATTTCGGGAAACGCGCGCGAACTTGGATAATGTGCACCTAGTGATTCGATCCGTCCGTCGTACACGCGCCCGTTCACAAAGTAATGAAACTCACGCTGATTATACCCTGAGGTTGGCCCGCGTGCATACGAAACTTCGGACTGTGTGGTGAAGACTGGTTTTTTTTTTGCTCCCCGAGTGCGTTTTTCCAGTGTTCTGTGGGTGTTTGTGCAAAGAATTCAATCTGGCGGCCTTTTTGGAAGGAGGTCCGACCTGTACATCAGTAGGGGCCCTTACGTTAAGGGCCGGACTGGCCCATGTACCAATCGGGCCTAATTCAGCCTATCTACAACATACTGCACACAACATAGGTGAGTCTTGATTAGAAACCTTCAATCAAACTCGAGGAAGATTTTTTTTCTCCTGAATTGAATCAAATTGATTTGGGCTTGCAATCTCACATCGACAACTGATCAAGAGAAGCAGCTAACTCCTTATTGAAATTGACCCAAACTTAAATCCTGACCCATCGGAAAACAGTTGAGGACTGCAAACTCAAGGAATTCAATAGCGCTTTTGACTTTCCGGCTCTCTATCCAGCCACATGGTCGAAATTTTGAAGGACTAGTATGGGCGTTGAAATTTTCCGAAAATGTTCTGACTTATCCTTTTTTTCTTCAACTTTCCCTCTCAGTACTTTTGAAACCCAAAAACGTAGGGGTAAGCGACGGCTTTGGTGGTACACCTTCAAGGGTTCAGATGGTTTCTTGGATAATCCAAGAAACTCGTCGCCTTTTCACTTTTCGAAATGTTCGACCTCGTTTTCAAAAAACAAATGAATTACTTCTTTGCGACTGCAACTGCGACGTGCTGTTGTTTTTCGTCGCTGCGTTTCTGTGAATGTTGGTTCTTCGTCGCTTCCTCTTGATTTAAACAAACCGGATCGTTTCCAAACATTAAAAAAAATCTCTTTTTCTTTTGAAAAATCAGACTTTCTTTTGATTCATTTTTTTTAATCGGAAGATTACGCAATGTTGAGGAACGACAAAATTATGCGTGCGATAGTTTTTTGTTTGTTTGTTTGTTTGTTTGTCGCTTTCCTTGTTTTGTTGTGGCTTCAACAAATCGGATTATTTTAAAAATCAGGACGTCTAGTTTCATTATTCGTTTGTTTCATCGTCGTTTGTCGTTTGTCATCAACGTCCGTCATTTGTTTTTCGATCAAACGATCGCGCAGTGTTGAAAAACAACAAAATCATACGTGGCACAGTTTTTTTCTTTTTTGTTTCATTCGATTTTGTTTTGTTTCTTTTTTTTTCGTGATTTGGTTGTGACTTCGACGAATCAAATGATTTAAAAAAAAATCGAAAAAGATTTTTTGTTTTTGAAAACGCAGGATGATTGGTTCGATCGTTTGTTTTTTGTTTTCTGATTTTATTCATTTGTTTCATCGTCGCGTCGCGTTGTTATCATTTACGTTATTTGTTCGATTATGTTTTGTTTTCTCTTTATTATTGTGTTGTGGTTGCAATAAATGAGAATTTCTTGTTTTCGAAAAAGTACGGTGATTAGATTGATCGATCGTTCAATTGTTTTCTGGCTTTATTCACTTGTTTCTTCGCCGCGTCGTTATCGTTTATCATCAACGGCCGTCATTTGTTTTTCGATCAAGAGATTACGCAGCGACATTGTTTTGTTGTTGCTTCAACAAATCAAAAAAAAATGGAAAAGTCCGAAAAAGAAACGTTTGTTTTGGAGAAAGCCGTCGTTTCGTTGTTTTCTGATTTTATTCATTTGTTTCATCGTCGCGTCGTTATCATTTATACGTGCCGTAGTTTCCTGTTCGTTGAAATATTCGATTTTGTTTTGTTTTCTCATCATTATTACGTTTTGGTTGCTTTTTTTGTTTTTGAAAAAGTACTGTGATTAGATCGATCGTTTCGCATTGTTTTCTGATTTTATTCTATTGTCTCATCGCCGCGTCGTTCGTTCAATTGTTTTCTGACAAATGAATAATTGTTTCATCGCCGCGTCGTTATCGTTTATCATCTCAATGACCGTCATTCGTTTTTCGATCAAAAGATTAGGCTGCGACATTGTTTTGTTGTTACTTCAAAAAATCAGGAGAATTGAAAACGTTTGTTTTTGAGTAAGCGGTCGTTGCGTTGTTTTCTGATTTTATTCTTCATTTGTTTCATCGTCGCTATCGTGCATCATCAACGTCCGTCGTCCAATTTTCGTTCAAAAGATTACGAGGTGTTGAAAAACGGCAAAATTACGCGCGCTCTGCTTTCTTGCTTGTTTGTTACATTCGATTTTCTTTTGTTTTCTTTTTTCACGATTTTGTTGTGGCTTCAACAAATCAGGTGATTAAAAAAAATCCGAAAAAAGTGTTTCTTCTTCCTTTTGAAAAGCTGAGATGATTAGAGTTCGATCGCTTCATTGTTTTCTGGTTTGCTGATTGTATTCATTCGTTCAGTTTTTAGGTTTTATTCGTTTGCTTTCTAATTTTGTTCGTTTGTTTTCTGATTTCGTTCATTTGTTTTCTGGTTTTGTCCATTTGTTTTCTGATTTCGTTCATTTGTTTTCTGATTTTCTTCATTTGTAATCTGATTTTATTCAATTGAATTCAATCATTAACATTCAACATCAACTTATGGATCAAAATTTTATTTTATTGTTCGACAAATTAGACTGTTTCCGATCGAAAAGCTTGACATTAAAAAAAACAATTGAATCGCCGCGTCCGTCTTCAATTTTCTTTCTTAATCGTTGCTATCTTGTACTAATTTAAATAACGCAAATGATTGCGGGAAATCCAAAGATTTCTTTTTTTTTTTTTTTGAAAATTCGGAGCCAACATATTCTTCAACGATAAATTTAAATTTATTCTTTTGTTTTATGATCGTCACGTGTTTGTTGATTTGTTTTCTGATTTTGTTCATTTATTTTCTGACTTCATTCATTTGTTTTCTGATTTTATTCATTTGTTTGCGGATTTTATTCATTTGTTTTCTGATATTATTCATTTGTTTTCTGATTTGATTCAACTTTTTTCTGATTTTATTCAATTGTTTAGTCGTTCTTCATTCAAATATCGATCAAAATTAAAAAAAAAAACAAAATTGTTCGAAAAATCAGACTGTTTCCTATCGAAAAGCTTGACATTCAAAAACAATTGAATCGCCGCGTCCGTCTTCAATTTTCTTTCCTTCATCGTTGTCATGTTGTTCTGATTTAAATAACACAAATTCTCACTTGTTTATTCATTAGTTTTCTGATTTTGTTGATTTGTTTTCTGATTTTATTCATTGATTTTCTGATTTTATTCATTTGTTTTGTGATTTTATTCATTTGTTTTGTGATTTTATTCAATTGTTTAGTCCTCATTAACATTCAACACCAATGTCGTCCTTCATTCACTCTCATCGATCAAAATTTGACGTATTCTTTAAAAAACAACAAAATATTTATTCTTCATTCTGTTTCCGATCGAAAAGTTGACATGCAAAAACAATTGAATCGCCGCATCCGCCTTCAATTTTTTTTTCTTCATCGTTGCCATCTTGTCCTGATTTAAATAACGCAAATGACTGCGAAAAATCCAAAGATTTCTTTCTCTTTCTTTTTTGAAAATTCTGGGCCAACATATTCTTCAGCGATAAATTTAAATTTATTTTTTTGTTTTATGATCGTCACATCTTTGTCCATTTGTTTTCTGATTTTGTTGATTTGTTTTCTGATTTTATTCATTTGTTTTCTGATTTTGTTGATATGGTTTCTGATTTTATTCATTTGTTTTCTGATTTTGTTCATTTGTTTTCTGATTTTATTTATTTATTTTCTGATTTCATCCGTTTGTTTTCTGATTTCATTCATTTGTTTAGTCGTCAGTAACATTCAACATCAACGTCGTCCTTCATTCACTTATCGATCAAAATTGGACGTATCATTAAAAAAAAAAAACAACGAAATCTTACTTTTCTTTAACGATAAATTGAAATTTATTCTTTTGTTTTATGTTTGTTCATTTGTTTTTTAATTTTGTTGATTTGTTTTCTAATTTTATTCATGTTTTCTGGTTTTATTGATTTGTTTTCTGATTTTATTCATTTGTTTTCTGATTTCACTCATTTTTTTTCTCTAATTTTATTCATCTGTTTTCTGATTTTATCCGTTTGTTTTCTGATTTCATTCATTTATTTAATAGTCATTAACATTCAACATCAATATCTCCCATCAATGACTTGTCGAACAAAATTTGACGTATTGTTTAAATAGCAAAAAAAATCGTTGGAAAAATCGTACTCTTCGTTCTGTTTCCGACCGAAACGCTTGACGTTCAAAAAAAAGACAATTGAATCGCCGCGTCTATCTTCAACTTTCTTTTCTGCATCGTTGCCATCTTGATTTAAATGACGCAAATGATTGCGAAAAATCCAAAGAAGATTTCTTAATTTTTTTGTTTTTTTTTTTGAAAATTCGGAACCAACAACGATAAATCTAAATTTATTCTTTTGTTCTATGATCGTCACATGTTTGTCACCTTTTCACTCTATACTCTTGTGCCATAATTTTCATCGCCTCACCTTTTCTTTTTTAATTTTCACTTCTTCTTCGATTTCCTCTGCTTTGGACATCGGCAAATCAGATGATCTTCGCAACGTTCTTGTAGAAGTGCGTCTCGTGTCAATTTTGTAGTTTCTTCATTAACGTCATCGAAGGATGGGGCTAATTGACAAATTAGACGCCTTTCTTCGATCGATCAATTCAAACATTTTTGATGATGATTCAAATTACAATGATTTAGCGATTTTCATCTCCGCCTTCATCATTTGTCGTCATCTTGGAATCACTCGGACAAAAGGTAGCGTCTTCAAAAATAATTGCACCAACTGCAAGGCAACAGAATCGCGCGGCGATCAAAACCAAGCCGAATCACTCGGATCTAGTTCAAACAAATTCGATGATTGCTGATGATGTCTGTTAATTTATTTTCTTGTTTCATCGTCAATTTTCGCCTCTTCGTCTCTTCATCACTTCATCATCTCCCGTAGCTTTTTTTACCAAGAAAATAAAAACAACCGAATAGGTTGAATTGACGTGGATATACTGACGTTTCATCCATCACCATCGATATTCACTTTCAAATGTCTTTTTTTTTTAATCGAAAAACAACGACAAGAATTCCTGTATTGTTCAGATTTTCGATTTTATTGATTTTGTGACAAAAAATAAAAAAAAGTCACTTGTATTGAAATGTTTGTATGAATGCATGTTTTTGTTCCTTAATCATCATCATCGCCGTCAGTTTTCAGATGTTTTTTTAATCGAGGATTGCTAACGAAAACTGACGTTTTTCAGATTCTTGTTGTAGATTTTCTCACGAAAACAACGAAATTCCGCAGATTGAAACAATTGCGAAACAAACTCTCGGATGAACTCTTTTGTTTGTTTCATCACCTTCATCGCCATCGATTTTTAAACGTTTCTAATCGAAACGTAACGACGAAAGTGTACTAGGTCAATATTCAGATGTTTTGTTTAGACTAATCGAAATAATCGATTTAAATTTATGTGTTTCTCAGATTTCTGACAACAATAATGATTGTATGACACGAACAATAAAATAGCTTGCATTGAAATGTGTGCTGGATGTCATCCTGTATGCGCTTTCTTTTGTTTCATCGTCATCGTTGTCGACTTTCAATTGTTTCTAATCGATGAAAGTTCATACATTTTTCAGATTTTTTGTATTATTCATTTTGTGACAGAAACAACAAAGTCACTTCATTTGATACGTACACAAATAACAACCCACGTAGGCTAGGTGTTCTACACGCTTTTGTTTCTTTATGATGACCATCGATTTTCAAATGTTTCTGATTGAAAAACAACAACGAAAATGCATGTGTTTTTCAGATTTCTGTCATTACTAATTTTGTAATAAAAACTACATGCATTTGTTTTTTCTTCTTCTTCTTTGTATGTTTTTTAATCAAAAATTCACAATGAAAACTCATACGTTTTTCAGATTTTTCGTACTATTGATTGTGTGAGAGAAACAACAAAATCACTTCAGTTGATACGTATGCTGGATATTCTCCTCTGCATGCTTTTGTTTCTTCATCATCACCGCCATTCAATTCTTAATTGAAAAACAACAACGCAAAATTCATGCGTTTCTCAGATTTTTTGCCATTACTGATCTCTTGACAAAAACAACAAAATCACTTGCATTAAAATGTACGCTGGACGTTCGCCGGCGTGCGCTTTTGTTTCTTCATCATCAAATGTTCTTAATCGAAAAATAAAACAACAAACTCATTTGTTTTTCAGATTTGCATCATCACTAGTTTTGTAACAAAAACAACAAACTCACTTATATACTGTAATGTATGCCAGAAATTCTACTTGACGTGCTTTTGTTTATTTCTTCTTCATCGCCGTCGATTTTCAGATGTTTTTAATCGAAACTTACGACAAAAATTCAGATTTCTGTCATGATTTTGTGAGAGAAACAACAAAGTCACTTATATTGAAATGTATGCTAGATGCTCGCCGGCACGTGCTTTTGTTTCTTCATCATCGTCGCCGTCGATTCTCGAATGTTCTTAATCGAGAAGCAATCAGAGAAAATTCATTTGTTTTTCAGATTTCCATCCTCACTAGTTTTGTGACACAAATAACAAAATCACTTGTATTGAATGACCTACATATCAGATTTTTTTCTCATCGTCATCGATTTTCAGATGTTTTCAATAAAGAAAACAACAACACAAGTTTATATGTTTCTCAGATTTCTGTGATTATTGATTTTGTATAAGAAACAACAAAATCACTTCCATTAAAATGTATGTTAGGTTCTCCTGCATCCGCTTTTGTTTCTTCATCATCATCGTCATCGATTTTCAGATGTTTTTAATTGAGAAGACCGATATCGAAAAATTCAGGTGCCTTTTCAAATTTTTGTTTCTATTTTTTTCTTTTCTGTCAAAAACTACAATAATCACTCGTGCTGAAACGGATACTAGATGTTCTCCGAAACGTGCATTTGTTTCTTCATCATCATCATTTCCGATGTTTTTTAATTGAAAGTTATCGACGACAAATTCATGTGTTTTACAAATTTTGTTTCTGTGTTTTTTTTTCTACAAACTGAAACGGAATCTAGAGCTTCTCCGACATATGTTTTTGTTTCTTCTTCATCATCACTGTCGATTTTCGGATGTTTTTTTTAATCGAAAGATAACGACTAAAAATTCACGTGTTTTTCAAATTCTTGTTTGTATTTTTTTTTGTGATAAAAATCACATGATCGCTCGTTCTGAAATGCATACCAGATGTTGTTCTCTAGTGCGCGCTTTTGTTTCTTCTTCATCGTTACTGTCGACTTTCAGATGTTTTTCTTTTTTAATCGAAAGATAACGACGAAAAATTCATGTGTTTATCAAATTTTATTTCTGTTTTTTTTTTTTTTTCTGTCAAAAACTACAATAATTACTCGTGCTGACACGGATACTTGATGTTCCACGGTGTGTGCTTTCGTTCTTCTTCTTCTTCTTTTTCTTCATCAACACCATCGATTTTCAGATGTTTTTTAATCGAAGGCTACCGACGAAAAATTCACGTGTTTTTCAAATTCTTGTTTGTATTTTTTTGTGTGACAAAAATAACATGATCACTCGTTCTGAAATGCATACTAGATGTTCTTCGGTATGTGAATTTGTTTCTTCTTCATCATCGCTGTCGATTTTCAGATGTTTCTTAATCGAAAGATATCGACGGAGAGTTCATGTGTTTTTAAAATTTTTGTTTCTATTTTCTTGTGACAAAATAACGTGACTACGCGTTCTGAAATTCATACAAGTACGTGCTTTTGTTTCTTCTTCATCGTTACTGTCGATTTTCAGATGTTTTTTAATCGAAAGCTATCAACAACAAATCTACGTGTTTTTCAAATTTTGTTTCTGTTTTTTTTTTCTGACAAAACAACATCATTAATCGTTCTGAAATTCATAGAGTAGATGTTCTCCGGTACATGCTTTTGTTTTTTCTTTATTGTCACAGTCGATTTTAAGATTTTTTTATCGAAAAATATCGACGAAAAGTTCACGTGTTCTTTCAAATTCTTGTTTCAATTTCTTTTTGCGACAAAAACAATTTGATTCCTCGTTCTGAAATTCATACAAGAGATGTTCTCCGACACATGCTTTTGTTTCTTTTTCATCGCCATCGGCGATTTTCAGATATTTTTTAATCGAAGGTTAACGACGAAAAATTCATGTGTTTTTCAAATTCTTGTTTCCATTTTTTTTTGTGACAAAACAACATGATTCCTTGTTCTGAAATTCAAACGAGAAATGTTCTCGAATGCGTTCTTTTGTTTCTTCTTCATCATCGCTACCGATCTTCAGATGTTTTTTAATCGAAAGATATCGACGCAAAATTCACGTGCTTTTCAAATTTTTGTTTCTATTTTTTTTTTTTTTTTCTGAGAAAAACTACAATAATTACTCGTGCTGAAATCATAATAGATGTTCTCAGGCACATGCTTTTGTTTCTTCTTCATCATCATTGTCGACTTTCAAATGTATTTAATCGAAAAGTAACTACGAAACTTTTTTGAGTCGTTTGCTGGAAGTGTTTCGGCGCACGCTTTTGCTTCTTTCTCATCGTCGACACTGAAATCGACTGATTTTTTCATTTCATTTAATTGTGAAATCGAGGACCAACTTCTAAATAACATAAAAAATCTATCACATCGTCTTCTTCATTAACATTCTCATTTCTTATTGCCGGTATTTTAGATATAATTACTTACAAACTAATTAAAATATGACAAATTTGAATAAAATTATTGATGTAAATTCGCTCTGTTCTTGACCTCCTATAAGTAAATAGTGCTTTTCTAAATCTGGCGTCGAAGTTGGCCATGAAAATTTAACTGTGAACCATCATTATCATGATGACAGTTGTTAATTTGACATTTGAACTTGCCATACCTAATCTTGCTTTCGAGAATTGAATTGGATTAAAACGATTTCAAAATTCTAAAAGAAAAAAAAAACAAAAGACGATGAACTAAGAAAAACACCGACGAATATTGGAATCAGGCCGCATACTTCCTCCCCCGCATTTTGCACTTTTCACCCGTGTCTTGATCCATCGTTGAAGTCACCGGCGCGTTTTATTCAAAAAATGAGTTAATAATTCCTCCGGCGAACAACGAGACGTCCAAAACATTCAATTCTTTTTCCTGTCAAGAGAATCAACATTTTTTCACGATGGGTCATAACTTTAACGACGCGAGATATTTGGTCTTTCGTACTAAAATATCATAATTTTCTAAAGCTGGCTCATGCCGGTTTAAACTCCAGAAAAAAATATTAAATCGCTTTTCGGTGAGGGGCGGGGGGGGGGCTTCAGTTTTACTTTAAGTGATTTCCGTTTAAGTTCGACAAACAACTAAGCGACGGCGACGGCGACGCATCTTCGAGGAGCGCAGAGTATTGCTGTAAAGTTCGTTTGTTTTGCGTTGACATACTTAAAAAAAAACCACCCTGATTCAAGAATTATTTATTACCTGATCACGACTTTATAAATAAATTAATTATTTCCTGTTGGTTTCTAAATCACCTGTTCTCCCGTTCGTTTCTAATTAGACGCATTCATGAATCCTTAAAATATAAAAGGCGAACACGTCGGTCGTGGTGTTTGGAATTCCGCAGGGTAGCGATTCAAGACCCTTCGCCCCCCCTCTTTCTTTGCAAATTTAATTAACGATGTGTCATACATAAACAGACGTTCTTCTGTTTCCGCAGCTATTTATCGTCGCTTGTCCAAGTATTCAAACATCATCTATCACGAGCGCGGCAAGGAGGCACACCGTGACCTCTACTGTTTACTTTATTTTTAAATAATATTTTGGCATGTTTCATGACGGAATACGAGGCCTTAGGTCTCCAAGCAGGTCCGTATTACAAACATGTGTTTGGTGTTTAAGTTTTCATGACACAACCTTCGCCGCGAAAATAAAAATCTCAGTGCGGGCCGACTTCATTTGCAAATAATATTTTGGCACCTTTTGTGGTTGTCTAAGCGCTCTAAACAGGTCCGTATTACAAAAATGCGTTCAGTTCTTAAGATTCCACGACAAAACCTGCGCAAAACTATAGTGCATGGTCACGTATGGGTCATCAGGAATACCGCAAGGTGATATTCTGTGGCCTACTTTATTTGCAATTAGTATTTTGACGGTCCATCTGACAGAAGTGTTCGTTTGAGTGTGCCCGAAGTTCTCTAAATAGCTCACGTGATTGGTTTTTGAGTTTTCATGACAAGACCTTCTACGCGACCGTAAATATGGGCCATCAGGAATGCCGCAAGGTAATGTTCCGCGGCCTACTTTATTTGCAATTAGTATTTTGACGGTCCTTATGACAGAAGCATTCGTTTGAGTGTGCCCGAGGTCCTCTAACTAGCTCACGTGATTGGTTTTTTGAGTTTTCATGACAAAACCTTCTACGCGACCGTAAAAGTCATACATATGGGCCATCAGGAATGCCGCAAGGTGTCCTATTTTATTTGCAAATAATATGTTGGCACTCTTTATGACATAAGTGATTGTCTGAGTGCGCCTGAGGTCCTCTGAACAGATTCGTGTTAGAAGAATGTGTTTGATTTTGAGATTCCTTGACGCAAAAGTAAGAGTCATAGTGTAAAACCATTAGAGATGCCGCAAGGTGGTATTCCATGGCCCCCTTTATTTGCAAGTAACATTTTGGCACTCTTTTCGACAAAAGTGTTTACTTGAATGCGCCCCTGATCCTCCAAACAGGTCACGTGATAGGTTTTTGAGTTTCCAAAACAAGACTTTCTACGCGAAAGTAAAAGTCATACTGTAGGGTCACTTACGGATCACCAGGGATACCGCAAGGTGGTATTCTATGACCTATCTTATTTGCAAATGACATGTTGGCACTCTTTACGACAAAAGTGATTGCCTGAGTGTGCCCGAGGTCCTCTAAACAGGTCCGTATTACAAAATGTGTTTGGTTTTTGAGGTTCCCTGACGCGATAGTAAAAGTCATAGTGTAAAGCCATCAGGGATGCCGCAAGGTGGTATTCTATGACCTATCTTATTGCAAATGACATGTTGGCACTCTTTACGACAAAAGTGCTTGTCTAAGTGTGCCCGAGATCCTCTAAACAGGTCCGTATTACAAAAATTTGTTTGATTTTGAGATTCCACGACGCGTAAGTAAAAATCATGGTGTAAAGCCATCAGAGATGTCGCAAGGTCGTATTCTATGGCCTCCTTTATTTGCAAATAATAATTTGGCTCTCTTTTTGACAGAAGTGTTTGCTTGAGTATGCCCCTGATCCTCCAAACAGGTCACGTGATTGGTTTTTGAGTTTCCAAGACAAGACCTTCTACGCGAAAGTAAAAATCAAAGTGTAGGGTCACTTACAGGCCACCAGGGATGCCGCAAGATGGTATTTTATGGCCTAATTTATTTGCAAATAATATGTTGGCACTCTTTATGCCAAAAGTGATTGTTAGAGTGTGCCCGAGGTCCTCTAGGCAGGTCCAAATTAGAAAAAAGTGTTTGGTTTTTGAGATTTCATGACACGAAAGTAAAAGCCGTAGTGTAAAGTCATCAGGGATGCCGCAAAGTGGTATTCAGTGATCCCCTTTAACGGCAAATAATATTTTGGCATTCTTTTGACAGAAGTGTTTGCTTGAGTGCGCCCCAGATCCTCCAAACAGGCCACGTGATTGGTTTTTGAGTTTCCAAGACAAGATCTTCCACGCGAAAGTAAAAGTCACGGTGTAGGGCCACTTATGGGCCACCAGGAATGCCGCAAAGTGGTATTCTATGACCTATCTTATTTGCAAATGACATGTTGGTACTCCTTACAACAAAAGTGATTGCCTCATTGTGCCTGAGGTCCTCTAAACAGATTCGTATTACAAAAATGTGTTTGGTTTTTGAGATTCCATGACGCGAAACTAAAAGTCATAGCGTAAAACCATCAGGAACGCCGCAAGGTGGTTTTCCGTGGCCTCTTTATTTGCAAATAATATCTTGGCACTCGTTATAACTGAAATGGTTGTCTGAGATGCTGTATGCAGGTCCGTATTACAAAACTATCTTTATTACTTGAGTTTTCATGACGCGAAAGTAAAAATCATAGCACAGTGCCACCAGGGATGCCGCAAGGTGGTACTCTATGGCCCACATTATTTGTAAGTTGTATTTTCCTACTTTTTGTGACAGTAGAAGTCTTTAATCAGGTCCGTATTATAAAGAAGTTCTGCACGAGTCGTAAACGTAACTCGGAATCACCGATTTCAACTCGACTTACTAACAAGGTTAGAATTACGCGATCGGAAACAAAGCGGGCGGACAAAAAAAAACAAAAAGTCAAAAAAACCAAATAAAAAAACAAAACCTCGCCAACAAAAGCAACGGCGCGGCAGAAAGCCGAGCGATCGATCGGATTTTCCGCTTTTTCTGTGTCATAGTTCAGTGGCTGCGCCCGTTGTTGTTGTTGTGGCCGTCGTTTTTTGTTTTCGTTCGTGTTTTCTTGTTAATTCCGTGAAGCGAATGATTTACACGGTCTGCGGGTCTCGAAAACAAAAACGCGCCTCTCTTCCTGGATGACATTATTATTTTTCGGCCTCGGCTAATGAATAATTGGAGGCGATTACGCGGACACGACCGTAAATTATGATGTTCGACGCCGATAATCGTAATAATTGCGAGGGGAGGGGGGGCGATACAAAAAACGGAAACTGCGGGCGCACGATTTCAGCAAGGCGCTTTTTTCAAAATCGTGTCCGCATCGCTTAGCTTCTATGTAGGTCAAACCGACAGCATCGCATCGGTAACTCTGTACGTCCTGAGACTAGGCTACGTTTGAGACTCGAGTAGAGGCTCAGTTGGTTATGAGATTATAGACAAAGTCCTTCATAGTTGAAATCCATTGATTACAGAATATTAATAGCATCAACACTCGTGTCCAAATAAATCGACTACTTTGCGATTAACGACCGGCATCCGGGGGTATCGATATATTTGAACGCGACTCTACACGTAATGCATTTACATACGTACGTAGGTTAAGCGAGTGCCTGTTTCGGTGCGTTTGTTGCGAAAACAGCTGAACCACGACTTATGCAAAGCGCCCAATCAGACATGTGCATAAATCTCGGCGATTTTTCACGCAGCGTCTATCAACAATGGTCTCGACCATTTAGTCCCGTCGTAATCGATTGCCATCCAGATACATTGTGCATGTAATTACGCGCGCGTGTAAGTCAACAAAATATGCAAATTTATTGAGTATTAACCTCGTTGTTGCATGGAGAACACGCGCTTTTTTCCGCCGCGCCGCGCGCCCCCTCTGGATACGCGCCGCCGTGAATGACAAGCTGGAAGCGGAGCGCGATCAGATAAAAGGAGTCCAGAAAAGTCGGGCGCGAAAGCTCGGACGAAATTCCAAACAACGAACGCAAGCTTTAAAACGTTTGACATCTTGTTAATTAAAAAAGAAAAAGGAAACAAACGAATAAAGAACGTACGGCGGCATAGCTCGAGAACCGTTCGCCGTAGACCCACGTTGCGACCCATCACCTCGGGCTAGAATTCGATTTGCAAGCCGAAAATGCGATAATACACAGGGTGTTCCATTTAAAAAAGTGCAACTTTGACGTGTATCTCGAGAACGCGTCGCCTGATTACTTTTCGGTGAATGGCATTCGAAAGCCCCGAAAAAATGCCATAGAATCCGCGCTTAACATTTCATAGAAAATCAAAAATGCGGGGGGGAAGGGAGGGAGAAACGTCGCGCTTTTACGTTTAACGCGATAATGGTGACGCGACGCGTGAATTCGTGCAAGTATTAGATTTGAGTCCTACTAAAAACAATTGAAACAGCTCATATTTATCCAAAAAAAAAAAAAAACAAATGCATAAGTGGTCTAGCGACGGACGCAAAGCTTGCGACGGTCAGAGCTCGAGAACCGTTCGCTGTAGACCCACGTTGCGACCCATCACCTCGGACTAGAATTCGGTTTGCAATCCGAAAATGCGATAATATACAGAGTGTTCCGTTTAAAAAACTGCAACTTCGACGTGTATCTCGAAAACGCGTCGCCCGATTATTCTCCGGTGAACGGCATTCGAAAGCCCTGAAAAAATACTATAAAATCCGAGCTTAACATTTCACACAAAATCAAAAATGCGGGGGGGAAGGGAGGGAGAGACGTTGCATTTTTACATTTAGCGCGAAAATGGAGACGCAACGCGTAAGTTCGTGCAAATATTAGATTCCGACCCATCATTTCCCCCTAAAATTCGATTCGCAATCCAAAAATGCGATAATATACAGGGTGTTCCATTAAGAAAAGCGCAACTTTAAGAAAAGCGCAACTTCGACGTATATCTCGAGAACGCATTGCCCGATTATTTTCCAATAAACGGCATTCGAAAGCCCTGAAAAAATGCTATAAAATCCGGGCTTAACATTTCACAGAAAATCAAAAATGCGGGGGGGAAGGGAGGGAGAGACGTTGCGTTTTTGCATTTAGCGCGAAAATGGTGGCGCAACGCGCGAGTTCGTGCAAATATTAGATTGAGACCCATCATTCACGCTAAAATTCGATTTGCAATCCAGAAACGCGATAATATACAGGGTGTTCCATTAAAAAAAGCACAACTTCGGTGTATATCTCGAGAACGCATTGCCCGATTATTTTCCAATAAACGGCATTCGAAAGCACGGAAAAAATGCTATAAAATCCGGGCTTAACATTTCACAGAAAATCAAAAATGCGGGGGGGAAAGGAGGGAGAGACGTTGCACTTTTATATTTAGCGCGAAATTGAATGAGCACCGATGACGCAACGTGGGTATTCCATTTGCGTTCCACTTAAAAAAAGTTGAAGCTCATTTATTTATCAAAAAAAAAAAAAAACAAATGCATAATTGGTCTAGCGATGGACGCAGGGCTTGCGACGAGCACAGCTCTATAACCGCTCGTCTCAGACCCAGGTTGCGACCCATCATTTCAGGCTAGAATTCGATTTGCAATCCAAAAATGCGATAATATACAGGGTGTTTCGTTCAAAAACGCACGACTTTGGCGCATATCTCGAGAACGCCTAGCGCGATTGCTTTCTAATAAACGGCGCTCGAAAGCCCCGAGAAAATGCTACAAATCCCGTACTTGACATCTTAAAAGAATTTGAAAATGTGGATACGGAGGGAGTTTTGCTTTTGTATTTAATAGATACGAAATAAATGAACAGAGTACGACAACAAAGATCCAAGTACAACGTTTCTCCGAGTGAAGCACTGGAATGCTTTAAGTTTTTTTTTTTTAAGAAAGACGGTACTAGAGGAAGAAAAAAAGGAAGGCGCGTGTGTGAGAGAGACGAAGTGCTCACACAGATGAAGCAATAACGATAAGTCGGCGTAAAATACGGCCGCGGAAAAAACAAATAGCTCGTAACGTTAATCTCGGGAACGTCTTGAAGTCGCGCGCAGAAAAAGGCGTTGAGAATGCGGCGCATTGTCTTCTGCAAGGCGGGCGGGAAAAATCGCGAGGCGTAAAATCCGCGGCGCCGTAAATCATTCCTAGCAAATCTGCACCCATTATTGTACACGACTCTTCGACGTTGTTAACCGTCACAAGACGTCCAAGTGATTGGAGGCTTCTTATCGGCCACCCCGTACTTATAAACTCGGTTCGCGATGGCCCCCACGATCGTAAAGGAAGTTTGTTGAGGGATAAATTGAACAAAAAAAGAAAAAAGACACGAAAACTTCATTTATCTTCGCCGAGGAATTTATTAACAAAGAACAGAGGCCTAAATTACCGAATTGCGGAACCTCGATCCAACGTCATTCAGTTTGCTTCGATTTCCAAAAAGCGCCTTTCATTCATTGTTTTCACATTCATTTTAAATGTATAGGCAAACATGTGTCCAGTTTTTAAAAACAAATGACTTTCGCCGTTGGTATTTGAAATTCCGCAGGACATTTGCTTGAGACCTCTTCTCTGTGCAAAAAAATGTGAAGTTTCAAATACGACCCAAAAATTCCACCGCTGTAGTAAATAGTTAACAAATTACTATCTAGACTTACAATGACGTTATAATAATTATACGTATGCAAATGACTTTCGCCGTGACTATTCGGAGTTCCGCAGGACGCCTGCTTGAGACCTCTTCTTTGTGTAAACAGATTTGCGGAATTTCAGACACGATCTAACATACATCAGGAATCAGCCTCCTGTTCTTTTCTGTATAATAGATGGCGTTTAAATTATGAACCACGCAAGAATCGCTTTCAAATTCTTTTGTTTTCGTCGATGTTCAACCTCACTTGTTTTTTCAAACCGATCATCAAGTCGTAAGTATTTATACTTTTGTAAATGTAACCCAACTCTCTTTAATTCGATGAAATGCTTTGACAAAAGCTTCTGTATAGTCCGCAACCGACCGTCGGGAGTGCCGCAGGGTTGTAATCTGAGACCTCTGCTGTTTACGTTATTTGTATCACACGTATTAACACGTGAAGTTTAAGCTAAGTGATATACCCTTGCACTTTTCTCGCATAATACCCTGTATACTACGCAGAAATCTCTTTTAAGTTCATTTGTTTTTGTTAATCTTCAACTTTTTGTTTTTTTTAATCTTCAACCTTACTTCAATCAAGCATATCGCGCTTGCCTATTGTAAATGTGACTCAACTCTTTTTGGTTCGATGATATACAACGACTGTAAAGTCTAAAACCGACCGTTAGGAGTGCCGCAAGGTGATAATCTATGATCTCTACTGTTTGCGTGCTTTGTATCTCACGTGACGTTTAAGTTGTGTGCAGCAAAGAAGTCGCTTTTAAATCAAATGTCAATTTAATACGATTGACAGCGACAAACTCTTGTGTATACTCCATAACCGACCATCACGAGTGCCGCAGGGTAGTAACCTGAGACCTCTGGCGTTTATGTTATTTGTATCACACGTATTAATTAATACGTGATACTTAAGTAAGTTAAGCGATACTCATGCACTTTCTTGGTCTAATAGTTTGTATATTACACAGAAATCGCTTATAAATTCTTTTGTTTTCGTTCACCTTCGACCTCACTTGTTTCAAATCAACCATTTCGAGCTTGTCTATTATTAATGTGACTCATCTCGTTTCGGCTCGATGAAATGCAACGACAAACTCTTCTGTATGGTTCGTAACCGATCATCGGGAGTGCCGCAAGGTGGTTATCTGTGACCACTACTGTTTGCACGCTTGCTTTGTACCACACGTGGCTCAGGATAGAAGTCGCCTTTAAATCAAATGTCAATTTGGTGCAATTGACAAGTACTAAATCTACGATAATGTCCAAAATCGACCATTAGGAGTGCCGCAGAGTAGTAACCTGTGACCCCCACACCATTAGCGTTATTTATATGACACGTGGTACTTAAGTTGTGCCGGAAAAAAGTTGTTCTTAAATCAAATGTCAATTTAATACAATTGACAATACTGGCAATGTCCAAAATCGACCATTAGGTGTGCCGCAAGGTAATAATCTGTGACCTGTACTGTTTGCGTGCGTTGTATCACATGTGGCGCTTAAGTTATGTGCAGGAATGGAGTCCCTTTTAAATCAAATCTTAATTTAGTACAATTGACAGCATCAAAATCTTGTGTATAGTTCTTATCCGACCATCAGGGGTACCGCAAGGTAGTAATCTGAGAACTCCGCTGTTTGCCTGCTTTGTATCACACCTGGCGCTCAAGTTATGTACACAAAATAAGTTGCTTTTAAATCAAATATCAATTTAGCACAATTGACAACGTCAAAATCTTGTGTATAGTTCATAACCGACCATCAGGAGTGTCGCAAGGTAGCAATCTGTGACCTCTGCTGTTTGCGTTATTCGTTATCTCACGTGGCGTTCAAGTTATGTGCAGGAAATAGTCGCTTTTAAATCAAAAGTCAATTTAGTACAATTGATAGCATCAAAATCTTGTATATAGTTCATAACCGACCATCAAGAATGCCGCATGGTAACAAGCTGTGACCTCTGCTGTTTGCGTTATTCGTATTACACGTGGCGCCTAAGTTATGTGCAGGAAATAATTGCTTTTAAATCAAATGTCAATTTAGTACAATTGACAGTGTCAAAATCTTGCGTATGGTTCATATCCGACCATCAGTTATGTGCAGGAAATAGTCGCTTTTAAATGAAATGTCAATTTAATACAATTGACAGCGTCAAAATTTTGTGTATAGTTCTTGTCCGACCATCATCAGTGCCGCAAGGTAGCAATCTGTAACCTCTGCTGTTTGCGTTATTCGTATGACATCTGGCGCTTAAGTTATGTTCTAGATAGGGGTCGCTTTTTAATCAAACGTCAATTTAGCACAACTGACAGCGTCGAATTCTTGTGTATAGTTCATATCCGACCATGTGGAGTGCCGCTAGGTAGTAATTTGAGACCTCCGCTATTTGCCTGCTTTGTGTCACACCTAGCGTTTAAGTTATGTGCAGGAAATAAGTTGTTTTTAAATCAAATGTCAATTTAGCACAATTGACAGCGTCAAAATCTTTTGTATAGTTTTTATCCGACTATCAAGAGTGCCGCAAGGTAGCAATCTATGACCTCTGCTGTTTGCGTTATTCGTATTCACACGTGGCGCTCAAGTTATGTGTAGGAAGGAAGTTGATTTTGAATCAAATGTCAATTTAGTGGCAACTGTTGGATTTGAACACTTGCATCAGACTCAGCGACGAAACCGTGACGAGTATCGTTCGTAATCTCGTATCGACCGCAGGGTGGTACTCTGTAAAGACCTCATTACTTGAAACGCCGATGAGATGGCACTGAGTGACGGATTCAGTGTTGCCAGACGCACAGTTTCCAATTTGTTGGTAATTCGATGCCACATGTTTGTTTTAACTGTCCATCCACCATCAACCATCTTGCTTCCGCGATCGGATCATGTAACGTCCTGATCATTACAAGATGGCGCACATTCTTTTGGAATTCCTCAGGAATCCTTCCTGGGGCCTTTCCTATTTCTTCTTCTTCTCTATTGTAAACGTTGAGTTAATATCTTTTTTTTAATTTTTAATCCCTTGCCTTCAGCTCTCTTAATTACTCAATCAAATGCAGTGTTGCCAAACGTTTCCCAAAACAAAGAAAACTGTACCCGATTGTTTCGGACTTTAACTTAAATCGTTGGCCTTGAACCTCCTTGTCGCCACTGAAGATGTCAATAAGGAAAGCTGATTTAGATTTAGTTAGTAAGGTTGACCTTGAAGCTGTTGATTTGCAATCAGCGTTTGTGTGCTTATGCAAATGAACTCTCTCCTGCTTTTGTTTTCAGGTCGGTGCGAGCCAGCCGCCGGGATGCTCATAGCGTGCGCCGGCTGTGACAAACCGATCCTGGATAAGTTCCTGCTAAACGTGCTGGAGAGGACATGGCACGCCGAGTGCGTCAGGTGCTTCGACTGCAGGGCGCCGCTCACGGACAAGTGCTTTTCTAGGGAGGGCAAGCTGTTCTGCAGGAGCGATTTTTTTAGGTAGGTAAAACCGGCCGGCCGATCGAAGGCGGCGCGCGGCGTCCCAGTTCTTATACCTTTTGGCATATGAGACGGCAGATTTTTTTCCCCGCGCACACAATCGGCTCGTTGGTGACCTTTCAAGCAACACCGCCATCTATTATTTCACTCCCGATCTAATCTACAACAGAAAATTGACGTTTGCTGTCAATTGACGCGCAGCCCAACAAACTTCGAATTAAAACGCCCTCTCTTGATGCCTTTTCGACTTAGGTTTCTTCATTTGGTCTTCTCCCAGCGAACGTTTCACTCAGAAAACAGTTTTTATTCCGAAGCCAATTCTCCTTCTAAGCCACATTTTTCTATCAGCGTCATCTCCTAGCCAACCATCTAACTACATTTTGTTTTCGTTTTGAAAATTCAAGCAATGAAATAGCAAGCGACAATCAATTTGGTAAAGCGTTTCTTAATTTAAAGAGAAAGAAGCTGGTGTGGCAAATTGTGGGGGTCGACTGCGATCCCTTCGGGTTGTCTCCTCCCCGGGCACCCTTTAAAATTAGATAAGCCTTAAACGGTGGCTCAGGACCGTTTGATGTGGCCTGCTCGCGCAGATAAGTGCACTCTCATTTATTTATGGTAATCGGCGGGGTCGCGCGCCCTCTGACGCGATATGCACTTAATGCCATTCCACTTTCGCAAACTGCGAATTTAAGAAGGCCATGAATTTATAGGGGTGTGCGTTAGCTCCGGCCCCTGAGAGTTTCGTCACTTTAGAATCAATACGTGGTTTTGTGGAAAAAACAATTTGATGAACAATAAAAAAGAGATTTGGTGAAATACTGCCAAAAGAGGAAAATGATTTTCAGCGCCATCTGAGTGTCGATAACGAATTTAATTAAAGACGAAGGAATTTTCGCAATCACTTACTTACTATAGTTTGATTTTTTGAGCACAACAGGCGACAAAAATGAGAATTCTTTTGGAAGATAATTGAGAAAATAGGAATGGAGATCAAGAAGTTCATGGAATGATGCACGATACGACAAGAAACAGAAGAATAAATAAACTAGAGAAACAACTAATCAATGCAACAATTTTTGTTTTGTTTCAATCAATGTTTGATCAAAACAAATCAAATTTGTTTCCTTTTGGTACTGAGGATGATTCATTTCTGTGCAATCTCTCATGATCAGCGCCATCTCTCGGCCAAAATCCGAAGCTACTTTGTTAGTTTCTAAAATAAATTTTTCGTTTCTCGCATGAAACTAAGTTTGATTTTTTCTTTATTCTGAGTTTAATTGATCCTTTCTTCATATTTTCGTCTAGCAGTCGACAATAGTCGAGAGTACAATCTCTGACTATCGGCGCCATCTCTTGGGCAAACAAAAAAAAACTGTAGCTTCGCCACAGTTTCAAACTTTCTAGAAGAGAGTTACGGCAAACTAAATTGTTATCAATTTTTTTTATTTTGAATTTAATCAACCAATCATATTTTCGCACATCAACGCCACCTTTTGTTCAACAATCAAAACTTCTTAGCAGCATTTGTTTGATTTTCAATCAACGTCTGAGTCCTCAGAGCAAAGTAAACGTTTTTTGTTTTTAATTCCGAGGCTAAATCGTTTCTGTGCAATCTCTCATTATAAGAGCCATCTCTTGGCTGAAAGCCAAAGTTGCTTTGTCACAGTCTCATTGACTTCCGAAATAAATTTCTCTGAATTTTCATAATTGTTTTAAATTATCGTTTTTTACTTCTAACCATCAGTGCCATCTCTTGGCCAACAATCAAAACAAATGTATGTCCCGATCAATTTCCGAGTGCCAACTCTTGACCAAAAACCGAAGCTGTTGGTTTCTAAATCTCTAAAACAAAGAAAAAATAAAAATAAAATGGTTTCATTTCTCACAGCAAACTGCATTTGTCACTTTTTTTTTGAATTTTTTGTGTATACTTGATTTATCCCTGTGCAACTTATTATAATCAACGCCATCTCGTGACTGACAAGCCAGTTTTTAAATCTAGTTGATCACAGACGGTTCTTTGGTTCTTGAAACAAATGCCCCAGTTTTCGCAGCAAATCAAACTTGTTATTTCCGTTTTGATTTCGAATTTAATTTACGTTTAAGCAACTTCTCGCCAAAGACGCCATCTCTTGGCCAACAAGAAAGTTTTAAAAGCTCCTTGGTCACAGAGAGTTCATAAAGAGTTATTTTGCTTCCTGAAACAAATGCAGCAAGTCAAACTTGTTATTTCCGTTTTGATTTTGAATTTAATTCATCTCCAAGCAACTTCTCATCACCAACGCCATCTCTTGACTAAAATCGAAGCTTCTTAGGTGCAGTTTCATGCCCTAATCAATTTCTCAATCCTCTAAACAAATCCTTTTTTTTGTATTCTGAAGTTAAATCATTCATTGAGCAATCTCTCACAAGCGGCGGCATCTCTTGACGAAAAGCCAAAGCTGTTTCGCCACAGTTGTACTAGTTTCTAAATTTCTAAATAAAAGTACAATAGTTTCTAAAATTAATTTTTTTATTTCTCATGGCTAACTAATTCGTAATTATTTTTCCTCTTGATTTGTTGAGTTTAATTCATGCAACTTTACGAGGTTAACGCAATCTCTTGACCAACGAGAAAGTTTTAAAAGCTCTCCGGTCACAGACTGTTCTCTGTTGCCTCTTGAAACAAATGCTTCAGTTCCCACAGCAAATCAAATTTGATGCTTCCGATTTGATTTCGAATTTAATTAAACTCTAAGCAGCTTATCAACATCAACGCCATCTCTTGGCCAACAATCAAAGCTTCTTAGATGCAATTCTATGTCCCGGTCAATTTCTGCGTTCTCGAAACGAATTTTTTTTAAATTTTCTTTTTAATCTGATTCATGCATCTCTATACAACTTCAACGCCATCTCTTGGCGGCGAAGCAAGTTCTAAAAGCTTCTTGGTCTCAAACTATTCTGTCAGTTCTTGAAATAAATGCCTCAATTTTCACTGAGAATCAGATTTGTTATTTTCGTTTTGATTTTGAATTTAATTTAAGTTTGAGCAACTTCTCAACATCAACGCCATCTCTTGGGCAACAATCGAAGCTTCTTAGCTGCAGTTTCATGTCGCGGTCAACTTCTGAATTCTCAAAACGAATATTTTTTTGTTAATTCTGATGTTAATGCATTCCCGTGCAATCACTCGAAAGTGGTACCACCTCTTGACCAAACACCAAAACTGTTTCGCCACAATATTATTACTTTTTAAATTTTAAGAAATTAAAAATAAAAATAAAATAGTTTCTCATGAAATGTTTCATTTCTCGCAGCAAACTAAATTTGTCATTTCTTTTTTTTTGACTCCTTCATTTGTATGCAACTTCAACGCCATCTCTCGGCCATGCAGCAAGTTTTAAAAGCTCATTGATGACAGACTGTTCTGTCGCAGTTTTCACTGCGAATCAGACTTGTTATTTCCGTTTTGGTTTTGAATTTAATTTACGTTTAAGCAACTTCTCAACATCAACGCCATCTCTTGGCCGATAACTGAGGCTTCTTAGCTGCAGTTTTCTAACCCGATCGACTTTTAAATTCTCTAAACAAATCATTTTTTTGACCTAACAATGAATATGAATTGACAGTTTGCTACTTAATAAGTTATCCCTTACAATGCTGCCAAGCTTCTGCTGATGAGGCCCTAAATGGGGCCGAAACAGCTGTACAGAAGAGGCTCAACAAATTTTTAAAAATTTCTAAATCAATTTTTCATTTCTCACGGCAAACTAAATTTGTAATTTTTTGAATATAATTCATTTATCTTTATTCCACTTCTCAATGTCAACGCCATCTTTTGGCCAACAAGAAAGTTTCATAAGCTCTTATTGGCTTTTGAAACAAATGCCTCAGTTTTCACAGCGAATCAAATTAGTTTTTTTTTTCGTTTTGATTTTGAATTTAAGCAATTTCTCACCATCAACGCCATCTCTTGGCTAGTAACCATAGCTTCTCAGTTGTAATTTTATGCTTCAACGTCAACGCCATCCATTGAGTAACAACTCAAGCTTGTTAGCTGCACTTGTAAGTCTCAGTCAAGATCTGAATTTTTTTTTTAGACCGAGGTCAATGCATTTCTACGCAACCTCTCAACTATGAGCGCCCTCTTCTGGCCACAAATTAAAGCTTCATGGCCACCAAGAACGTTGACGAGGGTCGAAACAGCTGTACGGAAGAGGCTCAGCAAATTTTTTTTAAATAAAACAGTTGCTAAATTAAATTTCTCACGGCAAACTAAATTTGTATTTTTTCTTTTGATTTTTTATCCAAGTTCTCAACGTCAACGCCATCTTTCGGCCACCAAGAAAGCTCCTATTGGTTCTTGAAACAAACGCCTCAGTTTTCACAGCAAATCAAACTTGTTTATTCCGTTTATTCTGATCATCAACGCCATCTCTTGGCTAACGACCAAAGCTTCTCAATTGTAATTTTATTACTCAACGTCAACGCCATCTCTTGGATAACAGCCGAAGCTGCTCAGCGGCACTTGCATGTCTCAACCAAGATCTGAATCTTTATTTTTAGAGTGAGGTCAATTCATTTCTGCGCAACTTCTCAACCATAAGCGCCATCTTTTGACCACAAATTGAAGCTTCATGCCACGAAGAAAGTTACCGGTTTTCTAAAGAAATTTCTCATTTCTCCAGCAAGCTTTTTTTTATTAATTCTAACAACCAAAGCTTCTCTCTTTTATGCCCCAACGTCTACGCCATCTCTTGGGCAACAACTGAAGCTTCTTGGCTGCACTTGTATGTCGCGGTCAAGATTTGAATTCATTTCCGCGCAATCTCTCAACTATAAGCGCCATCTTGTGGCAACAAATTAAAGCTTTATGACCACAAAGAAGGTTATCGGTTTTCTAAAGAAATTTCTTATTTCTCATTGCAAACTTTCTTTCCTTTTTTTTATTAATTCTAACAACCAAAGCTTCTCGGTTGAACTTTTCTGCCCTAACATCAACGCCATCTCTTCGGTAACAACTAAAGCTCCTCAGTTGCAATTTTATGCCTCAGTATCAACGCCGTCTCTTGGGTAACAACTGAAGCTGCTTAACAGCACTTGTATGTCTCAGCCAAGATCAGAATATTTTTTTTAGGCTGCGCAACCTCTCAACTATCAGCGCCATCTCGTGACAATAAATTAAAGCTTCATGGCTTCATTTCTCATTTCCTCCAGCAAACTTAATTTTCTTTTCTTTTTAATTAAAAATCAAAGCTTCTTAGTTACAATTTTATGCCTCAACGTCAACACCATCTCTTGGGTAACAACCAAAGCTTCTTGGTTGCAATTTTATAACTCAACGTCAACACCATCTCTTGGGTAACAAGTGAAGCTTCATACCTGCACTTGTATGTCTTAGTGAAGATCTGCATCTTTTTTTACAGACTAAGGTCAGTTAATTTCTGCGCAACCTCTCAACTATCAGCGCCATCTCGTGGCCACAAAGAATGTTATTGGTTTTCTGAACAAATTTCTCATTTCTCGCAGTAAATTTTTTTTTCTTATTAGTTCTAAGGTCGAATTTTTTAGCGGTTAACAAAACCCTAACATTTTTTTCTTTGGAAATGTTTGGTAAAGCTTTGTGGCCCCAACTGAGCCCTGGGCTTTCATCAGCCTTTACATTGACGCCTTTGTGACCCATTCTCATAAAAATTGCCCAACTCAAATGAGCTTGAAATTTTCCGCGTGCAAAAAACGATTGTTTTGGAAAATTTTTGGCCCAGATGAGCCCTGACCTGTCAATGTACCCGTTTTGAATCGTGGGTGGGCCCAATTCTGGCACATTCAGAGCTTTGATCGCCCATGAAACATCCGGCTTGCTCCAACTCTAAGTTTGAGAAATTTAATGAGAAGGAAAGTCTCCACGTACCTGAGTCCTAAGCTTGCAATGTACCCGTTTTGAATCGTGGGTCAAATTATGACATATTCGGAATTTTGGGCGCTCACGAAACGTCTGGCTAACCCCAACTCGCAAGTTTGAGAAATTTAATGAAAAGTAAAGTCTCTAAAGTAAAGTCCTGACCTTTCAATGTACCCGTTTTGAATCGTAGGCGGACCAAATTTTGACGCATTCAGAATTTCGGGCGCTCATGAAACGTCTGGCTTGCCCCAACTCGTAAATTTGAGAAATTTATTGATAAGGAAAGTCTCCGTATACCCTAAAGGCTTTGCAAGTTTAAAACCCGAAAGAATACCCCGAGGAGCGGCAGATGTTGCCTACCGTCGCATCACGAACTAAACCAGTTTCGACCTATCATCCTCATGAATTCCAAGAGCTTTCACGTAACGCTCTCGTAGTCGTTTGAGCTCGCATACCTTCTTCATTAACACGATTAACACCTCGACCTAATAAGATGTGCATCAGTGATTAGATGCGATCAAACGAGAAGAAGAAGATGAGATGAGACATATTGAAATTTCGATCGCGATGAGTTAGCCAAAATTTTTGTGACCCATTTTTGAAGAGTTCTTTTTTCGGTTGGTTCGAATGGGGGTCATCTTCTGCTTGGCCGGAACGTCATCGAGAGTTAATTAACTGGCTTAGCTAAGACTGTGCGATTAATTCCGATTAGTAACACACACACGTCGAAAGAACACCGACAAAAACGGCACGACCTCATTCCTTTCTTCTCGTCCGAGAAAAACCGAGGCGGCGCGTCTCATTTTTCTCGAAATTTATGTCGAAATAAAACGAACCCGAGAACCCGGTCCTGAATGCGCCCGATTCGACACGGACACAGCGAATTACCGCGAGCGGCCGCGTTTTTTTTCCTCCCCTTTCCTCCTCGTCTTCTTCTCGTCTCTCGTTAACACGCCGCCGAAAAAAAGCGCGTGCGTCCGCCGGCGACGGGGCGAATTTAATTTCACCGCTGACGGCGGTGACAAATTTTCGTTTTGTCCGGTCGACGGACGATCATTCTTTCGTTAACCGGCGCGGGCCCGGTAATTACGTGCGATTATTTACGCCATCTATGGGGTGGAACGAATCGGTGCGGCGGCGGCGGCGGAGTACGGAATTTGCGTTCCGATTGGCCCGGCAAAACCCTATTTAGGACGACAACTCAAAAAAAAAAAGAAAACCAGAAACTCATCTGCAATTTATTTTATACGAGGGTCAATCTAGTAAAAATTGTAACTACAAGCGGAACAAGATTTCAGTTTTGACTAAACTTCAATACAAACACTGTTTAGGACAGCCTGCAAACGTAAGCTCACATTGAGGTATACGAGGGCCAGTCCTATAAAAACGTGAATGTTTTAACGTCTCCCACCGTCGATGGTTTTGAACGGGGAGGGCTCAGTCTCAAAGTTGCGCAGTATTTTGAAAGATGGCCCTCAAAACTATAAGTTCGCTTCGACGACGCATAAAATACGAGGATCAAACAAAAAAAATGACGTCTACTACTATCGAATAGTTTGAATCGCGACGTCCTTTATGAGACAACTTTGCTTGTGCTGACGAGGCCCCAAATAGGACCGACACAGCTGTACAGAAGATGCTCGAGGTGTCCACTGCAATCAAAACCGATTTGCAACGAAATTTCTATTACTATCGACAAAATTATTCCGGTTTTGAGGGTGAGGTGGTGGAGGGATGCTGTTTTGAATTTACAAGCTCGCCATACGAGGGTCAGTTCATTAAAAACTGTAACTCCATGAGTGCCTCTTGATCACTCCGTGGCGCGTTTTCTCGTCGCCTATAATTGCAATTCGTAATATACGAGGGTCAACTTAATAAAAACCAACTTTTCTGTCTCACCATCGGCATCGCAGTGACGAGACCGTCTTGGTTTTTCTCAGTGGGCAGCTGTCGTAGTGCTTAATTAAGAAACAAATGCATAAAGCTTTGAAAACTGCGGGCAAAGCACAGAATCAAAAAAGAAAGAACAACAGACGATCGTAAAAATAATTAACAACATAAATAACTAACGTGTCGTCGTTAAAGCAATCCACAATTCATAAACTTCTAGCAATAAAGTGTCGGAATGAGCTTGGAAACAACTGAATATCGCCGGAGTCAATCAGGAAGAGTATGCAAGAATTGAGAGTGCAGAGGAAAAGGTGAACTTTGGCGACAATGTAAAACAAAAGAGCGCTTTGGCCACTTCCAACTTCACGCCGCTATTTCTAACTACATTCAAGTTCTTGCCAAAAGCTCCACTTTAAATCAAAAACGAATGAAAGACGGCAATATAGCGCGAGCGAAATTCTTAAAATAAAAAAAAATCAACGTTTAGTGATTTACGTTTTATATAGTGCGATCAAATAAGAGTAAGACTTTGACTTAACCTCACTTCGATTGACAGTACCGTCATCAGAATGCCATCGGAGACGGAATAAGTTAGGTTAGGGCAAAATGGAACTCGATAAATCAAAAATTATTTTAAAAATGTCGAAGAAAAATCTCCAAAATAAAAAACGAAATGCATTAAAAAAAAACAATTGAATATCTCCAAAATAAAAAAAAACGAAATGCATTAAAAAACAATTGAATATCGAAGGACTGAAGGCTAAGATTCGGGATGCTCTCTTGGAAACCCAGGGCGACATCTCGAGACTGTTTGTAAAAGCCCCTTCGTTCCTAAATCGATGTTTTCGTCTTTTGTTGTTTTTTTTTCTCTAATTTCTGTACAGGTAAAGAAAAAATTAATTTTGGCGACGATGTAAAACAATAGAGCGTTTTGGTGAGTGCCAACTTCACGCCGCTGCGCGCTGTTTCTGTGCACACACGACTAACTACATTCAAGTTATTGACAACTGTCGCAATGCTCCAATTTACGGACAAAAAAAGCGCAATAAAGTACGAATGTGAAACTTGACTAAACAAAAGACGACCTAAATAATATTTAAAAAAAATAGAACAATTGTACATTTTTTTTTAAATGTTTCCAAAGAAAAATTCCGAAAATAGAACGAAATGTATTTTTAAAAAACAATTGAACATCGGAGGACTAAAGAACGAAGATTCGGGGTGCTCTAAAGTACACCCAAAGCGACATCTGTTGGCCATTAATAAAAGCTTCTTCGATCCTAAATTAACGCTTTTCGTTATTTGTTTTTTTTTCTCTTAATTTGAATTTCTAACTAAAGAAAAAAAATGGATGTTGGCGACAATGTAAAACAAGAGAGCGTTTGTTTTGGTTAGTTCCAACGTCGCGGAGTTGTTTTCAAGTACACTCGAGTAGCTACGTTCAAGTTATTGCCAACTGTCGCAGTGCTCCACTTTACAACAAAAACGAGGCAACAATAAAATGCGAATGCGAAACTCGACAAAACAAAAGACGATCTAAGCTATATTTAAAAACAAATAAAAAATTGGGACGCTTTTGCTTTTGTTTTGGAATAAAATCGAAAATTACTTCTAAAATGCCGAAGAAAAATCCCCAAAATAAAACGAAATGCATTTAAAAAACAATTAAACAGCGGAAGACTAAATCAAAAACAAATGAAAGACGATAATATAATGTAAACTTCTTAGAACAAAAAAAAACAACGTTTAGTGATTTACGTTTTATACAGTGCGATCAAATAAGACTAAGACTTTGACTTAACCTCACTTCGTTTGACAGTACCGTCATCAGAATGTCATCGGAGACAGAATAGGTTAGGTTAGCCCAAAATGGAACTCGACATTTCAAAAATTATTTTTAAAATGTCGAAGAAAAATCTCCGAAATAAAAAACGAAATGCATTTAAAAAACAATTGAACAGCGGAGGACTAACGGCTAAGATTCGGGATGCTCTTGAGTATGTACATCCAGTGCGGCATCTTTTGGCTATAATTTAAAGCTTCTTCGTTCCTAAATCAACGCTTTTCGTTTTTGTTTTTATTTATCTAAGCAAAAAAATGAACGTTGGCGACAATGCAAAACAAAAGAGCGTTTTGGTGAGCTCCAGCTTCACGCCGCTGTTCCTATGTACACGCGACTAACTACATTCAATTGTTTCTTTTTTAATTTATTTCGATTTTATTACAAGAAATGCATGAATTTCGAATTGTTTTAAAAACGACACGTTGGTTTTTGTTTTTAAACGTTTTTACGATCGTCGTTTGTTCAGTACCGTTCATTTGTTTTGTTTTTGTTTTTTTTTTGGTTGCTTACTTCAACAGTTGGCAATAACCTGAATTTAGTTAATGTCGTGCATAGAAACAGATTATGTGATGTCGTCTGGTGATAACCAAATTTCTCTTTTGTTTTATGTTGCCACTGTTACATAACCTCCTCGATATTTATTATTTTGAGCACTGCCAACATGATTTGCACCAACCAATTGTTTTTTTTTTTTAATTTTTCGACTTTATTACAAGAAATTTATGAATTTAGAATTGTTTTAAAAACGACACGTTAGTCGTCTTTACGGTCGACATTTATTCAGTAATGTTCATTTGTTTTCTTTTTAGTTGCTCACTTCAACAGTTGGCAATAACCTGAATTTAGTTAACGCCGTGCATCGACACAACTAATCCGAAATTGTCTGCCGAATGGTGACGACCAAAGCCTCCCCTCGTTTCGTGTCGTTACTATTACGTAACCTCCTTGACATTTGCTGTTTTAAGGATTGCCAACATGATTTGCACTAGCCAATACGACCGACAGATGTCGTTACTGTCTCTGACTGCTACTTGTATCTAGAGTTTTCGCTGCTTCTTCCGAGCTTTCGATGATACTTACTTGGAACTACGATTCTTTCTGATTAATACTCTCTTTGTGGCTCATGAAGGAAGTGAACTATTATTTATTGACTCTGAAATGAATTCGAAACGCAGGGGCATTCCCGATAAGCGGAGGGCGACACTATCAGAGCCGCTTACCTCCCAAGCCAACCGAGCCTTATCGAAATGGGCTGTTGGACGTATTAAAAATCCGGTCGTAAAGATGTTAGTCCTGACGTAAACGGCCAGATAATGTTAATTATTGCATGTTTAATTCACTGAGCAATAACTCCGGTGGTTGATAACAGTTGTTTTCAAGACGCGAGGACAATTCGATTCTCAAAGCGATAACGAAACCACACGACGGCGAAGACAAGTCTAAACACTGTTATTATCACGCCTAAAAAAAAAAAACACAGAAAGGAAAATAGAACGAAGAGGAAAGATAAGCTCGGCGTAAATTAAATCGAATCGGTTTTAATTAATTCCGAAATCGTAAACGTTAATTATAATGTTGTGTTGCGTCGAAATTAATAAAGGCGACGGACTCAATCTATTTTATCAATTTATTAATTACCAGCGTGACGTATTCGAAACAAATATTTGTAGAAATGCGGACGCGTGAATGCGGCAGGTGCGCTATTAATCTTGATTAATACGAATTCATCGTGGTTGGATGACGCGGAAGTCGCTGGTGCCCTCTGCGAGCAAGGTACGAAATGACCTGGCTGATTTTTTTTAAAAACGAAAATTACACGCCGAATAATTTGAGACAACGACGTCAAAATTAACTTTCTTTACAAGTATCCTAACTCTGGTCAGACAACTTCTTGAGACACGCTGTATATGCACTTTAATAATCTCACAATTTTTAAATGAATTCACCTCAGAATAATACGCTCAGAATATTCTGAGAAGTGAGATATTGTTTGAGGCATAGCTACATTTACAACAAGAAGCTTTATTTATTCGTCAAGAGATGGCGCTCCGAAGAGAGAAATAAATCAAGTACGAAAAAGTTAATTAAGCATGAATCCATGACATTTTCAGAATATACGCACATAATAAAAGTAAAATATTAATTTTTTTTTATTCCGATCGAGAGATGGCGTTCCAGAAAAGAACATTTCATTTGTTTCATGTCAACCAAAGCGCAATTCGAAACAAAAAGCCACAAAGTCGACTTATTCTAAAAATTAAAACTCTTGCTTCAGAGCTTGAAAAAGCTAAGACTTGTCGGACGTCAAGAGATGGCGCTCGAGGATGAAGTTGCATAGGGGTGAATTAAATTAAAAATAATTTCATTTGTTTCTGAAGAATTTAAGACGCAATTCTAAGCAGAACGAAAAAAACTGCTCAAAATTCCAGAACCTAACAACATTCAGACGGAAACATCGCTTTTTGGCCAAGAGATGGCCCCTCAGATAACTCTTATGTGGGTCTTAAGCAGCTCAGTTGTGTCCAAAGTCCATGTCGAAATTAAAACCTAGAATCAATTTAATCATATTCAGTCAGAAACTTCGCTTTCTGGTCAAGAGATGGCGCTTCAGATAACTTCAGTATTGGCCTTAAAAGATTCAATTGTTTTTGAAATCTAAAATACATGTCGAAATTTAAAATTAAATTTCCGTGTAGATCCTAGAAAACCCAATTGTTTTTAGAGTGTCCAAAATCCATATCAAAATAAAAAAAGACAAAACAAATAACGAACTTAATTAAATTCATGGAGAAATTTCACTTGTGACCCAGAGATGGCGCTTCAGATAACTTGTGTGTAGGTCTTAGACAGCTCAATTGTTTTTAAAGTGTTCAAAATCCGTGTTGAAATTGAAACGTAAAATGAATTCAGTCAGAAACTTCGCTTTTTGTCAAAGAGATGGCGCTTCAGATAACTTCAGTGTTGGCCTTGAAAGATTCAATTGTTTTTGAAATCCGAAATCCATGTCGAAATTTAAAATTAAATATCCGTGTAGATCCTAGAAAACTCAATTGTTTTTAGTGTCCAAGATCCATGTCAAAATTAAAAAAAAAACAAAACTTAATTAAATTCATGGAGAAATTTCACCTCTGACCCAGAGATGGCGCTTCAGTGCGTAGGCCTTAAACAGCTCAATTGTTTCTAAAGTGTCCAAAATCCGGGTTGAAATCGAAACGTAGAATGAATTTAATCAAATTCAGTCAGAAACTTCGCTATTTCGCCAAGAGATGGCGCTTCAAATAACCTTAGCATAAGTCTTGATGAATTCAATTGTTTTTAAAATCCAAAATCCGTGTTGTAATTTAAAATTAAATTTGCGTTTCGATCTTAGAAGCTCAATTGTTTTTAAATTGTCCAATATTCACGTCAAAAATAAAAAAAAAACAAAACAAATAACGAATTTAAATATATTCGTGGAGAAACTTCACTTTTGGACCCAGAGGTGGCGCTTCAGATAACTTATATGTAGGCCTTAAACAACTCGATTATTTCTAAATAGTCCAAAATCCACGTTGAAATTAAAACGTAGAATTAATTTAATCAAATTCAGTCAGAAACTTCGCTTTCTGGTCAAGAGATGGCGCTTCAGATAACTTCAGTATTGGCCTTAAAAGATTCAATTGTTTTTGAAATCTAAAATCCATGTCGAAATTTAAAAATTAAGTTTCCGTAGAGATCCTAGAAAACTCAACAAATAACGAACTTCATTAGATTCATAGAGAAATTTCACTTGTGACCCAGAGATGGCGCTTCAGATAACTCGTGTGTAGGCCTTAAACAACAATTGTTTCTAAAGGGTCTAAAATCCATGTTGAAATTAAAACATAGAATGAATTTAATCAAATTCAGTCAGACACTTCGCTTTTTGGCCAAGAGATGGCGCTTAAAAATTCAATTGTTTCTAAAATGTCTAAAATCCGTGTCGAAAGTTAAATTTTAATTTGCGTGTAGATCTTAAAAAACTCAATTGTTTTTAAAGTATCCAAAATCCACATCGAAATTAAGAAAAAAACAACAAATAACAAACTTAATAAAATGTTCGCAGAAGCTTCGCTTTTTGGCCAAGAGGTGGCGCTTCGGATTACTTTCGTGCAGCTCTTCAAAAGTTCAATCGTTTTTAAAATGTTCAAGTTCCATGTCAAAATTAAAAAGAAAAAACAAATAACGAACTTAAACAAATTCATGCAGAAACTTCACTTTCGACACGGAGATGGCGCTTCGGACAACTTACGTGTAGGTCTTAAACAATTCAATTGTTTTTAAAGTGTCCAAAATCCACATCGAAATTTAAAAAAAAAAAACAACAACAAATAATGAACTTAATCAAACTTGGATAGAAACTTTGGTTTTGTAGCCAAGAGGTGGCGCTTCAGATTACTTTCGTGCTGGTCTTCGAAAATTCAATTGTTTTTAAAGTGTCCAAGTTCCGAGTCAAAATTCAAAAAAAAAAAACAAATAACGAACTTGAACAAATTCATTCGGAAACTTGACTTTCAACCTAGAGATGGCGCTTCAGGTAACCTCAATGTTTTTGAAGTGTCACTCTGGGTATTCTGGATTTTAATCTTCTGTCCTCCGATATTCAATTGTTTTTTAAACGTGTTTCGTTTAATGTTTTTGGATTTTTCTTCGAGTATTTTTAAAGTAATTTTTGATTTCGTTCCAAAAGAAGTTGCAATTTTTTTTTTTAATATAATTTCTAGATCGTCTTTTGTTTTGTCGAGATTCGATAAATCGGAGCATTGCGACAGTTGGCAATAACATGAATGTAGTTAGTTGCGTATACAGAGGAACGTTGGCGTGAATTTGGAACTAACCAAGACGTTCTTTTGTTTTACATTGTCAACGTTCATTCTTTTCTTTAGTTACAAATAAAAAAAAGAACAAATAGTTGAAATATTATGTTTCGGAAGGAAGGAACTTTCACTAATGACCAAAAGATGTCGCTTTGGGTGCACTCAGCAGCATCCCGAATCTTAGTTTTCTTTTGTCCTCCCATGTTCAATTGTTTTTTTTTTTTAATACGTTTCGTTTTATTCTGGGAACCTTTCTCTTCCCAACATTTTAAAAATAATTTTTTATTTTGTTAAAAAAAATTGCCAAATCTATTCACACTTTATTGCCGCATTTCATTTGTTTTTGGTGTAAACTGGAGCACTGCTACAGTTGGCAATAACTTGAATGTAGCAAAATCTTCCGGTCATTGAGATAGTAGTGTTTGTTTTAGTTTTAATTTTCAGAACAAATTAATTAACCAGTTAATTCATCGCCACGCAGCGCCATCTCTTAGCCAACAATCTAAAATCAGTATCGCACTCTCATTATTACTGTTATTTTTTATTTTGTTGTGAATTATAAGTCCGGTACTGTCTTGATATTTTCAAACTCTTGCAATCCAAACTATGTTTCGCACTTCCTCTTGGACGTGAGCCCATTTTGAGGGAAGAGCCAGTCCGTCTCTGTCTATTACAAAGCAAAATTTCGTCGCCCATCGATTTTCGAGGCGTTTTCTTTTAGATTCCGGAGCTCACAGTAATCCAGACTCAATCCTCATTTTGTCCAATTGCAAATTTTGAGATTTTTGGCTAATATGATGATAGCCTAATGAAAATTGACTTAGCCTTTTGGCGCTCAAACAAAACTGCGAGGTAATTGTAAATAAATGCAAGCTGTTAGATAATCCGACTTTATTGAACGTTTTGACGCTCTTGGCTATTTGATGATAGCCTAATCGACATGGAATTCTCTTAGCGCGAATATGTGCGAACAGTAGGTCATTATGATGATAGTCTTATTTTGAAAACTGGCTTGGCATCTGTTCAATAGTAAGCGCTGCTATTTTAGGCTATTGTAATGATAGCCTAATTTTGAAAATTGACTTTCAAACGCAATTGCAAAGTAATTTTACGCGAGCGCAAGCTCAAGCAGTAAGCAGATTCTTTTGTAATCAACATTTTAGCTATTGTGATGATAGCCTAATTCTGAAAACTGCACAATTATACAAGCTCTTGTATTTTTGGCTATTATGACGATAGCCTAATTTTGAAAATCGACGACTTTGGCTTCCTTCCAAACGAAACCGTGGAATAATTTCAGCTGAGCGCAAGATCTTGAATGTCTCAAGTGCGTCGTCACGGCCGAGGGGCACGAACGTGTTAACGGTGAACGTTGAAGACAAGAAACGATCGGGCGACGTAATAACGCATAATATCCGGAGCCGAGCAAAAACCGTCGGTCGGAGGCGGCGGTTCGGCGTCGGCCTTCGTCCACCATTATTAATTGGTTTTTCTTCGATTTTGCAGGAGATACGGCACGAAATGCGGTGGCTGCGGTCAAGGCATCTCTCCGAGTGATCTAGTGAGGAAAGCCAGGGACAAGGTGTTTCATTTGAACTGTTTTACTTGCCTGGTGTGCAGGAAGCAGCTGTCGACGGGCGAAGAGCTCTACGTGCTCGACGACAACAAGTTCATTTGCAAGGATGATTATCTCTCGGGGAACAAGACGGCTCTGCCTGGACATCACCAAGGTAAGAGACAAAAGGAATTTCGGTTGGTTAGCATTGGACCTTTTACGGAACCGTCGCGCTTGACCGGCTCCTTCTGGTAAAAACCTGGGCACTGTGACACAAGCAGCGTGAAACCTTCGGCGTTTCGTAATTTCACGAGAATACACCTCACGTCAAGGACGATTACCGCGCGGACCTTTTTTTCGGCCACCGTTGAAAACTCGCGGTCGTGCTCTTGCGTTTGTTCTGCGGCTTTCCGCCGCCGCAAAAGGGCCCTCTACCATTAGCCAAGTCGAAAACAATCCAATCGCGCGATGTCTTCATCTAAAATACACTTTCATTCCTCTGCTATCACGCAATTGTCAGCCAAGAACTTACTATTGACTAAAAAAAAACTGATTGGCTAATCAATCAGTGATCAACTAATTGGCTGACAAAAAAACAAATGATTTGCGCTGCGTTCGCGTGAAATACGTCAATGTTATTGTCAAATCGACTGCAATAAAGAGCGAATTGTTGGCTAATAAAAAAAAATTATCAATCAGTAATCAACTGATTGGCTAACAAAAAATTAATGAATTGCGCTGCCTTCACTCTCTACCAATGGCACTGTCAAGCCAACTGCAATCAAGTGATAATCAAGACCGAACTATTGGCTAAGAAAAAATAAATGATTAGTGATCAACTAATTGGCTAACAAATAACAGTCGACTTGCGCTGTCTTCGCTCTGTATCAATGATACTATGAAAGCAACTGCAACCCAGTGCTAATAAAGAGCGAACTCTAGCCAATTAATTGATCTTCTTAGCCAAATCATTAAATAATCAACTAATTGGCTAACAAAAAAACAAATTATATATTCACGTACCAACGTGCCAATGTTATTATTAAAACAACTCCAACCAAGTGATAATAAAAGGCGAACACTCGGCTAAGTAGATTAATTAATTGCCTAATCATTAAATGATCAACTAATTGGCTAACAAAAAAACAAATTATGTATTCACGTACCAGTACTAATTTTATTGTCAAAGCAACTGCCACCTAGTGATAATGAAGAGCGAACTGTTGGCTAGGAAACAATAAATGATCAGTTAATTGGCTAATGAATCAATAATCAACTAATTGGCTAACAAAAAACAAATGACTTCCGCCGCCTTCCCCCTGTATCAATGTTACTATTATAAGTCCAACTGCAACTTCATGATAGTATACAGCGAACTATTGGCTAGAAAATAATAAATGATGACTTAATAGGCTAATGAGTCAATGACCAAATGATTGGCTAACGAAAAAACAAATGATTTACGCCGTCTTCGCGTGAAACACGCCCTTGTTACCATCAACCGAATCATAATAAAGAGCGAACTATTGACCAAAAAAAAATATCATGATGATCAGTTAATAGCCTAATGAATCAATGATCAACTGAATGGTTAAAAAAAAACAATTGATTTGCGATGTCTTTACGTGAATGCATCCTTTCAAGTACCTACAACCTACAACCTACAACCAAGTGATAGAAAATAAACAGAGAACTATGGGCTAAGAGAAAATGAATGATCAATCAGCTAATGGGCTAATTGGCTAAAAACAAAAACAAGTGATTGCGTTGTCTTTACGTGATAAGCACATGTATTAGTATCAAATCAACTGCAACCAAGTGATAATAAAAAACGAATTGTTGGCTAAGAAAAAATAAATGATCAGTTAGTAGGCTAATCGATCAATGATCAACTGATAGGCTAACAAAAGACAAATGACTTGCGCTAAATTCACATGAAATGCGTTTTTGTACCAATGTTTCACCAACTGTTGATTAAAAAAAAATAAATAATCATTTAATAGGCTATTCAATCAGTGATCAACTATTAGCTAATAAAAAAAAAAACAAATGATTTACGCCGTCTATAGGTGAAATACGTATTTTTTTTTCATCCATGTTACAGCAAATCTGCGCCAAGTGATTAAGAAAGACTGAACTATAGGCCGAGAAAAAATAAATGTTCGGCTGGTAGACTAATCAATCAATGATCAACTGATTGGCTAACGAATAGCCTATGACGTGAAGTGCACTTTTGTTTCGCTATTAGTATCAAGTTGATAATAAAGAACCAGCTAATGCCTGTGAAAAGAATTAATGTGATTGGCTAAGATATAAGTACTTCGTGACTCTGGCTAACAAAAAAAAAAATTGATTTCCGCTTTCCTCAAGTAAATCCGCTTCATAAATTCATTTAATCGTTTCTGTCGAATCCAAAAGCAACCGGTAATTAATATACTGCCGGGAAGAAAAAAAAATGATCGTACGTTTGTGATCCATTGCGATTCTGATTGGCTAAGAAAAACAGTTGATGTACGCCGTCTTCAACTTGAGTACGCTTTTGTTTCATTGCTGTCGTCATCTAACCTGAAATCAGCTGATAATGACGAGCCTATGAGAAACAATTAACGATCAACTAAAATGTACGTCGTGACTCTGATTGGCTATAAAAAAGAAAACAATTGATTTACGTTGCCCTCACGCAAATGCGCTTTTGTTCTGTCAAGCCAAAAAAGCAATGCAGATTCTATTTGCTAAGAAAAAAAAACAAGTGATCAATAAAAACTCATGCTTATCATTCGATGTAATTCTGATTGGCTAAAAAAAAAAAAACAAGTGATTTGCGTCGTCTTCAGCTGAAGTACGCTTTTATTTCATTGTTATTATCAAACCTAAACCCAACTCGTCAATTAGTGACTAAAAAAAAAAAATAAGTGGTGTGGGTCACCTAAAATGTACGTACATCGTGACCCTGATTGGCTAATTAAAAAAAAAAAAACAATTGATTCACGTTGACCTCGCGTAAATACGGTTTTGTTTCATTGTTTCTGTCCGAAAACAACTGGCAATGAAGATACTCCTGCTAGTTAAGAAGAAAAGCGCTCATCATCCACCGTGACTCTGATTGGCTAACGAAACAATTGATTTGCGCCGTCTTCGTTCGATTGTTACCGTCTAACCAAAAACCAGCTGATAATTAAGCCAACTATTTTCTAAGAAAAAAAATAAATGATCACCTAAACCGTACATCGTGACTCTGATTCGCTATTTAAAAAAAAAAAAAAACAATTGATTCGCATTATCTTAACCATGAGTACGCTTTTGTTTCATTGTTACTGAAACCACCTGATAAAGAAAAGACAACTATTGACTAAGAGAAAAAATAAATGATCAATTAAAATGTACATCGTGACCGTGATTGGCTAATTTAAAAAAAAAACAATTGATTTACGTTGTTCTCACGTAAATACGCTTTTGTTTCATTGTTTCTGTGAAATCCAAAAACAACTGGCAATGAATATACTGATGCTGGCTAAGAAAAAAAACAAACGATCAACTAAAACGTGCGTTTAGCAATTGTGACTCTGATTGGTTAACGAAAACAATTGATTTGTGTCGTCTTCATTTAGAGCACGCTTTGTTTCATTAACGAAAAGTCTACTATTGGTCAAAAAAATAAAATAAATGTCAACATGAGTCTGATTGGCTAAAGAAATAATAAATGATCGACTAAAATGTACATCGTGACCGCGATTGGCTAATTAAAAAGAAAACAATTGATTTACGTTGTTCTCACGTAAATGCGCTTTTGTTTCATTGTTTCTGTGAAATCCAAAAACAACTGGCAATGAAGATACCGCTTCGAATTAAAAAAAAAATGATTAACTAAAACGTGCATTTGGCATCCATTGTGACTCTGATTGGCTAATGAAAACAATTGATTTCCGTCGTCTTCACCAGGAGTACGTTTTTGTTTCATTATTACTGTCAAACCTGAAACCATCTGCTAATGAAAAGACGATTGTTTAAGAAAGAAATAAATGATCAATTAAAATGTACAACGTAACTCTGATTGGCTAACGAAAATAATTGATTTGCGTCGTCTTCATCTAGAGCACGCTTTTGTTTCATTAACGAAAAGCCAACTATTGGTAAAAAATAAAAAATAAATGTCAACGTGAGTCTGACTGGCTAAAGAAATAATAAATGATGAAGTAAAATGTACGTCGTGACCGTGATTGGCTAATTGAAAACAAAAACAATTGATTTACGTTGTTCTCACGTAAATACACTTTTGTTTTATTGTTTCTGTGAAATCCAAAGACAACTGGCAATGAAGATACTGCTTCTAATTAAGAAAAAAAAAACAAATGATCAACTAAAAAGTGTGTTTAGCATCCATTGTGATTCTGATTGGCTAACGAAAACAATTGATTTCTATCGTCTTCATCTAGAGCACGCTTTTGTTTCATTAACGAAATTCCAACTATTGTTAAAAAAAATAAATGTCAACATGAGTCTGATTGACCATAAAAAATAATAAACGATCAACTAAAATGTACATCGTGACCGTGATTGGCTAATTAAAAAAAACAATTGATTTACGTTGTTCTCCGTAAATGCGCTTTTGCTTTATTGTTTCTGTGAACTCTAAAAACAACTGACAGCGAAGATACTGTTGCTGGTTAAGAAAAAAACAAATGATCAACTAAACAACAAAATGGCTAACGAAAACAATTCATTTACGTCGTCTTCATCTAGAGCACGCTTTTGACGTGAGTCTGATTGGCTAAAAAATAATAAATGATCACCTAAAATGTACATCGCGACTGTGATTGGCTAATTAAAAAGAAAACAATTGATTTACATTGTTCTCACATAAATACGCTTTTGTTTTTTTTTAATTTGAATTTGAATTTATCTGCAACATGAGTTACAAGTTTGTCAATTGTCAATTGTTTCTGTGAAATCCAAAAACAACTGCCAGCGAAGATACTGCTGCTGGTAAAGAGAAAAACAAATGATCAGCTGAAACGTACGTTTAGCATCCATTGTCACTCTGATTGGCTAATGAAAACAATTGATTTGCGTCGTCTTCATCTAGAGCACGCTTTTGTTTCATTAACGAAAAGCCTACTATTGGTCAAAAAAAAAATAAAATAAATGTCAACATGAGTCTGATTTGCTAAAGAAATAATTAATGATCAATTAAAATGTACATCGTGACCGTGATTGGCTAAGAAAAAAAAAACAATTGATTTACGTCGTTCTCACGTAAATACGCTTTTGTTTCATTGTTTCTGTGAACTCGAAGAGCAACTGGCAGCGAAGATACTGCTGCTGTTTAAGAAAAAAACAAATGATCAACTAAAACGTGCGTTTAGCCACTGTGACTCTGATTGGCTAACGAAAACAATTGATTTGCGTTGTCTTCACTTTGAGTACGCTTTTGTTTCTTTGTTATTGTCGAACCTTCAATCAACGGATAACGAAAAGCCAACTATTGACTAAAAAAAAATTTTAGACTAAAATGTACATCGCTACTCGTCATAAAAAAAACAATTGATATACATTAACTTGACCTTGAATGCGCTTTTGTTTAATTGTTACTATCAAACCTTAAATCAACTGATAATGATTAAGAAAAAAAAATGTTCTACTAAAATGTACTGACCCACTATAAAAAAAAAACAATTGATTTACATTATCTTGACCTTGTGTGCGCTTTTGTTAAATTGTTACTATCAAACCTGAAACAACCGGTAACGAAAAGCCAACTATTGGTTAAGAACGTGAGTTTGATTGGCTACAGAAATAATAAACAATCAACTAAAATGTACATCGTGACCGTGATTGGCTAATCGAAAAAAAAAAACAATTGATCCAGTTTGTTCTCACGTAAATACGCTTTTGTTTTATTGTTTCTGTCAAAAACCTTAAATCAGTTGATAATGAAAAGCTAACTATTGGCTAAGAGAAAAATAAATGATCATCGTGACTCTTACTGGCTAATAAAAAAAAAAACAACAAACAAGTACTGTAGGCTAAGAAAAAACTTGTTGGCGATGCACATACTACCAACTTTATGATAAATTTGTAATGAAGTGGACATCTACTTAACGCGACCAAGAACTGTCAACATAGTTAGAAGCGGACTCATCTCAACGACTGACTTAATAAGTTGACAGGCCAAACTTGACCCAGTACTACCAACTTTATTAAAGATGACGCCATTTTCTTTCATCGCCTAGGCGATTAAGGGCTGCCAACTCACTTTCCAACTTCCCTGTAAAGGTGGACTCACTGCCTTAATTAATAACTTAACGCGCCAAACATTACCAACTTTGTGACTGTATTTTAGTGTTGTTGACGTCTCGTTCTTTTATCATCGCATCCAAATAAGAGCTGCCAACTCAATAAGAAGGGGGATGGGACGTTCGCTATTCTTACCCCCGAACTCAATACCTTAATGATAAAGTCGACCTATTACCGCCAACTTTACAACGAATTCAATATTCTTGCACCCACCCCTCCTCTCTCACCCCCTCGCTTCCTTCCTCCCATCGCTATTTTTAAGATCACCATCTCACCAAAAGCAAAAATCACTATTTCGTAGAAACAAAACAAACGAGAACTTGCGCGCGTATCAAATAAAATTTTGAGAGGCGCTGTTGTGTGTGCGAAACCTCGATTCGTTCACGTGAGGTGGGAGGAGAGGAGGGGGGCATACAAATTTATAAATATAGCACATGCCTTTGGATTAGATTCTTTTTTTCGTTTTTGGTTTGTGTTTTGTTTTTGCACGGCACGACGCGATCGGGTCATACGGATCGCGGGTTTACGTGCCGGTTGGTCTGCGCCGATTCCACCTCGCGCCACGCCTCCCTCTCGCCGCCCGCCAATCACGCCCGGTACGAGATATCACCCCTCGGATCCCGTCTTTTGTTGTCGGCCTCTTCTTTTTTTCGTCGCTCTCGCGCCCTCCTCGTTCGTATGTATGTGCGACCCTCTCTGCCTTCCCCGCCGTCGTCGGAACGTAAACGCGCTTTGGATTTTACTACCCCATCGAAGATGCTCTCGAGAAGAGGGAAAGTCACACAGGGGGAGACATTTTTAAAGCGACCCTCTCGTTAGAATTCGCAAGCATCTATCTGCATTTGTTACTAAAAGCTGCTGCACTGTAACGACGATTGACATGATGCAAATTTTAAATGAGAGAAACTTAAAGTTTAAATATACAGGGTCCTTACCCTGTTTAAAATTGAACGTCACTTCCAACTAAAAGAAAATTGTTTTTTAAAAGATGCAGTAGAGAAAGAGGGCTGAAAAGGAAAGTTACGAAAATCACTCACTTATAAGTCCATAAGGAAAAAAAAGGGATGAAAAGAACTTTTTTTAATCGACGCGAAAACAATTCACAATCGAAACTTTAAAAAAGGTCATTGATATACAGGGTCCTTACTCAACTCGAAATTAAACGTCACTTCCAACTCAAAAAAAAATTTTAAGTCCATAAGGGAGGAAAGGAGTTGAATAGAGTTGACAAGGAAAGAGTTGAGCTATATTTGCTTGACGTGAAAACAATTGACAATCGAAACTTACAAAAAAATAACACTAACAACTTTGAAGATCTACAGCGGTCGACCCGGAATGGGTCGATTCGATCATACGTGAACGAAAAAAGTTCCGATTGCCTCGCGGATCTTTTGAATTCACCCCCATCATAAAACAAAAGCAAACTGATCTTGAAATTCGAAAGCATGACGTGTAAGGTCCGTTTCGGCCGTCTTCCAGGATGGCCGGACTCGATCATGCGAGGTCATCGTTTGATTTCTTCGCGAGTCTTTTAATTGTTTTATCAAATGACAAAACACTTGCAGTTCGATCAAAAACATGATCTCCATTTGACTTAAACTAGATTGATTCGATCATGCGAGGTTGCATGCAAGTTGTTCTATCAAATGACAAAATACTTGCAGTTTCATCAAAAACATGACCTCCAATTAACTTAAAATAGATTGATTCGATCACACGAGGTCATTGTTCGAAGGAGTTTGATTGCTTCACGGATCTTCGTTTTGTTCCACCAATCACAGAACGGTTACTGTTCGATCTGAAAACAACGTGATCGAAAATATGATCTGCAAGGTCCTTGAACATCTGTTGCAATTGACTTGAAACAGTTTGATTCGATCATGCGAGGTCATCGTTCGAAGGAGAAAGGTTTGATTGCTTCACAAACCTTTGATTCATTCTATCCAATTACAAAACAGTTGCAGTTCGAATTAAAAACAGCGTGATCGAAAACATGACCTACAAGATCATTGAACACCTGTTGCGATTGACTTGGAATAGTTTGATTCGATCATGCGAGGTCACCGTTTGAGTTTGAGTGCTTCGCGAGCCTTTGAATTGTTCTGCCCGATTACAAAACAGTTGCCGTTCGATCTGAAAACAACGTGATCGAAGACATGACCTGAAATATCATTGTAACTGACTTGGAATAGATTGATTCCATCATGCGAGGTCACCGTTTGAGTTTGAATGGTTCGCGAGCCTTTGAATTATTCTGCCCGATTACAAAACAGTTGCCGTTCGATCTGAAAACAACGTGATCCAAAACATGACCTGTAATATCGTTGCAATTGACTTGGAATAGTTTGATTCGATTTTGCAAGGTCATCGTTTAAAGGATAAGATATTGAATGCTTCGCGAATCTTTGAATTGTTCTACAGAATAACAAAACAGTTGCAGTTCGATATAAAAACAACGTGATCGAAAATATGACCTGCAAGAGCATTGAACATCTGTTGCAATTGACCTGGAATAGTTTGATTCGATCATGCAAGGTCATCGCTTGAAGGAAATGAGTTTGATCACTTCGCGAGCCTTTGAATTATTCTACTCAATCACAAAACAGTTGCTTTTAGAACTAAAAACAAAGTGATCGAAAGCATGACCTGCAAGATCATTGAACATCTGTTGCGATTGACTTGAAATGAACTGAGTCTATCATGCGTGGTCATCGTTTGAAGGAAAAGAATTTGATCGCTTCGTGAACCTTTGAATTGTTCTACTCACAAAACAGTTGCTTTTCGATCTAAAAACAACGTGATCGAAAGCATGACCTGCAAGATCATGAACATCTGTTGCAATTGACTTGAAATGGATTGAGTCGATCATGCGAGGTCATCGTTTGAAGGAAAAGGGTTTGATTGCTTCTTGAGCCTTTCAATTGTTCTACCCAATCACAAAACAGTTGCTGTTCGATCTAAAAACAACGTTATCGAAAGCATGACCTGCAAGATCATGAAGATCTGTTGCAATTGACTTGAAATGGATTGAGTCGATCATGCGAGGTCAAGAATTTGATCGCTTCGCGAGTCTTTGAATTGTTCTACTCAATGACAAAATAGTTGCTGCTCGATCTAAAAACAACGCGATCGAAAGCATGACCTACAACTGTTGCGATTGACTTGAAACAGTTTGATTCGATCATGCGAGGTCATCGTTGAAAGGAAAGGAGTTTGATTGCTTTTTGAGCCTTTCATTTGTCCTATCCATTTACAGAACAGTTGCTGTACGATCGTGATCGAAAACATGACCTGGAAGATCATTGCAACTGACTTGGAATAGTTTGAGTCGATCATGCGCTGTCATCGTTTGAACGAAAAAAGCTTTAACTGCCACACACAATTACATATTCCAGTTATAAAACAGAAGCAGAGCGATTTCAAAAATGACGTAATCGAACGCATGACATGCAAGGTTTGATTCGATCGTTTTGAAACGGTTAGATCGATCAGGCGAGGTCATCACTTGAAGGAGAAAGGTTTGATTGCCCACGAGCCTTTCATTCGCTAATTATAAAACAGCTACGATCTAAAAACGGCGTGATCGAAAACTTGACCTGGCTAGGTCATTGCGATTGACTTGAAACAGTTTGATTCGATCATGCGAGGTCATCGTTTGAAGGAGAAAGGTTTGATTGCCCATGAGCCTTTCATTCGCTAATTGTAAAACAGCTGCGACCTAAAAACGGTGTTATCGAAAGCTTGACCTGGCTAGGTCATTGAAAATTTATTGCGATTGTCTTGAAGCAGTTTGATTCGATCGTGCGAGGTCATCGTTTGAAGGAGAAAGGTTTGACTACCCACGAGCCTTTCTTTTCCTAATTAGAAAACAGCTGCGACCTAAAAACGGTGTGATCGAAAGCTTGACCTGGCTAGGTCATTGAAGATTTGCTGCGATTAACCTGAAATGTTTCGCTTCTCTCATGCGTGGTCATCATACGAGATCTTTGATTGTCTTATGGGTTTTTCGAATTTCACCCTCCAATAGTTTGGTCTAAAAAAATTATTTGTAATTCAAAGTTTTGATAATATACAGGCCGTTCCATTAAAGAGATGCAAGTCAAGACCTAAACGTTTAATTTTCTTTTTTCAAATACTAAAAAGACATGAGGAAAAATGATGTTCTTTTTATAGGAAACTACCTAACATAGCACGTATCACCCTGTATAAAGTGAATTTGGTTAAAAAGCCAAAACACTTCCGATTTTCACTTTCGCCACAGACTCGGCTTTTAATTATTCAAATTCAAGCCACCACAGTGCGTTTGCTTGTGCGTGTGTGTGTGAGCTTTCGTACACATTGCGAACGGGAGCGCGCGCGCTCCCTCGGGGGCCCGTCCGAACGAAATCGGCGAATCGGGGGAAAACGGAATCAAAGATCAATAACATTTCCGAGCCGCCGCTTACGCGCTTGTAATGGAATCGAAAGCTGTAAAAACAGGGCGCTTTGTGCGAAACTGTTACCGCGTGCTCGCAAATATTATTTCAAGGGGGGATTTCTTTCACTGCGCTGCGAGAGCTTTTTCGGACCCTCGCCAGGGGATGACGGCGAGAGGTCGGACCGAAACGGCGGTTTTTCGTTCGGGAGGTGCACCCTCGGCGACCGCAGGGGCCAAAGTTACAAAACCACTTCGTAAAACACGAAACAAAAAAGAACTGTGAGAAAAGTGAAATTGGAGTTTAAATGGAAACAGAAAAAAATTACGAAACTTGAGAAATACGGTTGGTATTACGTGATGGTTGGTAATTGGGTTGGTAATCGACTGATGGTTAAGAAATGCTTTCCTTAGGCATTAATATTGAATTTGCATCACGAGAAAATGGGTTAAAAATCGGGGGGTGCAGTGAGTGCAAGGGGTGGGGCAAGAACGATTTTGTAAAACATGTGAAACCCAACGCAACAGAAATATTTTTTCTCGGGCTTTCGAAAGCTGCCCGTTGCTAAACGAAAACAATCGACAAATGCGTCATGTACATATATTTTGAAAAAAAAGTCTATCTTCCTTTAATCTCCCCACCCTCCATCTTCTCCCTCGCTATAATTTCGATTTTGTAAAATATTAAAGTAATTTTTTTGGGTTTTTGGAAGCCGCCATTTTCCCTTCAAACTATGACTTAATATGATCGATCAAACTATTTCAAATGGACCGAATCGAACCTTGTACGTCACGTCTTCGATCGCACCATTTCAAAATTGCTGTTGGGCGTCTTAAAATTGGGGGATGAAATTCGAAAGACCCTTGAGAAACCAAACGATCGATTCGAAAGATTCCACGTCGATCGCATCAAATTTTCAATGATCTTCCAGGTCAAGCTTTCGATCACGCCGTTTTTAGTTTTATAATGAAAGGCTCGAGAGGCAATCGAACCTTTCTCCTTCAAATAATGACCTCGTACGGTCGATCTGCTCCTTTCAAATCGATCGAATCGAACCTTGTACGTCATGTCTTCGATCACATCGTTTCAAAATTGCTTCAGATCGACCGTTGAGGCTGCATTTATAATTGGGAGATGAAATTCTAAAGGTCTTTGATGATCACGCGTGATAGATTCAAAATATTCCAGGTTGATCGCATCAAACCTTCTTCAATGATCTTTCGGGTCAAATTTTCGAACACGCCGTTTTTAATTTTATAATGAAAAGCTCGAGAGGCAATCAAACCTTTCTCCTTCAAATGATGACCTCGTGCGATCGACCTAACCGTCTCAATTCGATCGGATCAAATCTTATACATCATGTATTCGATTACGCTATCCTTAAAATCGTTCGATTTCTGTTTAGAACATGAAATTCAAACATCCCTGTAGCAATTACATTTTTTTTCATTCAAACGATCACACCGCCTGGTCGAACGAACTATTCCAAACCTTGATTTTCAGGTCATGTTTTCAATCACGCTATTTTTAGATTGAACAGCAACTGCTTTACGATTGGGAAGAGCAAATCAAGGCTCGCCATGCAATCAATTTTTTTCCTTCAAGCGATGACCTCGCCTGATGGAATCAAACCATTCCAGGTTGGCCTAAACACCCCGTGCCATTTTAAGATCGAAATACTATTTTCTTTTATAATTTGGGAATGAAATTCAAAGAGTCGATGTATGATCAAGCCTTTTTCGATCAACGATGACCTCCATGATCGAATTAATGCATTTCAAGTCTACCAGTGACCCTGCATGTCAGGTTTCCATTAACGCCATTACTAGATCGGACTGTTGTTGTTTTCTAATTGGGGGGGATGAAAATTCGAAGGCCTCGTGAAGCTATTAGGTAAACGGCGACCTCGCATGATCGAATCAAACCGTTCTAAATCGACCAAAACAAACTCTTTATGACCCTGCACGCGAAGTCTTTGATCGCGCGCCGTTTCAAGATCGATCTGCGTTGTTCTACAACTGGGGGATGAAAATTCAAAGAGCTCGTGAGACTGTTGATTAAACGACGACCTCACATGATCGAATTAAACCGTTCCAGATCGACCAAACATACTCTCGCGTGAAATCATTGGTCGCGCGCCGTTTTAAGATCGACCTTTGTTGTCTTATAATTGAGGCATGGCAATTCGAAGCGTTCGTGAAACTATTGTTCAAATGGAGATCTTGCATGATCGAATCAAACAGTTCCCGATCGACTTTCAATGACCCTGAATGTTAAGACTTCCTTAACGCCATCGGTAGGTCTAATTATTGTTGCTTATACTGGGGGAATGAAGATTCAAAGGACTTATGAGGCTAATGTGTAAACGATGCCCTCGCGTGATCGAATCAAATCGTTCCAGATCGACCAAAACGATCTCTCAATGACCCTGCTCGTCAAGACTTCGTTAATGCCATTGTTAGGTCTGATTATTGTTGTTTTGTAATTGAGGGATGAAAATTCGAAGGGCTCACGAGGCCACTGCGTAGACGAAGACCTCGCATGATCGAATCAAACCGTTCCACATCGACCTAAACTAACTATTAATGACCCTGCGCCTAAAGTCATTGATCACGCGCCATTTTAAGATCGACCTGTGTCCTCTTGTAATTGAGGGAAGCAATTCGAAGCGCTCATGAAACTATCGTTCAAATGGAGACCTCGCGTGATCGATCAAATCAAGCAGTTCCCGATCGACTTTTAGTAACCCTTCCTTAACGCCATTTGTAGGTCTGACTATTGTCGTTTCATAGTAGGGGAATGAAAATTGAAAGGACTCGTGAGACTACCGTGTAGACGTTGACCTCGCATGATCGAATCAGACTATTCCAGATCGACCTAAAAGATCTCTCAATGAACCTGCACGTGAAATCTTTGATTGCGCGCCATTTTAAGATCGACTGTGTTCTCTTATAATTGAAGGATGGCAATTCGAATCGCTCATGAAACTATTGTTTAAATGGTGACCCCGCATGATCGAATCAAACGGTCCCCGATCGACTTTCAATGACCCTGAACGTTAAGACCTCCTTAACGCCATTGGCAGGTCTGACTATTGTTGTTTCAAAGTAGGGGAAAGAAAATTGAAAGGGCTCGTGAGACTACCGTGCAGACATTGACCTTGCTCGATCGAATCAGACTATTCCAGATCGACCCAAAGGATTTCTCAATGAACATACACGTAAAATCTTTGATCGCGCGTTGTTTTATAATTGGGAGATGAAAATTCAAAGGGCTCAAGAGGCTACTGTCTAAACGGTGACCTCGCATGATCGAATCAAACCGTTCCAAATCGACCAGAACAAAGTCTCTATGACCCAGCTCGTCAAGGCTTCATTAATGCCATGGTTAGGTCTGAGTATTGTTGTTTTATAATCGGGGGATGAAAATTCAAAAGGCTCACGAGGCTACTGTGTAAACAAAGACCTCGCCTGATCGAATCAAACTGTTCCAGATCGACCAAAACGATCTCTCAAAGACCCAGTTGGTCAAGGCTTCGTTAATGCCATTGTTAGGTCTGATTATTGTTGTTTTATAATTAGGGGATGAAAATTCAAAGAGTTTATGAGGCTACCATGTAAATGATGACCTCGCGTGATCGAATCAAACCATTCTAGAACGACCAAGACAAACTTTCAATGAGCCTGCGCGTCTTCGTTGACGCCATAATTAGATCGTATTATGGCTGTTTGGGGGATGAAAACCCAAAGGGCAGGTGAGACTGTTATGTAAATGGTGACCTCGCGTCGATCCGGATCAACCAGACCAAACCTTATACGCCGCGCCTTCGATCACGCCGTTTAAAGATGGAGTTACTTTGTGATCGAGGGGGTTGATGAATATAAAGCGACTGAACGACCTTGAAGATGAGCCGACTTTAAAATTCCTGATCTATTTGCTTCCAGAACGTGAATTGCGTGCCTGTTGATGACTGTCTGAATGCAGAGGGTTAATTCAACCCCATGACATTCCAGGTCGACCTAATCAAACCTTGCTGGTTATGTCTTCAACCGCACCATTTTAAGATCGAATTCGGGGTATGAATTGAAAGAGTCGACCGATTTTAAAACTGTTTTTTTTTGAAATCGTGAGGACGTGAGTTGCCCCACCTCACCGTCGACCATCTGAACGCGAAGGGTTAATTCAACCCCGCGGCGTATTCTGTATTCATACAGCGCGCATTCGGCAGATGATCTGTTGCCTTAAGCCGTGAGCTTTCGGCAAAGCTTCTGGTTTGTTTGCGTTCGGAAATTGAAACGAGACGATTTGTATCGCCGTGGGGGGAGGAGGATGGTGGTGGATCGCATCGCCCCGGGCCCGAGATTATCGGAAACGAAAAAAAAAAGAGGACGGGGGAGAAAAAATCGCCGCATCTTCGTTTTTAATTTCCATTCAGGATTTTAATTGGTTTTTGTACAAAAAAAAAAAAAAAATTAAAGGAGCTGCGCCCGTAGGCCGCTGGTTCGGTGATGCATCATCAAGCGAGGCGTTCGACAATGGAACATCGCCAGCCAATAATAATCTCCTACCGCTACCGCTAATGATGGACGGACGGACGGACCGACCTGAGTTTGCACCAGCGGTCCCAAACGCGCTTTATGAGAAGCGAATTCAATTATCGGCCCAAACTAATTATTGGTGAAAATATGGGTGGAAAGGATGGGGAAAAAAATAATCGCGCTTGACACGTGTGAAATTAGTTGGAAATAATTTCACGGTGGATAAGTCGAATTTGGGTTAGATGTGTGATGGTTGGTGGTGGTGGAGCTGTTCATTGTCGTCCGCACATACACGTATTTAACGCCTGTTAACGCGCCATTGTCGGAATAGATGGATTTTTAGCGATAATGGACGCGGATCGCTCCGAGCTACCTTTTCTATTAAGCAGAAAATCGAGGAGTCATCCTGGGAATTAGAAACTTTAAACTACATTCCACGTCTCTTGTTCTTCCTTTTTCTTCTTCTTCTTCTTCTTCTTCTTCGCCTGACGGACGGACGGATAGAGTGTCACGTCACGAACGCGCCTCGTTCTAATCGAAAATCGAAATGCCGTCGTCGCCAATCTAGGCACTTTCTACGAACTCACGTGAATACCCCCATTCATAATCTTAATTGATTAAATAATTTTGGGCATCCTTTACAATTCACCAAAATACGACCACACCCCAGTACACTCCACGGACAAAATCGTTAGGTTAACTACAACAACAACAAAATTACGACAAAAAACGTTTTAGCTACGAAATAGTAAGTCTTTGCAATTTGAGTTAATTGAGCTCAGCAAAGCTTCTGGGATTCAGTAGTTTTAGAATATCATTCTTTTCTCTACTGCTTCGAAGCTGGAAACTTGGCTAAAACCTTTGGAAATTCAGTTCACATTGTGCTCAGTCAATTTCTGAGTCGGTCAGTTAACTAAACTCAAAATTTCTCCAATACTTGAAACTTGGTTAAAGCCTTTGAGCTCAGTTAAACTTCTGAGTTCACGAAACTTATGCAATTCCGCTAAAATCTCGACTTAATTGAGCCCAGTGGGGCTCCTAAGCTTACCGACAATGTTGCAGTCACGAAACTGAGCTAAATGAGTTGCATTAAATTCAATTAAGCTACTCCAACGTTTATAAGCTTGAAACCTAGCTAACCTAAAGCTAAAGTCTCGGGTTAATTGAGCTTAGTGAAGCTCCTGAGCTTGCCAACTACGTTACAGTCTCAAAACTGAGCCATCTGAGTTGCGTTAAGTTCAATTAACCTTTTCCACCTCTAAGAACCATGAAGCTTAGCTAAAACCTTTAGAATTTAAGTTTAATCAAGCTCAGTCAATTTCCGAGTTGGTCAGCTAACTCAACTTCACTTTTTAATTTCTCTATTGCTTGAAACTTGGCTAAATCCTTTGGAATTTGAGCTCAGTTAAACTCCTGGGCTTACGAAACTTGTGCACTTCCGCTAAAGTCTCGGTTTAATTCGGCTCAGTGAAGCTCCTGATGTTATGGAACTACGTTACAGCCACAAAACTGAGCTGTTTGAGTTGCATTAACTTCAATTAAGGTTCTCCGCTGCTTCTAAGTTTGAAATTTGGTTGAAACCTTTAGAATTTAAATATAATTGGGCTCAGTCAATTTCTGAGTTGTAATTTGAAATAAAGACTTGGCTTATTTGAGCTCAGTGAAGCTCTTGAACTTGTTAACTACGTTACAGTCTCGAAACTAAACTATTTAAGTTGCTTTAAATTCAATTAAGCTTCTCTACTGCTTCTAAGCTTCAATCTTGGCTAAAATAATTAACATTTAAATATAATTGAGCTCAGTCAATTTCTGAGTTGTTCAACCAACTCAACTTCACTTTTTAACTTCTCCATTATTTGAAACTTGGCTAAATCCTTTGGCTATTTTGGGCTTAATCAAACTCCTCTGAAATTGCAACCTACACACTTCGTTAAAGTTTCGGCTTAATTGAACTCAGTGAAGCTACTGTCTACTCTCAAAACTGAACTAAAGTCTTTTAAATTTGAGTTGCATTGGCCTCAGTTAAGATTCTTAGCTTCTACACTGCTTCTAAGCTTGAAACTTGGTTTCAATACTTTGGAATTTGAGTTTATTTGAGCTCAGTGAAGTTTTTAAGGTAGTTTCGGTCTTCAAACTGAGCACTATTGCTTCTAAGCTTGAAACTCGGTTAAAACCTTTGGAATTTAAATTTAATTGACTTTCTTAACTTCTCAACTGTTTCTGAGCTTGAAACTTGACGACAATCCTTTGAAACTCAAATTTAATTAAGTCCAGTGAAACTTCTGAGCTTCAGAATTGCTTCACACTCTTTCAAATTGAGCTGAAATCTTTGAAACTTCAAATTCATTGAACTCGACTGACTTTCTTAACTTCTCAACTGTTTCTGAGCTTGGCCACAATCTTTGAAACTCAAATTTAATTGAGCTCAGCGAAACTCCTGAGCTTGACAATTGCTGCACAGTCTTTGAAATTGAGCTAAAATCTTTGAAATTTGAAATTCATTGAATTCGACTGACTTTCTTAACTTCTCAACTATTTCTGAGCTTGAAACCTGGCGACGATCTTTGAAACTCAATTTTAATTGAGCCCAGCGAAACTCCTGAGCTTGACAATTGCTTCACACTCTTTGAAATTGAGCTGAAATCTTTGAAATCTGAGATTCATTAAACTTGACTGACTTTCTGAACTTCTCAACTGTTTCTGAGCTTGAAACTTGGCGACAATCTTTGAAACTCAAATTTAATTGAGCTCAGCGAAACTTCCGAGCTTGATAATTGCTTCACAGCCTTTGAAATTTAACTGAAATCTTTGAAATTTGAAATTCATTAAACTCGACTAACTTTCTGAACTGTTTCTAAGCTTGAAACTTAGCGACGATCTTTAAAACTCAAATTTAATTGAGCCCGCCGAAACTCCTGGGCTTGACAATTGCTTCACAGTCTTGAAATAATCTTCTGAAATCTTTGAAATTTGAGATTCTTTAACTTTCTGAACTTCTCAACTGTTTCTAAGCTTGAAACTCGGCGACGATCTTTAAAACTCAAATTTAATTGAGCCCAGCGAAACTCCTGAGGATGACAATTGCTTCACAGTCTTGAAATTCAGCTAAAATCTTTTAAATTTAAGATAACTCGACTAACTTTCTTAACTTTTCAACTGTTTCTGAGCTTGAAACTTAGCGACAATCTCTGAAACTATATTTAATTAAGCTGCTAAGTTTAAATCATTTCTTCAAGAGCTTGAATTGGGCTAAAATACGTGAATCTCTAATCTAATTGAACTTCATGCAATTTTCTCAACTTCTCCGCTCCTTCCGAGCTTGAAACCTGACTAAGACCTCAGAAATTCAATTTTAATTAAGTTCAGCGAAGCTTCTATGTACGTCAATTGCTTCACGACATTGGAATTGGGTTCAAATCTTTGGACTTCCAATTTAGTTGAACTTTAAGCAATCTACTTAGCTTTTAAGCTTGAAATCTGGCTATGACCTCTGAAATTCAATTTTAATTAAGTTCGGCGAAGCTTCTGAGTACGTCAACTGCTTGACGACATTGAAATTGGGCTAAAATCTTTGGACTTTCAAATCAATTGTACTTCAAGCAATCTTCTTAGCTTCTAAGATTGAAAGCTGGCTAAAGCCTCTGTAATTCAATTTTAATTGAATTGAGTGAAGCTTCTGAGCATGTCAATTGCTTCACAGCATTGAAATTAGGCTAAATTTTTGGATTTCCAGTTTAATTGAACTTCGATCAATCTTCTTAGCTTCTTCCGCTGCTTCCAAGCTTGAAATCATTGGAGTTCAATTTTGATTGAGCTCAGCGAAACTTCTGAGCTTGTCAAGCTGCTTCACATCGTGGAGATTGGACCTAAAATCTCATCTCAATCCATCTTTTAGGCGTTCCACTATTTCTAAACTTGAAGCTTGGCTCAAATTCTCGCAGCTATGCTAAACTCTTTGGAATTTGAGTTTCTTTGAACTCAACTAATCTGCTTAGGTCCTTTGCTGCTTCGTCGCTGGAAAATTGGCTAAAAATTTGGAACTTGCATTTAATAGAGCTCAGTGAAGTTTCTGAGCTTCGTCAACAGACTCAGCTGGATGAACTTCTTAGCTTCTCCTCTGCTTCTGAGCTTATAACTTGGCTAAAGCCTTTGGATTTTGAGTTAAATTTAAACTTCTGAGCCTGACATTTGTTCTCGAGCTTTGAGATTTAACCAAAGCTTCTGTTCCATGGGAGTTGGGTTCACTTAAACTTCTGGCTTTTTTTTGACAGGAAAATCGATCTCTCCTTCAAACTCACGCTTTAAAAAAAGTCGCACTGATACTTTTGAAGGTCATTAGGTCTCGTATCCGTAGTCTTTTTCAAAACAGGCAATATTTCCAAATCCGGGGAAAGAAAAGTCGATTCTCGTAACTCGCCGAGAATACGTCTGAGCGTGTGTTTGTGTGCGTGAGTTTCTTTTTCTCTCATGTTTTAAACATGCTGCAGTAAGTCATCGTTCCACCCACCACAGGCGAAACGTATGAAGTTATAATATATGTGAGTGGATGAATAAATTAGGGACAACGTTTATTACCCCGCTTCGATTATTGTTTCTTCTTTTTTCAGTCCGCGACTCTGTTTTTGTTTGCGAGGACTCCCCGGAAGAAAAAAAAACATTCGCAGTATAAAAACAAACGACTAAACAATCAAAGCCGAGTTGATTTCGAACGACATTACAAATCGAAGAGAAAACGTCGGAAAAACCGAATGTATGTCAACGTGCAACGAAACGCCCTCGCAGTTTTTAGATCTGCAAGAAGTCTTTAATGAATTCAGACGAGAAAAAATCGTCTCGGCAAAACGCAACGCAAAAATGAATAAATAAAATTTGCGCTGCATTAAATCTCGCGAGTCACGATATGCTAATGAGGCTCGCAAGTCCATAGCAAAGTAGACAAACAAAAAGCGTTTTTCTAATTACCTACAAAAACAAACTCTTGTTTTTTTTCTTTTGTTCCTTTTTTTTCGCATCGCGGTGTAAACAATTAGGCTGTTGTTTTATTAATTTCTTGGTTCGATTTGATCTAACCCTGATCGCGTTTTCTATTTTTTTTTTGTTTTCGTTTTGAAATGAAATGCGGAGGTATGAGATGTGTTGGTGAGGGATCGGCGGTCCTCAAACTACTTAATAGACGTAAGTCTTGAAACATTTGAAGTAATTTTTTACAGTGAAAAGAATCCAGGAAATTCGACGTGGAATTTGAAGAGACAATTTCGGAAAGTTTGCTGCGAATTCCAGTCGACGAATTCCACGTAATTTGGTGGAAAATTTAGAGGAATTCAGAAGACACTTTGACTAAAAAATTCATCTTGAAATTCGATTCTTTTGAACGATTTACTTTTGCCAAAAAGTTAAGAAAGTGTTACAAGAAAAAATTGAAAGAAATTTGGTGAAATTCGATGCAAAATGTACATGAAACTCCATGAGACTCAACGAAAAAATGAATTTCGACGAAAATTTCGGGAAATTTGAGTTGAAATTTGACGGAATAAATATTCGACGTCGAATCGTCATAGTTCTGTTATACCCAAAACTTCAATACATTTCATGAAATTCGAGGAAAAGCGTCGATGAATCTGTTCAATAAATTTCGATGAAAATATTCCGGAAATTATATAGAAATTCGATTTAAAATTCGAAGGAAAATTGTAAAGACAATTCCAGAACATTTTGATGCAGATTCCTGCAGAGAAGTTTCATGAAATTCGGCAGCAAATTTCGAGAAATCAGATGTTAAGAAATTTCGACAAAAAGACTTCGGAAATAACAACAAATTCGACGTGGAATTCGAACGAATTCTATTGGTAATTAACCCGTTAATTCCCATGAATTCCATCAGTAAATTCTATCAGTAATATACCAGAAATTCGACCTTGAATTCGAAGGAATACTGTTAAGATAATTTCAGTCAACAAATTCCACGATTTCGGCGAAAAATTCAAGAACAATACAACAAAAGTTTTAACAAATTCGACGTGAATTCGAAATACATAATTTCATCGAGACTACTCAATTTTTACAACCGGAAGAACTCTGTTGAATAATCCGGGGAAAAGGTTGCAGAATTCCAAAAAATTCGTTGTGAAAGTCAACGTAATTTTATTTGAGACTTTACGCCGACGAAAACCATGAAAGAGACTCCAGAAATTTCAAGAAATTCGATATGGAATTCGAGGTAATTTTATTAAAAAATTTAGGCCAATGAATTCCATGAAATTCGATGAAAAAATCCTGCAATAAATTCCGATGAAAAGATTTCAGAAATTCCTAAAAGTCCGTTGTAATTTTGTGGTTGAATTCCATGGCATTCGATGAAAAACTGGTAATAAATTCTGATGAAAAGACACCAGAAATTAGAAGAAATTCAACGTGGAATTCGAAGATATATTCCATATGCAATTTCAAAAAAATTTGAGTGCCGACAAATTCCAAAAATTCTTTGCATAATTCAATGAAGAATTTCTAGAAAGTTGCTTCGGAATTTCTAATAAATCATAAGTAGAATTGCATGACATTCCACTGAACAATTTCAAAAAATACGACTTTAAATTCCAGCGTAAAATTCCATGAAATTCCGAGAAACTATAGATTTTACCGGAATTCCATGGTATTCCCTAAAGTACTTTCGACAAGAGAATTTCAAAGATTCACAGGTATTCCTCGAATTCCATGAAATTCGATTAAAACCTGTTAATCAATTTCTTTATAAAAATTCCAGAAATGAACTCGACGTAGAACTCAAAAAAGTCTCACTTCCAATTTCAGAAAATTTTGGTGCAATAGATTCCGCAAAATTTCGTAAAAAATTCTATCGAAGAATTTCAGGAACAAATGCTTCAGAATTCCTTTCAATTCGGCTTGGAATTGTAAGTGACTCCAAGTGAAGCCGCTTCAATAATTATGACTGTGAATTGAAGCAGGAAATTCCGCCGAAAAATTCCATGAAATTCCAGAGTAAGTTTTAAGAAATTCCACGAGGAAAAGACTTTACCTAGATTCCATGACATTCTATTAAAAAAATGTTGAATTCCATGGAATTCGAATGGAATTCAATATGAAAAAACTAAAATTCCACAGTGATCGTAAATTCCAAGAAAATCTCTATTCATAATTGATTCCAAATTTTATTCCGAAAAAAGTTCTAAATTTTACAAACAATGGCGACATCTTACTCGTGACATTCATCCAAGCAGCGCCATCTATTACCCAAATTCATTAAATAATCACGGAATATGACGGGAATTTGGGTAACGAATTCTCTTCCGCTACTACCTTAGACTTAGAGTAAGAAGGAAAGGAAGAGCTCCCCTCTCCAAAAAAATAAAAACAGTCCAAATCGATTCGAATTTACAAAAGACCGGCAGCGCCATCTATTATTCAAATTTATTGGCAATATCTGAATGAGGGAAATTTGCCAACAGCGGCAGGATTAATGGACTTCTTAAGTCTAGACTAAGGAAGCTAACCCCCAGGCATTTCAACTTGAAAAATTCCGATTCGAGACAATTGTGCAAGCAACGCCATCTATTATCTAAATTGCCGATCTCCGAATGACGGAACTTTAGGCAACGACGGCAGAATTAATGGAGTAAGCCTAGGCAATGAAACCTAACCCCCAGGCATTTCAAATTGAAAAATTCCGATTCTGATTTGTGGTTGACACTGTGGACGTTTAGGCAGACAGCGCCATCTATTATCCACATTTACTGACGAACTCTAAATGATCTTAATTTAGCCGTCAGCGACAGGATCAATGGACTTTTTAAGTGTAGACGAAGAAAGCTAACCCCCAGGCATTTCAAATTGAAAAATTCTTTCACTTTGGACAATTATGCAGGCAGCGCCATCTAGTATCCAAGTTTATTAGCGATCTCTGTCGGACATGTAGGCAACAACGGCAGGATTAATGGACTTCTTAAATATAGTCGAAGAAAGCTAAGCCCCTAGGTACTTCAACTTGAAAAATTTTGATTCGAGACAATTATGCAGGAAACGCCATCTATTATCCAAATTTATTGCCTATCTCCGAATGACGGAACTTTAGGTAACAACGTCAGGATTAATGGGGTGTGTAAGTCTAGGCAAAGCAAGCTAAGCCCCAGGCATTTCAAACTGAAAATTTCTGATCTGGTTAGTGGGTTACACTTTGAACATTTATGCAGGCAGCGCCATCTATTATCCACAATTGTTGACGAACTCTAATTGACGGCAATTTAGCCATCAACGACAGGATAAATGGACTTCATAAGTCTAGACGAAGGAAGCTAACCCCCAGTCACTTCAACTTGTAAAATTCCGAGGTATTTATGCAGATAACGCCATCTGTTATCCAAACTTATTGACGATCTCTGAATGACGGAAATTGAGCCTCAACGACAGGAACAAAGGACTTCTTAAGTCTAGACGAAGAAAGCTAACCCCCAAGCATTTCAAACTGAAAAATTCTGATTTGGTTAGTGTATGACACTTTGGACATTTATGCAGGCAACGCCATCTATTATCCAAATTTCTTGGCGGTCTTTAAATGACGGAAATTTAGGCAACAACGGCGGGATTAATGGACTTCTTAAATATAGACGAAAAAAGCTAAGCCCTCAGGCACTTGAACTTGAAAAATTCCGATTCGGGACATTAATATAGGCAACGCCATCTATTATCCAAAGCTATTGGCGAATTCTGAACGAGAGAAATTTAACCATCAACGACAGGACCAATGGACTTCTTAAGTCTAGACAATGAAAGTTAACCCCTGGGCATTTCAACTTGAAAAAATCCGATTTGGAAGTTTTATACCAGCAACGCCATCTATTATCCAAATTTATTGCCAATCCCGAATGACGGAACTCTAGGCGACAACGGCAAGATTAATGGTGTGCTTGAGTCTAAACAAAGGCCTCGGGCAGTTCAAATTAAAAAATTCCGAATCGAGTTTGTAGATGACACTTTGGACATTTATGTAGGCAGCACCATCTATTATCGAAATTTATTGGCGATCCCTGAATGACGGAAATTTAGCCATCAACGCCAGGACCAATGGACTTCTCAAGTCTAGACGACGAAAGCTATCCTCCCCAGACGTTTCAAATTAAAAAATTCAGATTCGATGCGTTTATGCAGGCAACGCCATCTATTATCCAAATTGATTGGCAACCTTTAATTGTTGAGAATTTATTTAACTGATTCTTTTCATCGATTTTTCTAAGGCCGCCAAACATGCCACTTTTGCAATCAACGCCATCTATAACCAAGTTTAACGATGACGTCTTTGCGGCTGGCTTTATAAGTGTAACTCTTTTGAATGACGCCACCGTTTGAGGACCGCCGTGGTGGCGTCCGACGCCCAATGACTCTCCAAATGCACGGTTTAACATCGAAGTCACCGGCGTGAAGGCCGCCCCTTGCTTGCTCGGCCAGCCGAGTGAAATATTCCTATTCGGTTTTAGAGTCTCCTAGATGGCGCGACGGGCCGTTTTTCATTTGTTTCCTCGACGGCAACAAATTAAAAACGTCGATCGCAAAAATTTATGTCGTCTAGCTAGCGTGTGAGTGTGTGTGTGTGTGTGTGTGTATACGCCGTCGGCGAACCAACCGTTCGCTCGCTCGTGGGATGTTTCACGATTTTCATAAACTGGTCGATACTTTATGGGACGCGCGCCGAACGATCCGAACGAGACGGAGAACGTGAAATATGATAGATGTCGCTGGACTATCGCATCATCCGAACGCGTTAAAAACTTTCCTGATTTATGCCGCTCGCTTTTTACGATTTCGTTATGAAATAGCAGCTCCCGTCCCCGTCCTCGTCTCGTCTCGTCGTCTCCTCGTCCGTCGTGACCGGGTTCTCGTAACGCACCAATCAGCGCCGCCGACTTGTTGAAAGAAGTCGTAACGATATTTTGATAGGATCGTTTCGGATGACTAGGAACTTTTATGATCCGTGGAAGTTATCGGGTTTTTATATTCGGGGCATAAACCACGCTTTCGGATTAACTCGGTAATTAGATTAGAAGTCGGGCGTGCAGCGTGTTTTTCTTTCGTTAAACGCGACACCCTGTACATTATTAATTGTCAAACTTGTCGATTTCGAACTTCCGCTCGCAGTATTCGAAAGACAGACAGGAAGTGTAGGTTTGAAACGAAAAAGCTCAGAGTCTTCTGAGAGAAACAAGCGAAATCGACTGACTCAAAATTTTCTAAAAAACAAAAGAGAAACAGTAGAAAATCGAGTTTCGCAGATGTCGTTCGTTGGCTTGTTTTTGCATCTCGAAATTAAACCCAACGATGATGTTCTCTTCTCGTTAACTTGGGACACCATCAGCGCCGTTACAAAATGTTAGCAGAAAAAAGAAAGCGGATCACCCTGTATATTGTCAATGGCATGTGTATATTTCCGAATTCAATGTTCCGCTCATAATTTCCAATGGCACAACCGGGAAGTGAATATTAAGAACAAAAAATCATTTGCACTCTTCTAAGAAACAAGTGAAATCTACTCATTTTTGTTTTTTAAGGAAACAATTGACAATCAACTTTATTCGAAGATTTCTGTAGGCGTTATTCATTAATAGGTCCTTGCCTTTCAAAATGTTTAAACAAATGAATAGCAGAAACAAAAAATCATGTGCACTTTTCTGAAAAACAATTGAAGGCAACTCAAAATTTTTACAAAAAAAAAAAAAAGAAAACAATTGAAAACCAACTTTATTCGAAGATTTCTGCTGGCGTTGTTCATTGGTAGGTGCTCCTTTCGAAATATTTGAAAGAATGAATGGCAGACACAAAACAATCATTTGCACTTTTCTGAGAACAACTGAAAGCAACTCAATTTTTTTTCCTGAAAAGAAAACAATTGAAAACCAACTTTATTCGAAGACTTCTGCTGGCGGTATTCGTTAGTAGGTTCATGGTTTCCAAAATATTTAAAAAAATTAATAGCAGAAACACAAGAGGCATTTTTCCGAGAAACAATTGAAATTAACTTAACTTTTTTCCTTTTAAGAAAACAATTGAAAACCTTATTCGAGAACTTCTGCCTGAGTTGCTCATTAGTAGGTCTTACCTTTCAAAATGTTTAAAAAAAATGAATAGCAGAAACAAAAAGGCAATTTGCAATTTTCTGATAAACAATTGAAGGCAACTCAAAATTTTCCCAAACAATTGAAACAAACAATTGAAAATCAGTTTTATTAGAAGATTGACTTCCGCAGGCGTTGTTCATTAGTAGAGTCTTGGATTCCGAAAGATTATAAAAAAAATGAATAGCAGAAACAAAAATATCATTTGCACATTTCTGAGAAACAATTGAAATCAACTTAATTCCTTCTTTAAGAAAACAGTTGAAAATCAATTTTACTCGAAGACTTCTAAAGGCGTTGTTCATTGGTAGGTTCTTAGCTTTCGAAACATTTTAAGTAACAAACAATTGAAAGTGATTCGAAATTTAAAAAAAAGACAATTGAAAATCAATTTTATTCCGAAACATTTGAGAAAATGAACAACAGAAACAAGAAAGTCATTTGCACTTTCCCGAGAAACAATTGAAAATCTACTATATTCGAACTCTTCTGCAGGCGTTGTTCATAGGTAGATTCTTGGCTTTCGAAAGATAAACAAAAAACCAAAAACAGAAACAAGAAAGTCATTTGCACTCTTCTGAGAAACAAGTGAAATCAACTCGAAAATTAAAAAGAAAACAATTGAAAATCAACTTCAGTCGAAGGTTTGGTTGGTAGGTTCTTGGCTTTCGAAAGATTAAAAAAAATGAACAACAGAAATAAAAAAAAATCGTTTGCACTTTCCTGAGAAACAATTGAAATCAACTTAATGTTTGTCTTTTAAGAAAACAATTGAAAATCAACTTTATTCCAAGACTTCTGCAGGCGTTGTCCATTGGCTTTCGAAAGATAAACAAAAAATCAAAAACGGAAACAAGAAAGTCATTTACACTCTTCTGAAAAACAATTGAAATCAACTAAAAATTAAAAAAAAATTGAAAATCAACTTCAGTCGAAGGCTTTTGCAGGCGTTGTTCATTGGTAAGTTCTTGGCTTTCGAAAGATAAACAAAAAGTCAAAAACAGAAACGAGAAAATCATTTGCAATCTTCTGAGAAACAAGTAAAATCAACTCAAAATTAAAAAAAAAAAACAAATGACAATCAACATCAGTCGGAGGCTTCCGCAGGCGTTGTTCATTGGTTGGTGGATTAGTTGAGATTTAAAAAAAAATGAATGGCAGAAGCTAAAGAGTCATTTGCATTTTTCTGAGAAACAGTTGAAAGCAACCCAAAATCTTTCCAAAAAAGAAAACAATTGAAAATCAACTTCAATCGAAGGCTTTTGCAGGCGTTGTTCATTGGTAACTTCTTGACTTACGCAATATAAACAAAAAGTCAAAAACAGAAACGAGAGAGTCATTTGCACTCATTTGAGAAACAAGTGAAATCAACTCAAAATTAACAAAAAAAAACAAATGAAAATCAACATCAGTCGAAGGATTCCGCAGTTGGTAACTTCTTGGCTTACGAAAGATTAGAAAAAAATGAATAGCAGAAACAAAAAAGTCGTTTGCACTTTCCTGAGAAACAATTGAAAGCAACTTCATTTTTGCCTTTTAAGCAAACAATTGAAAATTAACTTTATTCCAAGACTCCTGTCCATTGGCTTTCTAAAGATAAACAAAAAATCAAAAACAGAAACAAGAAAGGCATTTACACTCTTCTGAAAAACAAGTGAAATCAACTAAAAATTTAAAAAAAAAAACAATTGAAAATCCATTTTACTCGAAGACTTCTGCAGGCGTTGTTCATTGGTAGATTCTTGGCTCTCGAAAGATAAAAAAAAATCAAAAACAAAAACGGGAGAGTTATTTGCAGTCATTTGAGAAACAAGTGAAATCAACTCAAAATTGAAAAAAAGAAACAATTGAAAATCAACTTCAGTCGAAGGTTTCCGCAGGCGTTGTTCATTAGTTGGTAGATTAGTTAAGATTTAAAAAAAAAAATGAATAGCAGAAGCAAAAAAGTCATTTGCACTTTTCTGAGAAACAATTGAAAGCAGCTCAAAATTTTTCGAAACAAGAAAACAATTGAAAATCAATTTTATTCGAAGACTTTACTTCCGTAGGCGTTCTTAACTTTCGAAAGATTTAAATAAATGAACAGCAGAAACAAAAAAATCATTTACACTTTTCTGAGAAGCAAGTGAAGCGACTGTAAATTTTTCTAAAACAAACAATTGAACATCAACGTCAGGCGAAAGCTTCCGTGGGCGTTGTTCATGAAAGATAAACAATAAATGAAAAACAGAAACAAGCGAGTCACTTGCACTTTTCTGAGAAACAAGTGAAATCGACTCGAGAATTAAAAAAAAAATGCAAATCAACTTCACTCCAAGGCTTTCGCAAGCATTGTTCATTGGTAGGTTCTAATTTTCGAAAGATAAACGAGAAATCAAAAACAGAAACAAAAGAAGTCATTTGTACTTTTCTGAGAAACAAGTGAAATCGACTCAAAATTAAAAAAAAAACCAAAATCAACTTAACCCAAGTCTTCCGCAGGCGTTGTATACTAGCAGGTTCTAATTTTCGAAAGATGAACAAGAAATCAGAAAGAGAAACAAAAAAGTCATTTGCACTTTTCTGAGAAACAAGTGAAATTAAAAAAAAAAGTTCAATATCAACTTCACTCCAAGGTTTTCGCAGGCGTTGTTCATTAATAGGTTCTAATTTACGAAAGATAAATAACAGATCAAAAACAGAAACAAAAAAGTCTTTTACACTTTTCTGAGAAACAAGTGAAATCGACTCAAGTTCTTTTCTAACGAAAAACCAATCGAAAATCAACTTTACTCGAAGGCTTTCGCAAACGTTGTTCATTGATAGGTTCAGCAGAAGAAAGAAGACATCGGACACCCTGTATATTACACAAACGGAAAAAATAAATTAAAAATGAAAAAGTCTTCTGAGAAACAATTGCAATCGAAAGAAAACAATAGAAAGTCCATACGAAAGTCATACGAAATCATTTCGCTAACGTTGTTTGTTGGTAAGTTCTTGACGTTGACGTTCAACGATGACGTTTCGTCATTTTGGGACATCTTCAAAGCAATTTCAAAAGTTAGCAGAAGAAAGAAAACTGGACACCTGTACATTATACATCGAGTTTGAACTTTTGCCGCAGTTTTCGTTTTTGACAGACAAATTAAAAATGGGAAACAAGTGAAATCGACTCAAAAGAAAAAAGAAAAACAAAAAGTCACTCGAAGGCTGCCGCAGATGTTTTCTCTCGAAATAGAACGGCGACGCTTCGTACTAGATTACTCGGGACGTTCTCGAAACGTCAACAGACGGATAAAGCGGTGGCCAAGAAATATGGTTCCACAAGCTGCCAAAATATTTGTGATCGTTAGCTGGGAGTGGGGGGCAAGTTACTTGACCCTTGACCTTGCGATAGCTCCTTCATTCCAACGTTAGGGAAAAAGTCGTGCTTTTTTGTATCAAATCCAAACTGGATTGAAGCCCGATTTACAACTCGTCTGCTCAAAATTGCGGCAATGTACGGGATGTTGCGTTTGAAAAAAAAAATTGGACATCGGAAAAGGGACTCGGTGCTTTACTGGCGATGATGATGATGAGGAACAAGAGTCATTTCCATGGCAAACACGCACCGCTCCGTCGTAATGCGTCTCGTTCATTAAATATTTATAAGCGGCCGCGTTCACGTTCACATAAAATAAGAAGAAACGAGAGTTACCGCCGCCCGCCCGCCCCCCCACGGCCCCTTGTGACGGGCCGTTCGTTTTCGGCTTCGCGCCGTCGCCTTCAACGTACAGCCAGGCCTGTTTAGTTTATCGGATAAAAAAAAATTGCGAAATTAAAAAACAAAAAAAAAGGCAAATTGTTTACTTGTAGGCGCTTAGGTCATCGATTTTCTCTCAACTTTGAGTTTTGAATTCGTGTTGCAATTTAAAGTGTAATATACAGTGTGTACCATAAAAAGTAGGACGCGTCTATCGGTCTTTTTCCGTTCGAAATACAAAACGTCACCGGCGAAGTTCGCTTTCATTTTCAACATGAATTTGTTGTTAAACATTTGAAAGTGAAAGAATTCAATTGTTTTAGATTTCACTCGGTATTGTTTTTCTTTTATTTATTTGCTCAATGTATCACACAAACATGCACAGACATTGAAGGTAGGAAATTGTTATGCGAATTGAGTTTGATATGGTTTTGTTCCAAGCTTAAGTCGATCTGGTTCTAAACTGAACTAATATATAAGGTCAAGGGTCAAGTAACTTGCCCCCCCCTACTCAGCTAACGTTCACCCTCTTGGTAGCTTGTGGTACATACTTCTTGACCACCGCTTTATCCATTTGCTGACGTTTCGTGGACGTCCCAAGTAATCAAGGACGAAACGTCATCGTTGACAGAGAAAAGATAATTGGTTTTTATCTCAGCTGAACTCAAACTGATTGGAACTGACAGTTTTAAAACAAAACAAATGATAGAAAATGATTTGTTCAATCTGTCAATTGATTTTGGTTTAGTTTTGTTCCTAGCTTAAGTTGGTTTGGTTTGAAACTCGACTAACACATTAATCTGGTTGTTATCTCAGCTGACTTTAAACTGAGTTGATTATTTGCGAGGGGGGGGGGCAATCGTAGAAAAATTACTATTATGAGTCTATGAGTTGAAACCGATCTGGTTTTGTTCCAGGCTTAACTAGATCCGGTTTTGAACTGAACTAATATAGTCTGGTTTTTATCTCAGCTGAGTTCAAACTGATTTGAGTTGATAACTTGGGGGAGAAAATTGAGTTTACGAGTTGATTTGGTTTTGTTCCTAACTTAAGTTGATCCGGTTTTGAACTGAACTAATACACTCTGGTTTTTATCTTAGCTGACTTTAAACTTATTGAGTTGATAGTTGTAAAAGAAAACAAACTGCAGAAAATTATTTCTTCAACCTGTCAACTGATCTTGCTTTGGTTTTACGCCAAACTTAAGTCGGTTTGGTTTTAAACTTCACTAACATTAATCTGGTTTTCATCTCGTCTGATTTGAAATCGACTCAATTTGAGTTGACTTTTAAAAAGAACAAGTTGTAGAAAACTTATTATTTTGAGTCTGCGAATTGAAGTTGATCTGGTTTTGTGCCAAGCTTAAGTCGATCCGGTTTGGTTTTGATCCAAGCTTAAGTCGATCTGGTTTTGAACTGAACTAATATAATCTGGTTTTATCTTAGCTGAGTTCAAACTGACCCGAGTTGTAATTACGAACAAAAGCAAGTTGTAGAAAATTATAATTCGTCCAGTGAATTGAGTTTGCTCTGGTTTTGTTCCAAGCTTAAGTAGATTTGGTTTTAAACTAGACTAACTTAATACGGTTTTCATCTCAGCTAACTTGAAATTGATTGTAATTGAGTTTTAAAATCGTAGAAAAATTATTATTTTGAGTCTGTGAGTAGAAACTGATTTAGTTTTGTCCCGAGCTTAACTTGATCTGATTTCGAACTGAACTAAACTGATTTTCATCTCAACTGACTTCAAACTGATTTGAGTTAATAGTTTTAAGGAAAAAACAAGTTGTAGTAGAAAATTATTATTAGGTAAATCGGTGGATTGATTCGATCTGGTTTTGTTCCAAGCTTAAGTTACCCTGGTTTTGAACCGGACTAAACGGGTTTTTATCTCGGGTAATTCGAAATCGATTTGAGTTGGTAGTTTGTGAAAAACAAATTTTAGGAAAATTATCGTTGAGTCTGCGAATTGAAATTCATCTGGTTTTGTTCTGAGCTTAAAAGTAGATCTGGTTCTGAACTGAACTAATATCTTCTGGTATTTATCTCAGCTGACTTCAAACTGATTTGAGTTGATAGTAATTTCAAAAAAAAAAAACAATTATTTAGTTAATCTGTGAATTGAGTTTGATCTGGTTTTGTTCCGAGCTAGCTAAACCAGACTAATATTACTATTGTTTTTATCTCGGCTAAATTGATTAAAGTTGAGTTTTGCAAACAAAAAACAAATTGTAGAAAAATTATAATTTTGAGTTTACGTGTTGGTTTTGTTCCAAGCTTAAGTTGATCCGGTTTTGAACTGAACTAATGTAATCCGGTTTTTATCTCAACTGATTTGAGTTGTAATTAAAAGTATAAAAAGTAAATTGTAGAAAATTATAATAACTCGGTGAATTGAGTTCGCTCTGGTTTTGTTCCAAACTTAAACTGGTTTTGAACAACAAAAATCTTGTTTTTATTTCGGCTGACTTCAAACTGACTTGAGTTGATAGTTTTGTAAAAAAACAAGTTGTAGAAAAATTAAGTTTAAACGTCGAAATTGACGTGGTTTTGTTCCAAGCTGAAGACGATCTGGTTTTGAACTAAACTAATATAATCTGGTTTTTATCTCAACTGACTTCAACCTGACTTAAGTTGAGAGTTCCAAAAACAAAAAATTATAGAAAATTATTCGTTTAATCTAAGGAGAGAGTTTCATCTAGTTTTGTTCCAAGCTTAAATTGATATAGTTTTAAGCTAGACTAACGTTAATCTGGTTTTAATCTCGACTAACTTCAACCTGCCATAAGTTGATAGTTGTAAAGAAACAAATTGTAGAAAAATTGTTTTGAGTCGATGAAATTGATCTGATTTTTGTTCCATGCTTAAGTCGATTTGGTTTTGAACTGAACTAATATGATCTGGTTTTGAACTGAACTAATATGATCTGGTTTTGAACTGAGCTAATAAAATCTGGTTTCTATCTCTGCTCACTTCAAATTGACTTGAGTTGATTTGATGACAGCCGTAAAAAGCAAATTGTAGAAAAATTATTAACTTGAGTCTACGAGTTGAAGTTGATCTGGTTTTGATCCAAGCTTAGGTCGCCCCGGTTTTAAACTGAACTCTTATAATCTGGTTTCTCAGCTGACTTCAGCCTAATTTGAGTTGACACTTACAAAGAAAATTGATATTCAATCGGTGAATTGAGTTTCAACTGGTTTTGCCCCAAGCTTAAATCAAGTTGGTTTTAAACTAGACTAACATGTGGTTCTGACTTGAAATTGATTTGAGCTGACGGTTTGCGAAAAAACTAAAATTACTATTGAGTCTATGAGGTGAAATCGATGTGGTTTTGTTCCAACCTTAAATTGATCTGGTTTCGAACTGAACTAATCAAATGTGGTTGTTGTCTCAGCTGACTTCAAACTAATAATTGAGTTGATTCGATCTGTTTATTGTTGATTATTGTTTAATATTACGTGATTACGAAGAAAGCGCGTATTTAATTCAAAAACAAAAATGCAAATCGAACAAATGCCACCACCTTTCAAGTCAAGTCGGCCAAAGCCCCCTTTGTTTTTCTTTCTCATTGAATCTAGTGGATCGTTTGCTGATGACACTGTGTATGTAACGTGGCCATAAGTGCGCAGAAGAATTAAGTCGTTAAGTCATCCCTCGTAAAAGCTCGAGTGTTTTGCCAACTCGAGGGGGGTGCCAACCACTTCTTCGGGCATAATTAAATCGGCCCCGCATCGATCCGTTTTCCTTTGTTTTTTTGCCTGCTCGGTTATATTTTCTCCTCAGCCAATTACCTCGATACCCGACCGCATGAGGTCCCATGCTACAAACCCCAATTAGTGTGAGACCCGCTGGGAAACAAGGCATTACATCCCCCGCGCCGCTCCGCCGCCCCGGGGCGCATGATTGACCGCTTGTTCACACCTAGACTCCTACACTCGCCCGCCGAGCGTTTTTAGATCATTTCGCTCTCGCTCGGTGTGCTCGTCGTAATGGATTTTGTAATTTCGGAGTTTTTTTAACGGACGAAGGCGAGCCGACTCGTAAATCAGCGAAAGAGTACGCAAACTGGTTTCGTTTGCTCGACTTGATACCAGAAGAACTCCACCACATACCATAGGACTTAGGCCGCCTTCCTCAAGTCCCATCTCGAACGAGTGGCTTTCATTTAAACGCGACGATATCCCACTCCTGATGCCAAATTATGAGAAGCCTTTGAAACAAAGTCTTTTACAAAAAAACAAATCAATTGCTTTTTAGAAATACGCAGTGGCCCGCGGGACATCCTATACAATTCAATCCATCTTGTAGGCAAACAATTCAAGTCTTCAATTGTTGTTCGTACGAAATGTGGGGAAAACAGATGATTTCGACCAATGAAAAAAAGAGAACGGAATTACGAATTTCAACATACCTCTTCGGTTTTGCGGCCTGTCGTCTCTGTTTCTCTTTTCTCTCGTCCGTCCGTCCGTCCGTCCGTCGTCATCATCATCATCGTCTCTACAGTAAATCCCTCTCTCGATGTGTGTTCACCGTTCGTTGTCCGTTGTTGTTGTTGTTGTATTATAACAGGGTCCGTCAGTTGCCTGTCAGAGTGACACTTGATGGACGGGAGATGCTCGGCCTTTGGCCCTTTAACCACTTTCACGGGCTTTTGATTAATGTGGACGCTATGCAAAACGCCTTAACGAGCGGCCCCGGCTTTTGTTTCGTTCTGCGCGCGTGAAATATCGACGGGGAATTATTTTATTGCGTTGGAAAAAAAAGTAAAAAAAAAACTGCTGGTTTCAGATTCGCTCCTGGGCTCGGCGTCGGAAGACGACGAGGACGACGACAACAGCACGGCGTCGACGGTGCTGAAGCACCATCCCCTGCATGGGTCTCTGCCCCCAGCGCCGGGGGAAACCAACAATAATTCGCTGTCGCATTCGGACATCGGCAGTTCGATAGGACAGGTGAGGGCTCAGTTTTAATTTGCTACTAACGAAAAGGGGCTTCGATCGTCTAGAAAGAGACGAGCTTCAAGGAAACCTGGATTCCTAGGACTTTATTTAAGCTTACGTATCACTAAAGCACGGATTTAATTGCATAGTGCACCTAAATCCGCGCTTTTCTTATCACTCCTTTTATATAAACTTATTTCGTAAGTTTTTGTTTCACTTTCTTTTTGGGACGAAGCATGGCGATTTAAAAGAGATTTAAAAAAAAAACAGCTGTCAAAACCCTAATTAAAAAAAAAAAAACTAACGCCCCTCGGCTTCTCCGTTTGTAAAAAGTAACTTCTAACAAAAAACAAATGAAAGCTTATGTCTTCATCAGGACCGGTTGTTGTTTATTTATTTTTTTTATCTTGAAGCGTTTGGCCTTGAAATAGTGGGGACCAATGAAGTGCCAAAATAAGAAAAAAAAATGGCAAAACCTCAAGTTTGGCGAAAAATCGACGGGTTAGCCAAAAAATTAAGATTTCCCCGAAAACTTCCTCCAGCAAAATAAACAAAAGAAAATGGCGGTGTCTCAAACCGAATAGGTCTTTTGTTTCTTCTTATTTTTTTTATTTCTTTGCCTTTTCGTTTAATTTGCGCTGTTCTCGTCTCGTCTTCTCTGTCTTCTATTTTTAAATTTATTTTGTTTTGTTGACTTACTCAGTTTAAACGGAATAAGAGAAAGAAGCATCATGGCTCGATGGTCTTTTGTTTCCTCGTCTTGCAGTCTTCTGTTTCCTCGCTGCTTGGATTTCTTTGTATTTTTTTTTTAGATTTTTTGTTGTCATTCCTGAAGTTTCATTTTCGTTTGTTTTCTAGTCTTACTCCACATAAAAAGAAAAAAAGCCATAGCTTCCTTCTGTTTCTTCGCTTGCTCAGTTTAAAAGGAAAACGAAGCATAGCAGCTCGATAGTCTTTTGTTTCCTGTTCTTCAGCTTTCTTTCGGTTTACAATTTCTGTTTTGTTTTGTTTTTCTGATCTTACTCTGTTCTCGTCTCGTCTTCTCTGTCATTTATTTTCAATTTTGTTTTGTTTTCTTCTTACTCAGTTTAAACGGAAAAAGAGAAGGAATCATCATGGCTCAATATCTTTTGTTTCTTAGTTTCTTCTTCTACATCGTTTTGTTCTCGCCCCAGAAGTTTCACTTTCTTTTCTTTTCTTTTTTGGTCTTGCTCTCCACAAAAAGAAAAAGAAAGCGTGACTTTCTTCCGTTTCTTCATTTTTTTTACTGCCTCTGTTTTCGTTATGAAATTTCATCGTTTCGTTTTGCTTTTCTGATCCTACTCTGTATAAAAATGACGTAGCTTTCTTTTGTTTCTTCGTCCTTCGATTTTTTTAAAGAAATTCGAACGTTTTCTCTTTTATCCATTTTTATATCTTCTTTTGTTTTTCTTATCTCACACAGTTTGACAAGAAAAAGAAGAAGAAGAAGCAGTTTCGTTTATCTTAGTTTAATGAGAAGAAGAAGAAGAAACAGCATCGTCGCTCGACAATTTCCCTTTTTTTTGGATTTTCTTTTGTTTTGTTTTCTTACCGAGTTTAAAAGGAAAAAGAGAAAATCTTTTGTTTCCTCGCTCCTTGGATTTCTTTGTATTTTTTCTTTTAGGTTTCTTGTTCTTGTTCCTGAAGTTTCATTTTCTTTTGTTTTCTGGTCTTACTCGACGTAAAAATAAAAAAAAAAAAACGTAGCTTTCTTCTGTTTCTTCGCTTACTCAGTTTAAAAGGAAGAAGAAGCGTCGCAGCTCGATAGTCTTTTGTTTCCTGTTCTTCGGCTTTCTTTCAGTTTTTTTTTGTTTTTGTTCTCGTGGCGGAATTTCTGTTTTGTTTTGTTTTTCTGATCTTACTCTATATAAAAAAGACGTAGCTTTCTCTTGTTTCTTCGTCCTTCGATTTTTTTTAAAGAAATTCGAACGTTTTCTCTTTTATCCATTTTTATATCTTCTTTTGTTTTTCTTATCTCACACAGTTTGACAAGAAAAAGAAAAAGAAGCAACTTCGTTTAGCTTATCGCTTTCTTCTTTATCACCGATCGTCAATCAAATCGAATGTCGATATATTTACTTCTTCTTATAATTATCTTCTCTTCATCTTTATTCATTTATTCTATTTTGTTCAATCGTCTTTTGTCACTAGAGTTGATTTGTTTTGATGATGAAGTTTTGTCTAGCTTATCGCTTTCTTTATTATCATCGAATTTCTTCTTCTTCTTCCTCTGCTCTTCTCTTCTGTTTTATCCATTTATTCTATTTTGTTCAAGGTCACTACTGTTGATTTGTTTTAATAATGAAGTTTCGTTTTGCTTAACGCTTCTTCATTATCATCGATCGTCTTCTGTTTTTATTAATTCAAAGAGAATTTCGGTATATTACTTCTTTTCTTCTTCTTCTTCTTCTTCTCTTCTGCTTTATTCATTTATTCCATTTTGTTCGATCGTCTTTTGTCACTATAGTTGATTTGTTTTGATGATGAAGTTTAGTTTAGCTTTCCGTTTTCGTCATTATCATCGATCGTCTTTTGTTTTATTAATTTAACGAAAATTTCGGTATGTTACTTCTTCTTCTTCTTATCTTCTTATTCTTATCTTCTTCTTCTCTTCTCCTTTACCTGTTACTCTGTTTCGTCCAATTGTGTTTTGTCACAGTTGTTGTCGTTTCGTTTTGATGATGAAGTTCCGTTTAGCTTTCCGCTTTCTTTGTTATCATCGATCGTCTCTTGTTTTTATTAATTCAAAGAGAATTTCGGTATGTTACTTCTTCTTCCTATTATTATCTCCTTCTTCTTCTCTTTTGCTTTATTAATTTATTCTATTTTGTTCAATCATCTTCTGTCGCTGTTGTTTCTCTTTTGTTTTCTCATTTGATAAATGGAATACAAGACTTTCGCCGTCTTGCTTTTATCTTTTGCTTGGACTCTCCTCGTCCATTGCTTTCCGTTCTTTTCGCTTTTGTCAATGTTTTTTTTTGTTTTCTTTAGCTTCATCTAGCGTCTCTGCGTTTCTCGTATTTTTTTTCTTTAAATAGTCGATTTCGTCTTAACCGGCGATGATCGAACGACTCAATTTTCTTTAAAAACAAAAGAAAAAGAGAATCATGAAAGTGGTGCCAATAAATCGAAACGAGTCAAAAGCACATTGGTTTGAGCTTGTGAACGTAAAGAAAAATGCACTGGCATTAAAAATATACAGGTGTTCACAAATTCCGTTATAATTTCACTTACAATCAAACATATATTGAGTTAGTAGACTCGACGTCAAACAACTTTATCGGAAAATTCTAAACGTACTCCTGAGCATGACGCCTAAAAAGTCGCAGAGCTTGAATTTAACACGCGTTAAATCCCGATTCGCGTCGGCAGTTTCTCGGAAACCGGGCGAAAACGCTAATCCATCGGACACATGGCGTTCCTGCTGCTGCTGCTGCTGCTGGCGGAATCCGGAGCATTTGTCAGCTCGTAACTCACAGTCCGGCTTTTACGACCTGTAACATATGGCGTGGGAATTTTCAGAGTGCAAATTGATTTCGAAACGGACGGCGACCAGAACCACACCAGATGCGGACTTACGTCACCGATCGATTTAAGAGAAATTCTTTTCCATTTTGCAGGATTCGAAAACGGGACAGGACGACTCGGAAGATCAGAACTCGCTGGACGGTGATCCGGAAACGAGGGATTCCCAGACGGAGAACAAAAGCCCCGACGACAGCGGCGCCGGCTCGAAGCGACGAGGGCCGAGGACGACCATCAAGGCGAAACAGCTTGAGATACTGAAGACGGCGTTCTCGCAAACACCGAAACCGACGAGGCACATACGCGAACAGCTTGCGAAAGAAACGGGGCTACCCATGAGGGTTATACAGGTATTAAACTTTATTTACTAATTTATTAATAATAAGCAATCAAAGAATGCAATGAATCTTGATTTTTTTGTATCGTTGTGGTCCTCGCCTAATCTAATTCGCTATTACTTGCACGCACCGAAGACTAAAGATTTTCCTCAAGAAACAAATAATTACATCCAATCCAGTTGCTATTAATTGCACGCACCGAAGACTAAAGGTCCTCTTCCAAAACACGCCTCCTATAATAAATAGGGCTGATGAGAATGCGCGCTTGCGCACCAATGAAACCAATTGAACACTAGATAACTTGCTTTTAAAAGTAATAGTTATACTAAAACGCCGTAAAGGTGAATAAAAACGGTAAAAACTGCGGAAATGAAAATAACTCACGAGACGCACTTGCACGGCCCGGTTTGTCTTCGGTCCGTGCAAACTGTGGGTCTTCGGGTAGTACACATAATTGTCGCGGACCGAACACAGAACGCCTCATACATTCCAGCTTATATGAAGAAATTAAGGCGGTCCTTGCCATTTTAAATTGGACGGCATCTACACAAACTAACCGAAATTTAATAGTATGCAGGCAGTGCACGAACCGTGGACAGAACTTTACGATATATGTACGTATAACAAGAGACTGCCGAATTTGCGCTTGGTTTTTAGTTCACGGGCGAATCACAGACGTTAAATCTGGCGACGGACTTAACAGAAAACACGGTTTTGATCCTGAACCTCACTTGTAAATTGAAACGTGAACATATCTCGCAGAAAGCGTCCACGGACCGAAGACAAAACCCGTTCTTTTTGTTTCAATAGAAATTTTACACGGACCGAGGACAGAACGCCATTTTAATTTAATTAACTTTATTCCTGATCGATCGTCTTTTGTTTCACGTCTCTTTCAACTCTCTTCTTTTTGTTGCACTTTCTATTTCAGTTTTTGCTTCATCTTCAACCTCATACGTAAATTGAAACGTGAAGATATCTCGCAGAAAGCGTCCACGGACCGAAGGCAAAACCCGTTCTTTTTGTTTCAATAGAAATTTTACACGGACCGAGAACAGAACGCCATTTTAATTTAATTAACTTTATTTCCTGATCGATCGTCTTTTGTTTCACGTCTCTTTCAACTCTCTTCTTTTTGTTGCACTTTCTATTTCAGTTTTTGCTTCATCTTCAACCTCATACGTAAATTGAAACGTGAAGATATCTCGCAGAAAGCGTCCACGGACCGAAGACAAAACTCGTTCTTCTTTGTTTCAGTAGAAATTTTACACGGACCGAGGACAGAACGTTGTTTTTAATTTCTTTATTTTCAGAATGATCGTCTTTTGTTTCACGTCTCCTTCAGCCCTTTTCATTTTTGTTGTATTTTCTCTTTCAGCTTTTGGTGTCTCAACAGCTTTTCTTTTTCTATTTTTTTTTTTTTTTAATTAAGAAATTTCAGTCTCTCTCTTTCTTTTTCTATTTTTTTTTTTTTAATTAAGGAATTTCATTCTTTCTTCAAAACGAATTTCAATACAATAAAAAAAATTAGGGCTGGGTTTTTAGGCAGTTTGTAAATCGTAGACCGAATTTGTTTCGGATTGAAAACGAAACATAATTTTGACGATAAAACCTAACTAAGAGATCGCACACGGACCCAAGACATAACTTTGTCCTTCAAAAGTAGTAATCAGAAAGTATAAAAGGCGAACGGGGCTTCAAGGTCGCAGACGAATTGCGAAATGAATTGTCACGAACTGAACGCGAAACACATTTTTGATGTTGAAACGTCATAAATTACAATTTGCGTGAAGTTAGTCGTCCACGGACCGAGGACAGATCACTGTTTTCATATTGTTTCCTTACTTACTGATCGATCGTCTTTTGTTTCACGTTTCTTGTGTCTCCTTCAACTTTCTTCTTTCTTTTTCATTTTTCTGGAATTCCCTCTGTTGATACATCATCCGAATTTACTACTGTTAATTCTGCTTGGATTTTCTGTTGTTTCAAATTTCTTGCCATTCTTAATCGATTGTTTCCACTTTCTTTTTACTTTCCCATCGATTGGCTGGTTACCTTACTTCTTCATACAACTCTTCTTCTTAACAAAACGTCAGCCTTTTAAATGTCGATCTCAAAAAATAAGTTTCAGTTAAAAAAAATAGTTCGTGTGCCAATCACGTGCTAAACTTGTCACGGACCGAACGCAAAACGATTTTCACGTTCAAACCTCATTAATTGCTCTATAACTGCACGGACCGAAGGCAGAAGATTGTTCTTCAAAGCTATTGATTAGTAATAAGAAAAGCCACCGGCTCTTCAGGTCGCATGCGAATCACGAAATCAACACAAAACACAATTTCGACCTGCGTTTACGAAAAATATAGTCGTAGAGGAGATAACTATTTTGGATGACCGCTTTCAGGACGTTTCTTACACGGACCGGACCGGGATTTTATTAGGTCGTGTGCGAATCACAGACTAGATTGTCACGGACCGAGGACAGAACATAATTTTGATGCTGAAACGTCAAAAATGGTCGTGCACGGACCGAAGACAGAACACTTATTCAATCGCAATGAAGAGGCTAACGAATTTGGATTGGGAATTTAGGAGCGCACGTGAGTCACAGCTTGAATTGTCACGGACCAAACGCGAAATGCATTTATTTTTTATTTTCGATTATCTTAGTTGTCATTGGCGACTGCTTTCCTTTCCTTTTCCTTCTAAATTTATGATTTTAAATCAAACTATTTTTGTCCTTTCTTTTGAACAGTGTTTCAGTGTTGGTGATTTAAATCAACTTCGTCTATCCTTGCTCGATCGTCCTTTGTTTAATTTTTTAATTACTCCATTACGTTTTGATTACATTTCGGGTGAGGGCTAATGGGTGATTGGGGGTCAATCTTTTTTATAATTGAAACTCGTCTTGAGGACTTCATAAATTACTTTTTTAACTTAGAGATCATCCACGGACGGAAAACAAAACATTTTTCTTCAAAACTAGTAATCAGTAGCAAGCATGGCCACCGGGTCGCACGCGAAAAATGTCATTTAATCTAAGACAGGCGTTACATTAGCACGATTGCGTTCTTACAAACTTTAGTTGACCGCTTCGCAGCTTGCACGGACCGGAGACTAATCTTTTCGTTTAAAATCAGGCCGGACTTTTAAACCACAGGCTAGATTGCCACGGACCGAAGACAGAACAGATATCAGCTTTCATGAAGATTGGTTATCGTAGAGGCCGTGCACGGACCGAAGCCAAAATGCCTTTTTAACAATTTTTGAAAGGAAAAGTCCAGGCGTCACCCTTGCGATATCCGTAAAGAATCTAAAAATAAGTATGTTATGGTTAATGAGTGAAGTAGTCGTTTTCGTCCGTTGTTTTCCTTTACTTCTGCTTACCGCCGCGCCGCAAGAGAAGTCGCCATTTACTGTCGGTCCGTCCGTGCGCCACAAACCCGACCGCAACGCCGTTTTTAATTTAGAAACTCAATTTCATCGGCATGCCACCGACGACAAAACAATCGCGCCGAGTTATTTCCGCCCACAACAAATGGGACCACACAGGGCCGGACTGTTTTAGCGGCGGGTCTACCGCACTCGTAAACCGCACAACAAGTCAATTAGAATTACACACTTTTCTAGCGCGCGCTTCGTTAACGCCGCCCGAGTTTTTACGACACATCTCGTCCCGAAAATATACGGCGCACGTTTGACGTTCCGTTCGCATACTCGGTTAAATTGAAACTTACACGTGTGAAGATATATGGGGCACGTCCAATTTGTCACCGTTTCGTTCGGCCACAAATCAACGAAACAGTCGCGCAAACGGCGGGACGCCGAGAATTATGACATCTGTCAAAATTGACTGAGCGACCTTAATTAAAACAAACGGCCACAAATTAAAATATTACTCAATCGCGAAGGACACCCAAGGATTATTATCCAAGTTAATAAAGTAATCCGAAATTTCAAAGCACCCCACGTAATAACGTGGTGGTAAAGCGCAAGAATTTCAGGTGAACCCTCGTACATAAATATTCATTGCGGTTGCTTTCGTTTGGCCCACATTTTTGGCAATAAATTTCGGCGAAAAGCGAACAGACGGCGCGCCGCCCACCGCATTGTGCGCGGAAGGAATTCGGGCGGGCGAGGGGGACGCCCCGATTCGTTCCGCCGCATTGTGTAACGAGGGTTGTTACTGTGTCCAAATTGGCAACCCGTAAATAGGGTTATTACGAGTTTATGACTGCTTATTATTCGCCAAATTATAAGCATTCGGCGACATGTGCTCTCTCGTAAATCGGGAATTACTTTTATCGCCCTCCGACGTCAAGTGATATTCGCCGTGATCATTGTCATTAGTATTATTGGGTTAAGGGCGCACGCGGGGCGGGGGTGAGTTCGTGTTTTGATCGTTTTTGCCGAAATACCCAAAATTAACACATATTCGAAGATAAATTATCACCCAAACAGATTAAGCGGTGATAACTTATCACCTACGGTCTTACGTCATCCGCATTCATCTAAATAAACAATTGCCAAACAATAGCCTGACGTTCAATAATAAAAAAAAAAAAGTCAAATTTAGCTCCTAGATCCTTCTAAAACAATTGCTTTCTAAGACACAATTATTTTCCTGAAGATAGAAAAGTATCGGGGTTTAGCAAGGGGGGGGGGAGGCTATAGTTTTTGTATCGAAATTTACTTTTGTCATCGTTAATAACAAGTGCAATCTTTCTGAATAATCAGTGGCGATAAGTTACTACTGGAGTTAGTAATGACATCGACAGGGAGGGGGGGGTAAGTGAGGACTGCGTTTTATTTTATTATTCTTTTTTATTTTTTATTTTTTAATTTTTTTTTAATTCTATTATCATTTTTGTTTTATTATTATCATTGTTAATAACAAGTGCAATCTTCTTCAGTTGCCAAAGGTGATAAGTTACCAATAGAACCAGCAATGAATGGCAAACAATTGAAGCTTACTAACCTCAGATGTTTTCTTAAGAGAAAATAAAAACTGCAACATCGCATAATTTCTAAACAAATGAAATCGGCTTACGTTGGAATACTTCTATGAAAAGAAAACAATCGAAAATGAAACTTAGAATTCAAAACAGGCGCCGTTGCTCTTTATAAACAAACGAAATCGACGCAAATGTTTTTGAAAGAAAATTGAAATCTGTTAACTCTTGTACGTTGCTTAGAATAGATCAATTGTTTCTGCAAAAAAAACAATCGAAACCAAAGTTAGAAATCAATTAGAAATCAAAACAAATGCCATCGTCTTTTTAAACAAATTAAAGCAAATGTTTTTGAAAGAAAAAACAAATGATTGTTTCTGCATGATTGTTTCTGCAAAAAGGAAACAATCGAAAATCAAACTTAGAAATCTAAACAGACGCCGTCTTCCTTTTTAAACAAATGATTTTGGAAGAAAACAATTGAAGTCTGCTAACTCTTGAACATTTCTTAGATTTTTCATTATTTCTGCAAAAAAAAAGAAAGTCAAAACAGACACCGTCGCCCTTTTTAAACGAATGAAGCGCAAACGTTTTTTCAAGAAAACAATTGATATCTACTATCTCGTGCACGATTCATAGATTTTCGGTTTTTCTGCAAAAAAAAACAATCGAAAATCAAACTTAGAAATCAAAACAGACGCCGCGCAGTCGCTCTTCTTAAACAAATGAAGCGCAAACGTTAAAAAAAAAAAACAATTGAATTGAGTCTTCAATTCAATTGTTCAAGTCTTCAAGTCTTGCATGTTTCTCAGATTTTCGATTGTTCTTCTAAAAAACAATCGAAAATCAAACTTAGAAATCAAAACAAACGTCGTCGTTCTTTTTAAACAAATGAAGCGCAAATGTTTTTAAAAGAAAACAATTGAGAGTCTACCAACTCTTGCATGATTGTTTCTGCAAAAAAAAAGACAATCGAAATCAAAATTAGAAACCAATTAGAAATCAGAACACAAGCCGTCGCCATTTTTAAACAAATGAAGCGCAACTATTTTTGAAAGAAAGCAATTGAAGTCTACCAACTCCTGCATGATTGTTTCTGCAAAAAAGAAAACAATCGAAAATCAAATTTAGAAATCAAAACGGACGCCTTCTTCCTTCTTAAACGAATGTTTTTGAAAGAAAACAATTGAAGTCTTCTAACTCTTGTACGTTCCTTAGATTTTTAATTGTTTCTGCCAGAAAAAGAAACAATCGAAAGTCAAACATAGAAATCGAAACAGACGCCGTCGTCCTTTTTAAACAAATGAAGCGTAAATGTTTCTGAAAAAGAAACAATTGAAGACTACCAACTTTTGCATGTTTCTCGGATTTTCGATTGTTCTACAAAAAAAAAAAACAATCGAAAATCTGCTTTTTATCAGAACAATCAGAATGGATGCGGCCACGCGTTTACATTTTTTTTGGGAAGACATTACTTTTAATTCTGACTGTACGTAAATTTTCTTTTCATGTGGATGTGATCAGTATATTTATTGCTCGTTTGTTTCTCTTGCGAAAGCTGCCGTCGCCGCATTTGTTTTTCTTTTTACTTCTGAGAAACGGCCTCCGCCCGTTTTTCGTTTTCAGTTGAAAAAGGGCCGCCGTTTTCTGAAATACGGCCGATAAACAATCGCTAAGCGTGTGTAAGGACCGGCAGGAAAAAAATTATTAATATTTTTGAAATACGACCGCAACGAATCGGTCAAAAAGGCCCGCAACATTATAAATCCACACGCACACCCTCTTCTTTGTGCGCCGGCGGGGTGCTGCTCGCTCCTTTGTGGCCCCGACAGACGGTGTGGCCCCCCTCGGGTAGCCCAAGGCACCAGGGGTCCCCACGGCACCTATACGAACCAGAAACATTACTCGCGGGCGAAAACAACAAATATTAACTGTCCGGGGTTATTTTCGGCGGTGAGGCGGTACGGCGTCGAGACGCGGACGTCTTCGGAGTTATGTGCCGGACCACACCTAAACGAAACGCTCAATTTACGGCGACGTTCGCGAGATCTTGCTCGGACGCGCATGAACTCCGAGTCAAATCGAGTTTCACAACTCGAAATAACTCGGACCTCTCTCTCTGTTAGATCTGCTCTTTTTTGCGTTAACTCACTCTCGTCATTGCCACCGTCGCACTCAAAGCTATCCCAAAAGAAAACGAAATTATCAAGCAAGTACTAGAGAATAATTGTTTTCCTAAACATTGACATCAGTGGATTCAATTGTTTTAAAAACGTATTCATTATCTGTTTCATTTGTCTTCAAAAAGAATTCAATTGTCTCAGAGCGACGCAAGTCCGGTTTCGATTTTATATTGTCTTCCAACTTTTCATTTTTATCACGTTACGTCAATACAAGTACACACTTCAATTGTTTTAAACGGACGAGGTGACATAAAACGCACGCCAATATTTGAGAAACATCCTATTTTGGTTTTCCATTGCCAAAACAAAATCATTTGAGAGTTGGCATATTTCAATTGTTTGAGGAGGATGCCACGTTCAATCTTTTGTTCCTGAACATTTGAACGTCAGTAGCTTTCAATTGTTTCAAAAGAGCACTAGATCAAGGCATGGTTTCCATCACTTTCCAATTTTGTGACTTGTTCCTGTAACAAATGAACATCGGCAGGCTTCAATTGTTTGAGAAGCGTGCAATTGACCTCGACTCTGCTTTGTTTTTCAAACTCAAAAGAAAACAATTGAGACTCTGCTTGGTTTTTCAAACTCAAAAGAAAACAATTGTGGCGTTAGTAGCTTTCAATTGATTCAGAAGGATACCGAATCAAGGCACGGTTTCTATCACTTTCCAATTTTGTTTCTTGTTCCTGTAACAAATGAGCGCCGGCAGACTTCAGTTGTTTAAGAATCGTGTCGTTGAGGTTGACTCTATTTAGATTTTTCAATTAAAACGTCTCTTTCGGTTGTCGATTGTTTAAAGACAGCTGAAAATTGAAGAAACATTCTAGAGTCGGTAGACGCCAATTGTTTTCTCATAAAGAAATGATGTCAGCTGATTTCATTTATTTGACTAGGATGACAGCGTCACTTTCGATTTTTAAATTTAATTTATTTTAAAAATGAGAATTAAACTTAGAAATCCAAAAAAAAAGAACATTCGGGAGGTGTAGACTTCAATTGTTTTTTTATTCCTCTTGTAAAGACAATTTGGTTTCTAGCTGTAGATTTAATTTTCGATTACAGAAACAACCGAAAATGTAGAAACTAAAGAAAATTAAACTTAAAAATCCAAGAAACATTCCGGACTTCATTTGTTTAGAAAAACAGTTCGTAAGTTTAATTTTCAATTGAAATGAAAAAAAAATTAAACATTCGGGGTTGCATGCTTCAATTGTTTCTTTTTTCTTGCAACAACAATTTGTTTCTTAAGTGTGAGTTCAATTTTTTTTTGTAGAAACAACGGAAAATTTAGGAATCAAATAAAAAATTCTAGAAACATTCGCTGGACTTCAATTGTCTTTTCCTTTTCTTACAAAATTTTTTTGGTTTCTAACTGTAAGTTTAATTTTCGATTGTTTTTTTTGTAAAAACAATCGAACATTTAGGAATCGAAGAAAATTAAACTAAAAATCCAAGCAACATTCAGGAGTTGGTAGACGTCAAATGTTTTTCTTGGTTTCTAACTGTAAGTTTCATTTTCGATTGTCTTTTTTTTTTTAAACAGTTAAAAATCTAAGAAATATCAAAGAGTTCGTAGACTTCATTTGTTTTTTTTTAACATTTGCGCTTCATTTGTTTAAAAATGGCGACGGCCTCTGTTTTGATTTCTAATTGATTATTAACTTTGATTTCGATTGTCTTTTTTTGTAGAAACAATCATGCAAGAGTTGGTAGACTATAATTGTTTTCTTTCAAAGACATTTGCGCTTCATTTGTTTATCAGCCTATTCGTTATAGCGATTGCTAGTTTTGAAGAAAAATATTCTGTCTTCCGTCCGAAGATGATTTAAATCACCAACACTGAAGCACTGTTCAAAAAGAAAAGACAAATCGTTTGAATTAAAATCATAAATTTAAAAGGAAAAGGCAAGGAAAGCAATCGATAAAGAAAACTAAGATAATCGAAAATAAAAAAACAAATGCATTTCGCGTTTGATCCGTGACAATTCAAGCTGTGATTCACGTGCGCTCCTAAATTCCCAATCCAAATTCATAAGTGTTCTATCTTCGGTCCGTGCACGGCCATTTATGACGTTTCAGCATCAAAATTGTGTTCTGTCTTCGGTCCGTCACAATTTAGGCTGTGATTCGCACATGACCTAAAGGCCCGACCTGATTTTAAACGAGAAGATTAATCTTCGGTCCGTGCAAACCGTAAAGCGCTCAATTAAAATATGTAAGAACGCAATTGTGCTATTTCGACGCCTGTCTTAGATTAAACGACCTTCGCAATGACATTTTTCACTTGCGACCCGGTGGCCATTTTTGTTACTGATTACTAGTTTTGAAGAAAGATATTCTGTCTTCCGTCCGTGCATGATCTCCGAATTAAAAAAGTCCTCAAGACGAGTTCCAATAACAAGAAAAAATGGCCACTTCACTCACTAGCCCGAATTGTAATCAAAACGTAATGGGATAATTAAAAAATTAAACAAAAGACGATCGAGCAAGGATAGTCGAGGATAATTTAAATCACCAACACTGAAGCACTGTTCAAAAGAAACAAAAAAAATCGTTTGATTCAAAATCATAAATTTAAAAGGAAAAGGCTAGGAAAGCAATTGATAAAGTAAACTAAGATAATGGAAAACAAAAAATAAATGCACTTCGCATTTGGTCCGTGACAATTCAAGCTGTGATTCACATGCGCTCCTAAATTCCCAATCCAAATTCGTTAGCCTTTTTATTGCTATGGAATAAGTGTTCTGTCTTCGGTCCGTGTACGGTCGTCTATGACGTTGTAGCATCAAAATTTAGTCTGTGATTCGCACACGACCTAATAAAATCGCCGCCCGTCTTCGGTCCGTGTAAGAATCTCTCAATTCTCTCAAAGAAAAAATCGAATAGGCTTCAAAACTGATCCTTACGAACACTGCTCGTTGGTTTTGGGCGACGGTGGTTGTAATTGCGTGATTGTGAAACTCTATGAAAGCGATGAATCGGTGCCTTTATTTCAAAACTCCCAAAAAAGTAATATGGAAAGCATAGATCCTGCTCGTTGGTATTGGGCGGTGGTGATTGTGATTGAGTGGTTGTGAATAAGTGTTCTGTCTTCGGTCCGTCCACCTCCATTTCTGACGTTCTAGCATCAAAATTATGTTCTGTCTTGGGTCCGTGACAATTTAGTCTGTGATTCGTACACGACTTAATAAAATCCCCGTCTATTTTTGACTGTGTTACCGAACAGAAACGTTTGGTCTTCGGTCCGTGAAGAATTTCTCAATTCTCTCACAGAAAAAATCGAATAGGCTCCAAAATTGATCCTTGCAGAACACTGCTCGTTGGTATTCTGCGACGGTGATTGTGATTGCGTGATTGTGAAAACGATGAACCGGCGCCTTCATTTCAAAACTCCCAAAAAAAGAAAAACGGAAAGCATAGATACTTGCAGAATCCTGGTCGTTGGTATTGGGCCATGGAGATTGTGATTGCGTTGTTGTGATACAAACCATGGAAGGAAATTTCAAAGAAAAATATAGAGAGAGATTGTGAAACATACTATAAAAGGGTAGAGAGTATGGACCTCAAAGGTGATCCCTGCATGATGTTCTTCGTAGGAATTGATTCGGTGATGGTGTTGTCCTCAGAATGAGGCCCTGAGGTACTTCCCCATTTCATAATAATTTCCTTATGGTATTCGGCGATGGTGGTTACGAAACAGAGCACGCCGATGAGAAGGCTGCAAACGAGTGTAGGTTGTGCAAGCGCCCAGTGTCCGCCAACATCGCGGATTTACGAGTTTTTTTTTTTTTTCTCTTGCTCAACCTTTTACAATCGCCCGCAACGAACCGCTCCGATTTCGCGCGTAATAACAGCCCGTACCAAAACAAATATTCATTAATGCCTGTTATTAGAAGTAACGGCGTTTAGCGTTTTAATGATCCGGCGGCAGGCGGCGAGGTGGTGAACGAAAGGGAAGGGAAAAAAGTCAGCGATTATTTCGTAAGAACTACGACATTTATCGTCGATGTGTTTGCGGCGGCCTTGTTCTCCATATTTAATTGGAGGAGAAAAAAAAAAAGGGATGACATTAGCGAGTGAGCGAACGAACGAGCGAGCGATTCCGCTGACGTGACGGGGCGCTTTTTTTTTTCAACGACGAGCGGAATTTTCAGCGGCGGCGGCGAAGGGGCATCTTTTTTTTTCGTGTCCAGGCGGCCGTCGTAAAGAAGTCAGGAGGGCCGTAAAAGTTAGCAGCGGTCCTTTTTAGATATATAAATATTATTTTTAATACGCGTTTTACGGCTTTATAAATATTTTATACATTCAGGTGTTAGGATTTTTGTTCCGACGACGTTTTATAGTGGTGGATTCTTTGAATCATTTTTACTTAGGAGAAATCCGGTCCGCTCTTAAACGTTATAAACGTCACGGTTTATCTGCTGCGCCTTTATATTTTATTTTGATCGGCCGGCTTTAACGATGTGATAAAATTTTAAGTAACAATACGTCGAAATAGATTTCGAAAACGCTCACCGACACGACTCTAATCCTTAGTACTGACCTGGATGAACCCACCCCGCCGACATCGTAAACACTAAATAAAACAAACGAAACTTATTCCATCAAATTCTTTTCTCAAGTACCAGCACGAGGATCACCACTCAAAAGCTTTTCAATTTGATTAGGTACTCTTGGACACCCCTTTTTCTGTAATAACTTACGAAAAACTCCTGTCTGAATCAAATTAAGGAAATAAATGGCGACTTCAAACAATGAAAAAAAAATTATTAAAACAACGATGCTTGATTTGTAGATGAATTTAAAGAATGGGGGGTTTCTTTTTAATTCGCTTTAAAAGACGATTAAAATAAAACAAAACAAAATCGCAAGTTCCGATTTGAACATTCCGCAAGGGTGAGTCTTGGGACCTCCATGTTTTCTTCTTTTTGTTTTTCAAAACAAAACTTACAGTTAGAAACCAAGAAAAACAATTGACGTCTACCAACCAACTCCCGAATGTTTGTGGGATTTTTAGTTTAATTTTCTTCGATTCCTAAATGTTCGATTGTTTTTGCAGAAAAACTATCAAAAATTAAACTTACGGTGAGAAACCAAAACAATTTTGTAAGAAAAGAAAAAGACAATTGAAGTCTAGCGAATGCTTCTAGAATTTTTTATTTCATTTCTAAATTTTCGATTGTTTCTACAAAAAAAAAACAGTTAAGAAACAAATTGTTGTTGCAAGAAAAAAGAAACAATTGAAGGAAGCAACTCCCGAATGTTTAATTTTCTTTCATTTCAATTGAAAATTGAACTTACGGACTGTTTTTCTAAACAAATGAAGTCTACCAAGTCCGGAATGTTTCTTGAATTTTTAAGTTCAATTTTCTTTGGTTTCTATATTTTCTTCGTTGTTGTTTCTGCAAGAAAAAAAAACAATCGAAAATTAAATCTAGAGTTAGAAACCAAATTGTTTTTGCAAGAGAAATTAAAAAAAAGCAATTGAAGTCTACACCTCCCGAAAGTTTTTTTTTTGGATTTCTAAGTTTAATTTTCATTTTTAAAATAAATTAAACTTAAAAATCGAAAGTGACGCTGTCATCCTAGTCAAACAAATGAAATCAGCTGACATCTTTTCTTTATGAGAAAACAATTGACGTCTACCGACTCTAGAATGTCTCTTCAATTTTCAGCTATCTTTAAACAATCGACAACCAAAAGAGACGTTTTAATTGAAAAATCTAAGTAGAGTCAACCTCAACGACACGATTCTCAAACAACTGAAGTCTGCCGACGCTCATTTGTTACAGGAACAAAAAACAAAATTGGAAAGTGACAGAAACCGTGCCTTGATCTGGTGCTCTTCTGAAACAATTGAAAGCTACCGACGTTCAAACGTTCAGGAATAAAAAAATATTGAACGTGGCATCCTCCTCAAACAATTGAAATCTGCCAACCGTGCCTTGATTCAGTATCCTTCTGAAACAATTGAGAGCTACTAACACCTCAATTGTTTTCTTTGGAAATTGGAAAACCAAGCGAAGTTGAGGTCAATTGAAGCCTGTCGATGTTCATTTGTTACAGGAACAAGGCACAAAATTGGACAATGATGGAAACCGCGCCTTGATCTAATGCTATCCTCAGACAATTGAAAGCTACTGACGTTCAAATGTTCAGGAATAAAAAAATATTAAACGTGGCATCCTCCTCAAACAATTGAAGTCTAATAACCGTGCCTCGATTCAGTATCCTTCTGAAACAAATCAGAGCTACTAACGCCTCAATTGTTTTCTTTGGAAATTGGAAAATCAAGCGAAGTCGAGGCCAATTGCTCGATTCTCAAACAATTGAAGCCTGCCGATGTTCATTTGTTACAGAAACAATACACAAAATTGACAACCGTGCCTTGATCTAGTGCTGTTCTCTGAGACAATTGAAAGCTACAGACGTTCAAAATATAAAGCGGAATTTCCACTAACAGCGAATATTGCGAAGAAAACCTCTTGAACCTTACTTTAAAAATGGCAATGAAAAACAAAACGCGATCGCAAATTCCAATTCCGAGGTGCCGCAAGGGTTCGTTTCAGGCCCTACGCGTTTTCTTTTCATTTTCACTTTTAAGCAGCGACGTGGAATTTGCGATAATAACGAATATCGCGAGAAAAATGTGCTTTGAAGGTAACAGAAAACAAAACACGATCGCAAGCACGAATTTGAAAGTTCCGCGAGGGTCAGTTTCGGGACCGACATGTTTTCTTCTTTTCTCTTTTAAAAGGCAACGTTGAATTTGCGATAATGGCGAGTGCTCCGAAGAAAACGTGCTCTAAACTCACTTTAAAAGATAACAGAAAACAAAACGCGATCGCAAACTTCCACTTAGAGGCTCCGCAAGGGCCAGTTTTATGACCTACAAGTTTTCTTCTTTTCAGTCTTACGAACCAAGGCAGAGTTTGCATTAGTAGTGCCCACTTTGAAGAAAACGCGCTCTCAACTCACTTTAGAAGAAATAAAGAAACAAAACACGATCGCAAATTCCTACTTATAGGCTCCGCAAGGGTCAATTTTGGGACCTAAACGTTTTCATCTCTTCAGTATTAAGAAGCAACACGGAATTTGCGGTGTAACGAATATTACGAAGGAAAAGTGATTTAAATGTACTTCAAAAGGTAACAAAGAGCAAAACACGATCGCAAATTTCTACTTAGAGACTCCGCATGGGTCCGTTTTGGGATCTACATGTTTTCTTCGTTTCAATTTTGCCAACCAATGCGGCAATTGCGTAAGCAGCAAATACTCCGAAAAAAATGCGCTTTGCAGTCACGTTAAAAGATAACAGAAAACAAAACACGATCGCAAATTCCTGCCTAGAGGATCCGCAAGGGTGAATTTTGGGACCTAAATGTTTTCATCTCTTCAGTATTAAGAAGCAATACGGAATTTGTGGTGTAACGAATATTACGAAGGAAAAGTGATTTAAATGTACTTCGAAAGGTAACAAAAGAAACAAAACACGATCGCAAATTTCTACTTAGAGATTCCGCATGGGTCCGTTTTGGGACCTACATGTTTTCCTTTTATCAATTTTAAGAAACAAGATGGAATTTGCGTTAGCAGCAAATACTCCGAAGAAAATGTACTTTAAAATCACTTTAAAAGATAACAGAAAACAAAACACGATCGCAAATTTCTACCTAGAGGCTCCGCAATGGTCCGTTTTGTGACCTACAAGTTTTCTTCTTTACAATTTTGGGAACCAAGGCGGAATTTGCGACAGCAGCGAATACTCTGAAGAGAACGCGCTCTAAACTCAATTTAAAAGACGACAAAAAACAAAACACGATCACAAATATCCACTTAGAGGCTCCGCTAGGATCAGTTTTGTGACCTACAAGTTTTCTTCTTTTCGCTTTTAAAAGGCACCGCGGAATTTGTGATAATGGCGAGTGCTCCGAAGAAAACGCGCCCTAAACTCACTTTAAAAGAAAGCAGAAAACAAGACACGATCGCAAATTTCTACTTAGAGGCTCCACAAGGGTCAGCTTCAGGACCTACATGTTTTCTTCTTTTCGATTTTAAGAAGCGAGGTGGAAGAAAGAAAGAAATGCGCTTTGAAGTCACTTTAGTGGATAACAGAAAACAAAACACAATCGCAAATTCCCAATTAGATGCTCCGCAAGGGTCACTGTTGGGACCTACATGTTTTCTTTTTTTCAATTTTCCGAACCAAGGCGGAATTTGCGTTAGTTGTAGACACTCCGAAGAAATCGCGCTTTGAAAGCATTTTAATGGATGACAGAAAACAAAACACAATCACAAGTTCCCACCTAGAGGCCCCGCAAGGGTCAGTTTTAGGACCTAAACGTTTTCATCTTTTCAGTATTAAGAAGCAACACGGAATTTGCGGTGTAACGAATATTACGAAGGAAAAGTGATTTAAATGTACTTCGAAAGGTAACAAAAAACAAAACACGACTGCAAATTTCTACTTAGTGACTCCGCAAGGGTCAGTTTTGGGGCCTACACGTTTCCCTCGTTTCAATTTTACGAACCAAGGTGGAATTTGCGGTAGCAGCAAATACTCCGAAGAAAACATGCTCTAAACTCACTTTAAAAGATAACAAAAAACAAAACACGATCGCAAATTTCTATTTAGAGGCTCTGCAAGGGCCAGTTTTGAAACCTGCATGTTTTCTTCTTTTCAATCTTAAGAACCAAGATAGAATTTGCGTTAGTAGCAAATACTACGAAGAAAATGAGATTTAAATCTTTAAAAGAAAACAGAAAACAAAACACGATTGCAAATTTCCACTTGGAGGCTCTGCAAGGGCCAGTTTTGGGACCTAAATGTTTTCTTCTTTTCACTTTTAAGAAGCTTTGGCGGAATTTGCGGTAGTAACGAATATCGCGAAGGAACTGTGCCTTAAATTCACCTCAAGAGGCAATAAAAACAAAACACGATCACAAATTCAGACTCCGAGATTCCACAAGGATCAATTTCGAGACCTACGTGTTACATTCTTTTCACTTTTAAGAGGCGAGACGGAATTTGCGATAATAACGAATGCCGCCTCACTCGAAAAGGTAATAAAAAACAAAACACGATCGCAAGCTTTCACTCCCTGGTTCCGCAAGGGTCAGCTTTGAGGCCTACACGTTTTCTCCTTTTGAGAGACACGACCGCGAGTTGGTGGCGGTAGTGAATATTGCGCGTTCGTTTAGATAAATTCGATATGCAAAACAAATGAAAAAAAAATAGAATGATTGATTACTTTACGCCAACGCAAGCGGCTGAATGACAGCTGAAGCAAAGCTGAAAATTGATTGTCACTTCCACTCGCTCGGTTTCAGCGCATAAATTACCTGACGTCATAATTTACAAAGTGATTGTCTTGTTTCTCGTGAGACCCAATTACGTAACGATGGGGGGAAGGTGCGGGGGGGGGGGGAGTTAACATTTTGTGTTCAGAAAAATTTAGATTTTTTTTCTTTTAAACGGAAGCATTCCTCCGAGGTATGATTGCATCATTCTCTGACGTCATCGTTAACGAAAAAATTGTTTTGTTTCTTGTGATACCCAATCAGGTGGCGCCCTTAAACTCGAAGGGTTTCACCGTTATGATTTTATTTAAAAAAAATGGATTTTGTTTCGTTTTCCTTCGCTTTCAGGTCATTCCCTGACGTCATCATTCATTCTCTGACGTCATCATTTACAGTGTGATTGTTTTGTTTCTCGTGATACCCAATCGGTTTTAAACTCCGAAAGGCTCTGACAAAAGCCTAAACAAAAGCATTTCTTTCAGGTGTGGTTTCAGAACAAGCGCTCAAAAGAACGACGACTGAAACAACTGACGTCGATGGGTCGAGGACCATTCTTCGGCTCGTCCAGGAAAATGCGGGGCTTCCCCATGAACCTATCGCCAGGCGGAATCGAAGACGGCCCGCCGGGATTCCCCTTTTACGCCGACGGCAAGTTCGAGTTTGGCTACGGCGGCCCGCCCTTCCACCCCCACGACGGCCCTTTCTTCCCCGGCCACCACCCCGGCGGAGGACCCGGAGGACAACCCATGTCCTTCAACCAACCAGGTAAAACAATCGCAAGTCGTAACTGACGGAATTTGACAATCAATTTTCTTGAACGCAGGAGGCCCAATGGATCACGGAGGGCCCATGCAGATGGCCGGAGAGTTCGGGGGAATGCCCGGAGGAGAAGGCCAGTTCCTCCCTCAACAGCCAGGCCCCGAGCAGATGATGCAGGGCGGCCGAGGGGGAAGCCCCGAGTTCATGTCTCCCGGAAATTTCTCCGACAACCCCCAACAGTTGAACGAGGGACTCGTTTGGTAGCTAGCAAAAGCCCTTGCCAAAAGGGCGCGCGAGTGAAACCCCCCTCCCCCTCCTCCTCTCCCCCCTGTATATACAAGTGACAGTTGCGTACTCATTTCTTTCTTCTAATTTATTTAAACTAAGTCATGTGCAATTTTCTGTTCTGTTTGTTTACATCCTGGATTTGTTTGTGTTTTTTTTTTGTTTACGATTTAAGAATATCGATAGGAGACACCTGTATATATAGACAGACACAACCATACAAAAGACAGCTTGTAAATGTAACTAAACTGTAAATAAATAGCGTACGTTAGTGGAAACGTCGAGTCACCCTCTCTCTACCGTAGCAAGCCCTCGCGACGGCGATCAATCTTGTCATGGGAGGGGGGGGGAGGCTTTGCGTTTCCGATTTTTTTTCCGAGAAAAGGAAAAGCTGCAAGTGCCAAGGTAATTTTAATTTATTCTCGTTGTTTTCCGAGCAGGTGACTTTTTTGTAATTTACGCCCGAGAAGAACTTGTACATTATTCTAGAAGTAAGGAGAAACACTCTGTATATAGCTTCGTATTTATAAGTTACTACTCTAACGCATAGTGTTAATAATGAGGTCCGAGGTGATGAGTTGCGCGAGTTAAATTCGGGCCAGCTGTATAAAGCCATCCTAATATTACGCTAGATGTATATTATACTATATAGATGTCCGAAAAATAAATTACTTATATAAAAAAAAACGTGTCGTTTTATTTCTTACATCCCGACCAATGTAAAAGAACAAAAATAGAACAATTACAAAAAGAACTGGAGAGAGTGGAGCAAGAAAGGAAAAAAAAACATCAAAGAAACCAAAGGACAATCGAGTAAAGAAGAAAACAAAAGCAATCAAAAAAGAGGCGAAATTAAAATTAAAAAAAAAATTATTTGAAATTCGGATAGTTCCTTTGAATTCATAAAACTCAGACAAAAGACAATCGAGTAAGTATTAAAGCAATCACAAACAAAAAGAGAGCAAGAAAAAAACCAAAAACGGAAACGCAGTTTACAAATTTAAAAGAAATCGCCAGATGTCAGTTACAAAAAGAAAAAGAGAAAACAAAAGGCAATCAAGCAAGAAAAACCTAGGAAGAATGAAGATTAAAATTCGAATTTCAAATGATTCGTCACGTCGCCCCAATTTGGTTTTGAACACGTAAGTGCAAAAGCAAAAAAAAAAATCTGAAACTAAGCAATCGAACGAGCAAGAAAACAAAGACAGTCGAAAAACAAATGAAGATCACGATGACCAAAGCGCACTTTTCCCTCTAAATGAAAAAGAAACGTCCTGATGTTTGCGTGATTGGTTAGAATTCTTAAGTTAAAAAAAAATTGAAAGCGAATTTTGAACAAACTGAACAAACTCGATCGATCGTCATTTGTTTTCCCCTTATTCCTTTTTTATTCATAAAAGGAGGTAAGCAGAGAAGGAAGATTAAACTGTTTTTCTGTTTTTAATGAGATGACTGGTTTGCTTTACGTTTCTCTCTAATGCAAGGTTAGAAAAAACAAAGGACGATCGCTTGAACAAAAACGGGTTTCTTGTATAAAAAATAGACGTCGAAAAACGTCAAAATGACAGACGTAAGAAACGTCAGAATGACTAACAACGAGAAACGTGGGGGCTCACACGTTGCTTAGTGACCAACAAATCATGTCACGATAGCAAATAACAGCAAATGACAAGGTGACAGACGTCAATAAACGTCAAAATATCAGACGTAAGAAACGTCAAAATGACAGACGTAAAGAAACGTCAAAATATTTGACGTCAAAATAACAGACGTAAGAAACGTCATAACAAAGGACGTCGAGATACGTCAAAATGACGGACGTCAAAATAACAGACGTCAGAAACGTCAGAATGACTAACAATGAGAAACGTAGGGGTTCACACGTTGCTTAGTGACCAACAAATCATGTCACAATGTCGTCAAGAAACGTCAAATTGACAGACGTCAAGATGTCAGACGTCAAAATAACAGACGTAAGACACGTCAGAATAACAAACGTCGAGAAACGCCAAAATGACAGACGTCAAAATAACAGACGTAAGAAACGTCAGAATGACTGACAAAAAGGAACGTAGAAAGTTACACGTTGCTTAGTGACCAACGAATCATGTCACGATGACAAGTAACAACAAACGACAAGGTGACGGAAGTCAGGGTGACAGACGTTAAGAAACGTCAAAATGACAGACGTCAAGAAACGTCAAAATGACAGACGTCAAAGTAAGTAAAGTCACGAAAAAAGTGAAAGCGAATGTAGGATGAACTGAAAGAAAAAATAACGATAGCATCTCTGTCAGTGGTCTTTTGTTTTTCATTTTATTTTATTTTTTTATTTATTTCTTAGCCCTATTTTTTCTCTTTTCTTTCTCCAAATGAAATTTTTAAATAATTTAATTGGAAAATAAATGAAAAGAGAAAGAAAATTGAAAGTTTCTCTTTTTTTAATGATCAAATTAGAAAAAAAAACAAACAAACGAAGATCGCATAAAAAAGCACGAAAGTTAAAAAAGAAATTAAATGATTTTGACAACAAAAAAAAAAGATGAAAGCGAGTCGAGGACGATCCAAAACAAAAGAATAACGTGATCACGTGAACGGTCACATCTCGATCAATTTCTTTCACCCGAATGAATAGCAAGAAAAAACAAATGAAAAGAGAAAAAAATTGACAGTTTCTATTTTTTAACGAAGTTAGAGAGAAAACAAAAGATGATCGCATAAAAAATACACGAAAGTTAAAAGAACTGAAATGATTTTGTCATAAAAAAAATGAAAGCGACGAACCAAAACAAAAAAAATAACGTGATCGGTCACATCCCGATCAATTGTCTTTTGTTTCTCCTTTTTGCCTTTCTGTTTTAGGTCATAGATTCCGAGAATCTGAAGAAACAAAAGACAATCGTTCGAACAAAAACGAAAGCGAATGCAGAACGAACCAAAAAAACGAATAACATTTTGGACGGATTTCTGTCGATCGTCTTTTGATTCTCGATTTGTTTTATTTATTTATTTATATGTGAGTCTACTTTTCGTGTGACTTTCTCCCGCATGAATAACAAACAAACAAATGACAGTTTCTCTTTTTTAATGAAATTAGAGAAGAAACAAAAGATAATCGCATAAAAAACACGAAAGTTAAAAAAATTAAATGATTTTGTCATCCAGAAAAAAAAAACAAATGAAAAGAGAAAAATTGGAAGTTTAGTTTTCTTTAATGAAATTAGAAAAAAGAAACAAAGGATAAACGCATGAGCAATATTGTCTCCAAAGAAAAAAATTAAATTATATTGTTATAAAAAAAAAAAAAATGAAGGCGAATGTAGGGCGAACTAAAACAAAAAACTACATAGTAGGTCGGATCTCACACAATTGTCTTTTGTTTCCATTCTTGTTACAAAAAAAAAAAAAAAACAAAAGACAATCGAGTAGGAATTAAAACAATCGAAAACGGTTGAAAAAAGTGAAAATTCAAAGACAATATAAATTTTAAAAAAAACACTGTCGTTCGCTTGTTTCATTGGAATTCATAAATTCAAAAGAAAGTAACAGAAACAATCGAGCAGGGAAAAACAAAAACGGTCATAAAAAACAAGGCAAAAAAAAAACAAAAGAAGAAGTCGTAGATAATCGAAAATTACGAAGACCAAAACGAAGTTTGCAAATTAAAAAAAAATCCCAAAAGAAAAAACAAAAAAGAACAAAAGGCAATCGCACACGAAAATAAAAAACAAAAGAAAAAAGAAAAATTAACAGTTTCTCTTCTTTAATGAAATTAGAGAAAAAACAAATGATCGCATAAAACACACAAAAGTTAAAAAAATTAAATGATCTTGTCATCCAAAAAAAAAAAAAACAAATGAAAAGAGAAACATTGAAAGTTCCTCTTCTTTAATGAAATTAGGAAAAAAAAACAAAAGATAAACGCACGAGCAATATTGTCCCCAAAAAAAAATGTGAAATTATTTTGTCATCAAAAAAAAAAGAAGGCGAATGTAGGACGAACTAAAACAAAAAACTACATAGTAGGTCGGATCTCGCACAATTATCTTTTGTTTCCATTTCTTGTTACCTTTTTGTTTTACGTCATAGATTCCAAGAATCATAAAAACAAAAAGGAAATCACTCCAACAAGAACGAAAAAAAAATAGAAACGTCCCACAACGAGAAAAAAAAAGAAATCGAGTGCAAAACGAACTAAAAGAAGAAATAACATTGTCGATCAGATCTCGTTCGATTATCTTTTGTTTTTCTTTTCCCGAACGAAGAAATTCTCGATTCGGAAACAGTAGAAAGGAGAAAGAAAATTGAAAGTTTTATTTTTTTTAATAAAATTCGGGACGACCCTTTTGCTTTGGTGAAAACAAGAAACTCAAGAACGGTTACGCAAAACAAATACGAGAGCGCAGAAGAAAAAAACAAAAGAATTAATAATTTATTCAAAAAACAATTGAGTGATTGAGCGACGATAATGAGCTTGTTCAGAAATAAAACAAAAAAATGTGAGATTATGTTTTTGTTTAGGGGGCTACTGTACTCTCATATTCGAGGGGGGTGAATGCAGTGGGGCGGGGAGTAAAATGGGGGATTCTAAATACAATACCGCCGCATTCCACCCACACAATTTCGATCATCGAGGCGATAAATAACAATCGAAATGCGCAATAAAACGAAGCAAACGCACTCGACGGCGCTGAAATTGAATTCGCCCCGGCGCGCCGCGACGCCGACTGACGTCTGTCACCGGCAACCGGCGTTTCTCACAGAACTTATTCGGAACTTGACGTGCCCTGGCCACATTTATTACGTGGCCCATTTGTTATTTCTCGTTTCGTCCCGATGCGATCGACGGACCGATGGCGGAGGGCGGGGGGGACACGGGGGACGAGACACACATACACGTATACAAGGGACGCACCGAAATTTCGTCTCCGCACGACAATAAATAATTCCGGTTAATTCGGGGCCGATCGCTCGCATGTTCGGGCGACCTTTGCGTGCCGCAGGCACAGCGCGAATCGAGCGGAATAAATAACGAAGACACCTGCCCCCCTTAATTCCGCTGACAAACGCGCACACCTGATTATTACCCGATGATGTCCGTCGATGATATAAATAATCCAATTTTGTAGTTTGCGAAGGGCGAGCGCATCTGTTTTGACCAACAAGTGAAAACGAACGAGCGATACGTCGGAAACGAAGACCTAGACGCCCCTCGCCCCCCGATTTTAACATAGAAGGGCTCGTCTTAGACCCGTGTTGCGACCCATCATTTCGGGCTAGAATTCGATTTGTAATCCGATGATGCAATAATATACAGGGTGTTTCGGTTGAAAAAACGAAGTTCGAAACGAAGTCCGAAACGAAGACCTAGACACCTCTCGCCCCCGATTTTAACATAGAAGGGCTCGTCTTAGACCCGCGTTGCGACCCATCGTTTCGGGCTAGAATTCGATTTGTAATCCGATGATGCAATAACATACAGGGGGTTTCGGTTGAAAAAACGAAGTTCGAAACGAAGTCCGAAACGAAGGCCTAGGCGCCTCTCGCCGCCGATTTTAACACAGAAGGGCTCGTCTTAGACCCGTGTTGCGACCCATCATTTCGGGCTAGAATTCCATTTGTAATTCGATGATACAATAATATATAGGGGGTTTCGGTTGAAAAAATGAAGTTCTGAGTCGAAAACGACATTTTCAAAGTCCATAAGAATTACTGCGCCCAAAATAATAGGTAATTAAACCAAAAAATTATAAATTCTTAAACTATTTTGACAACTGATTTAAAGTTTCACAAAAGAAATGAAAAACAGTTTATAAATAACAGGTAGCAGTTTTCTTTTGCTTGCTGTTTGCAAACTGCTACCTGTTTTTTCCTGCGCCTAGGATGATAGGCAATCATACATACGAGAGTCATACATTCATGTAAAATCATCCCCGAGAAAGTGATTTAGAACCCCCAAAGTATATTAAGTTAGATAGAAAGCAAAAATATCGAAGAATCTTCAAAAAAATTAAAAACGAAAACAAAAAGATAGATTGCCTGCTCCCAGCGCCTAGCGAAAGCCATGATAGGCAACCATACATGCGAGTTTGATACACACATGTAAGATCTCCATAAGAGAGTGGTTTAGATCTCCCTTAGTATGTCTAACTGACTCAACTTAGGATACGAAGCAAAAGAACAAAAGAATCTTTAAAAAATGTAAAAGTTAAAAGCGAAACAGAAACCGATGAAGTAATGGCACCTAAAAAAAGAAAACCAGATTTAATCAGAGCCTCACAGCCGCAAACGAAAAACAGAAGAAAAACTTAAAAGAAAGAAAATGGAAAGAAATAAAACCGCATACATTTTTATATAAATTTTTAAAAAAATACTAGACCCGTACGCGAATGATAAACAATTGGAAATGGAAAAAAGGTGGACATTTTGATAGAGACGGGGGGGGTGGGGGGGTTAAGAAGAAATCATCAGAGAAGTCCAACTGCAAACAAAACAAAGAAGAAAATCCTAAAAAAATGGAAAAAAATTTAAAAAAAAACAAATTTTGAAATAAATTAAAAATGTTTCGACCCCTAGTCAAATGATAAACAACTGCAAGTGGAAAAGAGGTGGGGGGAGCGAGCAACATTAACCAAACTTTAAAGCAAAAATTAATTTGCAATAAACAGCTGACGGACCAGTTGGCCAACGAACGTCGTGATTAATTCCGATTTCGAAAATCCGAGAAAAAAGAAAGAACAAAAGACGATCGCTAGTGCAAAAATGAAAAGTTAAATTAAACGTGTCTAAAAACGAAAAAGAAAAAACAAATGAAAGCGAGTGCAGGACAAACTGAAAGAAGAATAAACGTCAACGGTCTTGCCTTGTCTTTTTCCTGAACGAAACTCCTTGATAAAAAAAAACAAACGAAAAGAGAAAGAAAGAGAAGAAAAAAGAAATGGGAGATGGTTGTTTCTTCTGATTCCAAGAAGTTGAAAAAACAAGACACTATCGCTCGTTTAAAAACAAAAACTTGAAGGCGTATCTGTGGTTGGCCAACAACGAAATTATTTCCGATTTCGAGCAATCAAAAAAAAAGAAATAAAACAAAAGACGATCGCAAGAAAGACAAGTTAAAAAAATTGAATGCCTCTCTAAAAACAAAAACAAAAATGAAAGCGAGTGCAGAACAAATCGAAAGAAAAAAAAATGTCACCGGTCGAATCTCCATCGATTGTCTTTTGTTTTTTTTTCTTGCTTTTCTTTTCCCGGAATGAAATTGTTTGTTTGATAAAAAAAAACAAATGAAAAGAGAAAGAAAATTAAAAAGTAATTAATTAGTGATGAATTAAAAATGTTAAACCCGCAGACAAATGATGAATAATTGGAAATAGGCAAGAAGATGGACAATTCGAGAAAGGGGGCGGAAGGAGCTGGAGGGCAAAGGAGGGAAAAACAAAAGCATAAGAAACATCAGCCAAACTTTAAAACAAAAATTCATTTACAATAAACAGCCGACAAACGACCTTTAGTTGGCCGACGGACGACGTAATTAATTCCGATTTCGAGGATTGAAAGAGTAAATAATATCATCGGTTAGATTTCGATCGATCGTCTTTTGTCTTTTTTTTGCCTTTCTATTTCTCGAACGAAATGTATCAATCTATTGTCTCTACTACTGGCTAGAAAATTATTTGAAAAGTAAAGTAAAAGGCGTCTTTCTAGACTAATACCGAAATTTTTATTTTTTTTAACGGTTTCTATTTCAAAAAAGAATGAAAAACAAAGAACGATAGGCCAATTTCATTTCAAAAAGTAATTTCAAAAAAGAAATAATACCGTGGTGGAAATTACTTGTCTCTTTAGGACTCCTACGTTTTCCACCACACCAAAAATCAGAGGGATAGAGGCAGATTTTTTTTTTAATTAAAAAACAAATTCTTCCCCCCCTCCCCCCTCCTCAATTATAAACAAGACTCATTTTAATCCTATGTTGCGACACATAATTTTGCATCAGAATTCTAGGCGCAATTCAAAAATGCAATCACATACAGGCTGTTTCCGAGGAAACTAAACGCTTTGTCAGTTTGTGGACGTGTGTTAAGTTGTATGTACTTATGTGGTATGTAAGCTCGTCGTCTCTCTCGTTGTTTGTTGTCGTCCGATCCGTCGACGAGCAAAACGACGGCCAGTCACGTATTCAGGAGCACGTTTCTTGCTCGCTAGATGGACCCGTAATTACGGGCCGAGATCGGACCTTAATAACACGCTACTACGGCCCACTCCCGGCCCGAGATTACAGTCTTTCCGCTGTTCGACTTCTGCGCGATTTCAGAAACTTAAGTGCCGTGTGCATGTGCATTTTTGTCAAGGCGTACCAAAGGTGCCCATCCACGCGCGGCCGTCACGGCCAGCAAGTCGCGTGTATGGTCACCTTTAAACCAACTTGAGAAAAGTAGTAAGTAGTAGTAGTAAGAAGAGCAGCTGCGTCACGTTTTTAAAATTTAAAAAAAAGCAAAAAAAAAACAAAATAGCGATTCAGCTTTACAATTTCTTGTTTCTCTCTAGCTCGCAACAACAATATAACTTTTTTTTACTTTCGTTTCTTGGCTAAAAAAAAAGACAAAATGCAATCGAATTTATCCTGGGAATGTCAGTTTTCTCTAAAAAAAGAAAAAGAAGCAGCTAAAATTCGCGGAGAAAATTATAGGAAACAAAAAACGAGCATCTGCGCTTTTTTGTTTCTTCTTAACTCGCCCTAAAAGTGAAGAAAAAAACAAAAGATATTTGAAATTAAAAAATGGAAACGTTGGAAAACAAAAGACAAACGCCTGTCATATTTAAAATAGCCAATCAAAATGGTATCACAGGATAAAAGGCAAAACAATGCATCGAGCTTTACACTTTTGTTTTTCCTCAACTTCCATTAAAAATGAAGAAAAAATAAAAGGCAATCGAATGTGTCATTGACGATTCGTTACGATAAAACAAAAGGAGAAGGCCGCGCTTAAATTTCGTCACGGAAGAAAAAAACAAAAGACATTTGAAGAGAGAAAAAAATGATACGCTGAAAAACAAAAGACAAGCATCTGTATCTATAGCAAAACAACCAATCGAGAAAAAAAAAAATGAAAAGAAAAAACAAAACACAATCGGATGTTGCCTGAGAACGTCACTTTCCTCTAAAAAAAGAAAAAAAAAAAGCAGCTAGAATTCGCGGAGAAAATTAGAGGAAACAAAACACAAACAACTGCAATCCATAACAAGGCAACCAATGAAAGCGTGTCACTGGCTAAGAATGAAAACAAAACAATAATTTTGTTTCTTAGCCAAAAATTGAGAAAAACAAATGACTATCGGATGCTGCACTTTGGGGACGTCGTAGCTTTAAAAAAATAAAATAAAATAATAATTCAGCAAAAACAAAATAATTTGGTTAAAAATGAAAACAAAACAATAATTTATTTATCTACTTTTGTTTCTTAGCTAAAAACAACAAAAAACAAAATACAATCGATGTTGCACTGGGAATGTCATTGTGCAACCAATGAAGAACGTGTCATTGGTTAAAAACGAAAGCAAAACAATAATTTTGTTTCTTAGCCAAAAATTGAGAAAAACAAGTGACTGTCGGATGCTGCATACTGGGGATGTCGTAATTTTTAAAAAAGCAATTTTTTGGTTTCTTCTCAACTCGCTCTAAAAATGAAGAAAAAAGCAAAAGATATTTTAAGAGGAAAAATGAAAAGTTGGAAAACAAAAGACAAGCACCTACATCTACATAACAAAACAACCAAACAAGAACATGACGTCACTGGTTAAAAATGAAAACAAAACAATTATTCATCTATTCATCATGCTCTAAAAGTGCAGAAAACAAACAAAAGAAAAAAATGAAACGTTGAAAAACAAGAGACAAGCACCTGGCAAAACAACCAATCAACCATGGTTTTTTCAGTTTTGTTTCTGAGATAAAAATTGAGAAAACAATGTGGATTTGTTACGATAAAACAAAGGAACAAAGCCACACTTAAATTTCGCCAAGAAACAAAAAAAAACAAAAGACGTTTGAAGAGAAAAATGAAACGTTGAAAAACAAAAGATAAGCACCTGCTTTTATAACAAAACAATCAATCAAGAACAATCACGTCACTGGTTGTTTTCATTTTTAACCAGCGATGTCACGTTCTTGATTGTTTGTTTTATTATAGATGCAGGTGCGCTTGTCTTTTGCTTTTTTTTTAATTTTCGACGAAGTTGAGAAAAAAACAAAAGTGTAAAGCTGAATGCATTGTTTTTCTTTTTACCATGTGATACAATTTTGATTGTCTTTTGTTTTTGTTTTTTTTCCTTTCAAATGTCTTTTGTTTTGTCTTTTCATTTTTAGAGCGAGTTAAAAAGAAACAAAAAAGCGCAAAGTTGAATTATTATTATTATTTTTTTGCCTTTTGAAAAACGCGATCTTCCCGGAGCGCAACATCCAATAATCATTTGTTTTTCTCAATTTTTAGCCAAGAAATAAAAGTAAAAAAAAATAAATAATTGTTTTCTTTTAATTTTCAGCCAGTGACGTGATGTTCTTGATTGATTTGTTTTGTTATAGATGCGCTTATCTTTTGTTTTTCAAACGTTTTTTGTTTTTTTTTTCTGCATTTTATAGTATCTTTTTCATCATCCATAATGTCATTCGAGTGGCTTTTGTTTTTTCTTCATTTTTAACGCAAGTTGAGAAAAAGAAAAAAAAAACAAAAGCGTAAAACTGAATGCAAATGTTTTTCTTTTAATTCTGTGATACAATTTCGATTGGCTATTTTAAATATTACGGAACGCATGCGTTTGCCTTTTGTTTTTTGTTTTAGTTTTTAGAGCGAGTTAAGAGGAAATAAGAAAGCTCAAAGCCGAATAATTATTTTGTTTTTTTCTTTTTGCTTTTTAAAAAGTGCGGCGGTTGTTTTGTTATAGATTCTGGTGCTTGTCTTTTGTTTTTCAACGTTTCGTTTCAAAATTGAGAAAAATAAATGACATCGCATGAAATGAAAAAAGAAAAACAAAACACAATCGGAAGTTGCTCTGAAAATGTCACTATTCTCTAAAAAAAAAAACAGCTAAAATTCGCAGAGAAAATTAGAAGAAACAAAACACAAACAACTGCAATCCATAACAAAGCAACCAATGGAAAACGTGTCAGTGTCTAAGAAACAAAACAATAATTTTGTTTCTTAGCCAAAAATTGAGGAAAACAAATGACTTCGCTTGTTGCACACTGGGGATGTCGTAGTTTTCAAAGAAGAGCAAAAAAAAAAACAAAAAAATTCAGCAAAAACAAAATAATAATTCGACTTTGCAATTCTCTGATTTCTTCTCGTCTCGCTCTAAAAATGAAGGAAAAAAAAACAAAAGGCATTTGAAAAGAAGAAAAAGGAGACGTTGGAAAACAAAAGACAAACGCCTTCGGGCGGTGACGTTTAAAATAGCCAATCAAAATTGTAAAAAGCTTCACACTTTTGTTTTTACTCAACTAGCGTCGAAAATGAAGAAAAAAAAACAAAAGACAATCGAATGTGCCATTGTGGATCCGTCATGATAAAACAAAGGGCCGCACTTAAATTTCGTCGGGGAAACGTTGGAAAACAAAAGTCAAACGTCTACGTCGTCCTACAATAAAACAACCAATCAAAAATATTACAATGGTTAGAAAAAGAAAGCGGTGGTCCGTATTCTCATCTCCTATGATTAATTTAGTAACGCGTTTGTTTTTCATGGCAACGTTCGTCTGTCACTCTCTTACGCATTAAATTGACATAAAGCCATATCGTTTCTTGTTTATTTTAGTCGTCACTTAAACGTGACTTTAATCATAAGTTCAGAATACGGGCCATCGAAAATAAAACAACTTTACTTTTCATTTTAGTTTTTTTTTTTAATTCGCGCTGAAAATGCAGAAACAAAACAGCAATTTATGGCTAAATTGCGCCAAGGAAGTGATAGGAAACAAAAGACAAACTCCTTGCGTCTCACAACAAAGCAGCCAATCACAAGCGTTTTCGGTTATTAATTTCTGTATTTTTGTTTTGTTTTTTTTTAATTCACTTTCTGCCACCTGTCGCGGTTGACTTAATTTAACGCCGTTCGTCGGGCGTGTAATTTCCCAAAACGCTCACTTCCCCCCCTGAACGACGGCCGGTGAGCATCAACCCTTAAAAATAACAGCGGCGGTAATGATAGCGTCGCTTAAGCAATTTCGAGGAGGAAGCGGTAATGATCTCGAGAGCGCGCGGGCCTTCCCCGGCGATCACCAAATTACAAGTTGGGCGACGTTATTTATCGTTTTTAGAAAATTGACCGCCGCCAAACGCATAATGCCGTGTTTCCGGAATGAGGCCAAATTGCCAAATTGGAACGATTTTCGGGGGCCCCCCGCGCCCCCGCCGCGAATTCACGTCTGGCGCGGGATCGGCCGCATTAAACGCCATTAACTTTTTTTTGCGCTTCGGATTAAATTTGGTTATTTTTTTATTAAGGGGAAAGGAGCGAGGGGTGCCGAAAGAAAAAGGCAATGCAGACGAAAAAGTTCGAATCTCATCGGTCTCCAATTAAGCTTCCGGTTTAACCGGAAGTAGAGTAGCAGCATTTCGATGACAGACAAATGAAGTGATTACGTATACACCTGCGTACAAGCATGTTGTAGGTAAAGCAATGATGACAACAAAAAAAAAATTGAAAGCTCTATCGACTTTACGGCCGCATTTCCCTGAGCGTAACAATCGGTTCGTTGTGGAGAGAACGGGCGGGCGAACAATGAGCGGTAACTGCGGTTAACAGACCCCAATAAGTCCACCTTTCAACGCAGCGTGCATAATAAATGATGAATAGTATCCACCTTTACCAGTTACGGGAAACGTGCACACAAAGCTCACGCACTGGCACTCACCACCACCCACCCACCCACCCCCTCGACGTCGCCGTCGCTGGAATTAATTAATCTTCCCCGATTTCTTTGTACCAAAAAAAAAAAAAAAAAGAGCGTACATACACCGCCGGTATGTATGTAAATACCGGGTGGGTCTCTGCAAGTGCGTGGCCGAAACAAAACACAAACGAAAACGAAAACAAACAAGAAAAAAGGCGAGTCGAAGCGAGTGATCGGCGACGACGGTCGATACTGACATATTATTAGTGGCATTTTGGTTCCACATTAGGTCATTATTATAATCGTGGGATGAAATTGCTGCTATTACTGGGTTTTTGTGAAACGCACGGCACTGTGGCGGAAAAAAAGACGACTTCGTAAAAAACCATTGTTTGCATACCTTCCGAAGCAGAAGACGCCGAACGGTAAAAAACCATCGAGTTTCTACACTTGTTCTTTTAAATTAAAAAAAATTTCATTTTCCTTATTTTTATAACTTGCAATTTGTCGTCTATAATTAGAGCAGCTACAGATACAGTAACAGCAAAAGCAACGGCAACGGCAACAGCAACAGCAACAGCAACAGCAACAGCAACGGCAACAGCAACAGCAACAGCTACAGCTACAGCTACAACTACAGCTTTCCATAAGCGTAAGGAAACCAATTAAATAAAACAAAATCACCAGATCTGACGATTCAAACATCGCTGCTGAGAGTCATCTGGTGAAGAGTGGACGAAGCTACATTACAAACAGTACGGGTTTATTTCTGTGCTAAATAACCCCCTCCCCCAATACTTCAGCAAAGAAACAAACCTTGCGTTGCATATAAGACTCTGCTGCGTAGCTAAAGTTTTGCATTTATACTGGGTGTCCATTTTAAATCGTGCCCCTTAAAATTACAAAATAGGCAACACGTTGTGCTACAGTGCTTTTCACACATTATGATAACACGAAATTATTTCTGATTTGATTGATGGCTTGCCCATTCTAAAAATATAACTCTGCGTGATTCATTAAATCAGCGCCATCTAGTAGAGCTTTTAGATATTTCACGCCCAATTCTGTCGAGGAAATACGAATTAAAGTGTTAAAAGACTTGCTTTGTATTAGATATGCTCTTAAATTGAGCTTCGTAGAAATTTGCTTTGGTGAAGAGTAGCTGAAACTTAGAGTGCGGTTTGGTTCTCTGCTAAAGGCATCACTCTCTTAACCGAGCTAAACCTGCTAAAGCTTTGCTAAAGCATTTAGCAAAGGAACAAACCACTACCAGATATTCGACTTTCGTTCCATATTAACTTTCATCCGTATAACCAGGCACCAAATATGAGCAGCCGTAGCTAAGGTTTATTTCTTCGCTAAATGTATTAGTGATTTGGCAGGAAGACCAACGACTCCCGGTCATTGCTGTTTAGTCCCAAATTAATTTTCATCAGTACAATCGGAGAAGAACAAAATCACCAGATATAAAGATTTCAAACATTATCGCTTAAAAGAGCCATCTCGTGAAGAGTAGCCGGAGCTACGCTACGAACGGTGCAGGTTTATTTCTGCGCTAGATGCATCACTGATTTAGCAAAGAATCAAACCTTACTATTGCATCAAATATCGTCTTGAATATCTAAAGCCTTTCGTACGCATATCAAATTGTTAAGGTTCTTTTTTTAAATAATTCTGTCATTCATGATTAAACCAGTGCCATCTAGTAGAACTTTTAGATATTTCACGCCTATTTCTGTAGATGAATTAAAGTGAGCCACTCCTGTTAAAAGACAGTGGAAACGCTCTTAAATTGTGCTTCGCAGAAATTTTTTTTGGTGAGGAGTAGCTGAAACTTAAATCGCGGTTTGGATCTCTGCTAAAAGTGTCACTATTTTAACCGAGAAACTCACCTACGTGAGGTTTGGTTGGTCTCTCTGCTAAAGCGTCGATGTTTCTTTGCTAAAACAGTAGCCAAGGCATATCTTCTTTTTAAATAACTCTGTGATTCATGATTAAACCAGTGCCATCTAGTGGAGCTTTTAGATCTCTCGAGAAAATACGAATTAAAGTGAGCGACCCCTGTTAAAAGAAAGTCTAGACTTGTGTATTCGATACGCTCTTAAATCGAGCTTCTTAGAAATTTGGCGAAGAGTAGCTGAAACTTAGAGCGCGGTTTGGTTCTAAAAGCGTCACTATCTTAACCGAGAAACTCACCTACGTAAGGTTTGGTTTGTTTCTCTGCTAAAGCCGTTTCTTTGCTAAAATAGTAGCCAAAGCATTTAGTAAAGGTCCAAACCACCACCAGATGTTGGAGTTTCGTTCCAAATTAACTTTCATCGATATGACAAAATACCAAATATCAAAATTTGAACGTTGCTCCTTAAAAGAGCCCTCTGGTGCAGAATAGTTGAAGCCTAATACGCTTTTCGTACATCATGACAACACGAAGTTATTTCTTGAAAATGGTTACCCCGTATAACGTCATTTGCTTCTTACTAAATAACTCTGTGATTCATGGTTAAACCAGTGCCATCTAGTGGAGCTTATAGATATTTCACGCCCATATCTGTGGATCTGTCGAGAAAATACGAATTAAAGTGTTAAAAGACAGTCGAAACTTGCTATGTATTCGACACGTTCTTAAATTTTACTTCGTAGAAATTTGCTTTGGTGATGGGTAGTTGAAACTTAGAGCGCGGTTTGGTTCTCTGCTAAAAGTATCACTATTTTAACCGAGAAACTCACCTACGTGAGGTTTAGTTTGTCTTTCTGCTAAAGCGTCGGTGTTCCTTTGCTAAGACAGTTGTCAAAAGCACTACGCTAGATGCCTCCCCCCCGTGCAGCTCTTCCAAAGTCTTCTGTGCATTGAATTGTCAGATGCACTACGCTAATACCCCCTTCCAAAGTCCTCCGTGTATTAAATTGTCAGAAGCATAACTACAACACAAGTTTCCCGCCGTGCAGGACATCCAAAGTCTTCCGTGAATTAAATTGTCAGAAACACTACACTAGTGACCCTCTGTGCACTTCATCTAGAGTCTTCCGTGCATTAAATTGTCAGATGCACTACAAAAGCTGTCGCCGATCTTCTGTGCATTAACTTGTCGGAAGCACTACACTAGTTGCCTCCCGTGCTGCTCATCCACAGTCTTCCGTGCATTAAATTGTGAGGAGCATCGAAGTCAGCGATATCGAATTACGCAGAACCATCGACGTCGTCAAAGTCAGGCGGTGAACAAGAGAGGAGAAGGTGAACTCAAGCAGAAGCAAGATACTATCAGTTGAGATACTCTCAAAACTTGTACTGTGTATTCGATACGCTCTTAAGTTGTACTTCGTAGAAATTTGCTTTGGTGTAGAGTAGCTAAAACTTAGAGCACGGTTTAATTCTCTGCTAAAAGTATCACTATTTTAACCGAGAAACTCACCTACGTGAGGTTTGGTTTGTCTTTCTGCTAAAGCGTCGGCGTTTTTTTGCTAAAATAATAGCCAAAGTATTTAGCAAAGGGACAAACCACCACCAGATATTCGAGTTTCGCTCCAAATTAACTTTCATCCACATAACATAACACCAAATAGGAATAACCGAAGCTATTCTTGCTATGATGCAGGTTTATTTCTCCGCTAAAAGCATCACTGATTTAGCAGAGAGACGAATGACCATTGCTGTTTCGTTCCAAATGCATTTTCATCATCAGTTCAGTCGGAGCAGAACAAAGTCACCCGATACGAAGATTCTAAACATTATCGGTTAAAAGAGTCATCTCGTGAGGAGTAGCCGAAGCTACGTTGCGAAAGACGCGGGTTTGTTTCTGCGCTAGATGCACCACTGATTTAGCAAAGAATCAAACCTTACTATTGCATCAAATATCATCTTGAATATCTAAAGCCTTTCGTACGCATATCAAATTGTTCATCATAACTCAGTGATTCTTTATTAAACCAGCCCTATCTAGTGGAGCTTTCAGATATTTCTCACCTATACCTGTAGACGTGAAAAGAACGTCAGCGCCCTCTATTCTAAAATATCCGAACCTTCCTGTGTGCTGCTACGTCTTTAAACTATGCTATATAGAAATTTGCTCTCGTGAAGAGTAACTTAAACATATAGAGCGGTTTAGCTCTTGCTAATTTAGCTGAGAAATTCACCTTGCTTTTTGTTTTAAATATTTCCACGGTGGAGGCATTCGTCTTTACCCTAAATCCTCGATCTTTTTCTTAGCTGAAACATAGCTAAGGCATTTAGCAGAGAGACAAACCACTGACAGACATAAAAGTTTTGCTCCAAATTAGAAAATTTCAAATATTGCTTCTCAAGAAAGTTTTCTGAAGAAGAATGCCCAAAGCTATGTTACAATTGGGGCGGACGTTAAGCGCGTCATTGCTTTAGCAAAGAAACAAGCGTCACTGTTACATAAAATGTTGTCTAACATTGTACAGAAACTTGACCTGGTGAAACTTAAAATGAGGTTTAATTCTTTGCTAAATGCTCCAGTAATTTAGCTGGGAAACGCACCTTACTTTTGGTGTAAAATATTTCCACGGTGGACGGTGTATGAGGTTTGTTTTGTATTTCTGCCAGAGCGTAGATTTTTATTTCCTAAAACAGTAGCTAAGGCATTTAGCAGAGAAACAAACCGTCACCAGACATTGCAGTTTTCTTCCAAATTAATTTTCATCCGCAAAGAGCAGAGAACTTATGTCTTCACTCAGAGCAGTTTCCACTTAGCTTAGTTCTGATTCAATTTAGAAATTCCTTGCTTATTTCCTTGCATGTGAACAAAGAGAAATATCAAATATCTAAACCTTGCTGTATAAAAGATTCCTATAGCGAAGAGATGTGATTCGTTTCTCTACTAAATACCACACTAACTTAGCTGAGAAACAAACCCCGATTGTCAATACACTGAGGCACAAACTATTAAGACACTTAGCAGAAAGACGAACCCGTAAGGTATACAACTTCTAGAAACTTCTCACTTGTTTTAATACATCCAAAGAAAAACACCATTTCTTTACCAGAGGTAGAAAAAAAATAGCTATAACTTCCTGTGTACTCGATTTAACAAATATGTTATTGTACAACATACGGTTCATTTCTCCGCTAAGCTTAGCAGAGATACAACCCTTGCGTATCGACAGAAAGAAAGTACTTGGTATGCATTACGCGCGGTTTGCCTCTCTGCGAAATGCCTCACTATTCCTTCATTAAACTAGTAAGGCATTTAGCAGAGAGCACGGGGTTTAACTGAAAATTAATTAGCAGAGAAACAAACCACACGATCTACACCAAACTTCATGTAACATTCACTCCGTCTGCTAGACCAAGGCAATCGAAAGTAATTATTTGATTAATTCAATGGTTAGTATGTAGTGAGGCTCCCAGTGGACTCTAGTGAGCTAGCGCAGAAGTTAAATGTATTTCGCGCGGTTCATATCCTTGCTAGTTTAGCAGAGAAGCAGGCCTCGTTTATTGGAGAAAATATTCACCTTGGAAGTTGAATATATGCAACACGTGTGGCCTCTCCATTAAGCGTCTCACTCTTTCCTGAATCAATTCGGCATTTAGCATAGAGACAAACCATAAGCCATTAAAGTTAAGAATCAATTAGTAGAGAAGCAAACCAGGCATGAAAGTTCAGATACCGTCCAGAAGCCGGTTCACCTTGGAAGTTGAATGTGTGCAAAACATGTGTCCTCTCCATTAAGCATCTCACTCTTTCCTGAACCAATTCGACATTTACCGAAGAGATAAACCATAAGACATTCATCAAAGTTAAGAATCAATTAGCAGAGAGACAAACCAGGCATGAAACTTCAGATACCGTCCAGTAGCAGGCCTCGCTTATTGGAGAAAATATTCACCGTGAAAGTTGAATGTATACAAGTGTCCTTTCACTCTTTCCTGAACCAATTCGACATTTACCGAAGAGATAAACCATAAGACATTCATCAAAGTTAAGAATCAATTAGCAGAGAGACAAACCAGGCATGAAACTTCAGATACCGTCCAGTAGCAGGCCTCGCTTATTGGAGAAAATATTCACCGTGAAAGTTGAATGTATACAAGTGTCCTTTCACTCTTTCCTGAACCAATTCGGCATTTAGCAAAGAGACAAACCATAAGACATTCATCAAAGTTAAGAATCAATTAGCAGAGAGACAAACCAGATGTTACGCACGAGACTTCAGGTACTGGTTCGTTCCTCTGCTAAAGTAGTGACGGCCTCTAGTGTACGAAAACTGAAACTCCCTACGTATTTGAGACGTTACGTTTACTGGGTGAAAATAAATGTGGCGGTTAAAAATTGATTGTACTGCGTTAATAATATACAGGGTGTCTTGTTAAAAAAAAAAAGAACGGAAAATTTTGTGTTTTATAAAGAATGGAGTACACGAGGATTAATAGTGATCATTTCTAAGAACCGATTTCAGTAATCGCCGGGACTATCGGCGGACATGACATCACGTGACAAGCAGTCGCTGATAAAATCGCAAGCGAACGCGCGACCTCTGTTTACCTAACGAATTACACGATTGCAGGTAATTACATCTGTGTGTTGTTTGCCTTATTAATTTCTGGAATAGTTGCTGCGGTCGTGCTTTCCTTTGAATCAGAAGTCATTACTTAAGCGCAAATTTGGGGACCGTCCGTCCGTCGGTTGACAAATAGATTAGGGGTGCTCGTGATTCCCGGACATGTGTTTCGGGGCACACAATAAATAAAACCACCCCAGTTGTTGGACGCCGCCGGTGTGAAACCGCAGATTCTGTGTTCATTACGGCTACTTAATGATATGTCATTAGTGCTAATTAGTTGGTATGTTGGTATCAGAAGAATAGAAACAAAGGTAATTCGTTCCCAGCCGCAAAAAAAAATTGTCAAATGTATTCACGTCGTCCTCCTCCTTCTTCGCGTTTGTCAACATCACCGACCGAAGGACTCGGCGGTATCCGTCCTCCTTGTGCATATTCAGCGAGAATTTTAATAGTAAACATAAATAACGATCGCAGTAAGGCAGCCGCAAGATAAATCGGAAGCTGCGGGACTGGCCACGGAGACTGTAATTATATTTGACAAGTTCGAAATATATTGATCTCCTAACCTATCATTATCGCCTATTATAAACTTTTGAAATCTATCTGGAAATTATTATCGGCGGAACAGCTGAGCGACCGTCTCTCCGTCGCTCGTATAATTTTACCGTTAAAGGTTGCGCCGAGCAATATTTCAGAAACGATCCCGACTTCTTCGGGCCCGAGGGGGACCTCGACTCCAGAGGGCAGAAGAGGGAAACTAATTCCAATCTAAAAATACCTGAAGCTTCGACTTCAGTAGAAATTAACAGAGGAGTTAAAAAAAATTGAGGAGTAAACCACCCTGTATATGACTGTGAAGCAAAACAACAGACGATCGATTAATGATACGCTCCATCTGGGAGTTATACACGTGTGATTTGGATTCAAACCTACTAGATCTACAAAGCTTTGCAATGTGCATTTTGGAGACAAAATGGCGGCGGCGTTTGTCATCACATTTTGTTTCTTTATTTAAAAAAAAAGCAATCACGCAAGCTTTCATATTTTCCTTTTTTCGCCTCAATTGTCTCAAAATGAACGAGAAATACCATTTGCTTCGTATTTCCTACAATAAAGTCAATAAAACAAAAGAAAAACAGGAAAAGTTAGCTGCCAATTGTTTGTACTAATTATAAAGAAGAGGACGGATATTGTTTACTTTGTCTTTCCTGTGAAAGGATGAAGAAGCAAAAGAGGCGTTAGTCAATTGTTTCAACTGTCAAAGTTTTGAAAAAAAAATTTAATTTCCGCGCCGACGTTAAAAATTCAGAAAAAAAAGTATCGGCATTCAATTGTTTCAACTGATTGTAAAAGGAATTAAAAAGAAAACGAAGAGGAAGGAAGTACCATCATTTGTTTCCCGTTTGTTTTATGAAACGACGACAAAATAGAAGATAATTCAACTGTTTCGAATGTCAAGAAAAAAAGCAAAGTTAACTTCAATTGTTTCTCTATTAAGTTACAGAGAAGATGATAGATATTGTTTACTTTGTCTTTCCTGTTAAAGGACGAAGACGCAACTGTTTCAACTGTCAAAAAGATTTAAAAAAAAATTATTTTCCGCCCCGACGTTAGAAATTCAGAGAAAAAAGTGTCGGCATTCAATTGTCTCAACAATTGTAACGAGAAATGGAAAGGAAAGGAAGAGGAAGTAACGTCATTTGTTTCCGGTTGTTCTATGAAACGACGACAAAATGAAGGTAATTCAACTGTTTCGAATGTCAAAAAAAAGCAAAGTTAACTTTCAATTGTTTCTCTATTAAATTATATATTGTTTACTTAATATTTCCTATTAAAGGACGAAGACGCAAAAGAGGCGTTAGTTAACTGTTTCAACCGTCAAAAAGTTTCGAAAGAAAAATTAATTTCCGCACCGACGTTAGAGAAATTCAGAGAAAAAAGTATCGACATTCAATTGTTTCAACTGACTCTAACAAGGAATTAAAAAGAAAACGAAGAAGTACCGTCATTTGTTTCCGGTTTGTTTTATGAAACGGCGACAAAATAGGAAGTAATTCAACTGTTTCGAATGTCAAGAAAAAAAGCAAAGTTAACTTTCAATTGTTTCTCTATTAAATTGTAGAAAAAATGATAGATATTGTTTACTTTGTCTCTCCTGTTAAAGGACGAAGACGCGAAAGAGGCGTTAGTCAATTGTTTCAATTGTCAAAAAGTTTCTAAAAAAAAATTAATTTCCGCGCAGACGTTAAAAATTCAGAAAAAAAGAAGTATCGGCATTCAATTGTTTCAACTAATTATAACAAGAAATTAAAAAGAAAATGAACGAGAAGGAAGTACCATCATTTGTTTCCTCCGAAGAAGACGAAGGTGATTCAATTGTTTTAAATGTCAAACAAAAGAAGAAAAATTAACTTTCAGTTGTTTCTCTACTAGTTTTAGAGAAGAGGGTAATATTGTTTGTGATTACTTGTTTTTTTTTTGTGAAAGGTTGAAGAAACAAAAGTAGCGTTATTGAATTGTTTCAGCTGTCAAAAAGTCTCGATTAAAATTCTAGTTTCTGTATCGAAGTTAGAAATCCAGAGGAAAAGTAGCGCCATTCAATTGTTTGGATTGAATTAGAAAGAAAGAAGACGAAGAGGAAGGATGTACTATCATTGGTTACCTCTTTGGCGATTCACTTGTTTCAAATGTAAAAAAAGGAAAAGTCAACTCTCAATTGTTTCACTACTAATTACAGAAAAGATTACTGATATTGGTTACTTTGCTTTCCTGTGAAAGGATAAAGAAACAAAAGAGGAGTTATTCATCTGTTTCAGCTGTCAAAAAGTTTCTCTTCATCGCATCGTCTGAAATTTAAAAAAATAACATTCAATTGTTTTCCACAAACATGGAAATTAAAACATCAAGCGATGTGTTTTTTTTTTGTTCTTATTTCTCCTTCTCTTTCTCTTTTTTTATCAAAGGTTTTGTTTTGATATTTTTTGCAATTAATTTTCCTATCAATGCATTTTCTCGTGTTTTGTTTTCATTTTGACATTTCGTTGCGACAGTCACTCTAACTAAAAGCATTCAATTGTACACTTCACTGATTTAAAAGGAAATTTACGATAAAAATATACAAGAAATTTTCTTTTCTTCGCCTTTGTTTTAATAAACAAAAACAACTGATTCAACTGTTTCAAATGACAAAGATGAAAGGAAAAGTCAACCTTCAATTGTTTCTACTAATTACGGCGAAGATGAGAGAGATATAGTATGCTTTGCTTTTCTAGTAGCAATGATGAGGCGTTGCTCAATTGTTTCAACTGTCGAAAAGTATCGAGAAAAAAAATGCTAATTTCTGATTCGTCGCAAGAAATTCGGAGAATGAATGAAACTTATCATTCAATTGTTTTCGCTGGTTTATAAAACGAAATTTAAACAAATACACTTTGTTTCAATAAATAAACAAACAGGAGAAATCGGAAGGCGAAAATTATTGAACTGTTTCAAACACCAAGAAAAAAAATCGTAAAAAAGCAAAAGAAAACCAAAAGTGCATTTGATTTATTTTCAATAAAAACAAATCCATTGTTTTCTTTAGTATAAACAGAAAAACAAAAAATAACAAAAGACGGTCGGTCGTGTAATAAACGTTTCTAAGGACACCAAAAAAGAAAATTAAAAATGTTTCTTCGCAAAAAAAAAAAATTAAACGAAACTAAACAAAACAATAAAGTATTATTTGATTATTAAGGGAAAAAAAAACTAATCGAAAAATATCGAAATTTGATCAAATTTTGAATGGGAAACTACGCCCTCTACACTTTTTTAAACTTTCCCTTTTATCATTAAAAAAAATTATTCCACTGTGAAACTTATTGTAAACGATTTGAGAACAACCCCATCTATACGTTTGAAAAGTAAAGAAGTGGAATCCAGGAAACAACAAAGAGGAAACAGAAGCGATTGTCTTTTGTTTTCTCTTCTTCTTAGTTTAGTTGTCACTCTAAAATCAAACAAAAAACATGATTGGAAACGCTTTTGACTTAAACGCGTTGCTTTTGATTTAAAAAACAACGCCCTCTACGTTTCTGAAGCTTTTCTTTTTCATTTTATTTAAAAAAATATTCCACAGTGAAATTTATTGTAAACGACTTGAGAACAACGCCATCTACACGTTTGAAAAGTAAAGAAACGGAATGCAGAAAACAACAAAAAGGAAACACGAGCGATTGTTTTTTGTTTTTTCTTTTTCGCGAGCGATAGCTTTCTTTTTGTACTTTTTGATATCAGTGACGCTGTCGAAGGCTTCTTCAATTTCTGGCGATTCTCTTTTGTTTTATTTTTGTCCTTGACGTTTTGATATTTTTTTGTGATTGAGAGCGAATTACTTTGTTTCTGTTCTTGAGCGAAGATTTTCCAGAAAACGCTTTGAGTTCTGTTTATGACTTTCTTTAATTTCTGACGATTCTCTTTTGTTTTTTTTTTTCTTGTCCCGACCGCCTTGACGTTTTGACATTTGACAATTACTAATTACTTTGCTTCTGTTCTTGAGCGAAGATTTTCAAGAAAACGCTTTCAATTCTGTCGAAGATTTTCCTTGATTCTCGGCGGTTCTCTTTTGTTTTTTTTTGTCTCGGCCATTTTGACATTCGATAATGTTTGCGATCGGAGCTAAGTGACAAAGACAGATCGTTCTCGCTTTCTTCTTTTTGTGCCCACCGTTCGCATTAATTTTTTTTGTTTTTCTTAATTGACAGCGACCGGCGATAATGCGTTTCGATTAAATAGGAGGAAGAAAAATGAATTGAAAAAAAAAGAATCGAAGCCCAGATATTACACAGGGTGTGCCCAGATATTTATGGCGGTGCTCACTTGATCAGATACAGAAACTCATGCATACGCTCACATAACTCATCTGTCGACGTGCGGACGCGCAGTTTATGAATGAATCCCAACCTCATCCCTATTCCGCCCAAAACGAAAACAAAAAAAAAAGACGAACGACCGAAAAACGCATCTTTTAATAAAGTCTACGCTTTTTTTTGCTCGCGCTCCGATGAACGATGATGATGGCGGCGGTGGTGGAAGCAGCAAGAAGAGGGTCGGCCGCGAAAAAGGGCCCGCCGTTCTTCTTATTATAACACAACAGAAGGACGGGGGTAGATAGAAAAGTTAATATCCGGTGAGAGATGGTATCGGTGGAAACATCAACCACCCCGAACGCGCCGCGTCGCAGTTACCCATGAATGGGTCCCTGCCTACTTGATTATAGATCTTCCGAGCTACGAAAAGATCACGACGCTAATTACGATTATTAGAAGTCGAGTTTCTCTCTCGCGTGTAGGAATCGAAATCGTACGATTTTTTTTTGTTTCGTTTTGTTTTCTTGCGTCTTCTTCTTCTTCTCCTGTCGGAAGGAATTAATTTGCGGCCGCTTAATTACGACGGCCCCAATTGAATTCTAACGTCTCTAATGAACGAAATAAAGATAAACACATGGAATTAAGTTCGAAAACCCTCAATTAAAAAGTTGCGCGGGCCCCGAATTAAAACGTCTACTAAATTACACGCCCCCCTCCCCCTCCCGGGGGGCGAAAAATTACCCCAAATATCTCGTGCCGAATGGCATTCATTCATCGACGGCCGACGAAATGCTCGTTTGGTTCTTACACTTGTTTATTTCTTTTTAATCAATTGGGGGGCGTTTAAAGAGAGGTCCCGAAACCATCGAAACGTCCGAAAAACAAACGAATGCGAGAAACAAAAACAAAACTCAGGACCGGCTTAAGAAAATGTAATAAATAATAATAAAAATAAAAAATGTAATAACACAGAACTTAGATATTTTTCAAAAAAAAAAAAAACAATTGCGCTCTTGGCTTTTGTTTCCGAATGCGTGAAAAACAAAAAACGATCGCGCTTCGTGAGAGGCATGTCCGAAAATTCCAAATACAAAAAAATACCAAATACCACGCTACAAAAAACAAAAAATTAAGAAAAAAGTAAACAAGCAGAAGACAATCAGTTTCCTCTGTGTGGTCTATCAGGGCCGGCTTAGGGAAAGAGAGCTTTCGGGAAAAAAGTTCCCAAACCATCCGAGTTTCTAAACACGAATAGTCCAGCCAATCAGAGCATTTTCACAAGTCATTTTTCAAAAGAAACGGAAGTAAGTGAAAAACGGTTCTAAACCAACCAATCGTACCAAAAAACAAAAAACAAAAATCAGAACAAAAAAAACTAATTTAATAAAAACAAATACCCTTAAGTAATGACTGCCGCCAATCAAAGCCGAAAGAAAAACAATTGCACTCGGCTTGGCTTGGCTTGGCTTGGCTTGGCTTGTTTCTAATTCTAAACAAACTCTTGAGAAACAAACGACGATCGCCGTGCATCACGCTGTGAGATTGTCACCAATCAGAGCTAATAGCTTTCGGAGAAGTAAAAACAATTGAACTCTTGGCTTGGTTCCTTTCTAATTTCTAAACAAACTCATGAGAAACAAAAGACTATCGCACATCGTCAAAGGATTTCTAACAGCTGTGCATTTGTCACACCAATCAGAGCCGATTGCAAATAGTTTTCAGAGAAATAAAATCACTTGCAGCTTGGCTTGTTTCTAATATCTAAACAAACTGTGAGAAACAAAAGACGATCGCTCTTCGACTTGGTTTCTAAATAATTTCTAAATAATTTTTGAATAATCTCTTGAGAAACAAAGGACGAATCAGAACTTATAGCAAATAGTTTTCAGAGAAATAAAAACAACTGAACTCTTGACTTGGTTACTTTCTAATTTCTAAACAAACTCCTGAGAAATAAAAGACTATCGGTTATCGTCAAAAGATTTCTAACAGATGTGCGTTTGTCACACCAATCAGAGCCGATTGCAAACAATTCTCAGAAAAATAAAAACAATTGCACGCTTAATTTGATTCTAATTTCTAAACAAACTTCGAGAAACAAAAGACTATCGCTCTTCGGCTTGGCTTTTTTCTGACGATCGTGCGACTATTACATAAATCAGAAGCAATTGCAAATAGTTTTCAGAGAAATAAAAACAATTGCACGTTTCTCGTTTCTAAACACACTCTGAGAAACAAAAGATGATCGCTCTTCGTCTTGACTTATTTCCGATTTCTAAATAAACTCTTGAGAAACAAAAGACGATCGCCCTTCGGCATGGCTTATTTCTGATTTCTAAATAAATTCCTGAAAAACAATGAACGATCGCTCTTCTCAAAGTATTTCTAACAGTGTGCTATTGTCACACTAATCAGAACCGATTTTTTAAAGAAAGAAAAACAGTTGCGCTCTTGGCTTGGTTTGTTGCTAATTTCTAAACAAACTGTGAGAAACAAAAGACGATCGCTTTTAGGTTTGACATCTTTCTGACAGTCTTGCGATTATCACGTGAATCAGAGCTAATTGCAAATAGTTTTCAGGCAAATAAAAACAATTGCACGCTTGGTTTGCTTATAATTTCTAAACAAACTCCGAGAAACAAAAGACTATCGCTCTTCGGCTTGGCTTATTTCTGACGGTCATGCGATTATCACGTACAACATCAGAGGCAATTGCAAATAGTTTTCATAAAAATGAAAACAATTGCACGCTTGGTTTGTTTCTAATTTCTAAACAAACTCTGGCAAACAAAAGACGATCGCCCTTCGGCTTGGCTTATTTCTGATTTCCAAATAAACTTTTGAGAAACAAAGGACAATCGCCGTGCATCACGCTTTCAAACTGTCGCCAATCAGTGCTGATCACAAATAGTTTTCAAGTAAATTAAAACAATTGAACTCTTGACTTTCCAATTTCTAAACAAACTCCTAAGAAACAAAGGACGATCGCTTTGAGATTGTCACCAATCAGAGCTGATTGTAAACGTTTTCAGGGAAATAAAAACAATTGCGCGTTTGATTTGTTTCTAATTTCTAAGCAAACTCCGAGAAACAAAAGACGATCGCTCTTCGTCTGAACTTATTTCTGATTTCTGAATAATCTCTTGAGAAACAAACGAAGGACGATCGCTTTGCATCGCGCTTTACGATCGTCACCAATCAGAACTGTTTTCAGAGAAATAAAAACAATTGAACTCTCAGCTTGGTTGGTTTCTAATTTCTAAACAAACTCCTGAGAAACAAAAGACGATCGGTTTGATCGGACCATTTCTAACATGTGTGCCACTGTCAGACCAATCAGAGCCGGTTGCGAATATTTTTTGTCGAAATAAGAAAAACAATTGCACTCTTCGCTTGTTTCTAATTTCTCGAGAAACTACTGGAAAAACAAAAGACGATCGCTCCTTCCAAAGTTTCCAATTTCTTGAGAAACTTCTGAGAAACAAAAGACGATTGTGTTTCTAACGCCCCCCCCCCCCGGTGCCGTGCAATTGTCGCCAATCAGAACCGCTTACAAATATTTTTCAAAAAAGGAAAAACAATCGCACTCTTGGATTGACTTGTTTCGAATTTATCGAGAAATTATCTTACGTAAGAAAGTGAAAGCGAAAAACAAATGAAGGACGAAATAGCTAAACCATCAGCCGTGAGCTATGAAACCGATCCACGTTTTGACAGTGACAGGTGAGAAACAAAAGAAGGACGATCTGGCAGTTACTTAAAATTCTATGGGAAATCGGCAAGCGAAAAACAAAACGAAAACGACGTTCTGACAAATCCGGATTTTCCTAAAAAAAAGTCCGGATTTTTAACCGTTCGTGACCAGAGGTTTTATTTTCGTCTTTGGTAATCTTAAACGTAACGTAACGTAACGTTTGGCGTAATTAAATCTGAGCGCCGTTCCGTTGCGTGAGCAGCTGCGTAAATAAATCAAAGCAAGACATCCGAATTAAAAAAAAAAAAATATGACGTAACCTAATTGCAAGGTAACAAAACGTAAACGTAACGCAAGCGAAGTAACGTAATTTGATTAACGAAGCGCGAGGTGTTTGGCGTTAACGTAACGTAATCGCCAAACGAATTAATCAATTGTATCTACACGCAACGTAACTTACGAAAGAAGAAAAGTTTTGATAACTTAACTGAGCGTAACGCAACGTAACGTGACTCAATCTAGATTTATAAACACACGTTAGGGGGCATTGTTCTCGTATCGTTTGCTTCGCAATTTAAGACGACACGTCAAGCGAAAGCTGAAGAACGTCCGTCAATACGCTTACTTATAAATTGCGCGTAATTGCGCCGTTTCGCCTTGAAATATGCGAATTCGCCGGGGTCAATTGATTACCACGAGCGACCAATTCATCAGGGGAAAAATGGGGCGGCGGGGCGCGCGGGGGCATCCCCTAATTAGCGCTGGGTACTGCTCCCGTTCATTAGACGGAGCTGAAGATGTCGCCGGCGGCGCGAAACCTGAATTATGGCCCGATTACGCATAATCAAATCCCTATTTACATGTATGACGCGGGTATGCGCATCTTAATGGATTTAAATGCACGTGACGAACGAGCGCCGTTGTTTTTCATAAATCATTTGCTTACCAGTTTTACAAGAAGAGGAAGAAGAAGAAGATCGTTACATTTTCTGCAGGAATTGCGAGCCCTGTGGTAGTAGAAGCGAATTCCAATCGCATTTCAATTTGGCATCAGAAGTGGGATTAGTCCCAAAGTGCGTACGACTCCACTTAGAATGGTAAAAATATGATAACTGATGAAGCATTGAGGGACATGTCAACGCCATATTAATATGGAGGTTGTCACGAATCTAAACATCAGTATGGAGCCATGAAACTAACTTGGAATCAGAAGTGGGATTAATACCGCCGATGTCCTTTTTACAATTGAGGAAAATCCATGCGCAATCAATCTCTAGAAAGTTTGGTTTGCCCTTGGTCTCTACGTCAGTTTTTTTCCTCGCGTTCAGAAACAAAAGTGAACGCGAATGGTTTTCCTTTTTCTATTCTTGAGACACAAAAGTCACAAGTATTCAGAGGATACTTGATGTTATTATTTTTATTTTCAAGTTTGTGGCTCACGTTGGTTTTTCATAACTTCAGTTGTCGTCTTTTGTTTTGTTTTCGCTCTCCGTCAAAATTGTAATCGTAATATTCGATTGACTTCAGAAGTAGGATCGTTTTCAAGGTTGTCTTCGGTACAGTTTCGGGTTTGGTTTCTTTCTTGTTCCTTTTCGTTGTGAATTCTTGAAAAAACTGGGTTCGGTTTTCGCTTGTTTTTCAATAAAATAATTGTCCGCTGCGGAATTTCTGACGAGTTTAGAAACAAAAGACAAGCGAACAGTTATCGGTGTCACTTTATTTTCGGTTATCTACTGCTTTTTAGGTTAATTTCGCTCGTGATGCGCCGGAAAATAGTGACGTCGACGAATGTCTTTTGTTTTCGCCTGTCGATTTCGTAAAAGAAAAGTCGCGATGGTCTTTTGTTTTCCCCGGTCGATTTCCTTCAGAAAAGTCGTGACGTCGACGATCGTCTTTCGTTTTCGCCCGTCGATTGATTTACTGTAGAAAAGTCGAAGTAACGTCAACGATCGTCTTTTTTTCTTCTCGTCCGTCCATTTACGGTAATAAAGTCGCGAGTTTTTTTTTTTTAAAGAAAACAAATGACAAATTTCCAAACAAATTCCTGAGGAACAAGAGACTCTCCTTCAAAGCCATTCTAACAGCAGAAGTGCGTTTCTCACACCAATCAGAACCGTTTTTTAAAGAATGAAGGAAAACAACTGCGCTCTCGGCTTAGTTTGTTTCTAATTTCTAAACAAAAGACGACCTCTCTTCGTCCAATATAGCGATTGTTTCACCAATTAGAATTTCTGACGAGTTTAGAAACAAAAGACAAGCGAACAATTATCAGTGGCACTTTATTTTCGGTTATCTACTGTTTTTTAGGTTAATGTCGCTTGTTTAGAAACAGATGCGCCGAAAAATAGTGACGTCGACGAATGGCTTTTGTTTTCGGCTTTCGATTTCCTAAAAGAAAAGTCGCGATCGTCTTTTGTTTTCCCCAGTTGATTTCCTTCAGAAAAGTCGCGACGTCGACGATCGTCTTTTGTTTTCGCCCGTCGATTGATTTTCTGTAGAAAAGTCGAAGTAACGCCTTTTTTTCTCGTCCGTCCAATTACGGTAGAAAAGTCATGACTACGAAAATTATGAAAAAAAGAAAACAAATGACTGCCAATTAAGAAAGAAAGAATGTAAAAGAAAACTCAATCGATTTGCGTAGCTTTCGTTTTTTTTTCTTTGAAATATTAAACAGAAAAAATGAAACGGAAAGAAGGCAGCACTAGCCGAGGCCGAACAAAATTAAACGAATGTCTTTTGTTTTCCTCCGTCGATTTCCTAAAAGAAAAGTCGCGATCGTCTTTTGTTTTCGATAGATTTTCTGTAGAAAAGTCGATGTAATGTCAACGATCGTTTTTTTTCTCTCCGTCCAATTACGGTAGAAAAGTCGTGACTTTTTTTTAAGAAAACAAATGACTTCCAATTAAAATAAAAGAAAGTAAAAGAAAAGTCGATCGATTTGCGTAGTTTTCGTTTTTTGTTTTTTTTTTTTTTAATACTAAACTGAAAAAATAAAGCGGAAAGACGAGAAGCACTAGTTGGAGGCGAACAATCAACAAAATGAGGAAAAAATAGAAAAGTTAAAATAAAACAAAAGAAATAAATTTCGCTTCGTTTTTTTTTAATTAAATGAAAAAAATGACTTCAGCAAAAAAGAAATATAAACAAATTGGGCGGTGGGAAGAGCAAAAAAAAAATTGACGGAACGACAAAACAAGAACAACGAAAACGAAAACAAGAGACGATCGATAAGCCAAACCTTTGTTTTTTGAAAAGTTAAACGGAGAAAATGGTTTTGACGAAACAAAACAGAAGCGACTAGTCAAAACTGACAAGAAAGTGAGATATAAAAGTAACAAGAAGAACAAAAGACGATCGGAGAGCGAAATTTTAATTTTTCTTTTTTTTAGTAAACGTTAATAATGACTCCAGCAAAAAGAGATAGAAGCAAGTACATGGGGTCAGGAACATCCATGAAAACTAACAAGATGGAGAAAACCCCCAAAGAAAATGAAAACAGAAACAAAAGCCGATCGATAAGCTAAACTTTTGTTTTTTTTTAAGTTAAACGAAAAAAGACAGAAGCGAATAGTTAAGGCGAGAATAAATTAGTCAAAATTGACAAAAAAGTGAGAAATGAAAGTGACTAAAGCATAAACAAAAGACGATCGGAGAGCGAAACTTTATTTTTTATTTTTCTTTTTAATCGGACGTTAATGATGACATAATAACGACTCCAGAACAAAAAGAGATAGAAGCAAGTACGTGGGGTCAGCATCCATGACAACTGACAAAAAGGGGGGAAAACAAAACAACGAAAATAAAAACAAAAGACGATCGATAAGTGAAACATTTGTTTTCTTTTTTTTTGTAAAGTTAAACGCAGAAAATGGTTTAGACGAAAAAAGACAGAAGCGTATAGTAAAGGCAAAAAAGGAATTATCAAGAAAGTGAGAAATAGAAGTAAGAAAAAACACAAACAAAAGACGATCGGAGAACGAAACTTTAGTTTTTCTTTATTTTTAATCAAATGTTAATAGCAGCTACAGCAAAAAAAGAGAAAAGGAACTATTGATTGATTGATTTTGATTGATTGATTGATTGACAAAATAATAATAATAATAATAACAATAATATAATAATAAAACAAAATAACGAAAATAATAACAAATGACGATCGACAATCGAAGCTTTTGTTTTTTGAAAAGTTAAACTGAGAAAATGGTTGCCACGGAAAAATAGTTTCTACAGAAAAAAAGCAAAAGCGAATAGCTAAAGCAAAAAAAGAAATTATCAAGATCGACTAGAAAGTGAGAAATAGAAATAAAAAGAACATAAACAAAAGACGATCGGAGAACGAAACACTAATTTTTCCTTTTTCTTTTTAATGAAACGTTAATAATGGCTCCAGTGAAAAGAGATAGAAGCAAGTATGTGGAACCAAGAACCTCCATAAAAACTGACAAAATGGAGACAACAAAAACAAAGAAAATGAAAACAAAATATAAATAATAACAAAAGACGATCGAAACTTTTGACTTTTGTAAAGTTGAACGGAGAAATTGGTTTCGACGAAAAAAAAAAAATAGAAGCGAATAGTTGAGGCAAGAAAAATTAGTCAAAATTGGCAAAAAAGTGACGAATAAAAGTAACAAAAACATAAACAAAAGACGATCGGAGAGCGAGACTTTAATTTTTATTTTTTTTTTATTAAGCGTCAATAATGGTTCTAGCAAAAAGAGAAAGAAGTAAGTGTATGGGACCAAAATCCTCCATGAAAACTGACAAAATGGGGAAGATGGTTTCAACAAAAAAAAAAAGCGAATAGGTAAGGCAAAAGAGAAATGATCAAGATTAACCAGAAAGTGGGACATAGAAGTAACAAAAACATAAACAAAAGACGATCGGAGACGACCGGTGAACGAAACCATCGTGTCGAACGGGGCGAAACGGTTTTGACTAGAAACGACAGAAAAGACCAAGAGAAACAGAAACAAAAGACGATCGGTTGACGAAACGGGAGAAAACGGTTTCAGCTAAAAACGACAGGAAAAACCAAGACAAACAGAAACAAAAGACGATCGGTGAAAGAACGGGAGAAAACGGTTTCAGCTAAAAACGACAGGAAAGGCCAAGAGAAATGGAAACAAAAGACGATCGGTGAAAGAAACCATTGTACCGAACGGGGCAAAACGGTTTCAGCTAAAAAAAGACAGGAAAGACCAAGAGAAACATAAACAAAACACGATCGGTGAATGAAACGGGAGAAAACTGATTCGGCTAAAAACGACAGGAAAGACCAAGAGAAACAGAAACAAAAGAAGATCGGTGAACGAAACGGGAGAAAAAAGTTTCAGCTAAAAACAAGAGAGACCGGGAGAAACAGAAACAAAAACGATCGGTGAAAGAACGGATGAAAACAGTTTCAGCTAAGAACGACAGGAAATATCAAGAGAAACGCAAACAAAAGACGATCGGTGAGCGAAACCATCGTACCGAACGGGACAAAGCGGTTTCAGCTAAAAACAACAGGAAAGATCAAGAGAAACAGAAGCAAAAGACGATTGGTGAACGAAACGAGAGAAAAAGGTTTCAACTAAAAACAACGAGAGAAACCAGGAGAAAGAGAAACAAAAGAGGATCGGTGAAAGTACGGGGAAAAACGGTTTCAGCTAAAAACGTCAGGAAAGACCAACCAAGAGAAACGCAAACAAGCGAAATCATTGTACCGAACGGGGCAAAACGATTTCGTCTAAAAAACGACAGGAAAGACCAAGAAAAACAGAAACAAAAGACGATCAGTGAAAGAAACCATCGGAGGAAAACGATTTCAGCTAAAAATGACAGGAAAGACCAAGAGAAACAAACAAAAGACGATCGGTGAACGAAACATGAGAAAACGGTTTCAGCTAAAAACGACGGGAAAGACCAAGAGAAACAGAAACAAAAGGCGATCGGTTAACATATCTACGTTTTTTTTATTAAAAAAGAAAACAAAAACGCTGAGCAAGATTCAATCAAAATAATGAACGCAACAACATCCGAAGATGGATTTTGTTTTTCATTTCAAAATTTGCGGGAAGTTAAAATAGTACGAAAAAAAAACAAAAAGCGATCGGTTTGAAATTTCTGAAGCTAAAGAAATGAGGTCAATCAAAATAATCACTGAAAAGAACAAGATGAACAGGATATCATCAATCAGAGTACTAGAGGCAACGAGAATTTTATTTTTTACGGCTCGAAAGAAATAAGAAAAGTAAAAAATAAGATAATCAGAAACAAAAGAAACAGTTTTAAAAAATCGCTTTATTTCTAAAGAGCAAAAAGGGCAAAGAAAGGATTTAATTGAAAACGAATGATTTAAAAAACGATAATTACAAGTTCAATTACACATTCCGAATGGAAATTATGTAATTAAGTTAAATGATCCTAAACGTCGGATACAGCGACCACAGCACCGCCTAACGTCGAATATCCAAAGTTAAAATAGAACGCATTCGTTTCAGGCCTCCATAAAACAGACGTCTATTTCTGAACCTACACTGCATTATTAACTTTTAATAATGGTTACCGCTTGCGTGTAACCAAAAGAGACGCAATTCAACATTTTATTTTGAGTTCTATTCGTGAAACTCGTTCTTTTATATTATTCGAGTCTTCTTCACGTTAATATGTTTTGATTCGACGCCACTGCTGTGCAGAAGTTCGATTAAAAAGGAAACTGAAAACTAGCCGGTACTGTTACGCTTACGGTGACGCTCATGCGTACAGTTTGTGTCCTACAAAATAAAAAATCTACACAATCACTTGCGCGTATTTGTTGTGGCGTTGGGTAGATGTCGCCTAAGTGTCAACCCTAACGAATTTAAAAAAGAAAATTTAATTCGCTTCTTGTCAGTCAAAGAAAGAAAATGTTGTAAATTTGAGAAAAAAATAACGAATGTTAGAAATGCGACTAGTCAAAAAAGAAAAGAAAGAAAAGATATAAAAAGAATGAATAAAACAATAGACAATCTCAGATTTAAACGTTCAGTAAAATTCGATTGAAGGAAACAAAATCAAATTAAAAAGAGAGCGTTGAAAGGAACGCAATGCGGGAATCAAAAATAAATAAACATTAAAAAGAGAAAACGGTTCTAAAAAAGTCGACTTTAATTAAAAAGAATTCTAAACAGATCGTCTTTTGTCTTGCTTTTGTTTTATCGACCTAGGTAGGTGCTTTAATTTAAAGGAAATAAATGGAGAAGCGAAAGAAAAAATGAAAAAAGAAGCAAATCTCAGAGCTTCATTAAGGCTTTCCTGAAAACTGTTTTTCTAAGCCACAAAGACAATAGATTGATTATCAATCATAATTCAACTGTTTCAGGTCATCAAATTGTTTCAAACGTCGAAGAATATCCAAATTATAAAAAGGAAAAAACGTCGTTTCATGTGTTCCCTGACATAAACGACGAGAAACAAGAGAGTCATTGTTCAACTGTTTCGGTTGACAAAAGAAAATTCAAAAAGAAAAATTAATTTCTAGTTAGTCGTTAAAAAATTAGACAAAAAATTAGAATTCAATTGTTTTCTTGCAACTGTATAAACGAAAACATCGAGTCAACAATTGTCGCTCTTTGTTTCTGTTATCTTCCTCTTGTTTGTTTTTGTTTTTATAACAAGGTCACATACTGAAAGACTTTGTCTTTTGTTTTTTTACACTTTACATCTCAAGCCAAGTTATTTTCTTTTGCTTTTTGTGTTGGCATTTGATCGCAAGAGCAATTGTTTTTTGTTTTTCACGATTTTCATGTCAATTTTCTTTTGTTTTCCTTTTATTTTGTCATTTCAGTACAGTTGTACTAAATACAAGCTTCGTCTTTAGTTTTTTTAAAATTTCGTTTCATTTCTTATTTTGAAGGTCGCCCACTGAAAATCTTTGTCTTTTTTTTCATGCCAAGCAATTTCTTTTATTTTGTTTTTTATTTTTGCTACTCGTTTTTTGGTTTTCACAATTTCTGTGTCAATTTTCTTTTGTTTTGTTTCTATTCTTTTGACTTTTATTTCAATTATTCGTCGCAACAGCAACTGTCTTTTGTTTTCCACAATTTCCGTGTCAATTGTCTTTTGTTTTTCATTAATTTTGTTGCTTCATTACAGTTGTACCAAATAAAAGTTTCGTCTTTTGTTTTACTTTTTATTTTGAAATTTCGTTATAACAAGGTCACCAACAGAAAATCTTTGTCTTTTGTTTCTTTTTGTCAACGTAGTTCCTTTTCTTTTGTTTTTTAATTTAGCTATTCGTCAGCAATTGTCTTTTGTTTTTCACGATTTCGATGTCCATTTTATTTTGTTTTTCTTTTATTTTATCAGTTTCGTCTTTTGTTTTACTTTTTATTTTGAAACTGTTTCGTTATAACAAGGTCACCAACAGAGTCTTTGTGTTTTGTTCCTTCTTACATCATTCATGCCAACGCAGTTTCTTTTCTTTTGTTTTTTATTTTGGCAATTCGTCTTTTGGTTTTGGCAATTTCCGTGTCAATTTTCTTTTGTTTTTCACAATTTTCGTGTCAATTTTCTTTTGTTTTTCTTTTATTTTATTTTTTATTTTGGCTATTCGTCTTTTGTTTTTCACTATTTCCGTGTCAATTTTCATTTGTTTTGTTTCTTTTCTTTTGATTTTTATTTCGGTTATTCGTCGCAACAGCAATTGTCTTTTGTTTTTCACAATTTCCTTGTCAATTATCTTTTGCTTTTCTCAATTTCCGTATCAATTTTCTTTTGTTTCTTTTTTATTTTGTTATTTCGTTACAGTCATAACAAATAAAAGTTTCGTCTTTGTTACTTTTCATTTTGAAATTTCGTTATAACGAGGTCACCAACAGAAAGTCTTTGTCTTTTGTTTCTTTTTACATTTTTCATGCTGATGCAGTTTTTTTCTTTTGTTTTTATTTTGCCATTTCGTCGCAATACTTCGCTAACTAAAGGTTTACCAATTGAAAGCAATTGTCTTTTTTTTCATAATTTCCGTGTCAATTTTCTTTTGATTTTCACAATTTCCTTGTTCAGTTTGTTTTGATTTTCTTTTATTTTGTCATTTCATTACAATTGTACCAAATAAAGTTTCGTCTTTTGTTTTACTTTTTATTTTGAAACTTCGTTATAACAAGGTCACCAACAGAAAGTTTTTGTCTTTTGTTTCTTTTTACATTTTGCATGCCGACACAATTCTTTTTCTTTTGTTTTATTTTGGCATTTCGTCACAATTCATTCACTAACTAAAGGTTTAAAGGTTGAATCAACCAACTGAAAGCAATTGTCTTTTGTTTTTCACCATTTTCGTGTCAGTTTTCTTATGTTTTTCACAATTTTCGTGTCAAGTTTCTTTTGTTTTTCTTTTATTTTGCCATTTCATTACAGTTGTACTAAATAAAAGTTTCGTCTTTTGTTTCACCTTTTATTTTGAAACTTATATATCAAGGTCACCAACAGAAAGTCCTCGTCTTTTGTTTTTTTTACGTCCTTCCTGCCAACGCAGTTTTTTTCTTTTGTTTTTTATTTTGGCAATTCATCGCAACCCAACTGTCTTTTGTTTTTTGCAATTTTCGAATTAATATATATGTTCTTTTGTTTTTCTTTTATTTCGTCACGGTTACACCAACTGAAAATTCCGTCTTCTGTTTTTCACAATTCTCTTGCCTATTCTTTTGTTTTTTTTTCGATCGCATTTCACTTTCTATTTCTACCAGCAATTCAAAAATATTTGTAATTCCGTCGATATCTGACTTTGAATCGATTTAGAAAAATGTTTTAGTTTCGCCTCTTGTTTTCCACAATTGCCTAGCTCGAAACAAAAACTGACTCTATCTAGCAACTGTTTTTTTTTTACTTTTTGTTTCTGTCCTTCAGTCGATTGTTTTTTTTTTACTTTTTTACGATGTCTTCCGCTTTGAAGGTCCAAGATCGAATAAAAAAATAAAAGCAGTACCGCTTGGGGTTTTTCGTTTTGTCGCTTTCCGGCGATCGAATTCGCGCGCATCGCACATCAAAGCGCGCGGCGTTAAAAACGCGCATCTAAAAGCAGATAAAACGGAAGATTAAGTATCTGGCTCGAGCTGTACGCAGTGACAGACAGATGGCTGAAGGAAGGAAACGGTCCGTTAGGCCTGTTAGCACCTCCATAACTCGCCTGAGTTACTGCCACCGTATGGGCCCCGACGTACACAAACACAACGACTGGATGCTGTCGTCTCCTTCGTTCGCGCCACTAAAACCCCTAGCACTCCGCGCCCCGTTAATTACGCTGGCGTCGCGACGCCATCTCACGATTTCCTAAACTAAGTCGCCTAAAAATACCACACAGGTTTACTTACATTATAAGCACCCTGTATATGAAAGTTAAGCGTTGGTAACCAACCTCCTGGAAATATACACATTTTTACTTATAAACACCCAGTATATGAAAGTCACATGAAAGATGAAGCAATTATAAATCGACGACAACCAGATAACATCGATCGTAGAAGAATCATATCATTATATTGAAGAACCTGTATATGAGAAACACTAACTTTCAAGGTCAAGACTATAGTACAATTAATCAATCAGATACCCTTAGCCACATCAATTTAATGATGGCGAATACGTATTTCAGTATTAACGTTACCATCTTCAGCGCTAAACTGATATTCAAAATACCAGTCATGTCACCTAACGAACGCCCTGTAGTTATGGGCGTTAATGCAATTCTTAAAGGAACGATTTACAGAAAACACATCTTACACCCTGATTGCATTAAAAAGATCGCATCGAAACAGAAGGGATTTGGAAAAAATACAATTTTCCGAAAAAATTGCCTAAAATATTCTGGACACCTGTAGATGTCGCTGATTTTCAGACGAAGTAGATCGCACAGACTCATCTTACTTACACCAGGCGTATAAAAGTTGAAAATCGACAAAAAAGAGTTAAAGACAAAAGTAAACGTGAATTCGATCGTCTTTTGTTTTGTTCGTTTTCTGCGTCAATATGAAGAACAATTGCCGCAATTCTAGTCTGAACTGGAAACTGGAAGGAGTCGTCTTTTGTTTTTGTATTAGTTTTTCGTCGCTTTGATAAACAATTGCCGCTCGTTCAGGAAACTTCAATTCAACACGAAAATGCGACGACCACGAATGAAAACGTCACCCGATCGTCTTTTGTCTTCTTCGTTTTTCGCGTTACTCCGGAAAACAACTGCACGACATTGTTCTACAGAAACTGGAAAGAATCATTAGAGTTGTCTTTTGTTTTTTGATGACTTTTTTATAGTTTCGATAAACAATTGACGCTCGTTTAGAAAATCCCGTTCGCGAACTTGGAACGAACCTGCGTCCGCAAATGAGAACGTCAGTCATTCGTCTTTCGTTCGATTTTGTGCGATCGTCGTTTATTTTCTTGATTTCTTGCGTGAATCTGGAAAACAAATGCTACAGTTGTGGGAAGAGTAACAAAAACGTCTTTTGTTTCTGTTCGGAAAGTCTTGTTCGCGAGCTTCAATTCGATGCAAAAATACGCCTTCAAATGACAATGACAGTCGATTGTGTTTTGTTCGCTACGGTTTCTGGTGTCAAGCTCGAAAACAATTGCCACAATTGGTCCAGAGAAACTGGAAAAAAACAACTTTTGTTTTTTTATCGCTAGTAACATGTTTCTAAAAACAATTGCCGCTAATTTAGAAATTTTCATTCGAGAATTGGTGTCAGTCTGGAAAACAATTGGTCTAAAGAAACTGGAAAGAATCAAAACAATTGGCACAATTCATCCACAATGACTAGAAAGAATAAACACAATGATCTTTTGTTTTTCTTTATTTATTATTGCCACGTTTCGATAAACAATTGTCGCTCACTTAGAAATTTTCGTTCGAGAACTTCGATTCAATACAAGAATGCGACCTCAAATGACAATGTCAGTCGATCGTGTTTTGTTTTCGTCGTTTTCTGCGTCAATCTAGAGAACAATTGCCACAGTTGGTCTAGAGAAATTGGACAGAGTTGTCTTTTGTTTTTCTGTGACTTCATCGTTGTTTAAATAAACGATTGCCCTCGTTCTAAAACGTCTCGTTCGCGAACTTCAATGCTACCTCGAATAAAACCGTCAGTCGATCGTGTTTTGTTCCCTTCGTTTTCTACATCAATCTGGGAAACAATTGTCACAATTGGTCTAGAGAAACTGGACAGAATCAACTTGGTTGTCTTTTGTTTTTCTATGACTTCATCATCGTTTATATAAACAATTGCCGCTCATTCTAAAAGTTTCGATCGTATTTTATTCTCATCGTTTTTTTGGCGTCAATCTGGAAAACAATTGCCACAATTGGATAGAATCAAAACAATTGCCACAATTGGTATAGAGAATTGGATAGAATCAAAACAATTGCCACAATTGGTATAGAGAAATTGGATAAAATCAAAACAATTGCCAAAGAAACTGAAAAGAAATCAACAGAATTGTCTTTTGTTTTTTTTATGTCTCTAGAAACAATTGCCGGTCGTTTAGAAATCTTCGCCCGAGAACTTCAATTCAATACAAAAATACGACCTCAGGTGACGACGTCGACCGATCGTGTTTTGTCCTCTTCGTTTTCTGGCGTCAATCTAGAAAACAATTGCCACAATTGACGTAGAGAAACTGAAAAGAATCAAAAGTGTTCCAAAGAAACTGGAAAAGATCAACAGAATTGTCTTTTGTTTTTCTTTATCACTAGTTCCATGTTTCTAGAAACAATTGCCGCACGTTTAGAAATTTTCGTTCGGGAACTTCAATTCGATACAAAAATGCGACCTCAAGTGACGACGTCAGTCGATCGTGTTTTGTTCCTTACGTTTCCTGATGGCGTCATACTGGAAAACAGTTGCCACAGTTGATCAAAAGAAACTGCAAAGAATCAAAACAATTGCCACAAATGATCTGCAGGGACTGGGGAGAATCGACAGAATGGTTGTTTTTTTGTTTTTTTATGACTATTGCCACGTTTCGATAAACAATTGCCGCTCGTTTAAAAAAAAATTCAATTCATTGCAAGAATGCGAAGTCAAATGACAACGTGAGTCGATCATGTTTTGTTCTCTTCGTTGACTGCGTCAATCTGGAAAACAATTGTTGTCTTTTGTTTTTCTGTGACTTCATCGTCGTTTAAATAAACAATTGCCGCTTCACTAGCTCAAAAATTACCTATTATATTCTGGACACCTATAGATGTCGCTGGATTTTCAGACGAAGTAAATCGCGCAGACTCAGCTTACTTACACCAGGCGTATAAAAGTTGAAAATCGAGAAAAAAGAGTTAAAAACAAAAGCAAACTTAAATTAAAACGTCATTCGAACGTCTTTTATTTTGTTCATTTTCTGCGTCAATATGGAAAACAATTGCCCAATTCTAGTCTACAGAAACTAGAAAGAGTCGTCTTTTGTTTTCCTATGAGTTTTTCGTCGTTTTGATAAACAACCGCCGCTCGTTCAGGAAACTTCAATTCAATATAAAAATTCGACAACCACTCGTTTACTGTGAATCTGGAAAACAACTGCCACAATTGGTCTAAAGAAACTGGACAAAGCCAACTGAGTTGTCTTTTGTTTTTTTATGACTTGATCGTCGATTAAATAAACAATTGCCGCTCCGCTGGTTCAAAGAGCTCGTTCTCGAACGTCAATGCAACGCAAAAATTCAACCTTGAATAAAAACGTCAATCGATCGTGCTTTGTTCTCTTTATTTACTTCGTCGATCTAAAAAAAAACAATTGCCACAGTTGGTCTAGAGAAACTGGAAAGAGCCGACTGAGTTGTCTTTTGTTTTCCTATGACTTCATGGTCGATTAAACAAACAATTGCCGCTCATTCTAAAAAGTCTCGTTCGCTAACTTCAACGCAACGCAAAAATGCAAACTCGAATAAAAACGTCAATCGATCGTGTTTTGTTCTCTTCGTTTACTTCGTCAATCTAGAAAACAATTGCCTCAGTTGCGTTGGTCTAGAGAAACTGGACAGAGCCAACTGAGTTGTCTTTTGTTTTTCTTTGTCTTGATCGTCGTTTAAATAAACAATTGCCACTCGTTCTAAAAAGTCTCGTTCAACGCAACGCAAAAATGGGACCTCGAATACACGTCAGTGTATTGATCGTCTTTTGTTCTACTTGTTTTCCGCGTCAATCTGAAAACAACTGCCTTAGTTGGTCTACAGAAACCGGGGAAAAAAGGAAGGATCGTCTTTTGTTTGCTGCGAGTTTTTCATCGATTAGGCAAACAATTTCCGCCGATTCAGGAAGTTAATCTCATTCGCGAACTTTCTTTTGTTCTTTATCGATTAGAGAAAGGCGGTCGTGAATAGGAAAACGTTTGCCGATCGTCTTTTGTTTATTTTCTTGAACTTCTTTTTTCAAAATTTCAAAAATCCCTTCCATTGCAATTTTTATTAATCGTTTTCTTCAGTCGTTTGTCTTTCGACACCTTCGACGAAGACCTCCGTCGATCGCCCATTGTTTTTTTTTCACAAACTCTGCTGATTCATTCCAAGAAAAATAAACGAAAAATAAAATGAGAAACTCGAGTTCCGGTTCGGCCGGAAATTTCTGGAGCGAAGTGATTTTTTCTGATTGAAACGGAACGAATTAGTTTTGAAGTTGCGCGGAAAGACGCGGCGTCGTCCTTCGGGGACGCTCCGCGTCGCGTCGAGATGTCTCGGCCCGTGTGTCGCGTATTTGGGTTTTATTTACGGCCGGGCGGGGGCCAATGGGAGAACGCACGCACTCGAACAAGGTGGCGCCCCGATTCGTCCTGCCTTGTACAGTCCTGTGGCAAAATATGGCCGACTAAATGCGTCGACGCCGAGACATCAAAAGACAAATTGAAAAGAAAATTCGCCTCCGAAGCCGCACACCAAATTATTAAATAAATCATTTGTTTGTCTTCTATAAATTACAACAAAATAAACGAAAGAAGAAAAACAAGATAGCAAATATGTGCTCCCGGTATATCCATGACTGTCATTTAAACCTTAGGGGTTTACTTGCAGCTTGAGAAAATTGACCTAAAAAATAGAAATCAGAAAAATTAATTTGGTCAAGAAAACTGAAAACAATTAGTTATTTTTGTTAGGAAACAAAGGAGGCGGAGGAAACAATAACAAAACGCTGATGCAAATGCAAACGTAGAAACAACAGAAAGAGGCCTCAGAATCTCAGGAGCTTCCCTAAGATACAACAGAGCCTTAGAAAAAATAAAAAAAAGCACAAACAAATCCATGAAAACAAGAAAATCAGAGATTCAGAGACGAAAGGTTCAGAAATTCAAAAGCTAATGAAAATGCAAATGAAATTAGAGAAATTATTGTAGAAACAAGCGAAGCCTCAGATACAAGCAGTGCTGTAAATAGATGCTCTTGAAACGAAAAATATCTCGGAAATTTCTCAAGAAAAATAAATGTCAAGATCAGAAAAATCTAAACTAAACCAAAACATTCATTGTAACAGAAACAATTGAACAAAAAGGAAGCTTGAAAAGGAAGAATGCACTTGAAAAATAGAAATTAAAGAAGAATCTTAAAAACAACAAAACAAATGAAAGCCGAAAATGAATAAAACAAACAGAAAAAAAGAACTTAAAAACAGAAGAAGGCTTATAAGAAACAAATACATAAACTACACAAAAATTCTGAAAATTTCAAGAAACAAGAAACAATTGAGAATCATCGTGAACAAGGGAAACAATTGAAATGTCTCGGAAATTTCTCAAGAAAAATAAATGTAAAGAACTGAAAAATCTAAACAAATGAGAAAATCAAAAATGAGAGAAATCGCAGCAACGATAGAAGTCTCAGAAGCAAGCAACGCAGCAGCAACCAAAAACTCTCAGGACTCTCAGAAAACAGCTCTTGAGTGAACAAATACGTCAGAAACATGAACCAAACATTCAAAGACAAGTGAAAAACATCCAAAAATGAAAAACTGTTAAGCACAATGGAAGCCTCAGAAATTATTAAACATTGGAGCAATTGGAGCTCTCAAAAAAAAAGAAATGCATCAGAAACAAATGACACGAGAGTTCAAAAACAGTTAAAAATTTTTAAAAATTAAAGAAATCTCAGACACAACGTAAACCCTCAGAAAAAAAAACCTTAAACATTCAAAAACAAATGAAGTTTTCAAAACAAAGAGATGCTTGATTGTTAAGCACGCGAATCAGACAATTAATTGAGAAACAATAGAAGTCTCTAGAACAAGAGATTCTAGAACAAGAAAACAACAGAAACGAAAAACTGAGAAACGATATAAACTCTCGTAAATAAAACTGTGAGAAACCACAGAAGCAAAACACGGCAGAAAATTGGAAACAAAACAAACCAGAGAAACAATCGAAAAGCCTCAAAAAAAAGAGAAAGACATTCGAAACAAATGTGAAACCTCAGAAACAAGAAAATCAGTGATTCAACACAAGAAAAACAAAAGACGTCTCAGAAACAAAAAAAAAACAAAAACAACTGAAATCGCCGTCCATAACAGAAGCCGAAGAAACTCTCGTAAATAAAACTGACAAACCACAAAAGCAAAAAACAGCAAATCGGAAACAAAAGAAAGCAGAGACACAATTGAAAAGTCTCAGAAAAAAAGAAAGATATTCGAAACAAATGAGAAACATCAGTGATTCAACACAAGAAAAAAATAAAAGACGTCTCAGAAACAAAAAAAAAACGAAAACAACTGTAATCGCGCACCGCCAATAACAGAAGCCGGAGAAATAGCCGAAGAAAGTGTCTAAGAAAGAAGAGAAACTTTAAAGCAAGAGGCAATAAACAAGACGGAAACAAAAGAACCCCCAGAAACAAGAGGCGTTGAAATTATGAAAATCATCTCGAAACAAAAGAAGGTTAAAAAAAGCAATGGAAGTGCCTGAGAAATAATTGCAATCACGAGAAGCTCTCAAAACTTGAGACCGAACACACGAAACAAACGAAAAATGATAGAAACAACAGAAGATTCCAAAAATAACTGAAAATATGATAATTATCGAAACTTTCGAAACAAGAGAATGTTAAGAAGCGCCCAAAACCGAGAGAGAGAAAGAGAGAGAGAGACAATTGAAACAAATGAGAAACCTCAAGAATTCTCAGAAATAACTGAAACTATGAGAATTATAGGAGCTCTCGAAACAAAAGAGGATGAAGGAAGGAGAACGACACACGCGAAACAAATGAAAACAAGAAAACAACAGAAGATCTCAGAAATGGCTGCAATTATGATAATTTTTGAAACTTTCGAAACAAGAGAAGGTTACGAAACACGCGAGAGACAGAGAGAAACAATCGAAACAAATGAGAAATCTCAGAAACAGTCGAAGAATCTCAGAAGTAACTGAAATAGTGAGATTACTCGAAACAAAAGAAAATCAAGAAAGTACAAAGAGACACTCGAAACAAATGAAAAATGGCAGAAGCAATAGAATACTTCAAAAATGACTGAAATTATAACAATTATCGAAATTTTCGAAACAACAGAAGGTTATGAAGTGCGCGAGAGATAGAGAGGGAGAGAGAGACAACTGAAACAAATGAGAAATTGCGGAAACAATAGAAGAATCTCAGAAATAACTGAAATTATGACAATTATAGAAGCTCTCGAAACAAAAGAAGATTAGGAAAGGAGAACGAGACACGCGAAACAAATGAAGATTGACAGAAACAAAAAAAGATCTCAGAAATGACTGCAATTATGATAAATATCGAAATTTTCAAAACAATAGAAGGTTACGAACCACGCAAGAGAAAGAGAGAGAAGAGAGACAACCGAAACAAATGAGAATCTCAGAAACAGTCGAAGATTAAGAAAAGACAATGAGACACTCGAAACAAATGAAAACGAACAGAAACGATAGAGATCTCAGAAATGACTGAAATTATGATAGTTATCGAAACTTTCAAAACAAGAAAAGGTTACGAAACGCGCGAGAGATAGAGAGAGACAATCGAAACAAACAAGAAATCGCGGAAACAATAGAAGAGTCTCAGAAATAACTGGAATTATGAGAATATAAAAGCTCTCAAAACAAAAGAAAATTGAAAAAGGACAATGAGACACTAGAAACAAATGAAAAATGACAGAAACGAAACAATAGAAGATCTCAGAAATTACTGAAATTGGGACAAAACTTTCGAAACAAGAGAAGATTACGAAGCACGCGAGAGACAGAGAGAGACAACCGAAACAAATGAGAAATCGCGGAAACAGTTGAAAAGTCTCAAAAATAACTGAAATCATGAAAATTATAGAACCTCTCAAAACAAAAGAAAATTGAGAAAGGACAATGAAGCACTAGAAACAAATGAAAAATGACAGAAACAGTGGAAGACCTCAGAAATGACTGAAATTATGAGAAAACTTTCGAAGCAAGAGAAAGTTACGAAGCAGGCGAGAGACAAAGAGAGACAACCGAAACAAATGAGAAATCGAGGAAACAGTTGAAAAGTCTCAAAATTAACCGAAATCATGAAAATTATAGAAGCTCTCAAAACAAAAGAAGATTAAGAAAAGACAATCAGACACGCGAAAAATATGAAAATTGACAGAAACAAAAGAAGATCTCAGGAATGACTGAAACTATGACAATTAACGAAACTTTCGAAAGAAGATTACCAAGCATGCGAGAGAAACAACCAAAACAAATGAGGAATCGCGGAAACAACAGAAACGTCTCAAAAATAACTGAAATTACGAGAATTATAGAAGCTCTCGGAACAAAATAAGGTTAAGAAAGGAGAACGAAACACGCGAAACAAATGAAAAGTCACAGAAACAAAAGAAGATCACAAAAATGACTGAAATTATGATAACTATCGAAACTTTCGAAACAAGAGAAGGTTACAGAGCGCGCGAGAGACAAAAAGAGAGAGACCACCAAAACAAACGAGAAATCGCAGAAATAGTCTCTTAATTATTATGGACCTCTAGAAACAAAAGAAGATTACGAAAGGAGAAAGAAACAGTCAAAACAAATGAAAAACGTCAGAAACAACAGAAAAGCTCAGGAATGATTGAAATGATGATAATTAAAGAAGAATTCTAAGCGAAAGAAAATCGAAAAATAAAAAAAGAGAGATGACGATAAATTCAAGAAACAAAAGAGAATCGTCGAAACAACCAATCAAATAAAGCAGAAATGTCAAAGTTGAAACTGAACCGAAAAATTCTCTGTAACAGAAACAATTGAAAATTGAAGCTTAAAAGGAAAAATGCACTTCTAACAAGAACTCCTGAATCAACGAAACAAATGAAAGCCGAAAGTTAATAAAACAAACAGGAAAAAAGAGCTCAAAAACAGCAGAAGAAACAAAATAAGGCAAATATCTCAGGAAAAATTAAGGTCTCAGAAGAACAAGAACTCTTTGCAAAACAAGGGAAAGCTATCGATTTGGAAAAACAAGTGAAAGACGCTACGAAACAACTTTCAAAAGCAATTGTTCAAGCGTGTCTCACGCCAAAATAGATAATGCACCAATTTTATATTCAATTGATTCTAAACAATTGCAGTGTAAGCAAAGTTGAGACAACCCCATAACAATTGTCAATTGTTTTTATAGGCACAGATAGCTCAGAGTCACGAATTTCAGCTCTACAGCCAAGAATTTGTTTTTTTTAAGTTTCCAAACTACGCCCAACTGGATCCTGTTACGTCAAGTTCCAGCAGAAGCTCTGAGAATATTGGATCAAGAACGAAACGTCAGCAGAGGTAAGCCCGGAGGCTAAGAATTTAAACAAAAGGCAACCTGCAAGGATCTACATTAGCACCGCTGCTTTTCTTAGTAGTAAATTAATTAATTAAATTCAGAGTTTCTAAGCTCGCACTCATACGACAGTCATTTTTTTTTTTTTTTGGTATATTTTTGGGTTTAATAATTTTTTTTTTTATAAATAAAATTTGTCTTTGAGAAAGTATCAAAGGGGGCGCTCTTATTTTTTCAGTGCCGTGGGTCGTAGAGCTTTGCGTTCGGGAATGTACTTAAGCCACGCTCGGCCCCGCCCAATTTGGCTCCCGTCTAGCCGGGCGGGGGGCGGTGGGGGACGCCTCGAAATTGTCGCGTCTTCCGTTGAAATCATGTGTGAAAATCCTGAAATTCAGTCACTCATCGTGAACAATTTGGATCAGACGCGGACTTGCGAGCAGTTAATAGTGCCGAGGGGACGCCGCCGTCGCGCCGACAACGCCGTGTCAACACCGCCGGGCCCGCGCCCGCCGAAGAATTATTTGTGTTTCAATAAATCGCCCCGACGCGAAACGCGCCGCCGCCGCCGGACCTGGAACGAAGGACAATTCGCGATGACTTGTTTGTTTGTTATTGTGTCGTTTTGTTGTTGTTGTTGTTACTGACGAGGAGTTTTTTGTTTACGCAAGAGAAGAACCCCCCCCTCCCTTCAAGTTTGAGTTTTAATTTTACCTTAAAAGGTAAATATGTTTTTTTTTTACTTAGAACTTGCCACCCTATCACTGAAGTGACCGCCACAGAAATTAGAAGCTAACCAAAAATTATTTTGAGGAGATATTTTGGTTTTATTCAAAACGTAATTTTGGGTAGTTTAATTATTTTGCCCCCCCCCACCATTTCATTAAAGCGACTACCAGAGAGAAATTAGAAGCGCACTAAAAATTATTCAGAAAAGAAATTTTGATTTTATTCAAAGAAGCAGAAGACGTGATCATGGGTAGTGTTATCCAGTTAGGACTTACCCCCCCCCCTTTTCGCTAGAGTGACCCCCACAGAAATTCGCGAATTATTTTGAAGAGGAATTTTGATTTTATTCGACGAATTAGAAATCGTGATTCTGTTGGGTACTTTAACCGTAATGAAACAAGTTCGTCCTGCTTTCTTAAGTTGGAATTAAAAAGCTCGAGGAAATCGCTTTTCTTTGAACCTCAGAGTAAGTCCCCCCCCACGGTTTTTAATTTTTAATTTTATTAAGGGCGCCTTTCCTTCTTCTTTTCCCAAATCAGAATTTAAAAGCTAAATTGTCGAGGAGTTATTTTTCTTTGAATGGCAAGGTATGTCCCCCCCCTCTCATTTTTTTTGTATTTTTAATTTTATCATTTAACACCGTGTCTTCTTTCTTCTTTACTTAAGTCAAGAAGAGTTTAAAAGTTGAAATTGTCAAGGAATTCGTTCCTTTTTATAGGCAGAGTAATTCTCCCCCTTCTTGATTTTAAATTTTGTGATTCATTTCCATTTTTTATTCTTCTTTACTTAAGTCGGAATGCCAAAGCAGAAATCCTCAAGGAATTCGCTTTTCTCTTTGATGATTTAATGCCAATCAAACACGTTAGTCAAAATTTGAAAGCTCAAATCGCCGAGGAATCTTTCTTTGAACGGAGAGTCCCCCCTCAATTTTTTTTAATTTTTAATAATGGTGCATTCTTTTTAAGGGGGGACATGATGACAGTTTCGTCTCTTTCACGAAGGGATAGGCCCCTTGCATTAAGCCCCCGTTCTGAATCGAATTCGAATTCGAATTTATTTTTGCGTCAAGGAATCATTGTGTCAAAAGTCAAAAAATCATTTAAAGAATTTCAATTTTAATCAATAAAATGCGAAATCATTTTAAGCCCCCCTTCACTTTTTTTTATTTTTAATTTTATTGTTAAACAACGTTCCTTCTTTCTTCTTTTCTTAAGTTAGAAAGAATTTCAAAGTTCAAGTTGTCAAGGAATTCGTTCTTTTTGAATGACAGAGTAAACGTCCCCCCTTGATTTATAATTTTATGATTCATTTCCATTTTCTATTCTTCTTTTTTTAAGTGAGAATTCCGAAGCAGAAATCCTCAAGGAATTCGTTTTTTTCTTTGACGAATTTCAAAGTTCAAATTGTCAAAGAATTAGTTCTTTTTGAACGACAGTGTACCCGCCCCCCTTTGATTTTAGACAGAGTAAGCCCCCCCCTCGATTTTTAATTTTATAATTTATTTCCATTTTCTATTCTTCTTTTCTTAAGTCACAATTCCAAAGCAGAAATCCTCAAGAAATTCGTTTTTTTCTTAGTTATTCCCAAATGCGATATAATAGTAATGAAAAGTCTAAGTATGAAAACAGGTGACAGATCACAGATCATTACTTATGCGATGGAATATCAGACTTGAAAGGTTTCCATATGACAAAACAAACATGGAAACAAAAAGTCCTTAAACAAATGACGATAAAAAAACGATAAAATGAATTTACAGAAGAAATATACCGTACAGAAACAAATCAGCAACAACGGGATGAAGAAATTAAACAAATTTTTCTTAGAATCAAAAAACAATTCAATAAAAAAACAAAGGCTACACGGCATGTAATTAATAATACATTAAAAAGGCAAATGCCATCTCCAATAGATATGCCTACCAACCTGTGATGAATTGAATAATTATTTTAAAAACGTTGCGAACCAAGTTACTAATCAATTGCCTAAACGAAAGCACACATCAAATAATTACTTGCAAAAAGTACATGTAAATGGAAAGAGTATGTTTATCAAACCTACGTCAGCCGAGGAGGTTCAAAATATCATAAACGGTCTAAGGGCTAGCAACACTATTGATTCTCTGGGTATAAACACAAAGTTACTTAAACAAATCTCGAAACCATTATCAAAAATCATAAATTCATTGTTTGAAACTGATTGCCTAAAAACTGCTTAAATCATGCCTACCTACAAAAAAAAATGCAATAATTAACATCCAATTGCGATCCTGCCGTCGTTCTCAAAAATATTTGAAAAAATTAAAGCAAACGAGTGGAAATTCAAGAATGGAATCAAATAATGGCCCAATCTACGTTTTTTTTTAACTTCTTTATAGTACAATATCGTAATATCCATTATTAAATTGATTTTGTGTAGACCTTACCAAGCATTATTCATCCAACAGGCAATAAAACATGTTATTATTAAATTGTATTTTCCTTTAGGCTATTTTTTTGAGCTTGAGAGTGGAACATTTCACTAGTATGTTCTCATTTTAGCCAGTTTAAGGTTTTTGATATCAAAAGTAAGCAGTTTGCGTTGACCAAGTCATTCCCAAGACGTTGAATAACCGTGATAAGCAAATATGAAATAGATTCTGTAAAAGTAATTTTGATTCAATGGTTATGGCTTGGCTAAGGTCATCCGCTCTCTGATTATGAGAACGCTTTTTTATCTTGAATTTGATTTTATTCTTTTTGATTTTAATACTAATGTCAGAGGTTTTGGGACAGCCTCTATATACACATACAGGATTACATCTAATTAAAGGCCCAACATCAAAATATTTAAAAAAAAGAAAACATAAAACGACAGCTTTCAGATAAAGTTCGAAACAAAGTGGCGTCGAATTCGAAATTGAAAATTTCTAAAAGCAAAACAAAGATCTGAAAAATTAAATATATTAATAATAATCATCATCCAAACCTAACCTAACGATTTGCGATGAGAACGCAAAAGTCGTAAAGGCAAAACAAAAGACGATCGATTTTAAATAAAAACCCATTTTGACAAAACACGATGAATTTTGTTTGTTTGTGTAAAACAAACAACAATCAACGTGTCCGCGCGTTTTAAAATCTGAACTGGTGAATTTTGAGGCTAACCTGCGAAAACAAAACATCAAACGACAACCTTTAGATGAGATTCGAAACAAAAGACTGTCGATTTTTAACGTAAATTAAACACGAACTCGAAACAAAAAATCTCTGAAAGTGAAGCACAGAACGATAAAGTGCAATAATGATCATGATCATAATAATAATCATGATCATCATCATCATCATCATGAACAAAACCTAACCTAAGAATTTGCGAAGAGAAAGTAAAAGTCGTAAAGCCAAAACAAAAGACGATCGATTTTAAATAAAAACCCATTTTGACAAAACACGATGAATTTTGTTTGTTTGTGTAAAACAAACAACAATCAACGTGTCCGCGCGTTTTAAAATCTGAACTGGTGAATTTTAAGGCTAACCTGCGAAAACAAAACATCAAACGACAACCTTTAGATGAGATTCGAAACAAAAGACTGTCGATTTTTAACGTAAATTAAACACGAACTCGAAACAAAAAATCTCTGAAAGTGAAGCACAGAACGATAAAGTGCAATAATGATCATGATCATAATAATAATCATGATCATCATCATCATCATCATGAACAAAACCTAACCTAAGAATTTGCGAAGAGAAAGTAAAAGTCGTAGAAGTAAAACAAAAAGCGATCGACTTTAAATGAAAATCAAAACAAAAGTTGATTTTAAACGAATATTGTTTGTCCGTGTAAAACAAAAGGCAGTCATCGAGTCCGCGCGCTTCAAAATCTGAATTGGTGAATTTTGAGACAGATCTTCAAAAACGACAACCTTTTTAGATGAAATTCGAAACAAAAGACTGTCGATTTTGAACTTTGAAAATTAAACACGAAATTAAAATTTAAAAAAATCTCTAAAAGTAAGGGAAAAAACAAAAGAAATCAAATGTAATTACAATAGTAACCCTCAACAAAACCTAACCCAAAAATTCATAAATGGACAGCAAAAGTCGTAAAGGCAAAACAAAAGACGATCGATATTAAATTTAAAAAAAAAAACGATTTTCAATGAATTTCGTCCTTTGTGCAAAAATCGGAGCTAGTGACTTTTGGGACGAATCTACAAAAACCAAAAACAAAAAACGACAGCTTTCAGATGCAATTCAAAACAAAAGATTGTCTTTTAAGGAAAATTAAACACGAATAATTCAAAATTAGTAAAAGTAAAACAAAGAACGAAAATAATAATAATCTCGTCATCAACATCATTTTTAACCAAACCTAACCTTAACCTAAGAATTTGCGAAGCGAAAGCAAAATTCGTAAATTCAAAACAAAAGACGATCGATTTTGAATAAAAACCGAAACAACAGTCGATTTTCAATGAATTTTGTTTGTCCGTGTGAAACAAACGACAATCAACGGGTCCGCGCGCTTTAGAATCTGATGATTGCTGAATTTTAAGGCAAATCTGCAAAACAAAACATGAAACGACAAGCTTTAGATGAAATTCAAAACAAAAGACTGTCGGTTTTGAACATTGAAAACTAAACACGAAATCAAAATTAAAAAGCAAAAGTCGTAAGGGCAAAACAAAAAACGATTGATTTTAAATAAAAACCGACACAACAGTCGACTTTCAATGAATTCCGTCGTTTGTGCAAAAATCGGAGCTAGTGACTTTTGGGGCAAATCTATAAAAGCCAAAAACAAAAAACGACAGCTTTCAGATGGAATTCAAAACAAAAGACTGTCTTTTAAGGAAAATTAAACACGAATAATCCAAAATAGAAAAATCGCTAAAAGTAAAAGTAAAACAAAAAAGGAAAATAATAATAATAATTTTGTCAGCAACATCATTTTTTAACCAAACTTAACCCTAACCTAAGAATTTGCAAAGCGAAAGCAAAAGTCGTAAACGCAAAACAAAAGACGGTCGATTTTAAATAAAAACCGAAACAACAGTCGATTTTCAATGAATTTTGTTTGTTCGTGTGAAACAAACGACAATCATCGAGTCCGCGCGCTTTAAAGTCTGGTGATTGGTGAATTTTGAGGCAGATCTGCAAAAACAAAACACGAAACGACAACCTTTTTAAATGAAACTCGAAACAAAAGACTGTCGATCTTGAACATTGAAAATTAAACGCGAAATCGAAATTTAAAAGAATCTCTAAAAGTAAAGGAAAGAACAAAAGAAATCCAATAGTAATCGTCAACAAAACCTAACCTAAGAATTCGCAAAGGGCCAGCAAAAGTCGTAAAGGAAAAACAAAAGACGATCGATTTTTCATTTTCTTTATCTCAGATTCTTGGATCTTTAAATTTCCACAAAAGTTTTCTTACTAAGTGAAAAGCGATGAGTTGTAAAGAAAGACGTTTCAGGTTGTCATTGAAACCTAAAGGTTTTAAAGCTCGAAAGCTCCCGCTTGAGGAAATCAGACTCTTCAAGCTGCATCCCCCTTAAATTAAGACCCAATGGAGCACTTGAGAAGATGAAACCTAGATCAAATCATCCCTCAAGCAATAGCGATTATTTTTTTTTTTTTGGAAAGTGAAACGTTCCTATACTGTACGCAACGACGCTTAAAAGAAGAACAAAATTGAAGACCTCGTTATAGGAGGTCATTTATTATATCATTCGGATGTGTTAAATAGAGAAAACTGTAAAGAATATAAATAATCTGGACTTTAAGCGTTGGCCTCAGTCGTGCAAATTGTGTTGTCTTTGGCAAAGCAGAAGAAATGACGTCGTGTAGTTAGTAAACGACGAATGAGGTGAATGAAAAAGGCGATTTCACAGATGAAAACCAAACGTCACAGCAAATGGTAGATGACGAAATAAATAGTTCTTTGCGTTCATCCGAAAATTACCTATCTCTTTATCACTCTCTCACTCTTTCATTGCCCATGTATTTAACAAAATGCTAAGAATATTTTGATGTTTCATTTACAAATAATTAATTAGTAGAAACCGCCCTGAATTCAAGGTGCACCCTTGAGGTATCCCTCTTAGATTTCATAGGTCACGTTCATACGAGAATACACGAAATACGTTGTCCCTCTTTGACTGCGTTTCACTTTCCGTTCTGATCAGAAATGAGAGAGAAATTTAAGGAAAAGATGCTTTTGTTTCTTTTCCTTGCCTTACGGTGTCTCTGCAATGAAAATTTACGTTTTGGCCCGAATGCCAAAGTGTATCCTTGAAACACCCAATGATCAAGAATACACTTTGTCTACGTTCCTTTCTGTATTGCATCGTAGGAGAATTAAATTTGAGAAAAATTGCAGGAAAGGAATGAACCTGCGCTATTTTCTTTTGTTTCTGAAACACGGAATGTTTTTGGGCTTGTGTTTTACCATTAATTTCATAACAGTTGACGTATGGAGTCTATCAAGAGAGAGAGTATCGTGACAAGAAATTTATTTTTTAGGTAAAATCCCGTGTGCAATTGTTTTGCAATTTCACTAACGCCTAAGGTGTCAAGGCGCACCCTTAAGGTACCAATACTCACTGAATAGCGGCGGTGTGATTAGCGGAAAGAATTTTGCAAAACCAAAAACAGAAAAAGTGTGTTTCTACCAAAATAGAAGAAATTCTATTGTTTTCTTCTAATTTGGCAGCAAATAATGAAACCGGAAATACTTCAATTGTCCTTTCGTAAGTCGTTTCTCGAACGACAAAATAAGTTACGTCAATAAAGTAGAAACCTTCGGAATCTTAAGTCAAGAGATGGCGCTCTGACTCTCTCACTCACGTCCAATTACTCAAATTTTTGGGCTTGAGTTTTTTCCTTTATTTAATAATTGGCATACGGGGTTTGTCCGTAAAGTGCCGCGACAAGAAATTTACTTTTTAGGTAAAATCCCGCTCGCATTCTCTTGTTTTTTATTAAAATCAAGGCGCACCCTTAAGGCATCCAATAGTCAAGGGGTAAATAAGTATCGCCGTTTCTTATCTATCTACGTTTCGTTCTCTTTCGCTCTTCTGCAAAGGCGATTTTAAGCATATTGCAGAGGGAGAACGAAAATGCGATTTTTTCTTTTGTTTCCTACCAAAAATCTTCAGGCATGTGTTTCGCCCCCGCCCTTTAATAATTATCTTAGGAGGGGAAAATGTTCTGCTTTTCAGGTAAATTTCTTGTGAATTCCTTTTGCTGAAGACTGAGTCATCAAGATGCGCCCTTGAGGTACCCCAAATTCGAATTTAAACGAATGCCGTTGTTTCTCTTATTATGTTTCTCTTATGGTGCCCAATCTCCAATTTCTCAAAATTAAGATTGGAAAAGGAAAAAGAAAAGAAAAAGAAACCGCGACGTGTGTTTGCCTTATTTTCGCGGACGTGCCACAAGTAAGTCGTTTTGTAGACAAAATTCCGATTGTTTCAAACAACAAAGGCGTCAAGGTTCGCCCTTGAGGTACTCGGATTAACTCATCTGGAAATAATCGATTTTTTATTAGAAACCAAACTGTAATTGACTTTCTTTTTATTTCTCACGGAAAACAATTTGTTCTTAATTTAATAATTGTTCTATACGGAATCTGCTCAAAAAGTATCGTGCACTTGAATTTTAAATAAAATCTCATCTGTTTTTTTTTTGTATTAAAGACTGGGTTATTATTCGATTTTATTTTATCGTTTATTTTACTTTCGCATGTGTTTTCGGATTACATTCCCATTTTTATATTTGTCTTTATTTATTGCCCCCTTGACGCAAAAGCATAGATTAAGTCAAGAACATAAACTATGAAGACAAAATACATAAATCGACGGTGTTTTGTTTTTGCAGATTAGCTCCGAAATTACCTATTCCATTTACATCTATGATTTTAAAATACGCAGATTTGTTGATCGTCGTTCGTTTTACACAAGCAAAATTGTTCACTGAAAATCGACTATTCTTTTTATTTAAAATCGATCGTCTTTTGTTTTGCATTTCGCTCTCTCTTCGCAAATTCTTAGGTTAGGATTGGGTTGGGTTGATGATATCATTATTATTATTTTCGTTCTTTGTTTTACATTTAAGGATTTTTTTATTCTGAATTCGTGTTTAATTCTTCTGAAAAATCGACAGTCTTTTGTTTTAAATTTCATCTGAAAGATGTCGCTTTTTATTTTGTCTTTGCAGATTTGCCTCAAAATTCACAAGTCAGATTTTAAAACGCGCGGACTCGTTGATTGCCATTTGTATTATGAAAATCGACAATTCATTTCGGTTTTTATTTAAAATCGATCGTCTTTTGTTTTGTTTTTACGACTTTTGCATTGTCTTCGCAAATTGTTAGGTTGGGTTTGGTTAACGATGATGACGATTATTATTGTTAATATATTTCATTTTTTTTTCGTTCTTTGTTTAAGAGTAACAAATTCGCAAATAATTGTTAATTCTTGCGCATGATTTACTAATGCGGAATATACCAGCTGTTTCGTCCTTAAAGAAAATTGCAAGGATTTAAACCTGATGATCATGGAAGTCAATTCACAGACCGTAACGTCCGACGGAGCATGATTTGCTCTATGTATTGTTTGTTCTTGTTGCCAAATCATCATTTTTGATGACACGATGCTTAATTTTGGACCAAACTTTTAAAATACTCAACATTTTTGAAAATCGAGCGACTGTCAACTACAGTACGATTCAGTTCGCGCATTACAAAATTAGTCATTTTTTTTCAAATTAAACTCCCTGTATATTACAACATACGTATATGGATAGCCCTTTCCATTGAATCACATTTTACGGGCTTACGATCGATGCTAATAACTCATAAGTTATCAGTCATAAACCCATAAAATATGGTATCAATGGAAAGCTCGTTGAAAGGGTTATCCATACATTCTTGAGGATGATTTACTAGAGCGGAATGTACCAGCCGTTTCTTCCTTAAAAAAAATGCAGGGATTTAAACCTGGTGATCATGGGAGCCAATTCACGGCCCGTAACGTCCGACGGAGCACGATTGCGCTATGCATCGTTTGTCCTCTGGGAACGGAAGTCCGAGTTATTTCTTTTACGCGACGTAATTATTAGTCATTTCTAAAATAACTAGAATTGCGTGTGAAATAGGGGTAACAAATTCGCAAGTAATTATTAATTCTTACGGATGATTTACTAGAGCGGAATATACCAGCTGTTTCGTCCTTAAAGAAAATTGCAAGGATTTAAACCTGGTGATTATATGGGAATCATTTCATGGCCCGTAACGTCCGACGGAGCACGATTTGCGCTTTGCATCGTTTGTCCTCTGGGAACGGAAGTCTGGGTTGTTTCTTTTACGCGACATAATTATTAGTCATTTCTAAAATAACTGGAATTGCGTATGAAATAAGGGTAACAAATTCGCAAGTAATTGTTAATTCTTGCGCATGATTTACTAGAGCGGAATTTACCTACTGCTTCATCCACAGAAAAAAATCGCAAGGAGTCAATGCGCGGCCCGTAATGTGAGAGGGCGCATTATTCTGTGTTTATGAGTGTTAGACAAAGCTAACGAGTAACCCCCGTTCCCCCTCACCATCACCGTCGGTGATATAATAAAATTGTTTTATACGTCGCTTTTGCTATACCTACAACTTTTGATCAAATCGCGTACGTGAATGCACGTCACAGATTACGAGACCATCTGTTGGGGAGTTGTCTGGAAAATGCGAAACGGTTTATTAGACCTGAAATTCATCGCCGACGAGTTTCTTTGTCCGTTAGACGTTAAAAGCTTTATTATGTGCAGCTGTTTTAAACGTTGGTGGTTATAAGCGTAGTTTTTAATCAAATCGCGTACGTGAATGAACGAACAGATTGCGGGGAAAAATTCTATGGAACAGTTTATGATTAGTTAAGAATTTAATTCAAAGTTGAACGAATCATTCAACGCGAAAAGAAGGGAAACGAGGAACAATTTACATCCACTGCGCAGAGACTTGCAAACGCGCCTTGAATTTATTAAGCTTTTAATAGATTTGCGTTAATAATAATTCGTCGCACACTAAACGAAATTATTATAATTAACCGATTATGATGTTTTAAATTCCGAACACTATACATTTTATTGCAGTTTTGGTTAGCCAAGCGGAACTCCCTGTATATTAAACATCGCCCTTTCAGTTGAACCACATTTTATGGGGTTACGATTGATGCCAATAACGCACAAGTTATCAGTCGTAAACCCATGAAGTTTGGTATCAATGGAAAGCTCGTAGAAAGGGCTATCCATACACGTTATAATATACAGGGTGTTCCATTTGAAGAAGTTGACTAATTGTGCAATACGTGAACTGAACCGTACTATAGACGACGCAGATGATTTGTAGCTTCTTTTTTGGTTCGTTGCTTTCCATTGTCAGAATCAATAATGATGTCATGTTTTTCTTTTGTTAGATTGTGAGGGTTATGGTTTGACATCGATTTTGTTTTTTCTTTCCTTGACCTGCCATAACCGTCCCTTAAATTACAAAAATTTTGGTGCAAATCGGCTTTGATTGCAGTGGACCCGTCGAGCAGCCTTTGTACAGCTGTTTCGGCCCTATTTAGGGCCTCGTCAGCAGAATCGTAGCTCGAGACTTCCACTGCAAACCAAACTGACCTGTCCAAGAATATTCGCGATTGAAACTATTCGCCAAAAAAATATAAATTGCCACGACAGTCTTGCGGTGTCGCAGCTATGTGGCTACCTCTTGTTGGTCGTCGGAGCTACTCTTCTGCTGATGAGGCCCTAATTAGGATTGAAATAGCTATACAAAGAATGCTCGGGGGCATTATAAATCGCCTTTCGGATTTGACTTTCGTTTTGGACGAGGCGCGCAGCTAATCCAAACACTTTCCCGAATTTTCGCGTTTCTGTTTGTATATACAGCGTGTTCTGTTTATATCCGTTATCGTGCGATTTTTTTTAATAACGCCGGTAAACATCGCCAGCCTGAATAAATGACCTGCTGAAACCGCCATAACTCACGGAGAGAGCGGCGGGCCCGTCGGGTTATTTCAGAGTGAGCGCGGAAAGAAAAAAATAGAAACGGCGAAAAATTCGCCGTCGAAGATAAATCAAAGCGGGCCGAGGCAGGTTCGAGAAATAACAAAAAAACAAATCCGGGGCGCGCCTCACACTTACGCGGTGCGATCTATAAATTTCAAGAATATTTGTATACAAAGTTCAAAAACCCCGTTATATCAACACAATTATAGAATCTAGTTAGCAGTGGAAGATGGTATTGAAATCTTGATTACTTTCGCAAAGAGTTTGTTAACACCGGGTGTCATCACTTTTAATTTGCGGATATCAACATATCGGAGAAGACGCTCCACTACGCCGGTTTCAACACCATCTCATTGGCACCACATAAACTATATCGGCTACATTATTTTTATTCGGCGTGTACACGCACGCACTCACACACGCACGCGCTCGTTCACACGTCCAGATCCATCGGAAATAAATTCTTTTCTACTCGTGCACACGCACACGACGGACAACCCGAACGTAAATAAACAAGAGAAGACCGAACTTCGTTTTTCTTCTCCCCAAAGGAAAGCGACTTCAAACACCCTTCAATCAATTACGAAGTCTTGGAAAGAAAAAAAAATTCTTTTTGATTGCCCCCTTTAAAACAAGGGGTGCCACAGACGTACAAACATGCTCGTAGAGCTTCTTGCTTACACCAAAAAAAAAAAAAAAGTCGATGACGAATTCAATGATACTAAATTCGTTTGTTTATTTGTATCCACCCGAGATCACTTTCGAGAAGGCATTAAAATTTTTGCACGCCGCCTCACCAGGGGCTGACTCACCTCTCAAAATTCGCTCAGGAGCTTTCAGCGAGGTCGTCCAGCGTGATTTAATTAAAGCGGCGATAAATTCTTGTTTCAGGCGGACGCTTTCCCGGCGATGGAGGAAAAAGGAACGACGCCTCGTTCGATCCTCGCGATCCTCCTCCATTGACGTTGAAGATCGACTCGAGCAAGAACCTGCCTTTTTTTTTTTTTTTTGAACGACGGGCGACGAAAGGAAGCAGAAAATGTATCAACAGCAGTGTCAGATGCGCAGGGACGTTTCGGAGCACGGCATGGGGGCATCTTCGGCGGTGCCGTCCGGCGATTGTTGTTACAATTCCGAGCAGTGGCATTATAATTCGAACGTCACTCCGATGAAACAAATCGAAGGTAGGATTTGTTTTTAATCGAGAAAGCAAAAACAAAAAGCAAATGGCGAACAAAAATAATCGAAATAAAGCATGGGCGACGCAATTAAAAAAAAAAGAAACTCACTTCACTGAAACTTTCAACGTCATGATTAGGCGATTTTCTTTTGTTTTTCATTTTTGAAATTCTTGCCTTTGCTAAATCTAAATCAGAAAAGACGTATAATTGACGGATATCAAAAAAACAATCGCTAAACAAAGCTAAAAGAATGCGGATATCCAAAAAGAAAACAAAAGTATGAAACGTAAAATTATTTAGAATTTTCTTCATTTTAATTGGACGAAGTTCTTTTGTTTTTCTTTTCTGTCCATGTTGATTGTAATTGCAATTTCCATAATGATAGTCTTATGTCAAAAATGTGTCGAAAACAAAATGCATTGTTACTTGAATTAGCGTCATTACAACTAGACGATCATTGTTTTGTTTTATTTCTTCTTTGTTTTATTTTGCCTTTGCTTCTTTTGTTTTGTTATTGTTCTTGCTAAATTGATTCTTTTGCTAAACGTTGACGAGTCAATCGATATAGAATTCCGAAAAAAAAACACGCAAGTTTAGAAACAGTGAAAATAAAAAAAAAACATTAAAAAACAATGAAACATAACGTTGCCAAGAATCTTGACGTATTATCACTGGGCGACTTTCTTTTGTTTTTCTCTTTTTTCACGTAGACATTTTGATTTCGTTTTTCGTATCTAAGTTTTCAAAAACAATGGCGATCTTACGTTTCGAGAGAATAAAAACAAAACAATACATAATTTTTTGTTTGATCTTTTGAAAGCGAAGTCATAACGAACAAAAGATAAAACAAATGAAAGTCAAGGTAAATAAAGCATAAAACAAAAGAAGATCGAAATGGTAACATTTTGACCGACATTGTTTTTATTTGACTTCTAGAAAGCGAAATAAAAGTCATAATGAGCAAAGGAAAAGAAAAAACAATTGAAAGTCAAATTGAACGAAACATAAAACAAAAGAAGATCGAAACGGTGACATTTTTCTTTATTTTGTTTTTTGTTTGACTTCTCGAAAGCGAAATGAAAGTCAAAGTGAACAAAAAAGATGAAGCAAAAGAAGACCATAGTGGTGACGTTTTGATCAATATTTGTTTTTTGTTTTGTTTCTACTTTTCCGAAGTTTATTTATGTTTTGGAAATTTTATCTTCGAAATATAAAAGAAGAGTTAGTAAACCAGAGGAAGAAAAAACAATAGAAGATCGTCCAAAGATAAAAGCGATTTTCGCTTAACTTTTTTTTTTCGTTTTTATTTTCATCCAGTCCGTTTTTTGAGGGACAAATCATGACATTTTGATCGACAGTGTTTTTTGTTCGATTTCGAAAAAGTCGAAATTAACTAACCATAAAACAAAAAAAGATCAAAATGGTGATCAAATTTCTAAAGTTTAAATAAATTTCGGAAAGTAGAAGCAAAACAAAACAAATGTTGATCAAAATGTGACCACATCGTTCTCCTTTTGTTTTATGTTTTTTGACGATCTATTGTTTTTTTTTCTCTCTGGTTTTTTACATTTTTTTTTATATTTCGAAGGTAAAATTTCAAAATTATAAAAAAATTCGGAAAAATAGAAACAAAGACGATCAAAATGCCACCGTTACAATCTTCTTTTGTTTTAGTTTTATTCTTCTTTTGTTTTAGTTTTATTCCCTTTGACTTTCACTTCGCTTTCTAAAAATCAAACAAAAAACAATTTCGCACAAATTGTCACCATTTCGATCTTCTTTTGTTTTATGCTTTGTTCATTTTGATTTTCATTTCGCTTTCTAGAAATCAAACAAAAAACAATGTCGGCCAAAATGTCATCATTTCGATCTTCTTTTGTTTCATGACTTGTCCATTTTGATTTTGTCCATTTCGACTTATTTCGCTTTCCGAAAATCTTTAAGAAACTGAATATCACAAGTTTGATAAAATTTCGAAAACAACAGTGGTCGTAAATTTTGAAGAAAAGGCAGGAACAAACAAAAAGCAAATGTCGATAAAAAAACGTCACCATCACGATCTTCTTTTGTTTTATGTCTTGTTCACTTTCGCTTTCTAAATAACGAACAAGAAACAACGTCTGTCAAAATTTTACCTTTGGGCGATCTTCTATTGTTTTTCTTTTTTAATTATTCAACTCTTATTTTATGTTTCGAAGATAAAGTTTCAAAAATAACGATCTTCTTTTGTTTCGTGACATGTCCATTTTGATTTTGTCCATTTCGACTCGTTTAGATTTCTAGAAATTTTTTTAAAAACGGACTCAATGAAAATCGCAACTCACAAGAAGAAAGAAATAAACGAAAACAAACGAAACATGAAACAAAATTTTGAGGAATTTTCGCCTTTATTTTTGGACGATTATTGTTTTTTTTTTCTCTCTCTTTCTCTGCTTTTTTGACTCTTCTTTTATATTTAAAAAACAAAACGTCAAAAATACAAATAAATTTCGGAAAAGTAGAAATAAAATTCCTAAAAAACAACAACAACAAAAAACTCACAAGAAAAAAGAAATAAACGAAAACAAACGAAACTTAAAACAACATTTTGAGGAATTTTCGCCTTTGTTTTTGGATTTTTTGGATCTATTGTTTTTTTTTTCTCTCTGGTTTTTAACTCTTCTTTTATATTTCGAAGATAAAATGTCAAAAATGTAAATGAATTTGGGAAAAGTAGTAGTCGATCAAAATGTCACCGTTACGATCTTCTTTTGTTTTAGTTTTGTTCCCTTTGACTTTCAATTCGCTTTCTAGAAATCAAACAAAAACCATTGTCGGTCAAAATGTCACCATTTCGATCTTCTTTTGTTTTACGTTTTAACCATTTTGACTTTCATTTCGCTTTCTAGACATCAAACAAAAAACAATGTCGGTCAGAATGTTACCACTTCGATCTTCTTTTGTTATGATATGCACGTTGTGATTTTGTTCATTTCGGCTCATTTTGTTTTCTAAAAATCTTTAGAAAACAGAGCGTTTCACTTCGAAGGTGATGGTTTTGTCGTTTTTCTTTCTTTTTTTGGCAGGGAGGAAAGACTTTCCGTCGTCGATCACACCATACGATGTTCTTTTATTTTATATTTTTTTTGTGTGCCTGTCGTCTTTTTAATTTTGAATTTGCTTTTTCATTCAAAGAAAAAATGGTAAGCAAGATTCAGATTCGTTCCAGCTCGTTTTCTGTCTCACTTTTGAAACGCTTTCAAACAGTGCAAGACGACAATTGAAAGACAATCGAGATCTAGTTACAAACAATAGCATGAAAGGACCGGGGGAGGGGGGAGGGCGAGTATTTGATATAACCAGTGCATTCGTACTCTGAATTTACGTTCCTCTGGATTTATGTTACCTTGGAAAAATGAGACTTACGAATTGCGTAGACTAAATTTTGATTAAAAAAAAAATAATAATAAACGCGAAGGAAATCAATCAGTTCAAAAGTGGATTATCATTGGAAAGCGTCTATCATTTTGATTGTCAGTTGTTTAGATGAGCGTTGAGGGCGTAGCTTGAGGCCTCTTTGTTTTCTCGGCCGTTTGTCTCGACTCGAGATTTGTTTTGTTTTCTGCGGCGGGCCGTACGTCATAATCCGTCGAACGTGTCAGGGCGGGCCTTGCCAAATCGCCTATTTATTTTCCCAAGCTTTTATTAAGTATATTTACATTAATTAGGCTAGCAGCTTACAATTTGTTCCCGTCCCGTCGCGTCGGTCGCATCTGAAAATATCCGACAAACAAACGAACGACTACTGCATTAATTTCGCGCGCGTTCGAAACGCGCGTCTCTAATTGCGTCCGTCCCCTAAATCAAAAACGGGCTCCTCATTAACAAAAACAGATTGCGCGTTTGTATGCTTAGCGGAGTGATTTATGCGCGGCGAAGGGAAGCGCGCGTTTTTAAACCTAAACGATTCGAAACCCGATTAATAACGCTGGAAATGACAGGGAACACGCACTGAATTATGGCCGATAAATTTCGCATTAATGTACACACACACGCGCGCGCGATCTTGGATTCTTCTAATGGATCGCTCCACGACAAAGTAAACACGGCCATAATTAATAACCGACCGCTATAATTAAGCGGCCGTCCCGACGACCGACGTCTTCATATGTACATACATCCAGGCCGGATTTATTTCGCGTCCGGAAAGACGCGCCTAATTATATATTTTCTTTGTCTTTCAGCTGAATAAACACGCAGCTGAAGACAAACGGCCACAAACGAAACGGATTCGTGTTCCGAATATTTCCAGCTCCGTTTTGCAAGTTTCTTTTGATTTTCGAGCCAACCGTCGCTTGTTACCAACTGTCGTTTACCTGCGCGATTAAACTCGCCAGTTTTATATTAGACATGACAATCGAAGTTTGCTCTTAATTAAAGAAGCGTCAAAGCTTTAAACTGACAAATCGAAGTGTGCAGCGATTTTTTTTGTTTTTAAATCACCATGGGTCTTTCGGTTGCGTCATTTTTAGGTATGACAGTCGACATTCGCTCAAAACGTTGAAACCCTGAACCACCAGAAGATTGAAACATCCGAAATGCAAGCTCACGACCTTCACTCGTCCTTCTTTTGTTTTCCAGTCAATCACGAGTTGTTGCCAATTGTCTTTCAGCTGCACGATTAAATTCACCAGATTTTTAGAGATGATAAACAAAAGCGAACTGAAACGTCACCGAAACGAAAAACAAACTCTAAGACAAAGACAAAAATTAATAAACGAAAACGATCCGAATCTAATTTCGCTATATTTTCTAATACAACAAAAAAAAAGAACATCTAAATGAACAGTGAACAGAAAAAGTCTTCGAACGATTGCAGTGGCGAAATACAAAAAGCGGTAAAAATGTTAAACAAAAGACGATCGTTGCCGGCGACCAACAAAATTTAAAGTTCAATTGAAAATCTCAAAGACGAAGACGATGAACAACGTGGAAGAAACAAACGTTCAGTTACATCACCGATGTTCTTTTGTTTTTGTTTTCTTTTGTTTTGTAAGAATCATTTGTTTTTGTTTTCTTTTGTTTTGTAAGAATCACCGTCACGTGTGACAAGCAGAAGCGATTTTTTTTTCGAATTTAAATTCAAAATCGAAATACAACTTAAAATCGATGATCACTGATCGATGTTGTTTTGTTTCGTTTTGCTTTCTCTGTCACGGTTAACAAAACAAGGCGATTTTTTGAAAAGTAAAAAAAAACTACAGTCAAAATCAAATTTCAAAATCAAAATGTAAACGTAAATTTTGATTAACTCTTCACCGCCGACGTTCTTTTGTTTTTTCTTTTGTCACGATCACAAAGACGAAGACAATGAACAACGAGAACGAAACAAACGTTCAGTTTGTTCAGTTCTCACTGACCGACGTTCTTTTGTTTTTGTTTTCTTTTGTTTCGTAAGGATCACCGTCACGACTGACAAGCAGAAGCGATTTTTTTTTCGAATTCAAATTCAAAATCGAAATACAACTGAAAATCGATGATCACTGATCGGTGTTGTTTTGTTTTGTTTTGTTGTCTCTGTCACGGTTAACAAAACAAAGCGATTTTTTGAAAAGTAAAAAAAATTACAATCGAAATCAAATTTAAAAATCAAAATATAAACGTAGATTTTCATTAATTCTTCGCCGCCGATGTTCTTTTGTTTTTTTTTTCTTGTCAAGATCACGTCACAACTGACCGACGTTCTTTTGCTTTTGTTTTCTTTTATTTTGTTACGATCACTGTCACGAGTGACAAGCAGAAAGCGATTTTTACTAAATTCAAAATCGAAGATCGAAACAATGAACAACGAAAAAGAAAAAAAGTTCAGTTAAGTTTTCACCGACCGACGTTCTTTTGTTTCACAGTTTTCTTTTATTTTGTTGTGATCACTGTCACGACTGAAAAGCAGAAGCGATTTTCTTTTTCAAATTCAAAATCAAAATCGAAATCCAACTTGAAATTCAAATCGTTTTGTTTCGATTTCTTTTCTCGCGATTAACAAAACAAAGCGATCTTTCGAAAATTAAAAAAGAAATCCTACGAAATGAAATTTAAAAGTCAAAATAAAAACATTAAGTTGTGTTAAGTCGTGGCCGCCGATGTTCTTTTGTTTTTTCCTTTGTCACGGTCACTGTCACAGCTTACAAGTATAAGCGACTTTTACTAAATTCAAAATCAAAATCCAATTCAAAATCGAAGATCAAAACAATGAACAACGAAAAAGAAAAAAGAATTCAATTAAGTTTCCGCTCGTCGACGTTCTTTTGTCACGATTAACGAAACAAAGCGACCTTTCGAAAATTAAAAAGAAATTCATCGAAATCAAATTTAAAAGTGGAAATAAAAACATAAAGTTTTATTGAGTCTTGGCCGCCGATGTTCTTTTGTTTTGTTTTTGTCACGATCACTGTCACAACTGACAAGCAGAAGCGGTTTTTATTAAATTCAAAATCAAAATCCAATTAAAAATCAAAGATGAAAACAATGAACAACATGAACAACGAAAAAGAGGAATAGTTCATCGAAATCAAATTTAAAAATTAAAAAATTAAGTCTTGGTCGCCGATGTTCTTTTGTTTTTTTTTTTTGCACGATCACTGTCACAACTGACAAAATTTACAAAATTCAAAATCAAAATCCAATTCAAAATTGAACGTGAAAGCAATGAGGAACAAAAAAGAAACAAAAGTTCAGTTAAGTTTCCACTGAGCGACGTTCTTTGTTTTTATTTTCTTTTAGTTTGTTACGACCACTGTCACGACTGGCAATCAGAATCGATTTTTTCCAAATTCAAAATCAAAATCAAATTTCAAAATGAAAAATAAAAACAATGAACGAAATGAAGTTTTATGAAGTCCTCACCGCCGACGTTCTTTTGTTCTTTTTTTTTGTCACGATCACTGCCACAACTGACGAGCAAAATCAAGATTCGCCTAATCAATCAAAAACAGAAGAAGCAACGATCGAACGAAAAAAAAATATTATGTTTTCACTGATCAATGTTCTTTTGTTTCTTTTTACTTTTCTTTGCCACGATTAACACGAGGAAACGATTTTTCGGAAGTTAAAAACAAAACTTACAATCGAAGTCGACTTTAAAAATCAAAAATAAAAACAACGAAAGGAATTAAGATTTATCAGGGTTTACCGCCGATGTTCTTTTGTTTTCTTTCTTTCTTCTTTTTTGGGTCACGATGACCGTCAGAATTGACAAGTAAAATAGTTTTTTTCCTCAATTCAAAATCAAAATCGAATTTGACGATCGAAAATGAAAACAATGAACAAGCGAGTAAGAAACAAAAGTTTAAGTTTTCACGGATCAATGTTCTTTGGTTTCTTTTTCTTTTTTTGTCATGATTAACAAGAGGAAACGATTTCCGGAAATTAAAAAAAAATACAATCGAAATCGACTTTAAAAATCAAAAATAAAAACAACGAAAGAAATTAATATTTATCAGGGTTTTACCGCCGATGTTCTTTTGTTTTGTTTTTCTCTTCTTCTTTCTTTTTTGGGTCACGATGACAGTCAGAATTGACAAGTAAAAGCGTTTTTTTTCTCCAAATTCAAAATCAAAATCGAATTTGTCGGGCGAAAATAAAAGCAAACGAAACGAACGAAAAAGAAATAAAAATTTTAAGTTTTCATTCTTTTGTTGCTTTTTTTTTACTTTCCTTTGTTACGATCAGCAAAAAGAAGCGAGTTTTACCGACCACCGATGTTATTTTGTTTTTTTGGTTTTTTTTTGGCCAGTGATCGTCAAAATGCGAAATCAAAATCCAACTTGAAAATCAAAGATAAAAGTAATGAATGATCGGAAAGGAAACAAAAGAGAATTCCGTTCTCACTGGCTATTTCTCATTTGTTTTTTACTTTTCTTATCTTTTGTCATCATGATCACTGCCACAACAGAACTGAGGGGTAGGGACGATGTTTTTCAAAATTCAAAATCAAAATCCAATTAACATAATCAACCAACGAAAAGGAGACGAAAGTTTATCAAGTTTTCACTGACCGACATCGCGACGTTCTTTTGTTTGTTTGCTTGTTTCTTTGTTTGTTTGTTTTTTGTCATGGTCATTGTCAGGACTAACAAAAAAAAATCCCTCAAAACTCAAAGCCAAAGTCCAACGTAAAAATCAAAGGTGAACGCAATGAACGGATCAGAAAGGAAACAAAAGATGTTTCCGTTTTCATTGGCTGGTGTTCTTTTGTTTTTGGTTTCTTCTATCATAATCATGGCCAGGACTGACAAAAAAAAGAAGCAATTTTCTCAAAATTTAAAATCGAAATCCAATCTACAAAACAAAAATAAAAGCGACAAATGAACAACACGGAAGCGAAAGGCTCTTAAGTTTTCAGGCGCCGACGTTCTTTTGTTTTCGTTTTTCTTTTCTTCATCCTGATTATTGTGAGGCGATTTTTTCAAAATTTAAAACCAAAGTCGCCATTTCAAAAACTCAAAGGTAAACAAAAATAGAACACGATCGCAAAAGACGAAAGACGATCAAACGAAGACAAAAACAATGGACGAACGAAAAGGAAACGAAAGGGTTTGTTGAGTTTTCGTTGTTCTTTTGTTTTTCTTTTTCTTTTCTTTGTGAGGATTAACAAGAGGAAACGATTTTTTCGAAATTTAAAATCAAAGTCGCCATTTCAAAACTCAAAGGTAAACAAAAATAAAACACGATCGCAAAAAACGAAAGACGATCAAACAAAGACAAAAACAAGGGACGAACGAAAAGGAAACGAAAGATTATTGTTAACTTTTCGTTGTTCTGTTGTTTTTCTTTTTCTTTCTTTGTGAGGATAAACAAGAGGAAACGATTTTTTCAAATTTTAAAATCAAAAACTCCACGATAAAAACAGAACACGATCACAAAAAACGAAAAACGATTAAACAGAGACAAAAACAATGGAGGAACGAAAAGGAAACAAAAGATTATTGTTGAGTTTTCGTTGTTCTTTTGTTTTTCTTTTACTTTTCTTTGCGAGGGTTAACAAGAGGAAACGATTTTCTCGAAATTGAAAATCAAAATCAGTTTAGAAATTAAAAATGGAAGCAACGATGAACGAACGAAAGGAAACCACGAAACAAAAGCAATTAAATTTTTGTTGGTCGATGTTCTTTTGTTTTTTGTTTTTTTTTCTCTTTCTATCGCTTATTTTGATATTGCTTTTTGTAACGAAACAAAATAGAATCGAATCTATTTAGGCTGTCTTTTTCGTTTTCGTATGTTTTTTTTAAATTTAATTCAATCTGAAGTTTCTCCTCTTTTCTTCTTCACGCGTTCTCGTTCAATTGTTCGTTCTTTGTTTAACGACCAAAATTCTTTAATGTTGTTTCCGAGAAGAGAGAAATTGAAAGAAAGAAAAAAGAAGACAATTTCTAGCAATTTCTCTCCTATTTTGTTTTGCACAGTTAAGAAAAAGACATGACTGGTCAAACAATGTGCTCGCAGAACTGACGTACGTTTAACCTCGAGGAAGGCCTCAGTGCACAAAAAAGAAAACGCACATACGTACGTCAATTCTGCGAGCGTATTGACCAAATTCACAGCATTGCATCCCCCCCATCTCTGTATTCAGACTTCAACGAAAATTATCACCGGTGATAACTACAGGATAGAGTTCAAGACAAATAACCACCACCAGTGATAACTTATCACTAAAATTTGAAACTAAACGTGCGACATTCAACTTCAAAGCAGATTATCACCAGTGATAATTAGAGTTCAAGATAAGAGCTGATAACTTATCACTAAGATTTGAAACTAAGCCGAAATCATTAGCGGATCTTCTCGTTCGTTTTTCTCGAACTCCATTCCGCGTGAGTTTCGAAAACATCCGTCGCAATGAGCGTTACAAATTCGTGCATGTCGCAGGGGCTCCGTCCGTCGTGTGTCGGAATGTCGGATTGATTTACGGCCGTACTACCAACCACCCGAATGTTTACGGACGACACATCCATCTTTAGCAGTGACACCACCGAATATAAATAAACGCGCCCGGCCGACGCTAATTGCCGACGGTAATTCGCCATCGCACCGGAATGGTGCGATCGGAGAGCGTCGCGACGCTACCTCATTCAAATTAGGGCGATATTTCACTTCCTCGGGAGGTTTCGGAAAATAATTGCAAAAAAATGTACACCGACAGACAAAAGTAATGCGCTTCGTGCAATGACAGATGAAAGTAATGCGACTCGCGTTGAAGAGTGTAGTGATGGACAGAAATAAGGCGATTAATAAATAAAATGGTTTCAATTGTCGTTTTCTTTTTACAGCATGTCTGCAGAGTGCTGGAAAAGACCGAAGGGCGTATTCGCCCCTGGACCACGTCGATTCTGTTTCGTTGGATACCGAGAACGACGGAGACAACAACAACATAAGGAAGAACACTCATTCCAGGTGAGTACTCCTCCAACTTGCCCTATTATTGGCCACCCTTGCTTTGCCTTCTATTAATTTTATTCTATTTCTAGTTATTTTTTTTTTAAAGAAAACAAAAAACGACGAGATTTTGGTTCAATTGTTCGATTTTTTTTTCTAAACTCGTTTCTGGATGCACCGAATTAATTTTCAAAATGTTCCCGTTTCTCAGATTGCTTTTTGTTTTGTTCTTTCTTGAACATTCTGCGAACTAGTCGCCCTTTGTTTCGTTTGCTCTTTTCTTGTTGGAAGTCTTCAATTTTCTTGTTTTGTTTTCTCGTTTTAGAAAAAGGGAGCAATTTCACAGACGAAGCGATCGTCTTTCGTTTTTCTGCTTACGCCGTTGGTTCTAGCCTTCCATGACGTTATACCTCGAATCGGTTTTCTCAATCTTTTCTTGCTTTCTTTTGGTGGTTATCCCCTCTTCTTTTCTTTTGTTTTTCATTTCTAACAAAAAGTTTTTCCGTTTTTCAGCATTTTCCGTTTTTTTTTTGTTTTCTCATCTTAAGCCAAATAATTTAGCAAATAAAACGATCGTCTTTTGTTTTCACTTTGCAGAATTTCTTTTTTCTTTTCTTTTTTGATTTCTCACAAAAAGTCGACTTTTCATTTCTTTTAAATCGAATTGTTTTTTACTATTTTTATATTTTTTCTTTTTTGTTTTGTCGTATTAAACATAAACAATTTCGTAGACGAAATGATCGTCTCTTGTTTTCTATTGGTAGTTATTCACTCTTCTTTTCTTTTGTTTTTCATTTCTCACAAAAAGTTTTTCCGTTTTTCAGCATTTTCTGTTTTTTTTTTGTTTTCTCATCTTAAGTCAAGTAATTTAGCAAATAAAACGATCGTCTTTTGTGTTCAGTTTGTAGTTCCCCGAACGTTTTTCTCTTTTCTCTTTCTTTTTGGATTCGTCACAAAGAGTCGACTTTTCATTTTTCCTAAAGCGAATTGTTTTTCTCCTTTCTCATCTTAAGCATTAACGATTTCGAAGACAAAATGATCGTCTTTTGTTTTTCTGTTGTAGTTCGCCGACGCTCTTCGTTTTTTTTTCTGTTAATTCATCAGTTCGACTTTTTGTTTCTTTCAAAACGAATCGAGTTCCATTGTTTTCACGCTTTCTTCTTGCTTCTTCGTCTTATAATTGGTTGAGGAGACGATCGTTTTTTGTTCTCCTCCTCTACTGTTCACGTCTCAGTTCTTTTATTTTCTCTTTTCTTCATTTAAATTTTTTCTCTGCAGACAAACAAAGAACAAATCGAGAAACAAACGACGACGACTTTGAAGAAACAATTTTTCTTTTGTTTCGTTTCAGCTTGACCACCGTCTCGGCGGCCCTCAGCACCGCCTCTGCGGTCCTCGAAATGAAGAACCTCTGGGATGAGTTCCACTCGCTCGGCACCGAAATGATCGTGACGAAGGCCGGCCGGAGGATGTTCCCCACGTTCCAGGTCCGGCTCTGCGGCCTCGAGCTCCACTCTGAGTACATGTTGATGATGGACTTCGTGCCTTTGGACGACAAAAGATACAGATACGCTTTCCACAGGTCAGCACTCCTTTCTTTTCATGACGTTGCTGAGAATTGATGTTTCTGAAACTTGACGTTTCTGAAAATTGACATTTCTGTGACAGTTCCAGTTGGGTGGTGGCGGGCAAAGCCGACCCTGTCTCTCCTCCGCGGATACACGTCCACCCCGACAGTCCAGCGACGGGGGCGCAGTGGATGAAACAAGTCGTGTCCTTCGACAAACTGAAACTAACCAACAACCAGATGGACGATAACGGCCATGTAAGTCCACCTCACTACTCGCTTCTTGAACTAACACGAAACTTTCTTTTGTTTTTAATTAAAACTAAATTAAATTAACAAGGGAGTGATTCTTCGTAAGTATACGTATGTTCGTTTCTTTAATAAATAAATAATCCATGAGGGGTCGTTCGCAGATCATCTTGAACTCCATGCATCGTTATCAACCCCGTTTTCACATCGTGTACCTCCCCCCGAAAACGGGCGTGGGTTCGGTGGAGGAGAACTCTGCAGAGAACAACTTCAAGACGTTCGTTTTCCCCGAAACGGCCTTCACGGCCGTGACCGCCTATCAAAACCATCGGGTGAGAGATTCATTTGTTTGATATAATTTTTGGATTTTTATTTTTAAAATGCGTTTCAGATTACTCAGCTGAAAATCGCCAGTAATCCTTTCGCCAAGGGCTTCAGGGATTGCGACCCGGATGATAGGTGAGTGTCATTGATAATCGATTGACAATCGATTTATTTTCTGCAGATTGTGTGCAGAGAAATAAAAGAAAACAATTGACAATCAATTTTTACGTAAATAGTATTAGATGATATTTTATTTATTGATTCAAAAATGGATTGAATTCGATTTCGTACAGGAAACAGTCGCCAAATTTAATTAACTGCAGAATTCAATAAAAAAAATTGACAAACGATTTATTTTCGGCAGATTGCTTTCAGAAAAATAAAAGGAAACAGTTGACAATCGATTTTGATGATATTTGATATATTCGTTCAACTTAAAAATCGAATAAAAAAAATTGGCAATCGATGAATGAAAGAAAACAGATGACAATCGATTTTTTTTTGTTCCTGACAATTGAATTCGAGGAGGCAGTTGACGAACGGCTTCTATTACATTGTTCGTCAAATTCAACTTGAAAATTCAATTGAAAAAATTGACAATCTATAAAAATATTTTCTGGCGTTTGCATTCAGGTAAATGAAAGAAAGCAGTTGACGATCGATTTCTTCACGTCGATTGAACAGAAAACAATTGCCGAGCGATTTTCTATTTCATTGCTCGTCAAGTGCAACATAGAAAGTCAATAAAAAAAAGTTGACAATCGATTTATTTTCTAGTTATCGTGTTCAGGAAAATGAAAGAAAACAGTTGGTAATCGATTTCATACTGTCGATTGAGCAGAAAACAATTGCCGGACGATTGTACATCAAATTCGATCAAAAAATTGAAAATAGATGCATTTTATATTGATTGTATTCAGGGGAATAGAATAAAACATTTGACAATCGATTTTTTTTTTCAAGTCGATTGAATCCGATTACGGCAACGGAAACAGTTGATGAACAGTTTTCAATATGATTGTATATACAATCGAATTCAATAAAAAAAATTGACGTACGACTTATTTTCTGGCGATTGGATCCAGGAAAGTGAAAGAAAACAGTTGACAATCGATTTTTTTCATGGAGGCCGGAACAATTGATAAACGATTTTCTATATTGTTCGTCAAATTCACTCAAAAATTGAATTTAAGAAATTGACAGTCGATTTATAATCTGTTGATTGTATTCAGGGGGAATAAAAGAAAACAGTTGACAGTTGTTTTTTCTTGTCGATTGAATTCGACTACGCGCAGGAAACAATTGACGAACGCTTTCTATTAGATTGTTCGTCAAATTCAACTTGAAAATTAAATTTAAAAAAAAAAATTGACAATCGATTATGTAGTTTCTGGCGATTGCATTCAAGGAAATGAAAGAAAACAGTTGACAAACGAGTATTTTTTTCCAATGGATTGAATCCAATTGCACACACACAGACAGGAACAATTGATGAACGGTTTTCTATATAAATGATCGATCAAATTCAACAAACTTAAAAATTGAAAAGAAAACAGATGTTAGAATTCACGAGGTGCTTTAAACTTGGTACTAAAGATGGAAGGTTTGCTGTCGAAATACGTATCTACGGATATAAAAATTATTGTGGGCGGAGATTAATTTTAATTACTATTGGGACGAACAGAACTAAGGAGGGAGCAATATTAGTTCCTGTGAGTACGACATCTATATACTAAAGAGAAATGAATTGGCTGGAGCTACATCCACATTTTTTAGGCGATTTTTTTTCTTGGTCGTTCGAGACGAAACGATCCAATTATAAAAGCATGAATAAGTGCGAAATTAAACAATTTGCGACACCTTGTCACGAATTCGTCCGAATTTACACCAACGTTTCTTTTGCAAATCGGACTGGAAAACATGTGCAGAGGACAAAAGCGCAACGGACGGCGATTAGTGCCCTTAATCATCGCGGCGAAAGCGCTCTAGCACACACACACTCACACATTTAAGAAATAACGTCCTCCGAACGACTAAAAATAAAAGAGTCGCGGCCGTTCTAAATTTCAAAGAGCCGTGTAAACGTCAAACGGCGGCTTAAACTTGTCTCGGCCTGTCTCGTATTTCGGAGCGAACGAACTGTTTTATGGTATTTACGGGCAAATTAGCCGGGATTATTACGAGGAATCCGAGCCGGCTTATTTATGACGCAATTTATTAGCCGCCGGGACACGGACTTATTCCGAATTATGAGCCTCGTAATTTTCCGCGTTCTCCAAAAATTTCCGAACGCGGCAGCTATTATATCTACTGACTACTCGCAAGTGACACATAGACAAACGATACTCAAAAATAGGACCCCATCACTAACTTCCTCGACAAAAGAAATAAGCTTTGGTCATGGAAATCGGACGTGAACTTGAGGAAATCCAAGATTTCCGGGATTCGTAAGCGCGATATTGAATTCCAGGATGGCCAACTCAGTCGAATCTTATGTCAAAGTTATACGAATTTATAATAACAAAAGAACGTTTTCATTATTTGGATATGCAATAATGATCCTGGGAGTTGTTGACAATCGATTCATTGGTTACATTTGAAAATAAAAAATGGATGCAACACTAAACAAACTAAAAACGTTTGAAGATCGTTTTCTTTCTTTCTTCTTGTTCGTCGAGGATTTCCGGCTGATTTCTTGTCAGAGCTGGCGCAGATAGTCGACGAAAACAATTGACGATCGGTTCTGTTGTCGACTGTTCAGCGCCAGAATCCAATTATAAATAAAAGAGGTCGGTGATCAAGAACTTCTGTTGACTACTCCTTATTTTGATTATCCGTCAAAATACTTATCCCCGAAAATCAAAAACAAATGACTATCGATTAAAGTTGAGGCAAGAATCCAATTAAAAAAAAAAAATTTGACAATCGGTTAAAGTTGAGGCAAGAAATCAATTATAAAAAAAAACAATTGACGAACGGTTAAAGTTAAGGCAGGAATATAATTGTAAAAAAAAAAACAATTGACGATCGTTTTCTTTTCGTCGATTGCATTCGATTTTCTATTATTGCAAAACATCGATAACTACAACAAAAAACAAATGACGATCGCTTCCCTTACTGACTATTGACGTTCTATTTCTCGACGCAGTGACTGACAAGTGACAGCCAAAGAAAAACAGTTGACGATCGTTTTTTAAAAGAGGTCGTTCCGTTGATTATTCCTTATTTTGATTATCCGCCAAAATATTTATCCCCAAAAATCAAGAACAATTGACAATCAGTTAAAGTTAAGACGAGAATTCAATTATAAAAAAAAAAAACAATTGACCATAGATTGAAGTTAAGGCAAGAATTCTAATAAAAAAAACAACTGACGTTCGGGTAAAGTTAAGGCAAGATTACAGTTATAAAAAAAAACAATTGACGATCGTTTTCTTATCATCGATTGCATTCGATTTTCTATTATTGCAAAACATCGATAACTACAACGAAAACAAATGACGATCGCTTCCCTTATTGACTATTGACGTTCTGCTTCAAACAAATCGTTGATTGTTCCTCATTTCTCAACGCAAGGACTGACAAGTGACAGCCAAAGAAAAACAGTTGACGATCGTTTTGTTTTGCCGTGGATTCCTTGTCGAAGCCAGCACAAAAAGTCAATAATACCGGTGGAAACAATTGAGGATCGGTTCTGTTGTCGATGTTTTGTTTCTGACAATTGAATTCGAGGAGACAGTTGACGAGCAGTGTCTATTCGATTGTTCGTCAAATTCAACTAGAAAATTCAATTGAAAAAATTGACAATCGATTAATATTTTCTGGCGTTTGCGTTTAACAAAATGAAAGAAAACAGTTGACGATCGACTGAACGGAAAACAATTGCCGAACGATTTTCTGTTTTATTGCTCGTCAAGTGCAACGTAAGGGAAAGTGAAAGAAAATAGTTGACAATCGATTTGTTTCGTGTAGATTGAATCCAATTACGTTCAGGCAGGAACAATTGATCAACGGTTTTCTATACTGTTCGCCAAATTCACTTAAAAATTCAATTCAAAAAATTGACAGTCGATTTATATTCTTTTGAACAAAACAGTTGACAATTGTTTTTTCTTGTCGATTGAATTCGATTACGCACAGGAAACAATTGACGAACGCTTTCTATTTGATTGATCGTCAAATTCAACTTGAAAATTAAATTTAAAAAAAAAATTGACAATCGATGATATATTTTTTGGCGATTGCATTCAGAAAAATGAAACAAAACAGTTGACAATCGATTTGTTTCGTGTAGATTGAATCCGATTACGTGCAGGCAGGAACAATTGATCAACGGTTTTCTATAGTGTTCGTCAAATTCACTTAAAAATTCAGTCAAAAAAATTGACAATCGATTTATATTTCTGATGATTGTGTTCAGGGGAATAAAAATACAGTTGATAATTGTTTTGTTTTTCTTGTCGATTGAATTCGATACGCGCAGCAAAGAGTTGACGAACGGTTTCTATTTGATTGTTCGTCAAATTCAACTTGAAATTTCAATTAAAAAAAAAATTGGCAATCGATGGCGTATTTTCTGGCGACTGCATTCATGAAGATGGACACAAAACAGTTGACAATCGATTTTTCTGACGATTGGAGCCAATTACGCGCACGAAACAATTGACGAATGGTTTTCTATTGAATTGTTCTTTTTTTCTATCGATTGAATCCAATTACACAGGAACGACTTTCTATTTGATTATTCGTCAAATTCAACTAAGAGATTCAATTAAAACAATTGACAATCGACTTGGATTCTGTCGATTATGTTTAGGAAAATAAAAGAAAAAGGTTGACAGTTGTTTTTTGTTTGTCGATTGATTTCGATTTCGCGCGGGAAACTACCGACAAATGGTTGATTGTTCGTCAAATTCAACTAAAAGATTGAATTTAAAAAAATTACAATCGATTTGTATTCTGTCGATTGTGTTCAGGGAAATAAAAGAAAAGGGTTGACAGTTGTTTTTTTGCTTGTCGATTGAATTCGATTTCGCGTGGGAAACAGTGGACAAACGGTTTTCTATTTGATTGTTCGTTCAACTAAAAAATTCAATTAAAAAAATTGATAATCGATTTATATTCTGTTCATTGTGTTGAGGAGAATAAAAGAAAAGCATTGACACAATTGTTTTCTTTTTGTATGTCGATTGAATTCGATTTTGCGCAAGAAACAGACGACGAACGATTATCTATTTGATTGTTCTTTAAACTAAAAAATTCAATTAAAACAATTGACAATCGATTTGTATTCTGTTGATTGTGTTCAGAGGAATAAAAGAAAACAGTTGACAGTTGATTTTTGAATGGAACTGAATTCGATTTTGCGCAGAAAACAGTCAACGAACTTGATTGTTCGTAAAAACCAACTTTAGAATTAAATTTAAAAAAAATCTAGCGATTGAATTCAGGAAAACGGAAGAAAAAAGTTGACAATCGTTTCTTTTTCCTATCGATTGAATCCAATTTTACACGCAGGCAGGAACGGACGTCAAACGATTTTCTATTTGATTGGTCGTCAAATTCAACTGAGAGATTCAATTAAAACAATTGACAAGCGATTTGTATTCCGTCGATTGTGTTTAGGAAAATAAAAGAAAAAGGTTGACAATTGTTTTTTTGTTTGTCGATTGAATTCGATTTCACGCAGGAAAAAATTAAATTAAAAAAAAATGACAGTCGATGATATACTTTTTGGCGATTGAATTCAGGAAGAAGGACACCAAACAGTTGACAATGGTTTTTTTTTTCGATTGGAGCCAATTACGCGCACGAAACAATCGACGAATGGTTTTCTATTTAATTGTTCGTCAAGTTCAATAAAAAAAATTCTGTTGATTGTATTCACGGAAATAAAAGAAAACAGTTGACGATCGATTTTTTTCTCCTGTCAACTGAATCCGATTGCGCACGGGAAACAGTTGACGAAAGATTTTCTGTTTGATTGTGCGTCAAATTCAACTCAAAAAAATTATTTAAGAAATTGATTGTATTCAAAAGAAAGCAGTTGATAATTGATTTTCTTTTCCTTATCGATTGAACTCGATTATCCACAAAAATTGAATAGTAGCGATGAAAACAGTTGAAGATCAGTCTATTTTAAGTTGAAATTATTAAAAAGAAATTGACATTCGCTATTTTCTGTCGATTCATGATTGATTATTGCCAACTGTCATCATCACTTTTTATTTTAAACGTGACAACATCCGATGAACGATTAGTCCCTTTTCTTCAAAATTTCCAGGACTTTTGAATTGTAATTTTGCTCTTAATAAAATTAACCCAAGTTAAATAAAATTTAGTATTTGGGTGAAGAAATAAATCTGAGCTGATGATTTGACTGCCACTTCTGCATGTCCGGTGCGTCTTACACAGAAGCGTCTTTATTATGTAGGACGGACGTTACGCGGTTCGTCGGATTATTTATGTGTTTACGCAGGGGCCGACGCTAATGCGAAACAGAAGTGGCAATAACGATTATTAGCGTTATTTATTTTGCTTTCGGCTGGCGGAGCGCTCCTGCGCTTCGGGGTCGCCACGGAATAGAGTTATTTCTGATCGGGGCCCGATAAACATTTCAGTGCGGAATGATTTTTAAATAAATATCGCGGAGAAAGTGCTCCTCGCGTTTGACACCGTCGCGGCGGCCTATTTTTAGTAGCGGATCGATGCTGTGATCAAAGTTGATCGAGAGATCGAAAAGAAACAAGAAAACTTGCGACGGGTCGAGCGGCGGAAGGTAGGATACGTAAATGTTCGTCTTTATTTCTGTAACTGCCAGCCGCTTGAATTAATAGCCCCCAAGTATGCCAGCACATTCGTCTTGTATAGTGAACGTCCCCCTTACAAATGAGCGCATATCTTACGTCCGCGATTAGTTGGATTCTTCTTTAATACCGAAGCAAATAAACAAACGCCGCTAAACACTTGCTGCGGCCTAACTGCGGCCATTAATTTAAAACGCCCGCTCCCTCTCCTCTCTTTCACCCTCGACGCCGGCAGGCAAGCGCCGATTATTACAGAGGCGTCGATTCTATTGCTTTCATTTTGAGTGCGAACCTAAAAATGTATCTATTTCGCCCCTCGCCGCTGCATACTAAATTTTTAACGCGGAAATTTCCGAGCTTTGCAACGCCGTTCATTAGAAAACAAACGCCCGACGCGTTCCAAAAATATAAAGCACCGTTACGCTATTATTGTGGAACACCCTGTATATCACAGCGTTTTTGAATTCCCAATCAAATTCTAGTACGAAGTCATGTGCCGCACTGTAGTTCTAGCGTCAGTCCTTCTTCACCCACGCATTAAATAACAAACGCAGCATCTTTCTCTCATCCCCCCTCCGTGTTTTCGATTTTTTGAAAAGTATTCTACGCGACATTCGCAGTGAATTCATCGTGCTTTTGAATGGCGTTTACGCGAACACAATCGGATGATTCCATTCGCGAGATATACAGCAAAGTTGGGGTTCTTGCTAACGGAACATCCTGTATATTATATCGAATTTGAATTGCAAATTGAATTCTAATGTGAAATCATGTGCCACACTGTATATTTGGCGGCAGTCCTTCCTCACCTGAGCGATAAATAGAAAACGCGAGGTCTCTCCCTCCTCCACCCTCCGTATTTTCGATTTTTTGAAAAATATTTTACGCGATGTACGCAGCGAATTCACTGCGCTTTTGAATGGCGTTTACCCGAACACAATCGGATGATTCATTCATGAGATATACAGCGAAGTTGCGGTTTTTGCTAACGGAACAGCCTGTATATATCGTCGAATTTGAATTATAAAATGAATTTTAGTGTGAAATCATGTGTCGCACTGTAGATTTTGCGGTAATCCTTCCTCACCTGCGCGATAAATAGAAAACGTAAGGACTCTCCCTCGTCCCCCCTCCGTATTTTCGTTTTTTTGAAAAATATTTTACGCGACGTGCGCAGCGAATTCACTGGGCTTTTGAATGGCATTTACCCGAATACAATCGGATGATTCATTCACGAGATACACAGCAAAGTTGCGGAACACCCTGTATATTACATCGAATTTGAATTGTAAAGTGAATTCTAGTGTGAAATCATGTGTCGCACTGTAGATTTTGCGGTAATCCTTCCTCACCTGCGCGATAAATAGAAAACGTAAGGACTCTCCCTCGTCCCCCCTCCGTATTTTCGTTTTTTTGAAAAATATTTTACGCGACGTGCGCAGCGAATTCACTGGGCTTTTGAATGGCATTTACCCGAACACAATCGGATGATTCATTCACGAGATACACAGCAAAGTTGCGGAACACCCTGTATATTACATCGAATTTGAATTGTAAAGTGAATTCTAGTGTGAAATCATGTGTCGCACTGTAGATTTGGCACTAGTCCTTCTTCACCTGCGCGATAAATAGGAAACGCAAGGTCTCTCCCTCCTCCCCCCTCCGTGTTTTCGATTTTTTGAAAAATATTTTCCAAGATGTGCGCAGCGAATACACTGCGCTTTTAAATGGCGTTTACCCGAATACAATCGGATGATTCATTCACGAGATATACAGCAAAGTTGCGGTTTTTGTTAACGGAACACCCTGTATATATCGTCGAATTTGAATTATAAAATGAGTTCTAGTGTGAAACCAAGTGTCGCATTGTAGATTTGGCGACAATTCTTCCTCACCTGCACGATAAATAGAAAACGTAAGGTCTCTCCCTCCTCCCTCCCTCGTATTTTCGATTTTTTGAAAAATATTTTACATGATGTGCGCAGCGAATTCACTGCGCTTTTGAATGGCGTTTACCCGAACACAATCGGGTGATTCATTCATGAGATACACAGCAAAGTTGCGGTTTTCCTAACGGAACACCCTGTATATTACATCTAATTTGAATTGTAAAGTGAATTCTAGTGTGAAATCATGTGTCGCACTATAGGTTTGGCGGCAGTTTTTCCTCACCTACGTGATAAATAGAAAACGCAAGGTCTCTCCGTCCTCCCCCCTCCGTATTTTGGATTTTTTGAAAAATATTTTCCGCGTTGTACGCAGCGAATTCACTGCGCTTTTGAATGGCGTTTACCCGAATACAATCAGATGATTCATCCACGAGATATACAGCAATGCTGCGGTTATTACTAATGGAACATCCTGTATATTACGTCGAATTTGAATTGTAAGGCGAATTCTAGTGTAAAACCTAGTGTCGCATTGTAGATTTGGCGACAGTTCTTCCTCACCTGCGCGATAAATAGAAAACATAAGGTCTCTCCCTCCTTCCCCCTCCGTATTTTCGATTTTTTGAAAAATATTTTACGCGACTTGCACAGCGAATCCACCGTGCTTTTAAACGGCGTTTATTAGAAATTTATCGGATGATTCATTCACGAGATACACAGCAAAATTGCGTTTCATGTAAGGGAACACCCTGTATATTACCTCGAATTTGAATAGCAAATTGAATTCTAGTGTGAAATCATGTGTCGCACCATAGGTCTGACATGCAAGTTCCTCTTCCTGGGCGTTGTGTTGCCTTTCCATCCCCCCCCACCCCACCCATCGAAATTTTTAATTTGGATTGAAGAAATTGAATTTTGTGCCTTCGAATATTATTTATCGGAAAATTTTCGGATTGCACGGTCCTCGAAATGTAGACAAAAGTTGTATTTTCCTTAATAATGTACAACGCCCTGTATATTATTGCAGTTTTCGAAATCTAGCACCTGTCGTTTCGTTAAAATTTACGTCTACGCTTTCTTAACTGCGAGATGTGGAATAGACCCTCCTCTCCTTCCTGTCATATTTTAAAATAAATCAAAATTGCGTTTTTTTTTTTAATAAACTAAGCACCCTGTATATTATTAAATTTCTAATTCGAACGCCAAATTCCGGTACGAAATTGTGAATCGCGTTTGAGGTTTGCCGCAAGCTCCTCTTTGTTTCTTCGTTTAATGAAAACTGAAATTTTTCCGTCCTTCTCCCCCCCCCCCTCTCCCAATATTTTGTGTTTTGCGGAAAATATTAAGAACGAAAATTGCTGAGCTCACCAAAGATAACTTAAAAAAAAACAATCGCCTAACAAATTTTCGAGTTGCACAACCAAGACGGTGCGTTTTCATTTTTATGTAGTAAAACACCCTGTATATTGATATTATTACATTTTTGAATTTTAAGTCAAATTCTAACGTAACTTAATGTCGCTCTGGCGTGAATGATTTTCGATTTTGTTTTTTTTTTTGGTAACTTCGTTGACGTTTGACATTTTGTTGCAGTGACATGACCTTGACGCAGCCCAACCAGCAGGGGAAGCCCCGGACGCCGACCAGAACGACGCCCACGAACTGCACCAAAGGTAAGACTTTTTTGAACCACTTGCGTTTAACCACTTTTCTGGACTTCTAAATTAAAAAAAAATTAAACTCTCTTCTCTATCTCTCACTACTTTATCGACGTTTCTGCGTTTCGCTTTTCGTCGCACCGTCATTATCAATGTCATCATTTCAGTGCTTCAGTAACGATGCTTTAAAATCTTAGAAAGAAAAATGAAAAATGAGAATAAAAAACAAAAAATAGTCTGTATTTTCCAAATTTGTCGAAATTCGACAATGAAGAGGGGGGGGGGAGAAAAGTTACCGATTCACTAGAATTCAATTTAAATTTCAATATATACAGTATGTTTCATTTAAATTTATAAACACCTTTCAACTCGAAAAGTTCTACAGGGACTGCATTTTAAAAACTTTCAAAATTCAAAAAAGCGGTCGCGCGGGGGGAGGAGCGAGAAGACCTCAGGTCGTGACACAAAAATAAAAAAGCGCACCCTTGGCCCCTCGGACTTATGTATTATGTAGATATACGGCGCGTTTTCGAAATGGAATCTGCTTTAATACTACCGTAATATACAGACTGTTTACAAAAAAAAAAAAATTGGTCTTTAACTCGAAAAGCATCGTTCGACTGTCTTCAAATAAGCGGCGTTCGGAACCACGCGTCAAATTATTACGACTTCATTATTAAAAAACAAATCCAAATTTCGAAAATACGGGGGGGGGGAGGTGAAGACGACTAAGTTCTTGCGTAAATCAAAAACAAAGATACTCTAGCTTCACAGCTGCGACGTGCTACGTAACTTCAAGCTTTACAGTTGAAAACAAAGCAATGATATACAGGGTGTTTAATTTGATATGATTCAAATTTGATCTGTAACTCGCCATTTTCGAAAATGCGGTGGGGAATGGACACGAACCACCGACATCAGATCCGCGAGGCGACACAAGATTTCGGACTAGAATTTAATTACCAATTCAAAACCGTAATAATATACAGGGTGTTTCATTTAGAATAATGCAACTTTATGAATTTATTGTTTTATCAATCCAGAACGCGTCGCTCCGTTGTTTCGAAAGTCCGCGATTTTTGAAAATTTTCCAAATTCGAAAACACGGCGGCGAGAGGGGGGGGGGCGGCGTTAAAACTTTCTACACAACGCGAATACAAAACAGCTTAAAAGCTTCGAACGTCTAACCGATGATCTCGAACTATACTTTGGTTCTCTCTGCAGCAACACAATTCAATAAACATACAGAGTGTTTCATTAAAAAAAAAAGAAGGGCGTCCGTTTCGTACAAGCAGGGAATGCGTCGCTCGATTGTTTTGTACCAAACGACACGTAAAAAGTAACACGATTTTCATTTAACGAATTCTCAAATTCAAAAATACGGAAGGCCGGGAAGAGGGGGGGGGGGCGGAAACCTTCAGCGTCTCACACAGGGCGAACCGCTGCAGTCAGACCTATGATGCGACACATCATTTCGGACTAGAATTTCATTGACAATTCAAAACTTCGATAATATACTGGGTGTTCCGTTAAGAAAAACGCATGTTTGGCCTATAACTCGAGAACACGTCGCCCGATCGTTTCCTAGTAAACGGCATTGGAAAGTGCGTGAAAAACGACTGCGACCGTCGTATTTAAAAACTTTGCAAATTCAAAAAAACGGCGGGGGAAGGGGGAGAAACTTTAGAATCTTGCACAACGCGAAGCGCCGACGTCAGACCTACGATGCGACACATGATTTCGGGTTAGATTTTGATTAGCAATTCAAAACTGCAATAATATACAGGATGTTCCGTTCAGTAAAATGCTAGTTTGCTCCGTAACACGTGAACGCGTCGCCCGATCGTTTTCCGTTTTCTACTAAACGACACTGGATAATGCGTGGAAAACCACTGCGACCATCGACTTTTAAAATCTTCGAAAATCGAAGACACGGAGGGGAGAGGGGGGAGAGACTTAAGTTTGTTAGACAACGCGATCCGCCAACGTCAGACCTACGATGTGACACATGTTTTCAGTCTAGAATTTGACTGGCAATTCAAAAATGCTGCGCAATGATATACAGGGTGTTCCGTTAAAAAAATAAAAGTGTTTCTTTTGTTTAACTTGTAACTGACCGATCGTTTTCCAACGAAAAAGAAATTAGAAAATTATTCTCGAGTTTTGGAAGTGCTGCTGCGTTTTCGTAAGCGTTGTGCAAGGCGTATAAATCGTAAAAACTCGTCGATGTAATCATTCACCGAGCAGATCTGAAAGAGAGCTCTCTTTTAATCTGGCGTGGATAAGCACATTAAAGCCGTGTTTAATGGTCGACGGGAAGTTAGGAAACGTCTCAATCTCCGGAGAAATCAAAGCGTGAAACTCTCCTTCTCTGGAAAGCGTCGCGGGGGCGGGGGGGAAGGTGAAGCTGGGGCGTCGAGAAATGCCTGGAATATTTGTAGCAGGCAGTCATAGGGCCGTAATTTATAACTTGTTTACGCAGTAAACTGGATGTTTTCGAACGTTTACGATTATGTAAACACTTTGTAAGTAGACTAAGGATATACAAGTTGATTTTGTTTATAATTTCGAGCGCACATGGCCATCCTTAAAGTTCATAAATTATACCACAAATTAACTCGGTTTATATTTCAGAAAACACTCGAGATGCTGTAAAAATTCTGATTGAAATTGCCTGTGCGCGCCGCCGCCCAACGACGACCAGAGAAAAAAAAACAAAGTTACTAAATTACGTAAAGCCCCCCAAAAAAGTAAACACTTCGGCGATCTCTCGAACCGGAATAGAATAACGACTTAAACGTGTCGGGAACCAACGAAATCGGTCTTGATTTTATTTCGGTGCTGCTGCGGCTGCCGCTGATGCTGCGCGTCCCCTCGGCTTTGATTATTAACTTTTTTCGCTGCTCGGATTTAATGCGACGTTAACGGCATCGTTAAAATCGCCGCGATTTTATCGCTTGTTTTATTCGCTCCGCCGAAAATTAATTCCTGAGGAATTATTGCGCTACGTCAACAACCGAACGAAAACGAAATCGTACATGAATCAAGTAGTATCGTAAAACAGAGATAAAAAAGCATAAATATATTAATTGTATTCTTTTTTTAATAAAAAGAACATCTTCACTCTACTTACGTTGAGGAAAATAAGTTCCGAAAGCTCACAGAAGCTCACAACTTCATGACAAAGTGTCTCTGGAGATCAAAGCACACTGAAGCTTACTCTCTCGAAGCCTTCTTTAAATAAATTTCTCTTTGTAACATAAAATCTTCGCAGTACAGCTCCGAAAAACATAGCTTCACTAAACAAAACTCAAAACATAGCTTCACTCTATAAATCTGGGTATAGAGAAGACCAGGACCTACATTCTCCAATTGGAAGGCTCGGAGTAGAGCTTCACTCTGTAGATCTGTGCGCGACGAATTTACGTCCATTGAAGAGAACAATCTCCGATAGCTCACGAGGTCATGTCTCAGTAGATCTAAGCACGGCGAAGCTAACTAACTTACTCTCTCCGACCCTTCTTTAAAGAAGTTTTTCTCTGTAACATAACATCTACGCAGTACAAGTTTGAACAGCTGAGAAGAACATAGCTTCACTCCATAAAGCTCAAAACACAGCCTTCACTCTATAATCCGGGAATAGATAAAACGACAACTCACATTTTCCAATTGGAAGACTCGGAACAGAGCTTCTACAGAGGTAGATCTAAGCACGATGAGCCTACTATATAAAGCTCAGAACATAGCTTCGCCCCGTAAAGTTCCGGACATAGCTTCACTCTCTGGGAATAGAGAGAACCCCAATCTGCATTTTCCAATTGAAAGTCTCGTAATGGAGGTTTCACTCTGGAGATCTGTGCGCGACAAACTTACTTACATTGAAGAAAACAAACTCCGATAGCTCACAAGGTCATGTCTCAGTAGATCTGAGCATGGCGAAGCTAACAAACTTAATCTCTCCAACCCTTCTCTAAACAAATTTCCTTTCGTAACATAAAATCTACGCAGTACAAGTTTGAACAGCTCTAAAGAACATAGCTCTATAAATCCGGGAATAGAGACGACCAGAAACCACGTTCTCCAATTGGAAGGCTCCGAGTAGAGCTTCACTCTGTAGATCTGAGCACGATGAGCTTAGTGTACAAAGCTCAGAACATAGCTTCGTTTCACAAAATTCAGGACATAGCTTTGTGGAGCGAAGCTATGTCCTGAATTTTCACTCTATGTCCACAATTTTACTCTCTGAAAATAGAGAAATCCTCAATCTGCATTCTCCAATTAAAGTCTCGTAATAGAGCTTCACTCTGTAGATCTGTGCGCGACGAACTTACATTGAAGAAAAAAATCTCCGATAGCTCACAAAGTCACGTCTCAGTGGATCTGAGCACGGCGAAGCTAACGAACTTTGTAATATAAAGTCTCCGCAATACAAGTTTGAACAGCTTAGAAAAACATAGCTTCACTCTATAAAATTCAAGACAAAGCTTCACTCTATAAATCCAGGAACAGAGAAGAGCAGAACCTACTTTCACCAATTGGAAGGCTTCACTCTATAGATCTGAGCACGACGAGCTTATTGTACAAAGCTCCAAACATAGCTTCACTATCTGAGAATAGAGAAACCCCCTATCTACAATCTCCAATTGAAAGTCTCGTAATGGAGCTTCACTCTGTAGATCTGTGTGCGACGAATTTGCTTATATTGAAGAAAACATTCTCCGATAGCTCACAAGGTCATGTCTCAGCAGATCTGAGCATGGCGAAGCTAACAAACTTGCTCCCTCCAACCCCTCTTTTAACAAATTTCTCTCTTTAACATAAAATCTACGCAATACAAGCTTGAAGAGCGCAGAACATAGCTTCACTCCATAAAGCTCCAAACATAACTTCATTCTATAAATCCGGGAACAGAGAAGATCAGAACTCACATCCTCAAATTGGAAGGCTCGGAGTAGAGCTTCACTCTGTAAATCTGAGCACGATGAACTCACTGTACAAGGCTCAGAATATAGCTTCGCTACGCAAAGCTCAGGACATAGCTTCACATTCTGGGAATAGAGAATTGAAAGTCTCATGACAGAGCTTAACTCTATCTATAGATCTGTGCGCGACGAACTTACTTACATTGAAGAAAACAATCACCGATAGCTCACAAGGTGATGGCTCAGTAGATCTGAGCACGGCGAAGCTAACGAACTTACTCTCTCTCTCCAACCCTTCTTTGAACAAATTTCTTTTTGCAACATAAAATCTACGTAGTACAAGCTTGAAGAGCTCAAAAGAACGCAGCTTCACTCCAAAAAGCTCCAAACATAGCTTCGCTCTATAAATCCGGGAATAGACAAGACCAGAACCTATAGTTTCCAATTGGAAGGCTCGGAGTAGAACTTCACTCTGTAGACCTGAGCACGATGAGCTTACTGTACAAAGCTCAGAACATAGCTTCGCTTCACAAAATTCAGAACATAGCTTCACACATTGGGAATAGAGAAAACCCAAAATCTCGTAACAGAGCTCTGTAGATCTGTATATATATTGAAGAAAACGATCTCCGATAGCTTACAGGCTCATGTCTCAGTAGATCTGAGCACGACGAAACTAACGAACTTACTCTCTCCAACTCTTCTCTATGGAAATTTCTCTTTCTAAATCACGTAGTAGAAGTTTGAACAGCTCAGAAGATAGCTGCACTCCATGCAGCTCAAAACATAGCCTCACTCTACAAATCTGGGAATAGAGAAGACCCCAACCTACGTTCTGCAGTTGAAAGTCTCTGAGTAGAGCTTCACTCTATAGATCTGTGCACGACAAACTTACCCACATTGAAGAAAGCCATCTCCCAAAAGCTCACAAGCTTATATCTCAGTAGATCTGAGCATGACGCAGTAAACGAACTTACTCTCTCTTTCTAAGGAAAGTTCTCTTTGCAACTTAAAACCTACGTAGAACAAGTTTGAACTGCTCAGAATATAGCTTCACTCCACAAAGCTCAGAACATAGCTTCGCTCTATAGTTCTGGGAATAGAGAAGGCCCCAACCTACATTCTCCAATTGAGAGTTTCACTCTGTGGATCTGTGCGCGACGAATTTACTTGTACTGAAGACAATAATCTCCGAAAGCTCATAAGCTCATGACAAAGTGTCTGTGTAGATCCTGAGCACGGTGAAGCTAACGACGAAGACATAACTTACAGTCCTTCTCTAGAAAATGTTTTCTTTCTTAACACCTCAGAACTAGTTTCACTGTCAAAGCTCAGAACATAGCTTCACTTCATAAAACTCAGAACATAGCTTCACTCTACAGATCTGAGAATAGAGAAAAGCCCAATCTACATTCACCAATTGAAAGACTCCGAGTAGAGCTTCACTCTGCAGAACTGTGCGCGACGAACATAAAATTCATGTACGCGGTGCAAATTTGGAAAGCTCAGAACACAGCTTCACTGTACATAGCTTCGCCCCACAAAGCTCAGAACATGCATAGCTTCACTCTGCAGATCTGGGAATAGAGTAGGCACCAACTCACATTCTCCAATTGAAAAGCTCAGATTAAAGCTTCTTCGCTCTACGGATCTGAACTGGGCGGAACTCAATTCCGGCCACATGGGCGGTAATATACCCTGCCGGGGCGCAACCGAATTCGAATCGAATTGAAGACTGTTATAAATTGAGCAGGGTTGGTAAAGAGTGCGAGTTCATGAGGGTGACATTTTCGAGAATCCATTCAGGTCTGATCACGGTCCTATGGGCGGTAATAAATAACGCCTGGGGCGCAAGCAAATTCCACTCGTACTGGAGTTATGAATTGGATGGAATTGATGGAGCGTTCGAGTTTATGGGCGTGATGTTTTCCTTATCTAATGTGGGCGGTAATAAATCGCTCCGGGGCGCAAGCAAATTCAAATCGAATTGAAGTTGTTATAGATTGAGGAGGATTAATGGAGCCTTCGAGTATTGTTTCAAGATGTAACGTGGGCGGTAGTAAACAGCGTCGGGGCGCAGACAAATCAAATTCGAATTGAAGTTCTTATAAATTAAATAGGGTTAATAGGGCGTTCGAGTTTCTGAAAGGGGCGTTTTCGAGTATATATAAGTTTCGATGTAATCCGCTCTCGTGGACGGTAATAAATTGCGACGGTGCGCAAGCAAATTCAAATCGAATTGAAGTCGTAGGGTTAATGGAGCGTTCGAGTTTATGATGATATTGTTTCGAGGTGTAACGTGGGCGGTGATAAAGAGCGTCGGGGCGCAGGTATTCCATTCATTGTTCGGTGCACTAAATAACAATAAAAGGCGACCGGTCCGCTATAAATTCTTCGCTGTGTAAAGCTAATAAAAATAGCGCTTAAGTAAGCAGTTTAGACTATAATCGTCGTTAACAGGTGTCCTAATTAAAATTTTAAATTATAATAAATAAGGAAGCCGCAGAAGTTTAAACGCTTTCCAGCTTGAAAACTTAGTGTAAGCTACGGCCGGGCAGCGTTTCTGATCTTTGTTTACGTCGATATGCCGAGCGGCGAATTAATAAAATGCGCGCCCTGACATAGTGCAGGTAGCCCGGGAGATCTGAGAGCGAACAAGAAAAACAAACATTCCGCCGACCGAGCACCGCCTTTTTATTATTTGTTTGTTTAAGCGTCTTGAGCACAGGGCACCGATAATGTCTGACTTATAGCAAAATGGCGCTGCTCCGCTCCGGCTTCTGGATTCGAACGAAAACGCCCGAAAAATAACAAATAAATACGGCCAAACAAGCTTGTTTATAAGAGGCGGAATTTATCGGGGCTGGCGAAGTTACTTTTAGAACGACGGACGATGGTACCGTGATAAAAATTCTACTTTATTATCATCGTCCTCATCTTCTGCTTCTGTTTTACAACAAGTGTTATGTTAGAAAATTATAAATAAAAGAACGCCCGCGCGCGCTCTCTTGTTCGCCCAACAATTCGGCCAACAAACTTAGGAAATCGTCATCGAATATGATCGACGCCTTTCTTAACCGCTTCAATATTGCAATATTTTAAGTATTTCATCAAATATTTCGGCAAACATACTAACAAACATGTCAGCGAACATGCCACCAAACATCTTACTGCCTTTGATGGATGCTTTAATTCATTAATCACACATTTCGTCAAACTTCCTAATGACGTTTCATCAAGCATCTCGTTTCTAAATATCTAAAAAGACGACAAATATTGCTGACTGCCTTCTTTCTTTCTTTCTTTCTTTCCTTTTTCTTTTTGAAGATATTTTTAACCTTAATTCCTTTTTGTTTGTTATTCTCTTCCGTTCAAGAAGAAGATATTTCCTCACGATCTTCATTTTTTCTTTTTTCTTTCTGACGTGAAAGAAGATAAAATTTTCTTTTTTGCTTCCTTCCTTGGCTCCACTTTTGTCTTTCCTTTTTTCTTCTTACAATCTTCTTTTTTCCGTGCCTGTGTTGTTTTTCTTTTTTTGCTTTTGCAGAAGAAAGTCTCTTTTTGGGCTTTCTTTTTTTTTTGGTTCAGAAGATATCTGACATTTCTCACCTTAGTTCTTCTCTCTTCAGTCTTCATGATCTTCATTTTTTCTTATTTCTTTCTTTTTATTTCAAGAGAGTAACATTCTCCTTGATTTCTTTTTTCTTCTTTCCTCGGATCTACTTTTCTCTTTCTTTTTTCTTCTCACAATCTTCTTTTTTCCTGCAAGTGTTTTTTTTTCTTTCGGAAGATGTTCTCTAAAAATGTTCTTTCTCTCTTTTTTGCTTTTCCAGAAGAAAGTCCCTTTTTGGACTTTATTTTTTCTTGTTTCAGAGGAAAACTGACATTTCTCTTTTTACTTCTTCTTTAATAATAATAATAATAATAATAATATTTTATTCAAACTCAAAAATACAGTTCATGTCAGGTACACAAAGGAAAAGCTAAAAGCTAAAAATATGAGATAAATTCATTGATTGTATAGAATGGATTATCTAACAGAAAATGTTTGATTGTGAATTTGAATTGTTTTAGTGTCATTTCAGTCCAAGGTTTTGGGAGCTTGTTGTATAAGTAAATATGTCTATACTGAGCGTCCGTTGTGTTAATTCTTCGGCGGGGGATATGAATTGAGTGCCCGGACCTTAGGGCGGTGTCCACCATGTCTCGCCTTTTCTGAAGGTCATCCGCTTCTCCGCGTGCTCTTATAAGTTGACGATAGAGATATGCAGAAACCATTGTCATTATTTTCAGCTTACGAAATAATGGTTTGCAGTGGGTTTGCCTAGGAGCACCCTCAATTACACGGATGGCGTTCTTTTGGCTGAGAAGTATGTTATCGGCGTGTGCCGATTCGCCCCAAATTTGAATTCCATAACACATTCGGGAGTGAAACAGGGCGAAATAAGTTGTTATAGCTGCTTCCTTGCTTATTACCTGTTTAATTCGGCGGATGGCATACGTCGCTGAAGCAAGCTTGTTTAGCATTTCTTGTATATGAGTCCTCCAGGTCAAACGAGTGTCCAGAGTAATCCCCAGCAATTTAGTAGAGTCGGTACAGATGGTGGTTACGCTTCTTTTGGTTGTGAAGGAGATTTGTACTTTCTTCTCTTCATTTAACTGCAGCTTATTCGCACGGAACCATTCGCTGGCCAATTTGTTTGCTGCACTCATGCTCATCAGCAACTGTTCGGTATTGGTATCTTTACAGCATATTGTAGCATCGTCGGCGTACATGACCGTATGTGCTGTTAATTGTTCCGGGAGGTCGTTAATGAAGATGACGAATAGAAGCGGTCCAATGAGCGATCCTTGTGCTATTCCGTTTGAAATATTTTGTATTTTGCTAAGTTGACCATTGAAATAAACAGCTTGTCTTCTATTAGTAAAGTAGGACGCAATTAATTTGAGAGTTGTACCTCTAATCCCGTAATGTTCTAGCTTCGTGAGCAGTATCTTGTGATGCATGCAGTCAAACGCCTTTGTTAAGTCGTATAGTATAGCTTCACAGTCGCAGCGTTCTTCAAAAGCTTCCCAAATGTAGTTGAGCAGAGACAGTACCGCGGCTTCAGTATTTTTTCGTTCCGTAAAGCCAAATTGAGATTCGTTTAGCATTTTATTCTTATTAAAAAATGATCTTAAGCGGATATAGAGTGCAGCTTCAAATATTTTCGACGTTACTGGCAATACAGATATGGGTCGGTAATTGTTTGGCAAACAGCGATCTCCTTTCTTGAAAACTGGTGTGACTTTAGCAATCTTCATTCCATCAGGGACCGTACCTTCACGAAAACAGGCATTGATTATATCGGCTAAAGGTTCCGCTAAGAATTCCGAAGCATTCTTAAAAAGTATTACGCTTACTCCATATATGTCAGTGGAGGGTTTTGGCTTTAATCTGCGTATAATTGATTTAATTTCTTGTCCAGTGACAGGGCTTAAGAAACACGAACGGTTGCAACCAGAGACCTTCTTTAAAAATGATTCCGGTTCCTCTGTGCTCGATGGAATTTTTTTTAAAATGTTCTCAGCAATTCCACAGAAAAAATCATTCAAGTTCCCCGCAGATAGATTGTTTCCAGTTTCGGAAACTGACGGAGAGGTTTCTTGTTTTATGATGTTCCATAAGGTTTTTTGTTTACAATTGGAGAACTGGATTTTGTGAAGATTACTTTGCCTCCTTTCTTCTGTTGCATAGCCGAGGTAAAAGTTTCTGTAGGTGTCGTGAATGGACTTTAAATCATTTCCACCGTATAGCTTATAAGCGTCCTCAATTAGACCTAACGTAGATTTTACCTGTAACAATTCTTCTGAAGCAAGGTAGGTTTGATGTTTTGTGGATTGTCTTACGGAGATAATTGGGAAGGCAGTTTCTAAGCATGCCATTAACGTTTGGAAAAAAGTTTCGTACTTGTTTATTGCCATATCCACCGTATATACGTTGTCCCATGATTCCTCTGACAGCAATGTAAGAAAATGATCCAACTTTGCCTTGGTAATTACTCTTTTCCTGATGCATTTATTATTTAATGTCAATTTAACTTCATAATTAAAGAATAATGCGCTATGGTCAGATATACCTACATCGATCACATAACTGTTATGTTTCCTGACATTGGTAAATATGTTATCGATACACGTTCTTGTGCTGACTGTTGAACGGGTGTAGCTCTTAATTACGTGTTTTAAGTCATAAGAAAGCATTAGGTTCTTTAGTAATTCCGCTTTAGTTGATTCCTTCAAAATGTCGACGTTAAAGTCTCCTGCGAAAACTATTTTTACCATTTTTTTATACTTTGAAAATATCAGGTCTAGAACGGCGGATATATTCTGTAGACACAATTCAAAGTCACCATCAGGCGATCGGTAACATTCGATTATAATTAAATTCAAGTTATTTACATACACACCTGCTAGTTCACAGACTTTTTCCATAGACGTCTCCGTTATGAATTGCAACTCCTGGCATTCCAAGGAGGAGCGAGCAAAAATGGCTACGCCTCCATGATTATAGATTTGTCTTATAAAGCTACTAACTAACTTATAGGATTGCATCTTATATACATTTTTATTGTTAATATTGAGCCAGTGCTCTGATATGCACAAGATATCAGAATTTTTGTCGTGGGCTAATAGTTCTAACGCTTCTATTTTGTTAGTTAAGCACTGGACGTTCACATGCATGATGCTGAAAGTTGAATATGTGTACCTAGTTTGGTTAGTACTATTCGCACTGTAGTCACTACTACATTTTTCCGAGGTTGGTATCTTTATGTTGAATTTATTGGAGTTGAGCGAGGCTCTAAAAAATGTTTTCTGTTTGTGTTAAAATTAAATCTTCTTACCACTACTCCAGTAGGCCAGGAATTTGGATCATTTAACGGTTCTTTCAATTCAATTGGAGCTCCCACCTTAAAGCAGGGATAAGTACTGTTTGTTTGTAATATATCGCATTGAAAATCGTAATTAGGGTGAACTTCTTTTAAATATTCCAATACCGTATCTGTGGTGGTGTTAGTGTTTGTCCGTCCAACAAAGAACCATAGTTTCTTTGAGACGCCTGCCAGTTGAGTGCCGTTTTTGTTTTCTTTATTTCCTGTAATAGATTTATTTGCTCGTCGTCTACTGTTAACGATTGGCTTTCTTCGCTCTTTATTCAAACTTCCAACTGATTGCGCACTTGTTATAGATGCGTACGTATCTTTTTTATTGTTATCAATCTGTTCACTGATAATTTCTTCAGCGTCGTTATTGATGTGTATAATTTCCGCAAATTTTTTGCGATGTAAATTTTCAAGTTTTTCTACGTATTTTTCCCGATTTTCAGGAACGGAATTATTTATATTATTATCCGTTTTGTTTACGGTAGAATCCTGTGTTGGTCGATGTAGGCCCGTACTTCTAAGTTCCCCTTTATTAGTTGAACTTTTTGCCGATTTTGCTTGAGCAGTTGTAATCGTGTTTGCGTTATCAGCTTGCAATTTTTTATCTTCGCTTGTTAATTTCTGTTGAAAACTCGTCGCGCCCGCGGCAGAAGTTCCACATGCATCAATTTTGTTTACTTTGACTTGATGAATTAGTAGGTTATTTAGCACAGCAATTTGTTGCTCCATAAAGGATATGTTTTTGTATAAATTGTTTATTAAAGCATCTTTCTCATCAATAATTTTGTGTAAGTAATATACCTCAATTTTGTCTTTTTCTAACGCGGTTGACACAGCATTCGGCGTTTCTACGTTAGACTCGTCTTCAACCGGATTCATGTTGCCTTCACTTCTTTCGCAGCATATTATTTCTTTATCGTTGATTTTCTTGATGTTTTCATAGTATTTTATGCATCCTGGATGCATTACTTTGGCACAATTAATACATTTAAGTCCGTTTGCCGGCACTATATGACACTTTTTGCACTTTGAATTCGCAGCATTTACTGTTTCACCTTCACTCGGCGACATCGCGCGTCGACAGGAGTCATATAGCGTCTATATTTTTTAAAATAAAGTTAAACTCATAATAAAACGATAGGCACTTCAGAATTGTTTAGGGTTTCAAAGAGTTATTTCGTCATGATCTTCATTTTTTCTTCTTTCTTTCTTTCTGATTCGAAACAAGATTAAGTTTTCTCTTTTGCTTCAGAAGAATGTGTTCTTCGAAAGCAATCTTTCTTTCTTTTTATTTCATGAGAGTAACAATTCCCTTCATTTCTTTTTTCTTCCTTCCACAGGTATACTTTTTTCTTTCTTTTTTCTTCTCACAATCTTCTTTTTTCCGTGCCTGTGTTTTTTTCTCTCGGAAGATATTCTTCAAAAATGTTTTTTCTCTCTTTTTTGCTTTTCCAGAAGAAAGTCCCTTTTTGGAAATTATTTTTTCTCGTTTCAGAAGAAAACCGATATTTCTCTTCTTACTTCTTCCTTGTTTAGGGTTTCAAAGAGATATTTCGTCATGATCATTTTTCTTCTTTCTTTCTTCCTGATTCGAAAGAAGATAAAGTTTTCTCTTTTGCTTCAGATGAATGCGTTCCTCAAAAGCAATCTTTTTTCTTTTTATTTCATGATAGTAACAATCTCTTTGATTTCTTTTTTCTTCCTTCCACAGGTCTACTTTTTTCTTTTCACAATCTTCTTTTTTCCGTGCCTGTTTTCTTTTTCTCAATCTCTATTTGGGCTTTATTTTTTCTTGTTTCAGAAGAAAATTGACATTTCTCATCTTATTTCTTCTTTCTTTACTCTTTCAAATAGACATTTCCTCATGATCTTTATTTTTTCTCCTTTCTTTCTTTCTGATTCGAAAGAAGATAAAGTTTTCTCTTTTGCTTCAGAAGAATACGTTCTTCGAAATAGCAATCTCCTTGATTTCTTTTTCTTCCTTCCTCAGGTCACTTTTTCTCTTTCTTCTTTTCTTCTCACAATTTTTTTTTCGTGTCTGTGCTCTTTCGTTTTTTTATTTTGCAGAAGAAAGTCTCTTTTTGGGATTTATTCTTTCTTATTACAGAAGAAAACTGACATTTCTCTTCTTACTTCTTCTTTCTTTACTCTTTCAAATAGACATTTCCTCATGATCCTCATTATTTCTCCTTTCTTTCTTTCTAATTCGAAAGAAGATAAAATGTTCTTTTTTACTTCAGAAGATGCGTCCTTTTTTCTTCCTTCCTCATGTCCACTTTGTCTCTTTCTTCTTTTCTTCTCACAATCTTTTTTCCGTGCCTGTGTTTTCTCTCTTCGGATGGTGTTCTTTCTCTTTTTTTTGCTCTTCCAAAAGAAAGTCTCTTTTTGGGCTTTATTCTTTTTTGTTACAGAAGAAAACTGACATTTCTCTTCTTACTTCTTCTTTGTTTAGGATTTCAAATGGATATTTTTTCACGATCTTCATTTTTTCTTCTTTCTTTCTTTCTTTCTGATTCGAGAGAAGATAAAGTTTTCGCTTTCGCTTCAAAAGAATGCGTTCTTCGAAAGCAATTTTTCTTCTTTTTATTTCGAGATTTCTGATTTCTTCCTTCCTCGCATCTGCTTTTTCTCATTCTTTTGTTTTTTCTTCTCGTAGTCTTCTTTTTTCCATGCTTGTTTTTTTCTCTTCCAAAGGTATTCTTTAAAATGTTCTTCTCTCTTTTTTTTGCTTTTGATTAATAAGGCATTCCTTTTTTTGAGCTTCATTCTTTCTTGATTGTTTCAGATAAAACTGACATTCCTCATCTTATCGCTTCTTTCTTTAAAATGTCTCTCTTTTTTGACATCAGAAGAAAGCATTCTTCAAAATCTGCTGCTTTCTTGCTTTTCTGTGTTAGCAGGAGACGGCGTTTCTTCTTTCTTCTTTTAGGAGAAGATGTTCTTCAAAATCTTCTTGTTTTCAGGGAGAGGCATCTTTCAAAATTTACTTTTTTCGTTTACATTTCGGGCATTCCTCTCGATGTTCTTTGTTCTTTCTTTTTTTCTTTTTTAGAAGAAGACGTTCTTCAAAATCTTTCCTCTTTCCGCTTCAGAAAAAAGGCATTCCTCAAAATCTACTTTTCTCTTTGCTTTTTCATAAAGAGATAGACGTTTCTCCAAATCTTCTTTCTTCTTCAAACATTTCTTGATTTTCTGTTTGAGAGGAAACAGACTGTCTTCATTTCTCTTTTCACTTTCTTGACCGAATTACTGTTGTTTAATGAATAACGAATGAAATTTGAAAGTTCGACAATCTTCTTTGTTTCTCCTGGAAGGATACTTTCTTTGAAATGCACTTTTTGCTAACGATTGTCTTTTGTTTTCTTTCTATCAGAAGGCATTCTTTGTTCCTCCGTTTTCTCCTTTAGAAAAAATGGGTTTTCAAAATCTCTTTTCTTTCTATTTGCTTCAGAACAAGACTCCTTAAAACACGTATTTTCTTTTCTTTTAGAAGAAGAGATTCGTCGACATTGTTTTCCTCGTCTCTTTTCAGGTTTTCTTCAAAATCCTCTTTCTTTTGTTTTTTTGCTTCAAAAAAGATGTCTCTCGTTTTCTTTTCCTTCCCTTCTTCACAAGAAGAGTTCTTCATAAGTAAGAGCATTCTCGATTATTTTCTTCTCTTTCGGCTTCAGAAAAAGAGAGATTCCTTCAAAATCGCCTTTCTTTTCTTTTTAAAAAGTATTCTTCAGTCCACTTATTCTTTGCTTTCTGTTAGAAAAGGAGGTGAACGCTTTTACGTTTCTCTTTTAAAAAGAGACATTGGTCGAATCGCTTTCGTTCTTTAAAATTCTTCAAAATCGTCTTTCCTTCTTTTTAGAAGATTTTCTTCGATCCACCATTTTCCGATAGAAGACTTCTTCTTTCCTCTTTTAGAAGAAGACTTTCGGTCTTCTTTTTTATTTCAAAAAGAAGCATTCCTCGATTTTTTCTTCCGTTTCAAAAGAAGACGTCCTTCAAAATTTTTCTTCATTTTCTGTATGAGCGGAAGATATTCTTCAAAATTCAGTTTCTTCCTTTTTATTTTATTTTGTTTTCTTTTTTCTTTTGTCTTTCAGAAGAAGAAGACATTCTTCAAAATTCTCTTTATTTCTTCTTCTAAAGGAAGCATTTTTGAAATCAACTTTTTTCCTTTCTATTCGCATTGCTCTTAGTCTTCTTTCTTTTCTTTTTTTTTTTTGGATGAAAGCGCTCTTCGAAAACTTCATTTTTTCTTTTTAAAAGAATTCATTCTTCAAAATCGCACTTCTTGCTTTCTTTTGATTCAAAAGAAGACACTTCTCGTTTCCTTTCTTTCGTCTCCCAGTTTTAATTGTTTCTTTTATGCTCCTACATGATCCTCTTTTTCTTTACATTCTTTCTTTTCTCTTTTAAAAGACGTTCCCAAAGTCGTCTTTGTTTCTTTCTTCATTTGAAAGAAGACAACCTTCAAAAACACCTTTGTTTTCTTTTTAAAAAATAGTTTTCCTTTCTCTCTTTTCTCTTTTAGAGCAAATCGTCTCTGTTTCTTTTTACATTTGAAAGAAGACAACCTTCGTAATCACCTTTCTTCTTTCTTAAAAAGTAGTTTTTCTTTCTTTCTCTCGTCTTTAAATCTCATCTTTTTTTTCTTTTTTCAGAAGAAGACATGCACGTCCAATTGAGCGCCGCCTCCCAACAAGACCCGCACGCCCTTTCGAGCAACAACCTCCAAATCCAGGGCAGGTTCCAGGGTATGCAACAGGGCACCTCCTCCCTCATCTCCTCTAACATAATCGGGGCCGGTTTGGGGGCGATCGGGCAACCGTACTCGGCCGAAATCTGCAACTACGGCCCCGTCTATCACCCCCACAACCTCCTGCACAACTACAACCCCGTTTACAGCAACGAGAAGAACATCAGGGGCGGAAACTTCGGGCGCGCCGTCTACGGAAACTACCACGGGTTCTACGGGGGCAACGCCAACCTGCGCGCCCCCATCCACCAGAACTCGTACGACTTCACCCCCAGGTAGGAGGAGAGGCGGATTCTGCGCGACACCAGAAAAGTATTTTCTTTTTTTTTTTTAATTGAAACAAGTAACAAGTTCTGCCCTCAGTAAGTTAATGCCGAATTATATTGTAATTTTCTTTTTAATTAGGGGTATGTGTAAAAGTATGTGTAACGGATGTTGCCCAAAAAAAAAAAAAAACAAATGAAGAAACGAAATACCTAGAATGTGCCAAATAATCAGATTATTTTAGTCGATATGCCTTACAGTTAGCCAAAGTAGAGATAGATTGATTATTATAGTGATGATGATGATGATGCTGTAAATATGACTGTTATTTATGAATTTTGAAAATAAAAATATATTTTATTATTTTATCTCTTGGTTTCTTCGTTTAACTTTCTGAAATTAATTAATTCCTTATAATCGAAAACGTAAGCGTATATGTAGGTTAACTGTAAAGTGGAAGTTTCATTTGTCGTACGTCATTTCGGCATGCCTCAGGGGAGTGTGTACGGGCCTCTGCTCTTTGTAATTTATTGTTTCGAATTTGAGATTATAGAAAGGCCATACTGAAGTCATACTCTGAAAGCCAACCAAGTAAGTGCTGAGAAAAGAAAAAAAGTTAAAGGAAATCGATGAGCGTACGGTAGGAGCCTGTGGTAGGGCCTTCGCTTTTTATAATTTTTTTTTTCGTGAACTTTCGTGAACACAAAAGAAACTTCAAGTATTGTTTGATGCTAAAAGTATCATAAATTAAATTAAATTAAAAAATTAGATAAAAAGCACGAAAAAATTAGAAATAAAACAAAAGATAATCACTGGATGAAGATATTCTTAAGAAAAATCTAAAATAGTTCGAAAACTATTGAAATAATAAAAAAGACTAAAATAAAAGAAAAACTAATTTTTAAAAATTATAAGAATTAAAAATAATTAAAAACAAGTTCATCAAAAAAAAAAAACAATTGAATTGGAAACGAAAATAAAATAGCGTACTCGAGAAAAGAAACAAAAATAAGAAAGGAGTTTAATTCAAGAAAAACAATAGACTATCGACTGCTGCTAGAAAGAAATTTCAAAAAGGTATTAAAGATAAGAAAACAAAAAATAGTTCAAACAATTTTTCATGATCAAAAGACAATAAACATTCGAAAGAAAAACAACGAAAAAGTTCAAATAAAACAGTGAGGACAAAATTCGGAAATTATTGAATAAGAAATTTAAAAAAATAAAAAAATAATATTTCAAAAAAAATAATAATAAACGATATTTTTAAAAGAATAATAAAAATAGCAAGTAATTTGGTAACAAGTCAACAAAAAGCAATCAGAAGAAACAATAATACAAAAAATTAAGAAGAGAAAAAAAAACAAAATCCACGTCGAAACATTAAAAATAAAACAAAAGACAATCGCCAGGCTGGAAACGGAAATAAAGTGACGTATTCGAAAAAAAATCGAAATCATGTAATAAAATTTTTGATTCGAGAAAAACAATAGACAGTCGGACTGCCGGAATAAAGAAATTTCAAAGAAAAGTATTAAATATAAAAAAAACAAAAGACAACTCACAAATTATTAATTACCAAAAAATCGTAAAGAAATTTAAAAAGAAAAACTAAAAATTAAAAATAAAACGAAGTAGTTGGAAGACAGGAAAAACAAAAATAAAAAAAGTTAACAACTAAAAAAAAACAAAATCCGCGTCGAAACGTTGAAAATAAAACAAAAGACAATCGATCTATGAAGGAGCTGTGGAAGTAATTAGCAAAAAAAACAAGGAAAAAAGGTCACATTAAAAAAAATTTCGGTTTAGATATTTTTCCATTGTTTCGTGTCGATTCGTCTTTTGTTTTTTTTTATATAAGCTTTTAGTATTTTCGTTTCACGTTAAAACATTAAAAATAAAACAAAAGACAATCAATCACGAAAGAGCTGTGGAAGCAATAAGCAAAAAAAAAACAAGGAAAAAAGATCGGATTAAAAAATTTCGGTTTAGGTATTTTTCAATTGTTTTGTATTGATTCGTCTTTTGTTTTTTTTTTATAAGTGGAAATGAAACAAAATTAATTTATTATTTGCAAAATTGACCGTCGTTCGTCTTTTATTTCTTTCTAGTTTATTCTTTTTAATTTTCTAGGATTTCTGAAAAGAAAAAGAAAGAAATGACGATAAACTTTTTTGAAAAAAGAAAAACAATCGACGATCTTCAATATACATAAACGAAAATGGAAATTAATCAAAAAGAAAATTAAAAACAAAAAAATAAGCAGTTTGAAAACAAATTGAAAGAGAAAACAGGAGAAACAAAAATACAAAAAAGTTAACAAAAAAAAAAAAACAAAATCCGCGTCAAAACATTAAAAATAAAACAATAGACAAGAAAGAAATTTCAAAAAAAAAATGTATTAAAAATAAAAAACAAAAGACAATTCACAAAATTATTTATTATCGACGAATCGCAAAGAAATTTAAAAAGAAAAATTAAAAATCAAAAACAAAACAAAAGGAGCGGTTAGAAAACAAATTGAAAGAGAAACGAAAATACAAAAAGTTAACAAGAAAAAAAAAAACAAAATCCACGTCGAATTCTTTTCAATTGTTCTTTTGACTTTTCATGTATTTTTGATGAATAAATATTATTATTATTATTATTATTATTAAAAATAAAACAAAAGACGATCGATCTTTGAAGGAGCTGTGGAAGCAATTATCAAAAAAAACAAGGAAAAAATATCACATTAAAAAAATCTCGGTTTAGGTATTTTTTAATTGTTTCGTATCGATTCGTCTTTTGTTTTTTTTTTGTAAACTTTTTAAGCGACATTAACTTACCCACCTTTGCACTCTAAATTGCCTTAAAAATAATTGAGTTCATTGAGTATTGCTCAATTAACGACTCAAGCTCAATAGTACCCTGTATGTTCCATTTTTTTTAAATTAATTATACGTAAAAAATAATAATAAAACAAAAGATAATCTTTAAAGAAGCAGTTAGAAAACAAATTCAAAGAAAAAAGTAGTTGTTTAAAAAAATCGCGTATTTTTTAATATCGTAGGATAAAAAAAGAAGACGATCATCGGTTGATGAAATTAAAAAAAAAATAAATAAATAAATAAACAAATCAGCAAATTATAATCGGCGAAGTGCGTTCGAAGCGAGAAACAAAATACGAAAAGTTGAGTGAAAAAAAACACGTAAGAAATTGTAAATAAAACAAAAGACAATCTCTAAATAAGCAAAGATAGATAATCATTTGGCTTTCAAGTTGCATAAAAAAAATTTGTTCCTCGCGGCTAATAGAATTAGAATTAACGACTCAAGTTCAATAGCACCCTGTACATTTTCCTTTTTTTCCTATTAACAATTGGACGCGAAAAAGTAAATCGAAACTAATTGTTGAGTTATTATTACCTCGGTGTTTATCCGGCCTTAAGTCTTACGCATGGCAAAAGCATTTGTGTGTGTGTCTTTCTCTCTGCGTAACGATTTTTTTTGACGCGTGTGGTCGCCAACAAAAACACAAACTATGCTAACCACTCGCACACAGGCGCATCAATTATGACGTTAATGACAAGAAAAAATCGAGACGCATCGCAGGTCAGGCCCGGGCGCGTCCTTTTCTCAATATTTAGAATATCTGGGCAGGCTGCAAGAAGAAGACCTCGCCTTCGGCTGTCGCACCAGAGCGAGACGCAGCGATCACTTCCTCGTCATCAATCATTTCGCAGCCCCCGTCCGGGGGACATGTGACTTCCTGAATTACGCCAGTCAAAATAGTAGTAAATCCTCGGGGGCGATGGGTGTTTGTTTTTAAGTTGAAAACCATCGCCCACCCTTCCACCCCCGCCTCGAACTCAAATCAATCAAGTCTTCTTCGGCGAACGGAGTATTATTGTAAGTGGCGAACATATTGGGTCAGATTTTGGGGATGCGAGCGCCATCAATCTTGGCCGTGAGTGCGTGTCAAAGTGTCACACGCTCAGTTTTACGTGTCTTTCGCTAATTAATCATTAGCCGAACATCGGGGAAGGTTTTTTCTACCCGCGTGCCACCCGAGCAGACGTCACATGGCCAGGGTATTTATTTTTAAGAAGGACGAGTTTCCAGTTTTTTTCAAGGACACCAAAAAAATAAGAAGTTCAACAGTTTCAAAAGTGTGCTGGACTTAAAAAGGGGATGCCAGAATTTGGAAGTTAAGAGAAAATACATTCTCTCTGTCTCGGGTTACCCCAGAATTAAAAAGAAATAGTTAAGCATAACAAGAAGACAAACGAGAAACGCCTTTTTTTTCTGCTAGAGACCGTCTTTTGTTTTCATTAGTGATTGTTATTTGTTTCTACTGCTATCGATCATCGATTGATGTTCATTGGTACTTAGTTACAAAATCAGCTTTAAATGGCAGAGACTGTAACACAGGCTCTGACGTTGTCAACCTGACATGACTCATCGATCATCATTTGTTTCTTTTTCTTTTCAGAAATCCAAGAAAATTAAAAACGACGATCTGTTTCACAGACGATAAACTGATTTTGATTTCCTTCCACTTCCGTTCCTATCGAAGAAATTTATCGACCGTCGTTTGTTTGTTTCTCTTTTCAGAAACCTAAGAAGATTAAAAAGAAAAAACCAAAAAAATAAAAGACGAATAACGATGTCGGTTTTGCGGAGGAGAAACTGATTTTGATTCCTTTCCATTTTCGTTTAGATTGAAGAAAAAACATCTATCGATCGTCGTTTGTTTTTCTTTTCAGATATTCAAGAAAATTATAAAGAAGAAACTAAGAAATAAAAGACAAACGACTGTCAATTTTGCAAACAATTTCATTTGTTTCATTTCCACTTCCATTTAGATAAATTGAAGAAAATATATTCATTGTTTCGTCGTTTGTTCTTTTCTTTTTTCTTTTCAGAATCCTATGAAAATTAAAAAGAGAAATTGAAAAACAAAAGAAAAAAATTAAAAATAAAAGACAAACGACTGTTTTACAGACGATAAAGTGATTTTTCTTTTCAGAAATCCAGAAAAGTTAAAACGAGAAAAATTAAAAAATAAAAGACAAACGACGATCTGTTTTACAGACGATTTTGATTCCTTTCCAGTTTCGTTTATATCGAAGAAATTCATCGGCCGTCGTTTGTTTGTTTTTCTTTTCAGAAATCCAGAAAAGTTAAAAAGAAAACCAAAAAAATAAAAGACAAACGACGATCTGTTTTACAGACGATTTTGATTCCTTTCCAGTTTCGTTTATATCGAAGAAATTCATCGATCGACATTTGTTTTTCTTTTCAGATATTCAAGAAAATTATAAAGAAAAACTAAATAACAAAAGACAAACAACGATCTGCTTTGGAGAAGAAAAATTGATTTTTATTCATTTCCACTTCCATTTATGAATATTGAAGAAAAAATATCCAACGATCGTCGTTTGTCTTTTTTCATCTCCTTTGAGAAAAAAAAATATCCATCGATCGTCGTTTGTTTCTTTTTCTTTTCAGAAATTCAAGAAAATTAAAAACAAAAACTAAAAAAACAAAAGACAAACGACGATCTGTTTTGGAGACGAAAAATTGATCTTGATTAATATCCACTTCCATTTATTGAATTTGTTGAAGAAAAAATATCCAACGATCGTCGTTTGTTTTTCTTTTCTTTTCGGAAAAAAATACCCATCGATCGTTATTTGTTGCTTTTTTTCTTTTCAGAAATCCAAGAAAATTAGAGCGCAAAAACTAAGAAATAAAAGACAAACGTCCATCTGTTATACAGACGACAAATTTACTTCCATTTACGCATATTGAAGCGAATATATCCATCGATCGTCGTTTGTTTTTTTTTTTTAATTTTCTTAGGTTTCTAAAAAGAAAAGAACAAATGACAATCTTTTTTTTTAGTTTTGTTGACTGCATAATTTCGTTTTGTTTCTTTCCATTTCTTTTCGTGTTGAGCAAAAGTGAACCATTGTTCGTTGTTTCCTTTTTTTTATTTTCCTAAACTAAATTCCAGGAGAAATGCACAACGTAAAAACAAAAGACGATCGATTTACTTAGAAAGAAAGATGCAATAATGAACTGTAAAGGCAAGAAACATTAAATGAGTATACAAATTAGTTCACCGATGGCTCATCCATAAACCATCGATGATTTCACCGATTAAATTTTTGACACAAGAAAATGGTGGGACGATTTGACAACTTAATTCCTGGAGAAATACAAGACGTAAAAACAAGAGACGATCGATTCAATATCAAAAGAAAGACGAGAATGAAATCAACGATCAGATAAAGATGAACCATCGATGATTTCACCGATTAATCTTTTTGATATTAAAAACGGCGGGACGATTTCAAAACAAAAGACGATCGATTTGTTTAGAAAGAAAGATAATAATGAAATATAAAAACGAGTAATGAAATATAAAGACGAGATAAATTAAATACACAAATGAATTCACCGATGACTCACCGATGACTTCACCCATTAGCTTTTTAACGTAAAAAGGGTGGGGGGGGGATGATTTGAAACTTAAATTCGGGAGTAGTACAAGACGTAAAAACAAAAGACAATCGATAAGACGAGATAAGTTAAATACACGAAATAATAATTCACCCACAACTCATCGGCGAACCATCGATCATTTCATCGATTAATCCTTATGACGTTCAAAACGGCGGAACAATTCGAAAACTTAATTCCGGGAGAAATGCAAGATGTAAAAACAAAAGACGATCGATTCGTTTAGAAAGATGAAAACGAAATGCAAAGACGAGATCAATCAAACAAATTAATTCATCCCTCGATGATTACACCGATTAAACTTTTTGACATTAAAAATGGCGGGACGATCTGAAAATTTAAATCTCGAGGAAACGCACGACGACGTAAAAACAAAAGACGATCGATTTATTTAGAAAGAAAGACAATAATGAAGTGTAAAGGCAGGAAACGTTAAATGTATATAGAAATTAATTCGCCGATGGCTCATCGGTAAACCATCGATGATTTCACCGATTAATTTTTGATTTTGAAGTGAATGAAGGCGTAAATTGACGTTAGGAAATATTTGTTTAGTCTCAAAATTAACAAATTTAAAATACTATTAAATAAAACGGGAAATGTGACAAGTGTGCAGTGATGCCAATGCCTGGTTTTGTCTTGTGTGTTTTGTTTTCAAGAGTCTACTTTTTATTTTAGGATATGCGAAGAAAAGCAATCGACATTTAAGAAATAAAACGACACCCAAAACAAAACAGCGATGGAAGTCTATTTTTTTTTAAGAATAACAATTAAAAAAACAAATGACTAACAACACGTAAAAAACAAAACCAATCACAGAACACTTAATGAGAATCGATCCTCAAAAAAAAAAAAGAAATGAAAAAATAAATCGACTCTCAAACGAAATCTGAGGTAAGAGTTTATTTTCTGAGAATTAACAAAAAATAGTGAAAAGAAGAAAGGAATTGCAATCTACAGAAAATATTGAATGTAAAACAAATGACTATCAACCCCCAACAAAAAAACCACAAAAAGTCTTTTCTTCCTGAAATTAAAAACAAAGAACAAAACCGGAGATGAGAGTTTATTTTTTGGAATTAACAACAAAATTGTGAAAAGAAAATAACAGAATATATTGAAAACAAAAAGAAACAAATGAGTGTCAACCCTCAAGAACATATAACAAAAATCTAAATCTTGTTTTCCCAGAATTAAAAACAAAACACAATAGTAGACAAGAGTCTATTTTCCTAGAATTAACAAAAATAGCGAAGAAAAGAAAGGAATCAGGATCACCAGTTGCATTATTGAAAGTAAAAAACAAATGACTATCAACTCTCAAGAAAAATAAATGAAAAGCTAATTCTTGTTTTCCTAGAATTGAAAAAAATGGAAGTGGAAAGCGAACGACCGTCGACTATCGTAAAACAAAATCGGAGATAGGGGTTAGAATTAACAAAAGATAGTGAAAAGAAAAAAGAAATTCACAGAAAATATTGAAAGTAAAAACAAATGACTATCAACCCTCAAGAAAAATTAACAAGAAGTTAAATCTTGTTTTCCCGGAATTGAAAAAAAAACAAAAGCGGAGATAAGAGCCTATTTTTTCAGGACTAACCAAGAGTAGTGAACAGGAAAACTGAGTCAGGATTAACAGAAAAAATTGAAAGTAAAAAACAGTTGACTAGCGATCCTTGAAAAAGAAAAAAATGGAATTGGAAAAAAATGAATACGGTACACAAACAACTCTCAACTCTCGTGAAACAAAACCTGAGGCAAACTTGCTCTGTTACGTAGATGTCAACGTGACGTTTCGCCCTTGCCTGTCAGCGTGACACTGCTTGACATTTCTTGGCGTCTGTCATTTTGACACTTATCATTCTGACGTTTCTTGCCATATGTCATCATGAAATTATTTCTTATGACCTGTTTCTTTAATTCTTTTACAATTTTTGTTTTTGTCAAAAATAAGTCAAGGAAGACTCCGTAGAAGTTTATAGATTTTTGGGAGGATAATATCAGTTTGACAGTACAAATGTCAAGTAAACGGATAATATATCCGGTTGCAGTGTTGCTAATAGCCGAATAAAAATCAGTTATTCTTGACTTGACTTGACTTTTTTTTTAATTTGGCATCGAAGTTGGCCGCGACAAGGTGCTTACTGTGAACGTACCACAATTTTGATTATTTGTTGTAAATATTATTTTCTTATTATCGATTTTCGTTTGTTACAATAATGTCTTTACTCGTTTATTACAACAGATCACATTCTTGTGACGTCTTATCGTGCTGTTGAGTTCGAAACCTCGAAAGCAAGGTTAGGAGTGGCAAGTTCAAATGTCAAATTGACAACTGTCATGATCATGATGGTTCACAATTAAAGTTTCATGGCCAACTTCGACGCCAAATTTAAAACAACAAGACAAAAACGCTTTATAGTGATAAGGTGAAATGTGGCAAGTATTTCGTGGGACACCTGTACATTTAACTGGCATTTTATTTTAAACTTCACCTACGCTTTTCGGAGTTTAAATTGAAAGTTTCGTTGTTTGAATTAATTCGTCGAATAAATGAGAGCAGAACTATCTTTCTAAAAATAAGCAATATGAATTATGACTATTGTAAATAGATGCTAATGAACATGGCGAACGCAACATCGGAATCATCTTTTGTTTTCTTTCCTCTTTGTATAATCGTTTTTGTTTTTCTCTGTGGTTAGTTCTCCTCTGCTAGTTCTCCATGACACGATTTAAAAAAAAATGCAATATACAGGGTGTACCCCCAAAATATAAGTGCTGCAACTTGGGCAAAATTTTAAAATACGACGGTCGAGGAAACTATGCGTTAACCAAATTTGGTTTCCTCCGAAGACAAGAAAATAAAGGACGCTCCGAGATACTTTGTCCGCACGTGCGAAAAAAATTCATTCAGCGTCGCCCGTCCAACCCCTCGCGTTTTCCACGCCAAGTATTAATAGGAACACCTCGAAATAATCCGCTTTGTTCCGCGCTAGTCTCTCTCTCCTAATGACTTTCGAATGACGCTTATTTTCGGGCACGACGATTGACACGCATTAGCTTAAACAGTGACACAATTTTTCTCATCCGACTCGACGCTGCTCCTCGTCCGATCCGATTGTTTACTTTGCGCACTCTCGTCCTAATCACTAAACCAAACGCTTCCGCCCGCGCCGCCGCCCCCGAAGGCCATATTTCATGTGAGTACGGGAACGGGGCAAAAAACGACGACGAGCATGATTAGTAGTTGTTTACATAAAAACATTTCCCACGTCGCACCCTGCGCTTCTAATTTATTGCTTGTTTGTACGCAGCAGCATCAAGTGCGTGGTGTACTTGACTTTATAAACACGCTCGCCTGAGTTACCCCCTCGAAACGCCCGCCTTTCGTTGGGTGAGAACGAGAAAAGAACGAAAATTGCTCGTAAAACCAAACGATGATAAAAATAGCAGAAAAAAATGACGGCTTGCGAGGAGGGTGTGAGATGGTAGATTTGTCTTGCAGATGGGGAAGTCGAATGGTCGACTTGATTCCGACGTTGCGTTCGCCGTGCTCATTAGTATCTATTTACAATAGTCATAATTCATGTTGCTTATTTTTAGAAAGAGAGTCCTGCTCTCATTTATTCGACGAATTAATTCAAACAACGAAACTTTCAATTTATACTCCGAAAAGCGTAGGTGAAGTTTAAAATAAAATGCCTGTTAAATGTACAGGTGTCCCACGAAATACTTGCCACGTTTCACCTTATCGCTACAAAGCGTTTTTGTTTTTTAAATCTGGCGTCGAAGATTTTGAAGACTAAAAGACTCTGTCACCCCCCACCCCACCCTCATCACTCTCATATCAGAACGCAATTGTTCATGAAATTGGGCACTTAGGGTCGTACTGAATTCGGTCCTGCCCCCGCAGACACGTTGTGCACTATTTATTTGGTTCTCGGTAATCGGAATGCAATTGTTTTTACTGAAGCGCAGTGGAAAAATCAGCGTCGTTCTTTTGTTTTTTTGCGTCCTTTTGTTTTATTCGTATTTGATCGTACATGGGCGCAATGTTATGTATGTGCTAAATACGGCTCTGATTGTCATTGTTTTTTTTTTTAATTCGTTCATGCAATCAGTGGTCACTTAGCTACGTGCTGAATACGGTCCTGCACAGGCAAAGCGTTTGGCTGTATTTGTTTGGTTCTCACAATCAGTGATCGGAATGCAATTGTTTTAATTGCGTGCTGGGGAAAAACAACTTTCTTCTTTTGTTTTTTTTTTTGACATTTCATGAGCTGCTCTTGCTCATATTTGCTCAAACATGGGCGAATGGCTCGGTAGGTGTTAAATACGGTCCTGGTTATGCAAGCGCTTTTTTGATCGCGTTTGCTCGTTTCTCAGTAAGAAGAACGCACTTGTTTCAACTGACGCGCTGTGAGAAAATCAGTTTTTTTTTTCATCGATGCGTTCGCCACTTCTTGTTTGCTTTTGCACAAAACATACATATATATAGGGGTTAAGCGAAAAACTTCGGAATTTATTTACGTTGTGCAATAAAACGTTACGACGTAAAGTAATATTGCGAGACGTCGACGTGGTGTGCGCGCCTTATTTATAGAAACATAAAAGCAGCAATATTTTTATGTTTTGGTTTAACGATCGCCGACTTAATAAACATTTTATTTTCGCGCGATCTTTGATGTCATCCGCAAGCCATCTCTTAATAACTATCATTTGTTTCCGTCCGCTGAACATAATAGCTCACTTCGGAGCCTCCAGAGATATTTCCGATTTTACTGCTGCGCCCCCTCCTCTTAGCCGGGGCATTATCGACGTATGTACGCGGGCCCACCTATGAAGTGACAAATCTCCTTGCACTCGCCCTTATCAGAACCGTATCCGTAATTTATTGCTTTTAAACCGGTAGGCCATGTGTTGACTTTCAAATCTTTTTCTGCAAGTAGTTTATCTGAGTGCGAACCAGGAAACCTCAACAAGTCTACGCTTTAATGGCTATTTTCGGAATTCGTCTAACAGTGCTTTGTTTAGGCAACACACGTGAAGAAAAACAAAAGAAAATTTGCCGGGTGTGCAAGCATTTCGTTTCGTTTTTTTTTTTTTTGAACAAGTGAAGCAAGTTGAAAACGTCGCCGTGCGAATTTGGGGTTCCTGGTGTGACGTGTGCAGGGTGATTTTGGGTGGGCCGATCGTCTCAGGGTTGACTTCCCACAGGCACACGACCCTTGCAATTTGCTGCTGACCTTCCCTCGACCTAACGCATCAGAGATTATCAATTTAAAAAAAGAATAAATAAATAAAAATCGATTGGCGATCCAAGAGTGTTCCACGACGTGACGCACGTGGATGAACCCGGTCTTGATCGGATTTTGACCGGACTCCGCCCGGATTCTAACGTGTGTTCAAAAACATCCACGTTTGTAATTGGCCATGACTTGAGATAGCAACAAACAAAGCATATCTGCAACTGCAAACGCGGGAGTTTTTTCTTCATAACCGTAAAGCTACGTTTGTACATTTGTGGAAAAAAGTAAAAAAAAAAACGATAAAAAATATTAAATAATTGCACAATTCTGATCAAAAGTTTTTTCCTTAGCAGATTATCAAAATAATTGACGAAAACAATTGAACTTGATTACAAAAACAAATGATAAAATGAACGAATAACACACGCCAATAAGAAAATATTAAAATTTTAAGAAAAGTTCAATTGTTTCTGCAATTCCCGACGATGGAGGAATACATTCGAAAACAGTTGAACATTCTCTCCCGAAAATTGTCGCTGAGAGAGGAATAAAATAAAAACAATTGAACATCTCCGGTCAATTGAACTTCCTTCGCCAAAACTTTAAACATTTGAAAATGAAATAATAAAACAATTGAATGACGTTTGTAAATCAGCCGATGAAAGATGAGTGAAACAACAGGAAATCCTTTCATTCTTTTTCTTTCAGTTGTTTCTGAAATTTCTGGCGATGCAGGAATACATTCAAAAACAATTGAACATGCCCCCCTGAAAATTATCGCTGAAAGAGGAATAGAATATAAAAACAATTGAACATTGCTGGTTAAAAGGTACAATCGAATTTTCCTGACCAAAAGTCTAAACGCTTCAAAAATATAATAATAAAACAATTGAATGACGTTTATAAATCTACCTGTGTAGGATGAGTGAAGTAAAAAAGCAACAGGAAATCATTTTATTATTTTTTGTTCAATTGTTTCTGGAATTTCTGGCCATGAAGAAAAAAACATTCGAAAACAATTGAACACTCATTCAAGAACAATTGAACATTTCCTCCCGAAAATTCCTTTTTGTTCAATTGTTTGTGGATATTCTGGCAATGGAGGAATACATTCAAAAACAACTGAACATTGCTGATCAAGAGATACAATTGAACTTTCCAGACCGAAAGTCCAAACGCTTTGTTCAATTGTTTCTGGTATTTCTGGCGATGGTGGAGGAGTACAATTGAACATTCCCTATCGAAAATTATCGCTAAGAGAGAAATAAAATAAAAACAATTGAATATTGCTGGTCAATTGAACTTTACTCACTAAACTATTTGAAATATAAAATAATAAAACAATTGAATGACGTTTGTAAATGTGGCGATGACAGATGAGTGAAGTAGGAAAACAACAGGAAATCCTTTCATTTTTTGTTCAATTGTTTCTGGAATTTCTAGCGATGATGAAGGAATACGCTCGAAAACAATTGAACATTCCCTCCCGAAAATTGCCGCTTAAAGAGGGACAGAATAAAAATAATCGAACATTGCTGGTACAATTGAACTTTCCTAACCTGAAAGTCTAAACGCTTGAAAAATAAAATTATGAAACAATTGAATGACGCTTATAAATCTACCAATGCAAGATGAGTGAAGTAAAAAAAGACAACGGAAAATCTTTTCATTATTTTTTTGTTCAATTGTTTCTGGAATTTGTAGCGGTAATGGAGGAATACATTGAAAAACAATTGAATATTCACAATCGCAACAATCACAACAGAAACACTGTCGATAAAGAAATGACGACAGCAATGAACGGACACTTTTCATTGGTCCTCGTGTTACGAAACCATGGCAACGCTCCGAAATGTCCGAAGTCTACTTATTATTATTATTATTTTCTGAAATGATTTCCTTTTCACTCCTAAGTCATTTGTTTTCCAGTCTCTTTCTCTTTCGTAAAATTTACGATCGTCATTTGTTATACAAACACGTGCATTGGCATTTTACAAGCAATATAAACAAAATTGACAAAAATTTTAAAAAAAATCAAAAAATATTTCGAAGGCAAATTTCAAATTCAGAAAAAATGTCGACAAAGGAATGACAACGGCAAGAAAAATAAAAAAAGGACGGAAATATTTCAGCGCGAAATTCAAAAATTCAAAGTAATAGTCTGAAAACAAAATCACTTTTGTTTATTATTGCATATTATTAAACGTAAAATCGGGATGATGCGATTTTTTTCTAAGAAAATACGAAGTTTGGCAACTCTGTCCAAAACAGCCTTTAAGTAGGATGTAGAGTACAGGTATTCATTTTAATTTATTTTACAATGAAGCAAAAGTAAAATAAAGCTTCTACTTAAATTAAATTCATGTAGTTTGACTTAAAGCAAAAAAATGCCAAATTATGTCAATTTAAAAGAAAGAAAGTTCTTTGAAAATTGTACAGGGCGATTGACAATGGTTACGCCAAAGAAAAACCACGACAAGAAGCGTTATCCGAGAGTATGAAATGTGAAAAAAATTGTTTCTGCTTAGTTTTCGAGAAGTAATCAAGATTAAAATAATAAAAAATTGAGGGAGGGGGCGGGTGAATGAAATATATGCCCTCATAAAAGTTTTATGGGAGGCATGGCGGCGTGACCTTGACCTTTAAGTGGTTTTCACGTCAATTCCGTTTTTAAGACAACGCATTTACAGAACGTGGCGTCGAATTTCGTACGCAGTGCAGCAGCTTGATTTTGGGGTAATTTTTAATTAATTATAAACTGTTTAGAATTATTTTTTTGACATTTTTCCCATAATCTGTGATATCCATTCTCTTACGCGTTTTTTTACGGAACAATTGTCAGTCACCCTGTATATGAAAAATAAAATTAATTATTTTTAAGATTGTAATAAACATAGTACAAGATGGTCGAGTTAAAGTATCCCTCTACGATTGGGAAATACCCCCCTCCCCAAATTGCAAGGAAATATCTTTCACAGGAACTGTGTAAAAGACAAGTGAAAAATCAGAGAAGTGATCCCCAAATTCAAACAACCCACCTCCCCATAAATTAATAGTTATTTATTTATTTATTTATTTACTTTATGTTGACGAGAAAAAATATAAGCACTCACCGGTCTGCACCCCTTCTGCAACCTGAAGTGGAACTAAAAAAAAAAAAAATCAAATTTGACTCGAAAAAATTTATATTTCCGGGCCAATTTTATAGCGCATGGAATCCGAAATTCTCATGATTATATATATATATATATATATATAGGGTGAGTTTTTTTGTTTTTTTTGTTAAATCTTTAAGTAATAAAAATCGGTTCTTTTGGAATATCTAGGTAGCCATGAACTTTAAGAAAAAAAAAATAGAAGCATCATAAATTAACCAAAATCCAAACTGTACATTTTTCGATTATCTATTGTACGTGCGCCATTTTTAAATGAATACGGCCCGTAGAATTTACTTCAAAAATATAAGGTATGAAATTGCATCAAGATGCGAGCGTTTCTGTAAATAAAAATTGCAAAATATTTCATTATGAGTTGAGAAAATCATGAAAATTTCCAAAGCTCGCAAAACTAGAAATCTTTCCCCATCCTCTTTCTGGCTGTGATAGTTTTCGAGATCCCCATACTAAACATAAAAAAAAACTTCATCCTATATATATGTAGTTATGTTCGCTTATTACGAATCCTGTTAAAACGAACTTTCGATTATAACGAAGCAATTTCAAAAGTGCGAACTAAAGTATGGCGACCCACCACTGAGGTTTATTATAAACGCCCATAACTGTACACTATAAAAATTGTCCAGAAAATTTGTTTGAACTAAATTAGACAAAAAAAGAATTGATACTTACCCTACCGTGATTCGCAGCGTACAAATCTACTTCTTAAATCCACCCCGCTACCCACAGTAATCGAGAGAGAAATCACCAAACCACCGTCACTAGAAAACATCACTGAAAAGAAAAAATATTGTTTAATAGAAACTAACATGTTTCCAACGATTATTGTAGTCCTGGGTGGCTGTGAAATCTAACACGAATATCGATTCTTACTTAGAGCATCGTTGAACGAACGTCCCAAATATTGACTATCAAACAACAAATTTACGTATTTCATGTTTTATTGCAATGTTTGATTCCATAGCCACCCACCCAGGACACTCGTTATAATCCTGTAAGGACTTTTGTGGTCGTTCAAAAGTGTCGCTCATGTTGTTACATGAGTCATCATCAACATGTTAAACATTCTTACCTAATTATTTAATTAAATGCGCAGATAATCACTCTGAAACACAAACGTTAATTACACCTTGCACTTAAAACAGAAACTGGCTCGATGACCAACGCCTTAATCCCGGGCAAAGCTTACCGAGCGTTTTTGCTACAATCGACTTTTATATTTTTCCGTATAAAAAACGCATCGAGGATGTGTTTTTGTCAAACACATATGCGTGCACAAATAAGTTTCAAAGCCGCCTTGATTTCGAAGTAAACAAAACGTTTCATTTAATTCTTTCAAGGGACGGCAGGAAAAAAAATTAAATCAACGAATTTTGAGCTAAAAAGATATGCAAATTCGTGATGCACAAAATCAAAAAGAAAGCGTAGTTTGTTTCTAATTTTGCAACAATTTAGGGATTAGTGTAAATAAAATATTGTTGCACGTCATATTTTTTATGACGTATACATTTTGCGACGTTGTCATATCGTGCGAATTAATCCCTATACTAAAGATTCAAGGCAAGATATTTCAATTGAAATTCGTTAATCATTAATAAATATTTAAATTTCGCGCCTAAAAGACATGTGGTCCGAATATTGTGAAAAAAAAAACAATCAAATTAATTGAACCGAAAACAAAAGAAGAACGATTGAAACATAAACGAAATTAACGAAGAGAAATAATTTTAAATTTCGCGCCGCGACAAAAGAATCGTAGTCCGTTAAAATGTACACAGATGGAGCTAGCAATCTCGGTTTGCGGTCCGAATATTGTAAAGAAACAACAATCAAATTGATTGAACTGAAAACAAAAGAAGAACGATTGGAACACAAATGAAATTATCAGAGAAAATTTCGTGTCGTGCCATAATAGTTCGTTAAAATTTACATAGATGGCGCTGACACAACGTAATCTCTGTTTCCTAAATTGTGGTCCGAATATTGTAAAAAAAAAAACAATGAAATCATCTGAACCGAAAACAAACGAAGAACGATTGAAACATAAACGAAATTAACGCAGAAAAATAATTTTAAATTTCACGCCGCGACGAAAGAATTATAGTACGTTAAAATTTACACAGATGGCGCTGGCACAATGCAATCTCGGTTTGCCAGATTGTGGCCGAATATTGTAGAAAAAACAATCAAATCGATTTGGACCGAAAACAAACGAAGAACGATTGAAACATAAACAAAATTAACGGAGAGAAATAATTTTAAATTTCGCGCCGCGACGAAAGAGTTGTAGTACGTTAAAATTTACACAGATGGCGCTGGCGAAGCGCAATCTCGGTTCGCGGTCCGAATATTGTAAAAAAAACAATCAAATTAATTGAACCGAAAACAAAAGAAGTACAATTGAAACATAAATGAAAAATAATTTTAAATTTCGCGCCGCGCCGTAGTAGTCCTTTAAAATTTACATAGATGGCGCTGACACAATGCAATCTCGGTTTGCTAGATTGTAGACCGAATATTGTAAAAGAAACAATCAAATCAATTGAACTGAAAACAAACGAAGAACGATTGAAACATAAATGAAATTAACAGAGAGAAATAATTTTAAATTTCGCGCGGCGACGAAAGAACTGTAGTCCGTTAAAATTTACACAGATGGCGCTGGCGAAACGCAATCTTGGTGTGCGGTCCGAATGTTGTAAAGAAAAAACAATCAAATTAATTGAACCGAAAACAAAAGAAGAACGATTGGAACATACATGAAATTATCAGAGAAAATTTCACCTTGTGCCGTAATAGTTCGTTAAAATTTACATAGATGGCGCTGACACAACGCAATCTCCGTTTGCTAGATTGTAGCCGAATATTGTAAAAAAAACAATCAAATCAATTGAATAGAAAACAAACGAAGAACGATTGAAACATAAACGAAATTAACGGAGAGAAGTAATTTTAAATTTCGCGCCGCGACGAAAGAACTGTAGTACGTTAAAATTTACACAGATGGCGCTGGCGAAGCGCAGTCTTGGTGTGTGATCCGAATATTGTAAAGAAAAAATAATCAAATTAATTGAACTGAAAACAAAAGAAGAACGATTGAAACATACACGAAATTAACGGAGAGAAATAATCTTAAATTTCGCGCCGCGACGAAAGATTTGTAGTCCATTAAAATATACATAGATGGCGCTGGCGAAGCGCAATCTCGGTTTGTGGTCCGAATATTGTAAACAAAAAACAATCAAATTAATTGAACCGAAAACAAAAGAAGAACGATTGAAACATAAATGAAATTATCCGAGAAAAATAATTTTAAATTTCGCGCAGCGCCGTAGTAGTCCGTTAAAATGTACATAGATGGCACTGGCACAATTTCAAAAATATAATGTATAAACGTCAATGAAGAAATACCCATAATACACCGTCATTTAAAGTGAGGTTAGAGAGGTTTGCTTCCGCATGACAAGCAAGTGTCAAAGTGTGAAACTTCCACACAAGCTGTCAAATAATCCATTGTCGATAAAGTAATTTTTTTTCTTTTTTTTTACCATTTATCCATTCATGACGTGCAACTTAAATTATATTACACAGACTCTACGTTGATTTTTTTTTTCTGAATTCCTCAAGACAGGAAACTTTTCCCTGCGCCTTTCCTAAAATAAAAGAAAATTATTTTCGGGGGCACTACTTAATTAATTGGGTCCCGACCCAAACCAAACCAAACAAAAAAAAAAAAATTAGACAAATTTACGCAACTTAATTTTAGAGTAGCCGGAGCGTGAAACGACGCCCAACAAAAACAAATTTTCTCCTCGGCGGGGAAAAAACCGGTCACATATTTTTCATCGGGTTTAATATTGGGGACGCGCCGTCTCTCTCCCGTGGCGTCGGGGGCTCTCCGTCGCTCTCGCCCGCCCGAAACCCCGAGGATGTTTCAGCTCCGGCGTGTCTTTCACACTTTATAATGGAGTACTGACGTACAAACTGCTACTATATCCGTGCTCTTGGAAATTTTTCGTCCGTTGTGGTGTCTTCCACGTCTGAATCACATTCGTTTGCGGCATTTTTTTTTTGCTTTTTCGTCGAGGCGGAATGAATTAGATATTTTCGACCGCAGCAATTTGCTTGGGGGCACTGTCACAGGCGAGGAAAAAGGAAAAACAAAAGAGAAATGAAGGACGAAGGACCAATTAAAGAGAAACGAGGAATTTGTTGATTTTTTTTGTGTTCAAAAGAAATTCTTTACTCTACTCTTCCACTTGATATTCTTCTGTCTTCAGGAAGATCTGAAGAAAAAACTGGAATTACAATTCATTAAAGAGAGTTTAAAAATCATCCAATCACATTCGTCAGTAATTAACAAATAAATGAGCATCGGTTTTTTTTTTTTAATTACCAAAGAAACGTGAACGTTTGTCAAGATTTTTGAAAAAGAAACTAATTTTTTCATAATTTTAAATTCTTTTATTATCGAATTTTCCAAAAACTTTCTTTCGACAAAAATGTGGAAGTTGATATTTGTTTTTCAAAATGAACAAAAGACTGCCATGTTTCCTTAAAAAAAATTGCACCAAATTTCCTCAAAAGAAAGTTGTATGATTGACTTGGATGCGTCATTTAACAACATTTGTCAAAATGCTTTGAAATGAACAAATGACGAATTGATACATTCCTAAAAAAAATAGTGCGTTAAACATAAGTACGTTATTCATAAGATAAAAACGTGAACATGGACAATTTCATTCGAAATTAACAAATGACAGTCGAATTTTCTTTAAAAAAAGTGTTCAAATCACATTCATGAATGACGTGAACAAACGACAATCGAATTTTTTTAAATAATTTTCAAATCACATTCAATAATGACGTAAACAAATAACAATAGAATTTTCTTAAAAAAAAAAACTGTTCAAATCACTTTCATGTTCAAATCACTTTCATGAAAGACGTGAACAAATGGCGTGAACAAATGACAATCGATTTTTCTTAAAAAATTGTTCAAATTATATTCATGAATGACGTGAACAAATGACAATCGAATTCTCTTTAAAAATTGTTCAAATCACATTCATCAATGATGTGAACAAATGACTGTCGAATTTTCTTAAAAAAAGTGTTCAAATCACATTCATGAATGACGTGAACAAATGACAATCGAATTTTCTTAAAGAATTATTCAAATCATATTCTTGAATGACGTAAAAAAATGACAATCAAATTCTCTTAAAAAATTGTTCAAATCACATTCATCAATTACATGAACAAGTGACTGTCGAATTTTCTTTAAAAAAAAAAGTGTTCAAATCACATTCATGAATGACGTGAACAAATGACAATCGATTTTTCTTAAAAAATTGTTCAAATCACATTCAATAATGACGTAAACAAATGACAATCGAGTTTTCTTAAAATATTGTTCAAATCACATTCATGAATGACGTGAACAAATGACAATCGAATATCTATTTTTTTTTTAACAAATTACATAAAAATCATCACATAAAAATGTGAACACGGGCCATTTCATTCGAAATTAACAAATGCCGAATTTTCTCGAAAAACAATTGCTACCGAATCTTAAAAGCCTTCAGATTACATTCGTAAATGACTATCGAATTTCTTCGAAAAATTGCTCGACGCAAAGCGCTTGCCAAAATTTTTGGAAATGACAAAGGACGAATTAACAAATTTCTCGAAAAGACAAACGAACACGTTAAAAAGGAACACTAAAGAATAGCAGCGTTTTCGAGAAATAAATAAAAATAAAAAAATCAGCGAATTTTCTCAAAAAATAAAAGGCGGGCCAATTACAGGATCTTTGATTTTTTTTTTTTGTAACAAGTGACATTGACAATTTCGTTCTCGAAATTAACAAATGACAAAAGCCTTCAGGTCAAGTTCATGAATGACGTGATAAAGTTGACTATCGAATTTGACATTGACATTTGCGTTCGAAATTAATGACAAGAGCCTTCGAGTCGCGTTCAGGAATGACGTGTTATCGGTGAATAAATGACTATCGAATCTGACATTGAATTTTGTTCGAAATTAATAAATGACAAAAGCCTTCAAGTCACGTTCATGACTGACGTGAAATCGAATTTCTTCAAAAACGTGAACGTTTATCAAAATTTTGAAAAGAGACGAATGACGAATTAACAAAAATCCCCAAAAGCGTTAAAAAGAAACATTTAAGATTAGCAGCGTTTTCGAAATTTAATTTAAAAATTAGCAAATTTCTCAAGCAATGAAAAACGCACCAATTACGCAGTTTTTAATTTTCTTTTTTTTTTTGTTGAAAAATAACAAATGACTGTCGAATTACAAAAAAAAATGACCATCGATTTGACAAGAAAGTAAAGTCAAATTAATTACATAAATCTCAAAAAAATTAACAGGTCAGAGGGTAATGTGAAAGTTTAGCAGCGTTTTTAAAAAATTAAAAAAAGACGAATTTTCCGTTATTTTCTATTAAAAAAAAAAAAAACAATAAAACAAAAGACTATCGCGTTTTCTCAAAACAATCTTTCAGATAAGAACGTTAACATTGTCAATGTCAATCAAAATTAACATTCGACTGTCGAATTTTCTAAAAAAAAAAAGTTTTAAAAGCAAACAAACGAAGATAAATATTAATTAAATTTAATAAACGACTGACGTAAGAATTGAACAAATGACTAACGTTTTTTTTTTAATTATTCAACAAAAACGCAAACACGACACTGTTTTCAGAATTAACAAATGACTCTCGAAACCTCCTATAAAAACAAAACACTATCGATTTTCTTAATTTTCTTAAAATAAAATCACTCGATAAACACTAGAACGCTGGAATTTTTGTTTTTTTTTTTAATAAAAGATAATAGTTTATGGAAAAAACTGGCATCGTCGGTAACGTAAACGATTAACGTAATTTTCGTAAAATAAAAAATAATAAACGACTTTTCGCAAAAAAAAAGTTAAGCGATAAAAGCTTGGATCATTAACAAGATTTATGAAATTTTTCGAAAATAATATGTGCTGCCTACAGACGTCAGCGCCATCTGCACCTGAAAACTATAACTTCGACCTTTAATTCAAAGCTAATAGTTTTTAATACTAAACGATGCAGGCACGCCCTTTCTTTAGTAAACTCCCAAAATTATTTAACAACCTTATTTGATAAAAAGCAATATATTATACATTGGAGAGTCATTAAATTCCGTAAATTCCAAATTACAGGAAACTGTAAGTCGCGGTAACTTTTCATAAAATAATTTAAAACCGCATTTTTGTTCGTACAGATCAAGAGACTGCACATTTATTTTGTTGCAAAGTAATTAATATTTTTCTTAATTACAGCCGTTATTGAACCAAAAATTAAATATTTGCTTTGAACTTTCAAGAAGGGCTTGCGCCCTCTAGGTTTCGACTTTTGAATTGCACACCGAACACAAAAGCAACGATAAAATTAATGTAAAAAATATAAATTGATGAGACACACGCATTATTGAAATGACAAAGGGCAAAACTACATCATTAAATAGTCAAGTAAACTCCTGGCTGTAAATTACAGGAAACTGTAAATATAGGTATTCTCTTTCTCTTTAAGGAAAAGAATAGTATAAATGGTTTCTCCATGATTATTAAAGAAGCTATGTTATTTTATTGAATGTTACATTAGGATGGTGTATGCACTTTCAGCACAATCATCGAATTTAGTGGCGCCATCTAACTTCCAAAGTCGAGCAAATTTGCAGTTGACGTTAAAATGTAAGTCCTAACTAGATCATGCAGATCATCATGTTTAACACATCTGCAGTCAATAAGAAATTTGAAATGCAAATATTACAACTTCTTTGAAAATATTTTCTTCATTGTAAGTGCAGTAACGTGATTACAGGAAACTGTAAATCACAGTTCCTTCCACGCACTTATCACGATTCATTCCGCGCACTTACCACTGTGATTTTGCTTTTAAACGAAGTGTTATTTAATGATTCCAATCCATCAAAGACGCAAGAAATAGAATTTTCGATTAAAATGATAATTTTATCCGCTCGTATAGATGGCGCCGCGTGTTCCTTGTTGACAATCTGTCATCACCTAACCTAAAAGAACCAGTGTTTTCGCGACGAACATAAACATGGGTGAAACCGTGGAAAACACCCCCGGACGTCAGGCGATCGTCGCAATGGAAGAAATAAACAAGGAGCTATATTTCAAGAAGCCGACAGGCCTGCCAAAGCGAAGGCAAAAACAGAAAGTCCTAGACGAGGACACCTACGTTGAGGTAAGCTATTACATTACCCCAAACCCTCTCATTCATTACCCCTTCGCTTTTAGCAACTGGGGAAGATAATTCAGCGAGATTTTTTCCCCGACTTGGAGAAACTGAAGGCACAGAATGAGTACTTAGAAGCGAAAGAGAGAAACGATGTCACCAAGCTCAGAGAACTCTACGTGAAGTATAGTGGACATGGGAATCCACCCCCTGAACGATGTATGTTTTTCTATTAACCTTACTGTAAATGGGGGTCGCAAATGCTTATGTTTTTCAGTGCCGAGTCCTGCAACGTTTGAAACTCCCGCGAACATCCACGGTTCACAACACAACGCGGAACCAACGGCAGACTCCGAGCTTGAGGAGATCCCCAACAAAGACGAGCACAAAATCAGCCTGGACCAGTTCTTAAACTCGCACACGTCTCAAGACAATCAGAGCTTCGAGGAGCTCATGATCGAGTCGGAAAAAAAGCACCGACTAAAATACTGGTACCTCTACGACCTGGAAGACAAGAGCGAAGCGTTGCAGAGGAAACACCTGGCGTTGCCGTCGATCGAGGAGCAAGCAGCCCTTCCCGAGAAGCACCTCAACACGGACACTTGGGGCTACACCAATCGCAACTACATCATGTACATACCTGACGGGGTCCCCCTAACTAAAGACGAGGAATTAGAACTGCACAAGAAGCAAAAGGAAATCGTCTATGCGAACACGCACTTGAAGGAGAACCCGTTTAATGAAAGCCAGAGTAAAGAAACGATCTCGGAGTTGGCCAAATCGCAAGCGAAGGTCCTCGATGGTAAAATCGGGGTTGATGGGAAGGAGTTGGTGCAGTCTGACTCGCCTAAGATCAACGGGTTTAGCTTTGTGAGGTCGCCTTCGCCGTGTCCTGGGGTGGCTGAGAGCCCCCTGATGACCTGGGGTGAGATTGAAGGGACCCCGTTTCGACTGGATGGTAGTGACACCCCCTTACCAAGGTACTTAACTATACGAGAGCAATCTTCGAATCGTTTAAATTGGAAGCTGACTTTTTACCAGTCAGTTGTCTGCCACCATTTTCAGCGATGTTGGCTGCCCTGAGGAGTCATTCATTATTATTACTGTTATCCAACTAATGGATGAATTAGCAGCCAATTGCCTTTCTCAAGGACAACACCCCCGAAGATGGCACAGTAGACAATTGGCTGTCGAAACGTCAGATTGCAATAATCCAAAAAAAATTATGTTAATAGAACAACTTAAACTGCTTTTAATCATTTGGGATTGTAATGTTTGATGTTTGTAGGTCACAGGGGCCTTCGTTTAAAATGGCCGACCCCCCAAGGAGAGAGCAGATTGCTTTGGCTTTGGCTGAGAAGGTGGGGGTGAGACACAGGGATGAAAAGAGGAGGGCTATGGATGCTGCCCGACGTAATTTGGCATCGTAAGTCAGTCGTGTGGGTTGTAAAAAATTCACGGGGCAAACTCTGATGACCTAATTGATTAATTAAGTGGCACAGAGGGTGGTCCACTTCTTTGGCCTTCTCCAAGCTAATGGTGCCATTTGTTGTTAAATTTTGATTTCTGTTTATCGAACTAGGTACCATTTGGCATCCACCTCGATCTTTCAAAAAAGCAAGTGACCTTGAGTGTTACATCAATTGAAAGGAGTGGCCCCCCCACAACTGCTGCTTAAATAATAAGTTTGGGAGACATTCAATCATCCAATCAAATCAGTTTCTCTTTAAAAAAGTCAATAATTTCATGACCCAGAAACTTTTTACAACCTGCACGTTTTTTTTCTTTTGTAAATAAATTTTTAAATGGTTTGATTTTTAGCCCCTCTCCCCGGCCAAACCCGTCCGCCATCGATAGACTGGCGACGATGTCGCCTGCTGCACGCAGGCTTGCAACATCCAAGCTGCGATTGAGCTACTCGCCTTCGAATCAGGCGATTTCGAGCCCGTTTATTCTGAGTAGTAAAACGCCGGGCACGCCGAGGAGGGCCGCCATCACCCCCAAGCTGAACCTGGGCATCAGAAAGCCGGCTGATAATTTAACCGATGACTTGCTGAAGATCAGTGTTCCGAAAAGGCAGAAGGCCGCGGACTTTTTCTAGAGAAAAGGAACTTTGAACCGAACGATTGTAAGAGGACGTTGCTAAAAAGTTATAATTTATGATATTGTATAGGTATAGGCTTTGTAAATACATTCTAGAAAAGAAAATGTTCTTTTGTGTTGCGGTGTTCCAATGCCGCCTCTCCAAAAATCGCAAAAAGTCCCTGCTTCTTTCTACATGCTTCCGTTTTATCAAATTTTATGCATTAATAATTGACATCTGTTTCAGGCTCCCAACTGCAACTTTCTTGATCTCTAGAGAAAGGTTCACAAATGCAGGATAGAATAGGAACTGTTTTCTTGGTAATTTTCTCTGCAGCATGTTGGCAATCTTGCTCGTATCAATAATGTATTTTATGATTGATACACTTGTAACACGAGAAGAAAAAACAATTTAAAAATTCCCTCGTCAGCAAAAAAAATCACCAGACGCTAAAAATCCCTGTAAATAGGGATTATGAGTCCCATCTGGCAACACTGGACAATTCGGGGCTTTTTAATATTATTTCGATTAACATTAAAGAATAGAGACCTGTGCGAAAACATCAATATTTTTTTCTACTGTCGAATTGCGATTCGAAAATGAAAAGAAAATTGAAGAGGACTGAAGCAAGCGACGAAATACAGCGCCCGATTTCGAATGAAGGAAAGTCTACGATAATTTTACCGAAAGAAAAAAAAAACAAAATGCGAAGAATCAAAAAACAAAACAAAAAAACATTCAATTGGAAAACCAAAGTGAGAAACAAAAACAAAAACAGCTTTAATATTGAAAAAAAAAAAAAACAATAATTGACGTGCGAGTTCAGTGGAAAATCGAAAGACTATCGGTGGTCCTCCTCCGGCGGAGAGAGGAAAACAAAAACCAAACAAAAAAACTTACGGAAAACAAAAGAAACAAAGAAAACAACATTCGTCCAACTGGAGAAACCAAAACTAGTAAAAAAAAAAAAACAAAAGAAATGTAAAGATAAATAACAATACTTGACGTGTAAGATGAACGAAGAAACAAAAGACGATCGACAAATTTCCTTCGACGAAAGGAAAGATGATCGACGACTCTCTTCTGTCGAAAACAAAAGAAAATTTGCCAAAAAAAAAAAATCGACAAAAATAAACAAAATGGACCTGAAACGCAAAGAATAACATTAAAAAAAATCGCCGGACCTTCAGCGATCAAAAACATATAACGTAAAATAATGAGAAAAAAAAGGCGAAAAAACAAAAGAAAATTTCAACTGGGAAACATGACCTGCAAAAGAAAAGGATGAAAAACAAAAGAAGATCGACAATTCTCCTCCGTCGGAAAGCTTACGATAATTTTACCGAAAGAAAAAAAAATCATTCAACTGAAAAACCAAAATGAGTGAAAAAAAAAACAAAAGAAGCATTAATATAAAGAAGAAAAAAACTATAATTGATGTGCGAGTTGAGTAGAGAAACAAAAGATTATCGGCGATTCTCCTCCGGTGGACAGGAAAACAAAAACAAACAAAAAAAACTCACACGAAACAAAAGAAAGGTCTTCAAGGCGATTGACCAACAAAAAAAAACAAAAGAAATAATACAAAAATGTGAAGAAACAAAGAAAACAACAACATTCGTTCAACTGGAGAAACCAAAACTACTAAAAAAAAAAGAAAAACATAAATAACGATACTTGACGTGTAAGATGAATGAAGAAACAAAAGACGATCGACGAATCTCCTTCGGTGGAGACCATCGGAAAAACAAACAAAAAATCGAATGTAAAAGTGTGAATACAAAAAACAATTGAAGAAAATAAACAAAAGATAGCTGAAAGATTAAAAAAAAAACGTTCTGAACAACAAAAAAAATAAAAGAAAACTCATTCAACTGGAAAACCAAAACCAACAAAAACAAACGACGATATTTGAATAAATTGTACTTTGGATAAAAACAAAAGACGATCGACGATTCTCTGCCATTGGAAAGCGTCGGAGGATCAAAACACTCACGGAAAACAAAAGAAAATTTGCAAAAAAATCGACAAAAATTAAAAAATGGACCTGAAACGCTAAGATTAAAAAAAAAAAAGAAAATTGCAACCGGGAAACAAGACCAGCAAAAAAAAAGAATAAAAAACAAAAGAAGATCGACAGTTTTCATCTGGCGGAAAATGATACAGGTATAAAGGTTAACGAAAAAACAAAAGGTGATCGACGACTGTCTTTCATTGAAAAATGTCGGGGAATCGAAACACTCGCGGAAAACAAAAGAAAACTGTATTTGCAAACGATAAAACAAAAGAAAATTTCAACTGGAAAACTAGACCAGCAAAAAAAATAATGAAAAACAAAATACGATCGACGATTCTCCTCGGTGAGAATTAAAAAAAAAAAAAAAAAAAACATGAAACAAACGAAAACTGTGAATGCGAAAAAAATTGAACAAAATTAATCAAAAGAAAACTGCGAAAAATAAGAAGAAAAAAATCGATGAATTGCTGGAAAATCGAAATTAATTCAAAAGAAACGAAAGGAAAAAAAAATAGCGAAGTATAGAATTAGATTTACCGGAAAAGAAAAACAAAAGATGATCGACGATTCCCCCCGTATCGGAAAATCAAAAGACAACGAGCAAGAAACTATAGATGAAAAGAAAAATAAAAGAAAATTGAATTAAGAACGAGAAACAAGAGAATATCGACGACTCTCCATCGACTTTTTAAAAAAATCTATTCTGTGATTTCGTTTAGCTTCTTCTAGTTTCTTTTTTTTTTAATTATTATCATTGACATTTCTTCCAGTTTTCTTTTGTTTGCTTTCTTGTATGACAGTTCGCGGAAAAGTCGCCGACATTCGTTTGTCTGACTCTCACCTAATTCGTTGTCTTGGGTTATTTCTCTTTTAGTTTTTTTTTTATCCAATCAATTTTCAGGATTACATTAACTCTTTTTACGTTGTTTTTGCTTTAGTTATCGAAGAAGCTGTAAATAAGTGAATGGTGAAAACTAATTTCATAAAAATAGACAAAAAATAATTGGAAAAACATCAAAGAATTTAAATAAACGAAAAACAGAAAAGAATATAGACGACTCTTAACTTCGAATTTTCTTTTGTTTTCGAAGATTTCGCGGGAGAACCGTTGATATTTATTTGTTTCGACTTTAATCTTATTCGTTGTATCTTGTTTCTGTTTTCTTTTGTTCTTGAATCGAGTTCATTTTTGGACATTCTTTTTTTTTTGACGAATTAATTTGCTTTTCTTTTGTTAACACCATAATTTTCAAATACTTCTTCATTGGAGGAATATTGTCGATTTTCTTTTGTTTTTCGCTCATCTTATTTAGCCATTTATTGTTATTTTTCTTTGTTTTTTGTTCTTGGAAGTAATTTTTCGTATTTTTTGGACGATTTCGAATTTCTTTTCTATCTGCCGGACTTGAATTTTCAAAAGTGCCTCAACAGATAATCGTAGATTTTTCATTTTTATTCTTCACGTTCTTAATTTGAATTTTCTTTTGTTTTTCATCGAACTAATTTTCGTGTTACAATCAGTGCTTCCTATAGCTGCTTTTTGTTTATCTTTTCTCAAGAAGGATCGCCGATTTTCTTTTCTTTTTATTTATTCGTTCATCTTATTCTTCATATTTCTGTTTTTTTTGTCAAATGCTTTTCATAGTTTCTTCTTTTGTTTTCTTATCAGCGTTGTGGTTTCTGAACCGTCCACCGAGAATCGTCGATCTTCCCTTTTTTGTTCATCTTTTCCTTCATATTTCGTTGTTCTTCAACTGTTCACGCGAATCATTTGGAATTTCATTTGGACTTCTTTCGTTCTTCTTTTGCTTTCTATTTTATTTTTTTTTCTGTTTATCTTATTCAATATTACACAGCCCCGATCAAAACTACATATTAACGCCCCGATTTTAGAATCGTCGGATAAACTGATTATTCTTAGGATAGTGGGTGATGAAGTAGAAGGGAGGAGGTTAAAGGATATTCGGCAAATACTATTTGGACAGAGCGTCCTTATTCTATGTTTGTAAAAGTGGGCTTAACAGATAGCCAAAACAGAATTTAAATTAATTTCAATACACATTACAAATCCGGAGTGTCAAAAAGGATGGTATTGAAAGACCATCGATTAAAAATGGAATGGCCTTTGCTAAAATTTGTTGGAAATGACTAGGATAGCTGAGGTTACACACTGAAGACAGTTTAGTAACAAAGTTGAAAAAATTTATTGTTTTAAATCTGGTTAAAATTAAAACAGACACATCTGAGTTTTTAAAAAAAGAAAAGCAAACCGAAACAGATCACTCATTATTTATGTTTGCCCGCAATCTGACTAGCAGTCTGTATGGCGACATCAACAAATTTTTTCACACTACTACCACCGCCTTCCACAATCGGTGGAAAGAAGTCGCTAGGCGTACCTAAAAAATTAACCCCGATTAGTCGCCGAAAGAATTTCAGACAGAAACAGAAAATGCAGGGTTAATTCTTAAGAAATTTATTGTTTCATATTCCATGATTGAACAACACTCACAAAATATCACAATCTGAATATGAAGGGCGCGAAATGCAAAGACGGGCGTAACTGAAAAAGGCAATCTCGTACGGCCACCTTTAACCCCCTCTAATAACTAGGAAATAACTTCGGAAAAACTCACTGTTCAACGCTAGTCTTTCTTACTTTTTAGTTTGTTGGACTGGTCGTCGAATTCCGGGTCTTGTATGTTCAGCATCAGGCTGTTTCCGCCGAGGTAAACCCTATTTTGCGAGTTGGCAATCTGAAATCAAACATACGATCAAACGAGGCGGCAACCCCCCAACCACAAATGAACTAACCGTTCGTGAAATATTTTGTGCCGCTCGAATTTTGCGCAACTTCAAGTACCCCGGGTTTCTACTAATCGCCTCTCCCAAGTAAAATTAGGTTAAGAAAGAATTACAACATTAACTGTAAAGATGCCTGTCTATTTGAGAGTAATTATTGCTGAGTACCTCTGTTGGAAGTACCTATGATTTGAAACTACTCTCAACAGTTTCTAGAGAAATACTCAGCAACTCCGCTATCAAGAGGATGAGAACCCCTTGAGATGCTGTTAAAAGCAATTAATCATCAATGGACACATTTCTGAAAGTACCATCATGCCATAATTACCCTTAAATAGACGGGCACCTTAATAATCTGGTTATGACTTAAAGGATATCATTTTAGCTGCTTCTGCTTCACCCTCAGCCTGCACAATTTTCTGTTGGCGCTCCTGTTTCGCCTTCTCTACCACGAAAGCCGCCCTCTGCGCCTCCTGCTGGGCCACCTGTTTAGACTCAACCGCGGCCGTGTATTCCTTACCAAACGACAATTCCGTGATTGACACATCATCGAGGATTATATTGAAATCGCGCGCTCTTTCTACCAACTCCCTCCTAACCAACAAAGACACCTAAATCCAAAAAAAAAAGAGTAACAACAAATTCTCCCCTTGGCTTTCGAGGTTAACCCTACCTGTTGCCTCTGCGTAATTAACTGCGCAGCATTGAACTTCGCAACCACCGACTTTAAGACCTCGTTACAGATGGAGGGCAGCACTTTCTCGTCGTAATCCAAGCCCAACTGCCGATACATTTCGGGTAATTGGATGGCGTCGGGTCTCGATAGGACTCGCAAGGAAATGTTGACCATTTGGAGGTCCTTGGATCCGGTAGGTGAAGATATTTTCCTCGGTCTTGAACTTAAACGAACGGGCGTTAGCTTCGGATGGAGAGAAAGGTTTGCTTACCAACCGAATATCGTAGATTATGGGATATTGAAACCAAGGGATACGGAAATGCAGTCCCTCGGTGTAGATCTCCTTTTGTATGCCGCCTATCCTGTTGAAGATGATCGCTCGATGACCACCTTCAACTAAAAATCAAAAATAGTTTAAATAAAACCTCATTCACTGACCTAGCAGGCCATAGCCCTACCATCGAGCAGAACATAACCTCACTTTTCTACTAACTACTTTACACCGCTTTTATCGAAATTATTGTTCACACACCCCATTTAGTTTAATAGAAACTAACTGCGCCCCCCCCCCCCAAATTCCGCGTAATATAAAGAAATACAATTCAAGAATCTCTGCAAAGCAAAACATAACCTCACTTATTTATTAACTACCCCACGTCGCTTGCTCACGAAAATCTCAATCACACAAACGTCTCCAATTATGTAAATAATTATTTGATGATTATAGTTACTCTCTCCCTTTGTAATAAAAAAATAATACAAATCCTCTTAAAAGCAAAACATAACCTCATAAACTACAGTCGCCTAAACCGAAGCATCAACGTTACGTCCAGGTGATTCAAGGCTACTCTTGAGCTTGGACCATTGCAATCGTGATGTAATCTTGTGCAAACTCTGTTTTCGCCCCTAAATCCTGAACGAATTGAACTGGCGACTTGAAGGGGGCGAAAAGCGCGTTTCCTACCTGTGAACATGGACTGGGCGACTCCGTAAGCGGCGACGGCCCCGACGGCCAGCACCTTCAGCCCCAGGTTTAAGCCGGGCGGTCCGCCCTTGCTGAATTTGCCGGCCAGGTCGTTGAGTTTGCTCTGTGCCATCTCTGGTGCGTTTTTACTTTGGGGGCCCCGTTAGGAAGTCGGCCGGCTCGGTTCAAAGTCAACGTGATTCAAAATGGCGGACGATCGAATCTAACTTCACTCGCATGAAACAGTGTTGCCAACGCTAGAATGAACTTTAGTTGAAAACCCGCTAAGTACTTCTAATTTTCCTCGCCTACAAATAAACCTAAAGGATTCTTCCCTAAAAACACTTTCATAAAAATTTACCGTTAGATATGCAAATGTTGCCAATCATACGGCTTACGTTTGCAATACGCAATTGTACGGAGGAGTGCCACACACTTCAGAGCCGCAGCAGCAGCTTAAAACCCCTTATAAAGAATGCTCAAATTGCGCCCAAACTTATTAATAATGCAAATTAAACAATTTTTAAACGCGAGAAGCTTTCATTTTATAATGGCGTCACCCACTTTAAAATCGATAGTTCCAGTCGGCACCACCCGATGGCGCTGCTTTAACGCGGGAAACTCGAACGTCGTAACAATACAAAGAGAATCAAAATTTTTCGATTCGTCTTTCGTAGGGGAGAAGGACTGAAAGGGGGAGAAGGGAGGGTAGTTTGATGATAAAGAAACCGAACCATAAGCTATCGTTTTATAATGAATAATACTTATTTTTTACAAATATATTACAATTTTACACTGACATACGCAGAGTATAGAAATATTAAAAATCCGGCGGGTTTCCGGGAGCGAAATCACCCCGACCACAACAACGCCTCCCTCCCTCCCTCTATAGAGCAATTGTCTCTCGCTTTTTCCTAATAATAATAATTACTTGTACTTTACTCATCATCGCTGCAACAGCTGCCACTTGTATTTGTTTTTGTTTTGAGGGGGGGTGGGGGGGTGGAGGTAAAGGTATTTCGCCCCTGGAACACACGTCATAGCAGCACTCGTTTTCGCCCTCACTCACACTCACACACTTAGGCTGTATTTAGTAGGCGGGCAACGAAAATGTGAAATGGCAAGAGAACATCGTGAGTTCGATACGAGCAAATTTTTTTTTTTTTGTTTTTTTTTGGTGTTTCGCATAAAAAATTTGATCAACTCCCACCTACCATACGATATGAAAACGAAAAGTAATTAAAAAAAAATGAATGGAATGTTTATAATAGTAGAATAAATACAACTATGTAAATATTGTTAAAATTTCAGTCCAATTTACATTACTAATTATAAAAACAAGATTATATGTATAATATATATATATAATATATGAATACAGGATGTCCACCGATTGCCAAGGTCTTCTTTACCGTCTGCAATACATAAGATTCAAACGAGCTAAGATGTAACTCAGTCGGCTCTATTTTATATAAAATATTTTTTGCTATACAGAGTGTTCAGTAATTGAGAGCCATACCAAACATATTTTGCAAAACCGTCTCGTTTAGGTCCCAATTTTCTTTTTTTTTATTAAAAAAAATGGTAGATGGCGGTATTAAACGAAAAGTTAAAATCGTATAGGTCATAATTAACAACAAAAAACAAATGACTACTACAATTTTTTAAATCGAAAAAATAGATGGCGATATTAGACGAAAAATTAAAATTGTTTAGGTTATGATTAGCAAGATCAAAACACAAAAGACTACTAAAGACAGTGGGTGTTTAAAAAATCAGCCGGCAGATGACAAACCACGTGACATGTCAACTTTTTATTTTTTTTTATAATAGTTAAAATCGTATAGGTTATAATTAACAACAAAAAACAAAAGACACTACATCAGTTATTTTTTAATTAGAAAAAAATAGATAGGTATATTAAACGAAAAATTAAAATTGTTTAGGTTATGATTAGCAAGATCAAAAAACAAAAGACTGCTTGCAACAGTGGATCATTAAAAATCAACCGACAGATGTCACATCTCAACTTTTTTAATAAAAAATGTATCTTTTTAATTTAAAATAGATTTACAACAGAGGGCACTATTAAACAAAAAATTAAAATAGTGTAGGTCATAATTAAAAACAAAAGACTACTACATCAGTTTTTTTTTTTCAATTAGAAAAAAGTTTAAATTGTGCAGGTTATGATTAGCAAGATCAAAAAACAAAAGACTACATGCGTCAGTGGGCGTTTAAAAAATCAGCCACTAGATAGCAGACCAGAAGACATGTCAACTTTTCTTTAATAAAAAAATGTAACCTTTTAATTTAAAATTGGCACTAGTAAACAAAAAATTAAAATCGTATACTTCCTAATTAGCAGCAAAAAACAAAAGACTACTACATCGATGTTTTTTTGAATTAGAAAAATAAAAGGCGAAATTAAACGAAAAATTAAAATTGTATAGGTTATGATTAGCAAGATTAAAAAACAAAAGACTACTTGCGACAGAGGGTGTTTAAAAAATTAGCCGGCAGATGGCGGACCATGACATGTCAATTTTTTTTTAGCAAAAAATTATGGCCCACCATAAATGCGTCTGTGACTTCTTAACAATCTTTTGTTTCTAATTGTATGTGATTTTTAAAGTTTGTTTGCGCGTAACAGTGGCGAAGAGAAAACAAAGTCAAACATTAACGCAAAAAAAAAACAAATGAAAGAAACACTTCTACCAAAACAACTGTAATCAATAAAACAGTTGAAACTCACTTTAGGTCTGTCAGTTGACAAAAACTCGCGCTAGAAAAAAATTGAGCGACAGATGGCGGAATGTATTATCCATAAAAAAACAAGTGAATTATTCTTATTATTAAACGAACAGTTGAAGATGTACACTGCAATAGCTAGTGTATGGTTAAATAAAAAAACAAAAGACTCTCTGTGACTCTGTGTAAAAAAAAATAAGTCAACAGATGGTATGCTATTAATAAGTTGCGTACCATTTTTTTTAATTAAAAAATGCCCAATGTATATTAAAAAAAAATTAAATAAAATATCATTTCAGCCGAATCAAAAACAAAAGACTGGCAGTCTACCTTGCATCTAAAAAAAATATATATCAGTTCAGCCAAAATAAAAAATGAATGTAATAATTAGTGCAGTGGTTAAACAAAAAACAAAAGATGATCTGTGACTTGACGTTAAAAAAAATAGCCAACAGATGTCAGGCTACAAATAAGTATGTCAACGATTTAATTAAAGAATTCTCTAATAGATGGCACTATTAAGAAAAAACAAATAAAATAAAATATTACTTTAAATAAACAAGAATTGAAATTTGTATAATATTTTGTGAGTTGGAAAACATTATTCCTAAAAGCCGCTTTCTAACCTAAAAGTAAAATTCTAATTCTATTGATAAAAAATGTGCTCTTTTAATTAAAAAAAAAATTGGACAATATTGGCAATATTAAACAAGAAGTTAAAATCGCATACATTACAAATAACAATAAACAAAAGACTACTCCACTTTTTTTTTATTTTAAAAAACAGAGAACGAAGAGTTGTGTACGTTATGATTAGCAAGAACAAAAAACAAAAGACTACTTGACACAGAAATGTTTAACAAATCAGCCGGTAGATGACAGGCCATATGATGTCTAAACTTTCATTTTCATAAAAAAGGGATTTTTTAATAAAAAAAAAATTGTCCACAGATGGCAATATTAAACACAAAGTTAAAATCGTATAGGTTATGAGTAGCAAAACTAAAAACAACATAAGAGTACTTGCGACAGTGGCTGTTTAAAAAATCAACCGGCAGATGGCAGACCATGTGACATCTCAATTTTTTTTTTAATAAAAAAATGTGACTAATTTGAAATTGTTTTACAATAGACGGCACTATTAAACAATCGTATAGGTTATAATTAGCAAAAGAAAAAAGAAATAACAAAAGACTACATCAGTTTTTTTTAATAGAAAAAATAGATGGCGACATTAAACGAAAAATTAAAATTGTATAATAATAAGAATAATTCTTATTATTATTAAACAAGCAGTTGAAGATGTAGAGTGCGATAGCTAGTATGTGCTTAAATAAAAAATAAAAGACTGTCTGTGATTAAGTAAGTCAAGATAAGATAAGTCAACAGATGGCGGGCGTACCATTTCTTTTTAATTAGAAAATGCCCAATAGATGGCGTTCTATCTATGTGTATTAAAAAAAACAAATAAAATGAAATATCATTTCTACCGAAACAAAAACAGAAGACTGTCTCTGAGACTGTACGTGCTTCAAAAATAATCCAACAGATGGTAGGCTTCAAATAATTAGATCAATTAAATGGCAGTCTACCTTGCATCAATGTCTTACAAATTCTTAAATAAAACTTTCAAAATTTTTGGTTGTTACCTTTTCGTTAAACGTATTTTTGAAATATGTAAAAATATGCTGGGTGTTCCATTAAAAAACATATAACTTTGGTATGGCTCTCATTTGTTGAACGCCCTGTATATTTTATATACTATAGACGGTAGAGAAGACCGGCGAAACCGATAAAAATGAATTATTTCCAATTAAAGAAGTAAATTATTTAAAACTGCGCGGCACTCGGTGGACACCCTGTATATTTAAATATGTAAAAGTAAATTACACACGTAGGCTTTCGTGAGCGGTGTCACAACAACTCCCGTTTGATTTTGATTCGAAATGTACGGGGGGACCCCCGAATTGTGTCAAGCTTAAAATCTGCACCCCGCTCGCTTTTTTTTTTGTATTTAATATATACTTTATTTAGGCTTATATATTTGAGCATTATAAAAAAATTAAGTACGTTTTACATAAATTAAGTAGACACGTTTATGTTTGAGATTGTACAGTGTTTTGTTTTCTCTCTCTCTCACGCTCTCACTCTCGTACTCACTCCCTGTCTCTCCTCGAGCGATACGCTTACAATATTGTAACAACAACGAAAAGAAGACATTTACAGTTATTGCTATTTTTTTTCTTTAGTTAATTTAACAGTACACTTTAGAATTATTCAGACGTACAGTCTTTGCTTCTTCTTCTTGTTCTTCTTTTTTTTTTTTGATCGGAGATTATAAACTAACGGACATTTTTATACATTCATTAATTACTATCGTTATTATTATTATCTAAAGACGCCCTCCACACACAACATCATCATCATCATCATCGTCGTCGCAACAACGCACGTTTAAGTCATTTGTTGTTTTATTATCGAAACGTAACAGGCGACTAAACAGAACGTGATATGTAAAAAACGCATAGAAAACGATTGCTGGTGAATTTACACTTTTGATTCTTTTGTTTCCAGCCGGTCATAGAGTATGCAACCATCGACCTTGCATACGGAGCTAAAGATAACAAACGAAAATCATTGGTGTTCTCTCCCTTTCAGTAGTAGTAGTCGTCACATGGCATGTAAAAACGGTAGAAAAAAATCTAGGGGGCGTCAAACCAAAGGGGGCGTGGCGTAGACTTTCAATTGTTACTTAAAACTTATGTCACGGGACTTTGGCGGTCGTGTCGCTCGGCGGCGTAGGTTCGTTTCCTACCACGAGCCATGGATGTTTATGGTGTCTAATGACACATCATCTTGTATGAATACCTTTCTGAGATTCTATGGTTTTATTTTAAGAACGCCCTCTCTGATTTGATGTCCTCAATTTAATTTCAACTAAAAGATCCCCCTCCCACCCCTTGTCAAAAAAAAATGCACAGGCAGTTTAGTACCAACATGATGTAGAAAAAAAAAAAACGATTAAACACACATACGTCACTTCACAGCAGTTCATACGATGCAAATAAAAATAGAAAAAAATATTGATAGTGATAAAATGCGATCACATAAAACCTCGTATGGCAATAGAAAGAAAAATGGACTCGTTCTCGGGACAACAAGAGTCGTCATCAACGAAATAACCAAAAAACATGCAACCAACCGTGAGCAAGTTCGTCCGCACGTTCACTGTGTGTCTTTGTTTTTCCTTTCGTGTTTTGTTTTGTTTTGTTTTAGACCAAGAAGCCCTCGGAGCCGTTCACGCGGATCTGCGCCCGAATGTTCTGCACACTGTTCATGATCTTCTTCTGGTGGCCGACGAGCGTGATGCCCAGCTCCGTCAGTTCCTTGACCGTGAGGTTGACGACGGCGTCCATCGTGTTGATGCCCCCCGCGTGGAAGTTCTCCAAGTAGCGCGCCATCTTTATTGAGTTCAGCCACTCTTCTACAGAGCTGAAGTTGGTCAGGTCCGGAGCGTCGGCCGCCAGGGGATTCGTCGACCTAAAAAAAAAGCGAATCAAATCACTCGAAAGATTTACGCAAACAAAATCTGCAACTGCAAAATCACACGATCATATTATTTTCAAAACAAATGAATAATAGCAAAAGATCATCTTTTTTTTTAATTTAGCAGAAATTGCAAAACAACCGCGCAAATACTAAGCGCACTTTGTTTAAACAGAAAACAAAAGACTGCGTCTGCGGATGTTAAGGAAAAAAACTGAGCACTAGATGGCAGGCGACTATGAAGCAGTCAATCTTTTATGTTCTTATGTTGTTTGCACAGATCAATGATGTTGCTCGTGTCCTGCCCCCCCCCCCCAAAAAAAATTAATTTCCAGAGGCGAAAACTCTCGACGTAGTAGACGATCTTTTGTTTTTATTTTTAAACGGTCCGCACACGTCAGTGATGTACTTACTGTTCGTAAGGAAATCGACCAAAACAAAAGCGAACAGTTGAAAAACTCGCACAGTTTCTTTCTTTAAATGATAAACAAAAGAACGTCTGCAAGTGTGGGCGTTTGATAGAAAGATTGGGTAACAGATGGCGCCCCATGAATTAATCAAAAGCGAACAGTTGAAAAACTCGCACAGTTTCTTTCTTTAAATGAGAAACAAAAGAACTTCTGCAAGTGTAGGCGTTTGGTAGAAAGATTGGGTAACAGATGGCGCCCCATGAATTAATCAAAAGTGAACAGTTGAAAAACTCGCACAGTTTCTTTCTTTAAATGAGAAACAAAAGAACGTCTACAAGTGTAGGCGTTTGGTAGAAAAATTGGGTAATAGATGGCGCCCCATGAATTAATCAATGTGTACCAATCTTTTCTGAGAAACAAACGAACGTGGACGTTTGGAATAAAAACTGGGCATCAGATGGCGCCCCATGAATTAATCAGTGCGTACCAATCTTTTCTTTTTTAAACAAAAGAAAAAAAACAAGAGAAATAAAAGAGACAAAACTCTGACATAGTCGATCTTTTGTTTTTAACTTGTAAATAGATGGTGATGTTAAACGAAAAATTAAAATTGTATAGGTTCTGAGTAGCAAGGCCAAAAAACAAAAGACTACTTGCGACAGTGAGTATTTAAAAAATCAGCCAGCAGATGGCAGACCATATGACATGTCAATTTTTTTTTGAAATAAAAAATGTGACTGTTTTTAATTTAAAATTGTTTTACAATAGACGACACTATTAAACAAAAAATTAAAATCGTATAGGTCATAATTAGCAACAAAAAACAAAAGACTACTACATCAGTTTTTTTTTTAATTAGAGAAAATAGATGGCAATATTAAATGAAAATTACAATTGTATAGATTATGATTAGCAAGATGAAAAAACAAAAGACTACTTGCGACAGTGGGTATGATTTAATTAAAAAATTCTCTAATAGATGGCACTATTGCAAAAAAAAACAAATAAAATTAAACAAACAAGAAGTGAATTTTGTAATATTTTTTTGAGTTGGAAAACATTGTTCCTAAAAGCCGCTTTCTAACCTAAAAATAAAATTCTAATTCTATTAAATTTCCTCAATTTTCTTTTTTTTATTAAAAAAATGGTAGATGGCAGTATTAAACGAAAAATTAAAATCGTGTAGGTTATAATTAGCGAATACAAAACAAAAGACTACTTGCGACAGTAAGTATTTAAAGAAAAAAACAACCGATAGATGGCAGACCATGTGACGTCAAAACTTTTTTTTATAAAAAAATGTGAATTCTTTTAATCAAAAAATTATTAGTAATATTTAAAAATCGCATAGATTACAAATAACAACAATAAACAAAAGACTACTACATCAATTTTTTAACTTGAAAAGATAGACAAACGAAAATTAAAATTGTGTATGTTATGATTAGCATGAACAAAAAAAAAAAGACTACTTGCGACAGTGGGTGTTTAAAAAATCTGCCGGCAGATGGCAGATTATGTCACATCTCAACTTTTTTTTAACAACAAATGTGACTTTTTAATTTAAAATTGTTTCACACTAGACGGCTACTATTAAACAAAAAGTTAAAATCGTATAGGTCATAATTAGCAACAAAAAACAAAAGACTACTACTTCAGTTCTTTTTTTAATTAGAAAAAATTATGGCGATTGTTATAGATGACAGTTTATTTTAAAGTTAATTCTGTAGGAAATTGGGTTTAAGTTTATTTTATACTAGCTTAGTAAAAAGCGGAACCAGTTTTGTTCTGTGCAGTATGTTGTACATCACGGACGAGTACGATTATTAAAAGTTGTAGTCGCTATAACAATATGGTTTTATTTATTTAAAAATTACGCGTCTCCGTAATAACGAAATACATCACAGATTGGCGACGAGGATTTTGTGGAAGTAGTGAACCTAGTGGTGCAGGTGTAATACATTTCATCTACGGAGATCGGATATAAAAACAAAGAAAAACGCGTCGAGTAAAAATGACCGAGATAAAAACATATTCGGGACACTTACGCGAGTTTAAAATCAAAGAATGCGACTGGAACATTTACAAAACTAGATTACAACAATATTTTATTGTTAATACGATTGAAGACGATGAAATTAAACGAGCTTTTTTAATTAATGCGTGCAGTGAGGAGAGTTATAAACTTTTAGCCGATTTATGTGTACCGGATTCTCCGGAAGCTAAAACGTATAGGGATTTAATTTCTTTGTTTGATAAACATTTTAATCCAATTAAAAATGTTTTTCCGGCTCGTTATAAGTTTTATAACGCTTTTAAAGAAAAAAGTCAGTCAATTTCCGATTGGGCAGCACATGTACAAAGTCTTGCTTCTAAATGTGCTTTTAAAGAAGAATTAAAATGGATGTTACGTGATCGTTTCATCATGGGTTTACCGAAAGGTCCAATTTTGGATAGGTTATTTGAAGAGGATGCAACTCAGTTAACATTCGAGAAGGCTGTAGAAATTGCGATTAATAAAGAAGCAACAAACCGGAATTACGAACTGAAGGAGGTGACCGTGAAAAAGGAACAGGAAGAAGTTTATAAGGTGTCACATCATCGTCCAGGACGTCAGGGGAAAGAGAGCGATAGACGAGCTTCGACGACTGCAACGACGCATCGGGAGTTAGAAGGAGGAAGACTAAGAAAAAGCGATGTTACACAGAAATGTAAAGTGTGCGGAAAAGGTAACCATGTATCTTATCAATGTTATTTTCGCGATTATAAGTGCAATAAATGCGGTGAAAAAGGGCATTTGAAAAATATATGCAAGAAGAAAAATAGAAATTTCGAGCAAAGGAGGTTTGAAAATTTTATCGACGATGCGGAACAGTTATTTAATATTGATAGTATTAAGCAGGACCCGATTGAATTAGATGTTAGAATTAATGGAAAATTATGTAATTTTCAATTAGATACAGGAGCTAGCGTGTCGGTTATGTCAGACGAATTCAAAAAAAAATATTTTGAATCGATTCCTTTACTTGATACTGAAAGATGTTTAAAAGGTTACACAGGTGCAATAATTAAACCTATCGGTGTTATCGAAGTAGAAATTGAGTATCAATTAAAGAAATCGAAATTGTCCATATTTATTATTAAAGGTGGAGGACCTCCGCTCTTAGGTAGAGATTTTTTTAGTAAATTTGAACTTAATATTAATATGTTAAAAGACCACGAAAGGGATGAGTACGAAAGGCAACAGACGGAATGTCGTACGGAAATAGAAGGCTTGTGTAAACAATTTCCTTCTGTGTTTGCATCAACAATTGGTTGTTTTAACAGAGGTTTTATAAATTTAAAAATGAAAGAAGAAGCAGTGCCTAAATTTTTTAAAGCAAGACCACTTCCTTTTGCAATTAAGGAAAAAGTGGAGGCTGAAATAAATCGCTTAGTAAACTTAGGAATCTTATCTCCGGTAAAATATTCCAATTGGGGCACTCCCATTGTACCGATAATGAAAAAAGATGGTAATATAAGACTGTGTGGTGATTATAAGGTAACCATTAATCCTGTTTTGGAGATAGATAAATATCCACTACCTAAAATTGAAGAATTATTTACACAGTTACAGGGGGGTAAGTACTTTACAAAATTAGATTTATCCCAAGCTTATCAACAATGTTTACTTGATGAACCTTCGCGTTTGTTAACTACTATTAGTACACATCGAGGTTTATTTGTATATAACCGATTACCATTTGGGTTAGCTTGTGCACCCTCTAAATTTCAAAAAATAATGGAAACTATATTACATGGTTTAGACGGAGTAGCAAATTTTTTAGACGATGTAATTATTACGGGTGCTTCGAAAGTTGAACATGTTGATCGGGTAAAAAGAGTTTTAAACCGATTTTTGGAGTGTGGGTTCACAATTGAAAAATCAAAATGTCATTTTTTTCAAACATCGGTAGAATATTTAGGATATAAAATTGATAGTAAGGGTTTACATCCCTGCGTGGATAAAGTGGAGGCTATAAAGAAGGCACCAGTTCCTCAAAATGTAAGTGAATTAAAATCATTTCTGGGTTTAATAAATTATTATAATAAATTCATTCCGAACAGAGCTGACTTGTTAAAGCCCTTATATGAATTATTACAAGATAATGTTAAATTCTGGTGGACTGAAAAATGTGATCAAAGTTTTAATGCGGCTAAACGAATTTTAGCTTCGGCAAAGGTGTTGGTTCATTACGATCCAACTGTTCCGATTAAATTAACGGTGGATGCTTCTTCATCGGGAGTAGGAGCAGTATTGTCACATACCTTTGCTGATGGAACTGAGAAACCTATTGCGTACGCTTCACGTACCCTAACGAAAAGTGAAAGCAATTATTCGCAAATTGATCGCGAAGCTTTGGCTATTATGTTCGGTATTAACCGATTTTATCAATATATTTATGGCCGAAAATTCACATTGGTCACCGACCACAAGGCGTTACTTTCGATATTTAGTCCTTGTAAGGGTATTCCTTTAATGTCTGCTAGTAGATTACAACGTTGGGCTTTAATTTTAGCAAATTTTGATTATGATATCGAGTACGTCAAATCAGAAGATAATAATGCAGATTGTTTTTCTAGGTTGAGTGTGCCAAGTAATGTCCGGGAAAAATTTGAAATTGAGAAAACATATTTTAATTATGTTAGTGAAAATAATACATTTCCTGTAAACTGTTCGGAAATTCGAGCTGAAACTCAAAAAGATGCCGTATTAAGTAAAGTCAAGACATGTATTAAGACGGGTTGGTCAAAGAAAATTTCTAATGATTTGAAAACTTTTTATGTAAAACGGAATCAACTAGCAATTGAAAATGACTGCGTTATGTTTGGGCACAGAATTGTTATTCCTTTTACATTGCAAAGTAAAATTTTAAATTCCATTCATTCTTCACATATGGGAGTAGTAAAAATGAAATCTTTGGCTAGATCATATGTTTGGTGGAGTACAATGAATAAAGAAATAGAAAAATTAGCTAAATCGTGTGAAACTTGTCTTATAAATAAAAATAACCCACCAAAAGCAACGTTAATACCATGGCAATATCCACATCAGCCTTGGGAACGCTTGCATATTGATTTTTTAGGACCAATTATGGGCAAACATATTTTTGTCGTTGTTGATGCAAACACAAAGTGGATTGAAGCATTTACGGTTTCTAATATTAATTCTATTAATGCGATTAATATTTTAAGATCTCTCTTTGCGAGGTTTGGGTTGCCGAAAACTTTAGTTTCAGATAACGCTACTCAATTTATGTCTAATGAATTTCAGCAATTCTTGAAACTTAATAATGTTGTGCATAAAACAACTGCGCCATTTAATCCATCTACCAATGGAGCAGCGGAGAACGCGGTTAAACAGATTAAAAATGCAATCAAAAATGCTGTGGGTTCTGGTAAATGTTCAGAAAAGGATATGAATTTGATAATCAATAGATTTTTAATTGATTACCGAAACACTGAACATTGCACTACGGGTAAAAGTCCAGCATTTTTGATGTTTGGCAGACGACTTCGAACGCGATTTGAATTATTAAGACCTGATATAGTTAGAAAAGAGGTTAAAGAAAATGTGTTACGAAAGCAACAAAAACAAATAAAATATTATAGAGGAAAACGGACACGAATTTATCAAGAAAATGATCTTGTATCTGTACGAGATTATCGTGTAGTAAATAAACCTTCCTGGATTAAGGCTATCGTTCGAAATAAAATTGGACTTAGGACATACTTAGTTTTTGTACCAGAAGTTGAAAAAACTTGGAAACGTCATTTAAATCAAATTCGTGATTTATGTCCATTTGCCTCTAGTGTAATACCACATTTTTCTAGTAATTCAAATGATGAAAGTAAACAAGATATTACTACGGATGAAGGTAATGAAATGGGTACTTTTGTAAATAGTGAAATAAACAAATCAACCGAAAATTCTGTAAATTCTGAAAATATTTCGGATTCGTTAGGAAGAACTCCACGAAAAATTAAGAAACCTGATCGCTGGGGTTACAATAAGTTTTAATTTCTTGAAATATTTTCAGAATGGGCGAAGGTGTTATAGATGACAGTTTATTTTAAAGTTAATTCTGTAGGAAATTGGGTTTAAGTTTATTTTATACTAGCTTAGTAAAAAGCGGAACCAGTTTTGTTCTGTGCAGTATGTTGTACATCACGGACGAGTACGATTATTAAAAGTTGTAGTCGCTATAACAATATGGTTTTATTTATTTAAAAATTACGCGTCTCCGTAATAACGAAATACATCACAGCGATATTAAACGAAAAATTAAAATTGTGTAGGTTATGATTAGCAAGATCAAAAAACAAAAGACTACCTGCAGTGGATGTTTAAAAAGTCTGCCGGCAGATGGCAGACCATGTCACATCTCAACTTTTTTTTTAATAACAAACGTGACGTTTTAATTTAAAATTGTTTTACAACAGATGGCACTAAACTAAACAAAACGTTAAAATCGTATAAATTATGATTAGCAAGACAAAAAAAAACAAAAGACTACTTGGGACAGAAGCTGTTTTAAAAGAATCAGTCCATAGATGGCGGACCATGTGACATCTAAACTTCTTTTAATAAAAAAATGTGACTTTTCAATTAAATAAGGTTGGACAATTATAAACAAGAAGTTAGCAACAACATCGTTAGCAACAACATAATTAGCAACAAAAAACAAAAGACTACTATATCAGTTTTTTTTATTATAGAAAAAGTATATGGCAATATTAAACAAAAAATTAAAATTGTGTAGGTTATGATTAGCAAGATCAAAAGACAAAAGACTACTTGCGACAGCAGATGTTTTTAAAAAAATCAGTCGGTAGATGGCGGACCATGTGACGTCAAAACTTTTTTAGAAAAAAAATTGATTTTTTTCAATTAAAAAAAGATTGGACAATAATAAACAAAAAGTTAAAACGATATAAGTTAAAATTAACGACAGAAAACAAAAGCCTACCTGCGACAGTAAACGTTTACAAAAAAATAAACCAATAGATGGCAGATCACGTGACGTCTGAACATCTTTTTTTTTTTTAATTGGGCAATAAAAGCGAGACCATCTTGTACAGTAAATATTACTGTGGTAGTAAACATCTTATTTTTCATTGATTAAACAAACAATTGAAATCATGTAAGCAATAATGGATGACAGAAAACAAAAAAAAACTGCCCGGAACTGCAACTATTCCAAAAAAAAGTCAACAGATGGCGCAAGCCATAAGTAAACCCGTAATTTCTTATTAAAACTGTTTTTTTTTAACTTTTATGCAACTTAGGTCGATTTGTCTTTGTATAAGAGAGACAATGACGTACAATGAGTTTTGTTTTAAGATCTATTAAATTTTGTTTTAAAGTCGATAGTGTTTTTGTTTTCAGATTGATTGAGTTTTGATTTAAGATCGAGTGTTTTGTTTTCAGATCGATTGAGTTTTGATTTAAGATCGATTATGTTTTGTTTTAAAATCTATTAAATTTTGTTTTAAAATCGATTGCGTTTTGATCTAAGATCGATTGTGTTTTGTTTTAAAATCGATTGTTTTGTTTTAATTTTTTTCCACAATTTTTTTTTTAATCGAGTTTTGTTTTAAAATCTACTAAATTTTTTCTTCAAATCGATAGTATTTTGAAAACTCTTGTTTCTGTGAGTCTCAAACAAATACAAATTGAAACTTGGAAGGACACGGTTAACAAAAAAAAGAGCATCTGTAATTGTAGGTTTAAAAAAAATTCTGTTCTGTCCCACTAGATGGTGCTCTCCGTTAATCAAATACTATTTACTAGATTCTGGTTTGATATTACGAAATTGCTAACATTTATTTCACTTTTTTTTCAACTCTCATAAGAATCTGTTGATAACCTTCAATTTTATATGAATAATTTTGGTTAATATGGCGCCATCTGTTGTTCAAAGTGTCAAGCAAATTCTAAAACTGACAATGTTAAAAGTTAAAATCAAAATTAAAGTTGCAATAAATAAAAGACAATGTGCAACTGAGTTGTGATAAGGGTATAAGATGATTATGGTGGCGACATCTATTACTATAATGTGAAAGTTTATTACGCAAGTAAAATCAATATTTTTTTCCACGCCCTAAGCAAGCCTTTCGCCCCTATTGAACGAGTTACAAAGATTTCATTTGCATTTTACTTCCTTACAAGCGAAAAGCCATCACTGACGTGTGCACTTCAATTTTTACAGACGTTCTACGCAGCTTCACTATTTTTGTGTTGTGCCCCTTCAGCCTTGTCACCGAATCATCCCAGCGAATTAGAAGGAAAATAGCGAAAATAAAAAACACACACAAACTCACATAAGGACTGTTATATACTGTGCAGTTATAACCAGTGCGCTGTTATTAATTAAAACAGGAAAAAAAAAGCGAAAAAGCAGAAACAAAAATAGCAAAGCCAAGCGACACCTCGCGTTCGTTCCTTCAATCGCGCAAGTTGTGTGAGCGTGAAGGAATAAACACAGAGTGCCAGCAACTAAACAAAAGAAAGCGAAAAAAAATACCTTTGCAACCGAAAACAAAAGCAATATTTACACGTTGTTAAAAGTAACCCACGCGACATCTCTCGACTTCTGCCCCGTGCTGTTCGAGGGAAGCCCCTGGCTTGCGTGCCACTGCACAGAGTTATCGCCCCTGTCGATATTAAAACCCTCGTTCTCAACGTCGTGCTCACCGCCTAAATTATTCTGCACCCAATTACTATGACCGTTGCTCTCTTTGCTCTGCGAGAGATCGTTCATAGCCTGTTGGGTCAAGTTCAAATTCAAAAGACTGTTGAATTGCTGCCTCAACTCCAGGTTGTTCTGGAACTGGCGGTTGAGGCAGTCGTATTGCTGGAGGGGGAAGGGATTCGTTCCGAAATTTTGCATGAGGATTGCGTCCGTGATTCTAAAGTCAACCGGTGTTTGCACGTTTCGATCGAAACTGTAGGGATTCTGCAGGTTTGATAACTCTGACAGTCGCATGTCCTGCATGTGGCCTGCTAGGTTTCGGCTTTGCCAGATATAAGGATTAAAAGGCGGCTGTCGGCTATAAGAATGAAAAAAATTGTTAATTGTTGTTCGAGGGTGAACAGAAGAGATTTCTTTTTTTGTGGATCTTGTTCCTTCCGCAATTACTGAGAGAAAAACAAAATACAATTTGCATCCAAGTTGACTTGGCTAAAAGCATGCAGCTACGGATAACACGTACTAAAAAGTAAAAGACCTACCGGTTTTGAGCAATCTTCCTAAGAGTATCTGGCACTCTGATCAATTTATCTAATGTTTTCACGATGGACTGGAATGTTGGACGATGTGTGCGCTCCTTCTGCCAACAATCCAACATGAGTTGGTAGATTGCTTCCGGGCAATCCATTGGAGCAGGCAACCTGGAATCAATATTTTTAATGGAGAATTCCGGGGGAGTTTGGGGTCTTTACCTGTAGCCTTTCTCGATGCTTTTGATGACGTCTTGATTCGACCAGTTCCAGTAGGGTCTCTCCCCGTATGACATCACTTCCCAGCAAACGATCCCCATGGACCAGACGTCGCTGGCCGAGGTGAATTTTCGGAACGCAATCGCTTCCGGTGCTGTCCATCTTACGGGGATTTTACCACCCTAGATAAAAAAATTAAAAACTTTCACTTAATTTCCATATTAAAACAATGAGTAGAAAATCAAATTAATTCAAATGACGTTTCAAAACAAAATAATTATCAGTGAATTGTAAAAAAGTTCTGCAATGCGACAATAGATGGCAGTATCTGCGAACTGCAGAAAAGTGTACCACTCCGACAACAGGTGGCAGCTCTAAAATACTAAAACAGCAAATATCTTTAACTTCCACACTGAAATTAAGAAGAAATTCTATTTCAGTGGATGAAATTTAAAAAACAAATGCTTTTCGATTAAACAAAACAAACGATTATCTGCGAACTATAGAAAAGTTCTTCAACACTACAACAGATGGCGGTTTTCAAATTGTAAAACAAAAATGTAAAAATTTTCATTAAACCTCAATTTAATTTTCATGGATGAAAACAACACATAATTGAAATGAAACTTAAAAATAAATGCCTCTCGGTTAATTAAAAAAAAAAAAAAACAAATGATTCTTTGCGAACAGTAGAAAGGTTCAGCAACGTGACAACAGAGGGCAGCTCTCAAATACTAAAACAAAATTATATTGTAACAGGAAGTAGAAAATCTAATTGATTCGAATGAAATTTAAAAAAGAAATGCTTTTGGATTAAACGAAAGAAAACAAATGATTGTCTGGAAACAGTAGGAAAGTTCTGCAACACAACAACAGATGGCGCAGCTTTCAAACCTTCCTTTACTTTCCATATTCAAACAGTAAGAAGAAAATCTATTTTATTCAAAAGAAATTCAAAAAACAAATGCTTTTTGACTAAACAAAAAAAAATAAAAAACACTGCAATAGATGGCGCTCTCAAATATCAAAATAAAAAAAATTAAAATTTCTTATTGAAACCTTTATTTAATTTCTGTTTCGTAGCAGAGTAATTCAACTCAAATAAAGTTTAAAAACAAATGCCTTTCGATTAAACAACAAGAAAAAGAAAACATTTTGAAATTTTGAAACAGTAAAAAGCAAATCAATTTCATTGAAATGGAATTTAAAAAACAAATGTTTTTCGATTAAACGAAACAAATGATTGTCTGCAGACAGTAGAGAAGTTCTGCAACATTACAACAGATGGCGATCTCAAATGTTAAAACAAAAATTTGCTCCAGCCTTTATTTAATATCCATGTTTAAAAACGAGTAGAAAACTAATTTAATTCAAAAGAAGTTTAAAAGCAAACGTCTTTCAATTCAACCGAAAAGAAAACGAAAACAAATGATTCCCTCCAAACTCTAGGAAAGTTCTGCTACGCGACGGTAGATGGCGGTTCTCAAAACAAAAAATAAAATCTTCGCACTTCAACTTTTCATTTATTTTTCATATTCAAACAATGAGTAGAAAATTAATTAAATTAAATTAAACAAGAGAAAGAAGAAAAAAACAAATAAATAACGACAAACAGAAAAGCGCTAACAGATGGCGGAGAACAAAAATAAAAAAAATCACTCTAAACAACAAAAGACTGTAGATATCAAACAAAAAACTTTATATTCCGTCGCTAGATGGCGACACTAAAAGTTACGCTATTTCAAATGAGTTTTCACTTGAATAACTTTCTGAACAAATTATTTTCATTTTTTTTCACAGAAAATTAACAAAAACAAGCAAAAACAAAAGATCGTCCAAGAAAAACGATAACTATCATCTTCCTTAATCGAAAGCAACAAAAGAAAAACAAAACAAAAGAAGATCGATTGTTTAACGACGCTTTTTGGTTAAACAAAAGACTGTCCATCAAAGAAAAAAACGATAAATATCATCTTCCTTAGTCGAAAGCAAAAGAAAAACAAAACAAAAGAAGATCGCTTGTTGGTTAAACAAAAGACTATCTATCAAAGAAAACGATAACCATCATCTTCCTTAATCGAAGGCAAAAACAAAACAAAAGAAGAACGCTTTTTGGTTAAACAAAAGACTATCTATGCAAAAAAAAGATGATTATCATCTTCCTTAATCGAAAGCAAAAGAAAAACAAAACAAGAGAAGATCGATTGTTTAACAACGCTTTTTGGTTAAACAAAAGACTATCTACAACGTCAAGTGTTCGGGAAAAAAAAAACTCTAAACTGTGACAATAGATGGCGAAAAGAAAATGAAACAATTTCAAATCAAATTTTGTTTTTTCAGAGACAACTTCCTGACAAAAATAAATGATTCTGAACTGAGACAAATGCTATTTGGTGAAGGAAACGATAAATTTCATCTTTCTTGATCAAAAGTAAAAAAAAAAAACAAAAGAAGGTTGATTGTTTAACAACAGTCAAATTTTAAACAAACGCTTTTTGGTTAAACAGAAGATTATCTACAGCTAACAGTTAAAAAAAAAACTCGAAACTGTGACAATAGATGGCAGAAATAAAATGAAACAATATCAAATCGAATTTAATGTTAATTTGGGGGGGAGGGCAGAGAAACAAATGACTCTAGACTCAGATAAATGAAGATCGATTGTGTAAAATTGTCAAATTCCAAGCAAACGTTTTTTCGTTAAACAAAAGAGGACTTCAGTGCTTAAAAAAAGTTATAATCTATGACAACAATGACGTGACACATGAATAACACGAAACAAACAAATGAAACAAATAATTAGAAGAATGTTTTGTTTAGACAGAGAAGTTTTAAAATAAAAACAAATGATTCTGAACAAATGAAGAACCAAGAGAAAGTCGATTCTGCAACAATTGCATCTGCAACGTCAAGTGTTCAGTTAAACAAAAGACTATCTGTAACATCAAGTGTTCAGAAAAAACAATTGAACTGCGACAATAGATGTTTTTGTTTTGACAGAGAAGTTTTAAAATAAAAACAAATGACTCTGGACAAATGAAGAACCAAAAGAAGGTCGATTATGCAACAATCTTAAAATTCCAAACGGGCACTTTTTAGTTAAACAAAAGACTATCTGCAACATCAAGTGTTTAGAAAAAATTAAACTCTAAACTGTGACAATAGATGGCAGAAATAAAGTGAAACAGTTTCAAATCGAATCAAATTGAATTAGAAAAATGCTTTTTTTTCGCGAGACAACTTTCTAGCAAAAACAAAAGACTTTCAACTCAGTCAAATGCTCTTCGTTTAAACAAAAAAACCTTCAAATAAATAACAATAAATATTGTTATTATTAATTAAGCTAAAGAAAATTTAATTACTTTTAAGTTTCCTAAGTGTTTTACATCAAAACAAGAATTATAGATATTAAAGAAGAAATTGAAGCACGACACTAGATGGCAGTACAATATAAATGTCGAAACAAAAACCAGTACAGGATGATGTAACAACATGTGATTCATTTTTTTTTTTATTTTTAATAATGAAAATCAAACTCACCCTTGTTGTATACGCCCCTTCAGTTGCGCTCTCTATCTCTCTACTCAACCCAAAATCTGCAATCTTACACACAAGCTGCGAGTTCACTAACACATTCCTAGCTGCAAGGTCTCTATGAACGTAGTTCATGTCTGACAGATACTGCATACCGGCCGCAATGCCCCTTAGCATCCCCACCAACTGAATCACTTGGAATTTACCATCGTTAGCCTTCAAACAAACAAACAAACACGATTAATCTAATGAGCCATCGCTTCAACAAGACTACAAACCCGTAAGAACGTGTCAAGCGAACCGTTCTCCATGTACTCGGTGATGATCATCACCGGGTTGGATTTCGTGACCACCCCCTGCAGAAAAATAACATTCGGGTGCTCGAATTGCCCCATAATCGAAGCTTCCGTGAGGAAGTCGTTCCTTGCTTTGTCCAACGAGCCGGCCTTCAGGGTTTTTATGGCAACATCGATGTCGATTCCGTTCATTTTTAACTTGCCCTTGCACACATCCCCGAACTCACCGCCCCCTAGGTAAAGCAGCAAGCGTAATCAAAGTTGAAACAAGCGAAGCAAATCATACCCATACCGATTATGGCTTCGATGGTTATACAGCCCGCATCGATTTCCCTTGCGAACTCACGCACAGCCTGGTTGGGGTCTTCGTAGGTGTGCGGGTCGATGTAGGTTCGAGAGGACCCCCCGATACCGGTGAAGAGGGGGGTGGTCACTATAAAATAAAAACGTATTAAAGTGCGGGTTGTTTAAGAAGTGATGGGGGTTCTACACAGGGCAGACTGCGTGGTGGTTTTGATTAGAGTGCAAGCGGTGGTCTAAAAAAAGTGAAGCCCTGAACGTTGGGGGTGAGGCAACCTTCAAAGCTCCTGCGGTATCAATTTGAACAATCTGCCCTACGAGAATGAGTGGTTGTGATCGGATGCGATGGACAATAAATTCAATCGAAAAAAAATTAAAAAAATAAACAAACAGGATTTACCATTCGTATGTGTCGTGACGATAGGAGGATTGTCCAAATTGTGGTGAACTAAAAAAATTACAAACACAAGATAATCAAGCGGAACGAACAAAAGAACAACGAGGGGGATGCGAGAGGGCATGCTTAGAACAGTGTCGGGCACACTTACTGTAAGTGACTACCAGTCCTTTTGGAGCATGAAAAAATGCGTGAGTGTCATTTAATGCTACTTAGTACTAAGAGTGGTAGAGTAAGAAGCGAGAAGTTACTGTGAGAGGATAATGTGCCCCTGTTATCCAAGTAAAAAATTTTTTGTTTTGTTAAAACCACAGACAGTCAGTCAGTAACTCAAGCTTGAAGTTAAAAAAAAAATCTAAATCTAAACTATATCAAGCTGACTGTTGTCTGTCTGGTGTGTTAGAAATTAAGTAGCTGGGGGCCTACAGCGACATCTATTTATTAAGTTCCTACCTTCGCCATTTCTGTACTCCAAAGTATCACAGTCACTCGGTTGTTTCTTGTTGCACTCATCGTTCGATCTCGACCTCAAGAAGACCACGGTGAGGACTATAATAGCGACGAGGATAACGACGATGGCCACGATTCCTCCGGCCACCAGTTGCAACCGGAAGCCCTCGTCATCACCGACGTAAGCTGAAGTAAACAAATCACCACTTCAGAGTCACACACACTCGCCAGGGTAGGCAGAGAAAAAGCGCCAAAACAAAAAGCAAAAAAATAAAAATGTAATACATACATAATTCCTTGTTACCTGTCTTGAACACCTGCCCGGTGGTCTTGTAGATGGGTGTCGAGTAGGCCCCCCAGCCCCTTTGGGTCTTAGCCCTGACCTGTAAGCCGTACTCCGTTCTTTGCATTAGGCCGGTTAGGGTGGCGCTCAGCTCTGGGGTTAACAGGGTCGTTGCGTTGCTGTAATCGATGTCGCCTCTTGGGAAGCATCGAACCTGTAACGTTTCGCACAGAAATAGCACAAGAAAATTGAGAGGACCATCGAAAGATGGCGCTAGTAACTGAAGAGCTCCAATGAGAGAATCTAATGAAACATGTAATGTGAAGTAAGAAGTTCCCTTACTCTCTCTCTCACCTCTAAGATATTTGATGAAAATGAGTTTCATAATTACAGTTAATTGCAAAATATTTAAAAAACTAATCAAACACGTGATAGAAATTGGATAGATTCATTTGTCTTCCTGAAAGTATTTTAATTAAACCAATTAAGAAAGACTAATTAATATGAACGTTTAAAAAAGTTCCGTTCAGTGACAATAGATGGCGGCAGTACTGGAAATTTGAACTCGTTTTTAAACAAATGCCTGGCAAACAAAAAAAAGGCGCCGTTTTTAAACGAATGTCTCTTTTTTTAAAGCATTTCAGCAAAAGACACTAGATGCCAGTAGTAATTAAATGGAATACAACAACCTAAACCAATCTAATGGAATTAATTTTAAAAAAAACAATTGACAATCGAAATAACTTACTCTTCAATCATGTAACTTTTTTTAAATTAACTTTTAATTGAATTTTATTATAGAAAAATCTGTCAAGCGTCACTAGATGGCAGTAATGATGTCAAACAAAACAAAAGACTGTGCAATTCTTCAGGTTCAGCATGAGAATCATGACCTACGTCGCTAGATGGCAATGATAACGTCGAATAAATTTCAAAAAATTATTTTCTGATTAATAGTTTTTAACAAGATTATTTATTTCGAACAAATGCCTTGTAATTAAAAAAAAGTGATTATGCAATTGCCTTTTCGAAAAATAAATACTATTCAACAAATTGTTTATTTGAAACAAACGCTTTACAATTAAAAACAAAAACAAAAGACTGTGCAACCCTTAATGATTAAGAGAATTTCTAACTGCGTCACTAGATGGCAGTAATGACGTCAAACAAAATTTAATTGCCTTTTCAAAAAACAATTTTCTAAGTAGTAAATACTATTAAACCAATTGTTTATTTGAAACAAAAGATTTGCAATTAAAAACGAAAACAAAAGACTGCAACTCTTAATGATTAAGAGAGTTTTTAACCGCGCCACTAGGTGGCAGCAGTAATAACGCCAAACAAAATTTTATAATAAAACTTTTTATTTGTAGCAAATGTAACAAAAAAAAACAAAACAAAACAAAAGACTTTGCAACTCTCAGGCGAGGTTTATTCACTCTCAATTAAAGTTGCGTTGCCTCAAGGATTTAATCTAAGTTTAAATGTAAGTCTAAGTTAGAATGCGACACATGAAAAAACAAAAGAATTTTTAAGAAACTCGAAATAATAAAAACAATAAACAAAAGACAATCGATTTTACAGCACAGTTCAGTTGAATAGCAAATAATAAAAATATTAAAACTTGGAAAATAATCAAATTAAGAAAAAATACAAACAAAAGAAAATTTAATAGAGTAATAAAAAAAAATGAAAGGAACCATGAGAAAACAAAAGAATTTTTAAGAAATTCGAAACAGATGAGGGATTTTCTATGCTGAAAAGTGATTTTTCGATAACGCTTGAGGAATTTCTGCTTCTTTCGCGTTGGCAACACTGGATGACATTGGTCAGCGCTTAAAATAATGTCAAACAAATGTCAGTTTGGAGGTTATGTTTAAAATCTGTAATCATAACATGTATCACATTGATGAGAAAGAAATTGAATGGACCCTTCTCTCTCTTTCTCGCTTGAAGTATTTAAAGAAAATTGGGTGAACATATTTAATGACCTTCACATCTAGGTACATGAAGTAAGAAAAAAGAAGAAAAGATTTACCTCGTAGGTCTCGACGGGATCGCTGTTTTCCATGTCGCTGGGGTCGTTCAGCATCGACGGGGCATCCCAGGAGAGAGTGATCTCGCTGCTCTTCACCGAGGTGACCCGAACGTTCGTGATGCTGCTGACGACGGACGCCTCCGTCGTGACGGCGATGTCGGCGTACTCCGGAGTAATCTTCGCGCTCAGATGGGACACGCCGTTCTCGGAGAACACCTGGAAGCGGTAGGTCGTGACTGCGTTCAGCCCGCTGATCGTCACTTTTGTGTCGTTGAACGTTTCCTGAAAGCCAAAAAAAGCGAAAATTGAAACGAACCCCCTCCTTTCCCTAACACCAAAAAGACAGCAGAACAACTCTCGTCATATTTTTAAATGAAATCTTGTTTTTAGAATAAAAATCTGTCGAACAAGCGACTTTCGATTAAATAAATGTAAAAAAATTATTGTGAACGTCAAAAAAAAAACAAAACACTATCTGCAACTCTTAACGTTCAAGAGAACCTTCAGTTGCATCACCAGATGGCAGTGGTAATGTTTTTTCACAAAAAAAATTAAATGCTTTTCAACAAAATTATTTCAAATAAATGCCAAAAGAAAATTTAATTGTCTTTCCAAGCATCGAAAGAAGTGTTCTTTTAACAAACGTCTACTGAGAACAAATGCCTTATGGTTAATCCAAAACAATTGACGATCTGTAACTCTTCGTGTTCGAGAAAACTCTAAACTGTGACCGCAGATGGCAGCAGTCAAGTTAAAACAAACTCAATTGAAAAACCTCTTTTTAAAGGACGAAAAAAAGGATTAATTGCAACTCTGAAGTGTGGCACTAGATGGCACTAATTAAGACAAACGATATATTGTTACTAGATGGCGGTAATAATGTCAAAAAAATTCTAAATAAAATTTTGCGTTTCAATATATTTTTTTTTTTTAACAAATGCCCTTCAACAAAATTATTTCAAATAAATGCCATTATTGAAAAAAAAAACAAAAGACTACCTACAGTTCTTAATATTCAAGACAATCACCAAGAAATACGTCACCAGATGGCAGTAGTGACGTCAAGCAAATTTCAAACCGCCTTTCGTGAAAGAATAATTTTTTGATAAATACCTCTCAGGAAAATTATTTAAGGCAAAAGCCTTGTGATTAAAAAAAAACAAAAGACTATCTGCAACTCTCCGTGTTCAAAACTAACTATGAATTGCCACACTAGATGGCAGCACTAATATTAAATAATTTCAAACTGTCTTTCCTGAAAAAAAAAAATTTTCTGATAAAAGCCTCGTATTAAAAAAAAAACAAAATACAATCTGAAGTTCATGTTCGAAACTAACCACGAATTGTGACACTAGTTGGCAGCAATGTGATCAAAAAAAAAAAAAAACAAAAAATTATCCGCAACTTTTAATGCACAAAAACTAACAACTAAGAATAGCATCACTAGATGGCAGTAATAATGTGAAACAAAATTTGCTAAGAAAAAAAACAAAAGACTATCTGCAACTCTTGTGTTCAAAACTGACTATGAATTGCGATGGCAGCACTAATGTTAAATAATTTCAAACTGTCTTTCCTAAAAAAAATAATTTTCTGGTAAAAGCTTTGTATTAAAAAAAAACAAAAGACAATCTGACGCCCATGTTCGAAACTAACTATGAATTGCGACAGTAGATGGCAGCAATGACGTTAAACAAATTTCAAAGTGCCTCTTACAAAAAAGAAAAAAATTCTAATCAATGTCTCTCAACCTACCGTGATCTCAATAAAATTATTTAAGGCAATGTGATTAAAAAAACAACAAAAGACTATCTCAAGTCTTAATGCTCAAGACTAACAACTATGAGTTGCGTCACTAGATGGTAGTAACAACGGTCAAACAAAATTTTCTTAGAAAAAAAAAACAAAACACCATCTGCAAGTCTTCGCGTTCAAAACTAACTATGAATTGCGACACTAGATGGCAGTACTAGCGTTAAACAAATTTCAAACGGCCTTTCCTAAAAAAATAATTTTCTGATAAGTCTTGTAATTAAAAAAAAAAAACAAAAGACACCAGGTGGCAGTAATAACGTTAAAGTTTCCTTAGAAAAAAACAATTTGCATTGTCTCTCAACAAAATTATTTAGGGAAAATGTCTCGTGACTTAAAAAGTAGTAAACAAAAGACTAACTGAAGCTTTTAACATTGAAAACTAACTCAAATTGTGACAACAGATGGCAGTAATAACCTGAAAAAATTTCTTTTAAAAAAACTACTTTCTAATAAATGTCTCTCAATAAAATTATTTAGGGCAAAAGCCTTGTGATTTCAAAAAAAAAAACAAAAAACTATCTGAAACTCTTCGTATTTAAAACTCACTATGAATTGCGACACTAGATGGCAGCACTAGCGTTAAATAATTTCAAACCGTGTTTCCTGAAAAAAATAATTTTCTCTTAAAACTTTGTATTTAAAAAACAAAAGACGATCTGAAGTTCATGTTCAAAACTAACTATGAATTGTGGCACTAGATGGCAGCACTAACGTTAAATAATTTCAAACTGTCTTTCCTGAAAAGAATAATTTCTGATAAAAACCTTGTAATTAAAAAAAAACAAAAGACTACCAAAAGCCCATATTCAAAGCTAACTATGAATTGTGACACTAGAGGGCAGTAATGACGTTAAACAAATTTCAAAGTGCCTTTTCTAAAAAAAATAATAATTTTCTCTCAACATACCGTGTTTTCAACAAAATTATTTAGGGCAAAAACCTTGTGATTTCAAAAAAAAAGCAAAAGGCTATCTGCAACTCTTAATGCTCAGTTTCCTCAGAAAAAAGAACAATTTTCTAATCATTACCCCTCTCTCAACAAAATTATTTAGGGAAAGTACCTCGTGATTTAAAAAAAAAACAAAATACTATCTAGAACTTTTAATGGTCAACATTAACTATGAATTGCGTCACTAGATGGCAGTAACAACGTCAAAGTTTCATTAGAAAAAAAAAACAATTGTCTCTCAATAATATTATTTAGGGAAAATGCCTCGTGACTTAAAAAAAACAAAAGACTATCTGAAGCTTTTAACATTCAAGACCAATTCTAAATTGTGCCAATAGATGGCAGTAACAACCTAAGAGAAAGTTTCCTTTAAAAAAAAACTATTTTCTAATAAATGCCTTTGAACAAAATTATTAAAGGCAAAAGCCCTGTGATTAAAAAAAACAAAAGAATATCTGCAACTCTTAACGCTCAAGGCTGTAACTGTAAATTGCGTCACTAGATGGCAGTCAAATCATTTTGCCTTTAAAAACAATTTTCTAAACAAAATTATTTAAAGCAAATGCCGCGTGATCAAAAAAAAAAACAAAAGACTACCGGCAAGCAATTCGTAATACTTAACCAAAGTAGTGGTTCGCTAAAACGGTAGCCAGCGCCATCTTTTGACCAAACGTGCAACTTGTTTTGATTTTTTTTTACAAATCTATTTTACTCACCGTGTTTGGCGTGTACTGTACGATCCCCAACGTGCACGCATCGCACTTAACGCGATACACCGTGTCGGTTCTTCCCCCCAAATGTTCCGGGGCACTCCAGCTGAGGATCACCGTGGATTGGTCGACGAAGTTCACCGTCAAATTCTGAGGGGCAGTCGGGGGTTCTGCGGGCGCGTGAAAAATGCATGTACCAACTGTCATAGTTTGAGGGGGAGGGGGGGACTTACGTGTGCAGGCCATGTCTTTTGCGTCATTGGGTGACCTGTAATAGCCTGTATTGCATCGACATTCGGAGAAGCCATAGTCGGGGGCCTTTGAGTGTTCAGGGCAGGGTTGGCACAGCCCGTCTCCGATTTCGGCCTTGAATTTACCGGGGGCGCACACTAACATAAAACAAAACAATAAAATCAAGCCTCGGATTTGAGAGCAAGGTTGTTCTAACCATTGCAGGTTTGTTTATCAACGTCTGGTTGGTACCCGGCTTTACACTTGCAACCCCCAGTGGGTAACGTCCATTTTCCGTCGCCCTTGCAAAGGTAATTGGGAGTTTCTATGATGGCGGCATTGTCGACGCAGGTACCCGTCGTCTGCTCGATGACGGTGATTTCTTTGCCTATGGGGGTGGCGTTGAAATGAGCGAAATTGATGGTCACTTCCGGACACGTTATGTAATAAACCTGGAATTTGCGGATTTGCAAAACGAGACAAGTTTCTTTTTTTAATACGTACCTTGATGGCTAAGAGTGATATGCACGCCCCCTGGTCACGAAACGCGAAGTAAACGCCCTTTTTCGTCACTGGTATACTCTTGACTTCCGTGTTGATGTTGACTTCACTGTTGGCGTTGAATCTACCTTCCCCAGCAGCTATCCTGCCTGTAAAATTTGTTTTTTTAAACCTTGGCGGTTGAAATTACTCAGGGCCGTACCGATTAATTTGTAGCTTTCGGTTTCCCAAGGCGGGGGCTCCCTGGTCGCCGCGTCGAACTCATAGTACAACAAACTGAAAGTCTCTTTGCAGGACAACGCGTTTCCTGCAAGACAAACTCGTACATGTGGGGCGGGGGGATAAAGGCCGTGAGTACTGACCTGGAAATAAACTGCAGTCCCTGATTGTGAATTTGATTTCTATGTAGATGCGATTGGCAACGCCTCTGTCGATGAAGGGGGTCCACAGCCAATTGTTTACGTTGTTGTAGGCGACGTCGCAGACCACATACGAACGCCAGTTTATGCCTTTTTGGAAATTCGTGAAAGACTCTTCCACCCACTGGAAACAAAAGAGGTGCCGAAAAAATCGTCTACATCAAATTAAATTAAACAGAGAAAGAAAACTTTTTGGCCCAACCTCGTATAAAATGAAGTTTTTTTCGACAAGTTCAAAATTAAAACAAAATCTAAAATACGAAAATCACAGACATGTATTGCCAACAACAAAAACAAAAGAACAAGTGAGCATCGCCGTAATTTGCAGGAACTTCAGTAATTAAAGGAACTTCTTGATCAATCCTTGTTTGGAATTAAGTGAATTTATTTTAATAAAGGAAAATGGTTTGTTTTTTGAGCAATTATCACTTTCTAAAATGACAACGTTTATTAGAAAAGCTGTCAGACATTTAAAGCGCTTCAATTTTTTTTTTGTTTTTTTGAGCAATAAAAGCCAGAAGATTCTGTGAGTGAGGCATGACACAATCGATGATAAAACGGAATTATTTCGCTGACGTGACGCGTTCCGCTCGAATCAATATTTACGTCGTTCGTCGCAATTTAAAAACTGCAACAACAAACAACTGCTAGTTGGCATAAACAAAATTGCTGGCCCCCGCTTTCGAGAAGCTTATCTGGCGCACATGTGCACCGCTCACACGAAACGATAACGATTACGCTACGTAATGAGTACGGCGATTACGTTACGTTAACGTCTGCTGTTGATATCGGAGGATTCTCGTAGTAGCGTGGGTGGTCCTCCCGTTCTCTCAAAAGACGCTTTCATAAGCGATAGATTCTCGGAAACACCCTGTATGTGGCGTGGCATCAATAATTCACAGCGTCAAATTAGTCCGTTCACAGTCGGGCGTTTGTTTCTTTTTTTTTAATACAATTTGCGCTAATCACGGGGAGTAAATAAAAAATGTCGCCGTTTTGTTAGTTTCTCGTTTTTTTTTCGTGATTGTCGCTTGTTTTAATTGGCAAATTTGGTTGTTTGTCATTTGTTTTTGGTTTTTACATGGGAAACTTCTTTCTTTCCTATTTTTATCTTGCATTAACCCTCATTTGTTTTGTTTTTCGTTGCTCGAACATCATTTGTTTTTGCATTTGTTATTCGCATTAAAGGTTTTCATTTTGTTTCTGGATCGTCATTTGTTTTTCGAACAAAAAGTTTTGAAAAGATGCACAACTTTATCAAACAATCGTTTGTTTCCGTTTTGTTTCTTGAATGCCAATTGTTTCAAGTTTTAAGTCTTCAACCGTTTTTAAAATTTTAATTTTGTTCATCGATCGTCATTTGTTTTCGTTTTGTTACTCGATGAACTTTTTTTAAATTTGTTTCTGCTTTATTTTGAATTTCAATTGTTTCTTCATCTTTACTTATGTTTCGACTGCTTTTAAAATGTTTGTCTCTTGTTGTTCATCGATCGTCTTTTGTTTTCGTTTGTTACTTGGAAACTTCTTTTACCTTTTTGTTTTTTTTTTAATTGACATTTGTTCTTTACTATTTTTTTGTTTCTTTTTAGTTGATAAGTCGTTTGTGTTCGTTTGTTTCTTGACTATTCTTCGTTTTTTTTTTTCCATTCCTTGACCGTCATTTGTTTTCCTGTCCGTTTTGATCGGTGTTTTTGTCTCTGCGCTTTGTTTCTTGTCTATCAATTGTTTCGGTTGTAAGTTGTTTGTCTTTACTTGTTTCGTTAATTATTATTTTTTTTATTTCTATTTTGTTCGTTGATCGTCGTTTGTTTTTGTTTTGCTACTTAGTAAACTTCTTTCGTCTTTTTTTTGTTTCGTTTCTTAGTTATCCATCGTGTTTGATTTGATCCTTGACCGGTATTCAAGAAACTAAACAAAGACAAATACCGGTCAACAAGGGTGTAAGAAAGAACAAAAGACGATCAAAAACAAATAATGGTCAAATTTGTTTTTTTTTTTTTTTTTTTAGTTTTTCTGATCGTCTTTTGTTTTTTTGAATATCAACTCTTTCAGTTTTAAGTAATTTAATTATTTTTATTTTATTTATTGATCATTTGTTTTTTTTTGTTACTTTGTAACTTCTTTAATTTCTTTTTGTTTTTTATGTTTTACTTCCGATTGTCTTTCGTTTTCATTTCGTTCCTTGACCGTCACTTGTTTTTTTCTTTAATACAGAAACTTGACTGTTATTTGTTCTTCTTTAGTTTTCTTTATCGTCTTTTGTTTTTAAATGCTCCTTGGCCGGCATTTGTCTTTGTTTAGTTTCTTGAATTTGTTCTTTTTCTTTCCATTTTCTGGTTAGTCTTTCCTCTCTTGCTTTTGTTTTGACTGGCATTTGTTTTTTTTTTGTTTTTTAGTTAATCTTTTCTTTTTTGTTTTTGTTACTTTTTTCTCCGTCATTTATTTTTGTAATGTTTCGTGACTGTCGTTTGTTTTTTTTTCTTTCTGTTTTCTGGTTAATCTTTCCTTTTTTGTTTTTGTTTTGACTGGTATTTGTTTTGTTTTTTTCTGTTTTTTGGTTAATCTTTCCTCTTTTGTTTTTTTTTGTCAATCATTTACTTTTGTAGTCACTTGTTTTCGTTTAGTTTCTTGATCGTTTTTTGTTTGTTTTTCTTTGTATCTTGATCGTTCTTTCTATTTTTTTTTCTGTTCCTTTTCTGTTTTTGTTTTTTGACCGTAATTTATTTTTGTGATGCTTCACGATTGTCATTTGACTTGCTTTTTTTGGCAATTACGAACCGGTTCAATGCAGTAACTAATAAATCCTCTCCCCCCCCCCAAAAATAAATAATTTCCTGTTTTCATTTTCGGAGTCGTCATTTGTTTTCGTAACTAATAAAAAATTTCGTTAAGATCGTCACTTGTTTTCTACTTCTTCATTATCCAGTCGAAAACTGACGACTCGCAAAATTGAACTATTACTTTCCGGAAACGGAAGTGAGAGCGGAATTTTCGACCCGTTCCCGAAGTTTTTCATTTGTTTTCAAGCTCGGGCGAGTTTTCGAGACGAAAAATCCGTCGTCAGAAGCGGCGGAAGTTCGTGCCCGCCCTCGGACAGCCAAATTCACTTACTGACGCCTCACCCCGTACACGAAGATCGAATTTTTCCGCCTCTGCGGACATTCCATCCCTCGGCCCTCTTTTCTTCCCTTCACGTGCGAAAATTAACTGCGCTCTTACGTGATCGCATCAAGACGGAAAACAAAAGAAACTAGTCATCGGGTTTTTTTTAATTTTTTTGAAGTTATATACGAGGGGCATTTCAAATGTAAAATGGGGTGAAAGGTCGAAGGTTGAAATTGGGTGAGTTTGTAACCGTGCGAGGGGGAGGGAGGGGGATAAGTGTCTGGAAATCCTTTTCGGGAGCGAAACTTGCTGCTCGCAACGCAAATAGAAAATCTAGTAATTTAATCGCAGTTGTTTCGGATTCAAATCCGCCGCTAATGCTCACATAAAACACAGCTCCGCAGTCGACGGATGACAAAATAGCTAACATCGTTTCGGCATTTACTTTGGCGTGAGGGGGGGGGGCGCCTAACTCAATTATGTCACCCTATTACGGCCCTGATTTAAATTCACCGACGCGTCCGTCGATCTGTCTCGCTTCATCCCTTGATCCGGGCGCGCGCCCGCACGAGACGGTAAATCAAGTAGAGCAATATTTATTCAGACGTTTAGTTTTTTTTTTTCGTAGGGCGAGAGAGACGGCCGACAGAGGGCGCCCGCGAGCACGAGAGAACGCGCAAAAAGATAAATGCACGCGCGCCGGGACGGATGTATTGTTGCCATGGTTACTAATCATTCTTGATTACTATAGGTACTTTTCATCCCTCGAAATGATACGTGATTTGGAATGTTAAAAGTCCGGTTATTTTCCTTCCTCGCAGTCGCCGCCGCCACCCTCGGGATAAGGTGCCTTGCCATCGTCATCCTTCAACCCCTTAGCTTTTATTTTCCGAAATCGAATTTTAAGTTTCCATACATAATTTACGGATTCACCCTTGCATAAATTAAAACCAATTCTAATCTATCAAAAAATAAATAAAACGCTTACCCCTGGTGTGTTGGCTTGGGGTCCGTAGGGGTACCTCGTCCATTCCAAACTCGGCTCCCCCGTCGTGTCCAAAAGGGTAACTATAAACACAAAAAAAAATTAATTTTCACATACAGGTGTCCACAGAATGACTAACCCTATTAATAATGAAATAAAACGTAACAAAACTAAAAGGTCTGAAAGGGCGATTCACGCTTGTGAAACCGAAACACGTAATTAAGATACAAGACGTAAAAGTAGGAGAGATATTTAGATAAGCGGATCGGAAAAATGCTGTAGAGACGGCGTCGTTTCGTCACTCCGTCCGGGTTGAAAAATTCCTGCCGTTCAGGCTTAAGTGGTCTTTCAGATAAGGCCGGGCTGGCCGACCTGTGACTGCTCAATTATCGACTACCGTTCCACTAAAAACCGAGCCGTGTCGTAGATAAGAAGCCTCGGACCAGAGCATTAATGAGGCCCATTAATAAGACGGAGAACGGAGAAGAAAAGGTACGAAGTCGCACTTTCTCAAACCGTTCAGACCCGTGGTAAATCGCAGGGGACAAAAAAGCGAACCGAAACTTTTTGGCCGAACCTTGTATAAAATTCACTTTAATTCTGAGCTAATAACAAATTTTCAAATATAAAAGTTGCTACCGTCGCAGCGGTAGCAACAAACAAAAAACAATAGAGCATCGCTTACTCATTTTCTCAAACAGAACGTCTCTAAAACAAAAGCATAACTACGTACTTGTTTCTCAGTTTTTTTTTTTTTTTTTAATTTTGAATTAATAGGGGTTTATTAAAAAAGAAAACAATACATAATCGTCGAATAAGTTTAAGAGAACGTTTACAAAAAAAAAACAAATGAGCATCGTCGCGTCGCAACCTCTAAAGTGATTGGCTGGCGCGTCCGAAAATTATAACTCGAAAACCAATCACGTTAGACCCTTGATGCGACCCATCAAATCAGGCTCAAATTGAACATAGAATTCAAAGATGCAATAATATACTGGGTGTTCCCTTAAAAAAATTGTAAATTGAGCTTATATCTCAGTAACGTGTTGTTCAATTGTTTTTCCGATGACGGCATCAGAAAATATCAGCGGTTTTCCTACAGAAAGTTCTCTTCCACTTTGAGAAACAAAAGAGAAACGGGCCCGGAAATCGTCGTGTTGTCAATTGACGCCTTTGTTTCTCGCTTGTTTTTGAAGTTAGGCGAGAAAGTCGTCGATCTACTTTCGAAGACGTTCACGAAAAAACTAGAGTGCAACGCGTTATCCAGATATAAACCAAATTTAGAATTTTTTTAATGACACACCTTGTATATTATTTCGTTTTTGAATTCTACGTTGAATTTTACCCCGAATTCATGTGTCGCATGATGGGTTCAGACCCATCAATTCCGATAACTCAGCGTGATTGGTTGTCGAGTTATCGGAGTTGTTCAGATTTTAGAACTCGAAATCCAATCACGTCAGACCTGTCACGCGACACATGATTTGGCACTAAAATTCAACGCAGGATTCAAAAATACAATAACATACAGGGTGCTCCCCTTAAAAGTGGTAAGTTTAGCTGAAAACTCGGTAATGCGACGCTCAATTGTTTTTCTGCGGAATAGTTATACACAAAAATAGTTGATTTTTAAGCAAATTTTCTGAGGATGTTCACAAAAGGAAACAAAAGAGCAGCGCATGACCAAATAACGAACCAAACTTATGATTTTTTAATGGAACACCCTGTACATTATTCCATTTTTGAATTCTACGTTGAATTTTACCCTGATTTCATGTGTCGCATGCCAGGTCTGCTGTGATTGGTTCTCAAGTTATCCAAGTTGTTCAAATTTTAGAACTCGAAAACCAATCACGTCAGACCTGTCATGCGATACATGAAATCAGGGTAGAATTCAACGTAGAATTCAAAAATGAAATAATATGCCAGGTATACCCTACAAAAAATTGGCCTAAAACTCGGTAATGCGACGTTCAATTGTTTTTTTTTGCAAAATAGTTAAATACAAAAATAGTAGATTTTTAAATAAAGTTTCTGAGAATGTTCAAAAAAAAAACAAAAGAGCAGCGCATGACCAAATAAACTTACGATTTTTTAATGTAACACCCTGTATATTATTTCATTTTTGCATTCTACGTTGAATTTTACCCTGATTTGGTGTCGCCTGTTAGGTCTGACGTGATTGGTTTTCGAGTTATCCGAGTTGTTCAAATTTTAGAACTCGAAAACCTACCAACTCAGACCTGCCATGCGACACATGATTTCAAGTTAAAATTCAGCGTGGAATTCAAAAATGCAATAATATACAGGGTGTTCCCCTTAAAAATGGTAAGTTTAGCTGAAAACTCGGTAATGCGACGTTCAATTGTTTTTCTGTGGACAACATTGAGAACGCAGTGAACATATCTACAACATTTCCACTATACATTTACTTCCAATTTCAAAAACAAATGCCAAAACGGACGTTCTTCCTGTCAATCGATTCCATTACGACAAAATCGTTACGTTCTTTTGTTCTTCCTTATTCTTGTGATTAGAAAAAAAAATGTTAATTACAAAAGCCGTCAACAATTGTCAATAAAAAATTTAAAGAACGACGCATTATCGAGATATTAACCAAATTTGCGATTCTTTTTAATGGAAGACCCTGTATATTATCGCAGATTATATGACACACTCTGTATATTATTTCGTTTTTGATTTCTACGTTGAATTCTACCCTGAAAACATGTGTCGCATGATGGGTTTAGTGTGATTGGTTCTTGAGTTATCTGAAATTAGAGCTTTAAGGTCTAATGTTTTAACATCAGATAACTCGCGAACCAATCACGTTAGACCCATCGTGCGACACATGATTTCAGGCCAGAATTCAACGTAGAATTCAAATCTGCAATAATATACAGAGTGTTCCATAAGACAAAAAACTTGGGCTCGGCTGTTTCGCTTTCAATTTATAGTTGCCAATTTCTCTTCAACAAATTCGAAATTTGCCCTCGTTTGCCTAATGATAAACAATTCGCTCCGTCGTAATATCTCTTGTGCAACGTTAAAAAGTTTTAAAGTCAACATATTTGTTTAGTTAGTTGTCCGAAACGCAGAAACGGCGTGTCACTGGCGGCGCGATCATGATATCGATACGCCTTTTATCAAGATCGAACGGCTATCTGGAGTAGAAAGAGAAAGAGGCGAATTATGCAAATGACACGACAAAAATGATTGGCCGTAATTAAAATGTAATTACGGCAGCCTTATTTATTAGAAAGGGCGTCCGCCGCGCGCCGCGCCGTGGCATTTGCGCTTACGTGAGGTACGTCACTCGGGCGACGCAATAAAAGATTTTTTTTTTAATCCCGGACCACTTTCACCGGGAGCACATACAAGAATCTACACGAGTTTTAGCTGCAAGTGCAAGTATTACCAAACAAAAGTTAATAGACCGAAGAAACGAATTTTTTTAGGCCATCCCCCGTATGTAGATAAAAAACGTGAAAATTTTATGAACTTCAACAGACGTAGTTATCACGCATTCACTTAATTCTTTGGCGTTTAGAGAAGTGTCTTGCAATTATTTAATACGAGGGTCGGTGAAAAGATTTGATTCACTTTGATGCTTTCGATTGCCTCCTTTGCGCTACTAAACTTGACGCGATTTTTGGTTTTGTTCAAACGCACTTCAGCCTTTCGTTTTTAATTAATTAAATGAAAGGAACTCTCGTCCTGGACTCGGGCAAAGGAGGGAAAGCGCAAAATACCCGACGACATCTTTCAAACGCAATTACAGGCGTCGCAACAGTTATTATATTACTCCGCTGGAGCGGCGCCACCGTCACAGGAGGAAGAAAAAAAAATAGGAGAAACGGCGCTCTCCAGATTGTATCGTCGTTTTGAGCGAGGTGGTGCGGGCAGGTATGGGGGCGCGAGCGATACAAGTTTCGGGGTAAGTGGCGAAGTCTGAAGGTATTTCCGACTTCAAAGGGGCGGCCAACTTGGTTTGGCAACGGTGGGGTTGAACAAGTCCCTAGGGCATTAAGAAAATCGATATGAGACACGGCTGCCAACGCACGACGCAGCACAGAGGAGACCCTTCTCTCATCGCAGCATCCCCGAAATTCGAGCGTTCGTGTCTTTAATCTTGCACGTCTATGGCCAACTTCATCAATTTAATTAGTCCCGGAGTCGGTTTCGTCGCTTCGTTGTTTTCCCTGTTCATTTGTTTATTTTAATTTTTTGTTGCTACCATGATGGCAGGCGCCGGCGTTACGCGTTTGTTCAATCGTCGAGTTGATTCGATAAAACTCCCACCCCTCAGTCCATTGACTATTGCAAATTGCGCCCGCCCGGCAAAGAGATGGAAAATTTCTGTGCGAGTGGACACAAAAGGAATCGTTAAAAAGCCGCCCGATTTTTCGAATCCGGACCAAATAACAAATGCAGTCGCCGGACCTTTTACTTAAAACATCACAATCCATCGAAAGCTGCTAAGAACGGCCAAGTTACATTTAGGCAATCATTAATATCAATAACGTAAGAATAATTAATATTATCGATATCTACATCGAAGTGTCTGATATCAATACATCGATTTATGAATATTAATAACTCATAATAATAATGTTGCCCACAGGTTCGAAGTGTTCACTTTCACTTCCTGCCTTCGAGTTATTCGACAACATGACAATTCCACTACCCTCGCCGTTTAGAATATATAAATGCGAGTTATAGAATTTCTAGAATAGTTTAGAGCAAATTAAAATACAAAAACTTGGCAAATTTCAGACACACCCTGTATATTATTAGATGTTTAAATACTACGTTGACTTACACCTTGGACAACATCATCGGTTTTCTAATTACAATCTTTTTAAGCGACATCGAAAACTCGCCGTAAAACGCAACAATCGACCTCAAGAATGTACAGGTGGTGCGCATTAAACAATTACAATTTGATTACGACGCTCAATTGTTCGTCAACAAACGGAAACACAAACATTAATCGAACATGCAAATCGCAGATATTTTTACCATATTTCGGCATCGCATCACTCAAACATACATCAAATCTGCCGTTCTTTATTGGAACCGCCTGTATATTGTTGCGTTTTTGAATTCCACGTGAAATTCCAGCCCGATATCATGTGTCACATGATGGGTCTAGTGCGATGGGTTTGCGAGTTTTCTCGAAATTACACTCGAAAGCAATTTTTAACGGAACGCCCTGTGTATGGGTGCATTTTTGATTTCTGCGTCAAATTCTAGTCCGAACTCATGTGTCGCATGATGGGTCTAGTGCGATGGGCTTGCGAGTTTTCCACCGATGCTCAAAATTACACTCGAAAGCACAACTTTAACGGAACGCCCTGTATATTGTTGTATTTTCGAATTCTGCGTCAAATTCTAGCCCGAATTGATGTGTCGCATGATAGGTCTAATGCGATGGGCTTACGAGTTTTCCACCGATGCTCAAAATTACACTCATTTTTACCGGAACGCCCTTTTCGAATTCTGCGTTGAATTCTAGCCTGAAATCAAGTGTCGCATGAGGGGTCTAGTGCGATGGGTTTTTCGCCGATGCTCGAAATTAGACTCTAAACTCTAACAGTTTTCGAGTTACGAATTGAGCATCGACGGGAAACTCAAAAACTATGGGCGTCAAATCATTGATCGTCGTTTATTTAAATTCAAATTTGAATTCATGTGTCGCATCACGAGCCTAACGTAATTGGTTAATGAGTTACAAATTGAGTATCGGCAGAAAACTCAAAAACTAATGACGTTACACCATCGATTATCGCTTATTTGAATTCTGTGTTAAATTCTAAGCTGAATTCTTGTGTGTAACGCCATAGGTTCTCGAGTTATAAATTAAGCATCGATGAGAAACTCAAAAACTAATGACGTCACACCATTTATTGTCACGTATTTAAATTCTGTGGTAAATTCTAACCTGAATTCATGTGTCGCATCGTAGGTCTAACGCGATCTGTTTTCGAGTTACGAATTGAGCATCGACGGGCAACTCAAAAACTAATTGAGTCAAATCATTAATTATCGTTAATTTGAATTCATATGTCGCATCACGAGCCTAACGTGATTGGTTATTGAGTTACAAATTGAGTATCGGCGGAAAACTCAAAAACTAATGACGTTACACCATTGATTATCGCTTATTTGAATTCTGCTTTAAATTCTAAGCTGAATTCATGTGTCTAACGCCATAGGTTCTCGAGTTATAAATTGAGCATCGATGAAAAACTCAAAAACTAATGACGTCATACCACTTAATGTCGCGTATTTGAATTCTGTGGTAAATTCTAACCTGAATTAATGTGTCGCATCATAGGTCTAACGCGATTGGTTTTCGAGTTACAAATTGAGCATCTACAGGAAACTCGAAAACTAACGGAAATAAAGTATGGCATCATTTGTTTACCGCCTTTGGTTTTTGAGGTACATATTGAACTTAAACTTCCAACCTCAATTCATCGTAGATTTTAGGTAATTGTTTTCGAGTTAAATTGAGCTTCTACAGAAAACTCAAAAATCAATCATTCGACTCAATTAATGTTACATATTTGAATTCCGTGTTAAATTCTAACCTGAAATCATGTATCGCATCATTGGTTTGACGTGGTTGATTTTCGAGTTAAAAATTGAGCATCGACGAAAAACTCAAAAACTAATGCATCACATCAATGTTCTAAAATTGCAGCCCTGAATTATAATAATAATGTCCAGGGGTGACCTTGGAGAAATATCTGTGCTATTTTATGTAATATTTAATTTTTATGGTGTCAAAAAAGATAATTGAGCATCTCATCACATACATGTAAATGGAACTCGTTTTTTTTGTAAAGAACACCTGTATATCATTGCATGTTTCAATTCTACGTTAAATTCTAGTCCGACTTCATGGGTCGCACCATGGGTCTACCTCAATTAGTTTTTGAGTTAAAATTATGAGCATCCACGAAAAACTCAAAAACAAATCGCCTCAGACTCATGAAACGACATACGAATTCGAGCTAGAATTTAGTGAAGAATTTAGAAATGCGATAACAAACTGCGACCTATACGAAAAAGTTTGCGTTTTGCTCAATTTTGAGCATTCACGGAAAACCCATCCGTCATGCGACACATGCTTTCGAGCTAGAATTTAATGTGAAACTCAGAAAAGCAATAATACATGAGGTTTACCAGGAAAAAATGGAAATTTTCTCAAATTTTTGGCTAGAGTTACAAATTTGAGCATCGACTTAAAACTCACAAATTCCATCACGCTAGACCAAACATGCGACACATGATTTCAGGATGGAATTTAACGCAGAACTCAAAAAGGCAATAACATACAGCAACAAAAAGTTTGTGTTCTGCTCAATTTAAGTTTCGAGTCTAATTTTGAGCATCGGTGAAAAACGCATCGCACTAGACCCCTCATGCGACACATGATTTCAGGCTAAAATTCGACGCAGAATTCAAAATGCAACAATATACAGGGCGTTCCGGTAAAAATGTGCTTTCCAATGTAATTTTGAGCATCGATGGAAAAGTCGCAAGCCCATCGCACTAATCGCGCGACACATGATTTCGGGCTAGAATTTGACGCAGAATTCAAAAATGCAACCATATACAGGGCGTTCCGCTAAAAAAATGTTTTTGAGCGTAATTTTGAGCATCGATTTAAAACTTACAGACCCATCGCACTAGACTCATCATGCGACACATGATTTCGGACTAGAATTCGACGCAGAATACAAAAATGCAAATATACAGGGCGTTTCGTTAAAAAATGCGTTTGAATGTAATTTTGAGCATCGGTGGAAAACTCGCAGACCCATCGCACTAGACCCATCATGCGACACATGACTTCGGGCTAGAATTTAACGCAGATTTCAAAAATGCAACAATATACAGGGCGTGCCGTTAAAGAAATGCAAGTTTGTTGACAACGCGATACTTATAAATGATTTATCGCAGTCGAAAGTAAGGTGGACAGTTCTTTTTTCGTGCAACTCACGCCACGAGTGTTTATTGAGAGGCAACAAATCATTTTTCATGCCTATAGTATATACGCCACGACGAAGTTACCAGTTCATTTGTTATCCGCGCTGTTAACTGTAACTGTCTCCCGTACAGGTCGTTACCACTCAACGAACGACTTACCGCAATTCCCAGCGATAAACAGACGAATCGCGGAAAAAAAAACTGATTGAAACTGCGGGCACAAATCGAAAGAAAGAAACGCCAGGAATTCCGATGTCATGACGCCCATCCACGTTCGCATGTTGCGCGATACCTAATCGTGTGTTCCGCGTAAAGTCTCTTCAATAATCTCCACCAATTATCATAAAAGCACGATGTAAAAATTCAATTAAGTCGGCCGTGGTGGAAGAAGAGGTGGAGGCGGGGAAGACAAAAAACACGACTGCCGACCAACCGTCAGGCACACCGATGACAAATCGTGTGACATTATTCCCTGTCACTCAATTTGCTTTTTGAATATGCTAATGGAGATAACTGTGCTTGTTGTCTTTGGCTCTTTCTTACCTTGCTCCGCGCATGTTTCGGATACGATCGCCAGCAACGGCAGCACCCTCAGCATCAGGCCCATGTTTCTTCTCCACTTTCGTTGTTGTGTTGTCGCAAGATCGTCACGCCTTTTTCTTTTGGCGGACTTACGAATTTCTTGCTACTTCATTCTGAAATTAACGAAATGATTTTAAGCCACTGACATACATATTATTTGTTTACGTACAGACTAAATTAAGGCGTCATTGCGCAAAACGTTCCGACGCGACGTTGATCCGCGTAATTTATTACAACGGCGTTAATTTGCCGAAATTTCGTTCGAAACACGTCCCTCCTTTGAAGTCTCGACGATGGTTTAGCTTAGCCGAAACACGTCAAGTGATAAAACACTCGCCGCCGTTGATATTGGGCGTCGTCGACGATTCCCAAACGCTCTTTTTTCCGTTTGATCCGAGCGCGCCACATAAACAACAAAAGCGTTTGTTTTAAGGCCCTAAACACACTCGACCTAATTAATCCGCAAGAGTACCAGCTTTCGCCTGTGAGTGACCGTAACATGACGGCGGCGGCGTGTGTATCCGGCCTTAATGCATTTGCTGCTGCCTGTTCATTATTTTTTTTTACTTTACAGAAAGAAATACGCAATCTCACAAGAGAGATTAACCAACACGTGTAAATTGAAGGAAGTCGGATTGCATGTGTTCGGCACGAAAATTTCGCAATTTCCTCTTCCTCCCCCCCTTCACTCCCACAAGATGGCGTTTGCCTGTGAGCGCTGTTTAAAACGCAATTAAGGACGGATTTCTCGAATTTCTTCGCAGGTATCCGACGCAAATTCAATTATACAGGACGAGTGTGAATTGGTAACGTTTGCGCAAGATATTTCACAAACAATTGAAGGCCTGTGTGACGCGGATTAGGCCGAAGACGAGCGCCTCGTTAGCTAATTAGAGGATTACTTAGAGAAATCGTTTGATGGCGTGCGTTCGTCCATTGTTTCTCCTCGTCCATTAAATTTTTGGAGCCTTGAAGCTTGCCCAGCAATATTCGTAGAGTTTTCAATTGGCCCTACACTGTTTGCACCGAGAATATTTGCATCTTGTTTTAACTTTATGGAATAAAAAGAGATGCTCTGAGTTCGCACTCAAAAACGCTTTGCAAATTGATGAAAATTGATCTAAAGTCATAATCATAAGCAGATTTCGAACATTACGGAGCGTTGCTATGGCTACGCAATGAATGGGCTCCTTTCATTGGTCCTCGATTACGTAAACCATGGCAACACTCCGATATGTCCGAAATCTGATAATAATGCAAAAACATTTGCTTGCTTCTTCTTCTTCTTCTTCCAACAAGTCGTTTGTCTTTCATTTTATCTCTGATAGGTTGGCTTTGATTTTTGGAGATGTCACTACTTTCGCATGTTAAGAAAACAAAACAATTTTCGATCGCCCCGCTTTTCCTCATCTTCTTCTGGTTCTTTTATTTGAGGTTATTGGTTTTCTTCTTCTACTTGAATTTATGGGCTTAAATTTCAAATCGTTTGTCTTTTGTTTTATCTAAAAGGTTTGAAGCCACGGTTGGCTTTGATTTTCAAAGATGTCGCCACCTTAGCATGTCAAAAAAAGAACAATTTTCGATCGCTTCGGTTTTCCTCGTCTTCTTCTTCTTCTGGATCTTTTATTTGAGGTTATTGGCTTCCTTCTTCTACTTGAGTTTATGGTTCAAATTTCACGCGAAGAAAAAAACAAATGCCTGGATGTGAAGTTTGCAAATCGTTTGTCTTTTGTTTTAACCAAAAGGTTTGAAGCCCATGGTTGGATTTGCTTTTCGAAGGAAGATGTCCTCATCTTCTTCTTCTTCTGATTCTTTTATTTGAGGTTAATTTGGCTTATGATCCACTTTTAAATTTAATTTCAGCAATTTCGCCAACAAAATTTTTCTTCAAAAAAAAAAAAACAAAATATCCCCAATTTCGCGAGGAAAAAGCGAAGACGCGGAAGTGAATTGCAGACGCCTTTTTTCTCTTGTTCGTCTAAGGGCTTTGATTTTTTCAAAGATGTCGCCACCTACGTGCGATACACAAACAATTTTCGGTCCCTTTACTTTTTAAACTTATTATTTTTGGCATCAGCAATTCTGCCAAGAAAATTAAGAAAACTGCCCCAACCTTCACGCGAAGTAAACGTAAAGGAGCGTAAGTGAATTTTTCAAGTTGATTGTCTTTTGTTTAACGTCCTGATTGACTTTTCGAAAATGTCGCCACCTTCGCGCAGCACAGATACAATTCTGCCAACACAATTTTCATTCAAAAAAAAAAAAAACAAAATTGTCCCAACCTTCACGCGAACAAAATATAAATGTGCGCTTTTAAGTTGATTGTGTTTTGTTTTACCTGATGCGTTTAACGTCCTGATTGACTTTTCGAAGATGTCGCCTCCTTCGCACCACAGCACAGAAACAATCCTGCCAACTCAATTTTCATTAAAAAAAAATGACATTCGCTCGCGGAAAACAAAGGTGCGGTAACAAATTTTGCAATAATAATTGTTAATAACTGGCTCGCATTGACGCGAACTAATAACTTAAGCTATTTAAAACGCGCCGTAATAATTACGGCAATTAACGCGACCGCAATTACCGCGTTAACTCTCAATCAGGCGCGCGAATTAAAAAAAAAATTCAACACAAACGGGCAGGCTGCGAAGAAACGGCGAATAACGCACGTCGTCGACCGTGTTTGCAGTACGCAACTAAATAAGAGGATTTTCCGTTCGCACGTAACAATGCAAACACAACAGTTTCCACATCCTAACGGCCCCATCTGCCGCCTGCAATTTAAGCCATTCCGGCCCTTAACGAATCGACAAATAGGAACGCGCGCCCGGCGATAGAAACGGTAGTAAGTACTTAGCAGGTTCGCACCAATATGTACGGAATGTTTATTATTTATTATACAAAGGCCCCCGACGAAAGAGAGGAGCGAATTTAGTTTTATGGGGGCGAGCGACACGCTGGGGGGATGACGTCGTCCCATCCGCAGAAACACGACGCATCCAACTCTTAACGACTGCAGAGTTTATTCCAGGGCCCTCAAAGGGTTGACGAATTATGCTAATGCGGGGGGGAGCTTGCGAATTTTATCATTTTCGGCCATAAGACTTTATGGCTTGCGCAGATTTATGGTGGTCACCATAAATTTGGGGTGGGACGTTGTAAAATTCGAAGACTTTTTGGAATGCGGTCATCAAAACGTTCGTCGCAGCAAAAATCAAACGGTACATGACAAACAAATGACAATCGCTTGGATGTGCACACAAAAGTGTACAACCACAACCAAAATTAATGTCACGCTGATTATCTAAAGGCATCCTCTCCAAATACTAATCCAGGGGTTCCCAGCTTGAAGTGGGTTGGGGATCAACGGATTTTAGAATTCTTTCAAACACCTGAGAGGTCTTTGGTTCTTCATTTTTTCTTTCCACATTTTCTTTTTGGCAAGATCAAGTGTATTTCAAGTTATCTCCTCTACAACGTCTATATCCTCAGTATTATCATTTCGCCTCACCGATTGATTCAGGTCTGGCATCAGAATTGCGTTCTTCTTCTTCTTCTTCTTCTTCTTAAGAGTTGCTTCTACAAAAGACGTCATACTTCTCTTCTATTCATCGTCTACGTCCCCGAAGTCATCAGTCTATCCCCAAGAGCGATCAGTTGAGGTTTGGGATTGGAATTTTCAATTTCTTTCTCTTCTACTTCTTAGGGGTAGCTTCTATAGTACACAGATGTCTTTTCTATCATCATCGAATACATCTTCAAAGTCACCCAATTCATTACCGGATTCATATCAATTTCCTGTTCTCTTTCATCTTGTTCCAATTCTTAAGTTGAAGATTGGCGATGCCTTTCTCACCGTCTTTTTTTTTTTCATTCGTTGCTTACATCTTCAAGGTCATCATTTTGTGTCTCGGGGTCTTCTCAAGACCTATTGGTTTAGGTTTTATATCGAGATCTTCAATTTCCTCTTTTCTCCTTCGCCGCCGATGACTTTCCTGTTATTTTATTTCTTCATCAATTTGCGCCCCCTGTCATCTCAAAACCATTAGTTCAGGATATTCAATTTTCTTTTCACTTTCTTCTTCTTTTTAAGTACATATAGTATCTTCCTTGGAAGGAGTTTTATCGCCTCATTTTTCTACGTCGTCTGCATCTCCTTGTTATCCTCTAAAATAAAGCTATTGGTTTACAGTTTGTAACAAAACCTTAAATTTCCACTTCAGTTTCTTCTTCTTTTTAGGCATAGTAGCTTTCATAAAAGGCTACGTTCCTCGTCTTCTTATTTTTCTTCGTCACCTGAAAGTTATCACTTTGCGTTTCCTCCTCACACGCTGCTTCAGGTTTTGTATTAATTTACATTTTCTTCTCATGTCTGCAGAATCTTCAATTTCTTCCTCATTTTCTTCTTCTTTTTAAGCACAATAGCTTCTATAAAATTGCCTTAATTCTCTTCGTCGCCTACATCTTCGCTCTCTCCTCGCACAAAACCTATTTTTTCTTCACTTTCTTCTCCAATCTTTGGTAGTTGCTTACCACTGATGTCTTTCTTTCATCTCATTGTGCTTCATGGTCTAATCCTTAAAGTCATCACTTTGACGCCTCGTGTCAGCAGAATCTTCAATTTCTTTTTCTTTTTAAGCATAACAGCTTTTACGTCTTCCTCGTCGTTTTATTTCTCTCCATCGCGTATTATCTTCGAAGTTATTGATGCCAAGCAATTATCTTCGAAGTTATTGCTTGGCATCTCCTCCTCACACGAAACCGATTGTTTCAAGTTTTATATCAATTTTTCTTCACTTTCTTCTCCTATCTTAGGTAGTTGCTGACCATCTCTTCGCCATATTCTTCTTCTCCTTAAAGTGATCATCACCTTGTGGCTCGTGTCAGCAGAATCTTCAATTTCCTCTTCATTTTTTTTTCTTTTTTTAAGGTCGTTCTGGTCGTCCTATTTTTCTACATCCTTGGTGCCCCCTCTCCACTCAGATTTTGCACCAGAACCTTCAATTTCTTCTTCAGCTTAAATATTATAGCTTTTATAAAAGGCCTTTCCGGTCGTCTTGTTTCTCTTCGTCGTTTACATCCTTCTTGTTGTCCACGTGTCGTTTTACAATCTACGAATTAAAATTTGTATCAAAATCTTCAATTTTCTTCTCCTTCTTAAATGTAGTATCTTCTACAGAAGGACTTTCTTCATCGTCAATATCCCCCAAATTCATTCCCACTCAGATTTTGCACCAGAATCTTCAATTTCGTAAAACATTTGTCTTTTGTTTTACCTAATATGTTGAAGACCGTCATTGGCTTTGATTCAAGATGTCGCCCCTCCGCTTTCCTTCTTTTCCCTCTTCTTCTATTTGAGGTTGTGGCTGAAATTTCACATGGAGGACACAAAGGCGTGAAAGTCGTTCGTCTTTTGTTTTATCTGATGCGTTTTTAAAGCCCTGATTGGATGTGATTCTCGTGAGTGTCGCCCCTTCCACCCAGTGCAGGTGGAGAAACTTTTGGTCACTCCGCTTTTCTTTTTCTTCTTCTTCTTGTATTTGAGGTTTTTAACGTCTGCCAACAAAATTTTCACTCAAAAAGTCAAACGGATCAAATTTCTTCAAAAAGAGAAAACAAAAGCGCGGAAGCGAACGTTTCTTTGTCTTTTGACTTACCTTAACATGTCTAAGGGCCTTGATTGGCTTTCTTTCACGAAGATGTCGCCACCGTCACTTTTCCTCTTTTAATATTTCTTCTTCTATTTGAAGTCGTGGCTCAAATTTCACGCCAGAGAAAACAAAGGCCGGGAAGTGAATTTTGCAAGACGTTCGTCTTCCGTTTGAGACCCTGATTGGCTTACTTTCGCGAAGACGTCGTCATCTCCGCTTTTCTTCTTTTAATTCTTCTTCTGTTTAAAGTCATGTGTCGAATTTCACGCGGAAAAAATAAAGACCTGCTGTTTTGCTTGAAGCGTCTGAGGTCCTGATTGGCGGCTCTCTTTCACGAAGATCTCTGCTTTCTTATTTTAATTTTTTTCTTACCTTTGAAGCAAATGGCTGGATGTGAATTTTGCAAATCGCTTGTCTTTTGTTTTACCTATCTAATGGGTTTAGCATGTCTAACGTCCTGATTGGCTTTCTCCATGAAAATGTCGCCACCTCTGCTTTCTTATTTTAATTTTTTTTTCTTCTTTTATTTGAGTTTACGGCTTAAATATCTGGTAGTCTAATTTTTCTTCAACGTCTTCTTCTTCGTTGTTTAGAGGTCCACGTGTCATTTCAAGATCTACTGATTCAGACTTGTATTAAAATCTTCAACTTTCTTCCACTTCTTAAACGACGTTTCCATAACATTCTTTGTTCTTTTTTATCTGTAGTGCTGCTTTCTCGCCGCTCTCTCTCTTAAAGACGTATATTTTACTTTCTCTTTCTTTTCACAATCTACTATCGAACTAGAACTATTATTTTTTTACGACCATCGATTTTTTTTACTTCTTGCTTCTAGGGTTTTCGCTTTTTCTCTCAAAGATTTTTTTAATTTCTCTTGCTCTCAATAATTCCACAATTTGCTTGCAGGTTAAATTCTCTCTCAACAATTCTTCTACAATCACCTGATCGATTATCTATTGTTTTAATATGACTATCGATGTTTAGACAATTTTCGATCGTTATTACCATCTAATGCTCTCTCACTCTATCTCTCAAAGAAATCAATCTTACTTTCTACGATCACCTAATGGATTGAAGGTAACCAGATTAACTACTGTTTTAATATGACCGTCGATTTTCTCTTGTTTGGACATTTGTTGATATCGCTTTCTTACTCTATCTCTCAAATAAATGAATTCTTCACTCAATAATTCTACAATCACCTGACGGATTAAAACAATCGATTATCTACTGTCCGTCCAAACGATTTTAGATCGTTACTACATTTAACGCTCTCTCACTCTATCTCTCAGAGAAAACTTTCCAGTTTCTTTCTCAATAAATTAATCGAATGTCTACTGTTTTGATACGAATCCAATAAGAATATTTCATTGTTACCACTCTTTTTTCTTGTGGGTACTAGTTCTATTGGTCTTCCTAAGTTTGCATAAGTGACCACCAAAAATTCGACAGTCACCTGGTGGATTAATTCAATGGATTGTTTTCAATTGTTTTTTTTTTTGGGAGGGGGGGATAAAATACAATTAAGGCAACGTACGCACTTACGAAATACCTGTTGCTGCTGTCTTTAACGATGTGACTGCAGGTTACGAGGCGTTTTATCCGCGTGCGTTGGCCGACGTTTTGTCCCATTTAGATACGATGGAAATAGAAAGGCGATCGGAGGCCGGTGGGGGGGAAAGGGCAAGGCTCGACAAAAATCGCTGGCGCGCCGTCGTTTTGCGCAAGAAAGATCCCTTATCGGCCTAACGAGTTCCTTAAATGAATTAATTATTTTCTGCAATGCCTTGACGGACAAATGTGTCACCAGTAGCATGGCATGTTACGAGCTCCCACGTGTAACCCAATAAGGATAAATAGGAAAAAAAGTCGTTTTTGTACACTCAGATTCAAAAAGAAATCATTGGGGGATGCCCCCCTCAAAGGAAGTGCGATCGATCCTGTAAGTGTAAGTAGGGCATTAATTGGTCACCTCGTGTGGCCGGCCTTTGTCTTATCTTTTAGAGATCAAATAACCAACAAAAAAAAAAAAACTGGACCACTATCAAATTAAATCGCTTTCTTTTACGCAACGCGCTGTCACAAACAATAAAATTCCTCCGCGCCAAGAACAATGTCACCTCTTAAAATGCAAATTACGAACGGGACCGTCGCCGCAGCTAAAACTGGAAGGCAAGAGGCAAAAAACTGCAGTGGCGCTAAAATATTTAAAATAGTCCTCAGCGGTGTGGTGCATGCAGGTCGCCGCCGACGCCGCCGCCGCCACCACCTGCGAAATGAAGCGGTGGCGGTGGCGGAGGAGGCGGTGGGGCCAGGGACCTTTCGAGAGGGAGTTATGTCTCATTAGCGGGACAGCTCCTTTTTCGTTCGCGTTTCCGTCCTCGTCGTCTTTTTTTCGACGTTTTTGTCACCCAGATACTTAAAAACTGAAGCTTTAATCGATGCAAGCTGCAGCAGCATTCGTCCTTTGAGATACGTTTTTTTCTTTGCCTCCTCTCGCCACCTCACTCTTTCTCTACGTTCTCTCGACGCCGTGCGGATCTAAAGGAATTTTTAATAATTCGAAATCTTGCCGGGGTTGCTGAACTAACAAATTCTCCAACACAAAAATTTTCTACATACACATACAGGCTGTACCACAGAGTACTCCAACAAGAAATCATCATCACAATATCGTTTTTATTAATTGAAGAAGAAGAAAGTGAAGAGGAAATTGAAGACTCCAGTAAAGAGAAGCAATGTTGTTGGGGGATGAGGCGCAAGTGATGACTTCAAGGATGCAAACGGTGTAGAAGCTTCTACATTTAAAAAGAAGAAGAAAGAAATTGAAGATTTTGATTCAAAGCCCGAACCAGTAAGTGTGGCATCTCATTTTGACTTGAAATGGAGACTGTAGGGTGTGTTTGATTCGTTCTAACTCCGCCCATATTCTGTACTAACATTAAAATGAATACCAGTGGACGTTACAATTTGTTTCTCTCGCTCGGAAGGGGCGTAAGCTCCGCCCACTAGCTTGTATTCAATTCGAGCAATCAAAAATGGAAGTTACTCGTTTTGGTTTGAAATGGGCTGCAGGGTGTCGTTGATTCGAACAGTGGGCGTTACCGTCCAGTTGGGTTTTTCTTTCAAAGAAGAAACGACGCTTTTTCCACCTAAGCTCCGCCCAAGGAATTGCCAGTCAATTCAAGAATCGTTTGAAAACTATCAAAATCAATTCAAAACACAAACGTTTCGCCATCGATTTGAGACCTGTCAAAGTGAATTTAAACGTCAAAGCTTCGCGATCGATCGGACTGATGATAAAACCCAATTAAATCAACGTTTCGCTATCGGTCGAACTGTAAAATCCAATTAATTAAAAATCGCTAGCGTTTGACAGCAGTCGAAATCAATGCAAGTCGCTCAGTCAAGCACGATATTAAAATCAAATTGAAAGTTTGGTAGTTTGACAGCTATCGAAGTCGATTTGAAAATCGAACGGTACATAAAAAAAAATTAAAACGTTTCGCTATCGTTTGACAGCTGTCAAAACCAATTGAAATTGAAAAGTCAACGTTTTACTATTGATCGGACAAGTTGTAAAATCCAATTAAATGTCAACGTTTCGCTATCGTTCGAACAGCTGTCAAAATCAATTTAAAGATCAACTTTTGGTTACCTTTTGACAGCTGTCACAATCAATTTAGAAGTCAATATTTCGATATCGGGCGGATTGGATGTAAAATATAAGTCAACGTTTCGCTCTTCTTTGACAGCCGTCAAAGCCAATTTGAAAATCAACGTTTCGCTCTCTTTTGACAGCTGTCAAAATCAATTCAGAGGTCAATGATTCGCTATCGGTCGGGCGGGATGTAAAACCCAATTAAAAATCAACGTTTCGCTATCTGTCGAACTGTAAAATCCAATTAATTAAAAATCAATGTTTAGCTAGCATTTGACAGCATTCAAAATCAATGTAAGTAGTTCAGTCAAGCACGTATTAAAATCAAATTAAAAGCATAGTAGTTTGACAGCTATCGAAGTAGATTTGAAAATCAAACAGTACATAAAACAAAATTAAAAGTCAACGTTTGACAGCTGTCAAAGCGAATTGAAATTGAAATGTCACCGTTTCACTGTTGATTAGACAAATTGTAAAATCCAATTAAATGTCAACGTTTCGCTATCGTTCGAACAGCTGTCAAAATCAGTTTAAAGATCAACTTTTGGTTACCTTTTGACAGCTGTCACAATCAATTTAGAAGTCAATATTTCGATATCGGGCGGATTGGATGTAAAATATAAGTCAACGTTTCGCTCTTCTTTGACAGCCGTCAAAGCCAATTTGAAAATCAACGTTTCGCTCTCTTTTGACAGCTGTCAAAATCAATTCAGAGGTCAATGATTCGCTATCGGTCGGGCGGGATGTAAAACCCAATTAAAAATCAACGTTTCGCTATCTGTCGAACTGTAAAATCCAATTAATTAAAAATCAATGTTTAGCTAGCATTTGACAGCATTCAAAATCAATGTAAGTAGCTCAGTCAAGCACGTATTAAAATCAAATTAAAAGCATAGTAGTTTGACAGCTATCGAAGTAGATTTGAAAATCAAACAGTACATAAAACAAAATTAAAAGTCAACGTTTGACAGCTGTCAAAGCGAATTGAAATTGAAATGTCACCGTTTCACTGTTGATTAGACAAATTGTAAAATCCAATTAAATGTCAACGTTTCGCTATCGTTCGAACAGCTGTCAAAATCAGTTTAAAGATCAACTTTTGGTTACCTTTTGACAGCTGTCACAATCAATTTAGAAGTCAATATTTCGATATCGAGCGGATGGGCTGTAAAATTCAAGTCAACTTTCGCTCTTCTTTGACACCTGTCAAAGACAATTTGAAAATCAACGTTTCGCTCTCTTTTGACAGCTGTCAAAATCAATTCAGAAGGCAATGACTCGCTATCGTTTCGAAACTATTAAAATCAATTCAAAAAGCAAACGTTTCACTATCGATTTGAGACCTGTCAAAGTAAATTTAAACGTCAAAGCTTCGCGATCGATCGGACAGATTGTGTCATACGAAAGCGAAACGTTCGCTTTTAATCAACAGTTATGGCCGCGACACCATGCGGCAGAAAATTGTGTGAGTAACACTTTTAAGTTCATTTTGACTTTTAAATTGAATTTGATAGTTATCAAACGATATCGAAACGTCGACTATTAAGATCGCGACACCTTTCGGCCGATTTTTGACCTAAAATTTACGTTAACATTTAAATTTATTTTGACGTTGGGTTTTAAATTGATTTTGACAACCGTCAAACGGTAGCGAAACGTCGACTTTTAATCTGCAGTTAAGTTCGCGACATCTTGAGGACGATGAGCTGTCGGCTGTCCTTGATCCGTACCAACTGAGTCTTTGATATTATACTCAAATCCGAATGGATAGCAGTGGGCGTCGTCTTGTTCAAAAGGGGCGTTTCCTTTTCAATGGAAAAGCGACATTTTCTCCGCGCTAGCTCCGCCCAATATCTTATTCTAAACTCAAGGAATCCAAAATGGAGGTTATAGTATCTCATTCTGACTTGACTTGAAATTGGCTGCCCGCTATCGTTAATCCGTACCAACTGAGCAAAAAGGAAACAAAAGGTTGTCGATTATTTTGCGGACGAATTTGAAAATGATTAAAAATTTGGGAAAAGAAATTCACAGTGAAATAATAAGAATCTATAGCCTTATAAAAAAACAAAAAAAACAAAAGACGATAGATTTCGCAGGACAATTCAGAAACGTCAATAGAGAATTAAATACATTTAAAAAAAATCGATGGCAGTAGGCGTTACCAAACATTTTTATCGCTCAAAAGGGGCGTTCGGTTCCCTTTCCTTTTCGTCTTAGCTCCGCCCAACATTTTGTTTTTTTAAATTCAAATAATCAAAGATGGACGTCACGGTATCTCACTTTGACTTGAAATGGACTTTAGGGTTTGGTTGATCTGTGCTAACTCCGTCTATATTTTAGACTGGAATCGAAACGAGTAGTAGTTGACGTAACCATACGTTTTTCTCACTCTAAAGGGGCGTTTTCTTTTGAATGCGGAAGCGACAACTTCTCCGCATAAGCTCCGCCCAATATCTTACATTTTTGTCACTCTTGGGTTTCCCTTTTAATGGAGAAACGATATTTTCTCAGCATAAGCTCCGCCCACTATCTTGTGTTATAAACTTAAGGAATCGGAAATGGGCGTTACGTTACCACATTCTGACTTGAAATGGGCTGCCGGCTGTCTGTCCTTGATACGTATCAAGTGAGAATTTGAGTTTATCCTCAAATCCAAATGGGTAGCAGTGGGCGTTGCCATATCTTATTAAAAAGGGGCGTGTCCTTTTCAATGGAAAAACGACGTTTTTACGCGTTAGTTCCGCCCACTACCTCGTTTTAAATTTAAGCAATCGAAAATTGACATTACAGCACCTCATCTTGACTAGAAAAATTTAATAAAAAGAAATGACAAGCAAAAATATAAATAAAAAAAAACAATGATTATTAACGAATAGATTTGAAACGATCATAAATCAAAAAAAAATCGCACTGAAATAACAAAAATCAAAAGATCTATTTCTACAGTCTCAAAAAAAACCAAAACAAAAAACAAACGATTGCTTTTGCTGGGCAGTTCAGAAATGTAACAAATCGAAAGTGGCAAGCAAACGGAAAACAAAAGATTTGAAGTAATTAAAAACAGTAAAGAATCGAATTTCTGGAAAGCTGCGAAATTTGAATTTTCAAATTTTGAGCAATTCAATTGCGATTTTGTACGCCCCCTCCCCTCGTCCACATATTGTAAAAAATTCGCTTTGCACATGACTCTTACTAGTTGAACTTTTGCTCCCTCTCCTACCCCTACCCTCTTCGTCTTCCATTGCCCCATCAATGTGTAGCCTATAGCTGAGGATTTCCTTTTTACTTAGGGCATTTTAATTTGAAAAATTATTTTTATGACAGCAGACTTTGATACCTAAAAAAAAATTGTGAAGCCTAGTAAAACCCTATATGATGACTAAAACTTTGTAGCAGACTGAAGCTTAGTAGCACCCTGTAGAAAGACTGAAGCTTAGTAAAACCCCAAAGATAATCAACACGATAGGATTCCGTAATTTTAGTGTGTGTTGTGACGTCAGCAACGGACCTCGTCCAAATCTAACGTTTAATTTTTTTTAATGAAATTAAAATGCATATGTAAATACCATGTATTTTCTTTTGAATGCCATAAGGAGTGGCCGTGGAAAATAAAATTCACGTCTTAGCCGTCATTCATGCATTTTAACAATTTTAAACTGTCAGTCTTGGCGTTTGTTAGCTGTCAAATTTTTGATAGAAACTTAGTAAAACCCTGTATTATGACTGAAGCCTAATAAATATCTGAAGCTTAGTAGAACCTGTAGGATTCCGTAATGTAAGAGCATGTTGTACGTCACCGTCGGACCACAATCAAATCTAACGTCTACGTTTAAGTTTTTTTTATTGAAATCAAAATAATTTGTTGATTTAAAATTTCAGCAATTTTTTTTCTAAGCGAATTCCTTTCTTAATATCATACGATAAGGTCCGTTGCTTACGTCACGCGTCACATTAGACCGGTGATTGAACAATCCTGTAGTTTACACAAGTTTGATAAAACCCTATATAATGACAAGTTTAGTGAAACCCTGTATAATGATAGAAGTTTGGTAAAACCCTGTATAATGATAGAAGCTTAGTAAGACCCTGTATAATGATAGAAGCTTAGTGAAACCCTGTATATTGATAGAAGCTTAATAAAACCCTGTATTATGTTTAGTAAGAGCGATTTTAATGGGGCATAAAACTTGTGACTCATTCCGGATCTGTTAGTCGCTCTAGATTTTCGCAGAATCTTCCTCAAAATCTGGCATAGCGAGGACGCATCGTTGCAGAACATAATTCCATCAGTTGTCGTCTGTTCATCTTCCTGTTCGCGAAGAGACACGCCAAGTCGTTAGAGGCCATTAAATTCTAATGAAGTAACTTGTTACGCGGATAATTTCCGAAGTTTCGCCGCGTATGTTGGCACCGGCGCAAAAATAGCGCGCACGGCATTTAGAAAAAAAAGCGAAATTATCGTAACCAGTTTTACGGCATGCAATAAAACGGCGAAGACAAATAAACCGTAAATCTGAAATAATAATCGCGCGCGCATAAAATCGCTCGGCGGATTTTCCTCAGCCGGGAACTCGAAAATTCCACCGCCGCGCCGCCGCGCTTCCTATATAGCGGTGGACACGGCCAACAACGAAAAAAAAAAAAACGCCTGAACTCAACCATGAAATTATAGATCGTCGTTGGGCCGTCGGTCTCTGTCTCGCACGTCGCGGCGCCCTTCCTCCGTCTCGTTCTGGTAAGGTCGGCCGGCCGCCTGAAGCCGAGCCATCGCCATACTTGAGATCCATTCATTAAAAACACAAAAAAGATGTAATTTTCAACAATGACGTTGCTTTTGTTCGTGCACTGGATTTTAGTGTTTTATTAAAACACAAGAAGTTCTTCGTTTGCTCTTTTGCGTGCGTGTTGGGGGCAACAAAAAACCGTTCCCACATATTCGCATTTTTGCGTTCTGAAGATGACGCTTCGGTGCACACACGTACGCGCACGAGCATGTTCAAAACTCGTATGTAGGCATCCAGACCTCCGTGTACGCAATTTATTAAATTCATTAATGGACGCCGCCGCCCCATTACTTCAGTTCAAGTTAAATGTGTCATTCACAAAGGGGAGGAGCCATATTACATCACCTGGAACAATTGGCTTATCACTTAAGCATATGTTCACACCCCCTACGTACATACAACATTCTGTAATTCAATTGGAGAAATCACTCCCTTTCTTGTTTGAAAAAGAAACAAAATCACTTTTCTTATAGACTTATCAATCACCTGTGAAAACCTCTTCACGCCCCCAAGGTCATCGTTCTCTAATTCGAATGGAGAATTGGGCGTATCTCTCTAAAAATGGGCGGTGCCTTCTTCTTGTGTGTTTTAACCGTTACCTGCGTCAGTTTCAGTAAACGCAAAGAGAATGAGTCGTTACTAAACCGAACAAAACCACCAGGAAGAAATTAAATCACTCTTTTATACGTAGACGTATCACGCCCCTCCCCCCCAAGTTCATCATTCACTAATTCGAATGAAAAAATGGGCGTGTCTTACTCACTTCTTGTTTGTTTTTACTGTTCGTTGTTTCCGTTTCGCTAAATGCGTCCTACATTCAATGAGCCGTTACTAAACCGAACAACTTTGGTACTGGCCCACCAAGGTCACTCTTAAATTTAAAATGATCGCTGAACCGTACTAGTGTACCTTTGATTTCATAGTTGAAACCAAATGAGTAGCAGTGGGCGTTGCCATATGTTTTTCTGGCTCGAAAGAGGCGTTTCCTTTCGAATGCGATGACACTTTCTTTTTCCGCGTAAGCTCCGCCCAGTATCTAGTTTGAAATTGAAGCAATCAAAGATGCTCGTTACGGTACCACATTTTTACTTGAAATGGACCGTAGAGTGTGGTTGTCTCGTGCTAATTTGACGTTTAAATTAATAGCAATGGCCATCACTCGAAAGGGGTGTTTCCTTTTGAATGGGAGTGCCATTTTATCCGGGTAAGCTCCGCCCACTATCTCGTCTTTCTTCGTTCGACAATGGACAGGGCCTCATTTTGACCTGTAATGGACTGTAGGGTGTGGTTAATTTGTACTAACTCCGCCCATATTTTATGCTGACATTCAAATGACTAGCAGTGGAAGTTACTATTTGTTTTTCTCGCTCGAAAGGGGCGTTCGCTTTTGAATGGGAAGCCGACATTTTCTCGGCCGAAGCTCCGCCCCGCAGTTTGTGTTCATTTCAAGTAATCCAAAATGGACGTTACTCTATCTCATTTTGATTTGAATTGGGGTGCGGGCTGTCGCTGACTCTTGCTAACTAACAGTGGACGTTAACATACACTCACTTCACTCAAAAGGGGCGTTGACTAACTTGGGTTTCCCTTTCAATGGAGAAACGACATTTTCTCCGCATAAGCTCCGCCCAGTATCTTGCTCTAAACTCAAGGAATCCAAAATGGACGCTATAGTGCCTCATTCAGACTTGAAATGGGCTGCCGGCTGTCTGTCTTTGATACGTATCAACTAAGAATTTGAGTTTATTCTCAAATCCAAATGGGTAGCAGTGGGCGATGCCATATATTTTCTCATTCAAAAGGGGCGTTTCCTTTTCAATAGAAAAACGAAGTTTTCTTCGCGTTAGCTCCGAACACTATCTCCCTTTAAATTCAAGCGATTGAAAATTGAGGTTACAATACCCTCATCTTGCCTTGAAATGGATTGAGGACTGTCGTTGATACGGGCTAACTCCGTCTATGTGTTTGAACTTTAATTCAAATGAGTTTGCAGTGGGCGTTACCATACGTTTTTCTCGCTCAAAAGGGGCGTTACTCTTTTCGGGCGTTTCCTTTTCTTGTCGCTTTGGCTCCGCCCAGAATAATCAAAAATGGACATCATAGTATCGCACTTTGACTTGAAATGGACTGTAGGATGTGGTTGATCCGTCCTAACTCCGCCCATATTTCATACTACTGGAATTGCAACGAGTAGCACTTGACGTAGCCACACGTTTTTCTCACTCTAAAGGGGCGTTTTCTTTCGAATACGGAATGACGACAACTTCTCCGTGGAAGCTCCGCCCAGTATCTCAATTTAACTTGAAACGGGCTGCGGGCTGTCAATGACTCGTGCTAACTCCGCCTATATTCTATACAGGAATTCAAATTGGTAGCAGTGGGCGTTACTATATATTTTCTTCACTCGAAAAGGAGTTAACTCTCTTGGGCTTTCCTTTTAATCCACATAAGCTCCGCCCAGTATCCTGTTCTAAACTCAAGGAATGAATCAAAAATTGATGCTACAGTATCTCATTTGGACTTGAAATGGACCGTAGGGTGTGGTTGCTCCGAACGAACTCCGCCTATATTTTATTTTATCAGAATTTAAATGAGTAGCATATGTTTCCTTCCACTCGAAAGGAGTGTTTCCTTCTGTACCAAATTTTCTTCAGGTGTTCCGCCCACTATTTCGTTTTATTTCTCGATTTAAAATGGACTGTAAAGCGTGGCTGATTCGTGCTAACTCCACCCATATTTTCTAGTGCCTGCTGTCCTTGATCCGTACCAACTGAGGCTTTGATTTTATACTCAAATCCAAATGGGTAGCATTGGGCGTCATATATTTTTTTATTCAAAAGAGGCGTTTCAATACCTAATTTTGCCTTGAAATGGACTGAGGACGGTTGTTGATCCGGGTTAACTCCGCCTACGTATTTGAACTTTAATTCAAATGGGTAGTGGTGGGCGTTACCATACGTTTTCCTCGCAAAAAGGGGCGTTACTCTTCTCGGTTCCCTTTTTAATGGAGAAACCACCGCTTCTCGTTTTGAATTCATCAGAAATTAACTTGTCCATCATCAAAGGATTGATTTGAGATGTGAAGCGTTGTTCATTTGTTTTGGAAACTTTCAGTCATTTCTTATTCAAAAGGGGCGTTTCCTTTTCAATGGAAAACGTCGTTTTTCTCGCGTTAGCTTTTTTTAAATTTTTGAGCCGTGTACAATATACTTGGATGGTAAAAAAAATGGTCCTTCGAGTCGGATTTTTGAAAATTAATAAAAGCAGCTGTTTTCAGAATGTTTCTGAGAACAGAAAATGACGTTGCTTGCTCTATTTTTTTATAAGTTGGTTTAAACGCTTATCACCAAGTCAACAACGTGTCCCCTTGACTTATGACTTACAACAACCGGAATTTGCGTTAAGTAGAATCGATTGATGATAAGTCGGTTTCTTTTCTTCGCGAATTTAAACCCAGGTCACTAGATTTTCCGAAACGCGTTAGTTAACATCCGTTTGTTCACGGGTTTTATCGCCAAAACAAACAGACGCCGGTAAACAAATGGGGCGCGCGACTTTCGGAACTCTCGCCTTGTTTACTTACCTACCAACCTTATCTGGTTTTATGCGAAATATTAAATCAGCGAAATTTATTCGGAAATGATTTAGCCCCGCTCTTGTAATAGAAGTCCCTCGGGAATTATTTTTAGAACGCCTCTTGAGACAGGCCTCCTTTGATCTGGTGGACTTTTGTTGGTACGTAGTATCAGAAAGTAGTTTACAAATAAATTCGGGACGAAACCCGGCTATTGTTAATTTGGCAAATAACTGACGGGCCGTACAATGGAACAGGGTGGGCTCAGACACCTTTTCTGTGTGAGCTCAGATGTCGCCGCCGCCATCGTCGTCGTCCCGAACACTAAAGGCCTAATCCCTTTTCATAAAGATACAAATAAATGTCGCATTCTTCTAAAGGTCCTTACCTACGCTGATCCGCTTCTTTTTCGCGCCCCCTACCCTACGCCAGCGGTCTCAAAACAAAACAGTTACGTGGGTTAACTGTAAAAACGCGAGCGATTTAAACTCGCGTGTAAAGTCGATCATTCATCGAAATTACCAAAGCGAAATGTATTACTAAAAGCCGCCCGTCCACAAAAAAAAAAAATAATCATCATCATCATCGCCGTGGTCCTTCTTTTTGTGTGGGGACTTTCGGCGTGGACAATCGACGAAAAACAGCGTGCATAATTTCACATGCACGACGACGCGCGAAACAGAACCTCGTTAATCGCGAATAACTGTTTCGGATGATGGAGCTTTCAGAAGAAGACGGGCTTCGAACTTTGATCGATTTCGTTCGTGGAAAAAAAAAGTTCATCGGCGGATTGTCTTACGCGAATTCAGCGGAAAGCGAAATGAAAAAACAAAAGGCGATCGCCGCGCGAAATCATTTCTGGAAGGCGGTCCAAGCGATGACACCTTTCCACCAGGTTCATCAAGAGATGGCTCTGCAATATTTTCGTTTAAAGATCAAAATATGGCAGCAAGCACTCGAAATCACAACAAAGAGAAAAAAGGCAATTAGAAAAAAAAAACAAAGAAATCCCTTAAATATACAAACTGATTCAAAATTCATCAAGAGATTGCTTTGTAATCCTGTAATCATCGTTTAAAGATCACGAAATGGCAAGAACTCGGAATTTTTAAGCACAATAAAATGGGAAATTGGAAAAAAACGATGATTCAGATCCACACAGAAAAAACGCTAAACGCACAGACGGATTCAATTTTCAGTAACGTCATCTGTTAGTGAGTACTGGAGACTCTATACAGAAAAAATCACAAAGATCTCTCCGCGTTCATCAAGAGATGGCTCTGTAATTTTCGTTTGAAGGTCAAGTAATTACAAGAACTCAGAATTTTTAAGCGCAATAAAATGGCAAAAGAAAAAAAATAAGACGATTAAGAACCATTCAAAATCAAAACCGAAGAAACACTAAATGAATTCAAATTTCATTAACGCCATCTGTTAGTGAGTACTGGAAGCTCAATTTTTCCTCAAAACGACACATCAAAAGCTACTTTCCATGTTCACCAAGAGATGGCTCTAATCTTTTTGTTTAAAGCTCAAGAAATCCACGAAGCGCAAGATATCAAAGCGATTTCTCCACATTCGTCAAGAGATGGCTCTGTAATCTATTCGTTCAAAGACAAATAAATAGCAGGAAGAACTCGGAATCATAGAGCGCGGAGGAAGAGAAAGAAAATAGGACTATTAAAATCCATACGAGAAAAAAAAACTCTTTAAATATAGAAAGTTTTGTAACGTCATCTGTTGGTAAGTACTGAAAGCTCTAAAACGAGAACATAGTTTAAAGATCAAGAATTAACAGGAACAACTCAGAAGAAAAGAAAGAAAATAAGACTATTAAGGGCCATACAAAAAACGAAGAAACTCTTTAAATATGCAAACGAATTGAAATTTCAGTAACGCCATCTGTTAGTGAGTACTGGAAGCTTATCTTTTCCTAATACTAATGCATCAAAAGCTTCGCCAAGAGATGGCTCTGTGATTTTTTTGTTTAAAGGTTAAGAAATCATGAAGCGCGAGGTATCAAAGCGATCTTTCCTCGTTCGTTAAGAGTTGGCTCTGTAATCTAAACGCTTAAAGACAAAGCAAAGGCAAGAAGAACTTGGAACCAAAGAGCGCAATGAAGCGGGGGAAAAGCAAGAAAATAGGGCAACTTTCGTAACGTCACCTGTTGGTTAGTACTGAAACCTCTAAAAAGAAAACATCGTTTAAAGATCAAGAGTGACAGGAAGAACTCGGAAATTAAAGAACAATAATATCGTAAGAAAAGAAAGAAAATAAAACAAACGAATCGCAGAAATTGAATTCATAAACGGATTCAAAGTTCAGTAACTTCATCTATTAGTGGTCACGACAAGCTCATTTCTTTCCTAGAAAGGATGTATCAAGAGGATCTCTCCACGTTCATCAAGAGATCGGCCCGTAATCCTTTTGATTAAAATTCATGCGCATTTGAAAACTCCCCAAGAAATGGCAAAAAGTAAATAAATCACTATCTTCTGTGTCCAGCCAACAATAAATAATGTACTCACAGTTGCACAGCGTCACCTGTTAATGAGCAGCAGAGATTCATTTTTCTTTTCTGAAAAGTTTAAATTACTTCCAGTGAGTTCACAGAAAATCAAAGGAAATTTATTTCTTTCCTATGACTGGAGGAAAACTTTCGCTACACATCGAGAGGTCACTTTGAAATCATCTTCCTTCATCCTCAAAAGATGTCAAAAATCTGAATCAGACTTCGAGAGGCTCGAAGCAGAAGAAACAAGTGCGGTAACACCCATTGCTACTCGTTTCTTAAAGTCAAAAAATGTAACGCACGCCATTTCGAGTGAGAAAAATATACTATAGAGCCCATTTCTACTCAGAAGCACAAGTTTCTCTAAAAAAAAAGTTAGGATGTGTAAGGAGTGAGAAAATTCGCGGTAACGGTAAGAAAAAAAAAAGAGTTAGGAAGTGTAACTCCTCTTTCGAGTGAGAACATGTACGGTAGCACCCACTACCAATCAGAAACATGAAAGAAAGAGATAGACAGTCTTCCGAGTGAGAAAATGTACGGTTACGCCCACTACACTCGAAAACAGTCATTCCTTCCTGAAACAAAAGAATTAGGAAGTGCAACGCCCTTTCCGATTACGAAAATGCACGGTAACGCCCACTAACACTAATAAACATTCATTTCGCTATGAAATTAAAAAAATGTAACGCCCCTTCCGAGCGGGAAAATGTACGGTAATGCCCACGCTATTAAGAAACGCTCAATTCTATTAAGAAAAAAGAAAGAGTTAGGAAATTTAAGGCCCATTTTCAATGATCAGGAAAAATTAATTTCTATTAAGAAATAAAAATGGTTAGGAAGTGTAACGCCCTTTCCAAGTGAAAGAATATATGGCAACGCCCACGCTATTCAGAAAACGCTCATTTCTATTAAGAAATAGAAAGAATTAGGAGATGTAACGCCCCTTTCGAGTGAGAAAATGTTCGTAACTCCCGCTGCTACTCGGAAATATCAATTTCATCAAGAAAAAGAAAGAGTTAGGAAATGTAACGCCCTTTTCACTGACAAAGTGTACAGTAACGCCCTCTGCTTACAGGAAAAAAATAATTTCTATTAGGAAAGAGTGTTAGAGAGTGAAAGTAAGAAAATGAACGTAACTCCAAAAAGAGAGTTAGGAAATGTAACGCCCCTTCAGTGAGAAAATGTACATAACTCCCACTGCTACATGCCCATTTATTCAAGAAAAACAAAGAATTAGGAAGAGTAACGCCCCTTTCGAGTATGAAAATGTATGTAACTCCCACAGTTACTCGAAAATGCTCATTACTGCAAGAAAGAGTTAGGACATGTAACGCCCCTTTAATGCAAAAATGTACGTAACTCCCACAGCTGCTCGGAAATGTAAATTTCTTCAAGAAAAAGAAAGAGTTAGAAAATGTAACGCTCCTGTTCACTGACAAAGCCCTCTACTGACAGGAAAAATTAATTTCTATTAAGAAAAAGTGTAAGTAAGAAAGTGTTCGTAATTCCCACTATTACTTGGAAATGCTCACTACTCCAGAAAAAAAGAGTTACGAAATGTAACGCCCTTTTAGTGAGAAAATGTACGGCAACGCCCACTATTACACACAAACACTAATTTCTCTATAAAAACAAGAATTAGAAAGCGTAACGACTCTTCCAAGTGAGAAAATATACGGTAACGCCCACTACTACTCGGAAACTCTAATTTCTTTAAGAAAAAAAAGTGTAACGCCCTTTTATTGAGTACGCCCACTGCTTCTCATTTGCTTTGAAATACAAAATAATAGGCGGAGTCTACACGGATCAAGGAGTTATTTGTCCACAGTCCACAGTCCACGCTTCAATTTAAAAACAAAATACGAGGCGGGGCTAGCCCGTACATCCTTAAAGAAAGGAAACGCTCCTTTCACAAAGAGAAACTTATGGTAACGTCCACTGCTACTCGATTACAATTCGATTACAGAATCATAGATGGAATTGACACGGGTTAACGACAATTCACAGCCTATTTCAAGGTCAAACTCGGCGTTGATTTACTTTCTTCCTCAGTATTCTGTGCCATCTTTCTAAACCAATGTGATTTTGAATCCGCGAGTAAACAAATTACTCTCGAATGTGCAAGTTATTTGTGGTTACGGTGAGAGTGTCACAGCGCCATCTTTTGAGGGTTTTTCTAATTTTTGCATTTCTTCTTCTTTTCTGCTCCTCCTTTAACTCTCCACGTATTAAAGGACGTTAAGAGGAGGTCGTGGTTATTTCTCTACCATAACTGTGAGATTTCCTACGAAATTAAGGCAACGATGATGCGCAATCTGTGAATATGGTTTACAGCGCCATCTCTTGAGTACTTTGACTATCTTGAAATTGTCCGCGTTTCTTCTTTTTCTTTTCTAATTCCTCGTTTAACTCTAAACGTGTAAAGGTTTTTACGATAGAGATTATGAGATTTTCTGCGAAATTAAGTGCGGCACACAAGAGAAGGCGGCAATAAATTTATGAATGCTTAATTATCGTCTCTCGATGGTATCACACGGTGCCCAATGATGTTTCGCCTGACCCGCGAGAGAGATACTCTTATCTTTACGGTCGCTTCGAAATTGTTTTTATGTGCCGTAAAACGGCCGAGCAGATTATCGCGTTTTGTTCTTAATAACGTCTGTGCGCGTATTCGTCCCAATTAGTGGTCGATTAAAAGCGAAAATTTATGGGACCACACTCCAGGCCCAAAGAAACGAGGCTAAAAATGGGACGCATCACATCACCTCAAGGCCTCTCTCGGTGGTATAGATGGAAAAAAATATTTATGAAAGTGAGTAGGAAGTCCAGACAGAAGCCCCCCTGATAAATTTCTGCGACGCAATAAATCAAAGAGGGCCTCGCACACATTTGCTTCCTGCCCTTTGAAAAACGGCACACACACATTCGACCTGCAACAGAGCCCTATTACCTGCTCTGCAAACATCAACTTACAAATCGCATAATCCCGAACGCAAACATCCAATCATTCTTTTTTTTTTGGGAGAGACCAGCCGAGACCGGTAGAAGAAGGCATCTTTACCTGAACGAGGGTAAATCGCCTCGTCCTTGTCGGGTAAGCCTCACGTCGTGTGTGCAGGCACCGGCGACTTGATCTGCTTTCGAAATAACGACGGTCCTAAAACTGTTTTTACGGCTGCGCTAAAAATAGGGGGCGCGCATGTTAATTTTTATTTGTTTACGTTACAACGTGGTTACTGCGTTCCGGGGGTAAAGAGAAACTTTTATTGACTTCCAAACAAACCCGCGAGTTTAAAAATATTTTAATCTACAGAGGAGTTTAAAAAAGAAACAAATAAATACGAGTGAAATTAAATTTCGCGCGCGTCATCAAACCACGCCTATCCAAAGACAATCGCGTTGCTGATTGGATGGCAAAACTTTTGAGTGCATTGCCATGGTAACCGCGTTCTAATTGGAGATATTGATGTAAAAATAAATTCGCCAAATTGCATGCGTAATCAGGCCACGCCTTTTCAAAGGTAAACGCTTTGCTGATTGGATGGTAAAGTTTCTGAGCGTCACAGCTTCTGCGTCCTGTGACTGAAAAAGTAAACTAGAACAGCACAGAACAGTTCAATGCACAGTCGCAATCATAATTCATGACATAACCTTAACAGAAAATCTCATTTTATTTGTAGTTACGACATCCCGGATTCGCTAGTAAGATTTGGATGGATTCGACATCCATAGTTTGAAAGAGTTGGGTTTGTAGGCTTTCGGTAAGTGTCATTAATCATGATCGCGACTGTACGTGCTGTACGGAGCTTGAAGCTCTTCATAGGAATGCTAACATTATTGACTTTCAAACAGCATGTTTATGTTTAAATCAGACCACGCCCTTTGAAGCAATCGGGTTGCTGATTGGATGTTAAAACTTATGGGTGGAATTTGTAATATAAAGTCAAATCATCAAACATAAAGAAAAAAATCAACAACAATTCTTAATGTATAACAACAAATCTGACATGGTTACCCTAGAAGGCAAAAAAAAGAGGCGACACTCGTAAAGGGCGTTGGAATATAAAATTCAAATTTTGCGCGCTAGGTTGGCCACGCCCCTTCAAGAAAAACTGAGCCGTTGAGTTTTGTTTGCGTCATTTTGATTTGTAAATAATTTTGAAGTGAACAAAAATCAATTTTCGCAATTTTCGTAATCAGACCGCGCCCTTCCAAAGACAATCGCGTTGCCGTCAGTGTTGCCAACATTCGAATACTGACGTTTCTTCTTGTTTTTCGTTTAATTGAAGTTTTTTTTGGAATTGTAGGTAATTGTTCTACACTCAATCGATTTTAAACATAAGACAGAATTGATTTTAAAACAAAACACAATCGATTTTAAAACAAAACACAATCGATTTCGAAACAAAACACAATCCAATTTTAAAACAAAACGCAATCGATTTTAAAACAAAATACAATAGATTTCGAAATAAAACACAATCGATTTCGAAATAAAATACAATCGATTTTAAAACACAATCTCAATTTAAAAACTAAACACAATCGATTATGAAACTAAACACAATCGATTTTGAAACAAAACACAATCGATTTAAAAACAAAACACTATCGATTTTGAAACAAAATACAATCGATTTTTTAAACAAAATTTAATAGATTTTAAAACAAAACACTATCGATTTTAAAATAAAGCACCCCTCCCCGACAAGTTTGGGAAAATAGCTTGGGGAACAACAATCGATTTTAAAACAAAACACAATCGATCTTATAACAAAACGCAATCGATCTTATAACAAAACACTATCGATTTTGAAACAAAACACAATCGGTTTTTAAAACAAAATTTAATAGATTTTAAAACAAAACACTATCGATTTAAAAACAAAACTGGATTTTAAAACAAAATACTCGATTTTAAAACAAAACTCGATTTTAAAACAAAACTCGATTTTAAAACAAAATACTCAATTTTAAAACAAAATACTCAATTTTAAAACAAAACTGGGTTTTAAACAAAATATTCGATTTTAAAACAAAACTCGATTTTAAAACAAAACTCGATTTTAAAACAAAACATCCATTGAAGTTTTTTTTTTAATTTTTGGTAATCGTCATATACTCAATCGACTTTAAAAACAAAACACAATCGATTTTAAAACAAAATTTAATAGATTTTAAAACAAAACACAATCAATTTGAAACCAAAATTTAAGATTTAAAAAAAAACTGTTTTTAAAACAAAACACCCACTGAAGTTTTTTTTCTTCAATTTTTGGTAATTGTCATATACTCAATCGACTTTAAAAACAAAACACAATCAATTTTAAAACAAAACACAATGGATTTTAAAACAAAATTTAATAGATTTTAAAACAAAACTCAGTTTTAAAACAAAACATCTCTTGTTTTTCTTTAATTTTTGGTAATTGTCACATATTCAATCGACTTTAAAAACAAAACATAATCAATTTTAAAACAAAACACAATCGATTTTAAAACAAAACACAATCGATTTTAAAACAAAATACAATCAATTTTAAAACAAAACACAATCAATTTTAAAACAAAACACAATCCATTTTAAAACAAAATACAATCAATTTTAAAACAAAACACAATCAATTTTAAAACAAAACACAATCGATCTTAGAATAAAACGCAATCGATTTTAAAGCAAAACACAATCGACTTTAAAACAAAATTTAATAGAATTTAAAACAAAATTTAATAGATTTTAAAACACAATCGATATTAAAACAAAACACTCGATTTTAAAACAAAACGCTCGATTTCAAAACAAAACACCCAAGTTTTTTTTTTTTGATGTCCTAAACCCCGACCATTTTACTATGACGTTGGTATCAGTGTTGTCAACATTCAAATTCTAACTTTCCTCCTTCTTTCTTGCCTAATTGAATGTTTTTTTTTTAAATTGTAGGTACTTGTCCAATACCCAGAGAATCCTCCGCAATGCATAACAAACACTGACGTTACTGACACGCTGACATCAGTGATGCCAATATTACAAATTGACATTTCTTCTTCTTCTTTTATTTCGTTTCATTGAAGTACTGCTTCAAACTGTATTAAATTAGAAACGAGACCAACGCAGCTTCTGTTAATGAAGATCGTAGCGCTGGTATCAGTGTTGCAAACATTAAAGAAAAACGTATTTCTTTTTCTTCTGTTTATAACAAATAGTGTGGCGCTATCAGTGTTACAAATATTAAACAATTCGATTTATTTTTCGTTTTCTTTTTCTTTGTTGTACTAGACGTACACGAATCCTCTTTACTTACAAAACAAACACTATAGAGCTGCTATCAGTGTTGCCACATCAAAATATTAGAATTGTCTTCTTCTTTTTGTTCTATGAACGAATAAAAGTACAGGTGACTCAAAACTCTCGCACTTTGTTCTAAACAAAGTGGCAATTAAAAACCGAAAGATAAGAGGCAAAAAAAAAGACAATAATAAACAATTTTTGGTCGATTACATACATCATCGACCCGAGCAAGTGTTTACGGTGTTCGGTTACACAGAAAGACGCGGAGGAAGAGCGTATAGTAAACACGTCGTTTTCTATTAGCGCCAATTAAAACCGACGGGCAGTAAAAGCGCCGTTGATTATTTCAAAAGGCGGACATAAATTATGTTAATTATTATGAATCGGCGACCCGTTAAGCGACGGGTTCAAATTTCGTACAGATCGTATCGCCGAAAAACAATTAGTTCGGAAGAGAGACGGGGCCCCGAGATATCGCTTCTTTTATTAATTGGATTTCGGGGATAATTGAGAGATAAATTTACGGACGCTAATTCTATGCCTTAATGAGCAAAAAAAAAAATAAGACAAAACTGTCGTATTTAAAAACAATGTGCGTAAAATCTAAACAAAACAGACAGGGACGGACTCACTCAGTCAGAGTGGCTCGGTAAAGAGACAAATCAAAACATCTGATTTAAAAAGAAAGGTAGAGAAACAAAAGGCAACATAGAGAAACAAAAATTAAACCTATAAATTAAAAAATGCAAGCATAAAAACATATAAACGAAAAACAAAAAAAACTGCTCTTGCCTCTAAGAAAAAAAAAACAAAAAAAACTCCATCGATTTTAAAAACAAAACTCCATCGATTTGAAAACAAAACTCATTCGATTTTGAAACGAAACTCAATCGATTGTGAAACAAAACACAATCGATTTTATCAATCAACAAAAGACGAAAACAATTGCTTTTTCTGATTATAAATTAACAGCGTTTAAATTGGCAATGGGTAAAACAAGAGACAAACTACAAACCAAAAGGCATGCCTAGAAAGAAAGCAAAAAAAACGAAAAAAAAACTCGATCGACTTTAAATATAAAACCAAATCGATTTTAAAACAAAACACAATCGAACTTGTCAAGCAGTAAAACACGAAAACAATTGCTTTAAAAAAACTAAGTTTTTCTGATTATAAATTAACATTTTTTAAGTTGCAATACGTAAAACAAAAGACAAGCTACAAGCGAAAAGGCCTGTCTAGAAAAACAAAAACCGAAAAACAACTCAATCGACTTTCAAAACAAAAGTGAATTGATTTTAAAACAAAACTCAATCGATTTTAAAGCAAAACTCAATCGATATTAAAACAAAACACAATCGACTTTAAAGCAAAACATCCCTCCCCGATAAGCTCCATGACCTTGGGAAATTCGTGAGAAAACAATTAAACCAAAACTCAATCGATTTTAAAGCAAAATTCAATCGATTTTGAAACAAAACACAATTTAATTTTTTTGTTTTAAATTTAGAGGCAGGAGCAGTTCTTTTTGTTTTTCGTTTTTATGTTTGCACTTTTTAATTTCTAGGTTAAGTGTCACAATTGACAGAATGCAGTAATCAATCAGTGAAAGACGAAAACAATTGATTCAAAAAACTAACTTTGTAAATTAACGGTGTTTAAATTGGCAATGCGTAAAACAAAAGACGAACTGCAAACGAGAAGGCCTCCCTAGAAAAACAAAAACCGAAAAACAACTCAATCGACTTTCAAAACAAAACCCAATTGATTTTAAGACAAAAATCAATCGATTTTAAAACAAAACACTCGAATTTAAAACAAAGCACCCCCCTCCCGGACAAGTTCTATGAGCCTGGGAAATGGAGCTTAGAAAATTCGTGGGAAAAAATGAAATCAAGACGATCGATTTGGAAACAAAAAATAATCGATCTTAAAACAAACCACAATCGATCTTAAAACAAAATTGAATAGATTTTAAAACAAAACTCGATTTTAAAACAAAACACCCCTCCCCGACAAGCTCTGTGAGGAATTCGTGGGAAAAAATTAAAGCAAAACAATCTATTTTAAAACAAAAAAAATAATCTATCTTAAAACAAAACACAAACTATCATAAAACGAGACACAATCGACCTTAAAACAAGACACAATCGACCTTAAAACAAAACTCAATCGATCTTAAAACAAAACAATCAATATTAAAGAAAAACAATCGATTTTAAAACAAAAATCCATTTTAAAGGAAAACACTCGATTTTAAAAGAAAAAACTCGAATTTAAACTCTTCTTCCCGACAAGCTCTATGGGCTTGGGAAATAGCGCTTGGGGAATTCGTGGAAAAAATTAAAACAAAACAATCGATTTTAAAACAAAACACAATCGATCTTAGATCAAAACGCAATCAATTTTAAGACAAAATTTGTTAGATTCTAAAACAAAACACAATCAATCTTAAAACAAAACTCAGTCGATCTTGAAACAAAATACTATCGATCTTAAAACAAAACACCATCGATTTTAAAACAAAACACCATCGATTTTAAAACAAAACACCATCGATTTTAAAACAAAACACCATCGATTTTAAAACAAAACACCATCGATTTTAAAACAAAACACAATCGATTTTAAAGCGAAACAATCGATTTTAGAACAAAACACAATCGATCATAAAACAAAACACAAACGATTTTAAAACAAAATCAGAGTCAAATTATGTTGTACTCGTTTGAATTGTTCATCGGATGACTTTGATACGACATTTTGAAGTGTGTACGTCTTAAAAGTAATTTTTTTTGACACGATCAGTGGTTAACAGTTCAATTGTTAATATTGTGGGATCGTTGCAACCGAAAATTTTAAATTTTAACGCTTTTTGTACATTTTTAGTCCTCGCACATCATCGAAGTCATCGAAGTTAAGTTAATAACTACTATGAGCGCGAAGCCTTTTTCGTCTTTTTCCTCAAAATAGAGAATCAAGGTGGTAACTAGATGAAGAATTTAAAGGAACGGCGAAAGACAAAAGCAGTTGCTTTAAGATCCTAACCTGACTTTTTTCTAAAAACGAATCAATCACAAATTAATGGCGTACCGGTGTAAAACAAAAGACGAACGCAACCGCAACGAAGCAAGAAAATAGGAAACTTAAAAATTAAAATAATAATTTATAGAGTTGTTCGGATTGTTTTTAGAAGTCGATTGTTTCCCCGGTTTGTGAGGTTAAAACCAGAAAACCGTATCATCGATCAGATTGATACATCGATGAAATCAAAGACGCCACGCATCGCGTTCCTTTCCGGACGCAAAGCGGCGATGAATTAAGTCACTTGAGCGGTCGTGTCGCCCGGTACGGGGATTGAAATGAAAGGGGCTTTTCAGTTCATTTTCGCAATTAGCACTCTGCTGCATTTAGAAAAAAAAAAGCGTCATCGTCTACTTAGCTTCTCCGCCCCATAGCTGCGCGTTAAGTGGCATAGGGGTGGAGAGGAACACGTCACTTGCCTCGTCCGGAGCGAGAAAAAGAAAGGGGGGAAAAGACCTGAATGAAATAAGCCGGCCTCGCATTGTTTCGCCGGGGACTATCCTTCGATAAATCGACATCGGAATGGAAACAGAAAGAAGAAGAAAATCGTGCATACGGAAGCGAAGATAAATAAACACGCGGGGCCTTAAATCTCTCGACACCGACGGCGCATGTAATAAATACAATGTAAACATTTGCCCCGGAACGGAAAATAAATATTAGATGATGATCTTTATTATATAAAATTTTTCTAAGAGCAGGTAAATATTGTTTGATAGATAAGGCGATTGTTGGACGCACGTTCTTGAGCCCAAACAAACAAATTTACAATAAATTCCCGAGACTTGCGTGTAAGGAGTAAGAGAGAAAAAAAAAAGTAAAGACGTCCGGCGGTCAAGAAAGTTTCGTTTTCAATAAATCCGGAACTTTATCGGCTATTAAAGACGAGGTTTTACGCCGAGCGTCGCTCGAAAATTTACATATAAAACAAAGAGCGCACGTAAAAAAAACACAATCGCATTCTTTTGTTTGTCATCATAGCCTACTATACTAAGTCGGGCCTTATAAACGATCTGGAATGCCGTGCACACCTCTGTTCTTTTTTTTTTCCTCTTCTTCTCTCTACATAGGTATAAAACACACGGAATACGCCGCCATTTTGTAAAGAAAACAGGTATTATGTGCAATCGAAAACGTACGATATACAAGAAATGCCCGTGCAAGAGCATGAATCAAACAACGTCCGATTAGGTGCACACAATAAAACAAAGGGGTCGGGTCCCACCTTCGAGGGGGGAGCCCCCCGGCTTTACCCTTACCTGTTAACGCGAGGGTCCTCTTACATCTTGCTGGTTGAAATTTGGGGGCCCCAACCAAAGACGCCAGCGCTCGGCGACCGCGGTCGAGTGAAGCGAAGCACTCGGCGAATCCTTTCGCGAACGGTTTCTGTCAGAAACTTGTAAGATTTTAAGAAAAAAACACTCACTGCACAGAAAACGACGGGGGAACGTCCGTCCGTCCGACCGTCCGTTTCTCGAACGAAATTCACACGCACTCTCCACAAACGCAGTCCCTCCCCGTTCTTTGGGGGTGCACAATCATACGTTTCTCAGCGAGAGATACAAGACACTACCTCCTCCGTCCGAGCACCCCGATGCTTTTGGAATTCTATGTGATAGGTACAGCATCTAGTACGGTGAACTCTCACTAATCTTTAGAAGACGGTTTCACACGATGTAAATATAACACGGCCGGTTGATCACTCGGAACTCACCCCCCTCCCTCGTCACCTGCAAAACACAAACTCACTAATTAAACAAACTAAAACCACTAACGCCGATACTTACGTAACAAATTACCAGAAAAAACCTCAGATTTTGCGGCCGAAAACGGAGGCGCGGCGTCGCTCATTCCAACTTCGCGCCTGTGTGAACGTCACTTCGAAATACGCGCAGCGCTACCAACCCCCGAAAACGAAAATCACCAAACGACGCGTGTTATTTTTGAATTACCGGGGGGATTTTCTGGAGAATTTTAAATTAAATTTGTGGCGGGGTGGGGGTGGAATTAATTGCCTCCGTGCTCTGGAGCGGGCGGAAGTTCTGGCGCGGTGTTCTGGACGGTCTCAAAAATAATCACGCGCCCGCGCTGATAAGGATGCGTTTTCGCTTCGCCTCTTTACTTTACGGACACGCGGCGTGACTAATAAGACCACAATATTTAGGAATGCCATCGTTTCGCTACGTGACTTTTCTGGGCGCACGCGAAGGGAATATTTAATAATTCGCCGGTGGAAACAAAAAGCGAACGCGTCAGCTCTTCGCGGAAATCAAACGCGCATCTCAAAATCAACGATAACGAACCGAAATGGGCGCGTCTTCGGCTTTATTTGCGCTTTTCGATTAGCTTTTGTTAATTTTATGAGAGCTGAGATGTTATTCGATTCGCTTTTGTTAATTTTATGACAGCTGGGGCCTTATTCGATTCGCTTTTGTTAATTTTTGTGGCAACTTTTGTTTGTTTCGTGGCAGCCGGAGCACATTTGATTCGCTTTTGTTTATTTTAAGGTGCATCCACTTTAGTATAGTCAATGCTTGACTTTTCCATCTGAATTAGAAAAAAAATGAACAGTTCAGCTCCTTTCGGAAATCAAACGCGTCTCAAAATTAATAATAACGAATCGAATCGGGCGGCTCTAAGACAATTGAAGCTTCGTTTGCGCTTCTCGATTCGTTTTTGTTCTTTTTTATGACAGCCGAGGCGTTATTCGCAGTGCCGGCTCAACACGGTAAGCAAACGATGCGTCGCATCGGGGCGCCTCGCGTGAAGGGCGCTCAAAATCAAAATGAAATAACAGGTACTTATTATAATTTAAAAAAATGCAAGTAATAAATACTTCCTATTATAATATTTTATTGACGCATTTTAGATTTCAGAATAGAATTTTAGTACAGAACTTTTATTGGTACGTTTGCCAGATGTGGTAGATATTTATTTGCGGACCAGGCAGAGAAGCCGGACCATTCTAGAAATTCTCTCTTTAGTGCCGATTTTTGGTATACTGAAACCACCGCGAAAACTATAAATAAATAAAATAAAATATTTTTCTCGACGAAAGTTTTGTAAAGCTGTTCTCACTGCTTTTAGGCATGATTATACACATTCGTATTAAATTTTTTATTGCTACTCTATAAATAACATCCTTTTCTTACTGTGAGAAATGCATTAGCAAACTCAAACAAGTAGCCCCTCTACAGTTCCACAATTTCTAATTTTTCAATTTTTAGAATTGTTAATCTCAGTTAGACTTTTTTCCTACACAGTTCTAAATCAGTTTGGAACTCTGCTCATGCGTTGGCGTACTAAGTTTATTAATTTAATTAGTTTAAAGTAATTTTAATTAATTAAGAAGCTTAATTAATCCAGTGGCGTAGCTTTCATGATTTTTCAATAAATCTCAATACTTTTCCCCCACCAAGTTCAGGGCGTTTGAAGGACTAATCAAAGATCCGAAAGAGGAAACTTTTCTTTTGTCTCGCCCAACCCTTTTAAATATATTCTCAAAATTGCAGGTTTTTTTACGTTTCCATAGTCAAGACCTGTGACTAACAAAAACAATTGAAACACTCAACAAATTATTCCCAAAAAATTAAAAAAGCAAACTCAACCTTTGAGTATTCGAATTTTGTAAATTTGAGCGGCGTTGCAGCTTTAGGAAGGCCCTACTTCTACTAATTCCTGGGAGGGGGGGGGTTATTTTGAGTACACAACTTAAGTTCCAGTAGAAACGCCTTCGTAATGTAAACTAATAAAATAAAATTGCCAAAATATCTGCTTAGTTTTTGAGATTTTTAATTAAAAAAAACATTAGAAGGACCTATTTCTTGGGGAAGGGAGGGGGCGGGGGGTAGGTGGTGATTTCCAGCATTCAGTTTTTATTCCATAGTGAACGCCTGTGATGTAATTTTTGAGAAGGCCCTATCTCTTTGAGAGAGGGGGATTTGATTTTCCATAAAGAAAGGCTAAAATTTTTAATTTTCAAGGTTGAGTGGAACAACTTCATAATTTCTAGTAAGGTTGTGATGTAAGCTAATGAAAAAATAAAAAAAAGCTAACAAAACACTCAATTCTTGAAATATTCAAGTTTTAAAAATTTGAGTGACGACTTTATGAGGCCCCTTTAAGGGAGGAGGGGCGGGAACTTATTTTCGATATAGTGTGTGAAATTGTCAAAATACTTAGTTTTTTGAATTGTTTAAATTTTAAAGACTTTTGAGTGTTCCAACTTCAGAAGGTCCTACCTCTTTAAGGGGGGATTTGAAATGTGTAATTTATTTTTCATAACGAAAGGCTGCAATATAAATTAAAAAAATATTATTAAAAAAAGGTGAAAGTACTCAATTTTTAAAGTAATAAAATTTTTAAAAAGTTAAGTTTTACGACATTTAGAAGCTCTTGCCTTTTTAGGGGGAGGGGTTTGGAAAATTGGAGTAGGCAATTTATATTTACATTACCGGCGTCCACTAGCCTGTAATGTAAGTTGATAAAATGTAGTTAAAACACTCAATTTTTGAGTTATTTGAATTTTAAAAATTGAGTGGAATACCTTTCGAAGGTAGGGCTTTTTTAAGGGGGGATTTGCAATGTGAAATTTGTTTTCAATGTTGAAAGTCTGTAATATAAGCTAAAGAATTAGTATAAAAAAATTCAAAATACTGAATTTTTGGAAATATTAAAAATGTTAAATTTTGAGTGATATGATTTAGGAGGCCGTGCCTCTTCAAGGGGGGGATTTCGAATAAGTCCCTGATGTAAGCCAATGAGAAAATATAAAAAACAATTTCAACCAAATACTCAATTTTTGAAATATTCAAATTTTAAACATTTGAGTGACGACTTTGTGAGGCCTTACCTCTCTAAGGGAGGGCGGGGGTAAGAATTTCGAGTAGATAATTTTTTTTTCCATAGTTGAATTTCTATAATGTAAGCTAATAAAAGATACTATAAAAAATGGTCAAAACACTCAGTTTTTTGAACCAGTTGTGTTATTTGAATTTTAAAGATTTGAGTGTTCCAACTTTAGAAGGAGATACCTCCTCAAGGGAGGATTTAAAAAATGTATTCCCATTTATAGCCAACCAATAGTGGTAATGTAAACTAAAAAATATATATCAAAATACTCAATTTTTGAAGTGTTAAAACTGAAAAAAAAATTGAGTGATACGACTTTAGAAGGGCCTCCCTTTTTAGAGAGGGAGGGGAGTTTCGAATAAGCAATTTATATTTATATTACAAGCGTTCACTAGCCTGCAAAGTAAGCTAATAAAAAAATAGTTAAAACACTCAATTTTTGGGTAATTTGAGTTTTAAAGTTTGAGTTAGAACACCTCTGAAAGGCCCTACCTTCTTAAGTGGGAATTTCAAATGTGCAATTTATATTCTATAATGAAGGTCTGTAATATAATACAAGCTAAAAAATTATTATAAAAAATGTCAAAATATTCAATTTTTGGGAAACATTAACGTTTCAAAAATTTGAGTGACGCAACTTTAGGAGGCCGCACCTCTTCAAGCGATTTAGATTCCTTAGTGATCGTCTGTAATATAAGCTAATAAAAATTTTTATTAAAAAAAATGTTAAAACATTTAATTTTTGAGTTATTTAAATTTTAGAGATTTGAGTGTTCCAACTTTAGGAGGCCCTACTTCCTTAAGGAGCATTTTAAATATACAATTTGATTCCTTAATGAAAGTCTGTAATGTAAGCTACAGTTCATGTGCTCCTACTAATAATAAAAATGCTGTGTATTTAGCAAGAGCGCATGAGCAGTACAGTTCCAAATTGATTTAGAACGGTGTGGGAACAAACCCCCTTTGTTCTTACACAGTTCTAAATCATTGTGATCTCTTCCGTACGGATACGAAACTTATTCTAAATAAGTATTGCAATGGAATCGAAGAAAAAGTTATTTGGAGCCGAAAATCGAAAAAAAAAGCCAACTAAGGAGTTAGAAAGGGAGAAACTTAGAGGACAATTAAATAAATTTCTTAAAAAAGACGAAGAAGAAAATATCGAGCATGAACCGCAAGTTCAAATCAGTCATTCTGCATCGACAGAAAATTTGGTACAATCTACAGTAGGCCCCTCGAATTCGCAAGAAACTTCTTCGGGAGATTATCTCTTGATTTTACAAGAACAAGAACAGCCGTCTACATCAGAAGCATCCGAATTGCCTAATTTGACTAATTTCAATTTAAGCGATCCCGCAACTATTTTTTTGTAATAATAAAACAATTCAGTGACTCGGGAAAAAATTAAATTAAACATTCTCTGGGGCGCTGAAACATTCCTTGCATCGGGGCGCCAAAACCTTTAGAGCCGGCGCTGGTTATTCGATTCGTTTTTGTTAATTTTCGTGGCAACCGGAGCGTTCTTGTTTCGCTTTTGTTTATTTTAAGGAGCGTCCACTGTAGTATCGTCATTGAATGACTTTTCCAGCTGAATTAAAAAAAAATGAACAGTTCAGCTTCTTTCGGAAATCAAACATGTCTCAAAATTAACAATAACGAATCGAATCGGGCGTCTCTGTGACAAGTGAAGCTTCCTTTGCACTTTTCGATTCGTTTTTGTTCATTTTTATGACAGCCGCTTTTGTTTCTCGATTGCCATTGATCCATTTTCTGACGTTTCTCAATGTCTGTGAATTTGACGTTTCTGACAGCCGTCATTTTGACGTTTCGTGATCATCTGGCATTATGACGCGATTCGTCGGTCGCTGGACAACGTGCATGTATGACAATTGAAACTTTATTTGCGTTTTTCGATTCGCTTTCGTTAATTTTACGATCAATTTTATTTTCAATTTTTAGACCATGATGTTTTTCAATTGACAATTTGTTCATACGACAAATGATTTACCTTTTTCGATTCGCTTTCGTTTATTTTAAGGTGCGTTCATTTTACACTGTCAATAAATGACAGGTGATAATGACACATGACTTTTCTAAGTGAACGGTTCAGCTTCTTACGAAAATCAAGAGTGCCTCGAAATTAACAAGAGCGAATCAAAATGGACGTCTCTACGACAACAGAGCTTTAATCGAGCTTTTCGATTCGCTTTTGTTAATTTTACAACAACTAAAACAAAGATCTATGTTTCTCGATTCGTTTTTGTTTATTTTGGTTCACACTTCTCGATTCGTTTTTGTTTATATTAAAGTACGTTCGTGAAAAATTTAATATATTGTTCTAGAAACAAAAAACAAACGCACCTGTGCATAAATGAACAATAACACCTTTACGACAATTGAAGTCTAATTTACGCTTTTCGATTGATTTTTGTCAATTTTACGACAAGTGAAACGTGGACGTACACGTTTCAATTCGCTTTTGTTAATTTTACGGCGATTAAAACGTAGGTCTACATTCCTCGATTCGCTTTTGTTCATTTTACAACAGGTTTACATTCTTCGATTCTTCGAATCGCATTTGTTCATTTTACAACAAATAATTCAAGGTTTTCGATTCGCTTTTGTCATTCTTTTAATACCGAATGTTTCATTTTGAGTTGGAAACGCAGGTGCAATTGTTTTAAATTACGTGCGCATCAAAAGCAGACTTGGATGAAGCGACTAATTCGATTTCCATCCTTTATTTTACGGTATAGCCATTTTTGCCTTTTCTCCGCCTTTTTTCAACGTTCAATGAAACAATCGGTACGTAGATAAATATTTAACATATTGTCAAAAAACAAGCGCCTTGCAGTAATACCAATCGACATTTCGTCGAACGTATGAGGCTCGTAAAACCCCAATATGTTGTTGCCAATAAAATATGTCATGATTCATCTTATTAATTCCTCCGCGGTGAGATGGTAAACGCGAGCTCGCGCTCGTGGAAGAGGGACGGCGGATGTTATTGCGATGTGCACTTCGATCCGGTATTCAATAAGCATTCTTAATTTGTATGCACCCCCTTTCATTTTATTTTAATCCGGTCCTAATCTTCGTTTGAAGAGGGATAAAGGGCGACGGCGACAACTGCGCGAAGTGATAATAAACGGTCTGTTTATCGGCGATAACGCGTTTCAATTGATAATAAAATAATAACATGTTTATATTAAATTAAGTCGAAAACAATAATTTTTTGATATTGAACTAAAAAAAAAAACAAGATTGGAAAATTAGTGTTACTAAGTTGGTACTTTCTCATTTATTTTTTGGCGTTTTCGATTTGATTATTACGTGAGGTTAAGAGAAGATGTAAATACGCAGGGTGCAATCGATGCAGGTGAATCGAAAACGCCAACAATTTTGTGATTTCTGTTGCCGCCAGTGGGACAACGCCGGGTTGCCAAGTTGGACGAAATTCCCCCATTTGGGCTACATTTTAGACACACTTGAAACTTAAGAATTCTTATAGCGTTTCGGACTAACTACACTAGAGTGGACTGAGAGTATCTTTATCTTTTGTTTTTACATGCAGGTGAATCGAAAACGCCAGTAATTTGGGCTACTCCGTTCACATACTGAACCATCAATCAATCAAATTCTATCTCTAGACATCCATGGAAATAGAAGTACACTATAGTTTCTTTTTTTTGTAATACCTGTCAGTGTCAAAATTCTAGGTTGGATCCCTGCTTTTATCACTAGATTTAGAACAGATTTTTTCTTAATTTTCCTAACATTCAGGTGACAGGTGCCAACTTCATACTGAACAATCAACAAAATTCTATCTCTAGACATCCATGGAAACCAAAGTACACTATAGTTTTTTTTTTTTTATAATACCTGTCAGTGTTAAAATTCTAGATCGGAATCACTAAATTTAGAACAGAAATTTTTAAACTTTCCTAACGGGTAGCAACTTCAGAAACATTTGACAGATGTAGAACGGAGTATACTCTTCAATTTATTGTTTGCTTTTAATTATTTGTTTTCGATATTTTTTAATTTTTATTAATCGTAAACATATTTATTTTCGAAATTTAAAAATTGATTGGAAACTTGTTACTATTTTACTTCAATCGATTGTCTTTTGTTTTTATTGTTACATATCTTTAATTTGGTCGTTTCTCAATTTTTATTATGAATTTGTTTATATACTTTGTTTTGTAATAATCTATTAAATTATGTTCAAAAATCGATTGTCTTTTGTTTTTATTTATTTTTTTAATTTGATTATTTTTGAAATTTTATTATTTTTTTTTGTTTGGCATAATTCTTTTAATATTGTTGTTTTTTTATTATTTATTAATTTATATATTAAATGGTGTTATAAAGTCGATTGTCTTTTATTTTTATTATTTTTTTTACTTGATTATTTTTCAATTTCTATTACAAATGTATTTTCTTTTCTTTCTTGTTACCATTTTTTCAATTTTTTTTTAAATTTATTAATTGTTGTGTTATAAAATCTATCGTCTTTTGTTTTTATTATTTTTTAAATTGATTATTTTTTAATTTTTAAATTTTGTTACATATTTTGTTTTCTTTTTTTACACCATTTTTAAGATGTTTTTTTTTAAATTTATTAATTATTGTGTTATAAAATCTATTGTCTTTTGTTTTTATTATTTTTCTTAACTTGATTATTTTTTAATTTTTATTACATATTTTGTTTTCTTCTTTTGACACCATTTTTTCAAATTGCTTATTTTTTTAGATTTATTAATTGTGAAAATCGATGTAATGCATTAAATTGTTTTGAAAAATCGATTGTCTTTTGTTTTTATTATTATTTTTAATTCGATTGCTTTTCAATTTTTATTATGTACGTACATATTTTGTTTTCATTCTTTAATCACTATCCTTTTCAAATTGCTTTTTCATTATTAATTTACTGACTTGAATTAAATTTTAACAAAAAAAAATTAAGTTTCAATAATAACGTCAGAAATTAAAATAAATCAAAATGACCACACAAAATTTAAACTGGTGCTTTCTGTTGGTAACAGATGACTTTTGTCAGCTAATCTGGTGACTTGAATTTTCATTGTCTGGCAACACTGAGCCAGCGTACTCGTTTGTTAACGTCAAATAACAAACGTCAAGTGAGGTTATGTTTCTGTTTTTTAACACAAATTATCGATTTTTTCGTTGCAAAAGGCTTTCGCATTTCGAAATTCGACCCCCAATTGCATCCCAGTGTTTTTAAGCTAAGGTTTTGTCGTTAAAACGCGAGTCAGACAAGTTTAGTTGTTTGTTTCGGGGTGATGTGGGGGGTCTTTCAAGTCGGGCAGCTCTGCAAAGTACGCCCCCCCGTTTTTATTAAATTCATTGCGCCAATTACTTCGGGAGGCACGAAATTACGCGCGGATTTTCAATTTTCCCCGTTTTAATTGCCAATTAGTTATATTAATTAAATTTAGAGCAAGTCAGACGTGAAAATTAAATGTCGCTGATCGATTTGATTCATTAATTACCCTCCGACTTAGAAACAGAAAAAAGGACAATTAATAATTTTCTTTTCATGTAAAGGAAGGTAATTGGGTTAAAAGAAAAACACCATCGCGCTAACGTAAGTAACTGTTAATGAACGGAACTTCTTCAAGGAAACCAAACGAATACAAGAGACGTCCTCATTTTTAAAACTGAACACAAACTTTCACATCCTCTTAATAAAAAAAAAAGAAAAACATAAGTCTTATTCTTTAAAATACGCACTATTACAGGTCACTGGAATTTCACTCTTTCGAAACGTTCTTCTTCAAGTGTTTCTTACTGTTCAGGTGTTGCATGAACTGCGTCTCGGAGTTCAACGATATGTTGCAGGTCTTGCAGTAATACTGTCCACTGGGGGTGCGGTATGAGCACAACAGGTCGGCTTGATTAACTAAAATGAGAAGCGTTTGACTTTTTTGATTTCATTAGAGTGAGTTTCACAAACCTGGAAACGCATTCTTCGCAATCAAAACCTCCCCGTTCTGTTCCGCAGAGGGTAGTTCGCTTTTAAAAGCAACGGCGCTGGTACTGGGCTGCTGCCTCAGTTTCTTGCAGTGCTTCTGCCCTTGCAGATGCATCTCCATCTGAGGCATCGACGTAACCGACACGTTACACAGTTCACAGTGCAGTGACGTATCGGGTTTGACCTCTTGTTTCGCAGGGAGGAAATCCATGCCGAAACCGTCATGGCCGGAGGGGATTCCCGACTTAGTTAAGACACTAAGTGAAACATGCGCAAAGTAAAACGGAAGTGAGCAAAACGTGAATACCTACGTCCGCACCCATCTGCCCTCTTCGTTGTAGTAGCCCTTGCCAGCGGGCGGCTTCTTCCCCAAGATGACCCTAAAACCCACGATTAAATTACATTAAAAAAAAAGCCGAATAAGTTAACGGCGTACTTTTGGTGATTCTTCCCCATGTAATGCGATTCTGCATGGGTCCTCCCTGTCAGCGGTAGATCGCACGCGTCACAATGGAAATACCTCGAATCATACTCCTGAAATGAATATATGAATTTAGGGGAGAGGAGCTACGCACGTAACCGAAATGCAACCTCAGGTTCCGTTTGTGCCTTCTTGACTTTCGCCCTCTTGTGCAAGGGTTCCCCCGTTTTCTCCGAGTGGTCGATTAAAAACCTGCGCACCTTCTTCTCGTGATTCTTGGACCTGTAGTGCATCTTCGCCATGACATTGCTGCTTAACTGGGCGGAGCACAGCTTGCAGTATAACGGTTGGAACATCGCGATGAGCTCCTTGGGTAAAGATGGATCGTTCACTTCGAAGAATGACTCGCGGTCTAAAACAAGCCAAAGCGTCAGCTTGAAGAGTTAAACCGTCCTACACGTACAGGTTACGTCTGCTCTTGTAGTTTTCGGCTCCTCATAGGCGCGTTTTAGGGCACCGCTCTGACTAGCATCTGCTTTGTTTAAGTTCATGACGTACTGGCAATAGTCTGAGTAGTAAGCCGAGCTCTGCTGGCTGGCCCAGGCTGCGAAACTGGCCCCGGTTTGGTAGGTGTGCGAAGCCGGCATGAAGGTCCCATAGGCGTTTGCCATTACAGATCCTTGGCCGGCTTCTACAAGCGTCGCTTCGTCGGTATCGGGCTTTGTGGTATTTTTTTTTGGTATTGTAAAAGTCTCGTCCACTTCCGTGCCGCCTACAAAAGAAAACTGGGCTGATCCCGTTGATAAATCAGCTCGCACGCATTTGAGGTTATGCACACCGGATTAATACTGACCAAACGGACTTTGCGGTTAATAAAACGTGAACCTTGATAGTCACCTTTTATTACTTCTTCGGGGTTTGCGCTGTTATCCATGTCTTCAAATATGGGGTGTTAAATGCGGGGTCGTTGAGATAATTGCTGCCCCGCGTTTTGACAGTTCCCCTAACAAACAACTTCAGGCCGGTCCATAACCACCAGTGTTGCCTACTCTTCAATCAACTTTCTCCCTAGAAACCAGTTGAAAACCCCCTAAATGGACCTAATTTTCTTATCCGAAAGCTACTTTAGAAATCAAATTCAAAACTGGGAAATGATTATGAAGATAAAAAGAGAAAGGAATTTATACAGAAACAAGTTTAAATACACAAAAGGAATCTGCAAAAATGTAAATGAATTTTTATTATAGTCAGCTGGTTAGATCATCAGCTGTCAAATACTGAAGAAATTATAAAAAAGTTACAACTGTTACAATTTTTTCTGCTTGTATTATGCACAGGAGTATGTTAATATTTAATTTCCATTTCCTTCATCCCTCTAAAAGTAGCCCTAAAGACATTTTCTCCCTATAAAAACCCTTCAATGAAAATTTATCCCTAAATTTACACGAAAATTTTTGCAATAATTATTGTTCGGACATCTTTGTGTCTGAATAAATGTTATAATTTTCCGTTTGAATAAATATTACGAATTTATTGACAAATCTAAACCTGCAAAAAAATATTTTGAATTTAGCACGATTTAACTTCATAGATGGTGCTGACTTGGAAATATCCTCCTGCCAGTGTTTCCAATCGAGTGATTTTGTCACTAGCGTGGCGCTAGTTAGTCACTAGATTGTAGAGTGGACATCTATATGTAATCATCTATTACTATATAGCGTATGTCGGTAGAGGGGACAGGTGGTCTAGAGATGAAGTTAGTATTCTCAATAACAACCAATGACATACGTCTGTGTTAGAAATTCAAGGACACTTATTTCTCTTTCGGTTGTTTTTCGTTCTACTTTTGTACTCATTGTTTACTTTCATTTGTCATTTGTTTTATTTTCTATATTAAATTTTGTTTGCCTTTTATTGTCCAAGAAGGGTGTCCAAATGAAGTTTACACTCTATCTGAACTTTAATCAAAACAGACAATAATGCTATATAACTTCATCCCAGCACCGTTTAAAAGTACAGAACGTATTAACGGGTGCACAAAATAAATAAATAAAACTATTCATCCGACCTTCTCATATCCCAAAAGCGAACCTCCAAATCTTGTGTCTGTGGAGGTTAGGAATCCTCAAAGCGTCACGTTAAACACCTGACAGATGTTGTTCCGTTTCAACGAAAAAGCGAACACCAGGAAGTAGTCACTCTCAGTTACCACTTCGATGGCGTTAAAGTGGTATCCTTCTCCTTGTTCAGGTAACCAACTCTAAGATGGCGGACCAAAACGGTTAGCGTACGTCATTAATCGAAACGATTCACGACGATGCCCCCATAGGTTTCTCTAGCTTGCCTCCGATTACCAACCTCCGGTAAATCGTCTTGAACGTCGCGAGAGGAAACAAGATAATGTAAAATATATCAAACAAACGGAGAAAAAAGAAGAAAAAAAAACTAGATAAAGGATTACGAACCAAACAGTCCATAATGACTAAAAACATGCCTGCCGCAGAATCGACGAGCAGGTTTGGAAAGGCCTTGGACTCGCAGCTAGCAGCAACAAGACTGCCACGAACTTTTAATCGGACAGCTTACAATGCACAAAGTTTGGGGTGGGAAGAAGAATCACATGTTTCGGATAGGCCTAGAATTCAAACGAGTGTCTACCCGGGCCAGACTCATTACAACAAAGAAGGGTTGTATGGAAGCGGCTCCTTTGGCGATCAAAGCTCCAAAAAATTGTGTCGTAAAATCGATTGTCTTTTGTTCTTATTATCTAGTTTTATTTATTTTGATATCGTCCTTTTCAAATCGCTTGTCTTTTGTTTTTATTGTTCTTTAAATTGTATTATTTCGTATTTTCTACAAATTCTACTCTGTTTTTCATTTTCTTCACTTTCTTTTAATTAAAAAAAAATCTGTTAAATTGTGTTGTAAAATCGATTGTCTTTTGTTCTCGTGTTTCATTTGTTTTGGCATCATCCTTTTCAAATTGTTTTCTTTTAAAATTCATTATTAATCTACTGCAAAGTCGACCGCCTCTTGTCTCCGTTTTCTTTAACTTCTTGCACTTTTAATGATTTTTTCAAGTTTCTTTTTTAAATTTATTCTTGAATCTAGTAATTTTAGGGACTTTCTAGGTTGAACAGGGATTTCTCTGTTATTGCCGAGCAGTGTTGCCAATTGTAAGATAATCACCGTACAATTGGCAACACTGTAATTACCGTACTTGTATAATATTTTCAAACAAAATACAATATACGATCCTTATAAGGTTATCATACGCATTTGTATGGTGAGATGATGACAATTTGACTTTATAAACTAAATTTGAAGCAAATTGTAATTTTTAAAATTATAAAGGTAATTTATGGTGGCATCTACTGGACAAAAAGTGGTCTAATAATTGTCGTAAAGTAGGTATCTACTGATGTTTATGAATAAAGTCCAGCGATACCAATGAGGTTAGGTTCGCCTGAAATTACAATAGCGGTAATTGACGGTCTACGAATGCGCCACCGTCAACGCAGCTCTAATTGGAGGGAGGTCTAACGAAATTTTCATAATCTCGTTGGCATCTCCGTTTAGTCTCTACTAATTTTCTTAAAGAATCTTACAACTATGTTACAATTACTTGCGTGTTACACAGGAAGTTTATTTTTTATGTTTTACAAACAGGTAAATTTCGTCTGCGTTAAAGTTGGCACTACCGCTCTCGAGGGTGGAGAGATTTCTGTTTTTTGTGCATTAGTAACACTGCCCGCTAAACATAACCTCATTCGAAGAGGTTAGTTTCTCGATTTTTATTAATTCGGAATTTTAAGAAAACCCGGAAAATGTCTCGCCCAGAACATCAAGCCCCGCCGGAAATAGTAAGCAATTTAACTCATAACTCGCAATTTGTATCTCGTGAAATTTCTAGTTTTACAACGAGGAAGAGGCGAAGAAATACACGCAAAAGTAAGTTGCCCCGACTCGTTAGGCCTCTAATAATTTGCGCATGCAGTTCCAGGATCATAGAAATTCAAGAGCAGATGAGCGAGCGAGCCCTAGAACTATTGGTTTTGCCCGAAGACGTACCATGCTTAATACTAGATTTGGGATGTGGATCTGGATTAAGTGGGGGCGTCTTGGAAGACCAAGGTCATTACTGGGTAGGCCTGGATATTTCAACGCACATGTTGGATGTTGCAGTCGACCGCCAGGTCGAGGGTGACTTAATGTTGAACGACATGGGGCAAGGCTGTCCGTTTCGAGCCGGTTGTTTTGACGGTGCAATCAGCGTATCAGCACTTCAGTGGCTGTGCAACGCAGACAAGACCAGTCACAAACCCACTCAGAGATTATACAAGTTCTTCAGCAGTCTGTACGCCTGCCTGGTAAGTCAAAAAGAAATGCTCGGAGAAAACAGATTTATTTACGAGACGCAGCTACTACTTTCTGCATTTAATCTTAAGTAATCGTAGACTTCATCAAAGAGGTGTTCACCGAATTTCCTTTGCGAGAATTCATCGGTTAGAATCGCATTTGCATCCGAGCTTTGTGAAGATGTGACTTGCGTAACAAACCCGTTTTCAACGACTAGACTGACTGGTGATGGATGTTGTTTTGTGGCCGTGAATTTGGGGCACTTTCCGAAATTCCAGTTCCAATCGAGTAGGCCATCGCGGATATCGGTTAAACCAGGGAATTCATCCTCGGTGGGCCTCAGAATTCGGAACTTAGTTAAATAATTTTCTGAAGTAGGAAACGCATGGTCCCCAATTAATTTATTAATCTGGAAGGTACTTACCGTTGTTTTGTGGATCCTCACCGCGCAGGTACTCTTGACTGATGCTCACCATTAAATCCTCTACGGACATTGCTGCTATAATGTCCTTCAAGTTTGTTATTTCCGCTGGGGTTGATCGAGTTGCATTCGTCTTGATTTCATACGTCGGTTTCCTCAGCGATTTCCTCAAGTTGCTTTTGTTGGCGCTCACCAACAAAGTGCAGTGGTGATAGGCGGTTAACCGCCCCAATTTTGATGCAGTCCCTGACACCTGCACAATTAAAAGACAAGTCAAATCAACTCGAGAGACTTATCAAAGCGTAATCAATCAACCTTGCAATTCCCAACCATGAGGTCTTCGCGCTGTGATATCTCGACTCTCAAACCGTAATCTCTGAGTATGGCTTTCCTTATTACTTCCAAATTGGTCTTCCGCTTGTATAAATCGCGTGCAGTAAAGAACGTTAAGTTGAGATTTCCCCGATCGTGATAAACTGTGCCACCTCCGCTGTTCCGCCTGGCCAATTTCACCCCGTTCGTTGTGATTACATCGAGTTCACCGACGTTTGCTTCCAACCAAGGGTTTTGGAATTTACCTGCGGATAGGATAATGCAAAAGTAATTCGGTGTGTTTATTAAAGCCCACCTATAACTACGCAAGGGTCGTTTGACCACAACATCAGGAGTTGCTCTCGCTCGAAGCTTCTGTTCCTGTAAAACCAATCTTCGAGTGCTAAGTTCGTGTATATGTCATTGGATTCGGATATAATGATGCTTCTGGTGATGCCCCCTCCTGTTGAGTAACGTCGCAGAATCTGCGTCATTAAACTGTACATTTTTTATAGAGCAGGACAGCGAGGGCAGTTCTGCAGTTCTACCCGGAGAACAGTCAGCAGATGGAGCTGGTGACCACTCAGGCTATGAAGGCCGGGTTTTTCGGAGGTGTCGTCGTGGACTACCCCAATTCCACTAAGGCAAAGAAATTTTTCTTAGTGCTGATGACCGGAGGAAATATGCCTTTGCCGAAGGCTTTAGGCACCGACGAAAACTCAGACAGTAAGTAATAGTAATTAAAAAAAAAAGAAAACTACTGAGCAGTGTTCTATTGGCATAGTCTAAGCGATGTTGTCAAAAATGACGAGGAAAAGCAGTTTTCATTGATGGTCATTTATTGCGTATAATAGAAAATGACAAAGACAATTTATTATTGAAAATTTTGAGAGTTTAAAATATAACAAAAAGCACCTAACTTGTAGGCAACTTGGTCACACGGGTGTTAGTTTGGTTGCCTATACAAGTACATAACAAAATTGAGTTTTAATCACAATTAAAAGACTTCCTGTGAAGAACAACGAAAAAATTAACAAAAAAAGATCGCCGATTCTTCCACTAATAAGTAAACAAAAGAAGGAATCACAATAATTTGACAAGAAAACTGAAACATACGTACGTATACATATAGATATACAGGGACGTCAGAAATGATTTCAACCCACGTGACCTGACTCCGCTTATAAGCAATACATTGTACTCTGTTGGTAACAATGCAGTGCTTTGTGTTGGAGAAGTAATGCGCGCCTGCCTATAAAGGCATTGTAATGTACATCAATTTGTTAAACCCGACACAAGTACACGCCAATTTGAAGCAGTTGTCTCACTTTTCTCAGTGTTGCCACTTCTAAGAAAACAAAACAAAACCTAATTCAAATTGATTACGTGAGTTGAAATAATTGTTGATGTCACAGTGCCGTCTGTTGAATCATGTTGAAACATAGAGTTTTTGACGTTTGTTTTAATTTGTAAATCTTTGGCTTTTATTTATTAACAATTTTTTTAAACTTTGTTCATTTGTTTTCTTTGTTAAAGACAATAGAACACCTATAGCCACAAAAGTCAATGGCAAATACACGCCATCTCACTTTTCTCAGTGTTGCCACTTCTAAGAAAACAAAACAAAGCCTAACTCAAATTGATCACGTGTGTTGAAATAATTTCTAATGTCATTGTACGGTAACGTACGATAAAAACCGAGCACATCATTTCTGGACCGTCACAAGAAAGTGACTTGCGTTGTCATGAGATAAGTCATAAGACATTCAACAGCGCCATCTGTTGAATCATGTGAAAACAAAGTATTTTGACGTTTGTTTTAATTTGTAAATCTACTGAATTCTGTTTTGCTGTGCCTTTTGCTTTTATTTACTTAAATTTTCTTTTTAATTCTGTTCATTCGTTTTCTTTTTGTTAAACACAATAGACCACCTACAGTCACGAAAGTCACTGACAAGAGACACACGAATTTGAAACAGTTGTCCCAGTTTTCTCAGTGTTGCCACTTCTAAGAAAACAAAACAAAACCTAATTCAAATTGATCACATGGGTTGATAAAATCCGAGCACATCACTTGTACAATGTAAACGTCACTTTAATATTTTTGACATTTAAAAATGTCACTAGTAATTCTGACGTTTAATACAAATTTTGACAGAAATATAACCTCAATAAAAGCCTGATTTACCAAATTCGTCTAAATACGAACGACATGTCAAATTCTTGCCCTGATTTTTTCGCCCACTACTGTACATAGGTATATGAAGAAGAATAAGATGCACAAAAGAAAAACAAAAGAAGATCGACGTTTTTACAACGAGGTGCAAGGTAAGAAAATCAAAATGCCATCAGCAAACAAAAGGAAAACTTGATGAATGAAGTGTCAGTTATAACACGAAAAATTAAAAAGAAACAAAAAAGAACAATAGAATGAAAAGAAACAAAAGAACGATCGATTTCAAAAGCTTTCGGCGCAAAGTTGATCGTCATTTGTTCTCAGCTTCTTCTTGCCTACTGATAGTCTTTTGATTTTCATTCGAAACGTCGAGTTTTGGATTGACTTTTATAATTGTCCAACCATTTATAATTACTGCATGTTTTGTGACATTTTGCGACACAAGAAACTTCATTTTCTCGTTCGACGGAAAATCAAAAGACTCTCGGAAGCCGAAAACAAATGAAGAATCAACTCAAATTATTTATTATTTGCTCTTTTGTTTACTTATCGGCCGAACAATCCGCTTAATAATGAACGACTTTCTTTTGTTTTTTTTTGTTCATTTGTCGTCGTTCTTTATTCGATTTTTGTTTTATTGCGAATCGTTTGTTTTATTCTTCTTATTTTTAAGCAGTTCGTTTCTGTTTTTTTTTTACATTGAATTATTATAGTTCTCTTAGTAAGCAAAAAAAAAGTGAAGAGTCAATTTCACGCCGAAAATTTTTGAAAATTTTCATTTGTTTCTTTGCGTGCCATTGTTTTTTTTTTTTGTCGTGTTACAATTGACACCTCACCCAATTCTCCTTTTGTTTCCCGATGGCAATTTGGTTTTCTTACACTTCATTGGCGTTGTAGACACAACGATCTTTCTTTTGTTTTTGTTTGCTTTCTTTAAATTTCTTCTCTTGTTTTCTTATCAGGCGAACAATCTGCCTAATAATTATTTTCTCGTTGTTCTTTATTCGATTTTTGTTTGACTTCTTATAATCGAATAAATTTTTCATGTTACAGTTGACATTTCGTACGGATTGTTCGTTTGTTTTTTCTTGTTTCTTTTTTTTCTGTGGGCGATGTGATTCGCCAGAAAATCGTCGGCTTTCTTTTGTTTCTTTCGTTACTTCTTGTTTCTGTTTCCGGTTTTTTTTTTTCGAATTATAGTTCATTCTTAAACCACGAAAACGCAAATTGATTTTTTTTTCTTTTTAATAAAAAGGCGCTGACGAATATTTTTTGAAAAAAGTGACAACTTGATGCTCTTTTTTGTAAAGCCGAAAAGAAAAAAAAACGCGAAAATTTTCTTGAGAATTAAAAAGGAATAAACTCGACGAAAAAGGTAATCGCCCAAGTAGAATAAAAATAAACAATTAAATACCGGGTGATTTTTAAATTTTTTATCAACTCTTGCCATGAGATTTGGACGGCATGTCTTAGCTTAACTGAAAAAATAAGATATTGCACTTTTATAACGCAGCTAAGACACGCCGTCCAAATTTCATGGCAAGAGTTGATAAAAAAAAGGGGGAATATAACAAATTTTAAGTTTCTTGGGCGCCCTGTGTAAGACAGGCCTACAAAAACCGTAAATATGGCCCTGGGTTTTAATATTATCGCTTCAAAATAAGACTAATTTTGGTTAAATTAATTTTGTAGATATTATTTCATAATAAAACAAGCAGAGAAGTTTAATTAGGTTCAAAAATTAACTGTTAATAAAAGCAGCATTTTATAAATAATTCAATTTAATATAGAAAGCGTTTATTGCTTAAATATAACAATTGAGAAAGATGTAGACAAGTCAGGTTGGCCGAGCGGTCTAAGGCGCCAGATTTAAGCTCTGGTTCCCAACAGGGAGCGTGGGTTCGAACCCCACACCTGACAAAGCATAATTTTTTTTTCTTCAAATTAAAATTCTTAAATTTCACTTAACACAATTTAGTTTATTTAACACATTTTTTTTGTACCATTTAGGTGTAAATTACATTTCAAAGCGAGAGCGTGTAAGGAACGTGCGAGGAAAGCCCTTGAAGAAGAGCAGGGATTGGATTTTGGAAAAGAAAGAACGCCGTAGGAGGCAAGGCAAGAACACCAGGCCCGACACGAAATACACGGGGAGAAAGCGCAGCGGCAGATTTTAGAAAAACACCTACTTTTCTAGCCAAAAAAAAAATAAAATATGCTGTAAAAAGTCGAAATAAAACAGTTTTATATTTGTTACAAAACGACTTCGTTTTTTTTAATTAATAGTTTTATAATTTAAAAAAAGCGCGCTAATTATTAAATAATTAAAATGGGGGGAAAAAGAAAAAAAAAGCTGGGCCTGTCCGGGATTTGAACCCGGGACCTCTCGCACCCGAAGCGAGAATCATACCCCTAGACCAACAGGCCGCGTTGTTGGTATTACTTTTAGTGACTATAAATGCACATCCCACTTAAAATATAAATAATTCAAAACATTTACTTTTTTATGAAGGAAATGCCGAAATTCTACGCGTCACGAGCAACAATAAGAAATTAAAGTCTTGCATACCTACGACGTAATCGTCTAGACGAAGCCACCCTGTGCAATCTGAGTTGTAAATCCAAATTCAAAACGAACGTGACTTCCTTTAACATGCAGCACGTGCTAATAACATTCTAGAATTACGATACTTTCAAGTTCATTGCCTAATAAAAGTGTGCAATATAAATCAAAACAATTATGTCTTTGGAGGTTATGACGCAACTGGTTATGGTAACGCATGTCGTAACTTATTGGAGGTCGAATTTGCATGTAATTATGACTGCTGATTACAAGAGGCCTAGAAGTCACTGATACAACGCTTTTATCGCCGTTAATTTAAATTTTTGCCAAAAATTATTAAAGTACGTTGGTTTTCGCGCCAGTAGATGGCGCTAGCGAACTGACCAGTGTTGCCAACTTAAGAGATTTCTTTCAAATCTCAAATCGTTAGCAGCTTCTTTCTTCTAAAAAAGGGATTTTCAAGTTTTATTTTGCAAGAAAGCTGAAAGTCCCTTCACAGGTCTTTTATGTATGTAACTATAAGGACACACCCACTTATGCAACAATTCACAATGTTGTGGTGTAAAAAGCGAAGTTATGATCGAACTTTCAAATAGGACTTCGAACCGTTATTTTTCTCGTTTCGTTTCAATTAAGAAAAAAATATAACTATCGGTTCGGTTCCGGTTTTAGTTCCGGAGAAAATAATGGCTTCTTTCGATTTATAAGACATTTTTCGATTAAGAAAATTCTCCAATTAAAAACGACGAAATATGAAATAAAAAACACAGAAGGTCGACGTTCGAAAATCTCAAGACTGATAAGAGAGGAAAAAAGGGAAATCATAATAATTCGCCTAGAAGGAACGGAAACAAATGAAGAATAAGAAAAGCAAAACAAAAGAGCGACGAGAACAAACAAAAAAAAGCAAAAGATCGAAGTGTATGAAAATAAAAACAAAACGAAAAAACAAAGTCGATGAAATGTCAACTGCAAATAGGAAAAATTAATGCGACAAAAGAAGTAAAAAGAAGAACAGTGAAATACATACAAAACAAGAAAAAAACAAATGAAAGCTTGATTCGATTCTCAAATGTTTCGCATCGGAAATCGCCAATTTCTTATTTGTTTCTCCAAATGGGCATCCTGTATAATACGAGCACGATCTAGAAGTTTCTCAAAGTGTCTCTTAAAATATGACTCTTGTGCATGTTTCAAACCTATATATTGCGTTATCGTAAATCACTTAACAACGCCATCTGTTGACACTTGACGGTAGCTTTGTTTGTGTGAGGCTGGTTCACTAGTTATCGACGGGTTGTATTGAGAAACCACCATCAATTAAGCATCGCGTGTCATTAATAGATATGTAATAGCGCCATCTAGTGAAATATATGCAAATTTTTTATTTCGTTTTCTTTAATTTGCGAATTCTATTCAATTCCGCTTTCCTGTGGCTTTTATTTTAATTTTTTTATTGTTATTATTCTTGTTATATATTTATTTTTATATATTTGCTTTGTTTTGTTACGTTTTTTTTTTTCAGCTTTTTTGAAAATCTTTTTATCTAGTGAACTGTGCTGTAAAATCGATTGTCTTTTGTTTTTATTATTTAAACATTTTTATTACTTCGTTTTCTTATTTTCAATTGTTAATCTGTAAGATCGATTGTCTTTTGTTTTTATTATCTTTTTTTTTTATTTTGAATTTTTATTATTTTGTTTTTTTGTTACCATTCTTTTCAATTTTTCTTTATTCACATGTTGCACAGTAAAATCGATCATCTTTTGTTCGTTTGACTTTTTTTTTAATTTTATGTTTTTTTTTAATGACTTTTTCGTTATTTAAAATTTATTCCTGAATCTAGTGACAAAAGTGTTGAAAAGGGAATTTTTTTGCAACTTTTGAGGGATTTCTTATTTCAGTTTCGTTTTCTTTGCATTTAAAAATTAATTAATTGATTAATTGTGTTGTAAAATCGATTGGCTTTTGTTTTTATTATCATTTCTTTTTCTTTTTAAGTTGTCTTTATTTTAAATTTATTATTAATCTATTGAATTGCGACCGTCTTTTGTTTGTTTTCTTTAACTTTATGTATTTTCAATGATTTTTTTACGTTTTTTTTAAAAATTTATTCCCGAATCTAGTAATTTTTGGAATTTCCTGGGTTGAAAAGGGATTTCCAATGAAACAGTAAAGTACATTCACTTTTGTAATGAATAACCAAAGTTACACGATTTAGTAACTTATCTCGTTGAAACCTGACTTCTTTTAGTTCCCGTATCTTGTAAATGGGACTTTTATTTTTAGTTTATGTTGGCTTCAATTCTGTGCTGTTATTTTGGATCGCTGGCTACCTTTTCTATGCTTTTTCAACATTTTATTGAATGTATTGATTGTCTTTTGTTTTTATTGTCACTTTTTTTTATTTTGTATTTTATTATTTGATTCTTTTTTGTTTTGACACCATTCATTTTAAATTGTTTCCACTAAATTGAAACCGTCTTTTGTTTGTTTTCTTTAACTTTATGTATTTTCAATGTTTCTTTTTTGCTTGTAAATAGGACTTTTATTTTTAGGTTATGTTGGTTTCAATTCCGTGCCGTTTGGATGCTTGGCTACCCTATCTTTGCTTTTTCAACATTTTACCGAATGTATTCCACCTAAGTGTGGTTCTTTGTTTGTTTCGTAATGGATTTCCAGGTCATTTTTGAAAATTACGTTTTGCAATTGACAACTAAATTGTGACAAACGATAATTTGATTAACAAAACATTAAGGGCAACACCAATCGCTTTCATAAGACAACATAAGAACAAAAAAATCACAATTAGCTACTCATTACAAAAGTGAACGGAGATAAAATCTATTGGACATCAATGATATTGATCTTATAAATACACAGACTTCAAAAATATTGAATTTGATTTACATATAATTCCTACAATACTAAAATCATATGGTGAGTTCGAGCTTGAGGGATTTCTGCTTTTTGCACGTTGGTTACACTGGAACTGACGGTTATTTTGTTTTGGCGCGGCATTTTTAGGTTATCCGATCCCCTGCGAGCTACTTTTTAGTTGTGAAAATGAAGTGAACTTGGATTAAAATGTACGTGGAGGACAACAAGAATGACTTCTACGAATTTCTAGCGGGGAAAGTAAGTGTGTGGCGCGCACTTGTATTTTTTTAACATGGAATCGTTTTCAGCGGATCTTCCTCATCATAAACTACGACATCGACAGCATATGTTCGTGCAAAATACTGCAGTCCCTGTTGAAGTACAAACACACGCTGTACTCGTTGGAGGTGGTATCTGGCGTGCGAGATTTAAAAAGGGCTTACCAGGAGAATTGTGGCGACGTTAAGTACTTTGTGCTGATCAATTGCGGGGGCACCATCGACCTGGTGGACCTGCTGGAGCCTGAAGAGGACGTGGTTTTCTTTGTCGTCGACTCGCATAGGCCCACAGACTTATGCAACATCTACAGCAACGGCCAGATCCGGTTGCTATCGAGTCAAGATGAAGACCACGAGGTCCCCGAATTTCACGACGTGTTTCGGGAAGATGAGGTTGGCATTAGACATTCAATTATTTGTAGATTTGATTTTCTTTTGTTAAGTCTTCAGAGGAAGAGGACGGTTCAGAGAACGATGAGGAGGAACGCTCTGCCAAACGGCGCAGGCTCGGCGAGGAAGCTATTTTGAAAAGGAGGGAGCGCCGCCTGTGGGAAGACAAACGCAACAAATTATTGTTTGAGTATTCGCAGTTCACGTATTATACAAAAGCGGTATGAAATTTGACTGTCAATTGTTATTGTTCGTGTTTTTTTTTTCTTAATTATCTGTCAAATGTTTTTGATGTTGGTGCCTGTTACCTGAATGTTAGGAAGATTTCTGTTCTGCATTTAGTGATAAAAGCAGGGTTCCAATAGAAACCCTAGAATTTTAACGCTGACAGGTATTGTAGAAAAAAAAAAAAACAAATACATATCACCAGGGTTGCCAGATCAGATAAACCAAATTCATGAGCCGAGCGTCGAAAATTCGTGAGAAATCGTTAGATTCCGGAAAAGTATTCTAAATCATACTTAAGTTAATTTAAGTTAAGGGCTCAAGTACTTACCTGTTAACAGAAAATAATTTAAGTCTTTTTTAGATTTCTGTATTTTAAATTTTTTTTCTTGATTACTTAAGCTACAAAAAAATTTTCGTTTTACAAATTTTTTTTGAATATTATTGAAATTTGTAAAAAGAAAATTCGACGATTGAGAGCAGACAAAAATACGAAGGAGGACGAAAGAAACAAAAGAAAATCGACATATTTCTCTGGCGGAAAATTCTCCATATGAAAAAAAAAAAAAATGAAAAAAGAAAAACAAAAGAAGGTCGACGATTATTAAGCGGACTTCGAAAATCTCAAGATTGATAAAAAAAAAGTATAAACCATTTAATTGGCTAAAAAGGTACTGAAACAAATGAAGAATAAGGAAAACAAAAATAAACAAAACAAAAAATCTACGAAGACAAACAAAAACAAAACAAAAGATTGACAAAAACAAAAAACAAAAGATCGACGTTTCTACAGCGAAGTGTATGAAAATAAAAACAAAAAAAAAAACAAAGTCGAACTGCAAATAGGAAAAATTAATACGACAAAAGAAGTAAAAAAATGAACAGTGAAATGCATACAAAACAAAAAAAAAAACAAATGAAAGCTTGATTTGATTTTCAAATGTTTCACACTATTTCTCATTTGTTTCTCATTGAGCGCTATTTTTGTTTTTTTTTAATACGTATTAAAAAATCACTAACAAATATTGAAACAAAAGAAATTGCACAAATAGACGCGTCAATGCGATGCAATACAATTAATTCGACAAAACAGAATTGAAAAACAAACTACAATCAAACGCAAATGAAAATCGTCCTTTCTCATTCGACTGAAAATAAAAACAAAAGAAGCAGATAAAACAAATGAAAAATCGATGATTTCCGACGCGAAGCTTTTGAAAATCAAATTAAGTTCATTTGTTTCTTTTCATGTCATTATTTTTTTTATTTTTCGTCGGCGATTTGACTTTTTTATTTATTTTCGTCGATTTTCATTTGTTTTCCTTTTCGCTTGATTCAGTTATTTTTGGTCGAATTATTATTTATTTTCTTTTTTGTTCTTCTGGTTTTTTATGTTTTTTTGTTCTTCTGGTTTTTTATGTTTTTTTTTGTTCTTCTGGTTTTTTATGTTTTTTTTGTTTTTGTTTTCTTTGTCATCGAGCTTTTTGTTTTGTTTTTTTTGTTTTTGTTCTTCGGGTTTTTTATTTTTTTTTGTTTTTCTTCGAGTTTTTAATGTTTTGTTTTTTTTGTTTTTGTTCATCGGTTTTTTTGTTTTCTTATTCTTCATTTTGTTTGTTTCCGACGTGAAGCTTTCGAAAATAAAAATTAAGTTCTTCTTTTGTTTTCCATTTCATTATTTTCTGTTGTTTTTCGTCGGCGATTTGACTTTTTGATTTATTTTCGTCGATTTTCGTTTGTTTTTTTTTGTTTTCCTTTTCGCTTGATTCAGTTATTTTTTTGTCGGATTATTATTTATTTTCTTTTTTGTTCTTCGGGTTTTTTGGTTTTTTGTTTTTGTTTTTGTTTGTTTTTCTTCGAGTTTTTAATGTTTTGTTTTTGTTTTGTTTTTGTTCTTCGAGTTTTTTATATTTTGTTTTTTGTTTTTCTTCGAGTTTTTAATGTTTTGTTTTTTTTGTTTTTGTTCTTCGGTGTTTTTTTTGTTTTCTTTATTCTTCATTTTGTTTGTTTCCGACATGAAGCTTTCAAAAATCAAATTCAGTTCTTCTTTTGTTTTTCATTTCATTATTTTCTGTTGTTTTTCGTCGGCGATTTGACTTTTTAATTTATTTTAGTCTCAACAACAGCAAACGCGGTTCCAACCGGAAGCAAATTTAATCATAATCAACGACCTGTCAAATTCTTCTTAAAAATCGTAAAAAAAACAATCGTGAAATCATGAAATGTGAATTGAAATCGATTTTTCGTGAGATCTGGCATCCCTGTACATCAAAAAACTTTCACAATCACACTATATACGTATTTCAGAGTGCCCTCCTCTTTTTCGACCTTGCCTGGAAACTAAACAAGGACGACAAGGATTTACTTTGGCTCGCAATAGTTGCCCTCACTGAGCAAATGCTGCTGGGCAAAATCGACAACACCCAGTACATTCTGGAGACAGGCAACTTACAGGCGCACGTCACAAGATTGCAGAACAGAACGAACGACACTGACGTGTTGACCTCGCTGAAGATCACCTTCGAAAAAGACCTGCGCCTGAGTCTGTACCGGCATTGGTCGGTTAAGTCGAGCTTGAAATACTCTGCGTTCACAGCGTGCAAAATGAAACTCTGGAGTTTGAAGGGTGACAAGAAGCTGCACGAGCTCCTCGCCGACATGGGGTTAGTCCCGAACCCAACAAGTCCTTTTCCCCCGCTCACCGCCAAATTAATTTCAGTTTGCCCCTGGCCCAGAGCAAGCAGTCGTTTCCGTCCATGGACTTGCAGCTGAGACAAGAGTTTCACCCTTCCTTGGAGCGGCTCTCCGAGAAATACGGACTCTCTGATATTATCTATGCGTCATTCACTTTACAGTACGGGTATAGAAATAAATATTGCGCTAGTGATATGGTGTACGCTCTCCTTGCGATCTTAGAAGCATCGGTAAGGTTGGTAATATTTATTGATTGATAATAATCGTATGCACAGCCGAAGGAAAAGAAACCGGACGAGTGCTTCCAGACCACCCTCGATTGTCTATCACGCACGAAGAAAGAGATTTTAACCACGGGCATCGAGAGGGCGAAGGTCATCACGAAAACCCTCTTTAGGACCGTGCAGAGCGCTCTGGATATGAAACAGGTGAAATCTGCGGGACCTTTCATTTATTATATCGTTCAAGAGGTATTTATATCAATTTCTTCTCCTTCATTTGGTTGTTTTTTTTTTTAAATTTTAGGGTTGCTTAGACTGGCACATGTTTTCACACCAGCACATTCTTGCACTGCTGGCTCAGTTCTTGCTGCAGGCGTTCGTTTCAACCAGTCGAGTTCGTCGTGCCGCCAAGCAACCGCTGATAGTCTCGGCACCAAGTAATTTGGAGACTGGAATGTGTGTAATCCTCGGAATCCCACCCGTATGTGAAAATTCCCCAAAAAAGTAAACGCTCACTTTTCACGGTGCACTCTCCAAGTTGCTTCTTGTGTGTGTTTTGTTTCAGTTTCTTCGGGAAGGCCTTCGAGCAGGCCGCCGAGCAAATACAATGCGAATCCACCTGTGATTACTTCGATACAGCTTGTACGTCCTCCTAGTACCTCCCCCCGGTGCTTTATGATTTTAACGCTTGCTTCGTTTTGCAGATTTCGAACTGCACATCAAGGATAGGACGAGGTTCCTGGATGCCTTAACCGCCTTGCTTAGTTAGTAGCGCTTTATTTATTAAGTTTGTAAATAGATCTTCCTGAAACGTGACGGTTTTGTGCAAGCATCTTGTGCAATAAAATGCGATTGTAGGTTTCACAACGGCTTGCCAGTTACTGTAGAACTTTTGTAAATATTAGTTTTAGTGATGCGGATGAGTTTCTAAATTCAAATTGAGCTTTGTTCAAGGTTTTAAAGGCTTCTAGATTACTAATAACATGAAGACTGAAGTGTTCAAAAGACAATTTCTTTTTTTAAACAATAAACGACTTATTTTTTAAACGCTTTTTAATTGAGATGTAATATTAAAATGATATAGCCATAGCCGTTTGCACCAGCGACCTCTGCAAGTACAGCCCAGTGTTGCCAATGGGCTGGTCTTTCACAGAAAGGTTTAAAAAATCACTAAAAATAAACGGCACAACGCGTAGCTCCTTCGATGTGTTGTTTAGAAATGCCATAGAGTCGGCAACCAATCCAAGAGGAAGTGGGCAACTGTTCATAAAACTAACTGAAAGGAAATCAGCTAATCTGATTGGATATTAGCACGTAGCTCCTCCCAATTGATATTCGCAGCGAATCAGAAGTGCCAAGAAAAAGTGGAGCAACGCTAAATGCGTACGTCATCAAGTCAGTAGCTCCTCCCACTGAGTTTGTGACCGATTAGTTGATAAACCAAAAAAGAAAATCCAACCGAATTTCTGCGTACGTGCAAGATTACCAGCGCGCCTCATTTGATTGGTTGAAGCAATTAATTAAAGATAACGAAATAAGAAGAAATGAATTATAATTGAAAGAGAGACTAAAAGGGGTTGGCTGACGTAACTGTTAATAAAACTAATTGAAAAGAAATCAATTGATCTGATTGGCTAACATAATGCGTGGAGCTTCTCCCACTTAATATTTGCAGCGAATCAAAATGGCTAAAAATCCAAAGTCAAGTAAATGTGAACATCATCAAATAGCTCACCCCAGGTGTGAGAGAGAAAAAAATCAATTGTATTCATTTACATGTACAAGGTCAACAATAAATCTCAATCTGATTGGCTGGTGTGTTTGACAAAATAAACGCATCAACATTAGAACCAGGAAAAAAACAACCGAAACGCCAAGGACTTTCTTAGTTATGAATTCATAAAAGAAACAAAAATAAATGAAGCGAAATGAATGAGTGAAAGGTCATCAATATGTCTCAAGTCGCTTCTGTAAACGATTGGCTGATAAAACCATCCCAGATGTTAGCTAAAAAAATTAACTGCTCTGATTGGATAACATAACACGTAGCTCCTCCCACGTGATCACATTGACATTTAATGACGTTTTGATTATGTTTACGTAGTGTGTACCAGCCTGTCTTTGAAAATGCAGTTAAAAAAGATTTGAAAGAGAAAGTAAAAGGTATAAGTACTGATAAAGTATACAAGAAAAGAGAATTGTAATCCGAATTTATATGCGCTCACCCCGTATGTTTCGAAAATCGAATTGATAATTGCAATTACCTTCCAGAGAGGCCGCGTCATGCGGAGCATTAACGAAATTGTTAATTTATCAAAATGAAAATGTGATGCAGATGTAAAATGAAAAATAGATTTATAACTTTGAAGTATCGGAAAGCAAGAAACCTAAAATCAATTTAATATAATTAAAAATGTGATAACCTCCTCAAGTTTCGTTCAGTTGGCAACACTGCGGCGAGAGAATTAAGTTGGTAGTGACTGTTTTTGTTTTGATGTTGACAGGTTAGGAATTAATTTTACAGTTTTTGAACGTTCTCCCCCATTTATTATTTAATTTCAGTTCATTTTGTACGAAATCAACTGAGGAAACTTCGTTTCATAATCTCAAATAGTGTAAGAACAGAGATTTGAAAACATGTCGGATGCGGAGGAATCACAAGCCCCGGCTCCGAAAACAAACAACTCGAAGCAAGAGCCAGAGAAATCCACCGAAACTCCCCCCGCCGAACGCCCCAAATTCAAGCAAGAGTTGGATCAAGACGTGGAAATGAGCGAAGCCCCTCAATCGCACAGCACGGAGAAGATTTTCCTGACGGTTAAAACCCCCAAGGAGAAAGAAGTGATCGGAGTGAACATCGGCGCGACCGTCGCGGAATTCAAGGAACTCGTTGCCCCGAAATTCAACGCGGACGTTGAACAATTGTGCCTGATCTTTGCCGGCCGTATACTGAAGGACGCGGAAACTTTGGAATCGCAGAATATTAAAGATGGCCTGACGGTCCACCTCGTTGTCAAGTCCGTGCCTCGCTCGAACGAATCGAGTTCCGGCCGTCCCCCAGCCGATATAAGTCAAACTCCGTTTTCCTTGGGGAACATTGGTGGGATTGCCGGATTAGAAGTTCTGGGAATGGGCACGGCGAGTTTCATGGACCTGCAGAATCGCATGCAAACGGAATTACTGTCAAACCCGGAATTGCTGAGGCGGATTTTGGATAACCCACTCGTGCAGCGCCTTACCAATAACCCCGAGAGTATGCGAGTCTTATTAAGTAGCAATCCGCAAATGCAGGAGCTTATGGCGAGGAATCCGGAAATTAATCAGATGTTAAATAACCCGGAGCTCCTGCGTCAGACTATGGAGTTAGCGAGGAATCCGTCGATGTTGCAGGGGCTTATGCGAACGCACGAACGAAGTTTGAATAACATCGAGGGGGGTGGTGGTTTTAATAGTAGGATGTACCGCGATGCAGATGGAGACAGTGCTTTAGCGGAGTCTGCCGTTGATGGTAAGGTCGTTTTAAATCCGTTTTGATCTCGGTAATCGATTAATAATATTTTAGGGACATCTGATGCGAAAGCTAGTGAGGGTAAGCCAAACAATGAGCAAAATACTTTCTTTACGAATCCGCCCATGATGAGTTTAATGCAGCAGATTTCCGAGAACCCCCACCTAATGCAGAGCATGTTGAATGCGTCGTACACGCAGACGATGATTCAAGCTTCGATGTCGAATCCGTCCGTCACGAACGCTCTTCTGGCACTCAATCCGCTGTTGCAAGGAAATCCCGCATTGCAGCAGCAGGTGCGAGGCATGATGCCTCAGCTTTTAGAGCAACTACAGAATCCAGAAATGTTAAACATGTTGACGAATCCGCAGGCGATGGATGCCATCATGCAGATACAACAGGGATTGGAAGTGTTGAGATCGACTGCGCCGAGTCTCGTAAGCACATTGAATGTGTCGGGGACGGAACCACAAGTCGAGACGGAAGCTTCAGAAGAGGCTGCCCCAAGGACTGACGACAGTTTTTCCCAGTTTATGAATAGGACTTTGAGTTGGATGTCGAGTCAGTACAACTCGAGTCTTTCGCCTGAAACGCTGTATCAGCCACAGTTGGCGCAATTGAATGCAATGGGTTTCATAAACAGGGAAGCGAATCTGCAGGCTCTTATTGCGACATCCGGAGATGTGAATGCTGCTATTGGAAGACTACTGACTACGGGGTAACGGTGCTTTCAACTAAATTCAGGTGACACCAAAACATTTTTTTTTATGCGCTCAAATTATTGGGTGAAAATTTTTTATTGAGTGTAATATTAATCCATTAAAATTTCTTCTAAAGTATTATCGTTCTTCAGAGGTGAAGGGCACAAGCTCGATTCACTTTCCAAGTACTGTCTCAGCTCCAACTCCAAATCCGAGACCTCGTCGTTTTCAACGGCGACCCCCATCGCCTTCCTAACACTAATAACCGGTGCAATATCCCCGGGATTAACTTTCTTGGCAATGTCGGCCAAATTATCGGTTACGGCCTCAGCAAGCGAGATTTCCTCTTCCCCCGGTCCTTGCACCTGCGAGAGATGTTGGGGTAAAGGCTGCGACAATCTCTGATACTGAAGTCTGTGCAATTTATCCAGCAACTGACTCATCGTGTCAAGTTTATTCTGGAGTTCTTGCTGCTCTTCGATTTGCCTCACGTCTTCTTCCATGCTACTCAAGAATTCGGTGTCGATTCCGTCATTCGCAAGCGAACGTAAATCCTCGAGTTTCACCTGCACGTTATTCGGAGGTTTTGCTTCCAAAACGACCTTTATGGCATCTTCTTCCTCCCTCAAGCGCTTGTGATCCTCCAGCAGTCTCTTAGTCTTGCTGTGCTCGTTACCCGTTAACAAATCCAACAGGCTATCGACAATCCAAACCGTGTAATCATTGTCCTTGGCGAAATCCAAGATGCTCTCCGCGTATTGCACCGCGGTCTCCGAGCCGTAGGTCTGGTATACAAGATCACTTTCTTCTTTGCTTAGGTTGGCGAAAGCTGAATCGTAACTGGGGGCGTATGAACCGAAAGCTCCGTAGTAGAGGGGTTTAACAGGTTTGGCAATGTTGCGTCGGTCTTCCCTGAAGCCTGTTAATTGTCCTGTGCCTTCCATGAGTTTCCCGGTTAGAGCTCCAAGGAGTACGGGGCGTTTTTTAGTTCCGGGAATTACACCGTCTCCACCAACCTAAGAAAATTTCGGAATTTTAAAGTGTGTTGCATAAAAAAAATAGATATTTACAAGTATATTTAAGTGTGTAGTGCCATCTTTCTTCTGCCTTAAAAATCCCATGCTGGGCCCTCCTCTTTTTATGGCTAATTTCGCTCGGGCTTCCCTGGCCGATGCCTGTGCTCTTGCGAGTATCTCATCCGGTTCTAAATCGTCAGGGACCGCTTCGAATTTGCTTGCGGGCATTCGCCGTTTCGCTGGGGTGGGGGCGTCTTCGTCTTGTTCGCATTGCGCCTTCATTTCATGCCTGAGTTCCGGTGGAATTTCAAAGCCTGCTCAAAACGAACCAAGTCATCTCTTTCGTTTTTTTTAATTTTTTATACTAACCGAAGTCCTTGTTGATCAACTCTGGTATGAGTTGCAGGATCCACCCCATTTTATCGGGGATGAAGAGCTTCATTCCGGTGTGCAACAGCTTCTTGCTCGCTTTGTAATAGACCGTGTCCACGTGGTTGTATTCCATGGCGTTGGTGCACATCAGTTTGAAGTCGGCGACGAATTCTTGCATGTCCATGTAGAGGTTGTCATCGATTTTTTGCTTCATCGTGCTGAGATCCATGGGTTTCGTTATGATGGATGAGTAACCGGGGGCGATGTTATCAGTGACAGGCCAAGCAAAGAACTGATTGGGATCTCGCTTTTCGATGGCCTTCAATAAGTGCTCTAGCATTCTTTGAAGGGGAGTCCTCTCTTGTCTCTGACGTAAAACGCATGACCTCGGCTCACGCAGATGTCCTGGGCTACCGACATTGATCTAAAACACATCGCTTATTGACTTATCTCTTTATTTGAGTCATTTGTACTCACCCCAAGTTGTGAATCATCTTTATCATCCTTATCTTCGTCACATTCCCCTCCGGTTACGTTTGCCCCGTCCCTTCTTCGCTTCTTGTCTTTATGATGGTGCTTGTGCTTTCGCTCTCGGTCTTTATTCTTATCCTTTTTCTTCTTCTTTTTCTTGCTTTTCTTGTGGTGGGAGCGCGCGACTTCACTCCCATCCGGGTTGACCGCCCCTGGGTAGGGCCACTCTGAGTTGTGTTCGGGGGTGTTTTGGTTGCCCACTTTCAGTATTAATTTCAGGCCTTGCGGACGATCGGCCGAGTTTTCGCGTTCGCGCTTCTCTGATTTGTGCTTTTTGTGCCTCTTTACGCCCACTGGAAACTCCAAGTCTGACATTACGGCAACTCAAACGAACCAACTTATCGATTGCGTAGGTTATGTTTCACTTCAGGAGATGCGCAGACGCCAGCGTCTCAATTCAATGCTACCAACATGATTTTATTTCAGAAATAATTTACCAAAAAAAAAACAATTCTAATTCAAATGCCTGAAATAAATCAACTTTTTCTTTGAAAAAAATAAACTTTTATTTTAATTATTTAATTATTCGATCTGCACAATTTACTTTGAATGTCTGAGACGAATGTGTCTTCGAAGCGCACTGTTGTGTATCGTAGCATAAGTGCAGAAGGTGCATTTGAAGGGCCTTTCACCGCTGTGCTTCAACATGTGATACTTAATGGACATGACGTAATTAGTTCGGAAGTCACATTCCGTGCACTTCAATCTTTTCTCTTGACTTTCAGTCCTGCCGCCCCTGCAATAACCTTCAGTTACACAACGAGTTTCTAGTTTTAAGTGCGACAGACCTTTCCGAATTGAAGCAGCACAGCTTCAAGTGCGCTTCGAGTGCCGGCTCGAAAGTGAAGCTTTTAGTGCAAAACTTGCAAGTACGCTTTTCTGAAAATCACATATCATGAATACGAAACTCAAAACACTCGGGGGGAATAGATAATTAGCACAGCGCATAAGCGTTAGGTTACGGAAGCAGAATTCTCAAAGGATACGTTTTAAGGATACTTTAAATATTAAGGTTCGTTTTATGCTCCTGTTTTTAATCTTTCCAAGTGTTTGAAGTAGGCTGAAATTAAAAAAAAAAGTTAATTTCGAGAAAACTATTTTTTAACCTCTTTTTGGATACGTTCATGAAAGTAGATCTTGCAACGCCATCTGTAAACAAATTCTACTCTGTCTTTTTTTATTTAGTTTTTCAAGTAATTAGCGTTCAATTCTATTTATAAAAGCTGCGTGGTATTAAGAATTTTAATTTTGAAATCCCATTTGTGGAAGTGAGAGTCAACTAATGACTCTGCGGCTGCGTTCATTAATTCAAGCGAAGTGTGGCGGAGTTTAGCTTCAGCGCCATGTATAAACAAACTTGCTCTTGTACTAATGTTAATTTCGGGTACTTGTTAATTTCGATATCTGTGATTTCGATTGATTTGGTGTTAATAAAAGCGGCTGAAACGCCCTGAAATTAAACAAAAATAGAAATTATTCATTTAGAATTATTTAATAATAATAATAATGATAATAATAATAATATTTGGCGTTGAATAAAACAAAATTTAATCGCTTAGCACAGGGTTGCCATTGTCCTACAATAACTTTTCGCGCTATGAACTGAAAAAGAAATCCCCTTTTAATAAATAAAAGGTCTCTCCTCAACATAAAGGCAGCCGGCTTTCCTAAATTAGGTAATAAGTAAGAAAGAAAGGACCCTTAATACCTCTATTAGATTTTAAATTTTATTATTATTTTTTTTAATTTCTATTGAATTGTGCTGTAATTTACGCATGCGCTGCTCTACCTGCGGGTGAAGCTCAGACCAGTCAGTCATGCCAACTGTCTAGTTTACATAGTACATAATTCTTATTATTTTCGTTTCTTTGTTTTGTCACTTGTCTTTCTGTTTTGTTTTGTCACCTTTCCTCCCAGTTTTTTAAAAATGTGTGTAATTAAGTATTAAAATCGATCGTCTTTTGTTTTTATTATTAATTAAATTCAATTATTTCGTATATTTTTTAAAATTCTAATATTTCTTTTACTTTTTTAAGGCTCACTTAATTTTCAATTGTTAAATTGTGTCATTAAGTAGGTTGTCTTTTGTTTTTATTATTTTTTAAATTTAATTGTTTCTTTTTTGATTTTTTATTTTCTTCCTTTGTCATTTGTTTTCTTGTTTTGTCAACTTTTCTCCCAAATTTCAAAAATTTATTTCACTGAATTGTGCTGTAGAATCAGTAAAATCGATTTTTTTTGTTTTTATTATTATTATGTTTTTTAATTATATTATTGTTTTTATATTATTTTTTCTGTTATATTGTTTCTCTATTATATTATTTTCATTTCTTTTGTAATTGTTTTCTTTGTTTTGTCACTTGTTTTCTTTGTTTTGTCGTTTGTTTTCTTTGTTCTGTCACTTGTTTTCTTTGTTTTGTCAATTGTTTTCTTCGTTTCGTCACTTGTTTTCTTCGTTTTGTCACTTGTTTTCTTTGTTTTGTCACTTATTTTCTTTGTTTTCTCACTTTTCCTCCTAATTTTTTAATGTAATAATTATTAGAAACGATTGTCTTTTGTTTTTATTATTTTAAAAATTTTATTATTTCTTTTTTGATTTTTTGTCTTTTTTATTAATGTTTATTTTTTGAATTTTTATTATTTTCTTCGTTTTGACGCTTGTTTTCTATATTCTATAACTTGTTTTCTTTGTTTTGTAATTTGTTTTCTTTGTTTTGTCACTTGTTTTCTTTGTTTTGTCGTTTGTTTTCTTTGTTTTGTCACTTGCTTTCTTCGTATTGTTACCTTTCCTCCCAGATTTTTTAATAATGTATTAATTACTAAAATCGATCGGCTTTTGTTTTTATAATTTTTTTAAATGTATTATATTATTTTTGAATTTTTTTAATTTTATTTTCTTCTGTCACTTGTTTTCTTCGTTTTGTTACTTGTTTTCTTTGCTTTGTCACTTATTTTCTTTGTTTTGTCACTTGTTTTCTTTGTTTTGTCACCTTTCCTCACAAAGACTTTTTTAAAATTTATTAATTAATTACTAAAATCGATTGTGTTTTGTTTTTATTAATTTAAGTTTTAATTATATTAATTATTTTTTAAATTTTTATTATTTTCTTTTCTTCTTTTGTCACTTATTTTTTTAAATTTTGGTCACTTGTTTTCTCTGTTTTGTCACTTGTTTTTTTTTTTGTTTTGTCACATGTTTTCTTTATTGTGTCACTTGTTTTCTTCGTTTTCCCACTTGTTTTCTTTGTTTTGTCATTTCTCCTCTCAAAGACTCTTTTTTTAAATTTATTAACTTACTACAATCGATTGTTTTTTGTTTTGATTATTATTTAAATTTTATTACATATTTCGTATTATTTAAAAATTGTATTGAAGTGTTTCATTTCATTTGTTTTTCCTTTTAATATTGCTTTTGCTTGATTATGGTTCTCTTCGTTTTTCATTATTAAATTATCAAGTTCTGTCGTTAAATAGATTGTCTTTTGTTTTTATTATTTTTAAAATTTTATTACTTATTTTTTGATTTTTGATTTTCTTTGTTTTGTCATTTGTTTTCTCTATTTTGTCACCTTTCCTCTCAGTTTTTTTTTCTTAATTTATTCACTAAAATCGATTGTCTTTTGTTTTTATTATTATTTTTTAATTGCATTAATTATTTTTTGAATTTTTATTATTGTCTCTTCTTTGTTTTGTCACTTGTTTCGTCCTCTCGAACATTTTTTTCCAATTAATTAAGCGATTAAATAATATCGATTGCCTTTTGTTTTATTATTATTTAAATTCTATTACATATATTTCGTATTATTTAAAAATCCTATTAATATATTTCATTTGTTTTTTCATGGTTTCCTTCACTTAAAAAAAACATTAATTTATTAACAAATTATTTTAAATTGGCACATTTCGTTCTACGTTTCATCATCGTTTGATAGCTTCGTCAGGGCAAGAATCTACTTTAATTATTAATTTATTATACGATTATCTTTTGTTTTTATTATCTTGTCATTATTCTTTTCAAATTGTTTTTGTTTTCATAAATTTATTATTAATCAACTGAATTGAGCAGTAAAATCGACAGTCTTTTGTTTTCTTTAAGTTTGTGTTATTTTTTGTTTTGTTTTCATTTATTCCTGAATCTATCAATTTAGTAACAAATTGAGGGTCTTTCTGTATTGAAAAGGGACATTTTTTGACAACTCTTGAGGGATTTTTGCTTTTTGTTGAGTTGGTAACACTGTCTATGAAACGAATTGCACCGATATTTTCGTATTTTGCAACAAAAGTAACGCGAAATTCAAGCAGAAAAACAACAAAACTTAACAAAACATTTTGAAACTAACAAATTAATAATATATTGTTATTTTCTATAACGTCTGTCAGTGGCAAAATTCTAGGGTTTCTCTTGAACCCTGCTTTTATCACGAAAAGTACGGCAGACATTTTTTTAATTTTCTAACATTTTGGTGAAGATACTAACCTCAGAAAAATTTGATAGGTATTATAGGAAAAAGGCTGAGTATATTAATAATTAGGAAAAATATTTGTTTCGTATGTTTTTATTAACTCTTTAGCTGAAAACTTTTGAAAACAGTAAAAATTCCTTTTCTTATAGTTTTTTTGTTCCTTCCTATTGGCTACACTGATTTAGTTACCATCAGCGCCACCTACAAACAAATTTTTTCTGTCAAAGTCGGGTTACGCGTTCAATTGTAAGGGGCGACGATTAAAATATTAAAAATTAATTTTGACTGAAAGAAACTCTTAAGATCGAGTGCGTTTTTATTTAAAGTCAAGCAGAATGAGTTCAGAGACGACGACAGGTAAGCCGTTTCACTTACAAAGTACGTAAAAGCAAATAAATAAAGCAGCGTTTTTGCAGAGGATGCGAACTTCATTAAACAGGAAGCGCCAGAGGAAGAAAGCAGCCGGGAAATTAAGGTGGAAGCGGACTACTTAAACTCTAACCTAAAATATACAGACGAAGAAATGGAAGTTAAAGTCGAAGAGCCGGACTTGAACTTCGATGTGAAAGAAGAAATCGAAGTTAACCCGGACTTGGAGCTCAAAGACGTCAAATACGAAGAGGAAGAAAATTTAAAGCTCGGTAAATATTCGACCGCCCCTGTTATCATAATCACCAGCAAACAGTCTTGCAGATCAGTCTACTATAATTAGGTTAGAGCTACGCAGAGAAGTTGCGTGTGACGTGGAAGAAGGCGACAGTGATTTCGATTGGGAACCAGAGGGTGAAAGCAGCGACGATGATGACTCCGGTAATTCCCCCTAAACTCAAGCAGATATAAGTAACGTAAACTTTACGCTTGCAGATTTTGAAGATATAACTTGCGTCGACTGTGAAATAACGTTTTCCACCGAGCTCGATCTTAAAGCCCACGTTGGCTCATGTAAATGCAAAGGTGTGCCGTAAGTTTCTCTCTAAAACGCTGCTGAAATTATGATTTTAAAAGAAAATTGGCGCTTGCAGGAAAGCAAAACGATTTTTTAAATGTGGACAAGAGGAGACTGATGACAAACTACTCGAGTGCCCCCATTGCGATTACAGGGTGAAGCAAAGGAATCACTTGCTGATGCATTTAAAGTGCAATCACCCGAGTGAGTTGCCTTTCGAATGCGATTTGTGCACGTACAGGACTTTCAATCGCCAAGGCCTCGACGAACACAAGAAGATGCACAAGCAACAGCCGGTGACGTGCGAGCTTTGCGACGACTTCGTAACCACGGATTTGATTCAGTTGAGAAATCACAAGCGGAAGGTCCACCGGCGGAAATGCCCCGAGTGCGATTACAAGAGCTTAAGCGCAGACCGTTTGAAACAGCACATGGCGATGCATAAAACCGAAGCGACCTTGAAGTGCACGCGTTGCAGATATAGGACGATTGCGCAGGATAACCTCGATCGACACATCGCACGCAAACACACGGGTGCCAACGCGAACGATAAAAGATATAAGTGCGCGCACTGCCCGTACAAAACCAACCACCTCGTCAACTACAAGACGCACCGCTATCAACACACGGGGGAGCGGCCGTATTCCTGTGATCAGTGCGATTACAAAACGACGCAAAACGGTCATTTGAAGACGCACATTTTGCTGAAGCACAAGAAAGAGAAGCCGTTTAAATGTGATTTGTGTTCGTATGAGTGTGCCACTCGGAGCTACCTAAGGAAGCATAAGTTTGTGCACTCGAAAGAGCGGCCTTACGTCTGCGAACTTTGCCAGAAGAATTACGTTCGACACTCCGACTTGCAAACTCATTTGCTGACGCACACGAATAAAGACAAGCCGTTTCGCTGTGACGAGTGCGATTTCACGAGCACCTACAAGGGCAGCATAAAAACGCACAAGAAGGCGAGACATTCCAAGGAGAAGCCCTTCCCTTGCACGGTTTGCGATTATAAAGCAGGGTACGCAATCGACTTAAGGAAACACATGGCCCGGCATGAAGCGGTCACTCCAGACGCTGCAGCGACGTCGTCAACCCCCATGAAGTGTTCCGAATGCCCTTACGAGTTCTTAACACCCGCCGGATTACGTCAGCATTACGATCGTAAACACAAACCGAATACTGGCTACGATTACACGAAGATCTGCGACAGAAAAAAGACGTAATGTGCGTGCGCGTTACAAATCGAGTTGCTTGAAGTGGTTCTGAACAGTAAGTTTCGTTTAATTTATTTTTTTTTAATAACCATGCGATTTCACATTCTATATACAATTAATCATATAAGAGTAGTCGCCTGCATACACCTGAAAATAGAATTCCGAAATAAAATAGGTTCTGCTTTAAAAGTGATTCAATTAAGAACGACTTGATTTTCTTTTTTTTTTTAACTTAATCCTACGATAACTGCAACGAAACAATAGCTACATTAATATCACATCGTGTTGCATTGGTCGGGGTTCCCCTGCGAATCGAACTGCAAGCCGGGCCCGACGTTTCCCACCAACTCCGTCGGTGGCTGTCCGTAATCCTGGAGTTTTTGCATCAGTCCGAGGACTTTCTCGAACCGCTGCCTCTTGACCTCGGCACTATCCGCCTCGTTCTCCATTTCGAGCTCCTTACAGACATCCTCCATCAACTTCTGCTGATTCTCATACCTTTAGAGAAACCTCTAAATTACAACTATTTTAAAGTAAACCTGGGAAGTGACCTTTGTTTATCTTCTGCGGATAGGGTGGCGGCGTTTTGCTGAAGCCAGTCGGGGTACTTCTCCAGTATGTCCTTGAGGCTGGGGTACAAAACCTCTTTGCTTAGGAGGCTCTGCATCATCCCCTGCATGAACGGGAGGAATCCGTTTTGCTCACCTGCTGCATAAAGCGTATTAAAACAGTTTACTGCTAATAATTGATTGAGTGCACTGCACGCTCACCTTCCGTCGTGTTGAACATGTTCATTAAATCCTGCTCGGAAAACGGATTTTGTAAATTGTCGGTGCCTTCGCGTAAGCCCTGCAATGTCTGCGTAATCGTCGACGAGAAATCTGTCGATGAATCACTGATTTCGCCTGGGTTTGTCAGGACTTGCTGCGCCGCTTCTGCCATTCTTTGGAAACTTTGTTGAATCTGCACGTTTCAATTTGTCCATAATTGTTTATTATTTGATGTTATGGAATGTGTTACCTGTTCTGGAGTTAGAGGGTTACCCTCCGCGTCTCCCAACAGCCGTGACATGTTGCTTTCAAACTGCAAGGCCGCCTCTCGTATGAACTCCTCCGACCATTCTTGCTCTTCTGCGACGGCTTCTTCCCCTTCTTTTTTGACGTCCTCTTTTGCTTCCGGGGCCTCCTTCTTGTCGGCTTCTTTCTTGGGGAAGTCGTTTAAAGCACCTGCACGGTTGAGAAAATTAGGGAAGGTGAGTTGATGGTTCGGGAGGGTGCTTACTGTCTAATAGGTCGGATAATTCTTTGTCTATTTCTGCGGGCTTCGCCGGCTCCTTCGTTGTCTTCTCTTCGCTCATGTTTGCTGCAGTTGCGACGAAAATTTTGCGAGTAATGTTGCGTAATTGTCAGCAAAAGGATTAGGTTAAGCTGTCATGGGTGTCACTCTGTTGCAGTGCCAACGTAATTTGGAAAGAAACTAAAAAAAACTTGTTGGATGAATTTCTGCAATACCTACAGAAAATGAGTTAATTTATATTTTCCTATTTTCATTACATTTTTCTTAAGTAGTTATGAAATATTGAGTTTTCCTTTCTTATTTGCCGGCTTCTTTCGTGCTCTTCAATGTTTGTAAATGCATACTCCGTCAAATGTTTCTAAGGTTGGTATCTTTACCTGAATGTTATGAGATTTCATAAATTTCTGGCCTACATTTAAATGATATTAATTTGTTAGTTTTAAAATCTCTTTTTAAATTTTGTTTTTCTGCTTGAATTTGGCGTTACTTTTGTTGCAAAAGACGAAAATGTCAATGCAATTCGTTTCATAGACAGTGTTACCAACGCGCAAAAAGCAGAAATCCCTCAAGGGTTGTCAAAAAATCCGTTTTCAACACAGAAATTTCCTCAATTTGTTGATTGATAGATTTATTAATAATTCATTTAAAACAAAATAAAACAAAGAAAATCATTAAAAATAACATACGATTTTACAGTTCAATTCAGTTGATTAATAATAATTTTATAAAAATAATGAAATACATTAATAAATTTTTTTAATAATACGAAATATGTAATGGAATTTAAATAATAATAAAACAAAAGACAATCGATTTTAGTAATTAATTAATAAATTTAAATAAAAAGTCAAAAAATAAAATAATAAAAAATAATAATAAAAACAAAAGACAATCTATGTAACGACACAGTTTAATAATTTAAGAATGAAGGGAACTATGAGAAGGTAAACGAAATACTAGAATTTAATTAATAATAAAAACAAAAGACAATCGATTTTAGTAATTAATTAATACATTTAAAACAAATTGGGAGGAAAGGTGAGAAAACAAAGAAAACAAATGACAAAACAAAGAAAACAAGTGACAAAACAAAGAAAATAAGTGACAAAGCAAAGAAAACAAGTGACGAAACGAAGAAAACTATTGACAAAACAAAGAAAACAAGTGACAGAACAAAGAAAACAAGTGACAGAACAAAGAAAAACAACTGACAAAACAAAGAAAATAATAAAAATTCAAAAAATTATATAATAAAAAAAAGTAATAATAATAAAAACAAAAGACAATCGATTTTAGTGATTCTATAGCACAATTCAGTAGAATAAATAAATTTAAAAAAAAACTAGGAGAAAAGTTAACAAAATAAGAAAAGAAATGACAAAAGAAGAAAACAAAAAATCAAAAAAAGAAATAAAAATTTTTTTTAAATAATAAAAACAAAAGACAATCTATTTCACGGCACAATTTAATAATTAAAAATGAAGGGAACCATGAAAAGCAAAAGAAATACTAGAATTTTAACAAATATACGAAATATTAGAATTTAATGAATAATAAATACAAAACAATCGATTTGAATAATTAATACAAAGTGACAAAACAAAAAAAAAGAATATAATAAAAATTCAAAAAATAATTAATACAATTAAAAGATAAATGGTAATAGAAACAAAAGACAATCGATTTTAGTGATTTTAAAACTGGGAGGAAAGTCGACAAAACAAGGAAAACAAATGACAAAAGAAAGAAAATCAAAGATCAAAAAATAAATAATCAAATGTAAAAATTAATAAAAACAAAAGACGATCTATTTTACGACACATTTTAATAATTTAACGATGAAAAATGAAGGCAACTATGCAAAGGCAAAATAAATGCTATAAATTAAAAAAAAAATGAAATAATAGAATTTAAAATAACAATAAAAACAAAAAACAATCGATTTTAATAATTCATTAACAAAGAAAACAAATGACAAAACAAAGAAAAGAAAATAGTAAATATTAAAAAAAAAAATTAATACAATTTAAAAAAAAAACGAAATCAAATGTTACACGGTAACTATGGCAACTGCGGACGGAACTGCTTTTCGTGTTTTGATGGCTTTTTTTTTACGAGACATGGTGGTAACAGTGTCGAGATGCGTGATGGCAACAGTATCTCACCGTGACGTCATTGCAATTAACGAATTTTGATTTGTACCGTGTAGCAACAATTAAAGTTAAATTATTTACTAATTTAAGAAGTGTTGCACGTAAATAGCTTACGGCGTACTAAAACGACGGAAGTGCTCGCGTGTGAAGTGTTAAAAACAGGAAACTCGTGTGTTAAACGGTGCCCGCCGTTCAGTGAAGAATTTTGCAGGCGTCTAAACGTAAAGTATCCTTTAAACTCTAATTTATTGATTTACAGGCAATAAGAACCATTTTTAGTGCTTTGCTGCTTTGAATTAGCTGATTTTTATTAAGAAATATTAATTTGCCAGAACAAATCGGGCGATAGATGGCGCTGCACAGAGATCAAATTGGCGCGTAATTCAAATTCAAAACTCTTCTGTGCTCATGTAGCAGTCCATTTTTGTAAACAATTTAATCTTTAAATCGAAGCCGTTATAAAACTAAGATAAATTTAAACGCAAAAGTTTTCTTTAATTTTAAATACTTTTCTACAACATACAATTTATACATACAAAACACTTTAAATACAATTTAACAAAAGCGCTTGTCTTCTTCACTGGAATTATTACATTTCACTGCTCTTAGTACTTTACACAGACAATTTTAAGCAACAAGTCAGTTAAGGATCAGACAGGGCAGCCACACCAGGCAGAACTTTTCCTAGAAAAAAAAAATTAATAAGAATAAGAGGAAGTGAAGTTTTGTAGATCGTAGTACCTTCCAAAAGCTCAAGGCTTGCTCCACCCCCGGTAGAAACATGCGAGACTTTATCTGTCGTCCCGTACTTTTTGCAACACGTGGCAGTGTCACCCCCTCCGATTATGCTGATGCAGCCATTTTTTGTGGCTTCAACAACATAGTCCATTATGGATTTGGTCCCACAACTAAAGTGGCTGACTTCGAAGACACCAGGTGGACCGTTCCAGACTATAGTCTTAGCCCGGCAGATGGGGGCTTGCAACTCTGCGATTGTCTTCGGACCAATATCCAACCCCAGCATGTCATCCGGAATTCCAGACTCGAGTGTGGCCTCTCCCACTTTTGCATCTTCAGCTAGTTTATCACCGGTCACGAAGTCTATAGGTAGATGAACAGGAATGCCTTTGCTTTGGGCCTTCTCCAGAAGGCACTTGACTATCTTCGCCCCCTCCTCGTCGTACAGGGACTTCCCAATCTGCGAAACAAACAAACAAACTTTGAGTTCGATCTAAGTTGCAGGCTGTCAAGTTTTTTTTGACAAACAAATTGGCCACATCAAAATTTCTTCACAATTTAAACACCTCCACCGAACCAAAGCAAAATTAACCCTCGAAGAGAAATCGACATGGAAGACACACACCCAGGAATAACCCCGATGAATTCACAGTGCTGCATCTCCAGGGTGAAGCAATGCGAGAGCCTCATGCACAGAATCCGGACCATACAAGCAAGAACGAACCTCAACCTGGCTGAACAGCATTTCGCAAGCAACAACGACGAGAGACAGTTGCGAAGCTCTGCGGCCGTCGACTTCAAGAAACGCATCAAATACCAGCAGGAAATCCTGGAGAGGTGCAAGAGGAAAGTCGCAGACCAACTCGATCGGTTGTACAAGGCAAGGAAATCGTTGAAGACCAAGAGAAGCGACTGTTACGAAACTGGAGACAACACCGAAGTCAATCGGATGAAAATCGCTCAATTTTTGCAAGAGTGCAAATCAAAGCGGAAGCAAAAATCCGGTGTTAAAAAAGGTAGGAAAATGATCGACGTGGCTAAAGCTAGAGCAAAACAAGAAGATAGCGTGGCCCCCGAACAATGTCCAGCTGCAACGTGCTTGAAGTTGGCTCAAAAAATGACCAGCACGGAGGGGCTCGAGGAGCCAATCAAGGCAAGCACTAAGAAGAAGAAACGACGAGCATGCGCCTTCAGTTTAGAAGAACCGGAGGAGACCAACAAGCTCGAGCCCGAAACAAAACCAAAACACTCCGAGATGGTCTCCTCAACCCAATCAACCGTGCTTTCGAAAGAATCTCGTCTGAAGAACATCGTAAATTCCGCCATTGCAAGGTTGAACAGGGCCAAAAGTAGCGTGCAGAAGGTCATGAAGGATGACAACGAACAGAATGATTTGGCAGACCCTACCCTGCAAGTCACCACGAGACTTAAAAGGAAAACATCTAAAAGGCAGGAAGAGGCGCAGAAACCTCTGCACGGTATTTTGAAGGGCTCCTCGGTTAGTTGCATGTCGAACAAACAAACTTGGCAAGAGCAAGAGGCGGTTAGTAACTCTGTGATGAAAGAAATTAATTCGGCTGTGAGGGCGCAGAGCGCGAGGTCGACACAAAAGCCCCAGCGCGTCTTGAGAAAACAAAATAAAAGCACTGGGTGTTTACTGATCCTTCCCAAACCTTCCCTGCGTGATTTGGGGAAAGCACCGGACGTGAAAGTTGAAGCGGAAGCCATCAAGGTTCCGATTGGCAAGGACGTCTGCAAGAAGGTCACGCAGAATACCAACAGAACCTTGTCCACCCTCAACGAGCAAATGAGCAGCACGCTGCAGGAAAGTATAGCGCACTTGAACGAGCTTTGCTTGCGCGTCAGAAATTGCTTGACAGACATCGAGGCAGACGAGTTGAACTACCAGAAGCAAAAGAGCAAGCAGAAGCAAGCGCAGTTTGACAAACCACCACCAAGTGAATGTGTTGAATGTAAAGTTGACGACGACAAAAAAATAATTTACGAAGAGGAACCACTAGCATATCAAGTAATAACTCACTAGTTTGGGCTCGTGCACTTCATTGCACATTCACTTGGTTTGGGGCCCTCAAACTGCAATGAGGTGCACGCAACCACCATCAAAAAAATAATTCACGTTTCACATTGCAGGTTGAAGAACTCCAGTGTATACCAAACTCTAACCAGTCGTTCAAAATAACCAAGGAGCCCCCGGTTTTTACCACCATAGAGCAAGTGATCACCGCGATAAGTCTTAGCAATGGCGAAATCCAAATGGACATGGACATGCCCAAGATGGTGGAAGCCCCACCTGCGTCCGCCAATGCGCAGCCAGAAATCGAAGTGAGCCCCAAGAGGAAGAAGAGCAGCAGCAAGAAGAAGAGGCGCGCGAAGAAACCAAGCGGCTCATTGACCAAGGTGCCTTCGATGGGGAAGATCGAATGCATCCCGAGTCGAATCTCCAGCTCGAAGCTGCCCGTTTGGCAGAGGCAGCTTCCCAGTATCATCGAAGAAGTTCAGCAAACGGTGAAGAGGCAGGCCACACGTACCCAGTACAGGGATTTTCTGAAGACCTTGAAGCACCTTGTGAGGAGCGAGAGGTGCGTTCTGCCTCAGAAGGGAGATGTTGAACAAATCCCGTCATCAGTACCCAGGGGTGAGAAAGCACAGGCGAAAGCACCAAAGCAAGGCAAGTCGACGTTTCGTCTTTTCTTGTAAATAGCCTTCAATTATATTTTTTTAGTAGTTCACCCAAGACTCAAGGATGTCAAGAATGTCATTGAAGTGACCGGATTGAGTGAAGTAAAAAAATCAAAGCCCTGCGCACAGTGTTCCCTTGACAAGTGTACGTGTGGTGTGAAAGTGGAGAACTTGTGCCCCACCGACTCCCTCTCGGCCCGTCAAAAACTGCAATGGATCAGGACTCGATCGGACATGGGAAACAACAGCTTCCAAAGCTACGACATTCTGGATGAGATCAGCCTCAAAGATGTCGAACCCATCCAGTCGGAGTACCCCAGGAGGGACCACTTGCCCTCGACTGTGGGCTCGAAGAAAGTAGAAGACACCCTCCTCTACCAACTCGTGTATAATCGGAACCCGAAGTTGCTCGAAAACTTCTTACAGAGTACCTCGTTCATAGTCGACGCGCTCAAGCAAGAGAGGAAAGGCATGGAAAAATCGACGTCGGAGCGTCACGTTACGCCCAACAAGGTTGAGCAGAAGCTCCGCCCTAAATCCGCCTCCAACGCCTACAGGCTGTACGAGAAGTTCGAATTCGACCGGGACGTTCCGCCCCACCCAGAAAAACCAATCGTAAGTGACTTGACCAAGGAGATACAGGTCGTTAAGGCCCCCAAGAGCAGGCCGAAGTCCTCCCCGAAGAAAATCGACGATTCCTACTCGTTGCGTAGCATCAAGAGCAAGCCACGCCCAGAAAAGACAGCCCAGGAGAAGCTCCGCCTCTTTAACAATCGAACCTCGTCTGCCAAGAGCGTGTCGAAAAAGGGGAAAAAGGACCAAATCAGGGCGAAACTCAAACCTTTACTGCAGGATCCGAACTTCCAAATGAAGAAAACCTTGACCATCATGCCCACCTTGATTGACCAACGCCAACAAATGTCAATGACAGCGAAGAACACAATCAAGGCCAAGCTGAGGCCTTACATAAACGACTCCGATAAAATCTTCCCCCTCCACGTCAAGTATCAGTCACAGAGAAGTGACGCGGAACGCCATCAGGGGGCGCTGGAGCCAACCGCAAAGCGTGATGTGATCCAAAAATTGAAACCGTACATTTTCATGAATTTTTCTTCGACGAAACTACCCCAGAACGAAGCTGGGGCGAATCTGAGCAACCCCGAAAAAATTTTCGCAGTTTATCCCGTGCAAGTCAGATATGAATATCAGAAGGTTGATGGAAAACAAAAGACTGTGAAGATTAGCAGGGCTACAAGCGAGCTGGAGTTGGACGCTTCCCACAAGGGGGCGTTTGAAACAAAAACAGATGAGGTAAGCCACAAGGGGGCAGCATTAGAATCAGAGGGGGCCTCAGAGAGTCACATGGGGGCGCTAGAATCAGAAGCGCAAAAGGAGGCGTTGGAGTCGATGACGAAACGAGATGTGATAAAAAAATTAAAACCCTACATCTTCATGAATCTTCGCCCCACTGAAGTGACGGTGATGCCAGTTTCGGCCAAATACAATGCGAAACCACAAAACTCCTCCACAATCCCAAAACCATCCGCTTCCAAAAAAAATTCTTGGTTTCCTAAAGACCACGGTGATGATTGTTGCACGGTCAAAAAACCTTGCAAGAAATGCCAATTGCAGGTCGGGGCGGAACAAGTGAAATACGCCCAGGATTTCACGGTGATGACCCACATGGAGCCAAATTATTTGCCGAGCAGATTTGGGGACCGCAGGCAGTACTGGAGCAACAACCGCAAAACAACAGGCGAACACATGGTGTCCGTCGTGGTCAAAAACGCGCACGAGGCGAAGCCAACAAAAGCCAAGCAGCCAAACGTGAAAAACACGTAAGTCGATCGCGTAAAGTATTTTTTAAGTTGGCAACAAAATCTATAACTTACAGGAAACAAGAGGCGGTCGCGAACAAGGAGCTTTACAGGAACGCTGCCAATACACGCAGCAAGTTGAAGGAGGTAAAGAAGATCGTGAAGAAGAACGACTTAATAAGCCACGACCTGCAGGACATAATCGACACGATCGAGTTCAAAATCGTCGACGCCTTGTCGAATCAGAAGAAGGATTGCAGCGGGGCCCTGCGAAACATAGAGGACGATATCAAGTGCGTCTTGGAAATGGTTAGCCCCAAACCGGTATGTGCTGCGTCAATTTGACTCGCCCAAAGCAACACTTTGTACATTTTATTCCGACTCAAAAATACCAGGCGATCAAAAAAAAAAGTTAAACTTGGCATATCAAAGATGGTGGGCTTTCGGTCACGCGGTATTATATATTATTTTTCCAACTTCAGTAAGTATTTGTTTTTATTTCATTCAAATAAACAAACAAAAGGCGACCGATTCTCAATATTTTTAAACAACAGGCGATCGATTCTTCAAAATTTAGTACAAAAGGCGGTCGATTCTCAAAATTTAAAACAAAAGGTCGCTTGGAAATAACAAAAAAGAAGAAATGACTATTGATTCGAATTTATTTTATTGTAGTCAAAAATACCGGGTGATCATAAAAAAATAGTTAAAGTGGGTTAGGTTGAAGATATGCCTTAAAAATAGTGGACGTCTATTTGTCCAAGTCTTTTTTTTTGACACTTGGTAAACAAGAGAGGATCGATCCTCAAAACTAAAACATAAACTCGTTCCATGGACTAAAAAAAAAAAATAAGAAATGGCGTTAATCAAAAAACAAATGAAAAGAAATTTGAAGTTTGTTGTTATTGGCAATTTTTTTACTCAAATTATATGATTTGATGTTGGAAGAAAAAAGTAATTAGAAATAGCAATAATTAATTAAAATCTGTAATTTTTTAAATTTAAATTCATGACTTTAAGAAGCAAAAATTAATTAGAATTTTTTTTTTTTTGATTACCCGGTATTATTAATTGGCCAATTTCTTGTCTTAACTTCAGTAAATATCTTTTTTGTAACCATTTCATTCAAATAAATAAACAAAAGACGATCGATCTGCAAAACTAAAACAAAAGCTCGTTCCATGCATTGTTCAAAATGACAAAAAATTAATAAAATAAGAAGAATAACAACTTGATTAAAAATATAAGGTAAAATTTTAAAAATATTTAATAAGAATTAAAATTAAAGTTAAAGTTTTAAAAAAAGAAACCTGTAGTTTTTTTTTTTGATGACCCAGTATTATTAAATGGACAAGTGTTTTTTTTTATTTCATTAAATGAGCAAAGAAAAGACGGTCGATTTTCAAAACTAAATGGCAAACTAAAAAAAAAAAAAAAAACAAACTTAAAGTTAGTTTTAAAAAAGAAACTTGTAGTTTTTTTTTTCTGATGACACGGTATTAAATGGAAAAGTTTTTTTTTATAATTTCATTTAAACGAACAAACAAAAGACGGTGGACTTTCAACACTAAATGGCAAACTAAAAAAAAAAACAAATTAAAATTAGTTTAAGAAAGGAAACCTTTATAGTTTTTTTTGGATGACCCGGTATTATTAAATGGATTTTTTTTAATTTCATTCAAATGAACAAACAAAAGACGGTCGATTTTCAAAACTAAATGGCAAACTTAAAATTAGTTCAAAAAAAAAACGTTAATAGTTTTTGTTTGATGACTCGATATTATGAAATGTACAATTTTTGTTTAATTTCATTTAAATGAACAAACAAAAGACGGTCGATTTTCAAAATTAAATGGCAAACTAAAAAATCAAACTTAAAAAGTTAGTTTTAAAAAAAAAAGAAACTAGTTTTTTTTTTTTTTTGGATGACCCCGCATTATTAAATGGACATTTTTTTAAATTTCATTCAAATGAACTGACAAAAGACGATCGATTTTCAAAACTAAATGGCAAACCAAAAAAACCAAAGTTAAAATTAGTTTAAAAAAACAATAGGTTTTTTTTAAAGACCCGATATTATGAAACGGACATTTTTTTTAATTTCATTTAAATGAATAAACAAAAGGCGATCGATTTTCGAAACTTAATGGTAAACTAAAAAAAGACAAACTTAAAATTAGTTTAAAAAAGAAACCTTAATAGTTTTTTTTTTTTGATGACCCGGTATTATTAAATATACATTTTTTTTTTTAATTTCATTCAAATGAACAGACAAAAGATGGACGATTTTCAAAACTAAATGGCAAACTAAAAAAAAAATCAAATTTAAAGTTAGTTTAAAAAAGAAATCTTAAGTTTTTTTTTTTTTGATGACCCGGTATTATTAAATATACATTTTTTTAAATTTCATTCAAATGAAAAAACAAAAGGCGATTGATTTTTGAAACTAAAAGACAAAGTAAAAAAAGTCGAACTTGAAATTAGTTTTAAAAAATTAACTTTAATAAGTTTTTTCTTGATCACCCGGTATTATTAAATGGACAAGTTTTTTAAATTTCGTTTAAATGAACAAAGACGATTGATTTTCAAAACTAAAAAAAAATCAAATTTAAAATTAGCATAAAAAAGAAACTTTATTAGTTTTTTTTTTGATCATCCGGTATTATGAAATCGACATTAACAGTAACTGTTTTTTTTCAGTCCATTTCATTCAAATGAATAAATAAAAGACGATCGGACTCTTTAAACTATAAAACAGAAACGTGCACTACTGGTGTTCAATAAAAAAAAAAAATTAAAAAGAATTTCAAGCATTTTTTTGTTAAACGGCCTTTGTTTTATCTATCGCCTTTATGAAGCAAAATTAATCATAATTAATGTTTTTAAATAACAATTAGTAATACGTAGCAACATTATTTTTTGATCATCTGGTTGTTTTGAAAAGAATAATAATTAATTAAATAATCAGTCCGTGTACATTGCATTTCAGCCTCTGAACTCACCACCGAGCAATAAGGGAGGCAAAAGCAAGCTTCCTCCAACCCCCAAAATCGAAAAGACTTCGCCAATCCACGAAGAGACCCCCGTCAGAGATTCGCTCACAACTAAAATCGACAACGCACCATTAATCCTGGACCAAAAACAAAACAAAAACGACGGCGCAGATAAGAAAATGATCTGCATTTACGCCAAGGGGCCACCAGACAACAGCTTGCAGATCATTCCCAAGAAAGAACCCAAAACAACTAAAGCAGAGATTGAGGCCGAGGTGGTAGACAGCGAACAGGAGGACGCAGAACTGAGGAACATCGAGAAAGTCATCGGTGAATTGAATAGTTTGGTTAACCCCAGCAACTCAGAAGTTAACGAGCTAACAGGAAATCCAGAGAAGCCTGCCCCTAATGTTAATAGCGAAGAAGTGCCTACGAAAGACATTGAGGGTTTATCACTGTCTTTCACAGATTCTCAAAGTGAAGGAAACACTGATTTAAAATCAGGTAGTTCTTTAGCTTGAACTTTTGGCCTTTGTATTGAGGTGATCAGAAGCAGAGGGGTGTTAGTGATTTTGAGAAAATGAGATCCGAAGTTAAAGATCTCTTTACCTGATGCTCTAAGAATGTGCTTATGCACATAACTCGATTTACTTCCACCCCTTTGCCTCTAATCCCCTCAATTATTACTTTAATTAATTTAACTTCAGTGGATTCACCACTGGAAGAGGCCCTCCTTGTTAAAGATGAGGAGGTCATCAGCTGTGAGAAAATGGTGAACAACTTCTGCAAGCAAGTGGACACGGTTATTAAAAAAATAACGGTAGGTGACTCCAACTTAGTTACTCCCCCAACGAATCCACTTTGATTTTGCAGTCAGAAGAATCACTGGCGCAGAAACGAGAGGCCGAGGATGAAATAATGACAGCTCGAAGCACTGATGAGTATCTAACCCCATATATGCGTGCAATCAAAGATTACAGAAGGTCCCCCAATCAAACGCAGAGCTTCATGGATTTCCTAAATCAACTGAGCCGCCTGTCACAAGAAGAAACAGCCGCTCATTACCACTACAAGCACATGATGAGCAAAGCTCCGATTGATAATGTGCCCCAAATCAAGGAAGTAATTCATAGGAGGGTAAAGCTGCTCGTACTTGCCCCCCCTTCTGGTGAGAAGAAGCAGGCAAAGAAGAAGAGGAAAAATCGCAGGCTGCAAACCGCCCCCTCAAATGACTTTAGAGAGAACGAACTCGAAACCCCCAACAAAACCAAAGACGTGCAAACTGAAGGTGAATACGTTGAGGAAGAAGATGATGACTGTGAGACAATCCAACTACAACAAATGAGTGAAGGCACACAACACGAAAGCAACCCCTTTCAAAGCGAATCATTTACATGGTCGCTACTTTCAGAACCCAATGCAGAGGCAAACCTTCCGGAGATCCCCGAGGAAGTCGGATTGATTGAAAGAGCCACCGAAGTCGACCTCCTCAAGTACACCAAAAACAAAGACACACAAATCCCAAGCGATGGGAACCATCGGTGTTTCACGAGCATCGAAAACCAGATAACTCAGGTCACCGATGACCTGAAGCGATTGTGCACGCGTACCATCGATAGTCAAGTCAGCGAGTTGCATTTTAAGAGCCCGAGCCACAGCATTAGTGTCGGGACTGAACCGAAGCTCGATAAGACATGCTCGAATCTCTCCACTGTCACATCGAACGGGAGCTACGATCAAATAAGAGACTTCGTATGCATCAAGTCTCCACCTAAATTGTCTGGATTGTGCCAGCAGATGGAGTGTAAAAAAGTGCAAGTTGACTTGGCCCCTTCGATTATAAAAAGCCTCGCTTTAGAGGGCCCCAACAATAAAGAAGTCGTCAGTATTTTCGAGTGCAAGAACAGCATGAGGTCGGCCACAAAAGTGATTGATTATCTCGAATCAAAACACGAACAGGAGGACGGGATGCTGCCAACGACATGCCATGACCTAGTTTCTTTGGGGATCAACACAAGCAATGTCTTACTGGGGGATACGAAATTACTCGGCCGCTTGGACGAACCATGCCCGGTTAAAAACGAAACAGACTTGGAGATTGCAGATGCTCACAAGCGTTTCTTGGGTTCAGTGTATGGCATAGTGTTTACGGTTATTTTCCTCGGTTTAAACTTGCATTATTCCTGCTGATTTACCCTCCATAAAATAGTTTTGTAACTCGTAATTCCCTTTAACTTCAACAAACAATAATAAAGAGTAAATTACCCCGTGCCCGCTTTAGTTTGCTTTGGGCCTTGAGCCGCCCCCAGTCAAACTACGAATAAAACGACTTACTTTCATTTGTTTGGCCTCCTTTAGGAATGTGTAGGCCATCCCACCTCCGATCACCATCTCATCCACTTTCTCCAACAGGTTTTCAATCAAGAGGATCTTGTCTGCGACCTTCGCCCCTCCCAAAATGGCCAGGAAAGGCCTTTCAGGGTGGTCCAAGGCCTTGGCGAAGTAATCCAGTTCTTTTTTCAGAAGAAACCCGGCGGCTCTCTGATCAAAACCCTCCCCCATCATGCTGGAGTGCGCCCGGTGGGCCGTACCGAAAGCATCGTTCACGTACACATCCCCCAACTTCCTCAGGCTTGCCCGGAATCGCTTAATCTGCTCGGGGTCAGCCTTGATTTTATTCCCGCTTGCATCCGCACCTTTCCCCGTTTCTTCCACGTGGAAGCGCAGGTTTTCCAGGAGGATGACCGAGCCAGGTTTCGGGTCCTGGCAAGCAGCTTCGACTTCAGGCCCCACGCAGTCGGGTAAGAACAGGATTTCTCTGTAAAACGAAGTTTGCATTAATGTCGATTTAAGCAGCGCTCTCTGCATTGGATTGAATTCGAGTGCGACTGGGAAAGGGAAAGGAACGAAGGGGCACGTCACCTTTTATACCTTTCAAGCAACTTCTCCAGTTCAGAAGCGACGGGCCTCAACGAGTACTTCAAATCAACGTAGCCCTCAGGTCGGCCCAAGTGTGACATGAGGACGACGCTCTTGGCCTTGTTATTCAGTGCGTATTTGACCGAGTCTAAAGCGGCAGCGATCCGTTGGTTATTCGTGATGACCCCATCTTTGAGAGGTACGTTAAAATCCACCCTGAAACAATTTAATTCGTATTTAAAGTTTCACTGATTGAATTTAGATTTAAAAAGGAAACGTTTCTTTTTTTTTGATTAATTACATACAAACACAAGCTTACCTCATTAGGACCCTTTTGTTGACCAAATTTATGGCGTCGATGCTGAGTTTATTTAAAGCCATTCTGTTGTGTCTCGCCCCTTCGTGCTTTGTTTAAATTATTTGGAACTTAAATCGGTCAGTCTCTGCGGCTTTTTGAACGGTGTATAACCAATGACAACCCTTCAATGTCACTCGGAGGTCAACGAAAGTGTCAAGTCAAACGGATTTGGGGTACGTTCAGTTATTGCATTTGGATTATTTAAGTCAGTGCTGCCAATAGGCTCTCGCAAGAAATCTAAATATTTAAATTTATTGATTATAACGTGCGTTCCAAAAAATCCGTCATCAAGAAGGCTCTGAACTTGCTTTTATTTTATGACGGCACGTCGTAGCTTGAGTTGCAACCTTGAATAACTGCGAGCTGTCAGCAACGACAAATGTCAAAGGTTTTGTTTACATCTTCGAGACATTTGTAATAAAATAAACGTTTTATTTCATTAATTGCGACCAGTTATCAATTTTGTAGAAAATAGTAATTAAATAGATACAAAAAATTAGGTTATGTTTAGTATAATTGCATTTGATATAAGCCTACTTGATAATGGCTTTTTTTGAACGCGCTTTGCTATGTGTTTTATTTTCTTAAATGCCGTGGGGGTAGTTATGGAAAATAAAATTCATGTTGCAGCTCGATTCACATACGTTTAAAGCAGTGTTGCCAATTCGTGGGAATTCTTATGATTTAAAAGGAACATTTTTTAAAAAAGGGTTTTTTTCAAACAAAATTGCTTCAGTTTTAAGGCAAATCCTGATGAAAATGCATTAAAATATCTCAAAATTGCAATTTGAGGGAAAAAACAAACGTAAATGGGAATTTTGGTTTCAATGTGAGGGAGAAACAACTGTCAACAGTTGACAGCACTGGTTCAAAGAGCTACCGCTACGTCATTTTTGACATCTGACAAATCTAACCTACAAATTTAAGGCTGATGAAGTTTGAAGTGATTCAGTGTAATTAATAGTTAGTTATTGTTATTGTCAGTTAGAAATTGTTGATTTTCAATAAATTAATTTATACCAGGGATGAAAGGCTAGTCTTAATTTTCGAAAACAATAAAGAAATTGACAGGTAATGAATGTCAAAACTGAAAATACATTAATTTCCGTTGGTGGCGCTGCGATCGCCGACAGCTGATCGGCGTTTTACGTAAAACAATCGTTGAAATCTACACAACAGAATAATTCGCGTATTTCTAACTCTTGACAAGTTAATTTCGAATTTCAGCAATTTCACAATTTTTTTCAAACACCTAATTGATTATTTTTGTTAAAAAGTTCAACAAAAGACGCTCGATTGTTCAACAGATGCTAGAAACAAAAGACGAATTTTTACGTCAGAAAACAAATTAAAGCGAAACAAAGGACATTCATTCTTCGTAAAAAAATAATAAAACACGATCAACTGTGAAACAAATTGCAAAGATATAAGAATAACTGCTTTTTTCCCCTCGAGAAATACAAAAAGGATTAATAATAAAAGAGAGAAACAAAATACGATCGACGATAGGAAACTTTTGGATATTGCTTTTTTTGCCCAAAAAAAGGCAGGAATCGGTCGTCTTTCAATTTTTCGTTTTATTCTTTTTGAATTTTTATGAAAAAATTAATCGCTTAAATCGTGTTGTAAGATCGATCGTCTTTTGTTTTTATATATATTTTTAAAATTTTTATTAATTCACGTTTTATAAAAATTCTGTTATTCCATTTTTTGTTTTTTCATCGTTTTTCTTTTGTTTTTTGAAAAAAGAAACCGTTGATCACTTGAATCGTATTGTAAAACCGATCGTCTTTTGTTTTTATATATATTTTTAAAATTTTATTATTCGTATTTTATAAAAATTCTGTTATTCATTTTTTTTGCTTTTTTGTCGTTTTTCTTTTGTTTTTTTTTTTAACCGTTAATCACTGAATCGTGTTCGATTGTCTTTCGTTTTTATATATTTTTTAAAAAAATTTATTAATTCGTGTGTTATAAAAATTCTGTTATTCAACTTTTTTTTTGTTTTTTCATCGTTTTTCTCTTGTTTTTTGAAAAAAGAAACCGTTGATCACTCGAATCGTGTCGTAAAACAGATTGTCTTTTGTTTTTATATATATTTTTTTAAATTTGTTATTGCATTTTTTGCTTTTTCATCGTTTTCCTTTTGTTTTTTGACAAAAGATCACTTAAATCGTGTTATTGAAATAATCGATTTTTTTTTTGTTTTTATTATTTCCTTGATGGGATTATTTTTCAATTTCTTTGATCTGACACCGTACTTTTCAAATGGTGTTTTTTCTTTTTAATTCATCATTAATTGCGCAGTAAAATCGACCGTCTTTTGTTTCTGTTTCAAAGTTTTTTTTTAAATTCATTCCTGAATCGAACAACAAATTTCTCGAAGCGAGCAACAAATTTTAGGAATTTCTTACGTTGAGAGGGGATTTTTGGTAACTCCCTGCTTCTCTGCTTTTTCACACGTTGGCAATACTGACTTCAATTCAAAAGTTTGACAACGCAATTTAGAACGCGAGTGATGCGGTTTTCATTTACGCAAAAAGAAAGTGATTTTATGCAGTTTGAGTGCTGGGAATACGGCGTTTGAATAACAAAACAGGTAATTGCGACAGCAAATTACTTTGTTCCGTCACTGTACTCTTCAGATTCGACTTTTTTTATTCACTATTAATGGCGCCGTAGAATCGATCGTCTTTTGTTTTAATGGTTTTTTTAATTTATTCCTGAGTTGAGCAACAAATTTCCCGTGGCGAGCAACAAATTTTAGGGATTTCCTACGTTGAAAAGTGATTTTTGGTTACTCTTGAGGCATCTCAGCTTTTTACGCGTTGGCAACACTGATTTCAATTCAAAAATTTGACATCGCAGTTTGGAACGCGAGCGATGCGGTTTTATACATTTACGCGAAAAGAAAGTGATTTTATGTGGTTTGAGTGTTGGAAATACGGCGTTTGAATAACAAAACAGGTAATTGTAACAGCGAATAACGTTATTCGGGTGATATGTCAATAGAAACTGCCGAGTGCAGACTTTGATGGCAGAAAATACCTATCGTTTCAAATTTCGTTACTGGACAGTCGACACGAAAGTTAATTTACTGCGACAAATTATTCAGTCAGGTTGTTTGTGTAGGTAAAATAATAAAATCAGGAAGTAAACGCAAGAAATTCTGACAAGATGCAATAAAAACTCATCAGTGTTAGATTTGAGGTTATCGATTAGTTCATCGTTGAGATTAGATACAGCACCTTCACAAATTGACAAAATTTTAAGCAATTTCTTGTTTAAATTTGAATTTAACCATATTTCAAAATTACGATGCTGCCAACTTAAAAGTTCTCTGCACAGAAACTTTTTTTTTCCACAAAATTAGTTTCATTCTGCAGTGCTTTTGAGGTAAGTTTAGGATGTATGAAAGTAATGCCCACTTTTAATAATTTATTGTACATATTACACTTAAGAATAGTGATTGTATACTGTTAATATTTACACATACTAACCATACTATTTACAATATAAGAGATCTGTACAGACGAATCTGTGTACAATTAATAGTAAACAGCTATTGCAAAAAAATAGCCGTGCCCCGGATCGGTTTCGATACTGGTTTGCGCTTTGTTTTCGAACGGTAGACTTATTTACAATACTGCACGAGACTCAATTAGGATCGGCTGCGAGACGACGACATCGACTGAACCCGGGGCCTTAATTACAAAACAGAAAAACAAAAAAAAAATACTAAAAAATAAAGTATGATCACAATAAACGGTGCCCATTATTTTTTTTTTGTTACACACTTCAGATTTGTACTGTATTACTTTGAAATTGCAACAAAAAAAAACAAGAATAAAATGAATTCAGAGTTAAAATAGTTTTTGTCTTTAAAATCATTAATTAAACAAGCAATATATATATATATATAAAAAAAAAGGTAAGTTAATAGTTTACTTGCAGTGAGTTAGACTGTTATCGCTCGTGTTTTAAATAAAAATTAAACGCATCAGTGATAATACTGTATGGTACCGGATTGTTTCGTCGTAACAGCGTAACACTGCAATTAAATAAATAATAAGAGGCTTAAAAGTCAGGGTTTAAAAAAAAATGTTGCGCGGCATATAAGAAAAACAAAAAAAACGAAAGAAAATCATGGACACAGTATGTACACGAAAAGTCACAACTTTTTTCGTTTTTAACCCACAAGGCGCCAGCTAAGACGGGCAACACCAACACACAGGGCTTAAAACAACTGCAGTTTCAGGTATTAACTCGGCCTGGATGGGGTGCTGACTACGACCACTGGCTTGACGACGTACTGGGCGTTCACAATGGGCACAACCTTCCCACCCAATTGTTGAGGAGCTGCTATGAACGTTGCCACAGTCGGATTCGATGATACCAACGGGGATAAATCCGTCAGGCCCTTCGGTACCAGAGCAACCTTTTGCAACACCAGACCTTGGCTCATGGGATAACTGACAGGTACGACTGATAAAGCTGTCGCTTGAACTTGCGCGCTCTAAAAATAAACGCATTTATTTTTTTTTTTTGAAGCAAATTCAAACTTCAGTTTCTTTTCATCAATACATTATAAATTAGAAAGAAGCTGTAAGGATTCACCTCTTTCACTCCGTTCACTTGAGCCGCTATTACAGATCTCTGTACGATCGATTGTTTCTGTAATTTCTGCTCGATCCCGATTCCGTTACTGTCGATGACGCCGTTTTTAATTTCGCGCGCGCCCTCTTGACTCGCGTTCATTTGATTGTCGTGGTGCAACAGCGGGGGCGTTTGCAGCGGTATCTCCGGCAGTAAAGTCGTGAAATCGATGCCCTCGCAAATCGCAGACACTTCCTTCTTCAGGACCGCCAACTTCTGCTGGTAGGAGATTTTGTCGCGCGCAAGTCTCTCCATCTCGCGCTCCAGTTCCGTTTCCTTCTTCTTCAAGTTGCTGATGTAGCGCAGGGCCGAGTGCAGTATGCTGAGGTTGGACGATTTCCGTTCGTCCTGTGTTTTTGGCAGCTGTTTTTTCAGCGTGTCGAAGCACTCCTTCAGGTGCGCCCTCCTGTGTTTCTCCAGTTTGTTGTGCACCTCGCGCGTGCCCGATCTGAACACCATCGGGGGTTGTTTTCGCTTTTGTTCGCCACCTTCGTCGATGACCAACGGGTTTATTATGTCGAAGCTGTTGTTTATTATTCGGGGGGTCGGCGTCGGGGCAGTTATCGTCATAGTAGTTGGAAGATCTGCAATTTTAAAAATCCTCATGTTACCAAAATTTACAAACTTTTAAATTGATTTTACTATCCGATTAATTACAAAGTGCGTTCAAAAAAATCCGTCTTTCAACTTGCCTTGATTTTATGACGGCACGTCGTAGCTTAATACGTGCGTGTTGTCAATGTTGCCAAGTCTACCACTAAAGCGGTGTTTCTACCGTCTTTCAATTTTCTTTTGTTTTGTCATTTGCTTTCTTTATTCCGTCATCTTTTAAAATATACTCTACTGAATTGTGCTGTAAAATCGATTGTTTTTATGTTTATTTGAATTCTTTTATTTCATATTCAATGATTTATTTTGTTTTCTCATGGTTCCTTCCTTTTTTTATTACTGATATTAATTAATTAATTTTTTTAATTATATTTTGATTATTTTGTTTTGTCCTGTTTCGTCATTTCTTTTTATTTATTTATTCTACTGAATTGTGCAATAAAATTAATTGTCTCTTGTTTTTATATATTATTTTAAATTTCATTAATTCGTGTTTTATAAAAATTCCGTTATTCCATTTTTTGCTTTTTCGTCGTTTTTCTTTTGTTTATTGAAAAAAAAAACCGTTAATCACTTAAATCTTGTTGTAAAATCGATCGTCTTTTGTTTTTATATATTTTTTTAAGTTTTATTAATTCATGTTTTATAAAAATTCTGTTATTCCATTGTTTGTTTTTTCATCGTTTTTCTTTTGTTTTTTGAAAAAAGAAACCGTTGATCACTTAAGTCGTGTTGTTGTAAAATCGATTTTCTTTTGTTTGTAGTATTTTCTTGAAACAAAAAACCGTTAATCACGTAAATCGTGTTGTAAAATCGATTGTCTTTTGTTTATGTATATATTTGTTAAATTTTATAAATTCATGTTTTATAAAAATTCTGTTATTCGATTGTTTGCTTTTTCATCGTTTTTCTTTTGTTTTTTGAAAAAAGGAACCGTTGATCACTTTAAATCGTGTTGTTGTAAAATTGTTTGTCTTTTGTTTTTAGTATTTCCTTACAAAAAAACGTTAATCACTTAAATCGTGTTGTAAAATCGATTGTCTTCTGTTTTTATACATTTTTTAAAAATTGTATTAATTCATGTTTGATAAAAATTCTATTATACCATTTTTTGTGCTTTTTTCATAATTTTGGAAAAAAAAACGTTAATCGCTTAAATCGTGTTGTTGTAGAATCGATTGTCTTTTGTTTTTATATATATTTTTTAAATTTCATTAATTCATGTTTTATAAAAATTCCATTGTTCCATTTTTTGCTTTTTCATCGTTTTTCTTTTGTTTTCTTGTTGCCAGGTCTACCATTAAAGCGGTACTTCTACCGTCTTTCAGTTTTCTTTTGTTTTTTAATAAAAATAAAGTCAATCAGTTTTATTACTTTAGAAATTTTAGTAATTCTAATTCGCTAGTGTAGGAGGTTTCTTGTAACCAAAATATTACAGGTTTCTAATTCAACCTGCTGCCCTCTCCTAGCGCACTGCTGAAGTGCTTGTTAAAGAAATCTGTAACGGTATTAAATGCTCGCTGCCGTTTTTAAGTCGATGTCGGGGATTTTTGTAAATATACTTGTCATTGTTTTCTCAATATTTCAATCGCATATGCGGTTTTTAGTTACTTATTGGTAGATTTTTTTTGTTATAATAAATAATAACGAATGTACATTCTTGTATTTTGTTTTTAAGAAATCAGAATTTTTGTTTTGATCACGTAAAAAAAGAAAATTTATTTTTAGAACAAAATAATTGTCTAGCACGAATTTCCAATTTTCGGTTCTAGGTCATGTAACCTTGAAATATACAATTTTTTTGTCAGGAGTATGTTTAAATGTACAAAAATTTGAACAACACAAATCTACCGCCATCTACCGCTCTCCTACGTAAAGTTCTACTGCCTCAACGAATTTTTATTTGGCAACACTGGCGTCAACTGTCAAAGGTTTTGTTTACATCCTCAAGGTATTCGATTCAAAAACAGTTCCATTGAGAACAGACTGCTGAAAAATGTGTACGACTGAATTTAGAGTGTTTGTGGTGTTAGAATCGTTTTTCGGAATTGAAGGCCAATTTTATTTAGAAGAGTTTAAATTTGAATTTATTTCCAGAGTTGACTATTAAACGTAGAATTTTAAAATGTTACAAAGAAGGTGTTAGGCATTTTATTAATCGCCTTTTGTAATAAAATAAATGTTTCATTTCATTAATTGCGCTTTATTATCCATTTTGTAGAAAATCGGGTACAATTGAGTTTAAAAAGTTAGGTTATGTTCATAATAAATCGGATGGTTTAAGTTACGACGTGACTGCGAAATTTGCATTTGACGTGAGCCCACTTGATAACGGCTTTTTTTGAACGCACGTTAATAATTAATTGCAATTCATAATTTTGTCTGTCGCCAACTTATTAAAAAAGTCGCCAATTTTTTTTCTAAAAAATCAAAAGAGAGCATTAAACGAGGCAAGTGAAAAACAGGGAAAAAATTTAAATCAAATGAAAGACCAAAGGGCAATGAAAAGCTGAATGGAAAGGAAAAATTAGAAGAAAAAACAAATGAAAAATAAAGAGGAAACATTAAATGAAAAGAGAACGGAAAAATTTGAAAAGGAAAACAACAATTAAATTGAAAATTGAAAAAAAGGCAAACAAAATTGACTATAAAACAAATGAAAGAAATAATGAGCGGAAAAGGAAAACGAAAAAAAAGCAGTTGAAAAAGAAACAAATAGGAAACAACTGAAGAAACAAAAGGCAAACAAAATTTAAAGTAGAAAATAAAACAAATGAAAAATGAAAGTTGTTCTAATAAACATTACGAACGTCATTTGTTTTTCTTAATCGAGATAAATCGTGAGATATGGCAACCCTGAACGAAATCACAGGAACAATCGAAGGTGAACGAAGAAGAACGAGTCGACATCGACGACTTTCGGCAGCTTTCGTAAGTGTTCTGTTTTCCATTCTCTCTTTTTTTTTGCAAATTTAAATTACGTTTAGGTTTATTAATTACTATTTTGAATTTTGACTTTTCATTACGATCGTCATTTGTTTTTCCTACTGTCTTTAGGGATCTTATTTTTCTTTCGAACATAAAACAAAAGTAAAGTGAAAGTGAATTATCAAAAACAAACAAATGAAAGCAAATAATATGTTGCACATTGAAACGTGTGATTTCAAATTTTTGTTCGGTTGTGTACTTTTGTTTCCATGAAGGACTAGAGAGTTTGTCGAATGCTAATTACGTGAAGACAATAGCCCAAATCAGGCGCCTGTCGCCAAATAAACTTTTTAAGCGGCAAGTGTGTCTAAAATGGGGGAATTTCGCCCAACCTGGCAACCCTGGTTGTGATAGTTAGTTCGAGTGTCGCTTAATAGATGGCGCTCGCTCAATCACTTGAACTACTCTCGCGACGTTAGCTACAAATGTGCTCAGCACGTGCCCTTATTTACATACCTTGCCTGGCCCTTATCAATGTGGGAGTTGTCGGTTGTATTTGATTTTGGAGCGGCGCGGGCCTGGATGTCGGGATTTCGTTGGTGGTGTGGTTCAGTCTGAGCTTTTCTTTCTCCTCTTGCAGTTCGATATACTTTGCGGCTTCCAACAGTGTATCAACGTTCATGTCGCCCTGTTTCACGGAAAAAAAAACAAAAAAGGAACGTTAATCTCAATGGACACATTTTATACGTACAGTTGTTTGTATGTAACACGCGCCGGACTGGACTTTCCTACTGATAACAATAACAAAGTCAATATTTAGGTTATTAAAAAAGAAAAAATCTAAAAACAAATGAATGCCAGAATTTTTTTTTTCAAAAATGAAGGTTATTAAAATAAAAGCGAGATGTCAGCAGTGTTGCCAGAGGTGGTGATTTAAATCACCAGATCTAGTGATTTTTCATTTTTACAGTTCTGTTGTTTATTTATTAATCTCTATATTAAATTGTGTTGTGAAATCGATTGTGTTTTGTTTTCATTATTATTTTTTAATTATTATATTTTACTTGTTTTGTCACCATTATTTTCAAATTGTTTTTCTTTTTGTTTTCATTTATTTATCTTTTTTCAATTTTATTATTTTCCAATTTTCATTATTTTATTTTTTTTTTTTGTTTTGACCTCATTCTGTTCGAATTGGTTTTTTAGTTTGCTAACTCGTTAAATTGTGTCGCAAAATCGATTGCCCTTTGTTTTTATTATTATAATTTTATTTTCTTTGTTTTGTCATCATATTTTTCAATTCTTTTAAATTTGTCATTCCGTTAAATTGTATAGTAAAATCGATTCTTTTTCAATTTTATTGTTATTAGTAATTCTTATTGTTTTATTTTCTTTGTTTTGTCCTCATTCTGTTAAAATAGTTTTTTTTTAATTTGCTAATCCATTAAATTGTGTGATAAAATCGATTGTGTTTTGTTTTTATTATTTTTTTATTTGATTATTTTTATTTTATTTGTTTTGCCAACATTTTTTTGAAATTGTTTTTTTTTATTTGTTAGTCCGTTAAATTGTGTAGTAAAATCGATTGTTTTCATTTATTTATTTATTTAATTTTTATTATTTTATTAATCTATTACATAGTGTCGAGTGATTTTTAAATTGTTTTATCAATTCTTGCCGTGGAATTTGGATGGCATTTCTTAGCTTTATTGTAAAACAGCGTCAAGGAGTGCAGTGACGTACTTTTCACTTAAGCTAAGACATGCTGTCCAGATTTCGTTGCAAGAGTTAATAAAAAAATTTTAAAAAAAATCAGCCTGTATAAATTCATGTAATCCTCTATTCGTTCGTTTCATACAAACGAAAAGCAGCATTTTGACAATCCTTTTTTCTTTAATAAAAAATAAAATATTGTGCTAAGATGTCGCTTTTAATTTATACTATTAAATTGTGTTGTAAAATCGATTGTCTTTTGTTTTTATTTTAATTTGGTTATTTTTTTATTATTTTATTTTCTTTGTTTTGTCGCCATTAAATTTTTTTAAATTAATTTATTAATCTGTTAAATTGCATCGTAAAATCGAGCGTCTTTTGTTTTTATTTGATTATTTTTTATTTTTACTTTCTTTGTTTTGTTATCATTCTTTTAAAATTTGTTTTTTTTTTAATTACTTTATTAAAATGTTAAATCGTGTTGTAATATCGATTGTCTTTTGTTTTTATTTATTTTAATTTGATTTTTTTGTAATTTTCTTTGTTTTGTCATTCTTTTAAAATTGTTTTTTTTTAATTGATTGTCTTTTGTTTTTAATTTATTTTAATTTGATTATTGAAAAAATATCTTTGTTTTATCAACATTCTTTAAAATTTATTAATCTGTTAAATTGTATTGTAAAATCGATTGCCTTTTGTTTTTATTTTTATTTATATTAATTTGATTTTTTAAATTCTCTTTGTTTTGTCATTCTTTTAAAATTGTTTTTTTTTTTTAAATTTATTAATCTGTTAAATTGTATTGTAAAATCGATTGCCTTTTGTTTTTATTTTTATTTATTTTAATTTGATTTTTTAAATTTTCTTTGTTTTGTCATTCTTTTAAAATTGTTTTTTTTTTAAATTTATTAATCTGTTAAATTGTATTGTAAAATCGATTGTCTTTTGTTTTTAATTTAATTTATTTTAATTTGATTATTAAAAAAATATCTTTGTTTTATCAACATTCTTTAAAATTTATTAATCTGTTAAATTGTATTGTAAAATCGATTGTCTTTTGTTTTAATTTTTATTTGACTACTTTTTATTATTTTCTTTCCTTTGTTTTGTCACAATTCTTTTAAAATTGTTTTTTTTTTTAATTAATTTATTAATCTGTTAAATTGTATTGTAAAATCGATTGTGTTTTGTTTTTATTTTTTTATTTTAATTTGATTTTTTTATTTTTTCTTTGTACTGTCACCATTCTTTTAAAATTGTCTTTTTTCCTATTAATTAAAAAAATCTGTTAAATTTGCTATATCGATTGTCTTTTGTTTTGTTTTTATTTATTTCAATTTGATTTTTTAATTTTCTTTGTTTTGTCATTCTTTTAAAATTGTTTTTTTTTGATTTATTGATCTGTTAAATTGTATTGTAAAATCGATTCTTTTGTTTTTATTTTAATTTGGTTATTTTTTATTATTTTATTTTCTTTGCTTTGTCACAATTCTTTTAAAATTTGTTTTTTTTTTAAATTAATTTATTAATATTTTAGATTGTATTGTAAAATCAATTGTCTTTTGTTTTTATTTTCATTTGATTATTTTTTATTTTTTCTTTGTTTTGTCACCATTATAAGATCGATTGTCTTTTGTTTTGTTTTTATTTATTTCATTTTTTTTAATTTTCCTTGTTTTGTAATTCTTTAAAAAATTTTTAAAATTTATTGATCTGTTAAATTGTATTGTAAAATCGATTGTCTTTTGTTTTTATTTTAATTTGATTACTTTTTTATTTTATTTTCTTTGTTTTGTCATCATTCTTTTAAAATTGTTTTTTTTTTTAATTAATTTATTAATCTACTAAATTGTATTCTAAAATCGATCGTCTTTTGTTTTTATTTTTATTTGACTACTTTTTATTATTTTCTTTTTTGTTTTGTCACAATTCTTTTAAAATTGTTTTTTTATTAATTTATTAATCTGTTAAATTGTATTGTAAAATCGATTGTCTTTTGTTTTTATTTCATTTGTTTCAATTTGATTGTTTTTTTTTATTAATATTATTTCATTTTCTTTGTTTCGTCACCATTCTTTTAAAAAATCGTTCAATCTGTTAAATGTGTCTTTTAAAATCGATCGCCTTTTGTTGTCATTTTATTTTTTTATTTGATTATTTTCAATTTTTACTGTTCCATTTTCATTCTTCAGTCGGTAGCCCTTTAAAATTGTTTCTTTTATTTATTATTAAATTAATGCACCGAGGCTTCAACAATAATAGTGCCAAAAAATTCAAATAAATCGCAACAAGCACAGGAATTTAATCTTGTGCTTTTCGGTTGGTAGGTGGTAGGTAACTGGTGACTTTCTGTCAGCTAAACTGGTGACTTAAATTTTGATCGTCTGGCAACACTGGATGTCAAATCGCACTTTGTAAAACAAGTGAACGCGAAGAATTGCGACATAATTTATTTATACCGAGTGATACAAAATGATGAATGAGTTCTTTTTTTTTTTGAGAATTGAAATGTGGAGGCCACAGCCGCAACATGACGGAAACGAACGCAGTTTTAAGTCGTGACGTAACGTTGGGCTTCTCCGTGCCATGCCAGTTGAGACTTGTAATTTATTTAAATGAAGTAAAAAAAATGTTGTAATTCGCGTACAAGTTGCGTAAACAAAAGAAGAGAGATTTGTTAGTCAGGGTCGATTACTCACACACTAACGCACACGTATGGAGGCAATGAGGATTGTTTTCTCCCACTATTCCCGCCGTGCGATAAAATACGTATTTGCATCGAGCGCGGAAAAGCACGCGCTAAAAACAGAAGAACGAAGAAAGAGGCAAAGAAAAAAATGAATTTGAATTCTCGTTTATCAAGCCAAACAACATTCACGTCTGCGACCTGGATCGCGATTGTTAAATAGGAAGCGGCGATTTGCAATTTGATTGTCCTCGGCCGCGGCGGTGTTAACGCGCTCGCTTTCACGAATTATCTCCGAGAACGACTCCCTCGCCGAACGCGTATACAGTTGCCTGACATAAATACGCCCCTAAAATTCCACGTGGCACTTACATATACCTCAGAGCACGTGTTGGTTTCGTTGATGTTCGTGACGAATGCGCGAATGACTCACTCTTTATCGCGGGCATCGATAAGGACCAGAATCGCGCGCTGACAAACGCGTGTACCCAGCCACCTTGCTGGATTGACCGCGAGGCTGCGGCGTTGCCAGACCTACCAGGAAACACCGTTATGAGTCCTTCAGACAAAAGAAATTCGCCGTGTAAAGACAACTTCATTGGCCGTGGCGGATGGATATTAATACGGCGGCGACCCTCGCATGTTTCTGCTGAAAAACAATAGAAAAACGCCGCCTGTACAAAGGCATATGCTGTAAATGTAGCAACCGCGCGCGCTAACACGAGCTATTATAGTACGGCTATACGTGTAACGGATGCAGAAAACCTAGAAAAACCGGTCTTGGAAAAGTAGCAAATGGAAATCTTCGATTTCTCGTCCGTCCAAATTTCTTCGGCGTTACGCAAAAAAACAATTGAAAATTTCCCTGGTTTTATCGCAAGTTATCTGCGTGTGTGCCTTTCACGAGACGTCATAAGAAAAAAACAACGGAATATTCGAGCAGGACTCACCTGATTTTATAATATCCACTCGAGCTCCCTTCAGCTTTGAGCTAGTGATCCATAAACATTAAAAAAAAAAAACTGACGCAACGTCGTCTAAACACCACTCCGACGCACCCGATGAACTGACCAGGTCATAACATTCAAGATGCATCACGTGTGCCGTGGTATATCGACCAATGACAATTGCGCTTTCTACCAGTGCGCTAATGACGTCACCGCGTATCACACCCAAGACAAAACGTGATTCCCAGCACGTTGACGCCCCGAACCCGAAGCGAATTCAAAATTTCTCCCCTGCACCAGGTCCTCGGGGTGAGACGTTTCGATTTCAGGGCGAATTCGAGCTGCCGGCCGAGAATTCGACGTCGACGCTTTTTTAAGCTCGTTGGATCGTCACGTGAACCGACCTCCCCCCACCCCCACCAAAATACAGTTTGTTGCTTGTGGTGCGCGATGGGATTGCGCCGTGCGAGCATAATATATGACGGCGTTATTCATCGTCGCGTGTTTAATTCTGTAGAGTCCACAAGGTCATGTGTGTGTTTACAAACACTTTCGAACACAATTCCATTTTTTCGCCTTTTTTTTGCTGAACGCAGAAAAATCCTCGCTTCGTGTTTGTTTAAAACGGAAGTGACCGTAAAACAAAAAATTGGCGCTCGTTTATTTACAACTGTACTATAGAATATAACAAGCTAAAAAAATTTACTTTAAATTTACCGAATTCTCAAAGCTTATTTATTATTTGGATTAAAGTAGAAAAAGCTAATGCTATAATTCGAAAAATAAATTAAGAACTAGATTCGTGACAAGAAAAACTGAAACAATTGAATGGGTTGTGACGCAGGAAAACAATTGCCAAAATTTGAAAAACAAATGCCACTACACGTCTAAAAAATTAGTTGCCTACTTTGAAGACAAAAGGCGATCGAACGTGCGCAACGTTAAAAAAAAAACAATTGCTTATTTGACAGCACAGCTTTAATTAATGAAGAAAAAATAAACTACATAATAGAAATTTTAAAAAAGAAACAAAACTATTCGAACAACTAAAAAAACGCGTGAAATTTGAATAACAAATGACGACCATAACAAGAAAACAATGGTCGGAAAGAAAATTAATTTAAAAAAAATATAATAAATATGGATCGAAAATAAAAAAGAAAAAATCGTTCACATTGAGATAAATCGTGAACCCTGGATGAAAGCTACAGGAGCAACCGAAAGTAAACGAATAAGACATCGACGACTTTCAGCCACTTAAAAAATTGACTTGCGACGAAGAAAATGGTCAACCGCCCTAAAAACAAATGACGATCGAACGAATACGTATGCGTAACAAAAATAAATAAATTGCTAATATATTTTGAAGTAACATCTTTAATACGCAGAGAGAAAACTGAAATTAATTAAGAAACAAAAAAAAAACGCGAACTATTGCCGTTGAAATTCGAATAACAAATGACGATCGCAAAAAAAGACAAATTTCGAAAATCGCTGTTTTCCAACTCCCCCATAAATCTAAGGTAGTTTGAAAACAAAAAACGATCGTGAATTTCACGTATGGAGACAAATCGTGCGATATGGCAACCCTGGACGAGTGCAGGAGATCAATCGAAGGTAAACGAATACGAGCGAATCAACGACTGACCTTCGGCAACTAAATCGAATTGTGACGAAGAAAATCATTAACTACGCATGTACTTCGAAAATAAATGATCGAACGAACCCTAAAAGAAAAAAGAAAAAGAAAACAATTGCTATTACTTGAATGAACTTCTTTAATAAAGAAACAGAAAAAATAAACTGAAATTAACTAAGAAAAAAAAAAACGATTGTAATAGGAAAAAACAAAAAACAAGTGCCGAAATTTGAATAACAAATGACGACCGTAACAAAGAAAAACAAATGGCAGAATTTCAAAAATCACTGTTTTTTCGACGACTGCATAAATTTAATTAGCAGAAAACAAAAAAGAAAAGACGTGGTTTGAAAACAAAAGACGATCGGGAATTTCAAATGTCAATATAAATAATGAGATATGACAACCCTGGCCGAAAGCATAGGAACAATCGAAGGTGAACGAATAAGAACGAGTCGACATCGAAGAATTTCGGCGACTAAATTGAATTATGAAAACAATTGCTATTACTTGAAGGAAATTCTTTAGTAAAGTGACAGAAAAAAAAACTGGAATTAACTAAGAAACAAAAAAAAAAACGATTGTAACAGAAAAAAAAACAAGTGCCGAAATTTGAATAACAAATGACGACCGTAACGAAGAAAAACAAATGCTAGAATTTCAAAAATCACTGTCTTTTCGATGACTACATAAATTTAATTAATTCATTTAAATAACAGAAAACAAAAAAAAACGAAGTTTGAAAACAAAAGACGATCGGGAATTTCAAATGCCGAGATAAATAGTGAGATATGGCAACCCTGGCCGAAAGCATAAGAACAATCGAAGGTGAACGAACAAGAACGAATCGACATCGACGACTTTCGGCAACGAAATTGAATTATAACGGAGAAAATTATTAACCACTTTAAAAACAAATGACGATCGGATGAATAAGCGTTGAGTGAGTTTTTAATTTTTTTAATCAACTCTTGCCATGGAATTTGGACGGCATGTCTTAGCTTTAGTGTAAAACAGCATCAAAGAGTGCAGTGACGTACTTTTCATTTAAGCTAAGACGTGCCGTCCAGATTTCATGGCAAGAGTTGATAAAAAAAATTAAAAATCACTCGGTATAACAAAAAAATTGCTTATATTTGGAGGAACATCTTTAATAGAGAGAGAGAAAAAAAATTGAAATTAAGAAACAAAAAACATTCGTGATCGCAACTAAAATTTAAATAACAAGCTACAACCGCAACAAAGAAAAACAAATTTCAAAAATTCCGATCGCCGCATAAATTCAATTGCGGAAAAAAAACTAACAGAAAACAATGTGGTTTGAAAACAAAATGCGATCGTGAATTAAAAAAATTGAGATAAATCGTCAGATTTGGCAACCCCGGATGAGAGCAGAGAATAATCGAAGATAAACGAACATGAACGAATCTACTGACTTTCGATAACCAAATAATAAATTTGAGGATTGTGATGAAGAAAATTATTAATTACTTTAAAACCAAATGACGATCAAACAACGAGTGTAACAGAAAAATAGAGAGAGGAAGAGGAAAGGGGAGGGAATGAGAGAGAGAGAGAAATTAATGAAGAAACAAAAAAATTATTAATAACTTTAAAACCGAATGACGATCGAACGAGTATAACAAAAAAGAATAGAGAGAGAGGGAGAGGGTGGGGAAGAGAAATGGGGGAGAGGAAGGGGAAGAGAGAGAAAGAGAGGGAGTGAGAAAAAAAAAGTGCTGAAGCTTGAATGACAAATGACGGTTTTTTGATAACTGCATGAATTTAATTGCCGGGAAGAAAACTAACAGAAAAGGACGTGGTTTTGAAAACAAAAGACGATCGTGAATTTACAAGGTCGACATAAATCTCGAGATACGGCAACGCTGAATGAAAGCGTAGAAACAATCGAAGGTAAACGATGACTTTCGACAAATAAATCATAAAACAAAAAACGATCGAGGAGTATAACAAAAAAAAATTGCTGATATTTGAAAGAACAGCTTTAATAGGGAGAGAGAGCTTTAATAAAGAGAGAGAGAAAGTTCTAATAGAGAGAGAAAGAGAGCTCTGATAGAGAGGGAGAGCTCTGATAGAGAGAGAGAGAGCTTCAATAGAGAACGAGAGAGCTTCAATAGAGAAAGAGCTTCAATAGAGAGAGAGCTTCAGTAGAGACAGAAATTTAATAGATACAGAATTTTAACAGAGAGAGAGAGAGTTTCAATAGAGAGAGAGAGCTTCAATAGTGAGAGAGAGAGAGCATTAACAGAGAGAGAGAGAAATAATTATGAAACAAAAAAAAACTGGAACGTTGTGACAGAAAAAAACAAGTGCTGTAGCTTGAATGACAAATGACAGCCCCAACAAAAAAAAAATGCTAAGAAACCGCCGTTTTTTTGATAACTACATGAATTTAATTGCCGAGAAGGTAATTAACTAAAAAAAAATGTAGTCTTGAAAACAAAACAAAAACAATCGTGAATTCCAAACATAGACATAAATCGTGTCATGTGGCAACCTTGGATGAGAGTACAGGTATAATCGAAGATGAACGAAGACGAGCGAATCAATTTCAGCCAAGACTTTCGATAATCGAATTAAATTGTGGCAGAGAAAATTTTTTTAACTGCTATTATAAAAAAGAAACAATTGCCAAATGTTTGACAGAACGGTTTTAATAAAGAGAAAGAATAAACAAAAGACGTCTCGAACGACACTGATAAGGAAAATCACTGATTTTCGATAACTGCATAAATCTAACTACCAGGAAGAAAACCGACGGAAAAAAAAATTATCGCGAAAATAAGGAAGATGGCAAATTTTAAATGTTAAGATATATCGTGTGATGTGGCAACCCTGGATGAAAGCAGAGGAACGATCGAAGGTAAACGAATCGGTTACGATTTAAAGGCGCCAAATTTGAATTTCAAATTTACTTAAATCGTCTCAAAACGCGACGCATTTTTTTTCTTCTTTATTTCTGCTCTAAAAGGATTTCGTTTTCGTAAAATCTGCAGCGAGGTCTTTCGGAAATCGAAACGAAGTGGAAAAATAACATTTTTTTACTACAAAAAAGTTGTTTTACATGTACAGGGTTAAACGTAACTAAAAAACAATATCACAATCCTTAACTACCTGACATAAAATGAGGCAGCCACAAGTAACAAAACAAAAAGAAAAAAGGAGGAGATTTTCCACTAATAAAAATAAAAATTCAAAACGTGTAAAATTAACTAAGAGGCAGTTAATATTGTCATAAAATATTCTGCATTATTTTATTCTACACCTAAAGGATCTGATTGTGTGATTAGTAAAGCTAATCAAAATAATGCATAATACACGTGGGGGTGTGAGGGGGGGGTGGTGGTAAAAAATAAATAGTAAACGGTTTAAAACAACACTCAGGCGCTACAAAAATAATTGGACTTTAAAAGGATTCTAGTATAATTAAGCTAAATAGAATTTTTCTATTAAGTTGCTATCGGCTAAGATTGGTAACGTATATATGTTTGAGCTCCGTCTTGGGTTGATTTTCAAAGAGAGCCGCCCTGTTTTGGCCTTCCCCCTTCTTCACCCAATGCCCGTAGACTCTGAAGGCACAACCATCGATGACCTACCACAAAGAAAACTCATGTATAGTTGAAGCAACGCAAGAAATCAAACACAGACCTTTCTAAGTAGTTTAATCCGGTACGGATCAGTCCTGGCTGTCGCTACACTCAAAGGCTCGGGGGTAAATCTGAGCCTCTGTATGCGAACCATCGCACGCACCACCAGCATGGCCCATAGGAACTTTTGTTTCGCATTGAACTTCCTTTGTTGCAGTTTCTGGAAAACGCAGCGGAATTATCATTGAATTCGAAAGGGGGCAAAACGAACAAACGAAGACATCAAGCACTCGGTTGGTTGGTTATTCATGCGTAAGCAGAAAATTATTACGATTACAAGGAGCACGCATGGTCAGAGAAGGCACAAACTGAATGTAACGAGGGGGGGGGAGGCATGCAATATAACAATTACCAGTGCTAGCTCTGATATTCTACTAAATCGACGGCTGTTTTTCCTTAAAGAATATTTTAGGGGTGCTATATCCTGATCCCACAGTTGCTAGAAAAAAATACATCGAACATGTACTACACATGCAAAGCAATGAAGAAGTAAACGGTGGCTTCGGGACAGAGACTGTCCCGAAACCATACATACGTAAAGCTACAGCATAATCAGTGTCAGTCAATTTAATCATAATGGAATTAACTAATTATTTATCTATTTACAATTATGACTGTGAATGAAAGTAAGATTTTACCATGGTTTGGAAGAAGGGGTGTTCCAAAGCCCCGGCCAGCGAGATTCTTTTGTCGGGTTCGACGACCAAAAGCTTCCGGATCAGATCTTTAGGTGGCTCTGATATGTCGGCCCATTCGGGTGAGGTGAACGTGTACTTACCCTCCATGATATTGCGGAGCATCAGCATTTGTTTCCGGTGCCAAAACGGGGGGCACCCAACTAACCTGTAACCCACGCAAGTAGCACAGATTGAATAAAACGGAGGGCGTCGACGGTATACTCACAGAGTGTACATGATTACCCCACAGGCCCAGCTAAAAACAAAACACAAATTAGATGACAGCAATATCGCCAATTGTTTTATAACGAGATAGTACTCTTTTCCAAAAAAAAAATAATAATAATAATTTCCCACGTACTTTAAGAAAGATACAAAAATTAGAAGAACGAAACAAATGAAGAATGAAAAGCAATAGGCATGTAAATGAAGTAAGCGAACTAAAGATGAAAGCAAATTGAAAGGAAAAACAAACAAAATTGAAGAGAAGAAATCAAAAAGGCAAATAAAGGATGAAAATGAAAAACTAAAAGCAAAGGAAAAATTAGAAGAAATGAGAAACAAAAAGCAAATGTTAAATAAAAAGAGAAGCAAGTGAAAAACAAGGACAAAATTAAAACGAAAGGCCAAAGGCAAACGAATGAAACGGAAACGTTTTAAAAAGAAACAAAAATGAAATGAAAAAAAATGACAAACAAAATTTAAAATGGAAAATAAAACAACAAATGAAAAATAAAAATTTATAAACATTACGATCGTCACTTGTTCTTCTGTCTTTTATCTTTTGTAAAACTTGCGATCGTCATTTATTTTTCTTTTGAAGTTAAGTGTGCTGATTATATTGTTCCAACGATAATCAAAAACGTTTTTCTTTTTTGTTTTTATTTGTCATTTATGTTATCTGAGATTATATGTCAAAAAAATTTCTGCGTCCCTCGTCCTTTCGCGGATATTACGATCGTCATTTGTTTCTCTTACTTTCTTCCTTCGCATTTTGATTGGTTTTCTCGAACGTCGAAAAAATTTCTTAATTTTCTTCGTTCTTGTTTGTTTATCGTTTCAATAATCAAAGATTTATTTCAATTTTTTTTGCGTTCTCTTTTCTTTCGCAAACGTTGCTGCGACGATTGGGATTTGTTTAAATTTTTTTATTACAATCGGCATTTGTTTTTAGCTTGTTTCCGTTGAAAATTTTGTTTTGTTTTTCCCATACAAACGAAAGTAAAACGAATCAAAAACGAAAGTAAATGACGAGCAGAAAAGGGAAAGCGGAAAGCAACCGAAACGAATGAAAAACGTAAACAAAAAACGAAATTTAAAGCAGAAAATAAAACCAATGAAAAATGAGAGCTGTTCTCGTAAGCGTTACGATCGTCATTTGTTTTTCTTACTTTCTCGGAATTTTTTATTTACTTTTTTGTCCCATTTCGACTGAGATTTCTGAACCCCGTCAAAGAGGTTCTTAACTAAAATAAACGGGAAGCGAAAAATTTGAAAAAAAAAGAAACAAAAATCAAAACTGAAAAACAAACAAAATTTAAAATAGAAAATAAAAGAAATGAAAAACAAAAGTTGTCGTTATAAAAATTACGATCGTCATTTGTTCTTCTTACTTTCTCAGAATTCTTTGTTAATTTTTTCCCCATTTCGACTAAGATCGTCAAAAAAGTTCTTAATTAAAATGAACAAGAAACAAAAGCTGAAAATTAAATTAAATTAAATTAAATTAAAAAAAAAAAACAAATTAAAAACAAAAGCTGTTGTTATAAACATTACGATCGTCATTTGTTCTCCTTACTTTCTCACGTTTCTTTATTTATTTTGTTCCCATTTCGACTAAGATCGTCAAAGTTCTTAATTAAAATAAACAACAAACAAATGAAAAACAAAAGCTAAAAATTAAATTAAAAACCAAAAACAAATGACAAACGAAAGTTGTTATGAACATCACGATCGTCATTTGTTCTTCTTGCTTTCTCAGATTTGTTTATTTTTTTCCCCCAATTTCGACTGTCGTCAAAAAAGTTCGTATTTAAAATAAACGACAAACAAATGAAAAACAAAAGCCGAAAATTAAATTAAAAACAAAAAACAAATTGCAAACGAAAGTTGCTGTTATAAATATCTCGATCGTCATTTTGTTCTTCTTACTTTCTCAGAATTCTTTATTTAATTTTTTCCCATTTCGATTAAGATCGTCAAAAAAGATCTTAATTGAAATAAACAACAAACAAATGAAAAACAAAAGCTGAAAATTAAATTAAAAACAAAAAAACAAATTAAAAACAGAAGTTGTTGTTATAAACATTACGATCATTTGTCATTTGTTCAAACGAAAAACAAAACAAAAATCAAATATTAAATGAAAAGAGATGCAGGTGAAAAACAAGGAGAAAAATAAAATGAATTTTTGATTGTACATCTGAAGTGTAAAGCCGTAAAATCGATTGTCTTTTGTTTGTATTGTTTTTTTTTTTTTTTTATTACATGACTCGCAATTTTTTTAAATTCTATCGTTTAATTTTTTTTTTTTTTAATAATTATTGTTGCGTTAAATTGTGTTTAAAAATCGATAGTCTTTTGTTTTTATTGTTATTATTATTTTTAATTTGGTTAATTTATTTTTTGATTTTTCATTATTTCGTTTTCTTTGTTTTGTCACCTTTCCTTTTCCATTCTTTTTTAAATTTATGAATCTTCTGATTAATGCTGTAAAATCGATTGCGTTTTGTTTTTATTTTTTTGAATTTTATTTCGTACTTCTTAAAAATTAAAATTTTTCCATTTCGTTTGCTTTTTCTCATCGTTCATTTTATTTTATTGTTTTTCATAAGACATCCTATACTTTGAAGGAACGTCTTTAATACAGAGAGAGAGGAAAAGAAACTGAAATTAATTAAAAAAAAAGTTTTAAGATTGTAACTGAAATTTTAATAACAAATTACCACAACAAAGAACAATTCCTAAAATTTCAAAAAATCACAGTAACAAATGAAAAGAGAGACGAGTGAAAAACAAGTGACTCTCAATTTCTAATTTTTGTCAATAGTGTACTTTTGTTTCCATGGATGACTAGAGATAGAATTTTGTTGATTCTTCAGTATGAAGTTGGTACCCGTTACCTGAATGTTAGGAAAATTAAAAATAAATCTGTTCTAAATTTAGTGATAAAAGCAGGGTTCCTGCCTAGAATTTTGACACTGACAGGTATTAAAAAAAAAAAAAAAAAGCTAGTGTACTTTTGTTTCCATGGATGTCTAGAGATAGAATTTTGTTGAATATTCGTTATGTGAAGGAAGTAGCCCAAATTAGGGACCCGAATGCAACACCAAGTGTATTTAAAATGTACCCAAATCGGCCAACCCCATTAATGAAATGTAAAATCAAATTCAGCATTGCCAACTTACATGTCGACCTCAAAAGAATACCCGGGTGCATTTTCAATCATGTTTGCACGCAGTGTTTCCGGCGCTAAGTAACCAGGAGTGCCACACAAATCTGAAATTGAATTTTTTTTTATTAAAGTAACTTACGAGTTGCGTTTTAAGAGCAAACCTGTCAGTAACTCGCCGGGCTTGAGGATCCTAGCGAAACCGAAATCGGTGATTTTAACGTTTAGGTTATCATCTAATAGAATATTTTCCGGTTTCAGATCACGATGTACTACGCCCCTCGAATGGATGTGCTGGACGCCCTCTATGATCTGCTTCATGATGTACCTCGTCTTCTTCTCGGAGAGCGTGACAACGGAAGTTAAGTAGTCGAAAAGTTCACCGTTTTTACACAATTCAAACACCAGGAAGATGAACGTGTTGGATTCAAACACATCTTGAAGCTCAACTGGTAAGTGAATTGTTTTTTATTGTGTCGCTTGTTTGAGTCAAATAAACTTACTGATGTACTGGTGTCCGGCGACGTGTCTAAGGATTGTAATCTCCTGCATCGTCGCCTCATACGAAGAGGTTCCATCGCTGTTGTCATTGCTCAAATCAATTATTTTCGCAGCGTATTCCCTGCCCGTTTCTTTATCAATGCACCTTCGCACAGTCGAACTGATCCCCCTAGAAACAAACGAACTCTAACGTTCACGCTTGGTGGTCACCTCAACATAACCTCACCGTCCCAAGATCTCCTTCGGCTCGTACTTGGCGTAGAACTCCTTCGCCGCGTCTTTATCGGGCAGCTTGTCTTCTTCCTCTTCCTTGGCCATGGTTTCACGCACGGCGCGTACCCTTCAAAACGCAGAGGTTACGTGCACGCGCACGCTCCGAATTACGAAATTAACTCGGACGCCGTGTTTGTTGATTCAATTGAAAAATGCTGTCGCTCGTTAAACGACGCGGAAAAAAATATTTGCGTCACGGAGCTATTGTTATTGTTCCCCTCGAAGTCGAAAATCGTGTGTTTTTTGGATTTCGAACCTCCGGCGACATCTAGCGGTGAAAAATCGAACTGCGATTTGAAAATAGTTCCGACAGATGACTTCGTTAAGTTGAAAATTATTTTTAAAGTAAAAAATAGTTAATGTTTCATATTTTTAAGGCCCGATTTATTAATTTTCTATTAATTTTATCTTCCGATTTATTGTCGTAGTAACAATCGTACAGATAATTGCTACTATGGGAGTAAACTGAAGGTTTAAGTTATTTGAAAGTGAACACACGAGGCAGGCCTAAGTCAGTATTTAATTTTAACGAATTTACAATTCATTTAGAATTTTTTTTAAGTTAAAGAACTGTTAGGGTTTCTTGTTTTTTGTTGATATGTTAAAATTACGACCTACTAGATTCTACGAGACACATCATTTACTGGCTTAGGCAATATTTTATTTAATGCAAATTTTCCCCGCTTCGGCGCTAGTTACCCAAACAAGAAACACCATGAATAACGAAAAAAGAAATCACAAGAAACCTATAATCGAGCAAGAAATTACACTTGCACCTGCACTTGCTAGAAACCGCGCGAATTTGACCTTAATTGAAATAAATATTAAATTTTTTACGTTTAAAAGTTATTAATTTTCAAATTATAATTCGATATTCTTCGCTAGATGTCGCCAGCATAAAAAAGCGATACAAATGAAGTTAGTCACGTGAAATTCTAAAATCCCTAGATTTATAGGGCGCCACTAAATTTATGAAATCCCTCACTCTGTCATAAAAAAGTTTGTTAAACTCACGACCTACTTGATTTCAGGTGATTGGCCTGGGCAAACAAGAAACTCCATGAATAATGCAAAAAGAAATAATCACAAGAAATCTATAATTGAGCTAGAAAATACAAGTGCACTTGCTATAGACCGCGCAAACTTGATATTAATTTAAAATGACGTTCCGGATATAATTCGCTTTCAATTTCTTGGATAAGTGGCACCAGCGGAGAAACACTTCAACTGACAAATTGCGCAGGTCACTGTCTCGTGAAATCTAGTAGGTCGTGGTCAAAATGATTTTGTTTCGTACCTTCCAATTAAGGAGTAATTGTCAATTGTAATTTGACATCAAAAATTATTATTTTTTTAGCTTTTATAAAAGTAATTAATTTTCAAAATGTACATCGATTTTCCCTCACTAGATGTCGCTGGCGTCTAGATAAGAGTGAAGTTGGTTTCACTACCTTATTTTTCAATTTTTTTGACATTTTGTGAAGAGGTTTGCGACATTACCAACAAGAAACTTGGCAGCCTTGATTTAGTGGTATAAACTTTTGTAAATCTAGGGATTTTAAGAGATGGTGAAACCAACTTCACTTTTATCTATAAACGCCAACGACATCTAGTGAGGACGTATCGATATACATTTTGAAAATTGATTACTTTTATAAAAAATAAAAAAAATAATTTTTGATGTCAAATTGCAATTGACAATAACTCCTTAATTGAAAGCTACGAAACAAAATCATTTTAACCACGACCAACTAGATTTCACGCGACAGTGACTTGCGCAATTTATTAGGTCAAGTGTTTCTCTAATAGGTCGTGATTTGAACAAACTTTTTTGTGACATAGTAAGGGATTTCATAAATTTAGTGACACCCTGTAAATCTAGGGACTCTAGCATTTTACGTGACTAACTTCATTTGTATCGCTAGTTCTATGCTAGCGACATCTAGTGAAGGAAATCGAACTATAATTTGAAAATTAATAACTTTTTAAACTAAAAAATTTAAAAAAATTAATTAAAATTGTGTAACTGGCAATATAGAAAGTGTTAGGAAAGAGTTTATACATGTATTTCGGCCTTATTGGGCTTCATCAGAACTCTGTACCTTAAAAAAATTTTGGTTTATTGAAAAATGTTGAAAAACTTACCCCTTTTTTGAATTTCTAAAATCCCAAAACACAAGAACAGGAATTAATGATAAAAATATGAAATTCTTTTGCAAATTATACAAGGAAGCGATTGCATTCTCTAGTAAAACCACAAAAGTGACATTTTTAAAATATTTGTTTGATGTTACTAAGACAACAAATTGACAATTATACAATTATTGACAATTACTGCCAGTTACACAATTTTAATTAATTTTCATAATTTTTCTGGCAAGAAAACTTGATTTTATAATTGTCAATTTGTTGTCTTAGTAACATCAAACAAATATTTTAAAAATGTCACTTTTGTGATTTTACTAGAGAATGCAATCGCTTCCTTGTATAATTTGCAAAAGAATTTCATATTTTTATCATTAATTCCTGTTCTTGTGTTTTGGGATTTTAGAAATTCAAAAAAGGGGTAAGTTTTTCAAAATTTTTCAATAAACCAAAATTTTTTTAAGGTACAGAGTTCTGATGAAGCCCAATAAGGCCGAAATACATGTATAAACTCTTTCCTAACACTTTCTATATTGCCAGTTACACAATTTTAATTAATTTTCATAATTTTTTCTGGCAAGAAAACTTGATTTTAAAAAATTAAATTTTAATTGAAAATTATTTTTTAATTGGAAGCTACAAATGAAAATTATTTTAACACACCTCTTTTTGTCAGGTTAAATTAAATTTTAATTGAAAATTATTTTTTAATTGGAAGCTACGAATGAAAATAATTTTAACACACTTCTTTTCGTCAGGTTTTCAAATTTTAATGTGGAATATTTTTTAAATTCTTAAGACCACTTGAAATTGCCAGCATGTATTCTTGTAATCAGCTACGTAACTTAAATTAAGTTTGTTTTGGCCATTTTAAACAAAACAAATGTAAACTACTGTCAATCATTTATTCATGAAATGCACAGGAAATAATTCACTTAGTCATCCAACTTCGATGTTGTTTCGATTATCACACAGGCGGTCGTTTATTCAATTTGGTCCGCACCCAATCTTTCATCTGTGAAACGATCAATCCACCCAAGATGATTTGAGTCGGATGATAAACCAACAGGGGCAGGCTTATTTGACTTAAATGTGAGAATCCATGAAACATTATTCTCAAAATTGGAATGCCTATGAATATACAGAAAAAAAAAGCACAAATTTTATTTAATACCACAAAAGAACTCACCTAAAGTCAAAGACTTGTGAGTTGAACAGAAGGAAATAGCGACGACGTCTCCGGCTGAGTAATACTGCTTAAAGCGCTTCGCTACGTTAAAGCTTATGTAGAGCAGACTAATCTGGACGGTTAAAACTAAAACGAAACACTTAAAGTCTAACAGTTACATTTGAAATTCGAGGCAGCACCTAAAAACACCGTGATTAAAATATCCGTCGCATCCAAACCCATGTCGGGGGCTAAAAACGTATCACAGAAAGTCGTGTAAATCACGAAAAGCAGAGCACCCTGCCCGATGGCATTCAAAGGCAAATTGTGGCCTCTAAAGTAAGTATAATGACGGATGGCCTGACCTAGTAACAATGGGAATAATACAGTCGTACATAACTGTAATACCGTGGCTAAAATAGGCACTATAGTCGTATAACCTAACTGCAAGTTGACCTAATTAGTTCCAAAGTATCACTTCGAAAGGGACTTACTTACGTGAAAAAGCAACGAAATAGGAGTCACAATAATCCCCAGGAAACTCCCCAAAACCGAGTTAAAAATCGCTGCGGTCTCATTGCCATATGCGGACCTCGTTAAGATCACAGCGCTAGAGACAGGCGGTGGCATACAAGCGACGGTGATCAGTCTTAAACAAGGCAAAGCTTTGATGGGGCGGGTTGCAAATTTCAGGAGTGATACAAACACACCCCTTCAGTATCCACGAATTAACGCCACATTTCTCTAAGAACCACACAATTACCTGCATGTAAAACGGAATGAACACGAACGTGTACAGCTGGATGAATAAATGCAAACGATGCTGCTTCAGCGTGTGATAAATACTGTCGGTCTTCAACGAGAGTCCGCTTATGAAGAATATGATCGTTATGGCCCCATACTTGACGCTGTACTCGGGCTTTAAAGGACCTGAAATCGCAGGGTTGGAATTTTGGGGTTATGTCGGAGGTGAGTGCAAACCTTCTTTGGCCCCAAATTTGGGGTACGCGGCGGCAAGGAGGATGCAGCTTAAAATGCCCACTAAAAGCCAATGTTTCCGAATGTAATCGGAGGGCGTTATCCGTCTACTCATGGTGTTTCACATCGTTTTCTCCAGTAGATTTAAATTTTGGTTAACATACGTCAAGTGACGGTTGTCTATGAAGTTAGCGTGTCAACCGTTGCCAACTGTCAAAAATGAAATGTTCCTATTAACTGTTTCTATTGCAAATGTTGCCAATAGTTCATTTCTAATAAAATCAACTAGAAAAAGTGACATGTAGGTATATCTAGAATTAATAATTCAACTAGATTTTAACGTTTCATTGCCAAGCGATAGCAAAACGTTGATATTTGTACATTTTTTTAAACTTATAACAAACTGTTTTTTTTTAGATAATTAAAGATAGTCATTTGTTTTTGAAATTTGCATATAAATCATTTGTTTTCCGAAATTTGTTACGATTGGTGATCAAATTTTTATTTGTTTTTTCTATTTACAGCGGCCAGCTAATTTGGTTATTTGTTTCTCTAGCAGTTTCAACGATCGTCATTTGTTTTTCTTTTTCGTAACTAAAAATGGCGATTTGATTTTCGAAAATGTAAGTTAAGTGAAAAAGCGATTGCAAAATGTCGCGCCTTAGACGTTTCGTTGTTTTTTGTTACTATGTTATTTTATTTGCGACAGCTCGAGTTGATTGTTACCGATAATTAAAATTTGGGGATTTTGCATTTTTTTTTAAATTTATTTTTCTGTAATTTACAAATACTTAGTCACTTTAGTTTTTCTAAAATACACAGATGGTCGTTTATTTTTCTGAAACTTACAGATAGTCATTTGTTTTTCTGAAATTTACACTCATTTGTTTTTTGAAGTTCATAGGTAATCATTTGTTTTCCGTTTTCTTGTAAAGAAACTTGTGTTTTTTGATACAATTTGGTCCGTCATTTGTTTTTTCTTCTCATATAGCAAATGAAAATAGCTTTTGTTTAAAAAAAAATCATTACCTTGTTTGTTTATTATTATTTTAATTTGAGAATTAAGTTTATTTTGTGATTTTAAAAAATTAAATTTTTTTTTTGCAAGTCGGTTTTGATTTTAGATCAAGAACTGGCCGCGCGATGTCGCTACCTGACCTGTTACAATATTTTGAAATTCTTTTATAAATATGTGTACAGATAGTCATTTGTCTTTCTGAAATTTACAGATAGTAATTTGTGTTTCTGAAATATGCAGATGGTCATTTGTTTTTCTGAAATACGCACATAGTGGTTTGTTCTCTTAAATTTACAGATATAGTCATTTGTTTTTCTGAATTTACAGAGAGTCACTATTTTTCTGAAATATGCAGATCGTCATTTGTTTTTCTGAAGTATGCAGTTCGTCATTTGTTTTTCTGAAATATGCAGTTCGTCATTTGTTTTTCTGAAATATGCACCTCGTCATTTGTTTTTCTGAAATATGCACATCATCATTTGTTTTTCTGAAATATGCAGATCGTCATTTGTGTTTCTGAAATATGCAGATCGTCATTTGTGTTTCTGAAATATGCACATCGTCATTTGTTTTTCTGAAATATGCAGATCGTCATTTGTTTTTCTGAAATTTTCGGATAGTCACAGTTTTTTTTTAATTCGCACATAGTCGTTTGTGTTTTCTGAAATTTACAGATAGTCATTTGTTTTTCTGAAATTTATATATATGTAGTAATTTCTTTTTCTGAAATATGCAGAGAGTCTTTTGTTTTTCTGAAATTTTCGGATAGTCACGCGTTTTTTTTTTAAATACGCACACAGTCGTTTGTGTTTTCTGAAATTCACAGTCATTTGTTTTTCTGAAATTTACTTATTTGTAGTCATTTCTTTTTCTGAAATATACAGATCGTTATTTGTTTTTCTGAAACATGCAGATCGTCATTTGTTTTTCTGAAATTTTCATATAGTCATTTGATTTTTTCAAATTAACAGATAGTCATTTGTTTTTCTGAAATTCACAGACAGTCATTTGTTTTTCTGAAATATGCAGATAGTCATTTGTTTATCTGAAATTTACAAATACTTAGGTCACATGTTTTTCTGCAATAGGCAGATTATCGTTGATTTTTCTGAAATATGCAGATAGTCATTTGTTTTTCTGAAATTTATAGTCACTTGTTTCTTGAAATTTTCTCAAATTTGTTTTGTTTTTCTGTATCGACTTTGAACTTTTTTTCGTTCTGTTTTTTGGTCCGTCATTTGTTTCTTTTTCTTTATAAAACAAATGAAAATAGCTTTTGTTTTTCAAACAAAATATCATAACCGTCGTTTGTTTGTTTATTATTATTATTTTAATTTAAGGGGGCCGTGAGAACTAAATTTATTTTGATTTTAAAATTTTTTAATTGTTTGCAAGGCCCCGCAACTTCGCAACCTAACCTGTTATTTCTTTTTTACGAAATTCATTTTGAAATTCTTTTAGAAATATGTATGTACACAGATGGTCATTTATTTTTCTGCAATTTTATAAATAGTCATTTGTTTTCTTGACATTTACACAGTCGTCTATTTTTCTGAAATATGGAGGTAGGCCGTTTACTGAAAGATCGTAGTTTGTCATTTGTCTCTGAAATTTACAAATAGTCACAGGTTTTTCTGAAATACGCAAGCACTGCTGAGTTTTTCTAAAATTTACAGATAGTTCTTAATTTTTCTGAAATATGCTGGTAGTCATTTGTTTTTCTGAAGTTTACAGATAGTAATTTGTTTGTTTTTTTTTTTAATTTACATATGGTCGTTTGCTTTTCTGAAATTTACATATACACAGACATTTATTTTTCTGAAATTCGTAGATAGTAGTCATTTGTTTTCTTGACGTTTACAGTCTTTTATTTTTTTGAAATTTATTCCTATTTGTTTTTTTCTGACATATGGAGATGGACCATTTACGATCTTTTACGTAAACGTAGGAATTTTATAATAAATGTCTGACGCAGCGTTGCCGGATGTTTAAAATTCATAATCGTAGTTTTGCTACTGTACAGCCACCTGTGGAACAACACTGTAACTAATTACCGCACGTCAAGAACTATAATAGCGTTTTCCATTGAGTGCACTAGTGCACACTCAGTGCATCATCATCTCTTATGTTGCCAATTAATTAAGTGACTTTACATGACCACAGATGAAACACATAGAAATTTGGTCTGTGTACATGACGTTTCCTTAAAACCAAAGCAATAACCATTGAAGTCAATTTATTATCGCTATTATTTAAGAAAAAACAGTAAAAACATCATTATATCAACATTTCACCAATGAACTAACTACAAATAAAGATCAAAATCGATCCTGTTTGACGTGTAGAAATTTGATTGCTCCCCGCATTTCCTAACCCAAACCCCGGTTTTAAAATAGCCCTCGTTGCTCCACTTTAACATTTGTTCGGTGGTGTGCGGACCCACGACCTCGTCTTTGTTCTGATCCCACTTGAACTCCCACATTAATTTTGGGGCTTCATCCTCCTCTCGACTGCTCTCTTCTTCTTTGTGGTCTGCACTATTTAGTTTTTGTTTCTCCTGGACATCGAAGTTATCAGAGTACATGTCTAGCTCGGCTTCAATGATTCCCGCCTTCGATTTGTTTTTCTTGTTGTAATTTGCAATCTAAAATAATAGAGAATAGTTTGAATTGTGACATCTTGCGATCACTTTTTGACACACTGCAATCAAGGCCGATTTGCAACAAAATAATAGAAATATAAAGTGCTGTGATTTAGAGAGACATGATGAAATACCTTCTGGGATATTTGCTCGTACGTTTCTTGGTATATGTCCATATTGCCAGTGTTGCTGAGGACTTTATTTGCCAGTTCTGTTAGCTCTGTGACTTGATTGTTTGTGTTTAACGTCCCAGCCTTTTTTCTTTTCAGTCTCTCGATGCTCGACAATTTTTCAGTGTTACCACCCAATCTGCGCAGTGCCTTAGTTATATTTTCCTTTGGTTTCATGTACGTTATGATGAGCTTGTAGGTTTTGATCTCGTCGAAAACCTCCTCATCCGAATCGCTGTCGTCCGCGAGACTCTTGATCTTGTCACCCGTGACTTTCGCGTTCGTTTTAATCATCTGCCAGTCGATGTTGTCCAGCCAATTGTCGCGCACCTCCTTCTCGTTGTTCCACAGGAAATGCCCGTCCTTATCGAAGTGCCCCAGCTCCATTTCCTCCTGCATGTTGAACGCGGTCATGCGGACTTCGTCCTCTTGGGTGGAAATGCCGTCTTCTTCGCCTGCAAACTCGTGATCTCACGCACGGCCGGGGTATATTTTGACTTACCCTCAATTTCGTTCTCGTCCAAAACATTGCCCGCATCGTCGTTGTCATCCTCCTCGTCCGAATCCAACGAATGTTTCTTGATAGCGCCACGATCTAATCGCACGGTTTTCACTGAGTCCGTCAAATAGTCTTCCGATTTTCTTTTAGACATGATGATAAATTCCCAGGCTTTGGGAAAATACGTGTAAATGCAAGGTTAAGTTAAATGTTGACAGTTGTTTTTACTTTAGACAGATCGATAAGTTAGAGAGCTGCATGCATATGTAAATTTCCAATTTCTCATGTAATTAATTATTTTCGTTATCGAATTTTGATAAGGCATCTTAAATTATATTGAAATGAAGCGCTTGGTATTCTCTCACTGAAAAAGAACGGTGGAAAGAGCAAATTTCAGTTGAGTTATCTGTCACTAGAGGTCGACAAATTAGAGAACTGTAAAAGTAGGTTATACCAATTTTTCATGTAATTAATCGATTTTTGTTGACGCATTTTAATATTATATTAAAATTAAGCCCTTGGTATTGTTTCACTGAAAAACGTGAAATTTTAGTCGAGTTCTTTCAAGAGAATCAAGATGTCGGTAAGTTAGAAAACTGTAAAAGTACTATTACGTGAATTTCCAATTTCTTACGTAATTATTATTAGAATTGATTTTAGTATCAATATTTCCTAAGGTATTTTAATATGATGTTGAAATGAAGCACTTGGTATTTTCTCACTGAAAATGAACGGCGAAAGGTCAAGAGGTCGATAAGTTAGGAAACTGTTAAAGTAGGGTAATGTAAATTTCCAATTTTGGTATCTTTGCATTGTTTCACTGAAAAAAAAACAGTATTGATAAAAATCAATGATTTTTAAATAAAAAAGTAAAATCTTGTATTTCATTAATTACTTTGAATAAATTTAAAAAAATCATGATCTTTAAAAATAAAAATGCTGAACCTTTTAAAATTTTTATATTTTTTTAAATTTTATAATTTTTCTTTATTTCTCGATCGTCTTTTGTTTTATTTTACGTCAAAAATTGCACAATTGTCAATTGTCTTAAAATGCAGGATGTTTCATGACTCGAGGCGAAAAATTAAGGAACGTGTGCGCAGTGATATTTTGGTAAGGAAATGTAAAATAAAAATATTAAACAAAATTAAAAAAAAAAAAATAAAAACAAAAGCCATATACAAAAATATAATGCCTGGGTGTTCCTCCTTAGAAAACTGCATGTTTAACGAAACAATCAAACCAACAAAGCAACTTTGACGTCTGATGAACTCGAAAACAATTGCGTTCTCCTCATTCACGACATACTTTTTTTTTAAATAATTTATTTCGGCGAAAATTTTATTTTACTTTTTGAACTAAAATATAACAGCGTAGACATTAATTTTTCGCCAAGTATTATGAAACACCCTATATATCTTAATTATCGAAAGTTTACCCAGTTCTGCTTATTTAATGAGAATTTTTTGTTATTTTTTTTAAATTTTATAAATTTTCCTCGTTTCTTTATCGTCTTTTGTTTTATTTTACGTCATTAATTGCATAATTGTCAAATGTCTTTCTCGATCGCCTTTTGTTTTATTTTAAGTCATTGCACAATAGTCAAATGTCTTTCTCGATCGTCTTTTGTTTTATTTTAAGTCATTGCACAATTGTCAAATGTCTTTCTTGATCGTCTTTTGTTTTATTTTGCGTCAAAAATGCATCTCTTTCTCGATCGTCTTTTGTTTTATTTTAGGTCATTGCACAATTGTCTTTCTTGATCGTCTTTTGTTTTATTTTGCGTCAAAAATTGCATAATTGTGAAATGTCTTTCTTAATCGTCTTTTATTTTGTTTTAAGTCATTGCACAATTGTCAAATGTCTTTCTTGATCGTCTTTTGTTTTATTTTACGTCAAAAATTGCATAATTGTCAAATGTCTTTCTTGATCGTCTTTTGTTTTAGTTTAAGTCATTGCACAATTGTCAAATATCTTTCTTGATCGTATTTTGTTTTATTTTGCGTCAAAAATTGCATAATTGTCAAATGTCTTTCTCGAACGTCTTTTGTTTTATTTTTAGTCATTGCACAATTGTCAAATGTCTTTCTTGATCGTCTTTTGCTTTATTTTGCGTCAAAAATTGCACAATTGTCAAATGTCTTTCTCGATCGTCTTTTGTTTTATTTTAAGTCATTGCACAATTGTCACATGTGTTTCTTGATCGTCTTTTGTTTTATTTTACGTCAAAAATTGCATAATTGTCGAATGTCTCAAAATATATGTTAATTATAGAAAGTCCACCCAGTATTTTTTATTATTGTTATTTTTTTTTAATTTTATAAATCTTTATTCATTTTTTGTTCTATTTTCCATGAAAAACTACACAATTATTGTCAAATATCTTAGTTTTGTTTATTTGAAAATATTTTTTTATTAATATTTATTTACATTATTATTTTATTTTTTATTATTTATTTATTTATTTAAATTTTATAAAGTTTCTTGTCTTATTTAATCTTTTGTTTTACTTTACGTCAAAGGTTGCACAACTGTCAAATTATTTAAAGAGAATTTTCTTTTCATGTTACTTGTTGTTTTTTTTGTAAATTTTCTTTGCTTCTTTGTTGATCGTCTTTTGTTTTATTTTACTTCAAAATTTTTTTTCTTTGTTGATCGTCTTTTGTTTCATTTTACTTCAAAAATTGCACAATCGTCCAAAGTCTTTGAAAATATCTTAATTTTAGAACGAAAGTCGACCCAGTTTTGTTCATTAAATGAGAATTTTTCAATTTTTTTTATCAAGATTTTAAAAAATAAAAATCGCTTGATTAAAATCAATGAAACCTATGGGGGCATCGTTGTGAAAGGTCTCGGTTAATGGCTTATGCTAGCCGTTTTGGTCCACCATCTTAGTGTTGGTTACCTGAACAAGGAGGAGGATACCACTTTAACGCCATCGAAGTGGTAACTGAAATTGACTCCCTCCTGGTGTTCGCTTTCTCGTTGAAACGGAGCAACATTGTCAGGTGTTTGACGTGACGCTTTGAGAATTCCTAACCTCGACGGATACAAGGCTTGGACGTTCGCTTTTAGGATATTAGAAGGTCGAATGATTAGTTTTATTTATTTATTTTGTGCGTCCGTTAGTACGTTCTATATAGCCGACTTTTAGACAGTGCTGGGACGAAATTATACGGCATTATTGTCTGTTTTTATTAAAGTTCAGGTACACTGTAAGCAGATCCATACTTGCTTTTAGTTTAATTTCATTTTGGATACGTTGCTTGGACATTTCTTGTAGTATCGGTGTCAAAATATGATGGCAGTACCTGCATCTACACAGAGAGATCAAGTGCCTTATGTCACCAACACAGCTTATGTTTTCCTGCTGGTTTTCCTTATTAAAAGCGCCATCTTTTGGTCAATTTTAGTCAATACAATCACAGCATGATAAAATCACCGGAAATGAAATTCAAAAAGCAAGTTTTCTTTCATTTTGAACTGCAACAAACTCAACTCGATTTCTCTTATCAAACACTAATATCTTAGTAACAGAAAAACCGCTGTGTCTTTTCAAACATTTATTTTCTAACAAAGACAATACAAGTAGAGAAATAAAAAAATATCTTAATTGTCAACTGCACCCCAACAAAAGAAAATTAAGTAATTCTCACCTACCTTCCAAGCTATTTAACTCTAACGTGCTCCTTTTCTTGTCCCTAACATTAACCGCGTTAACCGGGGGGCTTCGCCCCAATGCATTAAAACTAGACCCGTTCAACGAATCCAAGCCGTTGAGCGACAGAGAAACCTTCTCGTTACAATCACATTCCCTTTTCTTCACGTGGTCCACGATATCTAGGCATTTGTGGCAGGAACAGGGCAGGCATTCCACGGTCTGAAAGCTCTCGGGCGAATCCACACTGCAATTCGTTTTTTCTTTAACCGGAGGACGCATATGCAGGTTGTTTTGTTTGAACGGATTCGTCTCGGTCTCCTTGAAATCCAAGTAAATGCTCTTGGCCTGTTCGAGGGTCAAGTTGGGAAAGTGAGAGGGTGAGTTGGAGTGGCTCTTCGATTGCACCTGAGTTTTATGTTTATTCGGCATGAGTTTGCGCTCGTTCAGGGTGCAATCACCAGAGATGTCACTGCTGTTGGAGAATGGACTGGCCAAGCTTGAGAACCTGCTCGGTGTGTTGTACTGGCTTGAATCGGATAGGTACAACGAATTCATGCTGGCTTCCACGGGGAGATTAGTTACAAAGCTGTCGTAAAAACTACCATCCGCAGGCTCGGGACTTTTCACAAACAAGGAGTTATTGCTGCGAGTGGTGTTGTTGGAGTCGCCCCCGAGTAAACTCTTCAGGATGAAATTGGGGTCGTATTTCTTTTCGGTTTCGATTACAATCTCTGCGGTGCAAGACGGCATGGGGGTTAAAGGACTGGCAGCCGATTTGAAAGTAGAGGTCAGCACTGGCCATTTACTGTCCTTGTTGAGGTCGTACTCAATGGCCAAGTACTTTCGCTTGGACTTGTAGATGTCATGGAATTTGAACCTCAGCTTTTTGAACACGAGGTAATCCACGATGAACACCTCGATTATTATGCTGATTATAAAGTTGAGGACAGCGTATGCCAGGAGGTAAACAGCGAAGGTGTTGTCTTCGGGGACCACAAGCTCGAATTGGTGTCGCAGGAACTCAAACGGATTAAATGCCATGTAGACAGAGAATGCGGTTAAGAGCATCGAGGAAATCAACAGGCCGTAATTCGTGAAGATGCTCTTACGATATGGCTTGCCCTTGCTGAACACGATGGCCAAAATGATGTACTGGAAGCTGGAGATGGTGAAGATCGTGTAATTCTCAGTGCAGGCGACGTCGTCTTTATCTTCCAGGCTGGTCGCATTGAACGGAGTGTACCAGTCCTGCAATTTTAGGTGCTCGAAGCTCAACACTTGGAAGAACACGACCACAAGCAACTGGAGCAACAGCGATATGATCGGGGTGAAGCTAATTAGGCTGTTGAGCGGAGTTTCCGGAACCAACTTGCCCTCGTACGCGGCGGTTCGTCCGAAGAAGAAGGCGAAGATTGAGATGATGAATAGATCAATGTAGAGGAATTCTATGTCCGTTAAATTCGAGTCGATGCTATACAGGACCATCACGGAAATGAACTGGCAGAGGCTGTAGGCGGCCATGTACTTGAAGATCCCGAAGCTCGTCACCAGCGCAGCCCTACCCTCGCGGATTACTTTTAAGACGCAGTTTATGTTGGGGGTTTTCGATGTGAAAGGGCTCGCTACTGACGACTCAGCTTCTGAGAGTGATATTCCTGTGTGCGCTGCCTTCAGGGCTCCACAATCATTCGCTCCATCTCCACACATTGCTGAAATAGAAAATATGCACTTAAAATTTTTTTTACATATATACTGGGCGACTGACACACAAGGCGACCTTGACACTCGGTTAGTTTTATTACACGTTTAACACGGAACGGAAGTCTGAGTTATTTCTTTTAGGAATTTGTTTTTGACATTTCTTTCCTTAAACATTTTTCTTTTGTTCTGGCCAAGACCACTTTACTTAAGTACTATTGCCTACTAGATTTCACGATACGAAGCGTCTTATCCCATCTGCGCAACTTCTTAGTTCAAGAGTTTCTCCGCTGGCGCCACTTACCCAAAACAATAGGAAGCGAATTATATCCGGAACGTCATTTTCAATTAATGTCAAGTTCGCGCGGTTTACATCAAGTGTCCAAGCGATTTGTTTGTTTCATGAGTTCATTTTTTTTCTTATTCTTTTGTTATTGCGTTTACGTCAATAAAGGCTATTACTATTATTGTTGAAATTAAAAGGAAGAGTGCCGTTGATTTTCTTTTGTTTTTCATCCATCTTATTCTTCGTTACTTCGTTTGTTTGTTTTATTTCGTTTTTGTTTCTTTTGATTGAATGAATTTTTCGCTTTTATTTTGTTTTTTTTATGTTTTTAATCTCTCTTGTTTTAATTTCGTTTACTTGTTTTATTTTGTTTTTGTTTGTTTTGATTTAATGAATTTTTTCGCTTTTATTTTGTTTTTTTTTTTTTAAAACAGTTTTTCATCTTCCAAAGTCTTCCATGCGAAAATCATTGATTTTTTTGTTCTCTTGTTTTAATTTCGTTTGTTTTATTTTTCATCCATCTTATTTTTCGTTACTTCGTTTGTTTTATTTCGTTTTTATATCTTTTGATTTAATAAATTTTTGCTATTTTATGGATCTTTTCGCTTTTATTTTGTTTGTTAAGATTTTTTTCATCATTCCATCACAGTCTGTTTAAATACAGGGTAACTGACCCTATGGGTAAGCTCGGAAAATTGTGAGTCACCTGTATATACCCAGTATGATATACAGGATGACTGTAAGCGAAAACAATCCATAAAATAGCAAAAATTCATTAAATCAAAGGAAACAAAAATGAAATAAAACAAACAAATAAAGTAATAGGATGGATGAAAAACAAAACAAACGAAATTAAAACAAGAAAAATTGTCATTGAGTCAGCCTGTATATACCCTGTGTACCATACTGGGTATATACAGGCTGACTCAATGACAATTTTTCTTGTTTTAATTTCGTTTGTTTTGTTTTTCATCCATCCTATTACTTTATTTGTTTGTTTTATTTCATTTTTGTTTCCTTTGATTTAATGAATTTTTGCTATTTTATGGATTGTTTTCGCTTTTATTTTGTTTTTTAATAATTTGTCATCAACTTCGTCACAGTTTGTTTAAATACAGGGTGACTGGCCCTATGGGTAAGCTCAAAAAATGGTGAGTCACCCTGTATATACCCAGTACGATATACAGGGTGACTGATAATTTTTCGAGCTTACCCGTAGGGATCTTAGGAGATACCCAGTATGGTATACAGGGTGACTGATAATTTTTCGAGCTTACCCGTAGGGATCTTAAGAGATACAAAGTTCGTTAAATTGGGACAGAGTTGTGTATTTTTGTCCTCATCAATAATCTACGAACAAATTTCATGTATTTTTTTACGGTTTTCAAAATATTCGAAAGAAAGTAAAAATTACGATTTTCGATTGTTTCGTTTTTCTTATCGAAACCGATAAATTTTTAAGTGAGACAATATTAAGGCACCTTCTTATGGGGAATTTGAATGTGCCATCGTGTATGTCATGGCATGGCATTGAGGTACAAAAGTAATTTTAATTTTTTTAAAACAGAAACCATCATTTATTTATTAAAAATTCAAAAAAGGCATATCCAATCCAACCGAATCCATATGATCAGTCACCCTGTATGTCAACAGACTGACAATTCAGTCGCGATCTGTTTAAATACAGGGTGGCTGACTCTATGGTTAAACTCGAAACATTGTCAGTCACCCTGTGTACCATACAGGGTGACTGACAATTTTTCGAGCTTACCCGTAGGGATCTCGGTTATCTTAAGAGATACGAATTTGGTTAAATTGGGACAAAGTTGCGTATTTTTGTCCCAATCAATAATCTACGAACAAATTTCAAGTATATTTTTACGGTTTTCAAAATATTTAAAAGAAAGTAAAAATTACGATTTTTATTTTTATTGTTTTTTCTTTTAGAAACCAATAAAGCTAAGCATTTTTAAGTGAGACATTGTTAAGGCACCTTCTTATGGGGAATCCAAATGTGCCATCGTGTTTGTCCTCGCATAGCTTTTATGGGGAATTTAAATGTACCATCATGTTTGTCAAGGCATTGTTTCTTATGGGAAATTTAAATGTGCCATCATATTTGTCATGGCATAGCTTTGAGGTACAAAAGTAATTTTAAATTTTTCTAAACAGAAAACCCCTTTTTTTATTAGGAATTCAAAAAAAGGCACACTCAACCCAACAAGGGTTAGTCACCCTGTATGTCAACAGACCGTGAATGACAATTCAGTTACCATCGATTTAAATACAGGGTAAATGGCCTTATGGGTAAGTTCGAAAAATTGTCAGTCGCCCTGTATACTATACAAGGTATATACAGGCTGACTGACATTTTTCGAGCTTACCCGTAAAATTTTTACGAATTTGAAGTTGGCGCTTATAAAGTTAGTTTGTTAAAATGCGCGTAGATGGCGCCACCAGCCGATGAAAATTAATTACAAACCAAGACCATGTGAGATTATTAGCGCCAATAAAGAAAAACATAAATAATTGACTTTAACAATCGGTGAAACTATTCTGTGTAAAAATTTGAATTTGGCGCGTATAAAATTACTTCGAAAAAGCACACACAGATGGCAGCACTAACGAAAATTAATGAACTTCCTTTTTTTTGGTAACCTACAATCCGCAATTGTTCATTTGAAAGAGATTAACATAAAATCAAGAAATGCATCAGCTTGATACGTTTGGGGCCGTCGTCCCCTTCGCCCCTCCGTTACTGCAATCAAGCTTTAAAAAATATTTGATTTGATTGAAACTAACCGACATAATAGCCTAGGCTTTGCAACTCAAGGATGAGCTGCTGCTTTTGGTCAGGCGACATCCTAGCGAAGATACTTCCTCTGGTTACTAGCCGAGGTACCAAATCCGGATGGAAATCCCTAACGGCTGCCCAGGTCTTTCCTGTTAGTGCAAACCTGCAAAGGCACTGTGTGACCTCCATCCAACCGTATTAAACACCATTAATACCAACCTGTAATTATTGAAGAGCGACTGGGGCTTCTTCACAGCAACTTCATTCTGCACATTATTCGTAATCGTTTGAGATTCCATCGTATCAAGGCTGATGATGCTTGCGGAGTTCGACAGCAAACTAAGATCATTTTGATTGGCTACGTTTTTGGTTGCGGTCAGAGTGAAATACAAATTCGGAGGGTTTTGGCTGTCGCTGTTTACAGCAATCACACTCTGCCCGTGGGTTATGATCCCGCAGTCTTTAGCAACGCTCAAAGCTGTCAGGATATTATCACCAGTGACCATTATGACACGTATGTGTGCCTTATTCAAAGTCTCTATGCACGGAGTGGTGTCTTCTTTAAGCCGGTTCTCCAGGACGATCAGCCCCAGGAGAGTTAGATCCTTCTCGATGGCATCCCGCAGGACTTTCTGCACCTTCGTGTATGACATCTTCAGCTCCTTGTGGGCCATGGCTATGACACGGTAGCCTTCTTGAGTGTAACTCTCCAAGACATCGTGGAAATCACACGGAACTGTATCGGGCTTTACGAAATTCAGGATCATCTCAGGGGAGCCCTTGCAGTAGTACTCGAAGCTCTGAGCCCCCAGTTTACGTATGATGACCCCCATGCGCTGTGAGCTGCTGGAGAAGGGAAACTCCCGGATGATGCCGATTTGGAAATCGAAACCCTCCTCGCCGAGAGCCTCGGGGGGTTTTGGACGGTCTTTCGGGGGTTTTAGGACAGTCGGGAAGATCATGTTGAATTTGGAGTTGTCTGATATGTCTGGCTCTTCGATTGTCCATTTTGTGCTTTCGAACATCTGAAATACGAGCGTGAGATTGAGAGCAGCGCCCCCGGTGCATGCAACTGTTACTTACTTTCAGATCTAGGGGGTCGCCAGTTATTTGTTTGTTTATTATTGTTAGCGAATGGCAAGTGACTAGGCCACAAACGAAAGTGTTGTAAGGCAAACTTTCCACGACCTTGACGGAAGGCAGGAACTTCTTTTGTTCGATTGGGGCAACGCAGAGCAAATCCAATCCGTCTTCTGTTAAAGTCCCCGTCTGCAACGCAAGGATTAGTTTGAGTCCTCGAGTGACTAATTCATAAGCTACCTTATCGAAGCAGACGCAGTCGATTGAACCTGACACATTGATTGATCGGGGTGATATGCAGAAGATATTGTTTTTCTCCAACCGTGTCTGTGCATAATAACGTCCTACGGTCATGGCAGCCGGAAGGGCCGGAGGAACAACGATTGTTATCAAATCTAGGGCCTCCACGATGATATCGCCAGTCGGGATGCCTCTCATTATCTACAAAAGCTTTAGTCATTACCAACTCAAAGAAAAATAAAATTGTTGAAACCTTGGTAACAATGGTATAGATAAAACCGATCCCTGCGATGAAAGCCAGAAGTGCCACAAACCGATAGGAATCTTTCTCGAAGCGAAAGTCCACCGGGGGTGGATAGAGGATGCTTCTTACGAGGCCACCTGCAAGACAATTTAGGATTTAATGCAAACCTAATTAAGTGGGGTGAGTTGAGCTTACCTTTGGCAGTTGCGAAACCAGTTCGAATGACAACGGCCAGTACTTTTTCACCCCCGAAGTAGCGGGTTTGGATCACGTGAGTGCCACAAAACAGGGTGTGCCTGGCATGCTCTTTCGGATCGTAGTGGAAGTTGGGTAGGTTTGGGAACGGTGTCTTGGTAACAGGCACAGATTCACCTGGAAATTTAAAAATAAATTCATCTTTTACATTAAACTCACATAAATTATAAATTTTGTGTGTTAATTATCAACGGAATAGCAATTACAGATTAGGTGGCGACATCTCACGGTCAATTTTTGACCTAAAATTGAGCGACAAATGACAAGTAATTAACCTATTTGCTGCCTGATAACCAGATTTGTAATATTTCGGGGCCTTGCCAAATTACACAAGACGAGGACCATTCATTCTGTAGTCATGGCGACGCTCCGAAATATTCGGAGTCTGCTAATAAGTCCATTGCAATCAAACCGACTTGCAAACACATTTTTTATTTCTTGTTCATGTAACTAACGCTATGCTAGAATAAATCCGTAAATAATTCAATTTTCTTTTCTGAAAGATCGATCGTTTTTTCTTTCTTTTACGTTTAGTTGGTCGAGGTGGTCGTTTTTTGTGAAAATAAACTCGAAACTTAATTCGGACTATACAAACTTATCGTCCTTCTAAAATCGATCGTCTTTTGTTTCTTTGGCTTTTCTTTTTTCTTTTTATTTTGTTCGAATAAAAAAAAGAGATGCGGTCTTTTATTCGAAACTCGTCGTTTTCTCTTTCTTTTTCGAATCGATCGTCTTTTGTTTCTTCGGCTTCTCGTTTTTCTTTTTCCTCTTTATTCTGGCCGAATAAAAAAAATTCATGGTCAAATCGTTGCTTATTACAAAATCGATTGTCTTTTCTTATTTAGCTTCTCATTTTCTCTTTTTTTTTTGGCAATTTCATTATGAAATCGAACGTGTTTTGTTCCAAACTCGCCGTCGTTTTTCTGAAATCGATCGTCTTTTGTTTCTTAAGCATTTCGTTTCTCTTTTTTTCGTTCCAAATGTTGATAACAACAACAACAACAGAAAGACAAAAAACAAATGACGATCGTAATGTTTATAACAACTTTCATTATTCATTTGTTTTATTTTGTATTTTTAATTTTGTTTGCCTTTCATTTTTTCCAATTTTTCTCTTTCCGTTCAGTTTTCCTTTTGGCCTTTCATTTGAATCCTTCGTTTTCTCCTTGTTTTCACGTGTTTCTCTTTTTCATTTCATTTTCGGTTTTTGTTTTTCATTTGTTTTTTTTTTCTAATTTTCTAAACGGCGCCTTATGCGAACAAGTTGGTGGTATTGCCTATAAAAATCTGGTAAACCTGTAAGCAACTAACGCATTTTTCAGATTACCAATTCTGGGGGAATTTCCCTCTTTTAGGGAATTTTAAGGATTTTTATACCGGGTGATTTTTTAAAATGTTTTATCAACTCTTGCCATGAAATTTGGATAGCATGTCTTAGCTTAACTGAGAAGTAAGTCGTCGGACTCCTTGAGGTTATTTTACAGTAAAGCTACGACACACCGTCCAAATTTCATGGCAAGCGTTGATAAAAAATTTAAAAAGTCACCCGGTATAATCAGAGAAATTCAGATACTTCTGTCGAAAAGAAAAAAATATTTAAAAATAAAAAGATAATAAGTAGTAACCTTAATTACTGTTCTAAAAACACCAACAATGGCCAAAATATTAACAGCATCATCGAACAGATAAAATTTAACACCAACATAGAAATTTGTTGGTGTAAGACAGTGTTGCCAACCAAAAAGAATTTCCCACTTCAGGGATTTGGTTTCACCAGAGGAAAAGGAAATTCTTATTAATTTGAAGGAATTTTCTGAAAATAAATAAGTCAATTTTAATTTCTCTTTTATATTATATGTTTATTTATTATTTTATTGTTATTATGTTTCTTGTTTTTAAGATTAGGATTTTTAGATCCTTTTTATGTTTATATTTTATATATATTATATATTATATTTTATATATATTATATATTATATTTTATATATATTATATATTATATTTTATATATATTATATATTATATTTTATATATATTATATATTATATTTTCGTAATTTTGTTTACATTTCTATTTTTTTCTGTTAAAATTAAAATCCATTTCACAAAAGCGAATTTTGCTAATAAAAAAGGAATTTTTCATCATTTCAGAGGGAATTTCGGACTCCAAGGTTGGCAACACTAGTATTTTTACATTTGGCAACTGGTGCGCGTATGTCATGGCGGACGCCCGTCATTTGAATAGGCATCGAGAATTCACGGCGTTTTAGGCCAAAAAGACACTTAATTTGCTCGTTTTAAATCATTCATCGTGCGTATGTGAAAACTGTGAACGCAATCGGACGCGCAAGAAGCTTGGTGCGTTTAAAAAAATGCGATTATGAAGCCTCAGAAAATGTGGAAGCGGGGCGGCGTTAAATACAATGGAAACCACGCAAAAATTAAGCTGGTGAGTCGCTTTATATTTTTATATAATATAATTGAGCTTCTTCAATGATAATTTTGAATGAATTAGATCGCGTTCGGTATACAAAAAGTAAGTGAGGTTATGTCATATCTCTGTGTGTGAGTGGTGCTTTAAATTCAAAAATTGCTGTTTTAAAGCTTAAAAAGGACATCGTTATTTATTGTTGTAAATTAAAGTAAAAATAAATAGAATAGAATGGGAACGAACCAATGTAAATAAAGTTGGCAACTCTGTTCGCGTCTGTGTCATGGCGGTTTGAATAGCCGTCGACCGGTTTCTGAAATTTCCACCGTATTGGGCCAAGAAACTTGTGTTTCGCACATTTTAACTTCTTTTTCGGTAAATACGTGCGTTTCTACATACGTTTTGATACAAAATATTACTTGTGTTTAAACGAAAAGTGCAGATTATCGACACGACGGAGGCAAAGGACTGGAAACGACTTTAAATTGCAATCGGTGAGTTTATTTTCATTTACGTGCGGTATAAAATAATGTTTGCGAAGTTTCTATTCTTATTCGATTATGTGAGGTGCAACAAGAAAAAAAAATATCTGGGGTTATGTCATGCAATTTTATTTTAAATTTAGAAACTGCAGGCCGTTTAGAAACGAAAATAACGTTTTACGCCTAGCCAGTTCGTTCTATTTTAATTTAAAGCAAAAGTAAATTATAGAAAATAAAATCGGAAAATAGTAACTTAGAAGCCATGCATATTTAAGGTTGGCGACACTGTTCGCGATGCGTCATGGACGCCGTTTGAATCTTTGTCAACCGAACTCCGAAATGTATGCAATTTTACGCAAAAAAGCTTGTGTTTCGCGTGTTTGAAACTCTTTTCGGCAAACGCGTATGACTTCGAAACTTTTTGGCACTTAGAAATTGGTGTGGATCGCATGAGAGGTACATTTGCAGAGCGTCACGCATCGCAATGAAAATCATGCAAAGTGCAATGGAAATGATTAAAAAACCTAGCTGGTGAGTCACTTTTTACTTCTATGTAGTATAAAGGAACTATTACCAAATTTTTGTAATTATTAGATAATGTGTAGTGTACCCGAAAAAGTAGGGTTATGTCTTACTTTGATGCAGAAGTTTTCAATTTAAATTTAGTACGTGCAAGGCTTATAATATTTATTATTTTCAACTGTTAGGTTCGATGGTATCATTTCCATTCTTTTTAGTATTCATTACAGTATTCTGGCAGTTATACGGTGTTAGCCGAATAAGGGCCAGTCTTTCCATCCTCCCAGAGGCAAACGACTTGATTTTTATGAATTCAGTCATCTCTCAGTTGGTTTATCAAGAGGTGGAAAAACCAGCCCTTAAATAAAGCGAAAATTGTTAGTCGCTCACCAGTTAACATCGATTCATTCAGTATGCAATTCCCCGTCAGCAATAAAGCATCGCATTGCATCAAACATCCATTGGCCGGTATCTCCAAGATATCACCGGGGACTAAATACTCAGTTGAGATAAGCTCCGTCTGCGTACAGGTTTCACCGGAAGCATTCTTGATAGGCCTCAGGACAGTGCAGACGTCTGAGCTTTGCACGGTCGACTTTAAATTGCGTTGGTTCTGAAAGCAATGCAAATTGCAAGTGTGTTTTGTTGTGGGCATCATCGCCTTACCCTTCTCGTCTGGATGACTGTCATGGTAATGCCGAAGACGGACATCCCTAAAATGGCTGCCGCGTAGTAATAATAATTGTCGACGAACCACAGAATAAAACTAAACAATTGAAAGACGTAGAATGGATTAAGTACTTCTAGGAACAACAAAGTTAAAATGGGGGTCTCCATCACCAGTATTTCGTTCTTGCTGTACACCAGTCTTCTAATGAACTGTTCACTCTGAGACAAGCCGATTTTATTACTGTGTAGGATTTCACTGCTCACTCCCTGATCGAGACCGTGGAGTTTTACAAATTCTCTCCGGTCAGGATGCCAAATGTACGTCACTTTTTTGCATGTAAACATCAATAATCTAAAATACAAAAAACGTTTATTAAATTTATGTGTTTGATGGGTGCCAATTAACCTGTCGATTTCGGTAAAGATTCCGCTGCCAAAGTGAACGGAGAGCATTACGTATTCCCCAGGTGATTCATCGGTGGTGTGATGGAGTAATAAATTATCGGCTTTCTTTAATTTTTGAACCATCTCTGATGTTAATACTTTCAGTGGCTTCACGTAGTAAGTCTTGTGTTTCTTATTAAATAATTCCTGCAACGTGAAACTGTGAATCGAGACTGACAGAGGCAGTGGGGACTTACTGTAATAAGTAAATACTGGGCTTGGGTAACATCACACTCATTTGAAGTAGCTCTCAGGTACCAGTAGGGCACCCAGTGAAAAATTAGGCGTAACAGGCCAGCTGTTACAAGAATAAAAAAATAAGTTATGCTAGTTTTTAGAGTCGATCTTCTGTATCCGCATATCGCCATCTGGTCATCGCTTCCCTTATTTAGGTACATTTTGTATCCTTTGTTTAGAGGAGTACCTGTTCACAGAAACACATAATTAAAGTTCAAATTAATAATTTGCATAAACAAGAATGGTCAAAGAAGCAGCAAGTATAAAATTAACATCGGAAATAACCTTTGAGTAGACCAGCTTCCTGCTCCCCCAAATTTTTGTCCCCATTTCGCTCCTGTCGGAAGGAGAACTTCTTCCAACTTTTCCTCAAGAACCCCATGGTGACGACGGCGATAAATTAATTAATAAATTAACAACGATACGACCGACTTTATTGTCAATATAAAAAATATCACTACGTATTAATTCACTCGGGTCCGTATATAAATTACTTGAATAAATTATGAAATATTTAAACGCCACTACAATTAACGTTTAAAATTCTTATGCTACCACCACGAATACCAGACGTCTGTCTGCCTGCCCGTCCGTCCTCTGCTGGTTTTCTGTGTACACAGTGCACGTGAGTTTTAAAAACAACCGAGCTGGATCGGAGTCCCTTCAATTATTTGTTACGTTTTTAAAAATTATTCTGACACAGTACTTAAGTCCTCAATCTTTCCGCAGGGAATTCTTTTCCTAAATCTTTCTGCTCTCGAATTACTTCCTCACAATTATTCCAAGTCGTCGAATCTGTAAGGATAAGGATCAAAAGGAATATATTATTTAAAAAATAAAATAAAAAATGGTATGATTTATTTGCATCTTATCAGAATGTTCCTCGATTTCTGAAGTGAATTTATATATAGCAGTCTTGGGTTTGATTTGTTTGAATTTTTAGGTAAAGAAAATTAATTTTATTTTTGTTTCTTACATAAAAAAATTGGAAATTTTTGCAATTCTAGAATCAAAAGCCATTTATTTAGACATAATTGGCCCAAAAGCCACAGAATTTCGATTTTTTATGTTTTTAGCAACATCACTCCGAGATTGTTTCGAAATCAAAAAGATTTCGTTAATTACAACATTGCACGATAGATGGCGCAGGAAATATGTCTTCTGATTTTAAAATTGCGAGTGTATTTCTTCCTTTAGTTTATTTTTTGATTTTCATGATCCCTCCCCTCCAAAGAAATGAAAAATACGTATTAAGAACAAAAGCTGTGAATGGCTTTCAGATGTCAAACAATGTGCCGATCATAATTTGTTTAAAATCAACAAATCAAACACATTTTCGATCTTGACTTATTTTGATAAGTTGAAAATTATGAAATGGCTTTCGAGTGTCAATCATAATTGATTCAAAATCAATTCAATTTCGGCTTTTGATTCTTCGCAGCGATGCTCAAAGATGGCGTTAAATTCTCTCGAAAATTTCGTTCGTTACAAGAAAGTACGACAGATGACGCTAGATATGTGTTCGACATATTTTAAAGCTGCGATTTTATTTTGTGCGTGTTTTTGAATTTTATTATCATTTCTATTAAACAAATTAGAATTTTTGGGATTTTATAAACAAAAGTCAAAATTTTCAAACAGTTTGTTGTGCCACATACAGTCTTTGCAACAACCTCAAAGATGGCGCTAATCGCCTCGAGAAATCAAGAAAATTCTTTTATAGCAACAATGTACAACAGATGTCGCCACTTATATGTGTTTTTATTTTAAAGCTGCGAGTGTATTTTACGCCTGTAGTGTGTTTTTTGAATTTTATTGACCCTCCTTTCCAAAAAATTGTAATTTTTGAGTTTTTATAAACAAAAGTCTAATGTCTGCAAATGGCTTTCGGATATCAAGCAATTTGCTGAGCCATAATTGGTCAATTATCCATCAAATTTCTATTTTTGATACATTCTTTTGCAACAATCTCAAAGATGGCGCTAAATTCTCTCGAAAATTAAAAAAATCGTTCGTTACAACAAAGTACGATAGATGGCGCTAGATATGTGTTTGAATTTTAAAGCCGCCAGTTTTTAAAAATTTCATTACCCCTCCTTTCCAAAAAATTGGAAATTTTGAGATTTTATAAACAAAAGCCGAAAGCCTGCAAATGGTTTTCGGGCCGAGCCATAATTGGTGAAAAATCTATGAAATTTATGTTTTTGATATTATGCTCTTTGCCCACTTTCCTCAAAGATGGCGCTAATTGTCTCAAGAAAATTCTTTCATAACAATGAAACAGGTGGCGCCAGTTATATGTGTTTTCATTTTAAATCTTTTTTCCAAAAAATTGGAAATTTTGAGATTTTATAAACAAAAGTCGAAAGTCTGCAAATGGCGTTCGGATGTCAAGCAATTTGTCGAGCCATAATTGGTTAAAAATCTATGAAATTTCTATTTTTGAGACATTCTTTGCAATAATCTCAAAGATGGCGCTAAATTCTCTTGAAAATGAAAAAAAAAAATCGTTCGTTATAACAAAATAAATACGATAGATGGCGCTGGACGTGTGTGCGAATTTTAAAGCTGCGAGTTTCTTTTTTTTAATTTCATTACCCCTCCTTTCAAAAAAAATTGAAAATTTTGAGATTTTATAAACAAAAGCCGAAAGTCTACAAATGGCTTTCAAATCGTCAACCAATTAGCTGAGCCATAATTGGTTAAAAATCTATGAAATTTATGTTTTTGATACTTTCCCATTTTCCTCAAAGATGGCGTTAATCGTCTCAAGAAATTAACAAAATTTTTTTCATTACAACAATATACGACAGATGGCGCCAATTATATACGTTCTCATTTTAAAGCTGCGAGTGTTTTTATGTCTGTGGTTTGTTTTTTGAATTTTATTACCCCTCCTTTCCTAGAAATTGAAAATTTTGAGATTTTATAAACGAGTATGTATGTTAAAATTTCTGTTTTTGTTACATTCGTTGCAGTGCTCAAAGTGGCGCTAATTGTGTCTAAAAATCAAGAAAATTTCTTTCGTTACAACAACACACGACAGATGGCGCTGGAAAAAATATGTGTTCTAATTTTAGAGCTGGGGGTATTTCTCTGCGTTTAGTTTATTTTTTGAATTCTGCTACCCCTCCTCTAAAGAAAAAAAAACATTTTGAAGTTTAAAAAACAAAAGCTGAAGTCTTCTAAATTGCTTTCCAAAAACGTCAAACCGTTTGTGGACCGTACGTTTCAAAATTAACGAAATTTTGGTTTTTGTGACATATTTTCAATAATAAAAATTCCGAATAGGTTTCACCGACGCCATCAATTTTCAACAGATGGCGCTGGAAATGGTAAAATCTTCAAAGTTTTCTGTGTTTCTGTTTTTTTTTTGCTTGTTTCTCTTTTTTTTAATTTTGTTTTCTCTCCAGAAAAAAAAAAATAGAAAGTTTCAAAGCAAAAACAAAAAAGGATCTGTGGACCGTCTACGAAAGTCAAACCGTTTGCTATTCATAGGTGGTCGCTTTTGAATATCAATTCATATGTAATTGAGTCAAAATCAACAAAATTTCGGTATTTGATGCATCCTTTACAGTGTCGTTCGGTAGATGGCGCCACAGTGCTTAAAAATTTAACCGAATTTCTCAACAGATGGTGCCATAATGCTTCAAAAATTAACTTTCACCGTAATTGAAATTGTACTTTCTCCAAAAAAATTGAAAAACTATTGAAACAAGAAAGCAAATTATTGTCGTGCATTTTTTACAACAACACTCAGTAGATGGCGGTCAAATAATTTCAACAACGGCCAACAGAAATATTATAAATAAAATTGAAGTGAGAAAGTCCACATTTATTACATGTAATAGGATGTAGGGAGGAAAGCAATTGACTGACTGTCAGTAATTACGCAATAAATAGAAAGTGATGCAGTGCAAATGCAACAAAGTGTGAAACGTGAAAGCCACCAATTTTCAACAGATGGCGCTGGGAATACTAAAATCTTCAAAGTTCTCTACGTTTCTGTTTTTTTGGTTGCCTCTTTTTTTGGATTTTATGTTTTCCCTCCAGATACAATCAGAAAGTTTCAAAGCAAAAACAAAAAAAAACATCTGTGGACCGTCTACGAAAGTCAAACCGTCTGCTGTTCATAGAGGTCGCTTTTGAATATTAGTTATCAGCTACATGTAATAGGATGTAGGGAGAAAAGCAATTGATTTCATAATGAAGCCGACTGTCAGTAATTACGCAATAAATAGGAAGTAATGCAGTGCAAATGCAACAAAGTGTGAAATGTGAAAGCGTGAAAGTCACGGGGCGCCATCTACTAGATAAGATATGAAAAAAATATTGCATAATGCAGTGAGCAATAAATAATGTCGTAAATTTACGTAGATTTTTGAGCGTCATCTACAGAGGGTGGAACGCGAGTATAAATTTTGATTGTCACACGCAGATGGCGTTATGAATTTCAAATCTTTCTTACACGATTTTTTGCTCTCCATTTCCTTCTTCCTTTTATTGTTGCAGCCCGGCGTTCTTTTGTTTTTTTTAATTAACGTCATGGTATTTGCGACGTTTGTGCTTTTGATGAGCCGAAATTGATTTGTTTTGAAAACTGATTACATTTTGTTTGTTAATTGAAGCAGTAAACAATTTTGACTGTTACGCCCAGATGACGTACATTTCAACCTTCAAATATTGTCACGTCAAATCTTTCTACGGCGTTCTTTTGTTTTTATTTCCTTTTAATTCAGAATTGGTAACGTCACGGGATATGTCACATGACATTTGTAATGAGCGTAAATTGATTTGTTTTGAAAACTGATTGTGTTTTATTATGTACGACGTTTGGCAACGTCAATAGAGGTTAAAATATGATCAAATAAATTTTGAATGTCACACGCAGATGGCGTAGTGAATTTTTCTTTAACTTCAAACACTGTCGCGGCAAATCTTTCTGCAACATTATTTCATTTTTTAATTAACGTCACGGGATTTGTCACGTGTGTAAAATTTGCTTTCGATGAGTCGACATTGATGTTTTGAAAACGGTTTACATTTTATCACAATGACGGTTGTTACCGGAAGCTATAATTATGATTATGTCACAAATTTTGATTGTCACGCCCAGATGACGTAAATTTTTCTTCGACCTTCAAATATTGTCACACCAAATCTTTCTGCGGCGTTCTTTTGTTTTTTAATTAAGGATTGATAACGTCATATGACATTGTAATGAGCGTAAATTGATTTGTTTTGAAAACTGATTGTATTTTATTACGTACGACGTCTGTTCACGTCAATTAGGGGGTAAAATATGATCAAATAAATTGTGACTGTCACACGCAGATGGCGTTTTCTTCGATTTTTAAATACGTCGCGCGGCATTCTTCTGTTTTTTTTTTTTTTGATTAAGAATTGATAACGCCATGGCCATCTGTCACATGTAATTCGCTCTTGATGAGCCGAAATTGATTTGTTTTGAAAACTGATTATTTTTATCACGCATGACGTTTGACGTTTGTTGACTGAAGTAGTTACGTGAAAAATATTTTCCATGGAAGCTATGAATTACGTTCTGGGAATTTGAAAGGATGTGGTTTGCTGTTGTGTAAGTGTGAGTAACGTGGCAAAAAAATATTTGTGTGATCAATGATCATTCTGATAAGAGCGGTGAAGATAAAGACTTCGATTGCCGATCGCACGAAATTATTTTTTTTGTTTTAAAACGAAACCAAATAACAAACATATTTGCGTCGTTTTAAATGAGTTCAATCAAGTTGATGACCTCCGAAATTGATACTACTTAATTGTCGGCTCTCGATTGATGATGATTTGAAGTTGAGAGAAATTAGGCCCGCTAGATTAATCCATCACGAACCTGTTTAGGGGAAAAGTAGGCGAGTGAATCAATATCAAATGTGCGTCAGGGAGGCATTTTTGACTAGGTCCGAACTGTGTCAGTCTCCGGGGTCGTTTTTCGCCCTATATCCAATTCTGGGTCTGACGAACACGGATTCCTCTTCCTTCGGGAACTTATTGGTGCACAACCAGCAGACTTTATCCTTCCGAACACCGAACTGATGATTATAATCGACCTGTGTATTTTCACTAGTATACATATCGGCGCGAACAGTAAATTCCTGTACGTAGAAAATTATCTAATTTCGGATTCAGTTCTTCCTCGAGCGGAAAAATCGATGAATCATAAGAAAGTTTTCCGCGAACTTCTAAATCAGTCACGAGTCGACGAGTCCGTTGCGAAATGCACGAGCGTCCTTGGACACGTGAAAAAAATAAAACGCGATCGCGTTTTCGAAACAAATGAAATCCAGGCGGACGTATGCGAGAGACGTGTGACACGCCTAACCTCACTTTTTCGGCGGAACGCACTTAATTATTATACTGATGTTTAAGGGCAGTCCTGGGACTTCTAATGATCAATTGAAATAATAAAAATCTAAAGAACTTCATTTTTGCGCGAACTCAACGGCGATGCACTGATGAACACCAGGAATTCTTCTCGCGTACGAATTTTGCGCAACGTGAAACATATATGGCCGGAAGTTAATCTTCTGGAAGGCAAGCACCGAATTTGCCCGTATTTTTAGACACGCCCGATCGATTTCACCGAAAAACACTTTATCAACGGATTTCAGAGAAGAACACGCGGAACACTCCGACAAACGAACCTACGCACAGCAAAAATGGTCGGTCTGTGACTTCACCTCGGCATTTATTGGAATCACCAGCTCCGCTCGTGCGTCTTCGTGTGATCAGCAACGTGCGACATCTTACCGTCGGCTTTTGAAGTACCTTTTTAATCGATCAGTGACCCTCAAACGTGAAGATGAATTTTATATTCGACTTCTAATTTACTTTAAACTTCAATTTTGTGATACACAGACGTATTACAAATAGTTTTATGACTTTGAAAACAAGAAAAAAAGCGAAGGCTGAAAGGTCAGCGCACGGCGACCGGCGCCATCTCGTCAGCATTTTAATTAACGACACCAAACAAATGCAGTTGCTGCTTTTTTTAAGCGCTCGTTAGGTGGCGTTACTGTATCTAGAAGATACCGCCATTCATTTTTGCGACTTGCGTCCCCCCTAATTAAAAGAGACACGATGAAACGCTTAGGAAGAAAAAAGATAGAGACATAACAAGTTACTGTTGCTATGGAGTTTCTGAATGAATTTAACCCCAAATTAAAAGAGATAGAAAGATGGGCGCGTTCAGCGGACACAACCAGAAACATGTTTCATTTATGTTGCGTTTAAACAAGTTTGAGCAATTGAACGCTATAGCAACTGTTATTTATTAATCAATATTTGACATCTGGAGTGAGGTTAGGTTTTCGTACATTATGATTATAAATAATCATTCTAGATAATATAGTAGGAAATTAATTGTAGGTTATACTTCTTACAAAGAAAAAAGACAAAAGAAAATTGAAAAGAAAAATTAGTATTTACTTAGTCGTTAAAAAATTAGACAAAAAATTAGAATTCAATTGTTTTCTTGCAACTGCATAAACGAAAACATCGAGTCAGCAATTGTCTTTCTTTGTTTCTATTGTCTTCCCTTTTTTTGTTTTTTCTTTCTTTGTTTCTGTTGTCTTCCTCTTTTTTTTGTTTTTGTTTTTTCTTTCTGCTGTTATCTTCGATTATCGTTATTTTTTGATTAATTTGTCAGAACAGCACAATTGTTTTTTTTTGTTTCTGATCTTTTCAACGATTTCGTAAAGTTCTCGAGCTAAAATCTACCATTTTCTTTTGTTTCTCTTTTGTTTTGTGATTATGTTATCTTCAATCGAAGCAAATCATCTTTTGTTTTGTTTAGAATTTTACGCGAAAACGGAAACTCTAGCCAGCAATTGTTTTTTTTATTCTCTCTTTTATTTTTATATTTAAGACTGTCTTTTGTTTTTATGATTTCGCTGCCAATTAAAACTTTTCGTCTCTGGCTTCTCCTCCAAAGCATTTTCTTTTCTTTTGTTTTGATTTGGACATTTCATTAGCGGAAATTCTCTGCCTTTTGTTTTTTTCTTTCAATATACCATCAATGTATTTTTTTTTTCTTTTGTCTTTCTTCGTTTCTGTTATCTTCCTCTTTTTTTTGTTTTTGTTTATTTTGTTATCTTCGTTTTTCCTTATTTTTTTATTAATTTCTTTGAACAGCAATTGTTTTTTATTTGTGATCTTTTCAACGATTTCGTGAAGTTCTTGAGCTAAAATCTGGCATTTTCTTTTGTTTCTCTTCTGTTTTGTCATGTTATCTTCGATTTAAGCGATCACCTTTTGTTTTGTTTAGAGTTTTACGCGAAAACGAAACCTCTAGGCCAGCAATTGTTTTTTATTCTCTCTCTTTTTTATTTTTACATTTAAGACTTTCTTTGTTTTTATAATTTCGCTGCCAATTAAAACTTTTCGTCTCTGGCGTTTTCTTTTGTTTTGATTTGTACATTTCATTCGCGGAAAATCTTTGCTTTTGTTTTTTTTTTTTTTTTTTCAATTTACCATCAGTGTATTTTCTTTTGTTTTGCTTTTGTCTTTCTTTGTTTCTGTTATCTTCATCTTTTTTGTTTTTGTTTTTTTTTGTTATCTTCGTTTTTCCTTATTTTTTTATTAATTTCTCAGAACAGCAATAGTTTTTTTTTTAATTTCTGATCTTTTCAACGATTTCTACGTAAAGTTCTTCTTTTGTTTCTCTTTTGTTTTGTCATAGTTATCTTCGATTTTAGCGATTATCTTTTGTTTTGTTTAGAATTTTATACGAAAACGAAAACTCTAGGCGGCAATTGTTTTCTTATTCCCTCTCTTTTTTATTTTTATATTTAAGGCCCGAGTGTCGCTGGTGTGTAGATTTTTATACTGTGGGCAAGTTATCAAAATAGACAGTGTTGCCAATACTAAATTAATCATTTTTGTCGGTGAGTCTGTAATGCAATGAAACGGTTTAAACAATTGACTTATTAGCTGAGATTTTGTTTATATTCTATCATGTAATCGAATGAAAAATTATTTCGATTTGATTATAAATGACACGCTTTCAGAGTTGGCAGCAGTGATTATCATTAATGACAGCGCGCAAACTCCAGGCTATTAGGATTCAAACACAGAATCATCCAGAAGTGACACTCGTTGTCGGGACTTTGAACTTTAACCTTTGAATCGTTTATGGACGACGATGAACATTTTTGAAATCTAGTTTATAAAAAATCCGATTGAAGTTTTAAAAGCTGGACGGCTCTGAACATTTTCTAATTTTATCTAAAGAAAACCTTTTGAACTGTTTAAGGACGTTTTTGAGGACTATCCATAAAAATCCTATTTGAACTTCTCATAACGATCGATGCTGAACAGCTCTGAACTTCTGAATTTATTTGAAGAAAATCTTTTGAACTGTTCACGGACGACAATGGATGTTCTTAAACTTGTTCCAAAAAAATGCTTTTGAATTTTTCATAACGGTGCATAACGGTTCTGAACTTCTGAATTTATTTGAAGAAAACCTTTTGAACCGTTCACAAATGACAATAGATGTTTTTGATAACTTCTTTACAGAAATTTCCTTTAAATTTTCCGTAACCATGCTGGGCGGCTAAGAACTTCTTCTGAATGTATTTAAAGGAAACCTTTGAACTGTTCACACGAACGTTTTTGAAAACTTGTCCCTAAAAATTCCGTTTGAATTTTTCGGATCGACATATACTGAACAGCTCTGAACTTCTGAATTTATTCCAAGAAAATCTTTTGAACTGTTCACTTACGACGATAATGGACGGTCTTAGAAACTTGATCAAAAAAATTGCTTTTGAATTTTTCATAACGGTCCTGAACAGTTCTGAATTTCTGAATTTATTTGAAGAAAACCTCTTGAACGGTTCTGAACTTCTGAATTTATTTGAAGAAAACCACTTGAACCGTTCACAAATGACAATAGACGTTCTTAAGAACTTCTTTACAAAATTCCCTTTAAATTTTCCGTAACCACGCTGGGCGGCGAAGAACTTATTCTGAATTTACCTAGAGAAAACCTTTGAACTGTTCACGGACGGCAATGGACGTTTTTGAAAACTTGTCCTTAAAAATTCAGTTTGATTTTTCATATCGACAGATGCTGAACAGCTCTAAACTTTTTCTGAATTTATTCCAAGAAAATCTTTTGAACTGTTCACGGACGACAATGGACGTTCTTAGAAACTTGATCAAAAAATTGATTTTGAATTTTTCATAATGGTACTGAACGGTTCTGGACTTATCCTGAATTTGTTCAAAGAAAATCCTTTGAACTGTTCATATACGACAAGGGAGGTCAATGAGACTCCCGGTAAACCTTTTGAACTGTTCATTGCCGACCTAATCAATCGGGAACTTTTTAGCGATTGCCATTTGTTTTCTAAAAACAGCTGACATTTTACCTATCAATTTGGTTTGACCAGAGCTCGACGTCGACTTTGCATTTGTTTATTTTTATTTTTTTGACGTTCAGTTGCTTACGTCCGGACGCTTACTTTTTTTTTCATTAAACGAACGATCGTCTTTTGTTTTCCGAATTGGCATACCGCCGTACGAAAAGAATTACTCGCCGGCGGCTGTAAAACAAATAAAAAAGACAATCGCCGTTCTAATGACGTCAGCAACGAACGATGGTCATTTGTTTTTGAAAATGACATTTTATCTAACGGAGAGATTTTGTGACAATTCTACAAGTATTTTTGTGGAAAAGAAACGAAATGATCGTCATTTGTTTTTTCTTTTTTTTTTTTTTGATGACAGCGGTGAGTATTGCAGCGTCAGGAATCACAACGTATGATCGTCACTTGTTTTCAAAAATGACATTTTACTTAACAGGTATCTTTTCTGCCCAAATCTCTTTAATGAGTACTATAGAAGTGCGCTAAGAGAGGGCAGCACGTGGAATTAGGAACCTGTATTATTTTGGTAACAGAGAATCTACGTTGGGTAATAAAACCGATTCTTTTTATTAAAAAACAAAAAGAAACTAGAAAACGGTAGATGAAATGCCAAAACGGTAGATCTGGCAACACTGCCTGTCTGACGTCAGTGCCACCAACTTTGAAATTGTATTATTTTTTTATTATTCATTTTAAGGTTGAACAGGATTTTAGACAGAAAACAAAACATCTAACCAATTAGATACCGTATCAGTAAGAATTTTCTGACGACAGCGCCACCAACTCGGAAGCTTTTTATTCGATCGCGCGGTACATTCAAAAGTAATTTTCACGTTTCTTCTGGAACTCCTTTTTTTTTCTTGTTTAAATGATTAATTTGGACGAGAATTTTGGACTGAAAACAAAATCTCTAACCAATCTGATCCTCCAATAACGTAAAGTACCGCTCTTGAAAAAGTATTCACCCGGAATACTTACGAATTCATTCAATATCTAATTGAGATAATCTAACTACTTGGTTTCACGAAATCTAATTGTTTTCTATTTATAAAATATTTAGCACGAAAATAAGAACGCGACCGTGGAGGAAGTAACTCGGGCACTTTCGGATTTCCTAACTTCCTCCACGGTTCTAAAAAAAAAAAAATTGAACTTTCAAATCGTGAGTGAACGTCAGCGTGAGTGAAACAAAGGAAAAACAAATGCAATGCAACATCTGGTTTGATAAGTGAAAACGAAAGGGAGGGGTGACCTACTGAACCAATCCCATAAAAAATTGGTTCACTTCACCGCATGTGCAACCAATCACCGGGGAGGCGAATCAAAACAAAACAAAAGAAAATGGTACACCGTTTTTAATTAATCACCCTCTGTATTTTGTCGGTGTGTCAGTCCAAGGACTTCATTGACCATTCTTGCCTGATTTAGTCGTTCTAGAGTGAATTTGTACTTACTTGTTGTGATGCAAGTGATTTGGCGAATCGCATCGTGCGCGCTCACACTTTCACAGGACTTGTCAGGAAAGCAATGTTGTTATCAATTCGGCATGGCCCATTATCTTGTCGTCGAATACTTGAAGATATGTGCGGTTTTTAATTCTCCAACAAAAGGATGGCCGTGTAAACAACGCGCTTGATAAGAGGCGACCTGCTGTTGGTTAACAACATTTTTTTGCGCGGCGGGCGAAGGCTAACGCCCTAATAAAGCGTCGGCGAAGATGTCGTGGAAGATTCGAAACCGGCCAACGCGCAAACTGGTTTCGCTCCAAAATCGTCGGAAGTACGGGGTACTCGAGGAGGAATTTCACTGCGACGAAAACGCGTCGGGAAGCGAAGATAAAGTATGACTTAATGTTTGTTCGAATTACGGGGCAATTATTGTTAAGTACCGTTGTGGCCTTGTGTTGCTTCGCCTTTTGACGTAATAAGAAAAAAATAATAAATAATAAACGTGATAAGGCAGCTTCAAGAATTTCCAGGTGTTAAATGAATCATCCATCAACGTCAGTGTATTTTTTTTTGTGAAAAACAGAATCTTCATGCTATGTTTTAAATTTAAAATTTGGGAAGAAATAGCTGTCCGAAGCCACGCCCCCTTATTGATTTTGAAAATGCACTCGCTTTTGAATTGTCAGCGTTGCGTTTTTTAAAGACAACGACGTATATGATGTTGATAAACATTCTCTTTAAGTTAAAAGTGGCGTTGAAGGTGGTCGAAGAAATGAAGCCACGCCCCCAACAGATCTATTTTCAGACAACAAAGTAACTGGCGTTGACTTTCGCAACATAAAAATTAGGAGAAGATAAACTACGCCCTTTTGAGTTTACGGTATTCAATTGTCAGCGTTGTCAAAGGAGAATGGATAAATCCACGCCCCCAACCAATCTGTTTAACTTAACATTTCTTGGTGGGGAGAATTAACTGAGCGAAGAAACAAAGCCCCGCCCCCTTCTTGAGTTTGAAGTTGCACTATTGAATCGTCTACGTTGCAAATGTGTTTTTTTAAGCAGGCGACGTGTAGGACTTCGATAAACATCCTCTTTAAGTTTAAAGCGGCGTTGAAGGTGGACGAAGAAATGAAGCCACGCCCCCAATAGATCTGTTTTAAGATGACAAAGTAACTGGCGTTGACTTTTGCAAGACAAAAATTAGAAGAAGAGAAACCACGCCCTTTTGAGTTTACGGTATTCAATTGTCAGCGTTGTCAAAGGAGAATAGATAAATCCACGCCCCCAACCAATCTGTTTTAAGGCGACAAACTTAACATTTCTTGGTGGGGAGAAGTAACTGAGGGAAGAAATAAAGTTTGAAGTTGCACTATTGAATTGTCAGCGTTGCAAATGTGTTTTTTTTTTAAAGGCGACGTGTAGGACTTTGATGAACATCCTCTTTAAGTTTAAAGCGGCGTTGAAGGTGGACGAAGAAATGAAGCCACGTCCCCAATAGATCTCTTTTAAGATGACAAAGTAACTGGCGTTGACTTTCGCAAGATAAAAATTAGGAGAAGATAATGTATCTGACGTTGACAAACACTTGCGCAACGTAAAAATTATGAAAACAGGGCGGATAAATAAAGCCACGCCCTTTTGCGTTTGCAGTATTCAATTGTTAACATTGTCAGAAGAGAATAAATAACGACACGCTCCAACCAATCTGTTTTAAGAAGACAAACTTAAAATTTCATGATGGGGAGAAATAACTGAGCGAAGAAATAAAACCCCGCCCCCTTTTTGAGTTTGATGTTGCACTGTTCAATTGCAAGCGACGCAGTTGTTTTTTTTAAGATAACAACGTATAGGCTTTGATTAACATTATCTTAAAATTTCAAGCGGCATTGAAGGTAGACGATCAAATGAAGCCACGCCCCAACAGATCTATTTTAAGGTGACAATATATCTGACGTTGACACTTTCGCAACGTAAAAATAGGAGAAGAGGGCGGATAAATGAAACCACGCCCTTTTGAGTTTACGGTATCAATTGTCAGCATTGTTAAGAGAACAAATAAACCCACGCTCCTAACCAATCTGTTTTAAGATGGCAAACTTAAAATTTCGTGGTGGGGAGAAGCAATAACTGAGCAAATAAATAAAACCCCGCCCCTTCTGAAATTTGAAGTTTCACTATTCAATTGTCAGCGTTGTAAATGTGTTTTTTTGAAGATAACGACGTATAGGGTTTTAATAAACATTCTCTTAAAGTTTAAGGCGGCGTTGAAGGTGGGCGAAGAAATAGCCATGCCCCCAATAGACTTATTTTAAGATGACAATGTATTTGACGTTGACAAACACTTGCGCAACATAAAAATTAGGATAAGAGGTCGGATAAAAGAAACCACGCCCTTTTGAGTTTACAGTATTCAATTGTCGGCGTTGTCAAAAGAGAACAAATAAAGCCACGCCCCCAACCAATCGGTTTTAAGACGACAAACGTAAAATTTCGTGGTGGGGAGAAGTAACTGAGCAAATAAATGAAGCCCCGCCCCCTTCTTGACCTTGAAGTTGCACTATCCAATTGTCAGCGTTACAAATGCGGCGTTGCGGATGGACAAATAAAACTGCGCTCCCAACTGATCTTGTCCAACATGACAACGTCGACGACAAACAATTTAAAAAAATTGCAGGAGGGGCTGATAAGTAATAAAACCACGCCCTTTTGAGTCCACGCTATTAAATTATCAAGAGATTTATAAACGTAGTTTCGATAATAAGTTATGAAATAATCGATTCAAGTAGTATTTTTGACAATTAAAATTTCGTGGGGAGAAAACTAACTATCCGAGGCCACGCCCCCTTATTGATTTTGAAAATGTATTGTTGCAAATGTATTTTTTAAGACAACGGCGCATATGTTGTTGATAATCACTCTGTTAAATTTTAAAGTGGCGTTGAAAAAGGATGATGAAATGAAGCCACGCTCCCAATAGATCTCTTTCTAGACAACTTTCGCAATGTAAAAACTAGGAGAAGATGTCGGTTAAATAAAACCACGCCCTGTTGAGTTTACAGTATTCAAATATCAGCGTTGCCAAAAGAGAACAAATAAAACCACGCCCCCAACTAATCTGTTTTGAGATGGAAAACTTAACATTCGTGGTGGGAGAAGTAACTGAGCGAATAAATAAACCTTGAATTTGAAATCACACTATTCACTTGTTAGCGTTGCAGATGCGACGTTGTGGGTGGACCAATAAAACTACTTCCCCCACTGATCGTGTTCAACATGACAACGTCGACAACAATTTAAAAAAAATGCAGGAGGGGCGAATAAATAAAACCACGCCCATTTGAGTCCATGTTCTTCAATTATCAAGAGAGACTTATGAACGCAGTTTCGATAATTATGAGCCAATCGATTCAAGCCTTGGTAAATATTTTTGACACCTTAAAATATCTGTGCCACGCCCTTCGTTAATTGACAACGTTTATCAAGAGAGTCACCAATGAATATTTAAAAACAATTCATTTCAAGATGACGACGTACCTGATTGGTAAACAATTTTGCAACATTATAATATTTTGGAGAGGGAAATAAAATCACGCCTACAATTGAATCTAAGCAAAGTAACGATGAAATTTTGTGAGAGGTTCAAGTGGGCGGAGAAATAAAACCACGCCCCCAATAGTTACGAATATATTATTTTTGTTATTACAAGTAAAGTACATAGATACATAAAAAATATATTAACTATATTATAACAAGATATAGAAAGATAATAACAATTTTTTTGACTAAGATAGAGCACACAGCCTTGAAAATTTCGAAGTTCGTTTTGATCGAGAGGAAAAAAAACCGGAAGTGACGTAATATCAACGCATCGGTGGGCCCCTGTGAAAAGGACCGGGCAGTTTCTTTTTTGCGATCGGAAAATCAACAGAAACGTTGTACTACTAACTTTTGTGTTGTGTTTTTTTTTTGTACTTAACATTAATCATAATTATTATAATATTAATATTATTATACGAATTAAAGCTGCATGTAGAAGTAAGATAAACGATAATATAAAGGAGGAACGTTCTCGTGGTTGCCTGTCGGGTGTTTTCGACGAACTTTTGGGGGGTCACTGGAATACGGTTTGCAGGTGCTTGTAGATTACTCACCAAATTCCAGGAGTTTTCAAGGCAACATTCCAAACGATTGGTGAAAACATGAAGAACGTTTCTCAATATGTGCGACTTAAACGAAGAAGTATTTAGAAGTTACCGCCGTCGATTTATTTTCTTTATTTATAAATTCAATGCGACAGTTTTTTTTTTTTTTTTTGTTTAATTTGAAGCCGAAATTAGTCCCAATTAAAAACGGATTCTCGCATTTAGAACACTCCCTACGAATAATTTTTTTTTTACCTTAATTTAATTAAAGTTCATTTTAGTTCATGCTATGACGTGGCCGGCCGCGGCTGGTTAAAAAAGAGAGCATGTGATTACACGTGCAACAAATGACCGTCGTGGGGGTGGTTCTCGTATTGTATGACCACGCCCTCCTGATTGGGCTTGACGCTCTCTGGCTCCAAATGGAGTTTCTTTTCGACCTTGACGGGTGTGATGACCAATGAATCATGGGGGCCTTTAATTAAGCGCCCCGAATCGAGTCCGACTGTTTGGACTTCCCCCACGAAGTGGTGATGCGTATTTTCAGGGATGGCGTTGCTGTCTGGCGGTTGTATGCCCATCCCGATGTGGCTACCTTTATAATGCCCCAAACCTGCAAAGGTAATTGCACAACGCCCGTTAATTAAACGCGAACGAGTTTACCTAAGTGGCTGCCTTCAATTCCGAAGTTCTTCAAGTTGTAGACCTTGCCTAGGTTGTCGATGTCCCTGTTGATTTCCGCGTTGATTTTGGTGGTATCCACGAGATTACCCAGACCGAAAATCCTGTGCTTCTCCAGGATGTTCTGGTCTTGTTTGATGTTGAGTAGGACTTCCTTGATTTTGGCCAAGTCGAGTTTTTCGGCGTTGACCAAGTTGAAGAGTTGAATGAGGTTCTTATCGCTTAACTCGTGCTTGGGATTCTCTAAGGTGTTAATGAAGTACTGAAGTTGGTTTTTATCTTCGATGGCATCGCCTTCTTCCATCGCGATCTTCAGCGTTTGGATTACCTTCAACTTGAGCTGGATTTTCTGTTCCTTCAAACCAATCGTCATATTCAAGTTGACTTCCGATCGGTTTTGGGGGAGGTTAAGCAACTCCGGGATGTCTTCGTGATGTTGGCCCAAATCCAATGTTAGATTGGTGTTGTTGCCGTAGAGCATTGCGAATAGGTCAGTTGGCAGCTCTGCCGTGTGCTCGTCGGAGATTTCACAGTCTGTATTCTGCAGTTTGTTACAAGAGAGGCACGTGCAGTTGGTGATGATTTGCACGCGTTTTTGAATCGTCCTTACTGCGTCCTCCTCACTTTTTAAAGTCACCTGAAACAAACGGGTTGGCAATTTTGGATTGGCTTGGTGATTTACATACGTGGTAGCATCGCGTGTCGATTGGCTGGCAGCTGTCGCAGTAAGGACCAATCAGCTCGCCGGGTTCTGCAGGTTGAGTCCTAGGTATGCTGTAGCTGTAGCACGCCCCCACGCACACGTTATTGTCTATCGTCATTGGTTCGTAGCCAGGAAGGGCTACCACTTGTTTGATGGGCGTGGTTTGACACCATGAGTGCCTATCAGGGTACAGGACTATGTTATGCACCTGAAACACTCTCGAATGATTTGCGCGCCTGTAGAAAAGGAGCGCACTCACCTTGTGTTCTCTGTCGCAGAGAATCGGCGCGGTTAGAGTGAACGTCAATAGTATTATGTACAGCATCGTTTCCGTGTGAATCTGAAACTAAACGTTTTTTTTTTGTGATCACGCGGTGGATAAAGCAGGCAGGGGTCATTCACACTTCATTCATGCTTTTAGAACGGCCGGCGGAATAAAATAAGCGCAAAGGTCACGTGTAGGCTCACACGCGGACTAGTTTGTCTTTTCGAGCCCGGGGGCAGGACCGGCTTACGTAACAGCGCGCCTTACTCGCTACGCCGCTCAGGCCAACGTTGTTGCTTGCGTCATTCTAACTTATAATTCCATTGTTTCTTTTTGGAATTCGTTTTTGTATTTCAGGCGCGTGATTTTTGGTAAATTAGATTTTTTTTGTTTATTTCAAAGATGTCGCCGTAGCGTTGAGGCGAAAAAATTATGTTTTTAAGTATAAAAAACGAACTGCAAAGCGTGCCTTATATAACGCGTATTTTATGTAAAAAGAAAACTGCATTACTTTGTAATTTAAATTTAGGAAAATTCTGTTACGTTGGTAATACTGATTGGCGCTTAAAATGGTTGCAAACGATGTCAATTTGGAGGTTACGTTTATGATTTGAGATACCGACAATGTCAAAACAAATGCCAATTTGGAGGTTATTTTTGTAATTTGAAGGGTTACTAGATGTCGCACCATGTTGTCGCCAACCTAATAAAATAAAATTTCGGATACTTTAATGAGCCACCAAAATAGAAAAAAATGTCTTATGAAACGTGTACTGTATAATTTTTTTTTTTTGGATCTTGGATGTACAAAAAACTTAGAAAGTCTGCGTTACTTTGTAATTTAAATTTAGCAAAATTCTGCTTTGTTGGTAATACTGATTGGCGCTTGAAATGATTGCAAACAACTGTCAATTTGGAGGTTATGTTTACAATTTGAGATGCCAACAATGTCAAAAAACAAATGCCAATTTGGAGGTAACTTTTGTAATTTGAAAAGTCAACAGATGTCGCTACATGTTATCGCCATATTGTGCAGTTCGACTGTTCACTTAATTCGCTCACAATTGCAAATAAATGTCAATTTGAAGGTTATGGTTTTCATTCGACTTGCCATCAGTGTCAAACAAATGTCAATTTGGAGGTTATTTTTGTAATTTGAAAGGTACACGTTGTGGCTAACCTAAAAAAAATAAAATTTCGAATGTTTTATTGAAAATTCTAGAAAAAATCTGTTTTGCAATATGGCGGTTGGTGACATTAGTTGGCGCTTAAAATAATTTCAAACAAACGTCAAATTTGAGGTTATGTTTATAATTTGAAGAGCAAACAATGTCAAACAAATGTCAATTTGGAGGTTAATTTTATTATTTAGTTGGCGCTTAAAATAATTTCAAACAAATGTCAATTTTGAGGTTATGTTTATAATTTGACAAGCGAACATTGGCCGCGTTCACCAGAACAAATCACTTTGTGATGCGTTTGCGATTGCTGCTGCATGTCTGGTGAACGATTACTTCGATTTGTGATTTGTTTACGCTTGCGCAAATGTCAAGCGGAAGTAAAAACTAACGTCACTCATTTGAGAGTACGAAAGAGAAAAAGAAATCCTTTGAGCCGCGTTCAATTAATATTAATTCTTATAAAATATGGATTTAATACAAAATATATTATTATTTGAAGAAAATGTTCCAAATGTAGATAGCATTACTCATCTTGCTTTAGATTTAGCAGAATCTGTTTATAATGAAAATATTCAACGTGATATAGGAAAGTACGAAATCTAAATTATTATGAATTAATCGTTCCAAATTATACAGATGTACAATTCAAGGAACATTTCAGGATGTCTCGACAAACATTTCAGGTAACATACTTAACATACAAATTTAAAAAGCTTATCTATATACAACGTGTTACCTTCTAATCATTTATGCATATATTCTGTTTCAGTTATGTTATAAATTAGATTATTATATAAATAAGACCGTGTATTTTCCATGATGACGTTCTCACGTTTGACGTTTTCGTGACGTTTTCAACACGTTTGCTGCTGGCAGCGCTAATCCAGCGTTAAAATTTTACGCTTACAAAAATGGCGTCTGATAGCAATCATACACCAAACATGTTTGCAATATAAACAACCGTTCATCAGAAAAATTACTAACAGTTGGCCAACCGCTTGTAATCAATTACTTCTGGTGAACGCGGCCAATGTCAAACACATGTCAATTTGGAGGTTATTTTTGTAATTTGAAAGGTACACGTTGCGGCTAACCTAAAATTTCGAATGTTTTAATGAAAATTCTGTTTTGACGCTCAAAATAATTTCAAGTAAATGTCAATTTGGAGGTTATGTTTTTAATTTGAAATTCAAACTTACGCAAATTTGGAGGTTATTTCTATAATTTAAGATCAAAACATGTGCAGCGGAATATGTTATCGCCAACAAAATAGAAAAAATAATTTTATTTTTATTAAAGAAACTAAAAATTTGATTTAACAAGTTTGTAGGCAACCAAATTAACAAGTGCGTCAATAGGGTTGCCTATCTACTTACTTACGGTTTTAGGTATATGGGGGATTCACGCAGAAAAAAGGAATAATATAATTTAACAATAATACCAACTCTATTGCAACGATGATAACTTATCAGTGATTTGGTTTCAAAAACAAGTCAATTTTTTTTTGTTTTTGTAGCCAACCTAACAAAATTAAATTTCGAAGGCTCTAATGTGAGGTGCTTTATGAAACCCAAATGGGTATCATAAAGCAGTCATTAAAGAACAAAATAGAAAAAAAAAACTATTTTATCAAAATTTTATTTTTATTTAAAAAAATGATGCGACAAGTTTGTAGGCAACCAAATTAACAAGTGCGTCAATAGGGTTGCCTACCTATTTGCAATTATAGGTATATGGGGGATTCACGTAGAGGTGAGGAATGATAATTTAACATTAATAACAAACTTTTTGCAACGATGGTAACTTCTCAGTGATTAGGTTTCAAAAAACAAGCCAAAAATTGTTGTTCTTGTGACCAATCTAACAAAATATAATTTTGAGAGCTCTAATGAGGTGCTTTATGAAACCCAAATGAGTGTCAAAAGCAGTTATTATAGAACAAAATAGAAAAAAAAATTATTTTAGCAATTTTTTTTAATTAAAGAAAAAATCATGCGGCAGTTTGTAGGCAACCAAATTAGCAAGTACGTCAGTAGGGTTGCCTACCTACTTACAGTTTTAAGTATATGGGCGATTCACGTAGAAATGACATCAATACCAACTTTATTGATCAGTTTTTTGATTTTTGGCTAAATACGTTGTGCCCAACCTAACAAAATAAAATGTCGAGAGTCCTAATGAGACGCTTCATGAAACCTAAAAGAGTTTAATAAAGCAGTCGTTAAAGAACCAAAATAGAAAAATTTGATATTTATTGAAGAAAAAATTCGACGTGACAAGCTTGTAGGCAACCAAATTAACAATTATATCAACTAGGTTGCATATCTACTTACATTTATGTTTGGGGGATTCACGTAGAAATTAGGGATGATGAATTATCAGTAATACCAATTTTATTACAACGGTGATAACTTATCGGTGATTTGGTTTTAAAAACAAATCAAAATATTTTTATTTTAGGGTTAAGTACGTTATGTCCAACCTAACAAAATAAAATGCCGAGAGCTCTAATGAGACGCTTCATGAAACCTAAAAGAGTTTAATAAAGCAGTCATTAAAGAACCAAAATAAAAAAAAGTATTGAAGAAAAAATTTGGCGTGACAAGTTTGTAGGCAACCAAATTAACAAGTATGTCAACTAGGTTGCTTGTCTACTTGCATTTATATTTAGGGGATTCACGTAGATGTTGAATTACCATTAATACCAACTTTATTACAACGTGATAACTTTTCAGTGATTTGGTTTTAAAAACAAGTCAAAGCATTTTGTTTTGGGGCCAACCTAACAAAATAGAATTTCGGGAGCTCTAATGAAGTACTTTATGGGAGTGTCATGAAGTAGTCATTAAAGAACCAAAATTTCAATTTTTATTAAAGAAAAAAATTGACGTTTCAAGTATGTAGGCAACCAAATCAGCAAGTATGTCAATAGGGTTGCCTACGTACTTACATTTTTATTTGGGGGATTCACGTAGAAATAAATCATAAATTGTTATGAATACCAACTGTATTGCACTGTTGTTGATTTGGTTTAAAAACATGGCATTTTTTTTGTTTTTAGCCTAAATTCATTCATAACGGTAGATAGTAAAGACCCTATTCGAAGGGGGCGGCAGCATACTTTTCTCTTTCGCCCAGCAAAATCAAAATCATTAAAAGCTTTTATTTTTAAAAGATGAATTTTATTGCCCCGTTCGAAACTTGTTTGTTTATCGTTGTCAGAGTTCGAATGCCTAAAAGCCCATAAAACCCCCTCGGTTTTCTAAAATTATCTTGGCACAAGTGGCGTGTTTACAAAACCCAAGGGAAATTTAACGATATAAAGCTTTAACGACTGTGGAATTTTGTAATTTGCGACGTTCGAAATTGCGCAAAACTTTTCTTTTTTTTAACCGCGCTGTAATAACAGCTCGTGGCTCGGTTTAATTACAGCGTACGACTTTTTTACAGCAAATAACTAGTTGCACGATAGGCAAATATTGAATTTCACCCGAGGCAGCGCCAGGCAATCGAAACAAACGCTTTGAAACTTTATCTTTAACGGAAGAAATTAGGTTTCTCCGAGCTGTTACCGGCTTCTTCGCGCAAACAACAACGTACCTGTTTACCTTCACTCGAGAATCCAATTATTTAAATAATTGCAGAAATATGCGCGGCATGGTTTTTCTCGTCGCCGGAGGAAAATGCGTACGTTGATTCGTCGCCTTACCCGAAGCAGCCGCGAAACGAAACTAATAAAAGTTATTTCTGTTTACGAATGTGCGCATTTAAATTTTGTAATGTTATTAGCGAGATAAAGTAAAAATTTTGGCACGGAAGTCACCGTCTCGTCCTAAAATACACCCGTCTGAGAAATTTCGAGCGTGAAATCGGGACACACTTTCGAACTTTCCTACCTCCTGGCTCCAGGTGGTCGCCCTTTTTTTCCGGACTCGATCGACGAATTTTTTTCCCGCGGTTAAACTCTCAGAAAATGTCGCAGCACTGGCATTTTCACGCTTACACGACGATCAAGTGCTCTTTCACTGAGGTCACAAAACGACTGAACGTCGACTTGTTAGGTGACTTGATCTCAACACCTGTTTCAATAATTTGTGGCCAGGTACGGCGCCAGTTTTAAAACTTGTCGAGACGTAACTACCACCCGTTGCCCTTCTTTTTCTATGAAAATCAGAAAACGTAGCAAGATTTCTACGTGAAAGTTTGTATTTATTTTGCGTTTTCAAATTTCAAAATATTCGAAATTACCGCCGTTTATAACGAGAACCAATCGCATTCCACTTTTTTTTACTTCGTCATAATACGTCACATTTCTTTGACAAGACAAGTATCTGGCACTAAAGTTCAATTTGGGAGTATCTTATGGAGTATGGCGACTATCATGTTTCAAGAATTTTAGAAACCTAAAAGACCTTTAAAGATCTCAAAGTCTCAACTGCCTATAGGAAGAAATTTCAGATGGAATTCTTAGAGAAATCAAAAGAAACGTCTCAAAAAATTCGGTAAACTCACAGTGATTCTAAAACTCCCAATCATGTTTCAGAAATTCTAGAAACCTTAAAGACCTTTGAAGACCTTAAAAATTAACCGCCAATCTTGAAGACGAAATTGTTAGAGAAATCCAAAAAAATCTCTCAAGGAAATGCATTCAGTTAAGTTGATTCTAAAACTCGCAATCATGTTTCTGAAATTCTAGAAACCTTGAGGACCTTTAAAATATTAAAATTCAACTGAAGAAATTGTTAGAGAAATCAAAAGGAAAGTCTCGCAAAAAACATTCAGGTCGATCTTAAAACTCTAAATCATGTTTTAGAAATTCTAGAAACCCTAAAGATCTTTAAAGTCAATCGATGACCTTGGAAAAAATTCAGATGAAATTGTCAAAGTAATCAAAAGAAATGTATCAAAAAAAATTAATCACTCTGTTAGATTGTTCCCGAAACACTCAATCATGTTTCGGGAATTCTAGAAACCTTGAGGACCTTTAAAGATCTTAAAATTGGACCGCTCATCTTGAAGAAATTGTTAGAGAAATCAAAAGAAAATCTCGCAAAAAATCGTTCTGATCGATCTTAAAACTCTAAGTCATGTTTTAGAAATTCTAGAAACCCCCGAACGAATTTTTATCCGGTAGAGGGAGCACACGTTTTTGTTTAAAGCTTTTATTTTTCATCGGATCTTTTTTGTCATAAAAATTGCGTGACAATTCGCAGCAAAGCAGCGTCTGCGATCCATTCCGTTAAATAGCTCGACAGTCAATCAGTGCTGCCAGCCAACCAAGCGTGCATTTCGAAAGATAGTTGTGAGAGATTTCGGTAGATGTCTCTAAATTTCGGTAGATCGTTAAATTTGGTTATTTATTTTTGAATTTCTATTATTTTGTTTTCTTGGTTTTTTATTATTATTTTTTAAATCATAATAATAACAATGAATCGACCGTCTTTTGTTTCTGTCATCTATTAAATGTGTTGTAAAATCCTTGTCTTTTTTTATTATTTTTAACTTGATTTAACTTGGAAACTTCCGCGGCCGTCGTCCATAATTGAATTGGCTTCCGGTTGGAACCCCGTCACGACTGCTTCTACTGCCGACGTTTCGTTCTCCATTGCAGAAGAACTTCTTCAGGGCTGCTGCTGCTGCTGGCGGTGTTGCTGCTGCTGGCGGTGTTGCTGCTGCTGGCGGTGTTGCTGCTGCTGGCGGTGTTGCTGCTGCTGGCGGTGTTGCTGCTGCTGGCGGTGTTGCTGCTGTTGGTGGTGTTGCTGCTGTTGGTGTTACTGCTACTTATCGTTAGTCAATCTAAGTAACGCCACCAGCAGCAGCAGCAGCCCTGAGGAAGTTCTTCTGCAATGGAGAACGAAACGTCGGCAGCATCAAGTCATGACGCGATTCCAATCGGAAGCCAATTCAATTATTTTTAACTTAATTATTTTTGAATTATTTTTTATTAAGTATTGTAAAATCGATTGTCTTTTGTTTTATTATCTTTTTGAATTTGATTATTTTTGAATTTTTATATTTTATGTATTTCCTTTGTTTTGTCACCATTCTTATATATTTTTTTAATTCATTAATTTATCGTGCTGTGAAATCGATCGTCTTTTGTTTTTATTATTTTTGAATAATTTTTATTATTTCGTTTTGTCACCATTCTTTACAAATTGTTTTCTTTTTAATTGGTTAATTTGGTTAAATCGTGTTGCAAAATCGATTGTCTTTTGTTTTTATTATTATTTTTAATTTGATTATTTTTGAATTTTTATTATTTTATGTATTTGTACTTGTTTCGTCACCATTCTTATATATTTTTTTATTTATTAATCTATCGTGCTGTCAAATCGATCGTCTTTTGTCTTTAGTATTTTTGATTTTGATTATTTTGAATTTTTATTATTTTGTTTTTTTTTTGTTTTGTCACCATTTTTTCCAAATTATTTTCTTTTTGATTTATTAATCCGTTAAGTTAAATCGTGTTACAAAATCGATTGTCTTTTGTTTTTATTATTATTATTTTTAATTTAATTGTTTTTTAATTTTTATTATTTTATGTATTTCCTTTGTATTGTCACCCTTCTTACATTTTTTTAATTAATCTATCGTGCTGCGAGATCGATCGTCTTTTTTTTTTAAATTTGATTATGTTGAATTTTTATTATTTTGTTTTTTTTTTGTTTTGTCACCATTCTTTTCAAATTGTTTTCTTTTTGATTTGTTAATCTGTTAAAAATCGTGTTGCAAAATCGATTGTCTTTTGTTTTTATTATTATTATTTTTGAATTTTTATTATTTTATGTATTTCTTTTGTTTCGTCACCATTTTTTAAATTTTTTTAATCTATGTATATATGTTATGTGTTGTAAAGTCGATTGTCTATGGTCTTTATTATTATTTTTTTTTAATTTCATTACTATTTTCGAATTATTGTTTTGTTGTCTTTATTCTGTCACCATTCTTTTAAAATTGTTTTTTTTAATCTTGTTAAATTTAATTTTAAATTTAATTAAAATTATTTTATTTTAAATTTAATTAAAATTATTTTATTAAGATTCATTTCGTCGTCCATTTTTATGACGTCGTTACACGTCACGTTTCCAAGACAACTAAATAAACAAAGCCGCTTTTAGAAAGTTTGTTTATTAAAAATCAACAAGAATTGTTACTCCTATTTATTATTATTGATTTTCTTATAGCGCGTTTTCGATGATTGCACAAAATCTAGACAAGTTAATAGGAAACGCTATTAGTTTTTTTTTTAATCGGCAAGTACAAGCACTTATTTGGCAAAATTTCACGCAGTGTTGCCAACGTGTAAAAAGCAAAAATCCCTCAAGTGTTATACTCTAAAACGAACTTTAAACACATAAAATTTAAAAAAAAACACTGAAACAAAAGACAGTCGATTTTACAGCGCAGTTTGGTAAATTAATAATAAATTTTAAAACAGAAGTTAAAAAAAAAATTTAATTCTTCTTTAATTTAATTCTACTCTTCATTCGGTGCTTGCACCGCGTGAATTGCCGAACTCAATAAATGTCATATCACAAACGTTTTATTAGTTTAAGGCCTTGTTTATTCACTTTCAAGTAACTTTAACCTTCAGTTTATTCCCATAGTAACAATTATTTGTACAATTGTTACTATGACAATAAATCACAAGATAAAGTTAATTGAAAGTGAATAAACTGGCCCTAAAAGCGAGATTATGTTATTTCTTACGTCAAGTCGATTAAGACTGGCTCGCAATTAACAATTCATGGCAAGGCCAACTAAAGCAGAAATTAAAAAAAAGGCGTACACCAATAACTAATGAATCACCCTCGTATAAACAAACGAAAGGGTGACGAAATAAACTTGAAAATCCAATTTTTAGAAGAAAATCCCTAAGTCCCTAATACCCGATTTATCCCTTAACTTGGCAACACTGATTACACGTCACGTTTCCATGACAACCAGATAAACAGACGCTGCCTTCGGAAAGTTCGATTACCAAGTGATTTTCTTAATTTTTACTTTTCTAAGCAAATCTAATATTCACTGCGCTGGTAAGTTCTCATAATTTTTTTTTGACAAGTGGTCCTAGGCCATATTAATTTATTTAACGGCGACTCTCATCCTTATCAGGACCGAAGTGAAATGCATTCGCCCCACCGCGCCGCCGTTCATTTCCGCTCTGCATTTCGCTGCATGCCATTATCGTAATTACCTCGTAATTCCTGTATATCCGGCGGTGCGCACACGTGTGTATGGGGCAATTACGTACTTAATTTCAGACGACCTTCCACATCGTTTTTAATTACTTTTAATTTTGTTGATGAATCAACGTGGTTGCTTGAGGGTTATTTCAATTTGCGCGGGCAAGTTCGAGCGTCGCCCCATCTATGCGTTTACACACGTGCATTAACGCGTGATACTTCCGAGAGATGTCGCGACTGACGGATTTTGAATTTGATTAAATTCGCCTAATTTCAAATGACCGATAAACTCTAGTGAAATTGCGGCCTTGATAAGATTAGAGGAATTATCTGATTTCATAAACACCTGTATTTGTTTTATCGGTTATTGCGCCCGTGTCCGCCGCTCAAAGTGCACCACCACCACCGTGATGGACTTGCTGGACCTAGCTTATTACTTTTGTTTATTCTCTTTGCCCTTCGTCTTGTATATCCTGTGTTTGAAAGAGCGCAAAGGAGTAAAGTACAGTCGCCCTGGTGAGTGCGCCACTTGCTTAATCGCGATTTAATTTGGGGTCACGTAACACGTAATAATAGTAATAAGTTGAGTTTGTCCTTCATCTCACTGTCAACAAAGACACTCATTATGTGAATGTTAGTAATTAGACGTTGTTGAGCGTTTCGCTTTTCGTTTCAGCTTGGTATCATGGCTTGAAGAAACTTCTTGCAAGAGGGAAAGTGAAGGAGCTTCAGGGACATCACAGAGACGTCCTGCAAGGTGTGACTGGCGAAGAAGAGGAGCGCCCCAAGTTGACCCTAGAGAACTATGTGAGTTCCTACGACGTTTACGTTTAAATCAAAATGGGAAAGCATTAATTTTTTTTTTTTTATAGGAAACTGATTCACAAGTGATATACGGAGCTGATCTCCACGGGAACTCTTTGACCTTGCGAATAACACTGAGGCATACGCTGCATGCCGAAATCACTCTTGAGCTGAGGTTGAACAATGGCAAAACCTACAGATTCCCAGGTTTTTATTAAATTGGAAGTTTTATAGGAAGTAGGAATAAAAAAAAAATTGCAGGTGAACCGAAAGTGTTGATCTGCAGTATTTCTGCGAGACAATGGAAGGCACATGGTTTGACCTTGCAGGTGTTGGAGGCTTTTCAGAGGTTGAGGATAACGTTCAATGGCCTACTGGACAATGGCATGGGCCAAATTGAGCATCTTCAATTCCACTTCCTGTACGTATCGAATTAAAAACCCTGCATTTTACTTGTTCATATTTTCAGGTGGAATGCTGCCTCGGCCCCCTTTTATTACCCCCAAGACGTCACCCCTAATCTCTTATGCGATGCAATTGCGAGAGAGCCATGGAAAGACGGTGACTGGATTCACTTGCTGTAAGTCTCTTGCGAGTTGAAACTAGAATAGGGCAAATTCCGTTTTTGTGAAGGGGCAATGAGTGTGGCTACGAACAATTCGGAGCACTCCAAGGCTTCATTAAGGGCCCGGCGTTCGAGGAAGACCTCGTGCTGTACATGCCCAGCTGGAGACGAAGACACTGGGGCCTCTCTGATGCCACCTGCTTAGTACGAGACGCCTTCATTTTTGCGGTACTCAAAGATGGGACTGTGTTCGCAATCGGGGCCAAATCCCTACTGACCGGGTGTTCTCAGTAAGACCATCAATCTTCAAACGACTTTAAAAAAACTGAAATAATTTGCAGAGTCCGTTATGGAACAGTCCTGTGCAGTAATGGATTTACTTATGGGTTATCTCAGAGCGACATCAACTTGGAGCACCTCGCAGATCACGGAGGGGAAATACCGGATGCCTTCACGGTGCATTTCGATGGTCTAAGAGTCCCCGCTTGCATTTAAACCCTCGCTAATACATGTTGTGTGATTGCAGCGAATGGAAAGACATTCAAGTGCGTTGCACACCTTCGCAAAGACAAGGTTTCGACTTGGGTTGGCAACGGGTGCGAGCAGAGGTTTGCCACAGCAGAATGCGATGTCGATTCCACCCAGGCCACCGCAATCGTTTCCTTTTGGTATCAAACGCAGGGTGAGACAGTAACAAATCAATAAAAAAAAATTACTTGCTGCTTCCTAAGGTGATGGCGAGGAACTCCCAGAGGATTTATTAAAAGAAAACAAATCCGAGAGCCCCGAAGACGTCTTCATAACCGCTCTGAGCGACTTGGATTGCACCGACCCATCACTCACCGGGGGTAAAGGGACTTCCCTGGCTTTACTTTCAACCTTGAAAGACCCCGAGGTAAATCCTCAAAATGACTTCTAAACATCTACGACTCATTTTCTTTTTTTGCAGTTTGAAATTCCAACCGGATTTGTGGTGACGGTCACATCGTTCAGGCACCAACTGAGGAAGAACCCTGCTTTGCAGGCTGCAGTCGAAAACCTCGCACACGCTTGTTACCATCGAAAGGAAAACATCGAAGCATTATGCAAGAGGTAAGAAGGTGCCTCGGTTAATCCACCGTGTTTTAAATTCACTCTGTTTCGAGCAGCACGTCGAGTTTATTCACCAGGCAGGAAGTGGATGCGAAGATTGCCAAATTAATAGTGGATGCGTTGGGGAAGTTTGGGGGGCCCCAGCGATGGGCTGTGCGATCTTCCGGTTTGTGTTTTAAACTCTTGAGTTTGATTGTGTGCTAAAATTTGTTTGCTATGCAGCCGTTGGTGAAGACTCTGATGAGTTGTCGGCGGCGGGGCAGAACTCGACTTTCCTCGGTTGTGTGACTGCGAGCGACGTGTTGAGAGCAGTGTCGGCTTGCTGGGGATCTCTCTTCACGTTTCAGAGCGTCCAGTATAGAAGGTGAGTCGATTTCCAAATTTTTTCGTTGCAACAATTTTTTTTATGGCAACAGGCAACATGGTATGGCGGTTAACGGTGACATGGCTGTTGTAGTGCAGAGGATGGTTCCTTCGGATTGTGCGGGGGTCATCTTTACCTGCCATCCGGTCACTGGTGATCCATCGAGAATGATCATCACTTCTAATTTTGGCCTTGGTGAGGTAAGTCTGTTGTTGAGTCAAAGAATGTTGGTCTTTTTTAGTTTGAATGCGAATTAAAGAAAAAAAAGTTCTTTATTAAATGTAATAGTTTCAAAATTGGGTAGTTTATTGTACAGGGTGATGTACATACACTTGCTTTTATCTAGAATTTGAAAAATGATAGTTGACTTTAAAATTTTAGAAACGTGGGATTCCCCAATTAAGCCTGTAAAGTTGCAAAAAAGAAAGAAATTTTGGTTTGATTGCCATGGTTACAAACTATGTGTTTATTTGTTTCTTTAAATCGAGAAGGCTATGAATGACTTTTACTGTCAAAACAAAAAAAGATTTTTTTTCTGTAATATCTGTCACTGTCAAAATTCTAGGGTTTTTGTTGGAGCCCTGTTTTTATTACTAAATGAAGAACAGAAATTCCTGAAATTTCCTAACAGCTACCAACATCAGAAACATTTGACAGCTGTTATGGAAAGAAAAAAAACGGAATGTCATCTATATTATTATTCATTTTTTTTTTTTTTTTTTTGTAAGTGTGAAAGAACAAACAAACGGAGAAGTTACTTGTAAATCAAACAAAAAAAGTAAGAGTGTATTGTTCATTGTTTTTTTTTCTTAATTTTGACGCCAAAAACCAATGAAGAACGTTACAATTTGACACTGCTATTTTCAACGCAAAAAAGTGAAAGCAAAGTGTTCATTTGTTTTTCTTTTCTTTCTCTTTGTAATGTGAAAAACAAATGAATGTTAGGATTCGATAATAGTGTCACTTGTGAAACAAAAAGAATAAAAACAGAAACATATTGTTCATTTGTTTTGTTTTTTTTTAACGCAAAAATAAGTGAAGAACGTTAAAATTTGATAATCTCTTATTTTTATTAATTACTTTTGTTTATTGTTCATTTTTAAGTATGAAAAACAAATGAAGAAATTACTTGTAAAGCGAACAAAAAAAGAATAATAAAAACACATTGTTCATTTGTTTTCTTTTTTTTTCAATCAGAGAAACAAATGAAGAACATTGGAAGTAAACAAAAATACAAGCTTACTGTTCATTTTTTTTAAACCTGAAAAACAAATTAAGAAATCACTTGCAAAACAAGCAAAAAAATCAAGGTTATTGTTCATTTGTTTTTTTTTTTTTATTAGAAAAAGTGACTAACGTTACATACCTACTTGTAAAACAAATTTAAAAAAATACGAAAGCATTTTTCATTTTTTTATTATTTTTTTTTTTCAATTTAAAAAAACAAATGAAGAACGTAAAAATTTGACATTATTATATGTAAACCAAAAAAATAAAAGCATTTATTGTTCGTTTGTTTTCACTTGTTTTAGTGAGAAAAACAAATGAAGAACGTTGGAACTTAACAGTACCTTGTAAACAAAAAAAAAAAACAAAAATAGAAAGCGAATTGTTTTTTCGTTTAACGCAAAAACAAACGAACATTAGAATTTAATACTGTCACTTGTAAAACAAAAAAAAAGTCGTACAACGTTCATTTGTTTTTTGTTTTTTTTTTCTAATTTGAAAAAACGAATAACTTTATAATTTGCTTAATGTTACATTCTTGTAAAAAAAAAGTAGAAAAGAATTGTTCATTTGTTTGTTTTTTCTTTAAAATGTGAAAAACAAAAGAAGAACGTTGAAATAGGATATTATCACATCTAAAACAAATGAATATTAGAATTTAATAAACAAAAAAAGATATAGAAAAATATTGTTCATTTGTTTGTTGTTTTTTTCTTCAATATGAAAAACAACTGAAAAAAGTCATACAAAGTTCATTTGTTTTTTGTATTTTTTTTTTTCTAATTTGCATAAACGAAGAAATTTATAATTTGATTAACGTTACATTCTTGTAACAAAAAAAAAAAAGAAAATAGAAAAGCGCATTGTTCATTTGTTTATTTTTTTCTTAGCAACGTGAAAAACAAAAGAACGTTCAAATAGGATGTTATCACATCTAAAACAAAAAAAGCATATCGTTCATTTGTTTTCTTTCTTTCAATGAGAAAAACAAATGAACATTAGAATTCAATAGTGTCACTTGTAAAACAAAACAAAAAAATAGAAAACTATTGTTCATTTGTTTGCTTGTTTTTTTTTTAACGTGAAATACAACAGGGCTTTAGATATGAGAAATACAAATGAATATTAGAATTTAATAGTGTCACAATTGAGCGTTAGATTTTATATTATTACTTGTAAAACAAAATAAAAAGCATATTGTTCATTTGTTTCCTTTTTGAGAAAAACAAATGAACATTAGAATTTAATAGTGTCACTTGCAAAACAAACAAAAAATAGAAAAGTATTGTTCATTTGTTTGTTTGTTTTCTTCAATGTGAAAAACAACTGAGCGTTAGATTTGAAAAAAAACAAATGAACTTTGGAATTCAAAAGTGTCACTTGTAAAACAAAACAAAAAAATAGAAAAGTATTGTTCATTTGTTTGCTTGTTTTTTTTTTCAATGTTCAATTGTTTATTTTCAATGTGAAAAACATCGGAACGTTAGATTTGAGAAAAACAAATGAACATTAGAATTTAATAGTGTCACTTGTAAAACAAACAAGAAATAGAAAAGTATTGTTCATTTGTTTGTTTGTTTTTTTCAATGCGAAAAACAACTGAGCATTAGATTTGATATTATTACTTCTAAAACAAAAAAACGACATATTGTTCATTTGTTTTCTTTTTTCAATGAGAAAAACAAATGAACATTAGAATTTAATTAGTGTCGCTTGTAAAACAAAAACAAAAATACAAGGTTGTTCATTTGTTTTTTTTTTTTTTTTAGACAAAACGAATAACTTTAGAATTTGACATTACGTACGTCACTATAAGTTGTAAAACAAAACAAAAAATAGAAAAATATTGTTTATTTGTTCATGGTCTTCTTTTCAATGCGAAAAACCATTGAAAAACGTCAGATTTTTACATTAATAGTTGCGAAAACAAAAACTGAGAACGTATTGTGTTCTTCTTTTTTAAAGTGTAAAAAAAAACAAATGAAAAACGTTAAATTTTGATAAGGTTTTGGGGAAGAAAGACAAACGAATGACGTTTGACTTTTTTTTTAATGCTCACCACCAAGAGTATTTTTGACCTTCTATCACTAGGGGCCAAGAGTACTTTAATAATAATAAAAAAAAACATTATCAAGTAGGCTTATGTTAAATGCAAATTTTCCAAAGTTATGTCGCGTCGTAACCATACGATTTTATTATGAACATAACCTAACTTTTTGTTTATGATTTTCAAAACGGATATAAAACGCAATTAATTAAATAAAACATTTATTTTAGTTAGTACGAATGCTTCAAAGGTGTAAACAAAGCCTTTGGCAGTTGACAGCACGCAGTTATTCAAGGTTGCAACGTGCGTACTAAGCTACGACGTACGCACATATAGAGTTAGTGCTCTAAGGTCTCTCTACCTTAGAGCATAAAACTTTTGACATATTGGCTTCTTTTTTTCAAACATTTTTTTAATTTTTGTTCTTGATTTATACATTAAAATTTCGGATACAAAGTAATTTTTTTTTTAATTGTACTTAGAGTGTGGTATCTGGAAGTGCAGATCCTGACACGATCGTGCTTTCAAGGACATGGAACAACAACGTATCGATCTTGTCTTACAACGTCGGAGCAAAACGCACCCAAATCAACATGAAAGCCACCGCGACCGACAACATAGGCACCGAAGAAACCCAAGTAAGCGAAGAACTGGCCAAGACCCTAAGTATAAGTGAGGCGCAGGCCCTGAAGTTAGGAAAAATCGGGCTGATGGTGCAGGAGAAATTCGGGAACCCCCGCGACATCGAGTGGGCCTTTCATAAGGTTGGTAGTGGCTAAGTTTTCTGGCCTTCGACTTGTGCTTTTTGCAATTTTAGCATAAATTGTACTTGTTGCAATCAAGGCCGATCACTACGTTGAATACTTGGACCGACTTCGAGTTGTTGCACGAATTCGACACTCCGATTCTGTCAGAGCGCTCCATGTATACCAGAGCCAACGTAGGGGAAGTCCTGAAGGGCGCTTTGAGTGTTTTAACGCAATCAACGATTGCGAAAATTGGGGTGGAACATGGAATTCAATACGAAGTGACGGGGACGATCAATAAATACGTGCGTAAGATCATGCCTATGGTGCAGCACTTCGCCTTCTTGGATGTCCTGAATGTAAATGCGATTTAATCATAAATTAATTAACATCAAATTCATGTGTGGTGGTTTTCAGAACATGTACTCGAGGGTATTGAGCAAAATAACCATGGATTTAAAAGTCCTGGATTTGGCTATTTTTGGGCACGTGGTTATTAATGAAAAGCTCCATAGAGAAGCCATTCGAAGACATGGGGCGTGTAGCCCGGCTAAAAACCTACATTATAACTTCGGATTGGCCATGAAGTTGTGGGAAAATCAAAAAATACTTGCAGCCTCTCAAGAGTTGAGTGACACCATGGCCATTGACTTCGAGGAAAAAGATCGATTGCAAGACATGTTAGTTAAGATCGAGGATGGCCTCAAGCAAATGACAAGCATGTTTTGGAGACACTCGCGTACCACCTTTGTCAGTGTTGTGTACCAGATGATTGCGATGAATGTTATGCTTGAAAATAATGAAGGTTTGTGACAGTTTCTAAATACACTCTAAAAAAAATTTACAAATATCTTGCAGAATTTACTAGTGATCACTACCATGACGTTGCCCTTTTACTCGCAACGAATTCCTCAGTGGAATCTGCCGAAGTCCCCGTGTTGCTGGAAGAGGTCGCAAGTATTATACGAAATCAGGGATTGGCTGAGAAGTTCATTGAGGTTAACCCAAAAGACGGTGTTGATTGGCTAAAAGCCAATTGTGCAGAAGCCAGTACAAAACTCGAAAGGTTTTTGAACTTGCACGGGCATAGAGTTTACAAAGAGGTAAAGAAATTATTTTTTTGGGGGAGGGGATTTAAGTTTAGTTCCATTTGTTTCAGTTGGAACTGAAGGAGTTGCCTTGGAGCATGGATCCATCGGTGGTCATTCACATGATTCAGTCGAATTGCAAGTCGGAGACTATGACCAAAAAAGCGGAGGGCCTCACCGTTGAGCAGACAATTGCAAAATTGGTTTCACCGAAAAGCAACATCACCAGGTTTGGTTTTCTCTTGAAATTTTTTGATTGTCTCATTTGTGGTCTTTCTAGATTAATCTTGAAGTTCATCGTGAGAAAGTGTCGCGATGCTGTGGCCATTAGAGAGAAGACGAAGTCCCTGTCGACTCATGCCGTCCAAAAAATTAGGATTGCATATCGGCGTTTGGCTCTCGAGCTGGTTTCGCAAGGCTACTTGCTTGATAAAGACCTAATCTTCCATTTTACTCATCAAGAATTAAGGCAGCTCATCGAACGTCGTGATCCTGTCCTCATAGCAAAGTAACTTTAGTTCCCCTTTTTTTTTTGTTGTTGTTTTGTTAGGTTTGTTTTTTGTTTTATAGAGCAACACGCCGTCAGCGACTCTATCAAAAGTGGAATACCACCCTCAGCTTCCCGGAAATTACGTATGGTTACCCTAGGCCCGAGCAAAATGATAATGAGAATTTCGATAAAATTAGGAAAAGCCAAAAGGAGATAAAGGTGCGAGGCACTCCTGTATCACCTGGAAGCGTAGTTGCAAGAGTGAGTGTCATTTGTGATATAAAGGATGCCGTTCACATTAAGCCAGGTTCGTCTTCGGGTGACTTTTTTTGGCTTGTAATCTTGCAGGTGTTTTCCAGGTGATATTTTGATAACGCACAGCACGGACATTGCATGGTCTCCATACTTTCCGATGTTGGCAGGCGTTGTGACGGAGTTGGGAGGCCTAATATCACATGGTAAATTTTATATATACTCTGTGTGTTTATTAAAGTGGATTTTATTTTGATTTTAGGTGCAGTAGTGGCTAGGGAGTATGGTCTGCCCTGTATAGTTGGAGCAGAGAAAGCTACGAAATTCTTCAAAACCGGTGACAAAGTCTTACTGTCAGGTAAGACTGGAGTTATAGAACTTGTAGTTTAATAATTTTAATTATAAATGTGTTTGTAAAATTATTAAAACTTTTAAAGCGTTGAATCAATTTTTTTTTTTGTATTGTGATTGTTTAATCTTACAGTGGGATTCACTGATTGTAATTGACGCAAGCTTAATGGAATTTCAAGTTCGCAAGACTTGTGAAGTTTCAGCGTCGTTGCTCATTTAAATTGGCAACATTGAAGAAATTCTCAGTTTGGTAGCACTTGGCGCAATTCCATGTTGGCCACATTGGCTTAAAACTTAAGTTGGTGACAAGGGGAATGTCAGACGGTATCACTACGCGGATCTAAGTTGGTAGCATTGGCGCCTCTGAGTAAATTTCAAGTTGGCGACACTTCACGGAAGTTTTAGGTTAGTAGGTTAAAGATTTTATGTTGGCAACACTTGTATCCGATAGTATTGCCAACTAAAATCCCATAAAATAAAAATCTATTCTTTTGCAATCAATTTATTTATGTATATTTAATGCAATCTATTTTCTTTCCCCAGTTTTCCGGAGTCATCCCTTTCCATCAGAGTTGCTAGACGTCGAGACCTGCAAATAGAAGAAATACTTATCTTGTATACATGTATGAATACATAAAAAAATCTAGCGTTATTGTATTATTATAAAAAATATACTCCAAATTCGCAAAATGTCCCTTTTAATTCACGAATTTTTAAGCTCAGATTCAAAATGGAGTTTTTTCTTGCGAAATAAGCAGAGTTCTTAGCCGAGACGCAAACCGAATTGAAAAGTACAATCAGCGCCTCTGGTGGGCAGTAGCTGAAGCTTGCTGTATGAAAAACGCCTCTGGTGGACGGTAGCCGAAGCTTGCTGTATAATTTGCGGTTCGTTTCTCGGCTAAATGGGTGACTTGTATAGCCAAGACACAAACCGAAAATTATACAGGAAGCTTCGACTACCGTCCACCAGAGGCGTTTTTCATACAGCAAGCTTCAGCTACCGTCCACCAGAGGCGCTGGTTGTACTTTTGAATTTGGTTTGTGTCTCGGCTAAGTAGTAGATTTGTTTAGTAGAGCAACAAACCTTTAATTTAAAGAAAAATTAAACACCAATAATAACACGTAGTATTCAAAATGGCGTTTTCGATTAAGTAAGAGACGCCTGATTTTAATTTTTTTAAAGACCAATAATATCGGTATGTGTAGATTTAATGGATTCTCAACAAAGTACACTGTTCGAAGTTTCGCCGAAATAAGTCGAGACGCAAACCGAATTAAAAAGTACAATCAGCGCCCCTGGTGGGCAGTAGCCGAAGCTTGCTGTATGCACAGCGCCTCTGGTGGGCAATAGCTGAAGCTTGCTGTATATTTTACGGTTCGTATCTCTGCTAAATGGGTGACTTGTATAGCCGAGACACAAACCGAAAATTATACAGGTTTCAACTACCGCCCGCCAGAGGCGCTGTTCATACAGCAAGCTTCGGCTACCGTCCACCAGAGGCGCTGATTGTACTTTTGAATTTAGTTTGTGTCTTGGCTAGGTAGTAGATTTGTTTAGTAGAGTAACAAACCTTTAATTTTTTTTTAGGCTATGCGTATGCGTACATTTAATGGATTCTCAATTAAATACACTGTTTGAAGTAAATGAAATAGATTTTTGAAATGATTTCGTTTTATTTAGAAAACAAAAAACACTCCAAAGGAAGTAAAGCGTATGCTAAAGCGCTTAAACAATTACAAATGCTTAAAATACAAAGACGATGAATCCAAACGTAATTAGCTCTTCCTATTTATAACAAACCAGACAATAATAATAGTGTAATGTATAACTCAATTATAATCTAAACCGGTCTTTGCTCGAAAAAATTCATGATCTCTCTTCTTTCGAGATGATGTGCAAGCCGTAGTGGAGTCCACATACCTGACCTGTCTGTAATTAATACATCGGCTTTCTTGTTAATGAGGAATTTCACCATATCAAGGTGGTCTTCTTCTACCGCATAATGTAGGGGAGTGTATCCCTTTTGGTTATGTCTGCAATTAACATTGGCTCCACTTTCCACGAGCAGTCTCACCATCTCCCAGTTCGCTCTTTCGTTTTCGAGAGCCAAATCCAACGAAGTCTGTTCACGAACTTTCAAGTTTACCCTGGCGCCTTTACCTATGAAATATTTTACGTAATCCAGATGATCTGTTTGGACTGCTTTATGTAGGGCAGTAAATTCTAAATTATTATCTCTGTGATCGACGTTGATGCCAATTTCTATGAAGAGTTTCACAACTTCCCAATTTTCAGTTTGAACGGCTTTCTCGAAAAATAAGCCTTTATTAAGAAATTCTCTTTTAACATAGAACTTGTTTGCGACTAGAAATTTTGAAAATTTTTTGTGACATTTTTCAATGGCAGAAGAAAATACTGTTGCAGTCTCATTCTTCCCATTTTTAATTAGCAAGTCGCGTATGTAATTACAGGTTTCATTTCTGGCCATTTCAAGTATAAACAAGGACTCTATACTCAATGCAATCCACAGTTCTGAGACATTTACATCTCCAGCGTATGTTGGATCACGTTGTTTTTTTGCTAGATGTTCTGCCACATCGAGGTGATTTTCTTCAACTGCACAAATCAGTGGAGCAAACGCCCTCAGCTTCTGGGTGTAAGTAACGTTGGCGTCTTTTCTCACGAGCAATTTCACTGTCTCCCAGCTTAGATAATTTTCGTTAAAGGCCAAATCCAATGAGGTCTTACCATCGACTTCAATATTTACATCGGCGCCTTTACCTAAGAAATATCCTACGTCAAGATTTGATTCGATTGCGTGATGTAGAACAGTCCTTTTTTTGTTGTGGTCTCTGTAATCCACGGAGACACGACGCGACTCTATAAATAATTTCACTGCTTCAAAGTCTTTATAATAAGCAGCTAAACAGAAGCATGAATTTCCTCCGCCATTTCGGATATTAGATTTTGCTCCGTTATCAATCAATAGTTGCATGATCTTTAATCTACCACTTCTGAAATCATAGAAAATAAAAAAGAGATTAACTTATCCAAGAGGATCTCTAGCATGTCTATATTGGTTTAAGCTATGGAGAGTTGTTTCTATGACTTTAAATCATTTGTCCATGTAAGTTCAGAGATTTGAAAAATTTAAACGTCCAGTGGATTTCTCGAGCATCCTCTGTTCAGCTGTTTCGGCCCTATTTTGGGTCTGGTCAGCAGAAGCGTAGCTCGAGAATTCCACTGCAAACAAACCGACCTGTCCCAGGTTATTCGCAATTACAATGTAACAGTATTGAAAAGACTAATGCGCGACATCTTGCAATCACTTTTTGACGTGTCGTAAGTTATTAATTTTATTAAACATACTTCTCTCTACTGGGTAACTGGTTTCCTGAACCATTTCTATAATTCTTAAGTAAAAGATTTAAGGCCACATTCCCATTTGCATCCACCTGATTCACATCTGCGCCAGCTTCGATTAACCAAGTGATTATGTCTAAATTTCCTCCATCAACAGCATAGTGTAACGGTATGAATGCGTCACCTGGATTTCCATTTACAGTACCAGAATTATTTACCAACACCTGGACGGAGTCCAAATACCCCAAGAAAGCGGCAGCACATAATGGTGTGCAACCAGTCAATTGGATTTTCCTTACCATCTCTATTCTTTGTATAATATTTTTTCTGATACCTGTTAGTTTTAAGCGTGTCTCCTCTGCTTCAAGGTCATTTATAGATTCGGTGATTCTGAAACCAAAATAAATTATAAATATAAATAGGCAGCTTAAGTGGCAAGAATCATAACAGTTATAAAAACATACAAAGTCATTCACGGTCTTTACATGCTAACTTTCTGCTCGGAATAAAAGCCCTGTTTTTGAATTCTGATTTAGCAACAAGAAATACTTCTGTGTTAAGCTTTCATTGACACTGCTTTTTCAAGTTTCGTGGCGAGAGTTTACAACTTTGTTTTTAAATCACTGCGAATGACCCTGTACGTGTCTATGCTTTATGTACTTACAATTTGTTTTCTGTGCCTTCAGGTAGGTTTTCAAAAAATTCAGCTTTCACTAAGAAATATTTCAGTACATACGTCACTTCAGAGTCAGCATTTTCCAACAAACGGGATTTGATTTCTTTAAAATCCTCAAACTCTTTACACGTCTCCAGTAATTTTCGGCAACAGTCATGTTCACGTAGGAGTAAAAGTTTTTTTCCTTCTTCGATGTCACTCTTATTTTCACTAAGAAAATTATTGCTGGTCAAGTACATCATCATGAGTGCTTTACATCCCCAAAAGCAACTGGCAAAGAACAGTCGATTATATGATGCAGCGTATTCACGCCAACAAGAACCGAAAATGTCCCTTTGCGACACGAACGATTTTGTGTTTGCGAACTTCTCGCAGATTTCGTCCATAATCTTGCACTCAATCTCAGTGGTTTTAAATTCTAGAAATTCTGAAGTGGTTACACCATAAAAGTGTTGGTCTCTAAAACAGCTCATGGCTAAATGAAGTGGAGTTCTCTTTAGGGAATCGCATAATTCCAATCCAGTTCTACTACAGAGCTTTCGCACTTCCTCTAGGTTTCTATCAACGACAGCAGCGTGCAAAGGTTGTTCACGAGTGATTATTTTATTGAACCAAAATTGCACGACGTAGGCATTTTTGAGATGGTCATATACATATACAAAGGCTTTATGATTTGTGTTTAACGAGAGCCATCTTGCAGTTAAGAACTCGGCGAAAGTTCTGTGATAAAAAATGGGGGTGTTGCCACACACCACGCTAACTAAACCAAGGTTATTCTGGTACTTACTGATTTTATTTAAAAGTCGATGGAAGTCCGAGTGACTCGCGACTTCGTTCCGTATAAGAATATCCTCATCAACAGTCGCAAGGAGAGATAACAATTGATGTCTCTCTATTAACTTTTTGGGTTTTAGGACTACATCTTCAATGCAACTTCTTTCGAAGTCAATGCCTAATTTCTTATAGTAAATATCGCATTTGTTTTTTATAAATTTCTCGTACAGATCAGTCACTTGCAAGTTATTCCCAGTCAAGGCCATATTATTCGACCTCAAGGCCATATCGGATAAAACTGTTTGTAGCATATACAGATAAAGAGGTGTCTTTAAAATGTCCATCATATTTTTAAGTAAATATTTCAATGATGGTCCGTGAATCTTTTTGTTCTTCACAAGGTAGTCTTTTATATCACGTTCTCTAAGAGGCAGAATTTCGATGGCTGCAGTATTAAAATTTTCTTCCAGGCATTCCTTTAGATTAGGTCTTGTGAATACCCAGGTGGATATCCCCAGGTGTTCTAATTTGCTGATTAGATTCAGCACGTCCTCTGTGTATTTAGGGGAAATTTCATCGAACGCATCAATAAATACCATCACGGCTTTTCTCATTTCCAAGTAATCAAATAAGCGTTTGATGAATAAACTGTAGTAAACCTCAGAATTTCCAAATATGTACTGCAAGGGATGTCTCAGAAGTTCCTTTAATTTACGGTTTAGGACGTCGTGCCATTCGTTCAAGTTAAGTTTCAGCACCCACTTGTTTGGTGGGCAATACTGAATTAAAGAGTCCAACACCGTTGATTTTCCCATGCCAGGCTCTGCGCTGATAATATTAACCGTACTTTTAAAATATTGCAGAAGTTCCTTCTCTTCCACACTAGATTGATTAAAAAAGCAGTTTGAAAAAAAATCCTTCTGGTATTCAGAGTTCGCATTATTTCGTGATCCTCTCCATTCCAATAAATCATCATTGAATTCGTTTAAGTAATGAACAGCGTTTGCGTTAGGATTAATTGATTTCATCAATGATTCTGCTCTGTTATCAACGTCACCTTCGTTTGGAATTAAAATGACATAATTCCTCGAGTCACTAGAAAAGTCATTCGGTAAATCTTGTCCATATCTCAAATCAGTGATTTTCAACTCATGTTGTGAGTGATTCTTCAAGTCGGAGTTTTTGGAAACACTCACTATGAAAATGCAATTTGTGCTTTTCTCAAAGATATCCCTTCGTAAGCATACCTTTTTAAATTCTCTTTTAATGTAATTCTCACATTTCAGTTCCAGTATTTTGCCAACTTGGACGACACTTCCCATGTGTTTAAGAAGAAATTCTGGCTCCTGAGATCGACAAAAATTTGAATCCACCATATCACACCATCTGATCTCTTGCCTACCCTGTAAAGCTACTTGGATGTGTTTTGATACCATCAATTTTTGCTCGCGGTCATTTAAATTAGTGACCATTCGAAATGACTGAAACCGCTTTTCAAAGTCCTTCTCCAAGTGAAGCGGTGAAAGCATCAGTTCCAATAATTTTCTCTGTATTTGTTGCTTAACTAACAAATGATTGCCTTGAAAGTAATCCTGGATGTACTCGATAAATTTTCTAACAACTTCTGATGTACATGCGCCGAATGATGCTGAGATTCTTGAAGTAATTGCTGCCTTTACTTGCCTACAATTCAACTGGCCGCTGTAGAATCTAAATCGTTGAAAGAATTCAGAATATTCAGCGCATTTAGATGAATATTCTTCATAAAGTTCTTGTGCGGATTTATATTCATCACAAAAGTAATCCGACATTTCACTTAAGATCTCCTTCAGTAAATCAGATTCAACTTCCTTATTATATAATTCCACCCTCAATTCACCTGGGCTAATTAAGGTACTCTCAAAATTCATCCCCTCCTCTTGAATTTTGGTTTCCAATGTTTCTTTAACGAGGTTGCCCGCTTTGTTTACTGTACTTACTTCAGATTTTGGGTAGTTCTCTTCGATTTTCTTCATTCTACGTTGGTAATCAGCAAATAAATACGATCTTAAAAATCGAACGAAGCTAGGGCGTTCTGTATGCACTTCAAAAATTTGGTAACCTCCTGGTGTTGTACCTATGAAATCAGGGTGTGAACAAGGAAGGGCCTTGCAAGAAAGAGATTCGCGTTCATTTAGAATTATCTTGCTCGTGTCTTTGGAGTAAACTGCGTTCGTGAACAAACAGGGAACGACATCTTTAAGTTCCACGCCCTCCAACAAATCATCCAGTTGACCTTTCGCAATTCTTTCTTTTATGTCTTTGCAGTAGCTGTCCTTGTACTTTTCCAGGGAAAATTCTCCTTTAATTTTGTTAACAAAATCGATAGACCCGTGTACTTTCTTCTTGTGTTTTAATTGTAAGAGGTATAAAATGGTCGATCCACTTTTATATTGCACTCTGATTACTATGTCATCAAAGGCCCCGTATTTGTCGACATTAGGGGCCATTTGAACATCCTGTACTGCAGCGTCCAGGATCAATCTTACTGCAAAAAGCGCAGTAAGGTAGAGTTCATAATTGCCACCTTCGTTATCTGTGCCGGGACGTTTTTCATATTTCTAAAGAACAAGAAATTTCAGATCGTTCCCTTTCTATAGCTTTCACTTACCAATTCGTGATCGCATTTTGTGGTGGCCATCTCTTTTTCAAGCAACGTCATGACATATATTTAAAAATAACTTAAAGATAAAGGAACGTGGAGACGAAGAAACACAAGCGGGTAACAAACTAGATCCAGAATATTAATTATGGGTTTTCCATAATTCTTTAATTCTAAAAAAAAAAACATACATAACCAATTGTATTTTTTTGTTGTAAAGGGGATACAGGAGAAATATCTAAACGAACCCAAAATGATAATCAAGATAAGCAACAGTTTTCATTGGTTGTTAAATTCAAAGGATATACTTGCAATTGTCACATGCAATTTAATTTTACACACAATGTTCTGTATTTTACACCGAGCGTTTGTTACAACATTGGTGGCGCAACTTAATTATAAACTAACAACTTTCTAAAAGTTCTTAAACTTATCAATTTGATCGATCGGCGCAGTACATCACGTTAGGTGTTTGTGGCATTTATTTAATGTTCCTGGAACATCTCCAAGATAAGATAAAATCATCTACATACAATATCTTCAGACTTTCCTTTGCGTCGATTCTCGACTTAAGTCACTCATAATTTAATTTTCATTTCAAATGCAAACTTCGAGTTATGATTAATTGTTAAGAATTAAATTTAAAAAAAAAACAAATTCATCATAAAATAAATTTTTAAATTTCGAATAAGACGCCAGTATAGTATAGTTTTCTTTTTCTCCTTATACATGAATTAGTTAACGCTTAGGGACATATATATTCCTTAATAAATAAATTCAAATTACTTTTTAGATATCCAAAATATAACATGGAAAGATTTACTCACCCCCAAAAAACACCGTGCAACATTGGAAGGACATTTGTAACCCACGAAGACGACTGCAAAACTATGGAGAGATAGTTGTCGTACTTTCACTCTCATTGTATCTTGTGATCTTGCACAAATGAAAAAGATTTCTTCAACGAAACCCATCCTCATCTGCATTCACCATATGAAATTCAGTCCGCTTATCCATTCCTAACATTTTAAAATAAATGAATATGAGTTACGAAGCAACATTATTTCAAATCACTATAATCGAACAATTAATATAATATTAAAAAGAACAAAACAACTCACCTGCAAGTAAAGAAAAAGGCAGACTTCACGAATTCCCTAATTAAATACCTAAAAGCACTTGCGGGGTGCTTCTAAAACAAAGAAAACAAATAACTTTAACAAAGTAAACCAAATAATAAAAATAAAAAAATTAACAAAAAAAATTTTAAAAACAAAACAAAAGACAATCGACGCAATTCAATAGAATTTGTTTTTAATTGCCTGAGAGGAAAGCTGGCGGAACAAAGAAAACAAATGACAAAACAAAGAAAACTAAATAATAAAAATTAAAAAAAAAATCAAAAACAAAAGACAATCGATTTTAGAGCACAATTCAGTAGAATAAATTTTAAAAAAAAATGTTCGGGAGGAAAGCTGACAGAACAGAGAAAACAAATGACAAAACAAAGAAAACTAAATGATAAGAATCAAAAAATCAATAATAAAATTAAAAAAAAAAACAAAACAAAAGACAATCGATTTTATAGAACAATTCAGTAGAATATTTTTTTTAATTGCTTGGGAGGAAAATTGACAGAACAAAGAAAACAAACGACAAAACAAAGAAAACAAATGACAAAACACAGTAAACTAAATAATAAAAATTTTAAAAATTAATAAAAAAATTTTAAAAAAAACAAAACAAAAGACAATCGATTTTACGACGCAATTCAATAGAATTTGTTTTTATAATAATAATAATATTATTATAATATTTATTATTGTTCATATACAATGTGTTGTATTTACAATCGTCATTTATATCTAAAAGTACATATGTATAAGTGTATACAGATGTCGTCATATTAAGAATTTAAGTACAAAATATAATATAAGCGTACACACACGTTTTTAATTGCCTGGGAGGAAAGCTGGCAGAACAAAGAAAACATATGACAAAACAAAGTAAACTAAATTAAAAAATTAAAAACTTAACAAAATTAAAAAAAAAAACAAAAGATAATCAACTTTACTGCACAAGTTTTTTTTTAATTGCTTGTGAGGAAAGACTAAGAAAACTAAATAATAAAAATCAAAAAATTAATAAATAAAAAAAAACAAAAGACAAAATCGATTTTACGACCGCATTTAATAAATTAATAATTTAATAGGAGTAATAAAAAATTGAAAGCAACTACGGGAAAAGAAAACAAATAATGGAAATTGAAAAAATAATACGAAATAAAAGAATTCAGATAAACATAAAAACAAAAGAAAATCGATTTTACAGCACAATTCAGTAGAATAATTTGAAAAAAAATACTTGGAAGGAAAGCTGACAGAACAGAGAAAACAAATGACTAAACAAAGTAAACTAATAAAAATAAAAAATCAACAAAAAAAATTAAAAAAAGCAAAACAAGAGACGATCGATTCTACAGCACAATTCAGAAGAATAAATTGAAGAAAAAAATTGCTTGGGGGGAAAGCTGACAGAAGAAAGAAAACAAATGTTAAAACAAAGTAAACTAAATAAAAAAAATTAAAAATTAAAATTAAAAAAAAAAAACACAAAACAAAAGACAATCGATTTATGGTTATTTTCTAACGAATGTTCCACAAGCATTGAATGATTTTAATTATTTTTTTGGATATGGTATTCATAACAAAAACAAATGCTCTTAACTGTATAGCCAACTCAAACAGTTCTTCTTGACCACTTTGTATAATAAGATACAGGACGTTTCATTAAAATAAGTAACGTGTTTTCGTTCGTGTTCTCGACAGCGCGATGCTCATTTGTTTTCAACGATCGACGCCTCAGAAGCGAAGAATTTCAGAAAAGCGCGTGTAATTTATTAATTTCACTTTTTTTCTCTCTTTTTTCAACTAAAGGTACTTATAAACGACAGTTGGTAATGAAATGAAGTTAGCTTCGCTCTAATCTTCATAGCCATTCCGTCTTTCAATTGTTTATTTATAGTTATAGAGATGCCCGTAAGAGACACCGAAATAATTGACTCACCCTGTACTTGTAATAAATCGAGAAAAGAAAATATGTAAATTATCAGGACTTAAAAAAAAAATCTCCGAATTTTGTCTTTTGATAGCTTTTGTTTTTCTGAACTTGAAATAAATAAAGTAGAGAAAACAAATTATTAAAACTTAAAAGGAAAACAAATTCCCGGATTCATTCCAATGGGAAAACAATTTACTTTTTGGACGTCCAAAATAGATTTAGAAAAATTTACTTACCCACAAGAAACACTATGTAACACAGGAAGGACATTTATAATCCACGAAGAATGCTCCAAAATACTGGAGGGGCGGTTATAATACTTCCAGTGTTACTTGCACAAACCAAAAATGAATTTCCTACGCAGTTCCTTGGAATCCATCCTAATCTATATTCACCATGTGATATTAAAGTCTGCTCATCCATTCCTAAGATTTAAAATAAAAGAATGCATTCAAACAATTGTAATATAAAAAAAAATCTACTCACCTGCAAGCAAAGAAAAATAATCGACTGCTTGGAGTATCCATCCATTTATCCTTTCACTTGAAGTGCTAAAGGACTTTCATCAAATTCATTAAGATTTCAATCCTGAATTTCCTAAATAAACACTAAAATAATGTACAGGGTGTAATCGGCAAAGAAAAACTCCTTCATACGAAAATTAAATCTTCTTTTTCTTCTAATAATGAAATATACAAATACAGATGCACTTTTCTCTTTCTTACGAAACAGAATGATTACATAAATAACGGAAAGTGAATTCCTCAATTCCTTAAAGGAATTTTTAATACTGGACTGTACAATGCAGCAGAAAAAGTTTGTTTGATAGCAATACTGTATGATGCCTGCAGTAGGAATGCGAAAATAGTAAAATTGCTGCTTTGATTGATTTGATTAAATCAAAAAATTGTCAATAATGTTATCTGATATGTGATGTGATTTTTTTACTTTTCCTACTATCACAAAAAGAAAAAATACGTGCTGCATTAAGACGATCTAAATTATTATACAGGGTGACCTAAGAAATAAGAATTGATTTACTTACAGATTCATTCATCCCTTCACTGCGCCATTACTGTTGACTTGGAATACTTAAAATACAAAGACGATGAATCCAAACGCAATTAGCTTTTCCTATTTATAACAAACAATGAGACAATAATAATAGTGTATATATAAAACTCAATTCTAATCTAAACCAGTCTTTGGTTGAAAAAATTCATGATCTTTCTTCTTTTGAGATGATGTGCAAGCCTTGGTGGAGTCCGCAGACCTGCTGTGTCTGTAATTGATACATCGGCTTCCTTGTTAATGAGGAATTCCACCATATCAAGGTGGTCTTCTTCTACCGCATAATGTAGGGGAGTGTATCCCTTTCGGTTATGTCTGCAATTAATATCGGCTCCACTTTCCACGAGCAGTCTCACCATCTCCCAGTTCACTCTTTCGTTTTCAAGAGCCAAATCCAACGAAGTCTTTTCACGAACTTTCAAGTTTACATCGGCTAGTTGATCTAGGAAATACTGGACGTAATCCAGATGATCTGTTTGGACTGCTTTATGTAGGGCAGTAAATTCACTAACGTTATCTCTGTAATCGACGTTGACGCCGTTTTCTATGAAGAGCATCACAAGTTCCCAATTTTGATACTTAATGGCCTTTCCAAAAGTTGAAACTCCCCCATAAATTTTCAGCGTAATGTAGATCTTATCCAGTGGAACTTTCCATAAATTCGCCTGACATTCTGCAATGGCAGAAGAAAATAGTGTTACACTTGAGTGCTTTCCATTTTTTACTAATAGTTTATGTATGGATTTGAGGGTTATTCTTCTGACGGTTTGAAGTATAAACAAGAACTTAGGATTCAAAGCAGTCAAGTCTGAGACATTTGCGGTGGTCACATCGTCTTGGTTGCTGATGATATATTGCGCCACGTCGAGCTGATTTTCTTCAATTGCACAAATCAGCGGAGCAAACGCACTCAGATTTTGCACGTAATTAATATCGGTCTCTGCGTTCATGAGCAATCTCACTATCTGCCAGTTTATAAAATTCACGTTAAGGGCGTAATCTAGTGAGGTCATTCCGTTGACTTTAATGTTTACGTCGGCGCCTTTACTTAAGAAATAGCTTACGTATATAGGTTGTTCTGATTGAATAGCGTGACGTAAAGCAGTCAATTCGTTCTCGTTGTCTCTGTAATCGACGTGGATACCGTTTTTTATAAATAATTTCACGACGTCTAAATTCTTGTAATAAGCGGCCAATCCGAAGCACGATTTTCCATTGTGATTCTTCACTGTAACATTAGCTCCTTTCTTGATCATTAGCTCCAAGATTTCTAATTTAGTTCTGAAATCATTTTTATTTTATTTTTTATTAATCAATTATATTTACCGTACCTTTTAGTGTTAAGCAAACAACTTACGGCCACATTGCCATTAGCGTCCATTTGATTCACATCTGCGCCAGCTTCGATTAACCAAGTGATTACATCTAAATTTCCTCCATCAACGGCATAGTGTAATGGTATGAATTCGTCTCCTGGATTCGCATTTACAGTACCACTTCCCATCACCTTGACGGAGTTCAAGTGGCCCAAGAAAGCGGCAGCACATAATGGTGTGCAACCGGTCAATTGGATTTTCGTCACCATCTCTATTCTTTCTAAAATATTTAAGTCTTGTGCGATGCTTGTTAGGCCAAAGCTTTCCTCCAGTGCTTCGAGAGAATCTTTAGAGATGGCTTCACTAAAATCAACATAAAGCATAAATAAATAATCACTATTCCCAATTTACGTATGACGGTAGGAATTAAAAAAGACGTACAAAGTCATTCATGGCGTTCACAGAAAATCCATGCTAACTCTCTTATTTGAATAAAATATTATCCAACTTTGTATACTTACAATTTCTTTGATGTTTCTGCAAGAAACAAATGCAAAATATGTTTCGTAAAATCTATTTTCTTGGAATCTCTTGAGCACAGACTATCTTTCAAATCTTTTAAGTACGGACTGTCATTAATAACGCAAAATTTCAAGGCGTACGCAAAGTAATGTAGCAGGCTAAGTTCTCTGCTAAGTGGGTTGCATAATAAGTGTTGCAAATGCATGCATTCCTCGTGATGCGGTTCCGATAAATACAAGGAACCTTTATCAAAGTCCATCCTATTTTCGTTAATAAAATCAGTTCTCGTCAAGAACATCATCATGAGCGCCTTGCATCCCCAATAGCAACTGCTGAGGAATATTTCATTATACGATGCGGCGTATTCGTGCCAATAAGAACCGAAAATGTCCTTGTGTGTTACGAAGGATTTCGTGTTCGCCAAGTGCTCGCAGATTTCGTTCGTAATCTTACAAGCAACCTCACTGCTCTCAGGTGTTTCATAAAACTGTTGGTTTCTGAAACAAACCATGGCCAGATGGAGGGGAGTTCTGTTAAGGGCATCACACAAAACCAATCCAGGCTGTTTGCATAGCTGTCGCACTTTCTCTAAGTCTCCATCGACTATGGCGGCATGCAAAGGATATTCCACAGGGGCTATTTCATTGAACCAAAATTGCACGATGTCGCTGTAAGACTCTTGGAGACTCTGGCACATACGTTTGAAGGCCTTATGTTTTTTGTTTTTTGAAAGCCATCTTGCAGTCAAAAACTCAGCAAAGGTCCTATGAGTAAAAACGGGGGTGGAATCGTGCACCACACTAACTAAACCAATGTGGTTCTTGTACTTGTTGAATTCGTTCAAAAGTTTTTCGAATTTTGAATGACTCGCGACTTCGTTTTCTACAAGAAACTCCTCGTCGAAAGTCACGAGGAGAGATAAGAGTTGATGTTTCTCTATTAATTTTTCAGGCGTGGGAACCAAGTCTTCGACGTGATTTATTTCCCTGTTAATGCTGAATTTCTTGTAGTAAATATCGCACTTGATGGTCATGAAAATCTCGTAGAGTTCGGCCACCTTCAGCTTATTCCTATTTAAGGTCTCACTGCGCAAATTTGTTGATAACATGTACAGATGAAGAGGTATCCTTACGAAATCCAACACTTCCTGAAGTAAAACTTTCAAGGATAGTTCATCGAGCTTTGTGTTCTTCAAAAGGTATTCCCTTATTTCGTCCTCTCCAAGAGGCAGGATGTTGATAGCTTTGGTGTTAAATTTTCTTTCCAGGCATTCCTCTAAATTAGATCTTGTGAATACCCAGGTGCATATCCCCAAGTGTTCTAATTTGCTGATTAATTTCAGCACGCCCTCTGTGTATCTAGGGGCAATCTCATCGAATGCATCAATAAATACCATCACGGCATCTCTGTTTTTCATGTAACCAAATAAGTCTTTGCTGAATTTATTGTTGCAGACTCCCTCAGACTTTTCAAACATGTATTGTAAGGGATCTTCCAGGATTTCGTTAAATCTATTGTTGAGGTCGCTATTCCATTCGTTTAAGCAGAGTTTCAGCACCCACTTGTTCGACGGACAATATTGAATCAAAGAGTTTAACACCGTTGATTTTCCCATGCCAGGCTTTGCGCTAATAATATTAACCGTACTTTTAAAATATTGCAGAAGCTTCTTCTCTTTCACAATACATTCAGTTTTCTCGTATATTTTCGAGGAAGTTGGGTGAGAATTCTTCACACCTTCGTTTTTAGTTCTGAAGCAGCTCGAAAAAAAATCCTTCTGATATTTAGGGTTCAGTTTATTTCGTGATCCTTTCCACTCCAATAAATCACCATTGATTTCGTTTAAGTAATGAACAGTGTTCACCTTGAGATTAATTGATTTCATCGACGTTTCATCAACATCACCTTCATTTGATATTAAAATTACATTATTCTTCGAGTTACTGGGGAAGTCATTCGGTAAATTTCGTCTGTCTCTCAAATCAATGATGTTCACCTCATTTCTCATGTAATTTAAGAAGTAAGAGTTTCCAAAAATGCTCACTATGAAAATGCAGTTCGCGTGTTTTTTGTTCAACACATCCCTCTCTAAGAATATCTTTCCAAATTCTCTTTCAATGTAATAATTCTCGCATTTCATTTCTAGTATTTTGCCAACTTGGACGACACTTCCCATGTGATTAAGAAAAAATTCTGGCTCCTGAGATTGACAAAAAATTGAATCCACAATATCACACAATCGGATCCCTTGCCTGCCCTGTGGAGCTACTTGGATGTGTTTTGACACCATCAATTTTTGCTCGGGATCATTTAAATCAGTGACCATCTGAAATACCTGAAATTGTTTTTCAAAAACCTCCTCAGAGGGAACTAGTGGAAGCATGACTTCCAATAATTTCCTCTGTATTTGTTGCTTAACTAATAAATGATTGCCTTGGAAGTAATCCTGGATGTACTCGAGAAATTCTCTTACGACTTCTGGCGTACATTTGCCCAATGATGCTTCGATTCTCGAAGCAATTGCTGCTTTCACTTGCTCGCAATTCAATTGGCCGCCATAGAATTTAAATCGTTTGAAAAATTCGGAATACTCTTCGCATTTAGATGAATATTCTTCATAAAGTTCCTGAGCGGATTTGTATTCAACACGAAAGTAATCCGACATTTTACTTAAGATCTCCTCCAGCAAATCAGATTCAACTTCCTTAAACACTTCTCTCACTGATTCACCCACCCTAATTAGGATACAATCAAAATCCATCTCGTCCTGTTGAATTTCGATTTTCAATTTCTCTTTAAAGCTGCTGCCTATTTTCTTTATTCTGCTTATTTCAGATTTTCCGAATTTCCCTTCGATTTTTTTTATTACAACTTCATAGCCCTTTTGGTAATCAATAAATAAATACGAATTTAAAAATTGAGCGAAGCTGGGGCGTTCTGTGCGCATTTTAAAGACTTGGCACCCTTTAGGCGTCGTATCTATGAAGTCAGTGTCTGAACAACGACGGATTTTGCAGGAAAGAGATTCGCGTTCATTTAGTATAATCTTGTTCGTGGCTTTGGAATAAACTGCGTTCGTGAACAAACAGAAAACGACATCTTTAAGCTCCACGCCCCTCAACAAGTCATCCAGTTCACCTTTCGCAATTCTTTCTTTTATGTCTTTGTAGTAGCTGTCCTTGTACTTTTCCAGGGAAAAGTCGCCTTTTGTTTTGTTAATAAAATCGACAGACCCATGTACTTTCTTCTTGTGTTTTAACTGTAAGAGGTATAAAATGGTGGCTCCACTTTTATATTGCACTCTGATTACTATATCATCAAAAGCTCCGTATTTGTCGACATTAGGGGCCATTTGAACATCCTGTACTGAAGCGTCTAGGACCAGTCTTACTGCAAAAAGCGCGGTAACATAGAGTTCGAAGACGCCGCCTTTGTTGTCTGTGCCAGGACGTTTTGCATATATCTAAAGAATAAGAAATTTCAGGACGTTCCCTATTTGTGGCTTTCACTTACCAATTTGTGGTTGCATTCTGTGGTTGATTCGGCAATCTTTTTCGAAAATATTAATTCATTCCACAAAATACGTCGACGCATGGCAATGCTATCTCAAAAGGTATGTGAAGAGAAAAAAAAACAGTGCAGGCAAGTAGCTGCCTGCCTTGACGTTTGATGGATCCAGAAAATTAAGGATGAGCCCCCTGTAGTAATATTAATTAAAAAAAAATTAAAGACGATGAAAATTGTATAATAAATTATTTTAACGGACACTTAATATTCGCACTATCGCTCTACGTTTCACTATCGGTTGATATAGCTTCGTCAGGATCGAAAATAAATAAACAAAGTTGTCAAGTAAATAAGGTTGACAAGGGAAACTAAAAACGGTAAAACTATATACAATTTTTTTTTAAATAAGGTTTAATTAATACTAAAATTAACACATATATATCCTACTTAATGAATCTAGAAAACTACAAAATTAGCAACAGAAGTCGATGTGATATTAATTTTAGACTTTTCTACAAAACGTCGTTTGAACATATAAGATTCACAATATAAAATATCTTTTCTGAAATTCTTCGCTTCCGAAGCGTCGATCGTGAAAAACAAATGAGCATCGCGCTGTCGAAAATACGAACGAAAACGTGTTACATATTTTAATAAAACGTCCTGTATATTATTATACAAAGTGGTCAAGAAGAACTGTTTGAGTTGGCAATACAAACAAGTAAGAGCATTTTTTTTGTTCCGGTATTTGCAACACTGCAACCGGATATATGTTTTGTTTGTTTATTTGACGTAACCTGAACAGTGACAGATTGTAGGTTATGTGAAGAAAAATTAGTGTTTTACTTTGAATTTCAAATGTCAAATGCTTGTAAAGTGACGGCTGTCAGTGTCAAGCCGTCAACCGGAAGTTACTCCAGTTGTACCACAAATAAAAGTTAACACTGCCAACTCAAAGAGTGTATCTTAATCACTTTGTATTTTTAATAAAAAAAATTAAAAAAACGATTGGAGGTTGTTTAACCGATGGGTTTTTGTTGTTAAATTAACATCAAGTTGTTGCCAACTGTCGTATAATACCAATCGGTACAGTGTTGTCTTTTCAACGTTAATGACCTTCTCTCCCCCTCTTATTTTTGAATTCATAAAGGAATCAAGTATAAAATTGTGTACTTCCTATTTAAAATTTAATAAAAATTTTAATTAGGAAGTACACAATTTTATACTTGAATATAATCCTAATTATGAACAACATTAACCATCATAAAGAAATGTCTAATCTGTGGGACTTCGTTCAAAAGATTTTGATAAACAATTGAGCATCGCGTTACAGAGAATACGGCCATAGTTTTGTAATTTTAATGGAAAACCCTGTATAGTACTATATTTTTTTTTTATTTATAAATTGTTAAAACAAATTCTAACGCGGTTTCATATGTTTGTACTGTGAATGGCTCACAACGGATCTAAGACAAAAGAAAATTCAGGTTTTCTTTTTTAATTGAGAACCTAACTTCAGTGCGTTGCCAACTGTCGCATTTTAACATCGTCTTTTCATCGAAATTTTGAAATTTGAAATACTTCGTCTCTGAGACGTGAAAAACAAATGAGTATCGCGTTATCGCGAATACGAATGAAACATCTGTATGCTTATATTTTTAATAAAAAAAAAACAATTGAAGATTGTTAAACCGATGGGTTTTTGTTGTTAAATTAACTTCAAGATGTTGCCAACTGTCGTATAATACCAATCGTTAGATTAGATTCACAATATACAATGTATTTTCAAAATCAAAATTACGGTTATTTTCTAACGAATGTTCCACAAGCATTGAATGATTTTAATTTTTTTTTTTGGATATGGTATTCATAACAAAAAAAATGCTCTTAACTGTATTGCCAACTCAAACAGTTCTTCTTGACCACTTTGTATAATAACATACAGGACGTTTCACTAAAATATGTAACGCGTTATCGTTCGTATTTTCGACAACGCGGTGCTCATTTGTTTTTCAAGATCAACGCCTCAGAAGAGAAGAATTTCAGAAAAGATATTTTTTATTGTGAATCTTATATTTTCAAACAACGTTTCATAGAAATGATTTTGCTAATTTAAACGACATATTTTGTAGCTTTCTAGATTCGTTGAGCAGGATATAGATCTGTCAATTTTAATATTAATTAAAACTTATTTAAAAAGAAATTATAAAAATAAAAAATTATATTTCGTTTTACCGTTTTTAGTTTCCCTTGACAAATTTGTTTACTTGACAACTTTGATTATTTATTTTCACTACTAACGAAGCTGTATATACGAAACGATAACGAAACGTAGAGCGATAGTGCGAATATTAAGTGTCCATTAAAATAATTTATTAAAATATATATATATATATATTGATGCACGTTCTGTTGCAAAGCAAAAATTTCTGGGTGTGTCAAAAATAATAATAACCTCCACTGATTGATAAGAACAATTTACCTGACAATCAATTGCTTGCTCTCATACGTTGTTCAATTCGATGAAAGACTCTAAGTATTGCATTAAAAACAAAAAGAAATTTCACTGTTAATTTTAACGCTGTTTTTGTACAATTTAAATTGAACTTATTGAAGAAGTTTTCTTATCTTATCAATTGGAAAGATAAAACTCTTTTAGATTACATCAATTTGCATCTATGTTGACGTTTGTAAAATTTATAACTCTTATTGATACTAAATTGAAAGTAATAAATAACAACCCGTTATTTAGTTTGAGACGAGCATAGAATGAAGAAATCATGCACGTTGCTTCACTGTACTTTTCTGCATTGTAACAAAAGCCTAGATGCTTTCTTTCTAAAATACCTATCAGTGTCAAAATTCTAGGATTTCTATTGGTTTTATCACAGAACAATGGAACAGATTTTTTTCGTGTTTAACCAAGCATTAGCAGATGCTGATGTAAATTACGATTCCTTTGTAAATCGTAGTCGTTACATCCTCGTTACACCAAATATTGCATCAGTACCAACAGAGTATAATGTGTTGCCTATACAGCGGGGTCACGTGATGTCCAGGTATGTACATAAAAGTGCAACTTTGAGGCGTATAGGGGCTTTCAGCGTCCAGTTTCTTTTTTAATACTGGACTGTACAATGCAGCAGAAAAAGTTCGTTTGACAGCAATACTGTATGATGCCTACAGTAGGTACGCGAAAATTTGTGTTATAAAGGATGACCCAAACACATGCAGTTATAATAAATAACAATTGATTTACTTACAGATTCATTTTCTTTCCTTCGCTTCACTTTTAGTGCCACACTGTTGACTTGGAATGCTTAAAATACAAAACAAAGTAAACTAAATAAAAAAATTCATAACAAAATTTTAAAAAAACAAAACAAAAGACAATCGACTTTACTGCACAATGCACTGGAATTTTTTTGTTTCATTGCTTGGGAGGAAAGCTGACAGAACAGAGAAAACAAATGACTAAACAAAGTAAACTAATAAAAATAAAAAATTAACAAAAAAAATTTAAAAAAAAAACAAAACAAAAGACAATCGTTTCTACAGCACAATTCAGAAGAATAAATTGAAGAAAAACATTGCTTGGGGGGAAAGCTGACAGAAGAAAGAAAACAAATGTTAAAACAAAGTAAACTAAATAAAAAAATTAAAAAATAATAAAAATTTAAAAAAAAATACAAAACAAAAGACGATCGATTTATGGTTATTTACCAACGAATGTTCCACAAGCATTGAATGATTTTAATTATTTTTTTGGATATGGTATTCATAACAAAAACAAATGCTCTTAACTGTATTGCCAACTCAAACAGTTCTTCTTGACCACTTTGTATAATAAGATACGTTTCATTAAAATAAGTAACGCGTTTTCGTTCATGTTCTCGACAGCGCGATGCTCATTTGTTTTTCACGATCGACGCCTCAGAAGCGAAGAATTTCAGAAAAGCGCGTGTAATTTATTAATTTCATTTTTTTTCTCTCTTTTTTCAACTAAAGGTACTTATAAACGACAGTTGGTAATGAAATGAAGTTAGCTTCGCTCTAATCTTCGTAGCCATTTCGTCTTTCAATTGTTTATTTATAGTTATAGAGATGCGCGTAAGAGACACTGAAATTGACTCACCCTGTACTTGTAATAAATGGAGAAAAAAAAATGTAAATTCTCAGAACTTAAAAAAAAATCTCCGAATTTTGTCTTTTGATAGCTTTTGTTTTTCTGAACTTGAAATAAATGAAGTAGAGAAAACAAATTGTCAAAACTTAAAAGGAAAACAAATTCCCGGATTGATTCCAATGGGAAAACAATACTTTTTGGACGTCCAAAATAGATAATGTGGAAAAATTTACTTACCCACAAGAAACACTATGTAACACAGGAAGGACATTTATAATCCATGAAGAATGTTCCAAAATACTGGAGGGGCGATTATAATACTTCCAGTCTTACTTGCACAAACCAAAAATGAATTTCCTAGGCAGTTCTATGGAATCCATCCTAATATGTATTCACCACCATGTGATATTAAAATCCGCTTATCCATTCCTAAGATTTAAAATAAAAGAATGCATTCAAACAATTGTAGTATAAAAAAAAATCTACTCACCTGCAAGCAAAGAAAAATAATCGACTGCTTGGAGTATCCATCCATTCATCCTTTCATCTGAAGTGGTAAACGACTTTCATCAAATTCATTAAGAATTCAATCGTGAATTCCCTAAATAAACACTAAAATAATGTATAGGGTGTAATCGGCAAAGAAAAACACCTTCATACGAAAATTAAATCTTCTTTTCCTTCTAATAATAAAATATACAAATACAGAGGCACTTTTCTCTTTCTTACGAAACAGAATGATTACATAAATAACAGGAAGTGAATTCCTCAATTCCTTAAAGGAATTTTTAATACTGGACTGTACAATGCAGCAGAAAAAGTTCGTTTGACAGCAATACTGTATGATGCCTACAGTAGGAATGCGAAAATAGTAAAATTTCTGCTTTATGATTGATTTAATTAAATCAAAAAATTGTCAATAATGTTATCTGATGTGTGATGTGATTTTTTTACTTTTCCTACTATCGCAAATAACAAAAAATACATGCTGCATTAAGACGATCTAAATTATTATACAGGGTGACCCAAACACCTGCAGTTGTAATAAATAAGAATTGATTTACTTACAGATTCATTTTTTTCCCTTCACTGTGCCATTACTGTTGACTTGGAATACTTAAAATACAAAGACGGTGAATCCAAACGCAATTAGCTCTTCCTATTTATAACAAGCAATGAGACAATAATAATAGTGTATATATAAAACTCGATTCTAATCTAAACCAGTCTTTGCTTGAAAAAATTCATGATCTTTCTTCTTTTGAGATGATGTGCAAGCCTTGGTGGAGTCCACAGACCTGCTGTGTCTGTAATTGATACATCGGCTTCCTTGTTAATGAGGAATTCCACCATATCAAGGTGGTCTTCTTCTACCGCAAAATGTAGGGGAGTGTATCCCTTTCGGTTATGTCTGCAATTAACATCGGCTCCACTTTCCACGAGCAGCTTCACCATCTCCCAGTTCACTCTTTCGTTTTCAAGAGCCAAATCCAACGAAGTCTTTTCACAAATTTTCAAGTTTACATCAGCTAGCTGCTCTATGAAATGCTTTACGTAATCCAGATGATCTGTTTTGATTGCTTTATGTAAGGCAGTAAATTCACTGTCGTCATCTCTGTAATCAACGTCGACGCCGTTCCCTACGAAGAGTTTCACAAGTTCCCAGTTTTCAATTTTAACCGCCTTTCCAAAAGGTGAGTTTCCTTTGAGAATTTTCAACGTAACGCAATAGTTCTTCTTGAGTGCAAATTTTCGAAAGCCTGCACGACTTTCTTCAACGGCAGAAGAAAATAGTGTTGCACTCACGTTCTTCCCATTTTTAATTAGCAAGTCGCGTATGTAGTCACGGCTTTCATTCCGGGCAATTTCAAGTATAAACAAGGATTCTATACTTAATGAAGTCCACATTTCTGATACATCCGTAGTCGTTGTTGCATCGGATTGTTTGTTGACGAGATACTGCGCCACGTCGAGCTGATTTTCTTCAACTGCACAAATCAGTGGAGCAAACACCCTCAGATTGCGCATGTAGTTAACGTTGGCGTCTTTTTCGACGAGTAATCTCACTATCTGCCAGTTTATAAAATTTTTGTCAAGGGCGACATCCAATGAGGTCATCCCATTGACTTTAATGTTCAAGTTGGCGCCCTTATTTAAGAAATATTCTACGTATTCAAGACGATCTAATTCAATAGCGCGTCGTAAAGCAGTGCATTCGTTCTCTTTGTCTCTGTAATCAACGTGGACGCCATTTTCTATAAACAATTCCATGACATTTAGATTCTTGTAATAAGCAGCCGATCCGAAGCATGATCTTCCTCTATGGTTCTTTGCTGTAGCATCAGCACCTTTATCGATCAGTAGTTTCATGACATTTAATTTGCTTCTGAAACCACAAAAGATATACATAGAAGTGTGTTTATTTTTTTAATAGTAAATTATTTGACATACTCGCTCGTGCTCGATAACTCTTCCCCGGGCAAACAATTCTTAAATAAACGGCTTAAAGCCATATTCCCTTCGGAGTCTGCTTCATTCACTTTTGCGCCAGCTTCGATTAACCATGAAATTACTTCTGCATTTCTTCCTTCAATGGCGTAGTGTAATGGTATGAACTTGTCGCCTGAATTCGCATTTACGGTGCCAGTTATATTTGCCAACACCTTCACAGTGCTTAAATGTCCGTTGAAGGCAGCAACACATAAAGGTGTGCAACCGGATAATTGGATTTTCGTTTCTATCTCTGCTCTTTCTAAAGCATTTAAGTTTTCTCTGAGGCCTAAGCATTCCTGCTCCTCCAGCATGTCAGACCCAGATTTACTAAAAACATAAAATATATATAAATAAATAAATAAATAGTCCCAGAGCATTTGAGTGTGATGGTAAGATTCATACACACAAACCTTTATCAAAAAAAAAAAAACTCACTAAACTTTTTTACTTTGAACAAAACACCCTGTATATTAGTAATATTATTTTCTTGAATATGTCATCCAACTCTGAGTTACTTAACATCTGACTTTATATTATTTAAATTTAAAGTATAGTCGCGCCCAGTTAAGTTTGAATATGACAAATCCTATTTACGTATTTTCTTTTTAAACAAAAGAAGATCGACACTCCGGTGAAATGCGAGATAATTGCAAAAAAAGTGAATAAACAAAAGAATAATGTGTGCGTAATATGAAAAGCTATGAGAAACTAAAGAATAATGAACGACAAAGTACCACGAAAAAAAAAGATGAACAAGAAACGAAAGGTGGATCGTTCGAAAGTCAACGCCGACGAGAAAACAAAAGATAGTTCGACGAAAAAGAAATGAAATCATAGTGGAAATAACGGAAAACGGGAAAAAAAAACAATAGAAGATGGACGTTTCTGGGGCGTAGTGTAAGGACATTAAAACGCCAACAGAAAACAAAAGAAAATGCATGATAATCGTAAAACAAAAAATGAATGCGACAATATGAAAGAAACAAAAAATTATTAAATATGCGGAAATAAACAGAAAGTTGATTTGATTTGCGGGGAAGCTTCGCGTCGTTATTTTTTGTTTACAAAAAGAAACGTTCTTCTTTGTCTTTTGCGTTTCGTCTTTTCAACGAAAAAAAAAAGCCAGAAATTGTCGTGAAATCGATCGGCTTTTGTTTTTCGCCATCTTAGGTAAAAAGTCGCAGCGTTTTTGTTTTTGTTTGTCTTTTGCGTTTCGTCTTTCAACGAAAAAAAAAAAGTCCGAAATTGACGTGAAATCGATCGTCTTTTGTTTTTTTTTTCGTCATCTTATGAGAAAAGTCGTCTCGTTTTGTTTTTCTTTGCGTTTTACAAAAAGAAACAAAACGTAGTGAAATACTAATGATTTTTCATTTGTTATTTTTTGAAAAGGTCAACCCAAAAAAAGGCAAAATGTCGAAAATTAGAAAAAAAAGAAAAAAGAATTTCAAGAACAAAGATTTGAAATGGTCAGAGGTCAAGGTCAACCCAAAAAAGGCAAGAAATGCGAAAATGAGGAAATTTTTTAAAAATAGAATTTCAAGAGCAAGGGTTTGAAAGGGTCAAAGGTTAAGGCCAACCCAAAAACACATTGCAAAAAAATGGGGATAAATTTTAAATTGAAAATGTCAGAGGTCAAGGTCAGTAAAATATATATAAAAAATGAGGAACATTTAAAAATGCAATTCAAGAGCAAAGATTTTAAAAGGTCAAAGGTCAAGGTCAACCCCAAAAAAGTGCGAAAGAATTGGGAAGAATCTTTAAAAAATTAGAATTTCGAGTGGAGGTTCGGAAAGGTCAAGAGTCAAGGTCAAATCAAACACACTGCAAAAAAATGGGGATAATTTTAAAAATAATTGAAAATGTCAAAGGTCTACAAAAGATATATATATTTTTTGAAAAGGTCAAAGGTCAAGGTCAACTCAAAAAGGAGGGGGGTTAAAAATCTTTTAAAAAATTACTATTTCGGGGATTCGGAAAGTCAGTCAATCCAAAGCAAGAAAATTAAAAATTACTAATTAAAGGTCAAGGTCAAACGAAATTTCAAGGTCAACCCAAGGAAAAAGCTTTCAAACATTTTTCTTCCGAATTTACACAAAAAGAAAACAAAAGATAACGAAATGCTGGGAAACAAATGAAAGCTGAATTTATTTGATTTTCAAGTGAAAGCGGCGTGTTTTCTTTTTGTTTCAAAAAAATACCAATAAAAAAAATAGTTATTAAAAAAAAAACAAATGAAAGCTTGATTTGATTTTCAAATACTTGTTTGTCAAAAATCATCGGTTTCAAGAGCAAAGGTTTGAAAAGGTGAAAGGTCAAGGCCAATCCAAAAGAAAAAATGAAAAAATGGAGAATTAAAAAAATGGAATATCGAGGTTGCCAAAGGTCAAGGTCAACTCAAAAAAAGGGCGAAAAAATTGGAAAATCTAAAAGAATTAGAATTTCGAGAGCGGAGATTCGGAAAGGTCAACAGTCAAGGTCAACCCAAAAACAAATTGCAAAAAATGAGGATAAGTTTTAAAAATAATTGAAAATGTCAGAGGTTAACAAAAATATATGTATATATAAAAATAGGAACATTTAAAAAATCCATTTCAAGGGCAAAGGTTTGAAATTTAGAATTTCAAGGGCGGAGGTTTGGAAAGGTCAAGGGACAAGGTCAAACCAAGGCAAGAAAATCAAAATTTACAAGATTCAAGATCGAGGTCAAACCAAATTTCAAGGTCAACCTGAGGAAAAAGCTTAAGAAAGACATTTTTCTTTCAAATTTACACAAAAAGAAACAAAAGATAGTGCAATGTTGGAAAACAAATGAAAGATTCATTTTCAAGTGAAACCGGCGTGTTTTTTTTCGTTTCAAAATGATACCAATGAAAAATTAATTACAAAGAAACAAACGATAGCTTGATTTGATTTTCAAATGCTTGTGTGTCGATTTTTCATTTGTTTTTTTTTGTCTTCGTTATCCAATTCCGCATATCGTAGTTGGTCGTTTCGTTCCTCTTTTGTTTTTTCTCGTGTGATTAATTTTTGTGTTGCAATGACGTCTCCATTTGGGTCAGAATTGTTTTTGTTAGTTTTTAATTTTTCATTCATCTCGCAACTTTTTTTAACTTCTAAAATACAAGTGGTCTTGTTTGGCAAACGTCTAATGTAAAGAAATACGTAGAAACGCAGACTATTTTCACACATATTAAATTTCTTATTGATTTCAGTTAATTTCTTTCTTTTTTTTGTTTTATAGGTCAAGCCGTCTGATGTATTTTTTTTTAATTTTAGTTTTTAAAGTAAAATTTGAAAGAACCGCCGACACTTGCGCCTGCGCATGTCTTTACTAGCATCACACGTATCGTACAAATTCCTTTCAGACATTTCACATTGTAATCAATAGATGTCACTTCAATCATTTTGAAATATTTTTTAAATTTTGCATTCACTTTTGTAATAAGTCACTAATTGTTGCGATTGGTATTGCATTTAAAGTTTTGTGAGTCAATTATCATCTGTCACAATTTAGTTGTCAAATGCAAAATGCAATTTTTAAAAATAACCCGAAAATCCATTACGAAACAGACAAAGAACACATTTAGGGATAGTGCATTCAATAAAATGTTGGAAAAGCACAGAGAAGGTCGCCAAAATAACGCACAAAATTGAAACGAACATAACCTAAAAATAAAAGCTCCATTTACAAGATAAACGAACTAAAAGAAGTCAGGCTTGAACGGTAAAAGTTACCAAATCAAGAGATGTACTGCTTAAATAAATAAATAGTGCTTACAAACTTACAATTTTCTTTTTGTATCTTCCAAAAGTTTATTGAAAACTCGTTCATTGTAAAACCGTTGCTTGAATCGTGGATCGCTTTTATACGGACTGTCATTGACAATGAAAAATTTCAGCGCATACACCAACTCAGCTTCAAAGTTCTCCCACAAATATTGATTCGTTGGAGAAGGATCAGGCTTAGATGCTAGCCCCAGTAGGGATTTGATTTCTTCAAAGTATTCACCAAACGCATCACACACGAAGAGCAACCTCAGGCAATCGACATGACCACCTCGGGCTACGTATTCAATTCCTTTCCGAATATCATCCTTGTATTCATCCAAGAAATAATTCCTGGCCAAATACATCATCATAACCGCCTTGCAACCCCAATAGCAACTGGCGAAGAACGTCTCATTAAAAGAGGCGACGTGTTCGTGCCAGTGAGAACCGAAGATGTCCTTCTGCGACACAAACGACTGCGAATCCCCAAAGTGCTCGCAGATTTCGTTCATAACCCCGCAAGCAACTTCGCAGTTTTTAGATTCCAAAAATTTCTCATCGAGCCTACCGTGGAAGTGTTGGTTTTCAAAATAGCCCCTCGCCAAATGGAGGGGCGTCCTCTTTAGGCTATCGCACGAAACCAATCCGGTTTGACTGTGACAGAGCCGTCGCACCAACTCTAAGTTTCCATCAACGACAGCAGCATGCAAAGGGTGTTCACGAGCGACTATTTTGTTGAACCAAAATTGCACGACGTCGCGACGTTTGAGGTATTCATACATACATTTAAAGGCCTTGTGGGTCGTGTTCGTCGATAACCATCTTGCTGTTAAGTACTCGGCGAAAGTTCTGTGAGAAAAAACGGGGACGGAACCATACACCACACTGACTAAACCGAAGTGATTCTTGTATTCCTTGACTTCGCTCAACAGTCGCTCCAATTCTGAGTGGCTCACGATATTGTTTTGTTCAAGAAAGCGCCTATTGACGGTCACGAGGAACGATAAGAGTTGGTGTTTCTCTATTAACGTTTCGGGTTTCGTAACTATTTCTGCGATGTGATTCCTTTCCATGTCGATGCCTAATTTTTTATAGTAGATTTCGCATTTGGTGGTTATGAAACTCTCGTACAGGTCAGTCACTTGCAGGTCATTCAGATTTAAGTACGGAATTGCTGAAAGCATGTACAAATGAAGGGGTATCTTTAAAAACGCCCTCATTTCTTGACGTAAACCATCCAAAGATAGTTTGTTCTTCAGAAGGTACTCTCTTATTTCAAGCTCACTAAGAGGCAGAAGCTTGATGGCCGCTGTCTTAAAATTCTTTTCCAGGCATTCCTCTAAATTGGGTCTTGTGAATACCCAGGTGGATATCCCCAGGTGTTCTAATTTGCTGATTAGTTTCAGCACGCCATCTGTGTATCTAGGGGAGATCTCATCGAACGCATCAATAAATACCATCACGGCACCTTTGTTTTTCATGTAAGCGAATAGGTCCTTGCCGAATTGATTGTCGCAGGCGCCCTCAGATTTTTCAAATATGTATCGCAGGGGATCTTCCAGGATTTCTTGTAAGCGATTGTGGAGGTCGTCGTTCCATTCGTTTAAGCGGAGTTTCAACGCCCACTTGTTCGTCGGGCAATATCGAATTAAAGAGTCTAACACCGTTGACTTTCCCATGCCAGGCTCTGCGCTGATAATCTTAATTGTACTTGTGAAATGCCGCAGAAGATTTTCCTCCTCTAAGCTTGCCCCTTGACTTTCGGAAAAATAATTGTTCTCTAAAACACAATTGTGCCCTTCAAAGTTCATTAAGTATCGTGATCCTTTCCACTCCAGTAAATCACCAGCTTCGTTCAAATAATGAACGCCCTTCACATTAGTCATGGTTTTCATCAAGGTTTCCGCTTGCCCATCAACGTCGTGGCTTTTGCTCGAGATTAAAACCACGCAATTTCTTGGGGCGTCCAAAAAATACTTGGGCAAATTTTCTCCGTTCCTCACATCAATGATTTTTGTGTGGCGTTGCACGCGATCTAACGAATTACAGCACTCAGAAACGCTCACTACGAAGATGCAATCCGAGCATTTCCATAAAAGATCCCATGGCAAATACATCTTGACGAACCTTCTTTTAATATAATTCTCACAATTAAGTTCCAGTCTTTTGCCAACTTGGATGACACCCCCCATGTGACGAAGAAGAAATTCCGGCGGTAAAGTTTGGCAAAAATCTGAATCCACGATACCACACAATCCGGTCTCGTTCCTGCCCTGCAAAACCACCTTAATCTGTCGTGACACCATCAACTTTTGCTTGGCGTCATTCAAATCATTGACCATCTGAAATACTTGCAGGCGTTTTTCAAAGTCCTCCTCCAAGGGTCCAAGCATCAATTCCAATAATTTTCTCTGGATTTGCCGCTTAACCAAGAGACGTTCGGCTTGGAAGTAATCCCGGACGTAATCGATGAACTTTCTGACAACTTTCGATTGAAATTTGCCCAACGACTGCCGGATCCTTGAAGCAATCGCAGCTTTCACTTCCCCACAATTCAATTGGCCGCCGTAGAATCTAAATCGCTGGAAGAATTCGGAATATTCTGCGCATTTCGATGGGTACTCTTCATATAGTTTCCAAGCAGATTGGTGTTCGTCACGAAAGTAACCCGACATCTCCTCCAGCACATCAGAGTCGACTTCCTTAAGCAATTCCTTCACCCTAATTAAGACACCATCGAAATCCATCTCGTCCTTTTGAATTTCGATTTTCAATTTCTCTTTAAAGCTGTTGCATATTTTCTTGACTTTTTCGAATTTCCCTACGATTTTCTTTATTCTATCTTCAAAGCCTTTCTGATAGCCAGTAAACGAATGCGAATTTAAAAATTGAGCAAACCCAGGTCGTTCCGTGTGCATTGCAAAGACGTGATGGTGTCCCTCTGGTGTTGTGTCTATGAAATCAGTGTGTGAACAAGGAAGGGCCTTGCAAGAAAGAGACGCGCGCTCATTCAGGATTATCTTGCTCGTGTCTTTGGAGTAAACTGCGTTCGTGAACAAACAGAAGACGACATCTTTAAGCTCCACGCCCCTCAACAAATCATCCAGTTGACCTTTCGCAATTCTTTCTTTTATGTCTTTGTAGTAGCTGTCCTTGTACTTTTCCAGGGAGAAGTCGCCTTTTATTTTGTTAATAAAATCGACAGACCCATGCACTTTCTTCTTGTGTTTTAATTGTAAGAGGTATAAAGTGGTCGATCCATTTTTATATTGCACTCTGATTACTATGTCATCAAAAGCTCCGTATTTGTCGACATTAGATGCCATTTGGATGTCACGTACAGCATCGTCCAGGGCGAGTTTTACTGCATAAAGTGCACTAAGGTAGAGTTCGTAATCGCCGCCTTCGTTATCTGTGCCGGAGCGTTTCTTGAACTCCTGGAAAACGCAAATTTCAAAGCGCTTGATTTTTTGGGGCCTTCGCTTACCAAATCGTGGTCACATTCTATGATTGACTCGGCCATCTTTTTCGAAAATGTTAAATCACCTCATGAATTATATTAAAGTTTACGTATAGTGCAATTGCACAACTTAAGCTGCCCATACCTTACCTGATGCAACTTTGTTTTACAATGAATGTTTGTTACGGAATTCATGGCATTTGCTTAATGTTCTCGGAAAAAAAATCCAGATAAGATAAAACTCATCGACAATTTCTTCTTAATTTCTTTCTTAATAGGACTATGGATCACGTAAATCAACTACTCGAAAGTCACCAGTACTTCCCGCAGAAGCTACAGAATTTTGGAAACTAAACAATTCAACGTTTTCTACTCTTATTAATGGCGATACAATAAGTCTCAAACCAATGGCGCTATCAAAGCTGCACTTTATTCTGAGACTGCTTAATATCATCAATTTTTATTATTAAGTCAATTGATTGCGCCCTCTTGTGGTCAAATCTGATACTTAAAAATATTTTCTTTGAATTTCTCATGGTCACTTTGGATATAATTATCTTTCCCCGAAGCTCTAGGTATTACCTTTTTCTATACATCGCCGGTCGCTTTCCGTATTAGGACACCCGGTATATACATAATAACAAAGCACTTTATCAAACAATTTAGCAATTGGCATTTATTGAAAGTTCTTGGAAAAACTTTCAAGATAAGATAAAACTCATTTTCAGTATCTCCAATTTTTCCTTTGCAAGCATTCGAGATGAAATGATTGATTTTGATAAGGAAGAAAATATTGCATCAGTTAAATAAATTAAAAATAAAGCAGCTGGAAAACTCAAAATTATTGCACCACCTCAAACCTTGACCTCTCCCTCTCCTTAGTTAAATTTTCATTTAAAATGTAAACTCCTAGTTATCACTGATTGCTAAAAATTAAACCAAAAATCAATAATTTATCATAAAATAATTTATTACACAAAGATTTAACTTTCTTTGTCAGCAAATTTCTAATAAAACGCTGCCAGGTTTTTTTACTATCATTCTATACAGGGTGACTGACAATTGTTCCGCTGAAAAAAACGCGTAAGAAAATTGATGTCACAGATTACGAGAAAAATGTTTAAAAAATTCTTCCAAATAGTTTATATTTAATCAAAAAAATCAAGCTCCAGCACTGCGTACGAATACGACAACGTTTCATAAACGCGGCAGTATAATGGGACTATAAAAGTTTCTTATCGACTAGTCGCTTGCACCAATGCGACCTCCACGCACAAGTCGATTCGTTTAGTTACGCGTTTAACAACTGAGAACGGAAGTCTAATTTGTTTCTTTCACGCGACGTAATTATTAGTAATTTCTAAAATAACTTCTAGTTATTACTGATTGATAAAAACTAAACCAAAAATCATTAATTTATCATAAAATAATTTTTTACACAAAGATTGAATCTTCTTTGTCACCAAATTTCTAATAAAACATTGCCAGGTTTTTTTAATATCATATTATACAGGGTGACTGACAAGTATTCCGCCGAAAAAAAAATACGTAAGAAAATGGATGTCACAGATTACAGAAAAAATGTTTAAAAAATATATATTTAATTAAAAAATTATCCCAAAAATCAAGCTGCAGCACTGCGAACGAATACGACGTCACGTTTCATAAATGCGGCAGTATAATGGAACTATAAAAGTTTCTTATCGACTACTCGCTTGCACCAATGCGACCTCCACACGCAACTCAATTCATTTAGTTACACAGCTGAGAACGGAAGTCAAATTTGTTTATTTTACCCGTCGTAATTATTAGTAATTTCTACAATAACTAAAAATGCGTGTGAAATAACGGTAACAAATTTGCAAATGATTGCTTGTTAATTCTTGCGAATTATTTACTAGAGTAGAATGTACCAGACGCATCATCTGCTCCTCTATTCTTTAACCAAAGGCGCATCGTCGTTTTAGGGCTAATTAATTATTTTTCGAAAAGTAAATTAGAAAGAATATTTTTAACATTTTTTCCATACTCTCGGACGTCGCCTCTTATCGTGTTTTTTTCTCTGGCGGAACAATTGTCAGTCACCCTGTATACGAATTAACAAAAGTCCTATAAAATAATTTCATATAATTTTTAATTTTTGGTGTTTCTTTTTTTATACACGCCTAAATGTAATTTACAGGTGTTATTTTTCCGAGTTTCAAGTTGGAACTAACACAATTGACAGCTTTTGTTCTTATGAGATGGAACTAACACGCGTTTGATAATTTTTGTTTTTCTGGGCTTGCAATAAATTAAGAAGAGAACATAACCTCGAATCCCGTCTCAGGGACGAGATATTTCAGATTTGAAAATTTCGATGAAACAGACGATGTTAAAATGCGACAGTTGGCAACGCACTGAAGTAGCTTCTCAACTAAAAAAGAAAACCTGAATTTTCTTTTTGTTTTTTTTTTATAGATCCGTTGTGAGCAATTCAAAGTACAAATACATAAAACCGTGGTAGAATTTGTTTTAACAATTTACAAATTAAAAAAATGTATAGTACTATACAGAGTTTTCCGTTGAAATTACAAAACTATGACCATATTCTCTGTAACGCGATGCTCAATTGTTTATCAAAATCTTTCGAACGAAATCTCACAGATTAGACATTTGTTTATGAATTCAAAAATAAGAAAGGGAGTGAAGATCATTAAAGACAACACTGTAAACATTGGTATTATGCGGCAGTTGGCAACAACTTGAAGTTTGATTTAACAACAAAAACCCAGAAAAAAAGAAAATGTGTAAATTCTCAAAACTTATAAAAAAAATCTCCCAATTTTTTTTTTTTGATAGCTTTTGTTTTTCTGAACTTGAAATAAATGAAGTAGAGAAAACAAATTGTCAAAACTTAAAAGGAAAACAAATTCCCAGATTGTTTCCAATGGGAAACAATTTACTTTTTGAACGCCCAAAATAGATAATGTGGAAAAATGTTCTTACCCACAAGAAACACTGTGTAACAGGAAGGACATTTATAACCCATGAAGAATGCTGCAAAATACTGGAGGGGCGGTTATAATACTCCCAGTCTCACTTGCACGAACCAAAAATGAATTTCTGATGCAGTTCCATGGAATCCATCCTAATCTGCATTCGCCATGTGATATTAAAGTCCGCTTATCCATTCCTAAGATTTAAAACAAAAAAATTCATTCAAACAATTGTAATATAAAAAAAAAATCTACTCACCTGCAAGCAAAGAAAAATAATCGACTGCTTGGAGTATCCATCCATTCATACTTTCATCTGAAGTGGTAAAGGACTTTCATCAAATTCATTAGGATGTCAATCGTGAATTCCCTAAATAAACACTAAAATAATGTACAGGATGTAATCGGTAAAGAAAAACACCTTCATACGAAAATTAAATCTTCTTTTCCTTCTAATAATAAAATATACAAATATAGAGGCATTTTTCTCTTTCTTACGAAACAAAATGATTACATAAATAACAGGAAGTGAGAGACATATGACGACATATTAAAAACAGCGGAGAAGAAAATTTCTCCAACTCGTGAAACTCCGAAGCGCATCACAACTGCTACAAACTACGATATAGTCTTTCAGAAAATAATTGTTACAAATTAAAAAAAAAAAAGAGGGGGAAACAAGCGCAGCATCGAAGTTCATCTTGTAACAGGTAAACAGTCAACAAAGCGACGTGTGATGTGTCGCACTCGCACAGCAAGAGGCACTAAAGTTCCTCGAAAAAGGCAACCCGGGACTTCGTCGAACCGGATTTGCTTTTTTTGAGGGTTGAGTACTTATTCTCTCCGAGTTTAACTTGTTCTTCGTGCAGCTGGTCCAGCTCTGATTGCTTCTCACCGACTTTCAACACCGCAATCTCAGAACGCAGTTCCCTCAGTTGATTCTGCAGGTGCTTGGATTTTTGCAAGTATTCCACCCTGAAAGTTCACACCTCAAAGTGATTCACAATTCAATCATGAGGATGAGGACTGGACTGACCTTTCCTTTTCTATCTCCAGTGATAACTGATCGGTTTCTGCGTTTAAGATGAGATCGTATGCGGTTATATTTAAATCATTCGGGTCTCCGCAGTCTAAGACTTGCAGGTCTGATTGCAGGGATGGACTCAGTGGGCCAGTGTACAAACTGCTTACAGACTGGAAAAAATATTTTGATTATGATGCGGAAAAAAAATTTAATAACGAACCGATATGGGGCTTGGTGGAATTGAACTCGTGTATCTATTCCGGCTAAGGAAGTCTAGCAATTTTTCTTTGGCTAATTTTTCAGCGGCTCTCGCTCTCAGTAACTCTTCCTTTAACTTGTTGGCTTCCGCCGCTCTCCTTTCAGATTCCTCAACCAGGCGAGCCGTCAGTAACTCCGCCTCCCTCGTCTTGCGCTCCAAACTAACTTTCTCCTCCTCAGATCTCATCGCGTTCAATCGCATCTTTGTGATTTCCTGCTCCGCCTTTGTCGCCTTCTGAGTTAGAAGCATCGCTTCCTCTTCTGCAACTCTGCTTTTCTCCGCAAGCAAATCTGCGCTTTCTTCGGAGCGCCTCTACAAAAAATTTTATGAGGAAGAGGAATACGTGATGGAATGACTTACGAGAGCGTCGTTGGCAAGCCTGATTTCTTCTTGGTATTGCAATAACCTCTGTTCCATGTTGGCCCTTTCACGCTCCGCTTCCTCCCTTAACTGCTTCTCCCTTGCTAACCTGTTACGTTGCACCTGTCTTCTTTGTTTCTCTTCTTTGGCGGCCGCTTTCATTTGTTGCAGTTCCATTGAGTCGGGTTTCCTTCGCCTCATGAATAGGTCATGGTTGCCAATACATAAATCTAAAATCTAAATAAACACAAAATAATTTCTGCAAAACCAAAAGGTACTGCATTTTTTTTTTAATTTATTTAAATAATCGATGACACTCACCAGTTTGTTCATGCGAACTTTTTGGCTGAAGAATACGAAATTCGGCGAATTCTTATCGACAGGTTTGATAATGAATTTCTTATCGTCGAAACTGATGTGCCTGATTTCAGACCACGTGAAGGTCGTCTTTGGCTGAAGCTTGTTTTCCTTCTCGTAAATATTCAGGCCCAAGGCCGTCACTCCCAACCACAATTCCGTTTCTTTCTTGTTGGTGATGGGGAAATAATTGACGCCGTACATGTCCAGATCCTGAGCGATTTTCAGATATTCCATTTCAGCCTCATCTCGGCTCATACCTCGATGATCCGCATACCAAACTCGTATCCGTTCCTCCCACATGTCGAGGGTCATTTGGTATTGGTCGATGACTCTTTGGGGCAAGAGATCTTCGCTCGCTAACATCCCCGGCTTATATGTGTCCTCGTCAAAGTCACCAAACTGAAACCTCTGACGATAACAAATTGCAGGTGTTAAGATTAAAAGCGCACCTTAGCTTGCACTGCGTAACTAGCAAGTAAAACGGACGCTTCCGGCGGACAGTAAATGTCCATGCATAAAATCGCCTGCTTGACTTGCAGAAAAAATAAATGCTGCGTGACTTCCTGCACCAACTCTTCCGCCACCTCTTCCGGATAAAACTTGCCTAAAAACATGAAAGACGCCGTGCTGTGCTGATCCTTCTGTATACTCTGATCATGCACTGAAAGAAACAAAAATTCAGGTTTTCCAAACAGCAACATACCTAATAAAAACCTGTACCTTTCTTGTCTAGCTTCAGCCATGAAATGAAACCTTTAGAATCCTCGTACTGTAACCCAAAGTACCAAGTTTCTCTCAAACCGATCGTTCGACAGACCAAATCGAACAAGTCTCTTCCAGTCGCTCTCCACTTAAAACAAACAACGAGGGGGGATGGTCAAGATCAATCGTAAACGCTTTGGGACGCATATGCAATATTCTTTGTAAACATAGATACCTCCAAGTTGAACTCCAGCTCCGCGTCCAGCGTACACACTTTCACCGGGAAGCTCTTCGACGACTTCTTTTTCCTGAACGGCGGCATGTTGTCTAGCATTCTAACATCGAGATAACACCACAGTTACCTCGGATTCATCGTTAAACAAAGGTGTTTTGAAAGGTTTGTCAAAACATTGACAGAAAACTGATGAGATAATCTGGTGGGTCTTTTAGGGGGACGTCAAATGCCGACGGGATTTAAGTTGGTATTCACATTCCGCGGCGACATCTATTAAGTCATTCATGAATTAAAGTAAGGTTTTTTTTAATTAAATTTTGAATTTAATTGGCTTATGTCGCGATGAGTTAATAAAATTGATGATTTTTAAAAGCATTACGAAGGTTTTATGGACATAAAAATGACAAAGCGCATGCAACTTCCATCGTCATTAACACAAGCAGGGTTTCACTCTTAGCTTGTTATTTTTCTTAATTCACTTGTAATTGGCGCTGTAATTAAACGGAACAATCGTCTTTTAGGCCTTATTACTAATTTTTGTATGGAAAAGAATGATGAAGCGTACGCAACTTTTATCGTCGAGGATACTATACTTTATAAGACGAAATAGGAGTGCACAATTACCTTGAATTTGTAGTTTGCACTGCCGCCTTAAAATATTTGCCGATATTCTGGCGGGAAAAACGAATAATCCAGTAAGTTCTCGGCAAAACTTAAACAACAAACCAAGCGAAGCGATTTCAAACAACAGCCATTTTTATAACCAGCGACATCTACAATGTACTATTATTAGTCGCGACATCTATGATGATATTAATGAACTAATCAATTAATTGGTTTATGAACATAAAACGTAATTTTTAAATAAAATTTTGAATTTAATAGTTTATGTTAATTCAAAATAATATCATTGCTGTTATTTAAATATAATTATTAAAGATTCGTGGACACCAAAATGATGAAATTTTTAACGTGAAATATACAGTGCCTCTCAAAAAGTATGCAATAAATGGTTTTCTTTTTCGACTTTTATTGATGCAAGACGAATTAAATGTTGAAAAATAAAGTAGAAATGATGAATAAAGAGCATTTTAAGAGAAATTATTTTTATCGATTGTACTTAATAACTTGAGTTGAGTTCAGCGTCCTTTTTGCCAAAAACATAACAAACAAAAGACAATCGTTTCTTTAACAAATGCGGGATATGATAAAAATGGTTGACGATTCGTTCATTTTCATCTACGCATCAAAAATAAATGAAAACAATTATTTCGTATTTTTTCAAAATTCTTTTCCTTTGATTTCCTCAATGTTCCTTTAATTTAAAAAATAATAATTTACTAAATTGTGGCGTGAAATCGATTGCCTTTTGTTTTTATTATAATTTTTTTTTATTAAATTGAATTTTTATTATTTTCTTTTACTTGTTTTGTCACCTTTCCCCTCAAACAATTTTTTTAACATTAATTATTAAAGCCGATTGTCTTTTGTTTTTATTATTGTTTAAATTCAATCATTTCCTACTTTTTTTAATTTCTATTACTTCTTTCGTTTTCCCAATTAAAAAAAAATTATTAAATTGTGGCGTGAAATCGATTACTTTTTGTTTTTATTATTTAAAGATTTTTATTAATTTCAATTTTTATTATTTGCTTTTCTTTATTTTCTCACCTTTCGTGTCACTTTTTTTTAAATTAATTACTAAAATCGATTGTCTTTTGTTTTCATTATCATTTAAATTCAATTATTTCGTGTTTTTTCAAAATTCTATTATTTCTTTTGTTTTTTCAAGGTTCCTGTCATTAAAAACAAACAAATAAACAAACGTACGTAGATGACAAATAAAAGCAAAAAAGAAAAACATTTTTGATTATTGGAAAAATATAATCGGTGTAGAAACGAAAAGAACGGAAACTTCAAAACAAAAACAAATGACGTTCGCAAAATTTACGAAAGCAAAAAAAAAGACAGAAAAACAAATGACGATCGCTACTTTCATTTTACATTTGCTTTAGTTTCTATTTTATTTTCTTTTGCTTTTCGTTTTTGATTTTTTCGTTTCATTTTTTTTTTTTTAATTTCTTCTGTCCATTCGGTTTTTCGTTTTTTCGTTTGTTTTTCGTTCGCCTTTGACCTTTCACTTGTCTCACTTTTCATTTAATATTTGCTTTTTGTTTTTAGTTTCATTTTTGGTTCTTGTTTTCATTTGTTTTTTTTTTTTAATTTATTTAATTTTTCATTTCCGTTTGGTATTCTTTGATCATTGGAAAAATGTAATCGGCATAGAAAAGAAAGAAAACGGAAACTTCAAAAGAAAAGCAAATGACGATCGTAAATTTTACGAAGGCAAAAAAAGAAACAGAAAAACAAATGACGATCGCAATTTTCTTTTTTGTTTTTGATTTTTTTCATTTCATTAATTTTTTTCAAATTTCTCCTTTCCATTCCGTTTGGCCTTTCATTTGTTTCTCTTTTCATTTAATACTTGCTTTTTGTTTTTAGTTTCATTTTTGATTTTGTTTTCGTTTGTTTTTTTTTTTTTTAATTTTAATTTTCCTTTACTATTAGTTTTTTGTTTCCATTTGGTATTTTTTTTCATGTTTTTCAGTTGTTTCGTTTTGATTTTTTTATTTTGGTTTCTGATTTCTTTTCTTCAATTCTGTTTCTCCTTTCAATTTGCTTTTATTTGTAGTTATTTTAATTTATATTTGTCACTTGCCTCTTGCTTTTCATTTTTTCGTGTCATTTTTTATTTTTGTTTTTCATTTGTTTCTTTTTTTAGTTTTTGTGTATCTGTCTTTAAACAGATAAGAAGTGTACTCTTTTTTTTTGATAAAGACAATACTATTGACCTCATATTTATTTGTTAGAAAAAATTGGGGCCCTTTGGCGATATTCTATAAAAAGACTGGCAACCATGGCGCCACCGGCCATCATATAGGTTGGCTACAGTGCTCCACTAGGTTCAACGTCATTGCTTTTAAGGCGCGTTCACAATACATTTTAATTTGGCTCTAACTTTAATTTAAATACGCTTATCGTTTGCACACACACGATTATTAGGTGGATACCTTTGAGTCCACTGAGAAAGTTAAATTTCTATTAAAAAAAAATGCGTAATAATAATTAGCATCAATTTTGCAACTGGTTCAAACAATTTGCGATTAAAAAGAAAGCGTGCGAAATTGGTGTTTACGATCGCGCTATAATTGGCTAACACACTAATTTAATAACGCGCTTAACAACAGCTTCACACTTGAATTAAGACTTAATTAAAAAAGAAAGGAAGGCGCATAATAATTTCAAATTAATTTTTGCATTAAAAAAAAATAAAATAAAATAACGGCTCCGCTCGGCAAAATTCGGCCGATCCAATCGAACAAGGCAATCGCGGCGATGTCTCCGAGACGTCATAATCATAATTAACTGCGCGCTTGAATAAATTGCAAATCAATACACAACGGGAGGCAAAAATGTTATGTCACCTGAGTTCCGCCAAAAACGCGGGCTATTTCGGAATACTTACGTAATGAGGAGTCTCCTTCACGCGACATTCCCGTCGACTACGCACTTGGTCTACTACGTCGGGTGCCTGTCAAAGAATTCAAGATGGCTGCCGCCACCTTGACGTTCTGACGGTTCGCGAAACACCTTTTTTTAAATTATTTTCCTCGTTCTTTTTCAGTCACTTTCGCCAAAATTGAAGCAACCAAGAACCGGTCCCCCATCGACGCACGCACGCAACAAACCCCCCAAGGAATTCGCAGGTGGAGACGGCACGCTGAAACAAAAAGAAAGACAAAAATGGATGGACGTGTTTATTTTCTCGATTTATTTAGGAACGTCAGCCTGTGAGGAGACCATCCCGTTGGGGAACAGTCAATTATGATGTAATGCGCGGGCAAATCATGCGTAGATAAATTAATCTCCGTCTATTATTTTATTATTAAGAAGAGAAGTGCCCCCTGCGTCTCCGCCCACCGTACACGCGCACGTTATCTGTGATCATCAAATATTTTACATAGTTTAAGGGAAGACGTGTATTAATAGATAGTAATTAGAAGAAAAAGGGATTGCGGGTTAAATTTAGAACAGAAGACTCAACAAAGCAGAGTTACCATGGAAGCTATGCAGTACGAATTGGCTAGAAATATGACTCTGCTGTTTTTCTTCGAGAGACTGCTCGACAAGGGTGAGCCACGCACCCTACACGATCTCAGCTGTCAATTCGGATCGAAGGGCTTCACTAAAGAAATGAGGCAGATCGCCGGGGGTTCACAAAGCGGGCTCAAGAAGTTTCTATCTCAGTATCCTTCCTTGTTCGCGATAGAAGGAGACTACGTCAACGTCAACATGTTCCATTGTGATAGAGACAACAGGAACAATAGCGGTAAATCTACACCACACCTAAACTGTACTTAACCTTAAGTTTGCATCATTTCCAGGTCATAAAGACTACACTGCCCAAGCCGTCGAGTACTTCCAAGAAAAGCTGGCCCAGTATGGTGAAGGCACTGAAGTACCGATCAGGAGTCTCCTGGGCCATCGTTCGCAAGCCAGTCCCGAAGTCCGCCACGTTTCCGGCCAGCACTTCCACGAATTCCGGGATTTCCTCGGCAAGCATCCTGATTCTTTCACGGTCGATGACGAAAAAGAAACTGTCATACTAAAGAACTACAGCAACGTCAAGTCCCACTCGCAAGAACTCCACTTCAACATGAACGTCCAGATCGACCCCGAGGTGACGCAATCGCTCCTGGATTTTCTCGCGCAATGCATCGAAGTGAAAGGCCCCATTTTAGTCGAGCAATTATTCCAAATCGTCAGCTGCAATCTTCCGGAAGCCATGTGGTCGAACCTCTTCAACACCCCTGCTCACTTAACCAGTTTCTTGAGGCTCTTCTCTGATAGCTTCCACATTCAATCAAACTTGGTTACGTTACTGCAACACCCGAAAGTTCACATCAATATCCCCAGCTTGAACCAGCAAGCCCTCAACAATGGCAGGGAGAAAGTTGTGAGCCCCACCAATAAAAGCGGCAGCACGAAAAGTCCAGAGAATGAAAGAGTCGAATCCCCTCAGAACCTGAAGGGTAGCTTGAACGACCGCTTGAGGCAACCGAAAATCCAGCAGAAGATAACCGACAATCAAGTGAAGTGCAAGAGCCCCGAACCGAGTTTATCACCGACGTACCTCAACAATAATTCAATGGAGAAAGCGAAGTCTTTCGCTGGGGCTAAATTGCAGAAACAAAATTCGGAGCCGGAAGATCAATCTGTCGTTAATAACAACGTGGAGAAGCAAGTGAGGAACACATCAAACAACAACCAAACGCTCAAGCAACGAATAAACAGCTTAGTGCTGAAGACCCTGCAGGAGAATACGGGTCGAGACCGTCAGAACATGATGAACCAAAACCAGACGTACATGGAGTCCTGGAAGGTCACCCTCCTGCAGAACACGAAGGTGATTTGCAGCACGAGGGAATGCCAAGCAGTCATCGACCAAATCATGAACAGGCGGAATAAAATCAGGCAAAATTTCTGCGATTTCAAACCGGATGAACTGTGGCCCTTCGTCGAAGACAAAGTCGTGGTGGGTTTCGACTGCGAGGGCATCAATCTCGGAGTTAAAGGCCAGCTCACCTTGATGCAGATTGCAACCATGTCCGGATCCGCTTACGTTTTCGATTTAATTTCCTGTCCAGGGATGATCGACGCAGGCTTGAAGGCAATTCTAGAAAACCCCGATGTCGTTAAAGTAATAACTCACACCCAGTACAAGCTAATTTATTTTAATTTTTTTGCCCCCTTTAGATCATCCACGATTGCAGAAACGACTCAGTGAATCTCTTCCGCCAGTTCAACATAACCTTGCACAGCGTGTTTGATACTCAAGCGGCTCATGCAGTCTTGACCTTCCAAGACACCGGCAGGCCGGTGTATAAGGCCAAGAGTGTCGCATTGAATGCCCTCTGCGAGTGTTATGGTGCACCCGTGAATCCCATGAAGGAGCAGCTCAAAAACATTTACCGCCGTGATCAGAAGTATTGGTCGAGGCGCCCCCTCAGTCGGGATATGATCCTCTACGCGTCCGCCGATGTTTTAAGTTTAATACATGAGAAGTTGTATTATCCGATGACGAAAGCCATTCAGGCTAAGAATAGGAGTTTGATGATGGAACTTTGTGAAGAACAGGTGAGGATAAATCATCGGGTGCAAAAGTAATTTGATTGTTTATTAGTTTATTCGCAAAAAGCATCTGTACGCAGTCTAGTCTAACCAGAATGGTTACTAGAAAGTAACCATTTTTAATTGAAGCCTGTTGACAGTTTCTTCAGTTTAGAAGTTCATAAATTTTTTTTTTATAGATATACATGCATATATCACCTGACGAAGTCAAACTCAAGAAGAGGCAGAGAAAGACGGAAACGGAAGTGGCAGAACTGCGTGTCAAGTTGGCTCAACCTGCTAGGAGTATAGTGTTGAGTAATCGGGAAGTTCGTTTGTTAAGGTAGGCCGCTCCTTTTGAATTAAAAAAAAATCTTGGGTTGGTTAAATTAGGGCAGTGGTTCCCAAAGGATGAATCGCGACCCCCCTACTTCCTGGGGGATCACGAGAGGATTTCCAATATGAAACTAATTTCATTCTCACGATTTTTTTTACAATTTCAACCTGTGTAACCATTTTGATAAGACACCGTCCCGCCATCTCCGGATGTAATTGCTGACATTTTTCAAATTAAATTTTGAAAGAAGTTTTATTCGTTTTTGTAAATTAACTGTCTCAAAATCGAAACCCTTCATAACGGATAAACAAGCGCTGATTTAATTGCCAAGCAATTTAAAACAAAAGACGAACACAACTGTCACACTGGCGGCGCCATCTTAAGTACAAGACAAGTACCTACATAAAGGACACTTCATCAATGTTGTTTTCTCACTCATCTCTTTTTATTACTTCTTTTGCATTTCACTTTTCATCCGTTCTAAAACATTTGCTTTTCATGTACTTAGATACATAGAACTAACAGAAGAAGAAAAAGAGAAATTAAAGTCTTCGGCTAAGGTGGCCAAAAAACTGGAGAAATTAGAAAGCATGGGCCAAGAAAAGGAGTTCAGCACAGACGAGGAAGACAATGATTACCCGAGCATGGACAGCGATGTGACTTCGCCCCGCAACTCCGAACCAACCAGCCTAACGGAAAGCATGCAGCTGGTGGACTCGATTCTCAGCGACAACAAAATCGACAGGCTGCACAAGCTCGATAAACTCGAGGCAATCTTGAGCGTGGCCGCTTTGTTACCAACCGACAACCCAGACGGATCCCTGGACATAATCAGCAACAAATGCAACTGCAATTGTCACTCTGCGAGGGCCACGCTCAATCGAGGACTGAACGACGGTAGGATACTCTCACCTAGTATTAATTATAAGTCGCAGCAATCATCCCCCGAAGATGATTACACTATGGAGGTCGTCAGTGAGAATCACAGGAATATAGACACGCAAACGTTGAGCACGGGAGACATCGTAGTCACGAGGATTTTCTTTAGTGAAGAATCGCAACCGTAATGAGCAGGAGGAGGTGCCTTAAGTAAAAGTTTCCCGCAATAAATTTTTTCACAAAGAGGGGCCTTAGCGTAATAATTTTTCCAAGCACAATAAAATTATTCTATTGTAACTTGACAGAAGTTAATCAACAGTTGTTAAAGGTGAGCGTTTAATTCTCAGAGTTACCCTAGTCTTATTAAACTTTTCTATTTCGACTTGGAACACGATGAATACGAGAACATCGTTTAACTAACATGCTCAAGTAGGTACATCTTAGGTAAATAAATTGGCACATGGTGGATTATTATCTGAGCCTGAATCGAATTCGATGACAAAACAAAATGTCACGGTGCTTTTTACTACTTACTTACAATAATAGATTGTATATGAAATGTCCATTGTTATTATATAAATAACTAATTTGAAAAATAGTCATATTTATTATAATTTTAAAAATGCTGTGCGCAGGTGTTTCACTTATATGCCTATTATATTAATTAATTGACTAATTAGATTATAATGAACATAATAAACTCTTTATGTTATTGTAACTAATAAGGGGGCTCTTGTGATATCGCATAAATGAAAAGGGAAAAAAAATGTTATTAATTACTTAACGAAACACACTGCGTACTGCGGTCTTTTATTTATTTAGTACGTAGCAACATTTAAAAATGTTTGGTTGGTATCAGGTGTGTAGGTACTTCATTCGATGATATTCGTTTGTTTTTTAGTCTCGATTAAAGTTTCTCAAGCTGATTTCTGTTCTATATACGCCATAATTGTGAGAACCTACTCTTTTTATTTTACACGAAAAGAAACTGAGAGGAAAGGGGGAATTCCCCCCATCTGATGTTTGTATATATTGAGATTTTTTTTTGTAGATTGTTTTAATAGTTAATTGCAATTGTTTAATGAACGCGCACGTCTGTTTGAGCCGACAGAAAAAAAATGTGATTTTTTCACTTAACATTTGCACCATAAGTGAATAGGGCTGATGAAACAAGGTGTAATTAATATTTTTCTTTTAAAAGACAACAGATGACTGATGCCGCCGCCGCCGCATCATTTTTAACTAATTTTCTTGTGGCTTAAACCCACGTTTAAGTTCACTAAGATTTTATTTTATTTATTTCGAGCAATATTTATGTATTTCTAACATACATTCATTGTTTGCTGGTATTTGGATATTATGATTAACTCATTTATTAATAAATATGTTCCCAAAAAAGTATATATTTCTTATTTCACTCCCTAATATTAACACACTTATCAGTGAGAAGAGGTTGAAGTAAAATTAATGTCAGTTTCTCCTGTCAAAATTATTCAAACTAGCGACATCTATGTGCAATGCCTTTTTAAAACAGCGTCTTCTATGATGGTAACTCAAAACAATCAAATTTAAAAAAAATCAAAACTTGAAATCAATCATCTTTTGTTTTCTGCTTTCGGTAAAGAGAAAAAAGTCGATTGAAATTAAATTGTTTTTCTTTTAATTAATTAATACATTTAAAACAATAATTTCGGCCATCTTTTTTCTACATGATTCGAAATTTATCGTACAGAGTGTCCCATTTTCGATGGGACACCCTGTACAGGCGTCAGTCGTTTGTTTGTTTAGTTTTTTGCTTTGCTTTGGATAAATTGTTTCTTATTATAGGTGAGAAAAAAAATTCGTGGTGGCAATTCTTTGTCGTCAAACAAAAAAAAAATCGAAATTCAGTGTGAAATCGACCGTCTTTTGTTTTCGTTTATGTTTGTTTTATTGTCAACGAAGAAAAATAATCGATTTTCATTTGTTTTTTTTTATCGAAATTTTCTTGCATATATTACGCGCTGTCGATCGTCTTTTGTTTATCAACGAATCATTGTTATACAATCGATCATCTTTTGTTTTTCTTTCTTCTTTTTTTTTGACGGGACATAATTAAAATTTGTTGGATAGTCAAATATTTGTTATACAGTCGACCGTCTTTGTTTGTTTCTTCTTATTTTTGACGAAACAAAACAAAATTAAAATTTTTTGGACAGCCAAGTATTCGTTACACAATCGAATGTCTTTTGTTTTTTCTACTTATTAAAAATAAAGACAGCCAATCGCCTTTGCTTTTTTCTTTTTTAACAAGAAAAAAAAATGCAAAGGACTTGCATTCAATTTTTGATTTCAATTGTTGATATAGAAAAGAATATCGAAAGTTCTCTTGCACGTCTCAGCGATCGCCTTTTGTTTTTTGTTTTTTTTTTCACCGATTACCTTGTAAATATTTGCACAAATCGATCATCTTTTGTTTTTTCTTCATATTTTTGATGAAACAAAACAAACAAAATATAAATTTTGGACAGCCAAATATTTGTTCCGCAATCGACCGTCTTTTGTTTTTTCTTCTTATTTTTGATGAAGAAACAAAATTTGAATTTGTTGGATAGCCAATCGACTTTGTATTTTTGTTTTTTATAAAGAAAAAACAAACAAAATTTAAGTTTGTTGGACAGCCAAGTATTTGTTACACAGTCGACCATCTTTTGTTTTTTTCTTCTTATTTTTGATGAAACAAAACAACATTTAAATTTGTTGGCAGCCGAATATTTTCTACGCAATCGACCGTCTTTTGTTTTTTCTTCTTATTTTCGATGAAGAAATTTTAAGTTTGTTGGACAGCTAATTGCCTTTGGATTTTTGTTTTTTGTGAAGAAAAAAAAAGAATGCAAATGACTTCCGTTCAATTTTTTTTTGTTGATGTAGAAATGAAAATCGAAAGTTCTCTTGCACGTCACACCGATCGCCTTTTGTTTTTTTTTTTCCTTTTCCACCGATTACCTTGTAAATATTTGCATAAATCGATCGTCTTTTGTTTTTTTTATTTTTGATGCAACAAAACAAAATTTAAATTTGTTGGACAGGCAAGTGTTTGTTACACCATCAGCCGTCTTTTGTTTTTTTCTTCTTGTTTTTGATGAAGAAACAAAATTTGAATTTACTGAACAACCAATCATCTTTGTTTTCTTGTTTTTTATTAAAAAACAAGAATTCTACAAACGACTTTCGTTCTCTTGCACATCTCACCGATCGTCTTTTGTTTATTTTTTTGTTCTTGTTAAATTTCTTTTTTTTGTCATCGACGAAGAAAGTGAAAAGTGCAAAAAGAAGATTTCTAGTGACGAAACTGTTAAAAATAAAGGTATATAACCTTATATCAGCAGAAAGCTACATTTAAGCGCTATCCATTTCTGAAAAACAAAGTAGGCCGTTCCATTAAAAAAAAAAATGAGATACCGAATGTTCGTAAGTATCCATCGCTCGGTATAATTCACAAAGATATATCTTAATTTTGTTTATATTTTCATAAAGGGCAAAGTCCTAAAAATATCGCGTTACATTTTCGTTGGTCTGTGTTATCTCAGTAATCAGAAATTCATATTTAAACTGACTGAATTTTTGAAGAATATTTCAAGAAAAAAAAATTACGAAAGTATTTCAATGATATCAATTTATACCGTGTAATGAGCTCACTCCGGCCCTTCAAATATCTAAAAATGTACAGGTCTCATTAAAAAATATGGTTTCCACGAACCGCCATTTTTCTGATCACTCTGTATATAGTTCAAAATAATTTTACAATATGCCGTGTGTTGTCTAGTATAAATTTCTTTATTGATTTTTTTCTTAATTAAACCTCACAGAAGCAATACACATCGTTGGACCACCCTGTACATACACTTTTCGATAAGGCACTGTCCCGCCATCTACCGGACATAATTACTTGCCGGCGTTTTTTCAAACAAATCTAATTTTGATATGTTTTATTTACGCAGTAAATTAGTTTTGACAAAATCGAAGCACTTAATCAGCTCGTAACGATAGAAAAGCGTCGATTCAATTACCAAACACTTCTGGGGTAGAATTCAATTTCCCGATCACATGAAAGTTATATCACGCACACATAGCAAATATAAATGTATATAACATATAAAAACTCACCGAAATAATTTTCCGGGTTTGTTTTCACTCCACTTGAGACTTTCGCAGCGCAAACAGCCTCCAAAGTTTAAATTTTTCATTCACCTACACAAGAGCACGCACAACACTCGCACTTGACACTTGATCTTCTTCTGCTTCTTAACTTAAATAATTAACAATTTGCACTGTGACTGCAGAATCATTTCAAAACAGTTTTTTAGACACTTTTCGACCGCTACAAGTATTTTAAACCCAACCCAACAAATTCTTCCTAAATTCATCACCAAAAATTTGTTCACACCGAAGAAGGCGTCGCTCACCAGATGGCAGCACCAATTCCCCCGCTTCGGGTTTCAGAAACTTTATAATTACGCAAAAATGTCAACAGCATTATACAAAACACATTTTTTTAAACTCGAAAAGTTAAAGTATTTTGTTTTTCATAAAATAAACGCTTAGAAATTAACGTTGATTTTAAGCAACGCACACTCAACGATTGGCAGCACTGATCACCAATTATTTGAGGTTATGTACCGCGTAAACAATAATAAGCCGCGAGTTAATTCCCGATCGAATTTGAATAAAACCGACTTAACCAACAAATTATGGAGTTTAAAATCAATAGAATCAACGAAGAAATCGAGGAGGTCGAGTTTATCGACGCAACCAGGGCGTTAAGCGAAACTAACCTGCAGGTGCTGCAGGAAGACGAGGACGATATCTACAGTAAATTCCGCGGCAACGCGATTCAAATCAAGAGAATAACCGCCGGAGACGCTTGTGAAGACGATGACGCTCAGAACGAGCTCGGCTATGATCTCCCCCCAAATAGGTTCCTTGTGTCCTGCAAGGAAGGCGTCACAGAAAATTGCAATCAGTGCAACAACGGGGCAATCCAGATGAACCACCTGAAGGAACTGGACGTTTTCATAGTGCGAAGCCAAGAGCACACGTGTGGCTTATGCAAGGAGACTTTCATAACTGAAAGTGACTTGGAAAGGCACACCTGTTATAATCTACCGAAGAACTTCCGGCATTTGCAGATCAACAGGTTTTCCATGCACAACCCGTTCATGAGGAATGCGGATGTCTTCATGAACAACGTCAACATCCACTTGGATTGCATTCGTAGCGCTTACCAGAAAAAGAAATTCCGAAGGAAATTTGCCTGTGACAGCTGCGATTTCGAGAGCGACCACCTCTGGAACTTCAAGAGGCATATAATGAAGCACGGCAGTGAATTGCCGTTTAAGTGCGCGTTCTGCAAGTATGCCACCAGCATCAAAGCCAACTTAGATATGCACACGGTGCGCAATCACACGAAAGAAAAACTGTACAAATGTAACATGTGCTCGTATAAGAATGCCGTGGCCGGTAGGATGAAGGAACATAAGTATTTGAAGCACAACGAGTGGTCAGATGATGTTACGATTAGAGATAAAAAGTTCAAGTGTTTTCAGTGCTCTTACCAGTCGGATTATCCCGGGAATTTAAAGCGGCATGAAAGTACTTGCCGGCTAAAGGCTTCTAATAAACTGAGCTGAGAAGTTCACTTGTTGAATGCGTTTCTGAAAGGGTCATTTTATATAGGGTGGGCTTTGAAAAACATGCCCGTCACTGTTTCTAAGTACAGAAGGAAAACAAATGAGATCTGAAGCTTGAAATGCTTGGCAAATTCGGCTCGTGGAATGATGGGATGTGTGCCTTAAACATGCCCATCTGTCAAATCAATAGAATAATGACATGTAATGTCGGCTGGTTTTTCGTGGCCCACCTGTACCTACATTTAAAGAAAAAATAACGTTCAGGTATTACATTATTCTGTAAAATGAAATCATGCATGTATGATATAGTCAGCGCCCTCTATTGGGAACCAAATTAATTTGAAGATTAATTTAATCCACAATAGAGTGCGCTATCTACAAAGATTAATAAATTGTTTGTTTATACATACAAATAAAGAAAATGACATGTTATTATGTAAAATAAAAACAAATTTAAAGAAAATAACAATAAATACTCAAATCAAATAATCAAAACATAAGTAATTTAGTTCTTAATATTAGAAGACGTCATCCTTGAAGATCCTTCATAAAACAATTGAATGTTTTTAGAAAAAAGTAAATTTCATTTGTTCGAAGAGTTATCAGAATTACTTAAACCAACTTGAGAGAAATTGATTACATGATTTGACTGTCACGTTCATTTGTTTTATATTCGAATTGATAACAACATAATTAATTACATTTCTAGCACCAGAGGGCGTTGTGAGCGAAGATTAAACAAAATGCGAAGTAGTTGAATGAGTTTGTTCTATACAATTACAATAATTATTTTATTTCAACAGCAGAGGTCGCCTGGATAGAAATTTAAAAAGGTGCACTAGTACTGTAAAATAAACTTAATTTCACATAATTATCAAAACATTCATTTATTTTACACATATGATTAAAATAAAGAAATGTGAAGGCACGAAAGTCACTATTGTATAATACCAGGGCGTCACAGTTAATTTGGTTTCTACCGTCAGAGGGCATCGTCAATGAAGAACAAATATTACGTATTTCACCTAATATTTACGCGATTATTCACTTGTTTTAATCAATCACGATTAATTTGTTGCTAACACCAGAGGGCGACGTGAGCCAACTTTAAATAAAATTTAAAACAGCTTGGTTGTACTGTAAATTGAATTTCGCACAACTTTCATTTGTTTTATGATGTCACAGATAACTTAGTTCCTAGACAACAGAGGACGCCGTCAATGAAAAAAAAATGGATAATTAAAATAATGAAATGCGTGACCTTGAAATTAGATTAGTACAGAACAAACCGATTTTAAGTTGGGGAATTTTTTTTCATATTTGACAAGAATGTGACAAGTTGCTTAAAAATCAAACGGAAAAATATTTGCTTGTCAAACACACTTCAGTTGTCACGATCGTTTAGTACAATAACGTCATCAGAGGACCTCATGAAGTATGTAATTCATTTTTTTCACGTATACAATACGACCGAAAAAGTTTGGCAACACAGTTATTGATTATTACTTTCTGTTTCATGTCTTTTTAAAAATAACAGCAGTCACCTGCAGGCGTTGCAATAGACATTGAATGAAATTGTGGAAAATGTTTGACATCATCATTTGCAACATCTGTCAAATTGTCTGTTATTTAAGTGAATTAAACAAACGGTAGCGTTGATAGATGACATTTTGATGTTGGCAGCTGACGCATTAATCAATCTGACATCATAAATTAAACCACTTGCATCATCTGTCATTTAGCAGTTAAGTAACAGCAACTAATGACATTGACATTTTGATTTTGACAATTGAGGTATTAAGTGATTGTGGATGTATGACAGAACGGCCAATCGAAATATGATGGGCTATCGATTCGACGTCACAAATTAAACCGCTTCGCCTCTGCTGTTAAATTAGCTGTCATTTAAGTCGATTATAAATAAATGATGGCGTTGACAGTTGATATTTTAATTCTGACAGCTACGATTATGAGACGTCGGTTAAACACATCAGTGCTTCCATGGCCTTGACTATTTTTTTAAAGTACCTTAAAAACTTGGATGTATCGTTGCGTTCAACCGAAGCTTAAACCGCTAAGCACCTTAAAAACTTAGCGGTTTAAGCTTTGGTTGAACGCAACGATACGTCCACGGCTTTAAGAGTTTATCTTTTTGCAAAATATACAAGCTTTCCTCATGAACTTACGCACCAGTGCGTTCACGGCTTTATTAGTTCAAATCATTTTACAAAACATACAGGGTTTCCTGAAAAACTTGAGCTTTGGCTGAACGCATCGATCCGTCCAGGGCCTTAATAGTCAATTTTTTTGCAAAATATACAAGGTTTCCCCATAAAGTTATGTGATTTAAATTGGATTAAAAACGCAACAATATGTCTACGATTTTATTATTATTATTATGATTATTATTTTAATATATAGGGCTCTCGCATATAGTTAATCGAAATATTATCAATCTTTCATTCCGCAATGGCTACTTATCTACAATCTTCAATGATATCAATAATAATTTCTACAATAAACAAAAATATGTAGATCGACGCATTTAAGCATTATTGACCACAGTGTGCATTACGATCCAATAGTTACCCAGTTTGACATGAAACGGACTTTAAATTATGTTGGTAGCATCAATTTCTTTTTTATCGACTTTTGTGTTTAAAAAGAACAATCTCTTAAGAAAACAAAAGACGATCGGCTAAATAATATTAAGAGTGAGAGAGAAAAAAGGGAAAATTTGCGATGAGAAACAAGCGAAACAAATAATTTTTAATTAAACAAAAGATAAATGGAGCAAAACCAAAAAAAGATTTGAAGAAAAAAGGACGATTCATAATTACAAAAAAAAAAAACAAAAAACCATTTAAATATATTTTGTTATTGTTGTTTATTTGTTTTTATTATTTTATTTATGGGAGTTGATGCAAAATTTCCGACCATTGCCAACCGAAAATCTCATAGAACTAGTTCTTGAGAATAATAAGGTAATAAGCGGCGCCAATTCTGCCAACATTTTTTTCTATTTAATTTCCGATGATATTTTGGAGATACCGGCCAATGCGATGCTTTATTGCTGACGAGGAATTGTATACTGAATGAATCGATGTTAACTGGTGAGCGACTAACAATTTTCGCTTTGTTTAAGGGCTGGTTTTTCCACCTCTTGATAAACCAACTGAGAGATAACTGCAATTCATAAAAATCAAGTTGTTTGCCTCTGGGAGGATGGAAAGACCGGCCCTTATTCGGCTAACATCGTTTAACCGCCAGAGTACTGTAATGAATACTAAAAAGAATGGAAATAATACAATTGAACCGAAAAATTGAAAATAATAAATATTATAAGCCTTGCACGCACTAAATTTAAACTTCTGCATCAAAGTAAGACATAACCCTACTTTCTCGGATACACTACACATAATCCAATAATTACAAAAACTTAGTAATAGTTCCATTATACTACATAGAAGTAAAAAGTGACTCACCGGCTAGGTTTTTTAATCATTTCCATTGCATTTTGCATGATTTTCATTGCGATGCGTGATGCTCTGCAAACGTACCTCTCGTGCGAACCACACCAATTTCTAAGTGCCAAAAAGTTTCGAAGTCACACAAGCTTTTTTGCGTAAAATTGCGTACATTTCGGAGTTCGGTTGACAAAGATTCAAACGGCGTCCATGACGCATCGCGACAGTGTCGCCAATCTTAAATATGCGTCGCTTCTAAGTTACCATTTTCCGATTTTTTTTCTATAATTTATTTTTGCTTTAAATTAAAATAGAACGAACTGGCTAGACGTAAAACGTTATTGTCGTATGCAAACAGCCTGCAGTTCCTAAATTTAAAATAAAATTGCATGACATAACCCCAATTTTTTTTTTTTTGTTGCACCTCACAAGCTAACCACCACTCACAAACGGAGATATGACATAACCTCACTTTTTTTTTGTAAAACGAACGCGATTGAATTAATTCCAAATTATCGTTGAAGAATCTCAATTATATTATATAAAAATATAAAGCGACTCACCAGCTTGACTCTTGCGTGGTTTTCATTGTATTTCACGTCGCTTCACTTCCACATTTTTTGAGGCTTCATAGTCGCAATTTTTTTAAACGCACCAAGCTTCTTACGCGTCCGATTGCGTTCACAGTTTTCACATATGCACGATGAATGATTTAAAACGAGCAAATTAAGTGTCTTTTTGGCCTAAAACGCCGCAAATTTTCGATGCCTATTCAAATGGCGGGCGTTCGCCATGACATGCGCGCACCAGTTGCCAAGTGTAAAAGTACCAGTGTTGCCAACCCCTAAAGTCCGAAATTCCATGTGAATTGAAGAAAAATTCCTTTTTAATTAGCAAAAATTGCAACAGTTTGCTGTTGTTTCGCTTTCCTTCATTTATAAAAGACGTTTTAAATAATTTTACAAAAATTTCAAGCTCGTCATATTTAAAAGCTTTGACAATATTTAAACGTCATCTATGAAGTCAGTCAGTACCATTTTGATAAAGAATAATTACAGAAAACTGTCTTTGTTCTTAACTTTATTAAAAAATTAAACAATGAACGCCTAATTAATTAATTAAATGTCAAATTCAAGGCATATTTTCTTTTGATCATGGTGTAGTATCAAAAAAAAAAAAAAATGAGAAGAAACGAGTGACCTTGAAATTACTTATAGCGTTTTCGAATAACTGCTCCAGAGCACTCTGAGGATACTTCTATCCTATGTTATTACATGAGGTTAAACCGAGATGAAAATAATTTGCGATTGCTCTAGAGCAATCAGTCGAAAACGCTATTAGTTGATTAGAGCGTTGCGAAATTTATTAAAAGAAAGTCGGATTTTCATTCAGGGATGGGTCACTTTTTATTAAAAAGCACACACTTCAATAATCGTCCAAGTCGGATTAGAAAAAAAATATATTTCCAGTAGTTCATCATATAAATAAACTTAAAAAAAATTCATCATAACAATACAAACAGTACAGAGCAAGCGAACTCAAATGACAAACGACCGACAGGAGAACGATTGATAATAATAATAAAACAAAAAAAAGCTACCTACTGTTGGTCTGTTGTCATTTGTGCTTTCCTTGCAGGAGTAAAAACAAGAAAATGCAGAACACAATGAACACACTACGTTTTTAGTATTACTTATTCCTTTTGTTCATGTTAATTTAGTGTTTTCTCAACTGATTGAAGAACGAAATGAAGTCGACTCCTAGTTTAATACTTGTTAGGTTTGTAAATGAAAAGGAAAAATAAAATAAAAAATGAAGTGGTTTAGGCCAGTATCACATTGTCTATTACGTTACGGTATACAAGAGAATCAATCCGTGTAACTATTAAAGAATTAATAACGCAGTGAACCGTACACGTTGAGTTTCACGACTCAGAGAGAAGTTCCATCGTTAATAAAATAAAGTACGCTAAGAGAAGGGAATATTTACAAGTGCTAGTGGAGAGGGAGAAAGAGAGACAGTATGAAATGAGAACATATCACAAAATCTACAAGAGCCGTAGTTCCAACGTGCCCGGCATCTTCAAAATAAATACAAAACGAGTCCGGGAAATAATTGACGTTAGTCTCTCCTTAGAAATTAATTCTACGTTACTTACTTTGACACGAGAGTATAAGAAAGAAAGTGAATGGAACCTGAACTATATACACAAAAATGATATGATACATATTACTTAACAGTTTCATCTCTTTATGTATAATATATATAATTTATGTATATGCTTATGAACAATTAAAGTCTTCTTATTTGCCACTCCTTCTTAAGTAATAAAACAAGAAAAAAAAAAAAAGAAAAACTATCACACTTCGAGGTGCTTCGATGTCGTCAGAGACTTGAACGGTTCGGACCACATCCTTCGTAAATCCCCCTGCGAAAACTCAAAGCGTTTTCATCACCCGAATCAACCGCAGTCTGTCTCAACTTACTTTTAGATACGCCATCGTGAGTAACGGCAGTAACGTGAACGGAACAAGGTAGAGGAGTGCAGGCTGCGCTGCTTTGAACACTTCGGAGCTGACGGTCGCTGTCAACAACCCCAGGAAATATCCCAGCAACGAGCAGTGAAAATATGTGAGGCGAGATCCGGTCAAGCCTTGAGACTTCTTGTACGCGTCGTAGCGCAGCACAAAACACAACAACAGTCCGGGCATTACGATATCACCGAGGCCTTAAAAACCCCTGTGATACAAGCGTGAAAGATTACAAAGGAATGGGGGGGACTTACCCAACATGCTGAAGTGACCGGTGTTGTGTATACTAGGAAAAACTAGTTTGCCTGGCAAGCTTAGTTTCGGGGCCTCCTTTGCCACTCCGCCTAAGTGTAACTTCCTTGCCACCAATCCTACAGGGTTGTCTGCAGGTCGGGTTGCTACCTGCAATGATTTTAAAAAATTTAATTTAATAATAAAAATTATTGAGTGGAATTTTGTATATTAGTTTTGTTTTCGTGTGAGTTTTCTGTAAATATTCACAAAAAAAACTAAATTTATGTTGCCAACCGAAGGTATCTTGGAGCAATCGACTTTTAATAATAAAACCAAAAGACTACTTCAACTACAAGAAGTTAATCAAAAATCCTCATAAAATGATTAAACAAAATTAAAAAAATCTAGACGCAAACAATAAAAACAAAAGATATTAATTTTTCTAGGTGGTTCTTTTATTTTTACTATTTGTTTTTAATTTCGCTTTTAATTTTCTTAAATTTTGTCACAAAAACCTAATAATTCTCAAAAAAAAAAAAATAATAATAATAACGGTGATGTACCAAAAATAAGATGTACAAACAAAAACAAAAGAAGATCAACACTAAGTGTATGTTAATCAAATCGCCAACAGGAAACAAAAGAAGAGCGACAAAAAACTATTTTTTAAAGTACGTGTACTACAGTTTTTTTTTTTTAATTCTAAATTCTAGGGTTTCTGTTGGAAACCTGCTTCTGTCCCTAAATGTAAAACAAATTTTTTTGAAATTTTCTAATATTTACATAACAGGTACCAACATCGAAAACATTTGACAAGTATTATAGAAAAAATCGACAATAATAATAAATTCATAAATCTTTTGTTTTGTTTTATTTCTTAGTATTCCTTTAAATTTTTATTTAAATGTTCTCTTTTGTTTTTATCATTTGTTTGCTTTTAGTTTTTTGTTTTATTTTTATTTCTTGCAAGTTGATGAGATATCAAAAAAAAAAAGAATAAGACAAAAAACTAAAAACTATTCACAAAGTATGTGTTTTATTTTTATTATTTATATGTCAATTGTCAAAATCAAAATGTCAATGTCATTAGTTGTTGTTACTTAACTGACCAAATGACAGATGATGCATTGAAACCTTCACAATCACTTAATGCCTCAGCTGCCAACATCAGAATGTCATCTGTCGACGCTATCGTTTGTTTAATTCACTTAAATGACAGGCAATTTGACAGATGATGCAAATGATGATATCAAACATTTGCCAACCTTTTTCGATCGTATTGTATACGTGAAACAACTGAATTACGTACTTCATATTTTTTCTTTCTTGATGAGGTCCTGTGATGACGTCACCGTATAAACGATCGTGACAACTGAAGTGTGTTTGGCAAGCAATTTTTTCTCCGTTTGATTTTTAAGCAATTTGACACATTCTTGCCAAAAATGGAAAAAAAATCCCCAACTTTAAGTCGGTTTGTTCTGTACTATAGTCTGTTTTTAAACTAGGAGGAGTAATTTGAATTTTGCCCGCCAAAAACTGACAAAGTTATTGGGTGTTTGATAGCCGGTTTTACACAAGCCTTCAATTTAAACGGAAAAATTAACATTTTTCATAATTCTTGTGACAATTTCAGTTAGTTTTAAACTTGTCAACAAATCTATTGATAAAATTGGTTATTTGAAGAATTTGTAAACCTCCTAACCAAGCCAAATTAATTTCTGATGTAGTATTACAGTGTGAATCTACCTACGACAGGCCGACAACTGTTACTCCTCCTAGTTTAAAAATAGACTATAATCTAATTTCAAGATCATGCATTTCATTATTTTAATTATACGTGTTTTTTTTTATTGACGGCGCCCTCTGTTGTCTAGGAACTAAGTTATTTGTGACGTCATTGTGTAAAACAAATGAATGTCCTGACAGATCAACATTGAGTGCAAGCAAATCAAAATGTCAATAAAAAATATTTAAATTTTTTTTTTAAGTAGGTTGTGATAAATCTTATTTTGACACAAAAACTACTTAAAAATAGTTTTTCTTTTGTTTTTATTGCTTGTTTGCTTTTAGTCTTTTGTTTTATATTCATTTCTTGGAAGTCGATGAGAAACCTAAAAATGTAAGAAAAACAAAATACTAAAAACGAGTTTTAAAGTATTCTTTTGTTTTGCTTTTATTTTCTGGAAGTTTATGAAAAATTTCTTAATTAGGTTTTCAACACAACCAAAAATGATTAAATTAAAATTATTAAGTAAATTTTAAAAATATCAAAAACAAAACACTAAACTTTATGAAAAAACTTTTTTTTTGCTTTTATTCTGAAAATTTTTTGATCTTTTGAAAACAACAGAAAATCTCACAAATATGACAAAAATGAAGCAGAGACTAAAAAGAAATGAACAACAAAACAAAAAAGGAATTTTTTGAAATAATTTTTTCTTTTTCTTTCAATTTTATTTTTTGAAAGTTGATGTAAAATCTTCTGATTATTACCAACGAAAATCTCTTAAAATGACGAAATTAAAAAAAACTACCAAAAATTAAAAACAAAAGATTAAAAACAAAAAACTATATATTTATAAAAAAAAAGATTGTTTTTATTATAATTTGATTGCTTTTGTTTTTATTTTCTGGAAGCCATTACCAAGCGAAAATTTCATATAATGGTGAAATTTAAAAGAAATACCAAAAATAAAAACAAAAAACTACTTAAAAAAACAGATTTGTTTTTATTGCTTGATTAGTTTTAGCCTTTTGCTTTTATTTATTTATTTTTTTTTAACCAACCAAAAGTTTTACCAAATGAGGGATTTAAAAAAAATATATTCCGAAAAATAAAAACAAACAGAAACTATTTAAAAAAAAAAATTTACTGTCTGTTTTCGGTCTTTTGTTTTTTACTGTCAGTTTGTTTTCGGTCTTTTGTTTTGCTTTTATTTTTTGGAAATGATGAAAAATTCTCTGATCATTACCAACCAAAAATCTCACAAAATGATAAATAAAAAAAAATACTAAAAATAAAAACAAAAAACTACTTGAAAAATTGATTTGTTTTTATTGTTTGTTTTCAGTCTTTTGTTTATATCTCTTGGAAGTTAATGAAAATCTCAAAAAACACAAAAACAAAAGAATAAAACCAAATGAAAACTGCTTAAAAATTAGATTTCTATTTTTACTGCTTGATTACTTTTTAGTCTGTTGTTTTTATTTTCTGGAAGCTAGTGAGAAATCCTCCACTCATTACCAATCGCAAATCTCACAAAATGATGAAGTTTAAAAAAAAATACCAAAATAAAAACAAAAAAACTGCTTGATATAGATTTTTCTTTTCACTGTTGGTTGCTTTGTCTTTTGCTTTTATTTTTTGGAAGATGAAAAATTCTCTGATTACTATTACCAACCGGAAATCTCAAAAAAACACAAAAGCAAAGAAATGAAAACAAATGAAAGCTACTTGAAAATTAGTTTCTTGTTTTTACTGCTTGATTGCCTTTAGTCTTTTGTTTTTATTTTTCGGAAGTTGGTGAGAAATCCTCTGCTCCATTACCAACCGAAAACCTCACAAAATGATGAAATTTAAAAAGAAATACCAAAATAAAAACAAAAAACTGCTTGATATAGATTTTTCCTTTCACTGTTGGTTGCTTTGTCTTTTGCTTTTATTTTTTGGAAGATGAAAAATTCTCTGATTACTATTACCAACCGGAAATCTCAAAAAAACACAAAAACAAAGAATGAAAACAAATGGAAGCTACTTGAAAATTAGTTTTTTGTTTTTACTGTTTGATTGCCTTTAGTCTTTTGTTTTTATTTTTCAGAAGTTGGTGAGAAATCCTCTGCTCCATTACCAACCGAAAACCTCACAAAATGATGAAATTTAAAAAGAAATATCAAAATAAAAACAAAAAAACTGCTTGATATAGATTTTTCTTTTCACTGTTGGTTGCTTTGTCTTTTACTTTTATTTTTTGGAAGATGAAAAATTCTCTGATCATTATTACCAACCAGAAATCTCGAAAAACACAAAAACAAATGAAAGCTACTTAAAACTTAGTTTTTTGTTTTTACTGCTTGATTGCCTTTAGTCTTGTTTTTTTTTTTTTGGAAGTTAGTGAGAAATTCTATTTCACGAAATAATGAAATTAAAGTTACCAAACAATACAAAAAAACGCACTTACCTTAACCATAACATTAGTGCTGAATATATACGATGAAAAGAACACCCAGAAAACGTCATAAATCAACAAACCGGTGAGTAACAACGTGGAAACTTTCAAACTAGGCAACCGCACGAAAGCGATGAAAGCGACACACAGCCCCATTCCCATGGCGTCCATCAGAAGCCAGTGTCCTGCAAGTCACCGTGATTAAATCGAACCGTGACAGGCGGCGGTCTAAAGTTGGCAAACCTGTCAGCACCCAAATGCACACAATGAAGACCGACAAGGAAAACGAGAGCAGCTCCGCCCCCGTGAACCTCCCGCACATCCCAAACGAAATCTTATTTCCATCCGAGCAAGGCCTTATTATATACTGACACATCGGAAGTAGCAGGAATGCTAAAGCTACGGTTGCTATTACTAAAAAAAAAAATGTAGAGAAACAAATGAATGTCTTAAACAGGTTAGGCTACTCACTTGCAGTACAAATCGCAAACAACATTTGCATCGAATCGAAAAAGAAGAACATAACTAATAATGAAATGCTTGCGCCTAGTGGTAGACATAGAGCCTGAAGTGTATCCAAAGTCTGCACGTTATTGTCAGTCTGTGACTGTGTGGAAGGATTCAACAGGCAATTCGTGCTTCCGTTGGCTCGATCCCTCGCCTCTTGCTCCATGTTGAGGCTTCGAAACGAGCCGTACACGATCAACAACATCGAGATGAGAAAAGTGGAGACCCTACTCGAGTCTACTATACTGTAAGCCCATTGGTATTCGATCGTCTGCGTGTTCGCATCTGCCATGTTTTTACTTCAGCTTACTATTTGCCATCCATTCAATTCAAAATGAGCATGAAAGTTAATGACCTTATTTCGGGGGCTCGGCTCCGACGTGCTCACCTCGCTTTTAAAACACCTGGTTTCGATCCAAGCACTTGAATTCTATTCCAATGCATTACTGTTTACCCTTCTTATCCCATTTACTTATGTCAAATTTACCATTTTTCTTCTTTTGCGTACGGTTATGTATACACGACCGCCATCTTGTTTTTATATAACAAAAATAATACTACTTTCTCCAAGCGTTCTTCAAATTAATTCATCGTGTGAATGCACTTAGGCGTTTAGGACAATGAATTCAAGATGAGTACCCATTGTGGTTTGTGGTAACGCTGGAAAATTAAAACTTTAATTTTGTTAAGAGACGAGACGCCTGAAACGCAGGCCATAGAATACCCTCTCTCTAGAACGATAAGTCCCTGGTAAAACGTAAGTTCCTAAAAAATATTGGTGGCGCCATCCCTCGGGATCGGAATCCTTAGCGCCTGCAGCAAAATTGGCGGGAATTATGATTACCTCAATATGAAAGGCATCCATTGAATTATTTTTAAATATATTGAATTTTGTGTAGAATATTTTCCAGTCATTTAAAATTCTACACAAATTTCAATATATTCAAAAAATCTCCAACAAATACATTAGTTATAGAATTAATAGTAATATGAATGAAATATACATATGAATTAACTATTACATTTATTATTCCCAATTGTAGCACACGAATGTTTATAAAAAAATGTACAAAACTAATACTATTGCTGTTACAAATGGTAGAATTTAAATTCTTGTTTTCTAATTATGTAATGTATAACAAATATTTCTAATTTTCTTAATAGCACCCTTAGAACCCTCAGAATTTTTGAAAGAGGGTTTTTACCGTCTGTTGTGACTGCTGAATAAGGATATGTTTCATCTTGTCTTGAAGTTGAGGGTTGAGGTTCCATAACTGCTTCATATTCTGAAAACAGAAAGTTATTTATTATGTTTCATAGTAATAAACGTACAAAATGTATAACATAAAAAAAACATGATTACATAGATTGCAGATAGTAATATAACTAATGCAGACAATCACAGCAAAATATAATCAGTATAATTTTTTAGTAATGGCATTCTGTGTAGAATGTTTGTAGAACTTCTACAAAGAGTCTAACTTATTATAGTTATGTAAACAAAGTTTCTACTCGACAGAGAATCTGAGAACCAAAGAGCAGCCTTCAACGACAACCGTGAAAGCCTAGTCTACAATTTTTTTTAGTAATATATGAAATTATATTTATGCAAATACAACGCAAATTACCTTTTTCACTTTGTTTCTCCCATATTAGCAGAGTAATTCCAAGGTTCATTCCAGAAGACACACCTAAAAATGTAAGAGTAGTTTCCTTTATTCAATTACTACTATACTCACATTCAGGGTTGTCAGAATAAATGGGTGCAGTACAGGTGCTGACGATGTTATCACCTACAAAGATGTAATGAAGTAATGAACGAACTTATGACCAAACTTCAAACAAATTCACCTTTTGCAACTGAACTATTTTTTCTGGGACTCACTTTTCTTGGACTATCTTTGAGGCTCTCAGAAGGAAAAAACTCATTTATAGTTGTTAAGAAATTTTTTTTTAATAATTTCAGTGAGCTGACCGATGTTGGTAAATCAATGCTTTCATGTGGAACTTCACCTATTAACAAATTTCTTTGTGTCAGTTGAAAAATTTATAGAAAAGGCACTCACTTGTTAGCATTCTTGAGATTAATTACGATGCTAAATTGTACAATATCTTTGCCTTCAATAAATAATTTTAGGTATATAACTAAGAATAATTATATTACAACTCTAATAAATGCAAAATGTTACTGAAAAAAAAGGAAAACTAAAGAATTTAGAACAAAACTTTTAAAAAATAGTCAAATTGGTAATAATGACTAACACTGTAAGGGCCGGTACTTTCATTACTGATTAACTTTAATCTTTGGTTTATTTCCATGTCTACAATTGCAAAGATAATTGTTTCTATAGAAAAAACCAAAGATTAAAGTTAATCAGTGATGAAAGTACTGGTCCTAAAGGTACCTAATGTAAAAGGTGACTTACCCAACAGATTTTGAGATGGTATTGCTGTTTTTAATAATCTTAAACTGTCATTCTCAAAATCTTCAAGTGTAAAGTGTTGTATGCAAACAAAACTACGCCGAAAAATCTCTCAATATGTTAATGTGGCATGCCTAGCATTATTAGCAGCGTCTCTCCATTTTATGAATCTGTCCATGTATCGATTCAGATTTGGAAATTGAAAAGAAGGAGACACTTTTCTACCACATATGCAACAACTGTGAGTCCCTGGTCGCAGAACAGAAGTTAGATCCATAATTACTGTAAAACAAAATTTTAATGTAGTAATGATGTAATTATATTTAATATAATCTCATAATTTTTAGGAAGAAAAAATTGAACACATCAAAATACTTACTTCAGAAATTTCACAGGAAATTATTTCACTTATATAATGACACTTCAAACCACTTCAAACTTAAAAAATGAATATTTACAAACAAAATGCAGCTTCGTTTGCTTCAAATTTATTTACTACTGCGCAAATCAGTTTTAGTGGGATCAGTAGCGCGCCTATGGCAAAAGTAATTTGATTGTTTAGTTTAACATTTACTTCATTCAATTGAATCAAAAAACAATATTTTTGTATAATGCAAGTTTATTATAATTATTTTCATGCATAACAATATATGAATATATTTGTTTGTTTGAAATAATATTTATCACAGGTGTCATTAAGTTTAAGAATGTTACGCTCATGTATTATTTCTGTAAAATCCAAGCGATTACAGGAACCTGTACCAATAACGATTGTAGCGCACCGATTTTCCGATCCGGAACTATATCTTCTATCTCCTTTTAGTATTGGAACCAATATTTCTATTCAAGTGCGCTAGCCCTGACGCAGGCAGCACCATCTACACGCGAGGACAGATCGCAGCGTAAGTAACCTGCATTCCGTAAATAAATCGAATGAAATCCTATATGTGGTATCTAATTCTAATTGATTATTAAACTTCGTTTTGTACCAAACGGAGCAACGGAGTTCTGATTTAAACGCAATTTGTTAAGCTTCTGGATATCATGCAGCTCCATCTGCACAGCGAAACGCGAATCATATATCTCGAAGGCATGGCCGCCTAGATTGATAAAGCACACACTTATCCGACCAGTTCAGAGCCATTTTTCCGTTCCGAAGAGGGAGCCACGTTACAGCCATCTGTCAAAGATGTAAAACTACAAACGCAAATGTCAAGAAAGTGTTAACTGTGTTGGTCAGCGTTATTTATACCAAGGACGAAGAATTATTGTCCCTGTGTAATCTCTCTCCATTGAAATCAAGGTCTTGTAGGCAATTAATAAAATTACACAAAGCGAAAGGAAACAAAAAAACGCGAATGAAGTACAAGAAGCAAGCAGATAAACTATCAAACAAAACACGATTAATAAATAAAAGACGAACAACAACATTCAAAACAATCAATAAAATAAAAGGAAAGATTTATAAAAGAAAACAGAAAATGCAAATTAAAGAGAGAAAAACAAATGGAATAAAAGATAATCCACAAAATAAAACAAAACACGATTAATAAATACGAATAAAACAAAAGAGGATCAATAAAATTAAGAACAAAATAAATGATTTATAAAAGGATTCGGCAAAAGCGAATACAATGAAACAAAACGCAATCAATAAAATGAAACAAAAGACTAAGGAAACTAAGGAAAAATATGAATTATTGGAAACAAAAGAAAGTCATCCTGGCAATTGTTTTTTTATGGAAAATAAATATACTATATAAGCACGCGGAAGTAATCGGAGGTTTCTCAGTAGATGGCGCTGAATGATATTATTGACATTTCGTTTGAATTAAAAGCGTAGTGGGCATAATGATGATGACAGATTGTTCTCAATAGATGGCGTTGCTCAATATTTCGAATAAATTTCAAAATTATTAAAAACAAAAGAAAATTGCCACGTTCAGTTGTTTTGGTTTTTTTTTTAAGAATAAATAAAGAAAAAATGAGAGCGTCACTAGAGGGCGATGTATACAGTACGACGGCTTTATTGTTTATTCCACAAATATTGTCGTTATTGTTTCGGTTAGTTTTTTTTTTAATTCTCTTCCATCGTCGATTGTCATTTATTTTCTTTTTTCGTCATTATTTGCCGTTATTTTTTCTTTTGTTTTCTCTAATATCTTGATTCTCTTCCACCGTCGATCTTCTTCTGTTTTTAAATTATCTTATTCTTCAAATATTGTCGTTTTTATTTTTTTTGTTGGGTTTTTGATTCTCCTCCGCATCGATCGTCTTTTGTTTTTCTTTCATCTTATTCGTCAAATATTGTCGTCATTAGTTCTTTTTTTAATTCTCTTCCAACATTGATCTTCTTTTGTTTTTTATTCTTCATTGTTTAAATATCGTTATTATTTCCTTGAATACTGTCAATGTTTGTACCTTTTGTTTTCTGTTAATCTTTCTTGTTTCTCCTCCGCCGTCGATCTTCTTTTGTTTTCTGTTAGTCTTTTATTCTCTTCCATTGTCGATCTTCTTTTGTTTTTAACCGTCATTCTTTAGATACTGTAGTTATTAGGTATTTCTTTTGTTTTCTGTTGGACTTTTGTCATTATTATTTCTTTTGTTTTCTGTTAATTTTTTTAATTCTCTTCCACCGTCGATCTTCTTTTGTTTTTTATTCTTCACTGTTTAAATATCATCGTTGTTGTTTTTTCTTCTGTTTTCTATTAGTCTTTTGATACTCTTCCCATATAGATTTTCTTTTGTTTTTAATTTGTCTTATCCTTTAAATACCATCGTCGTTACTTCTTGTTGTTTTCCACCAGACTTTCGATTCTCTTCCGCCGTCGATATTCTTTTGTTTTTTCTTCATCTTGCTCTCTATTATTTCTTTTGTTTTGTTGTTTAGTGTTTTATCCTTTTTCCATCATCAATTTTCTTTTGTTTTTTTTTAACTAATCTTTCCTCGAATACTGTCAATGTTATACCTTTTGTTTTCTCTGTTAGTCTTTCTTGTTTCTCTTCTGCCATCGATCTTCTTTTGTTTCCTGTTAGTTTTTTATTCTTTTCCATTGTCGATCTTCTTTTGTTTTTAACCGTCATTTCTTAGATAGTGTAGTTATTAGGTATTTCTTTTGTTTTCTGTTAGACTTTTTGTCATTATTTTTTCTTTTGTTTTCTGTTAGTGTTTTATTATCTTTTCCATCATCGATTTTCTTTTGTTCTCTTTTTTATTAATCTTTCTATGAATACTGTCAATGTTATATCTTTTGTTTTCTGTTGGTCTTTCTTATTCCTCTTCCGCCGGCGATCCTCTTTTGTTTTTAACCTCATTCTTTAGATACCGTAGTTATTTATTTTCTGCTGGACTTTTTGTCATTACTGTCTCTTTTGTTTTCTGTTGGTGTTTTATTATTTTCTCCGCCATCGATGTTCTTTTGTTTTTTATTTATATTTCTTTAAATATTGTCGATATTATGCCTTTTGTTTTCTGTTAGGCTTTCTTGTTTCTCTTTCGCCATCGCTCTTCTTTTATTTCTTGTTAGTCTTTTATTCTCTTCCATTGTCGATCTTGTTTTGTTTTTTTTTTGTAGTAGTAGTTGTTAGGTATTTCTTTTGTTTTCTGTTGGACTTTTTGTCATTATTATTTCTTTTATTTTCTGTCAGTGTTTTATTATCTTTTCCGTCATCGATCTTCTTTTGTTTTCTATTTGCGTTTCCTTAAATATTGTAGATATTATGCCTTTTGTTTTCTGTTAATTTTTTTTTAATTCTTTTCCACCGTCGATCTTTTGTTTTTTATTCTTCGTTGTTTAAATATCGTCGTTGTTATTTTTTCTGTTTTCTGTTAGTCTTTTGATACTCTTCCTCTATAGATTTTCTTTTGTTTTTAATTTGTCTTATCCTTCAAATATCATCGTCGTTATATCTTTTGTTTTTGATTCTCTTCCGCCATCGATCTTCTTTTGTTTTCAGTTGGTTTCTTTTTTTAATTTTCTTCCACTGTCGATCTTCTTTTGTTCCCTATTAATCATTCGATTCGCTTCCGCCGTCGGTCTTCTTTTGTTTTTCATTCTGCTTATTCTTCAAATACTATCATCATTATTACGCACCTCAACGGTCTTCTTTTGTTTTCAATTCATCCAATCCTGGACTTCATTGTATTTGTTTCGGTTTTCTTTTGTTTCTTTTCGCCCGATTAATTCTTTACGTTGTATTGGCGCCTCTTTATTTGTAAGTGTTGATTTCTATAGTCATTTTTTCAACATTGAGATTTGAATGGCCCGCCGACGTACGACGCCTGCGCGTTGAGGACGCAATCACGTGGCGATTCCAGCCTCTCATTTCAACATATTGATTCAAAATAGGCGTTTTACAATAATTAGGAGGAATTCTGCATTATTGTTTTGCAATATTAGATAAATTACAGCGCGACTTCCTTGGTTTAAACAATTTCGTCGAACGCCTAAGTGATAGGCAAACCTCTTTATATGCCAGCATGTCATGCGTATAACATAAACCAAGTTTCACAAAGAAGACAATCAAAATACGTTTATTTTATTACAAATAAAAGTGCCGACTGCAACGAGGTAAGCAGAATGTAATTTTTGAAGTAAAAAGGCAACCAAATTGACGGGTGCGTGTCAAGTGCAACGTACTTCCTTTTTGTTTTTAATTTTGAAATCGACAGATCTTCAAATAATTAAAAATTAATTGGGGACTGGGTTTAAAAACGACGGCAAATAAAATACGATCTCATTTTTCAATAATTTTTATAATAATTACAGCAATTTTCTCCATACTCATCTAAAACAGCATGTTCACATTCACTCGCAATAAAAAAATTTGCAAAAATTCAGTAAAAAAAAAAAAGTTACAAATCACCACACGAGTGGGAACGGGACTTTTCGAAGCTCGTCCGGTGAGAAGGAACTCCCCCCACTTTTCAGCAGCACCAAAGTGTGTGTATTACAGAGCGAAGTGCATTAAATGCGGAGCTCGAAAAGTACTCTTTCCCCCCTATTACACAAAAAAATAAAATAAAATACGATAAGTCAAGTGATGTTATTTATAAAAGAATACATAGACCTTTAACGTCCGATAAAATTTAACGAACCACATCGACAAGAACACGGTAAACAAACCAAGAAGCAGTAATTTAGGGAGAGGGGTGTGTGTCCTTGTCTCAACAATTAAAATTTAAAGTGTCAAAAAATCTTAAGATCTAAACGAAACAAAAAATTAAGTACAAAGACGAACGAAACGGAATGATTCGACAGTGTATATGCAAATTACTTCTGTTAACTCTTCAATACTGTATATGCAAAGATTTTTTTTCTTCTTCATCATCATTTATACCTTTTATAAACGGGCTACTTTCAATGTACATATCGTTAATGACAAACATCGCAATGAATTTATTATACAGTTACGACGACAAAATGATTCTTTTTTTTTCTTCTTTTAAATTCCAAATCGACGACATTAGGAGAGGAGACAAGCTTGCTTAAACGTATGCACTTTTCTGTTTGTTTCTCGAAAGGTTTAAAGCCATTTTGTTTTTTTTTTTCAAACAACCAAAATCCAATTTTCTTTTTTTGTGAAAGTTGAAGAAGTGCAAGTCGTCGCAGCAATTTTACAACACTGAACGCATTTGTAATTTCGTTTTTGATGATGGGGGTGGTCGGTCTCTTGAACTAAAAACACTTAAGCTTAAAACAAAAACAATGCACAGAAGGAACCGATTGCTCTCTGAGTTACGTTCACTTATAAAATTGGTAATGTTGATGTCGCTTGCAAACAAGTTACGTTTTGGGTTTGCTTGAAAGACGTTTTAATAGCGCAGTGGCTTAAGGATTATAGTTTTGAAGCAAATTTCCACTCGTTTGCAAGCGCTGACAAACGTCTCCACAAAATTATAAATTAACTTCAAATCATCACCACCGAAATTGTTTCTTTTTCTTTAATCAGATTAAGAGATAGAGAGAGAGAAAGAGACAGAGTACATTTTATTACACAGAATTTTACAAACCACTAATGATTCAATGAAAGGTGTAGCGTACTAAGCGGGTGTCTAAGTTTCTTTTTTTGTAAAAGGCTTCCTACTACAATCATCGCTCACAATCGCATGCATTCTCGCGCACATACAGACAGATATAATAGAGTTACAGCTAGATAATATTAATAATAATAATAATACAGTATGTACTGGTGTGGCCACCCAGAGTGTCTGTGAACGCTAAAATAAGCACAACACTGCACTCAAAGTCCGTGAGGCCAATTTATCATCTATGCAGTTACGACACGTCTTGATCTTCCACATCCTGCAGCTGTTCTTTAGGTTCCGCTTCACCTATACAAAAAAAAAATTGTAATAATCAAATGCACTCTTCGAACACCTCCCACACTCACTTTCTTGAACGCGATCAAAGTAGAGCCATTTCACTTTCTTTCTTTTTTTTACAACAAAATAAATGCAAAGAGTATTCAGTAAAGATTTAATCAAATTTACGTTGTGACTATGATATTACAAGACAAAGAAAAAAACAAGCATGTCTTGATGAACAAGTCAGGGCGCTGGCAACGGATCTGGAAAAGAAAAATACTGACTGAAACTACTCTTTTTTTTTAAATTTTCATTACAGAAAACTGTAACAGAAGAAAATGGCTCAACTTGTAACGTGTCACTTTCACACAAGTTTAATTTAGTTAGTTTTGACGTCACTTAGGCCCAGTTGTACAATTCCAGTACAGATAATAGAATAGACTCATCAAGCGATTTAAATTTGACGCCCCAATTTGGAGACAAAGTCGGTGTTAGTTTGGAGACAGCTCACCAAATATATGGTGGCGCTACTGTTACAATAGCAAAGTGGAAAACAGAAACCTATAAGTAATCTGGCGTCAGAATTGGCCATGAAAATTTAATTGTGAACCATCATCATCATGACAGTTGTCAATTTGACATTCCTGATCTTGATTTCAAGATTTCGAACTCAACAGTACGACACAAGAATGTCATCTACTGTAAAAAGCGAAAATATTTTAATTTGAAATTAACTCTAACCTTCAGTTAATTGCCATGGCAATAATTATCTTCATAGTCGTTACTATGGGAATAAACTGATAGTTACAGTTAACTTGTTTTTATTCCGATGCCTATAACTATAGAGACAATTGCTTCTATGGAAAATAAACCAAAGATTAAAGTTAATCGGTGTTCAAAGTATTCAGTCACAGATTAACTTTAATCTTCAGTTTATTGCCATAGAAACAATTGCTCTTATAATTGTCACTATGGAAATAAACAAGCTTAAGGCCTTGTGTATTCACTTTCAAATAACTTTAACCTTCAGTTTATTCCCATAGTAACAATTATTTGTACAATTGTTACTATGACAATAAATCAGAAGATAAAGTTAATTGAAAGTGATTAAACCGGCCCTTAAGTTAATGAGTGAATATAATACTGACGTTTAAGTGTTGTTACTGAGTAATTACTTATACTGTGATGTGGTCTTGTCACGGTATAAGTAATTACCCAGTAGCGACACTTAAACGTCAGTGTAAAATTCGACCGCCATATTGTTTGATACCTAAATGCAAATGCAATGTAATTTCCAAAACAAACAAAATGGCAAATGTGACAGTTATGCTCAAGTGTCACCACTGCGTGAATTCTTTCACAGTATCAAACAGTATGGCGGTTGAATTTGGTACCATGAGGTGATTTTGTCACGGTTCATTTTTTTTTTTTTTGACAAAGAAACGAAAACCGAGAATTTCTTTCTTTTCTAACGTCGATCGTGTTTTGTTTGTTCGTTTTTTGTTAAAGAATCGCAAATCAAGAGTGTTCTTTTCTAGCATCGATCATGTTTTGTTTTTTTTTTTTTTTAATAATTTCTTGTGCTTTTCACAGTTGATTGTGTTTTGTTTTTTCTTGTTTTCTCGTTTTGATCGATTCTCGTTCGTTTTTTTTTGAGACAAAGAAACGAAAATCGAGAATTTCTTTCTCTTCTAACGTCGATCGTGTTTTGTTTTGTTCGTTTATTTATTTTTGTGCTTTACACAGTAATGTTTTTTTTTTTGTTAAAGAATCGCAAATCAAGAGTGTTCGTCTCTAGCATCGATCGTGTTTTATTTTTTCTTGCTTTTTCTCGTTTTGATCGATTCTCACTCATTTGCTTTCTTTTCTAACGTCGATCGTGTTTTGTTTCTTCGTTTATTTATTTTTGTGCTTTACATAGCAGTGTTTTGGTTTTCTTTTGACCAAGAATCAAAAATCAAGAGTGTTCTTCTCTAGCAACGATCGTGTTTTGTTTTTTCTTGCCTTCTCTCGTTTTGATCGATTCTCGTTCGTTTTCTTTCTTTTCAACGTCGATCTCGTGTTTTGTTTCTTCGTCTGTCTATTTTTGTGCTTTGCACAGCAGTGTTTTTTTTTTTTTTTTTTTTCTTAAAAATACTTGCAGTTTTGAGTTTGGCGACAAGAAGAAAAAAGAATCGCAAATCAAAAGTGTTCTTTTTCTAACATCGATCGTGTTTTGTTTCTTTAAATATTTCTTGCGCTTTTCACAGTTGATTGTGTTTTGTTTTTTCTCGTTTTGATCGATTCTCGTGTTTTTTTTTTTTTTGACAAAGAAACGAAAATCTAGAATTTCTTTCTTTTCTAACGTCGATCATATTTTGTTTCTTCGTTTATTTATTTTTGTGCTTTACATAGCAGTTTTGTTTTTTTTTTGTCAAAGAATCACAAATCAAGAGTATTCTTCTCTAGCATCGATCGTGTTTTGTTTTTTCTTGCTTTCTCTCGTTTTGATCGATTCTCACTCGTTTTCTTTCTTTTCTAATGTCGATCGTGTTTTGTTTCTTCGTCTATTTATTGTTGTGCTCTACACAGTAGTGTTTTGTTTTGTTTGTTTTTTTTTTTTTTTTGATAAAGAATCGCAAAGCAAAAATGTTCTTTTCTTGCATGGATCGTGTTTTGTTTTTTCTCGTTTTCTCGTTTTGATGGATTCTCGTTTATTTATTTTTTTAGGAACAAAGAAACGAAAATCTTTCTTTTCTAATGTCGTCGATCGTGTTTTGTTTCTTCGCTTATTTATTTTTGTGCTTTATGCAATATCGTTTTTTTTTTTTTTTTTTGATAAAGAATCGCAAATCAAAGTGTTCTTTTCTAGCATCGATCGTGTTTTGTTTTTTGTTTTTAATTATTTCTTGTGCTTTTCACAGTTGTTTTAGTTTTTTTCTTGTTTTCTCGTTTTGATCGATTGTTTTTTTTTTTTTTTTGACAAAGAAACGAAAATCGAGAATTTCTTTCTTTTCTAACCGTCGTCTATCGTGTTGTTTTTTTTTTAAATTATTTCTTGTGCTTTTCATAGTTGACTGTGTTTTGTTTTTGTTTTGTTTTCTCGTTTCGACGAAGAAATAACGAACAATGATCGATTTTCTTTTTTTTTTTTATTGGGACAAAATGAAAATCGAGACTTTCTTTTCTAACGTCGATCGTGTTTTGTTTCTTCGTTTATTTATTTATTCTTTTATTTTTGTGCTTTACACAGTAGTGTTATTTTTTTTTTTTTATAAAGAATCGCAAATCAAAAGAGTTTTCTCTTTTAGCATCGATCGTGTTGTTTTTTTTTCTTTTTAATTATTTCTTGTCCTTTTCATAGTTGATTGTTTCGTTTTTTCTTGTTTTCTCGTTTTGATCGATTTTCGTTTTTGTTTTTTTTTTTTTTTTGACAAAGAAACGAAAATTGAGAATTTCTTTGTTTTCTAACCTCGTCGAGCGTGTTTTGTTTTGTTCGTTTTTGTTAAAGAATCGCAAATCAAGAGTGTTCTTTTCTAGCATCGATCGTGTTTTGTTTCTTTTAATTATTTCTTGTGCTTCTCATAGTTGATTGTGTTTTGTTTTTCCTCGTTTTCTCGTTTTGATCGATTCTCATTTGTTTTTTTCTTTTTTTTGACAAAGAAACGAAAATCGAGAATATCTTTTCTAACGTCGTCGATCGTGTTTTGTTTCTTCGTTTATTTATTTTTGTGCTTTACAGAGCAGTGTTTTGTTTTTCTTTTGTCAAAGAGAATCACAACAAATCAAGACCGTTCTTTTCTACTATCGATCGTGTTTTGTTTTGTTTTTTTTTTTAAATATTTCTTGTACTTTTTCAGTTGATTGTGTTTTGTTTTTCTTGTTTTTTCGCTTTGATCGATTCTCGTTTGTCTTTTTTTTTGACAAAGAAAAGTGTTGATACTGAGTAATTACTCATGTTGCGATGTGGTCTTGTCACGGTATAAGTAATTAGCGACACTTAAATGTCAATGTAAAATTCGGCCGCCATAATGTTTGATACCTACATGCAAATGTAATGTAATTTGCAAATCAGTAGGTATCAAACAAAATGGCAAATGTGACAGTTATACTCGAATGCAGCTACTGCTGTGTAAGAGGTGTGATACAAAGTCTAAAAAGAGAATTAAGAGCATATTATAACCAAACGTCACATTATCGCATTCTGTCCCACGTTACTTGAAAGTGACATCTGGCGGTAAATGAGCCAACTGAGCTTCGGAATACGATCGCTTGCACATTGGCGACTTAGCAGCGCTGCTAAGTCGTTTGGTATGCGACTCACTGCACTGCTGAATCGCGGAGCAAGCGACTAAATCACGGTCGCCAAGTAGTCATAGTTGGTATTGGTGAAAAATGACGTGTTGCGCCATCTACACGACCGCGATTTAGTCGCCTGTTCCGCGATTCAGCAGCGCAACTCGGACTAAGTCATGTGAAAGCAGCGATCTTAACAAATGGTTTGTGACAAGTATTCAGTTTTCGAATTTGTGCATACAAGTGACATCCCTTGAATATTTTACAAACTATTTTATTCCGTTGGTTATAAGCAGAGATCTGTTATCTGTGATTTAGGCCAAAACTGGAATTGTGCAACTTGGGATAAACAATAAATGAAACTTACCATCACCCTGCATATCGCTGGTCCACAGTGTAAGGTTATCTCGGAGAAGCTGCATAATTAACGTGCTGTCCTTGTAACTTTCTTCGGAAAGCGTATCCAACTCGGCAATGGCATCGTCGAACGCCGCCTTAGCCAGGCGGCATGCTCTGTCAGGACTATTTAAAATCTCGTAGTAAAACACGGAGAAGTTAAGCGCGAGTCCAAGGCGGATGGGGTGCGTGGGGGGTAGTTCAGTCATCGCGATGTCACTGGCAGACTTGTACGCGAGCAGCGAATGCTCGGCGGCATCCTTGCGGTCGTTTCCAGTGGCGAACTCGGCCAAGTATCGATGGTAATCGCCCTTCATTTTGTAGTAGAAGACTTTGGACTCGCCGGTGGACGCCGCTGGGATCAGGTGCTTGTCGAGGACGCCCAGGATATCTGAGCAGATGTCGCGCAGCTCCTTCTCCACCTGCCCGCGGTACTGCCTTATCATCTCCAGTTTGTCGTCGGCGCCTTTGCTCTCTTCTTTCTGCTCGATGGACGATATTATCCTCCATGATGCGCGCCTGGCTCCGATCACGTTCTTGTAGGCGACTGACAGCAAGTTGCGCTCTTCCACCGTCAATTCCAGGTCTAGTTTAGCCACCTTTTTCATGGCTTCCACCATTTCTGGACAAAGAAAAATCAAAATTACCATTAATTCACATCATAATGGAAATGGAAAGCATTTCCAACCTAGTTACACTTTTCATGACTTCCACTTCTGGAAGACTGAAAAGAAAATAATGCCAGTCGTTAAAGGTTACTAAAAGAAAGTAGAAAATTAATAAAAAGTTGGAGGTTAACTTAAGCATTTCTAGTTGAATCATGATAATATAAAAACCTAACCTCATTTTTTAAACGCAAATTAAATTCAATAAAAATTATATTAGCGTGTTTGTGTCGTGTTTGGCACGGCTTAAGATAACCAGGAATCAAATCAGGTGGCTGTAAATGTAAGATACATAATGTAACTTACAGAATGCAGATAAACAACTTTTTTGAGGTTAGAAAGGACTTCTGCGTTCTTACAAGTACCAAATCCGTTACATCCATCAGCAGATGATTTCACTTCATTAAGTCTCGGCAATGATGCTTTCAAATCACAAATTCGTATTTGAATAATGAACATGATGCCCATGATGATAATTAAACTGTGATGTTACAGGAACCATCTTTACCGACGGGCAGTGTTGCCAATGTTCCTGTTTCGTTGTAATATTTATGCCTTAAAATTCCAAAAAGAGAAATTATTTTTAGAAAAAGAAAACTTTGAAAATCTTTACGAAAATGCTTGAAAATAGCTTCAAATTACAATTTGAGGTGAAAAACAAGCATAGTGGGGAATATGTTCCCCAATGTGCAGGGCTGCCAGATGCCGTAATTTTTCGCAAATTGGGCCACACATCTTTAATTGTGTTATTTTTTTCGAAAGTTTCTGATTCTACGGTCTCATAAAAAAAAAAAACTGAAAAACAAAAGACGATTGATTTCGCCGGCTAAAAATTAAATTATAAAAAAAATTGAAGAAAAAATCACTGAAATAAAATAAATAAAAAAACAGAAAAAACAAAAGAAAAATCAACAAAAGACGATTGATTTCGCCGGCTTAAAATTAATTAAATAAAAAAAATTGATGAAAAAATCACTAAAATAATACCTATCGAAAGTTTCTGTTTCTATGGTCTCATAAAAGAAAAAACAAAACACAAAACAAAATAAAAGACAAAATAAAAGACAAAACAAAAGACAAAACAAAAGACAAAACAAAAGACAGAACAAAAGACAAAACACAAGACAGAACAAAAGACGATTGATTTCGCCGGGCAAAAATTAATTAAATTAAAAAAATCAAAGAAAAAATCACTGAAATAAAACAACCATCGAAAGTTTCTGTTTCTACGGTTTCATAAAAAAAAAAGAAAAAAACAGAAAAAAACAAAAGACGATTGATTTCGCCGGGCAAAAATTAATTACACAAAAAAAAAATCGAAGAACTGAAAAAAGAGCAAGGAGGAAAACAAAAGGCTTTTTGATTATTTCCCGAATGAATTTGACATGATAAAAAATCTTTAAAAAAAATCACTTCGAAACAAAAAAAATCGAAAGCTTCTGTTTTCGCAGTCTCATAGGGAAAAAAAACAAAAGACGATCGATTTCGGCGGACGGTTCAGAAACGTCATCATCAATTTTTTCAACATAAAATTAAATAAATTTCAAAACAAAAAAAAATTCATGTGCTGAGAAGCAAAAAGGAAAAACAAAAGACTTTTGATTATCTCGCATGATTAAAAATTTAAAAGAATCACACGATAATAAGAAAAGCAAAAGACGATTGATTTAGTCGGACAGTTCAGAAACACGGAAACTTTTTCAATAAAAAAAATTAAATTAAAAAAATCGAAAAACAAAAGATTTGAAATTAATTTTTTTTTTTATTTTGTTGCAATCCTAATGCAATGTTAGGTCAAAAAGCGATCGCAGGATGTCGCGATTTAAAACAATCGAAGAATTCTAGGAAGATTTGCGATTTTGGGCGGTTTCTATTCAGTTCAGTTAGCGACATCTAACTTTCAACATCTGCCAAAGTGAGGAAAAACGACTGTCAATTGGCAACACTGCCCAAACACTTTTTTTTTAAACTTTGTTGTAACTAAATTTACATAAAACGTGCAATATTTACCTCCATATTTATATAATAATTTAATTTTCTTCCACAAAGAAATTTCGATATTACAGGAAGCGATTTTACCGACAAGTGTCTATACAAGAGGTGGTCCCAGAAATAATGGGTCACAGAGCAACAGTGGATTCCTGACATCCAAATATTGCAATTTAGCTAAACTCACTTAGTCCAAAAGTTGATAACAAAGTAGATATAGGGGGTGTTAAAATCAAAATTTTAGTTTCAATTTTCTTTCAATAATTTCTAAAATTTTGAACAGTTGTCTTAAAAATCGACATATTACGGCAGTAATTTTGATCCAGCTGATAGAGGGTGCTACTTACGGTACCATTATAGCTTTTAAAATGCTATAATTTTTTGTGAGTAGGACTTACCGAATTTTAACGAAAAATTGCATAATCTTCCAACTTTTCTAAACCAATACGTCAAAAACTTTAAGAATTATTGAAGAAACTCGAAATAAAAGCATAGATTTTAACGCCCTGTATCTCTTTTATTATAATCAATTTTTGGACCAAATGAGTTTAGCTAAGCCACAATACTTTCATAACGGGAAGCCACTATTCTGTGTCGCCTTACTTTTGGACCAACCTGTATATACATTTTTTTATTGTGATGAAATCACAGAAATTTTTATACCGGGTGATTTTTTAATTTTTTCCTTCAACTCGTCATGTAATTTGGTCGGCACGTCTTAGCTTTACTGCAAAATCGCCTGAAGCAAAGTAAAGCTAAGACGTGCCGTCCAAATTTCAAAGCAAGAGTTGATAAAAAAATATATATCAAAAATCTCGTTCCGTATTTATAAATAAATAAATGAACGACAGGAATTTAATTTACATAAGTGTGCAATACTCATCTGGATATTTATAAATAAATAAATAAATTTCATCGTTTAAATATTTATAATTAAATTTTGACGTTACAGGAAGCAGCTTTACCGACGGATGCTTTTATTTATTTATTTTTAATTTTCTTGTGATTTAATTTGCATAAAATGTGCTTAGCATAATTAATTAACTTTCTACGGCGATTAAACATTTAACGTGCGACTTGGGTGTTGCCAACTCTGCCTATCCAAAAATCCTAATGCAATATCCCAAGGACAACTAATGAAATACGAATGTTACACAGAGCGACTTTACCGACGAGCGTTTTGTACATTTCCTTATTTTGTCGAAATCACATAATTTTCTTTATAGAAAATGTGCATTTACAAATAAATTAATTTATAGGAAGCACTTTTACCGACGAGTAGGTGCTTTTGTTTTTTATTTTAGTCACAGGAATTCTAATTTACATAAAATGTGCTATAATACTGTTAAATAAGTCAATTTCCTGGGCAATTAAATCGTTAATTAAATTCTGACGTTACAGGAAGCGACTTTACCGACTGCCTTTACTTTTTTCATTTACGTTGAAATCGCAGGATTCCAATTGACTTAAACTGCGGCAATACTTATCTTGATATTTACGACAAATTAATTCTTTTCCTCGTGGATTAAATTGACATTACAGGAAGCGACTTTATCGAAGGATGCTTTCATATTTTTAATTTTGCTTGAAATCATATGAGCTCTAATTTACTTAAAATATGCAATGCACGACCCCAATTTATAACGGCCGGTTTCATAATGAACTTAAAGGAGCATTTAAATTTAAAGTCTCCTTTAACTTACACGTAACGTTTCATAATCGACATTTAGACTAAACGCTTCTTTAAATTTTCCTTTAACTTAAATGACCGTTATTGGCGCTTTAAAATCTAAAGGGACTTTTAAAAGTAACCTACAAATATTATTAACATCGAGTGTATTACATATTATCACAGATATTACGTTTGTTTTTTGAATTAGTAAAAATGCAGCGATTAAACACATCTTCCAGTTCAAGTTCAAGCTCATCAGAGGAAGATATTGCAATTAGAAGACCTAAAATATATCGTACAAGAAAGAATTATTTTGAAATTTATGACGAATTAGATTTTTTTGATAGGTTTAGATTATCGAAAGATACTTTTCGTGTTTTATTAGGTATATTAGAAAACGACATACGATTACCTTCAAACAGGTAAATTTTAAATATTAAGACATTAACTTACTAATAGTTACTTTACAGAGGAGGTTGCATTCAGCCAATGATACAATTGTTATTAACTTTGCGATTCCTGGCGACTGGAAGTATGTTAATAGCAACAGCAGATTTTGTAGGTGTATCAAAATCTTCTGCTAGTCGCATTATAAGACGAGTCTGTGAGGCAATAGCACGTTTACATGTTACTTATATAAATATGCCTCAAAGTAATGATGAAAGAAACGAAACTGCACTTGCTTTTTATAGAGCAGCAAGTTTTCCTAAATGCATAGGTGCAATTGATTGTACTCTCATAAAGATACAATCACCTGGAGGTGACGATGCAGAAATCTTTAGATGTAGAAAAGGATTCTTTGCAATAAATGTACAAACTGTATCTGATGCAACATTGAAAATTCGCAATATTGTTGCTCGGTGGCCAGGGTCGGTGCATGACCAAACTATCTTTAATAACTCCGTTCTGAAAAGACAGTTCGAGGAGGGTCGTCATGGTAAATATTTATTAGTGGGAGATAGTGGTTATCGCGTAGAGAGGTATTTAATGACCAAATTAGAAGAAGTAAACACAAATGCGGAAAATTTATATAACGAATCAATTATTCGCACTAGAAATGTCGTAGAACGACAGTATGGTGTTTGGAAGAGACGTTTTCCTATTCTTTCACAAGGCATTCGCTTGAATCTAAACACATCCATGACTGTAATCGTAGCCACTGCAGTTTTGCATAATTTGGCTTTAGAAATGCACGAACAAATACCTGAAGACTGGATAATAATCAATAACGAATTGGATGATATCGAACATCAAGTTATTAATAACAACGTTCCCGGACGTCGATTCAGACAACTTCTAATTAATGAACACTTTGCAAGACTTTAGTTGGATAAAATAAAAAATATTTGTGTAGAAAATATTTATATGTAATATGTATATATATATATGTCTATTACATTTCCAGCTCTTTTCTTTTTTTTTCCAATTCCAGATCTAATAGCAACATTTTTTTCTGATGTTCCTCTTTCTCACGAGCCTCTTTTTGTTCTAAAAATTGAATTTCTTTTTCTATGAGCAATATTTTTTTTTCATAGTATTTTTCTTTGGCCTCTATTACTGGATTAACTAACGTGGGTCGCAATTTTTTCCTAATAGGTCATTTTTTGAGTTGTATACTTGCTCCACTGCAACAATAAATATATTAAAATAATTTTTAAACTATGTACAATAATGCTTACATCATTATCAGTTAAAGTTTGTACTTCTTCAAATGGAAGATTCCTTTTCATACATTTGGAGCCCGAAGCATTTGAAGAATTGACCTAAAAACGATTTTATTTGTGTACTATGGGATATGCCGATTCTGTAGTTTAATTGACGTGAAAAATAATATGCTTTCAGTTCACATTATTTCAAATAATTAATATTTTATTGTTAATTTGTAGCTTGAAATGAAAATCTGAGAAAAGGTAATCATGCAAGATTCTTTACTATCATTTAATACAATCTTTTTTAATTAATTTTTACTCTTTCGATTATTATTTGTAATTATGAAAACAAAAAAAAATATTAAATTATGTCAATAGTTTCACTTTCATGAAAAATTGAATGTTTTGTGTACATACTATTTCTGTTGCAAGAGGAATTTCATTATCTGTGTTTTTTGCAGATGGTTGCTCCAAAAAAAATATCTAAAAATAAAAAAATAATTGAAAATAAGTCGTTTATGTGTGAACACTTACTGATGTGGATCTATTCTCATTATGAATAATTTCGGTGTTGGGAACATCATTATGCTAAAAATTTAAAACTTTTGTAGTATAGGACGGGGTCTGAAAGAAAATATTTTTCACTTACTTGATCCAGTAACAAATCAGCAGGACAGTCAAATGTCACTGTATCAGTAATATTTTCCTAAAAGATTATTTTTATTATAAATTTGCAACGTTATTAATAGTAATAATATTGTTATGAACCACTAATATGAGACATTTTCAATTCTTTTGCTCAGAGATTGCTACACATGCTTCTAATTACCTCCACTATAGCATCACTATCAAATAGTGAAGTAAATCCCACCACCGTTTTAATATTAATTAATTCTAAGACTAATGCCATTATTGGGTCATCCTTTATACCCTTAAACGGCCCGCCACCAGTTCCTCTTAATCCTAATTTCTCATTAGCAGAAATTTTCCTTGCCTCGCTTTTCAAGTTTTCATATTTTGATTGTAGCTGCTGTAAAGTTCTATAGGCAGAAACTTTTGAATTAAAGGATGTCTCGATGCATTTCCATGCATCGGCCTACAAAAAACAAAAAAAGAAACTATAATATCAAATAAAGCAGAATATAAGTAAGTACCTTTTCAGAACAGGACACTTTATTTGTGGTCTTATTTTCAATTATTTTTTTATATTTTTTAATTTCTTCTAACAATATTAATTGTTCTTCTCTACTGAAATTCGTGCTCCGAACTCTTTTGCTTGGAGTGCTCATTTTACTGCAAACCAAAAGCACAAATGTTTTTTCAGAATTAATACACAAACTTTATAATACTTACTTTAGAATCAAACAAATAAAATTTCAGAATTACACTATTAAGAATTAACACAACACTTTATTACATAGACGCACACCTAGACGTAGATTTCAGGTTAGAATCACTTAAAAATACGCGCGGAAATGCAATGCCAGAGTAGCCAACTGCGTTAAAGGCGCCGTTACTTACGAAGAATTTAGTACAGCATTATGAAACGCACTCACTTTAAAGTAAGATTTAAAGGAGCTCGTAAGTTAAAGTAGCATTTAGTTAAAGGAGGCATTAGCTTATGATTATGAAACCGGCCCTAAATAAATTAACTTATTTAAAATGACAATTAAATTCTGATGTTACAGGAAGCGACTTTACCGACGAGTGTCCCTTTTTTTTTAATTTGTTAAAATCACAGGATTTCAATTTACAATAAACTGTGCAATACTTCCAAATAAGTTCATCGTCGATTTAAATGATAATTAAATTTTGGCTTTACAGGAATCGACTTTACCGACTTAATGTTTTGATTTTGTTGAAAACACATGAGTTCCAGTTTACATAAAATGGGGGCACTAGATATCCCCAAGTTATAAATAAACTAATTTATTCGGGGATTAAAGTGATAATTAAATTCTGACATTACAGGAAGCGACTCTATCGACCGGTGTTCTAATTTTGTTGAAAACACACGAGTTCTAATTTACATAAAATGGGGACACTACACATCCCCAAGTTATAAATTAATTAATTTATTAGGAGATAATTAAATTCTGACATTACAGGAACCGACTTTACCGAGCGCTGTTTTATTTTTTTAAATTTTGTTCAAATCACACGAGTTCTAATTTACACAAAACGTACACTACGTATCCCCAATTTATAAATAAATTAATTTATTCCTGCCATTACAGGAAGCGACTTTACCGACGAGTGTCTTAATTTTTTCCCCCCAATTTTTGTCAAAATCACAGGATTTCAATTTACATAAACCGCGTAATACTTCGCCGATTAAGAGGATAATTAAATTCTGACGTTACAGGAACCAACTTTATCGACTGGCGTTCTAATTTTAATTTTCTTCAAATGACACGAGTTCTAATTAAAAAAAAAAAATGTGCATTGCCCATCCCCAATTTATAAATAAATTAATCTATTCGCGGGTGAAAATTATAATTAAATCCGAACGACATTACAGGACGCGACTTTACCGACGAGTGTCTTTATTTTATTTTGTTGAAATCACAGGTTTTCAATTTACATAAACCGCGCAATGCTTATCTGGATGTTTACAGATGTATTTATTGTTTCATCATCGATCTAAATGAGAATTCAATTTTGGCGTATCGACAGGAAGCGACTTTACCGACGAGCGCCCTTTTTTCTTGCAGAGCGCGTTCAGAAATCGATTGCCGGGGCGGTTTTGCTTTTTGGACCGCGTTCAGAAATCGACCGACGCACCCCCATCAATCACACAAAAAGAGACCCTCGCCAAAATCGATTGTCGCGAACGCCGCAATCAATCTTTCCGACGACGTTAAAGTCGCATTAAGTCGCCCGCCCGCTCGCATCGATCCGAATTTAGAAGCGGTCAAAATAGAAGTTCAATGTCTGAATGATTCGTGCATGATGTGGCCACCGCCGACCCCGCAGATGTTTGAAAAGGCGGCGGTGATTAACGTTATGGGAGATGTGTAACAAATTCAAAAAGAATCTAAGAATTATGATTTCTTCGCGCGGAGCGCGCGCATTGGAAAGCCGAGCGCGGAGGCTGATCAATATCGGTCGCTGGGACACCAGGCGCCCCATTGGCTGACGTACGCCGGGTTGAGGGAGGCGGAGGGGGTGGGGGGTTGAAAGGGAGCCAGACCGGCGGAGACGGGGGTTGCAACGAGTGAAAGTACGAGAACAACTATAACAGTAGACGGAAAAAAATAGGAGACGAAATAGCTGCGCAGTGACTCACTCGCCGGACAGGGTGCGAGGTCAAAATTAAAGTGTTGCTAGCCGGGTTACGTTTATTGACTCAGGCGATTAACGGAACGGATGTGCGGACGGGGAACATGACGTATCGATCCCCCGAATAAATAAATTTTTACGTCACGCTTTATGTTTATCACTTTAAAGGCGCCCAATATAATAATTACATGACAGGCGGGCAAGTCCGAGGAATAAATCAATACTTGCGCGTAATTCGTAATGACGTACTAGAAAAAAAAATGAACGCGGATAATAGTAGGCGTGTAGAGACAAAAACGAAACGAACAGCTGAGTCATAAACGTACCACATACAAAGGGAAGCGGAAATACCTGTTTAGGAATTGCATTTTTATTGTAGCGCTTTACTGTTACCGCATCGAAAGAAGCGACGAAATTTAACCTTGAAGTAGAATTTTTGCGTAGGATGAACGGTGTTAATCCAGGAGAGGTAAATGACACCCGCCGAGGCAAGAAATGTCAACAAGATCGTGATTGATCTGCGATATTCCAAGATAACGTTATTCTACGGAAGATTAGGTTAATTATTGTAGGGCTTAATTCTACCTGTCACGTCAAATCGGTGCTCGAGTTTCTGGGGGCCGGCCGAATGCAACGCGTTTTAATACGTTCAAAAAAGCAGCCGGGATGTATCGATCGGCCCCAAAAAACAAAACAAAATGGTCCGCTTGCCTCGCGGGCGTAATTTTGCGCTTCTCCTCGCTCATTACGCCAGCTAGAAACTGTCAAAAAAATGAAAGGTGGCGTCAGTCGGCGGCGCAAATGCCGACCGGACGTTTCAGCTTCGATTTGCCAGTCAAATCGGATATTCCCTTAACAAATCGACTCACCATCATATCGTTCCGCTTGTTCGGCTAATTTTGCCTTATACACGTTATCCTCCCTCTCGGACATTTTGAGATGATCCTAGATTAAATAACTACACTGCACTCCACCAACAGAGATTCACTTCGCGATATACCAATATGGCCGCGCCCGCCACCACACGACAAAATAGTTCTTCTGCACTACCAGCCGTTATGCCTCGCACATGACGTCAGCATGCGCGCGCAGTATCACCACCACCTCCTCCTCCTTCTCCTCTTCTTTTTCGAGCTTCTCCTTTCGGCCGGTCCGATGGGAAAATGCGAATTTCTGCGTGTTTTCTTTCGGTGCGTCAGAAACTTGTTTACAAATAAACGAACGTTGTTTCACGGCACACTCCACGTTTCCGCTTCTAACCTCTTCGCCTTCCGCCTATCGAAACGCAAACGTCACGAAATTTCGAAACTTTTCACCGAACACAACAAAATGGCTTGCGTGCCCAGGATTGCCAGCTGTTTTATCGACTATGTCGTCGAGCAGTGTCGCCAACAGTCGAAAAAGGTTTTCACTTAGGGCGGACGTCGCTAAATTAGAAATAAATATACTGCAATAAGCTTTGATTAAAATTTTAATAAATTTATAAAATGAAACACGTTAAATAGGAATATTACTATACATACGTGCAGGAAAATTGACAGTTCGAGAAAAAATCACGGACTGGCTGGCACCTAGCGGAAGTTTTGTGAAGTGCCTTGTAATATGGAAAACATTAAATGACATTGGGCGCGTTCAGCGAACACTAATTGAATATGTTGACTTGTTTGATACGCTGAACTTGTGTTGACTGCCAACAGTTGTCGAATTTACTCACCAGAAATGAGTGCAATGCCAGTGAGTCAATTGTTTTTTTTGTCCACATAATCTAAAACCTAACCTCTTTCGAATTGCTGACATCTCAGTTTTTTATTATAATTATGACGAGTAATACTGTAATGTTGTAAGAAGTATAACCTACGATGATTTTTTTTAAACTATATAATCTAGAATAGTTGTTTATAATCATAATGTACGAAAACCTAACCTCACTCAGATGTCGAATATCGGACGCGTTTAGCGGCCACAACTGTTGAGTATGAATTATTTTTACACCAACACTTGACAAGTGTCAAGTTGATAATTTATTGAACATTCACAATCTTGGTTTTCGGGTTGGGAACCGCGTCAATTCTTCGTCTTGCCGACGTTTCGTCCATCTCGCCGTGGACTTCTTCAGGGCTTCGTTGGAGGCTGTAGCTGCTGGTGTAGTCGCTGCTGCTGCTGTGAAGACTCTCTTCACTGAAGAGTCTTCGCAGCAGCCACGATTGTGATGGACAGTGGCCGCGGAAACTTTCAAACCAAGTTATTGAACATTTTTTTTGCTAGTGGCTATGCTTTAGTTTGAAACATCAACTTTGAACTTCTAAAGGTCCTAACACCTTTCAGAAATTACTTTTGCGTCAATACTTTGACACCTGTCAAATTGACAACTTATTTAACAACTCTCTGGTAGTGATTAAGCGCTTTTCTCGTATTTAAAACAACAGTTTGGTGCTGGCCGGAGTAATGACGTTTAAAATAAAATTTCTTTCAATCAATAGTTGACAGTTGTCAGACTGACAATTTACTTGACGGTTTTTTTTTGATAGCGATTGGGCGTTTTCTTCTTGTTGTCATAATTCTTTTTAGAAAAAGAAAACTTTGAAAATCTTTACGAAAATGCTTGAAAATAGCTTCAAATTGCAATTTGAGGTGAAAAACAAGCATAGTAGGAAATACGTTCCCCAATGTGCAAGGTTGCCAGATGCCGCGATTTTTCGCAAATTGGGCCACACATCTTTAATTGTGTTAATTTTTTCGAAAGTTTCTGTTTCTACGGTCTCATAAAAAAAACCGAAAAACAAAAGACGATTGATTTCGCCGGCTAAAAATAAAATTATAAAAAAAATCGAAGAAAAATTAACTGAAATAACAACTGTCGAAAGTTTCTGTTTCTACGGTCTCATAAAAAAAGCGAAAAAACAAAAGAAAAACCACTAAAAGAAAAAACAAAAGACGATTGTTTTCGCCGGGCAAAAATTAATTAAATAAAAAAAAAATCTAAGAAAAAATCACTGAAATAACAACTAACGAAAGTTCGTGCTTCTACGGTCTCATAAAAAGACAGAAAAAAAAAACAAAAGAAAAAACAAAAGACGCCTGATTTCGTCGGCTAAAAATTAATTAAATAAAAAAAAATTGATGAAAAAATCACTAAAATAATTCCTATCGAAAGTTTCTATTTCTATGTTCTCATAAAAGAAAAAACAAAAGAAAAACAAAAGAAAAAACAAAAGAGGACTGATTTCGCCGGGCAAAAATTAATTAAATAAAAAAAAATTGATGAAAAAATCACTAAAATAATTCCTATCGAAAGTTTCTATTTCTATGGTCTCATAAAAGAAAAAACAAAAGACGACTGATTTCGCCGGGCAAAAATTAATTAAATAAAAAAAATTGATGAAAAAATCACTAAAATAATAACTATCGAAAGTTTCGTTTCTATGATCTCATAAAAGAAAAAACAAAAGACGATTTATTTCGCCGGGCAAAAATTAAATAAAAAAAATCGAAAAAAAATCACTGAAATAACTATCGAAAGTTTCGTTTCTATGGTCTCATAAAAGAAAAAACAAAAGACGATTGATTTCGACAGGCAAAAATTAATTAAATTAAAAAAATCGAAGAAAAAATCACTGAAATAAAACAACCATCGAAAGTTTCTGTTTCTACGGTTTCATAAAAAAAAAGAAAAAAACAGAAAAGAAACAAAAGACGATTAATTTGATGAATTATTTTTACACCAACACTTGACAGGTGTCAAGTTGATAATTTATTGAACATTCACAATCTTGGTTTCCGGGTTGGTCCTAACGCCTTTCAGTAATTACTTTTGCGTCAATACTTTGACACCTGTCACATTGACAACTTATTTAACAACTCTTCGGTAGTGATTAAGCGCTTTTCTCGTATTTGAAACACCAGTTTGGTGCTAGCCGGAGTCATGACGTTTAAAATAAAATTTCTTTGAATCAATAGTTGATAGTTGTCAGACTGACAATTTACTTGACGGTTTTTTTGATAGCGATTGGGCGTTTTCTTCTTGTTTATTTGAAAGCCGCCCGGCGTCATAACGCATTCCAAAAATTCCAAAAAATATTCCAAACCGACAGTTTCTTTAACAACATTTTAATTAAGATTAGGCGCATTGCTTTCATCTGTAAGATCAATTTGGAGTTGTCCAGGGTCCCGACGTCCTTCTAAAAACAATTTTTGCGCCAATACTTGATAACTGTCAAACTGACGAATTATTTAACACTCTCGTGATAATAATTAAAGAACTTTCTCTTATTTTAAAGATCAGTTCGAAGTTCTAAAAATGATGGTATTGATGACGGCGACTTGACAGCTGTCAAATTCAACAATTTTTTGGTAACAATCACGCGCTCTCCTTTTACTTAAAATAACAATTCGGAGCTGCCCAGAATTTTCTAAAAACTATTTTTGCGCCAACACTTGACAGCTGTCACACTGATAATTTATTTAACAGTTTTTTTGGTAACGATTGGGCGTTTTTTCTTTAATCAAAAGAAACGCATCCAGCTCTCTAAAAAACTACCTTTTCTTCAACGCTTGACAGCTGTCAAACCGACGATTTATTCAACAAATAATTTTTGGCAAAATCTAAGCGCTTTTCTGTTGTTTGATAGATCACTTTGAAGCTGCCCGGCGGTATCGTGTTGGCTCCCTAAAAAATATTTTTTGAGTGAAACTTCACATTTTGACATCTTTACTATATAATCTAGAATAATTATTTATAATCATAATGTATGAAAACCTAACTTCATTCAAATGTCAAATATTGGGCGCGTTCAGCGGATACAACTGTTGAGTTGACTTGTTTGGTACGAGGATTGCAGTGCCAGCGAGTCATTTGTCTTTTCTGTCCACATATTCTAAATTCTAACCTCTTTCGAATTGCCGACATCCCAGTTTTTTTTATTAAAGTTACGATGAGTAATACTGTAATGTTGTAAGAAGTATAACCTACAATTAATTTTTTACTATATAATCTAAGCTTTCAGCTCTGTGTTTTCCTTATTAAAAGCGCCATCTGTTGATTGCTGATCGACACAAACTACAGAAACTATACCAACACAAAATTTCATAATAAGAAAAAACTAAAAGCTGAAGCTGCTTTGGCTGCAGCGTTCAGTCAGCATTTTAATTTTGATCCAACGCTGCACCGAGTAGATGGAGAAGAGAGTTACACAAATCTTACATCCATAGCGAACAACAATCTGTCAGTAAAAACAGAGACATCTGTTGTAATTCGGAGAAATGAGTACAGATGTCTTCCTTACCAACATAACGTTAGTTGGGTTAACACGGGGGTTCGACTTGTATAGCAGAAATTGTACCACTTGTGAGTAGTTCAAATATCAATTCTAAGAGGGCGCTATTTGAATTTCTGAAATAGCGCGTTAATATCGGTACGGATCGAGCACGACGAAAACCGATCGTTGGAAGTACGTGTGAAGTCCATAAAGTCAAAATTTCTAATGGCGTAGGATTTGTTTTTTCTTTGTGCAAATTTCGAAAAAAAAAACAAAAATGAGCAGTGAGAGGTGTTACTGTTGTGGTATTGTGGAGCCAGAAGTGAAACTTTTTTGGTTTCCTTCAGTGAAAGAAAGGTAATTTATTATTTATATTACAACTATCATTTTGCATTGTTTTTCGTTTAGTTTTCCGATTTTGTTTCATAACTGTTGAAACTGTGTTGTATTTCAAAATTATAAGTAATAGTTGGAGATCACAAAAAAATTAACTTGCATAACAGATAAAAATTTAATGCTGTTTTGTTTGTCATTTGTTTTAGATGTCAAATTTGGATTAATAGCTTAGGATTAAATACGACTCCCGAAGGTTATCCAACTTAAGAACAATTCCTGAGATATGGAAAGAGCTCCAAGTACGACGAATAGAACACCTTCGGACTCGCAGTTTAAACCAAGATGCGTTAGAAAATCTATTTGGCGGCATCAGGTCGTACTGTGGAGACAATAACAATCCCACCTGCCCACAATTTGTGAGTTGTGTGAAAACGCATATTCTTAATAGTTTAAGTAGCATTGAACTGAAGGGAACTAATTGCGAGACAGATTACCATGACTTTTTAACAAATTTTCGAAATTTTCTTCAAAGAAGGTCATGTGAAACACGAAATCCACCGAATGACAATGAAACTACCAATAAACATCAGCTGGACCAACTTGTTGAATACGTTAGCTCAACATTTGATGAAACTGTACTTAAAAGTGGTTCAGCCGATGTTTATGTGAGTCGATTCATTGCCAAACGCATTTTAAAAGATATTGCATGTGAATTGTGTACAGCTACATTAACTTCTGATCCTGAAAAGTGGATTACTGACTTTATTTCTTTTTAGGAATATTCTGATAATGTCTCTCGTTTAACTTGTCCTTCTGAAAGACTAGTTAATACAGTGACATTATCAGTTAATATTATTGAAAGTAAATTACAAGACATGTCACACTCTTCTAGGTTGAGAAACAACTCACACAAGCAATATTTTTAAGTGTAGATTTCACGTGGATTTCATGTTCAGAACATGTATCTTTTTTGAAGGAAGGAATTGTGAGATCCTTGTGTTGCATTTGTGTCCCTTGGTTTTGCACACGTCTGAACAGACAATTTAAAATTCAGACAACTATGAAGAAAGCTTCGCACAAGGTGGCAATAGTTAAACACCTTTAGAATTGTTTTATTTTTTTAATAATTCTTAGCTTTTTATATTTCTACATCTTTAAAGTTAACGTTTGTTTTGTTTTTTTTAATAGTTTTTAAAATTTGTTTAACTTTGTTATTTGTTTGTTAATTTTCTTTTAACTTGTTAAAATTAAATGGGGAATGAATGTTTATAATTGGCCTATGAAACTGAATATAGGCACCAGTTTTTACATTATGATAATTTCGAACAATTCTTGTACGTTTTACGTTATTAACATTTGTCCGTTATTGAACGATGTAATTATTGCTTTGTTACCATGTAATACTCAAAGTGTATTAATAAAATGTACCATTCTAAATTCTATTTTTATACCTGCACATCCATTAAATAAATCGATGTTGTTTGTGCACTGTCAAATACATGGGGAAAGACTACTTTTGTTTTCATGTGCATGAAAACAAAATGTAAAATTTGTTCCTTATGAATGACAGTGCGCATGCAATATTGAAATGAATTTCACAATACGAATAATTCAAATTTAAATTCTATATTCCCGCTAAAATTTTAATGCTTGTAGCGCCTCTATGAATTGATATGAGAACTTCAAAAAGCGGGAGTGGGAGTGGTACATTTTTTTTGTATTGAGTCGGACTTCTCCTTGTGTTGTGTTCGGTGTGGGTTAAGATTATTGTATTGAAAAGGTACCGCCATTCAATTCCGGGGTTCGCGTCCTCCAAATTAAAAAGGATACGATGAAACGCATAAAAAGAAAAAGGATAGATATAAAACAAGTGACTGTTGCTACGGTGTTTGTGAATGAAGTTGGCTCCAAATTATAGAGACAGAAGAGAGCGAGATGTCTTCAATACAATAACCATAATGTGATGATCCCTACAGTTTTTTTTTTTTGCAAAACAATTTATACGCTAACTTTTAAGGCGACCTCTGGTGGTCAGTATTGATACCACCAAAAGGACGAACAACGTGAAATCTCGAAGAACTTTAAAAAGAAAACAAAAGAAATACTGATATTAAACGGACACAAAACATACGTGTGACATATGGGTTATGCAATGTCGTCCCAGTGTTGCCAGGCGATCAAGATTTAAGTCACCAGTTACCAACCGAAAAGCACTAGAATTTTTGTGCCGACTGTAATTTGTTTCGATTTTTTGACGTTATTATTGAAGCTTCAGTAGATTAATAAATTTAAAAAAAAATGATGACAAAACTAAGAAAATAAAATTAAAAAAATTGAAAAAAAATGAAAACAAAAGGAAAATCCACGGTAAGTTACCTAATTGGCAGTTTTTTTGTTTATTGTAGAAACGAAAATTTCAAACGTTTTCGCCTAGTAGTCTTTTGTTTATCTGTTACATCGTTTGTTTATTTTAGAGAAAGAAAAATGACATATTTCCACTTTTCTATCCGCAGTTCGGTTGTGTTTTATTTACTTTTAAAACAAAAATGTTTTCGATCGACGAGGTTGTCGTCTACTCAGTAGTCTTTTGTTTATCGGTGCAGGCGTTTGTTTATTTTAGAAACGGAACTCACTGAAAGTTACCTAATTTGGTAGTGTTTTGTTTATTTTAGAAACGAAATTTTGTCTTTGTTTAGTAATCTTTTATTTATTGTTGCATCGTTTCTTTATTTTACAAAAAAAATACGTATTTCCACTTTTTTCCGTAGTTCGATTATGTTTCGTTTGCTTTTGAAACAAAAACAATGTTTTCGATTGACGAGGTTTTTGTATACCTACTTGTTTATTGATTACAAATCGTCAATTTGACAGATGTTTGACAGTTTTACTTCAGAGATACTTTTTAGACACTCTGCAGTTTTAAATTCACCTTTCAAATAAAGGCTAGCGCTTAAATTTCATCGACAAAAAACAATTCGTTAAATAAATGATCAGTTTGACAGCTGTCAAGTGTTGGAGAAAAAAAAAACAAAATTAAATTTAATGGTAATCTAGGGACTTTAGTGCGAGATATTCAACAGCGCCATCTATTGCTGTTCTTTATATAATCTGTTGGCCAAGTGGAAGGCACCTCTGGTACTGCCTCATGAGCTGGTTTATAACATAATTCAGGATCTTCCTTACTCTCAATTCCTCGATCTTTCTAGATGGAATAATTGTTGCCCATCAGTAATTTCAAACAATCAATGTGACCACCGAGGATTGCATGATCTAGAGCAGTGTCCAAATCAAAGACATGCTCGGGGAAAAAATTTGTGTACTTTTCTAAATACAACGACACAATCGCTTTGCACCCCCAAAAGCAACTAAAATAAAACAAATCAAGATGTGTGTCCATATCAGCACATTCATGCCACTGCCATCCCAGTAGGTCTCGCTGTTCTAGAAACGATTTGGAATCTGAAAAGCGTTCGCAAATTTCATCTATAACTTTGCAAACAAGTTCACAATTGTCACAAGTGTAACAATCACCAGTAGTGTGTAGATATAAAAGTCGATCCATTCGGAAGTGGCTCATGGCCCAGTGGAGAGGAGTCCTCTTTAGGCCATCACATAAAACCAAGACGGTTTTCTTGCAGAGCTCCTGTACTAGTGCTAGGTTCCCATCAACCGTGGCAGCGTGCAAAGGATGTCCACGCATAACCAATTTACTGAATAGATTATATACGATTTTAAAATTCGGTTGAAGCAGATGTTGGTACATATTTTTGAAGGCTGCGTGGTGTGTATTTGATGACAGCCACTTTGCAGTTAAATACTCGGCGAAGCTTCTATGGCAAAAAGTGGGAACGGATATCTGTATTGAACTAACTAAACCAACGTGATTATTGTATTCTTTGATTTCACTCAAAAGTCGTTTGATTTCACAAGAAGTCGCGATTTCATTGTCCACAAGAAAATTCACACCATACATCAGAACCAGGGATAATACCTGGTGGTCCGCGATCAAATTTTGAACGCTTGGAATTATGCTTAGGACGTGATTTCTTTTCATGTCGATGCCGAATTTTTCATAGTAAATATTGCACTTGGTGGTTATGAAAATCTCGTACAAATCAATCTCTTGCAAGTCATCGCAGTTTAAACCGTCGTTGCACAAAACTGTCATAAACATATTCAAGTGAAGAGGTACCGACACGAAGTCTATTATTTTCTGAAGGAAACGCTCCGTCGGTTTGTTGTTTTTTATTTTCTTCAGAAGGTTGTCTCGTATTTCGTCCTCGCTAAGGGATCTCATGCAAATAGCTGCAACCCCAAATTTCCTTTCAAGGCAGTTCCTCAAGTTGGGTCGTGTAAATACCCAGGTGCGTATTTTTAATTGTTCTAACTTGCCGATTAATTTCAGCACATCCGAGGTATATCTGGGAGAAATCTCGTCGAATGCATCAATGAATACCATCACGGCACCTTTGCTTTTCATGTATTTAAATAGTTCTTTGGTGATTTCATCGACGCAGCTTCCCTCAGATTTATCAAATATGTACTGTAAGGGATCGCTTAGGATTTCCTGGAATTTGTCGCATAGGTCGCCGTTCCATTCGTTCAAGCTGAGTTTCAAAACCCACTTGCTCGATGGACAATATTGAATTAAAGAGTCTAATACCGTCGATTTTCCCATGCCAGGTTCTGCGCTGATGATGTTAATTGTGCTTCTATAATATTGTAGAATATCTTTCTCCTTTACACAGTCACTTCCAAAATTACTATATATGCATGTACTGCTGGTTAAAGGAACATAACGATAATCGCTTCGTTTTTCAAAAATAACTCCCTCCCACGATCCTTTCCATTCTAGGAAAAACATACTATTCTGTTTTAAATAGTAAACACTATGTACCTTAGCAATAACTAATCTCATTAACATTTCCGCTTGCATATCAGCATTGGTATCGTTTGGGATTAAAACAGCATAACTTCCCTGGTTGAAGGAAACTTTGCTTGGAAAATCCTCCCCATTCATCAAATCAATAACGTTTACTTGTTTACGTAAATCATCTAACAAATAAGTTGATCCTGAAATACCCAGTATATAGACGAGACCAACTCGGAAGTGCAGCATATTCATGTGAAACAATATTTTGTTAAATTTCCTTTTAATGTAATCCTCGCATTTGAGTTCCAGTTTCTTACCAGCTTGGACCACACCTCCCATGTGGTTAAGAAGGAATTCCGGCTTGAGCTTTTGACAAGAATCCGAATCCACAATATCACACAAGGCAACCTCCTTCCTACCCTGTGCAGCCACTTTGATGTGCTTCGAGACCATCAATCTCTGGTTGGGATGGTTTAAATCGGTGACCATTCGAAATGCTTGAAATCGCAATTCGAGATCCTCATCCGAGACACTCGACGGGAGCATCAGCTGCAATAACTTCTTCTTAATTTGTTGCTTCGTCAACAAACGACTGTGCTGGCAATTTTCCTGGATGAACTTAACGAAATCTGCAACAACGCTTGCTTTAAATTTGCCCAGAGATTCTTCGATTCTAGAAGCAATCGCTTCAAGTACTTCCCCACAACTCAGCTGACTGCTGTAGAATCTGAATCGCTGAAAGAATCGTGAATATTCATCACATTCAATTGGATATCGTTCATAAAATGATCGCGCACGTTCGTAGAGCATACGGAAGTAATGAGTCAGATCGTTTAAGATTTTCGTCAGCGAATCAGCGTTGACTTTCTTAAACGAGTTCCTCATCGATTCATTAACGCCAACCAAGATATTATCAAAATTTAAGTCATCCTTCTCGATTGCATTTTTCAGTTCACCTACAAAGCACTTGCCAATTTCACTTACTTGAGTTACTTGGGCTTTGAATCTTTTTATTCTATCATCGTAATCTCTTTGACAACCACCCCAAAACAAATACGTATTTAAAAATGGTTTGAATTCGGGTTGTTTCATGTCCATTTCAAATGTGTAATATCCTTTTGATGTGGTATTTAAAAAATCATAGTTTGAATGATATATGGCCTTGCAAGTAAGGCGTGTGCGGTTGTCTATAATTATTTTGTTCTTGTTGTCGGGGATTGCTGCGTTCGTAAACAAACTACAAATAACATCTGTCAATCCCTCACCCCGATGATCCAAGGGCATTTTGGGTATTATATCTTTGTAGTAGCTTTCCTTGTATTTCTCCAGGGAAAATTCGCCATTTTTCTTGTTTATGAAGTTGATGGCACTCTGCGGATTCGACTTGTGTTTCAGCTGCACTACATAAAATTTGACGCTTCCATCTTTACGTAACACCGTAATCACTATATCATCGAAGGCCCCGTAACCATCGAAGTTGGAACCGATTATTGTATTTTGTACGTCGTCGTCCAGGGCGAGTTTGATGGCGTAAAGCGTAGTTAGGTAGAGTTCGTAATCTCCGCCTTCATTAACTGTGCCAGGACGTCTTCTGTAGATCTAAAGACCAACAAATTGTAGGCAATTAATTCTTGCTGCTATTACTTACCAGGTTATGGTGGTTGCAATTAGTGACCTCGTCTTCGACGAGTTCCTTTAGAGAATCTAAATTCGTCATGTCTTTCTCGCAACGCACGGAAGAATTAAAAGCAGGGACAGCAACGATATATCGATAAAACCATTAAAAATATCGATATAATCATCGATTGATCTTTTGCTTTAAGCTTGGACAGATTCAATGACGTCTTAAGTAATAGACTCGCTGTAGACAAAGAGGAATTGATACCAACATAATAATGATGTATGACACTAGGCGTTCTCGTTTGATAAATGATCTGAACTAATCTGATCCTAATTGCTGCTACGCTGATACGAAAAGAACGGTTCGCAAATGTCAAGATAATTTTACTTTCTGCGAGGTTTTTTTGTCATTATCGTTATTCTGGTTAGGTGGAAGAAACTAATTAGTATAACTGATTTTCGGGTATATGTTATTAAACATCTAACCTCAAAAACGTAACTGATCATGAACTGATCCTACAATTTCTTGACGCTTGAGCGGCAAGGGGAAGGTAGATTAGCGTAGTTGAGAATTAGTTCACTTGAAACGAGTGGATCATCAGATCTATACTGCTCGGTGCTGCCCCGCTCGTTGAAACGAAAACGGCCATTGCATCTAAGCCTAAGTCACGTGATCTGGGTCTAAGGGTTTGACACAACGAATTGTAATAGTCATAGAGCGGCGAATACGTTCGGGAACAGCGTGCCCCCACCCCCAACTGTGATTTGAGGTATTAGCATTTGCCATGATAGTTGAAGTTACAGCGACCAGTTAAATGATGATAATTGCTTACATTTAACATTTTTATTTAACCAATCATAAGTAAAACCGTATTCGGTTTGACATCTTTAATGCTAAGCTATGTTAAATAATTTTTAATGTTTTTTTTTTTTAACAGGAATATCTCAAAGCGAAAATATATTTAAAGATCCCTTGAAGGGTGTATTCTGTATCTACGGGCTGTTGAATTTTGTTACCGTAGTAACAGCCAATTACAAGACTGTTAATAAGTTACAGCATACCCCCTTTAAATCGGACAAATCACTTTTTTACCAGCTGTAGTATGATTATGAAAACGGAAAATTTACGGGAAGAGACTTGGCAACATTGCTTGGCTGAACGAGATACATGATCATGATCGAAAACGCGGATACGATACATGTCTGGTCGCACCTTAATCCACTGTCGATAATCCATTGTCGATGACTAATTTCATAAAGTCAACATCATTGTTTGAAATAATGTAGCGAAGAAATTCGGTTTTCACTTTTGCCCCATTTTCGACTAATAGCTTTGATATATTGAAGTTACAGGCTCTGCTTTTGGTGGTTTTAAAGGTAACACGTCGCTGGTAATAGGCAAGTTGTAGTGGAGTCAATAGAAGATCATCCTTAATATTTACATCAGCTTGTTTCTTTATGAGGTAATTCACCATGTCTATACGATTTTCTTCTACTGCATAATGCAGAGCTGTGCATTTTCCGAAATTTCGCCTGCAATTTATATTGGCTCCACTTTCCACAAGTAATTTCACCAACTCCCAACATATCGGGGACTTATTGAGAGCTAAATTCTGAGAAGTCCGTTTGTCAACTTCAATATTTACATTGGCTTCCTTGCTTAAGAAGAACTTTACGTAATCAGGTTGATCTGCTTCGATAGCTCTATATAAGGCAGTAAATTCGTTGTCGTTGTCTCTGTAATCGACGTGGACACCACATTCGATGAAGAACTTCACGATTTTCCAATCTGTCATCGTAACAGCCAGCCCAAAGCAGGATATTCCTCTCAAATTTTTTATTGTAACGTCAGCTCCGTTCCTGATCAGTAGTTTCATGACGTTTAATTTATCCCTGAAATTAGCAGAAGAAGAAAAAAGTTATTTATCTAGGGGGTCTAATTTGACAGGTTTTTGAATTTATGACATCGTGTTGGTACCAATTAAATTCCTAATTAAAGTAGGCCATGACTTCAGTGTTTTTTCTCCTAGAGGTTAATAACACTTGGCAAACGCGTCTGTGCATTCAAAGGTGAAGGCCAACATTTTCAGCGTCTGTTTTAAGCGTTTATGTTGTTTTGAATTGAAGTAATTGTTTCTTTGAATTTTGAATTTACACATTTTTTATTATGTGATGTCATGACTAGATAATACGACACTGACAGTTATTGACAACTGTCCCTCATTCTTGAATTGAGGGTCGCGAATTTTATAAAAAAATCACAGCTTACTTTAATGAGGAATTCATTTGAAGGCACGGTATTACTTGACATTAAAACGAGATGAATGGAAAGATTGTACCAAAATTTCAAATCAAATTGTACTAAGATCACTAACATTGGAACTATAGCACGCATATGCAAAACAAGCAAAAAAATCTACACCGTTAAGTGTCGCCAACGGACGTTCGCAATAGTCTGTAGACCTAGCTTAAATACGGTGAAGTCTCTATAATGTGAACGTCCCATAACATAAACTTACACGTCAAACGCATGCGCGAAACATGAATTTGTATACATGGAAGGGAGCAGTCAGAGCAATACAAACGAACAAAACTTTAAACTTATACAAACCGTACGCATGTTGCATCAATGACACTGAGCACATAAACATTTTTAATGTTGAGTGAAGATCTATCAAAACCTGTTCATGTGCAAAGAAAATTGGTTCCGCGATGCAATAATTTTCTTGTTTCTTCAAATCGATACGATTCCTTATTATTTATTTCGCTTTATTAGTTCACACCCCATGCACACTTGGCTGCAGGGCTGCCAAGTGTTTTTCATTTATTACGGTTTAAAGTGACATTGTTAGCTGTTGCCAGCATTAATGGTATAACACAAACGAAAATGCTGGCAAAAGCTAAATATGTCACTTTAAACTGTAATAAATGAAAAACACTTGGCTGCAGTGCTACCAAGTGTGCATGGGGTGCGAACTAACAAAGCGAACTTAAACAAGAAGTTTCAGTTTGGCAAACTCGTGTAGGAGTCGCTGTGAGCAACGTTTGAATTACGCGCGTCGTTAGGAATTTGTTTTTTTTTTCAAGCTTAAGGTTATGTTTCTGAAGTTGTTAGCCGTCCTTCATTTACAACCTATTGGAATGCGAATCGATTCAAATTCATTTAAAAATCACTGACGGCATTCCATTTGCAGTTATTCAATTGATCAGCGATGAAGAAGTGATTTTCACCTCGCACGCCCCGTACTGATCAACCTCGTTTACAAAATCAGTTATCAGTTTCATGTGACTTCATACGTATTTTGAGGTTATGTTAATTTTAGTTTCAAAGCGTCATTGTTTTAAGAATCTCTCTGTTCACTTTAAAATCAGTTCAGTTCAAAGTCAAATCCATTTGATTCTGGGTGAAGTGAATGTAAATGGAGGACGGCTGTTGATGGTTGATGATGTGTTACCACCAGGGTTGCCATCCGTACTAGGTTTCTCGTACAAGTACGAGACACGAGTCTCGTATAATTTTGTACAAGATTCGTTGATATAAATAATATTTTGGAACGCACCTCTAAGTATAATAATACCGTGTCTTTTACTGAATTCCTCATCAAAGAAAGCTGTGATTTTTTTTATAAAGTTGGCGACGCTTAATACAAGAATGAGGGACACTTGTCAACAACTGTCAGTGTCATTTTATCTAATCATGACATCACATAAAAAATGTGTAAACTTAAAATTCAAAGAAACACTTAATTACTTCAATTCAAAAGAACATTACCGCTTAAAACAGACGCTGAAAATGTTGGCTTTCACCTTGAATGCACGAACGTGTTTGCCAAGTGTTAGCGCAAACAATTTAATTGAACAGCTGTCAATGTTACTAACCTGTAGGAGAAAAAACACTGAAGTCATGGCCTACTTTAATTAGGAACTTAATTGACTGCAAGGTATAACATAGTGAACGAACGGAACGATTTGCGAAGTACTTGCAACACTATATACTGACTACACTGCCACTTGGGGATTCTCCAATCTTAAAGTTTTTGAGTTGGCAGCAATGAGTAGATTATAGCTGTGTAGACTAAACTTAAAACTTTGAGAGCACGGGGGTGAAGCTTTATAGGATGACCTCGCAGCAAAGTAGACAAGGATAGAGGGAGGCATCCATCCAAGGGGAATACTGAGGTAAGGGGAAATGTTCCAACTTCAGGGTGCTTCAGGTCTGATTACCAACTTCACATCTCAGTTTTCCGCTAAAAGGAGTTTGCCATGTTATAGAATTAGCTTCGTTTTGTTATTGTTGTGTGGTGCATATTCCGTAGTGTAAGTGTACAATAATATTCATATAATTTTTGATAATATACAAAACTACACATCTTTTATGAAGCTATATTTTTACAGGAATTTTTGAAGACGCTAGACGGCTAAACGCTTGGGTTATTGTAACGTGAGAGGTTAGAAACTTGGAGTGGAAAACTTGGCAAAATTAAAAGTTAAGTATTAATTTCACAAATTTATCTACACTAAAATAATGAATTTTTCTTTTGTAGTTTTCGTTTTAAACCTGGTACTTCTGATTACATTATCTGCTACTTGTTTTTTTGGAGCTCATTGAACGGAAAAAGTATCGATGTAATTATCCGGGATGTAAAAACTGGTATTACACAGGAGTGCAAGGTAATTATAAAAATAAGAGTTTTTTGGGTTCCCCACGTTGCAAATTGTGAAAAAATGCACGTAGAATAGAAGCTAATGTAGAAAATTCTCGTATTTGTGAAGGTCATTTTGTTGAAAAGGACTTTGTGAATGTAAAACGAGAAAAGTGCTGTACTCCAGTCATTTCTTCCTGGTGAAAAAGTAATTTCTAAGAATATAGTAGAATCATCTGTTGTTTTAAATTTGGGCCATAAGTAATTTAATGAAAAAGAAATTACTTTTTGTACTTGTGGAATTACAGCTTCAACATCTACTACAAAATGTAGTTGTGAATTAACAAGTTCTTTACAATCACAGAGTGATGAAGTAGTACACAATATTATTTCAGATCAAGATCATCACTAATTCAACTTGTGTTGTACAGGGTGGGCCAAATTCGACACTTTTAATAGGAAACTCCTATTTTTAGACGAGTTAGACAAAAACTGACCTCGGTCCCTGGAGCTCGATTTTTAAGACAAAATTAATGGTGAAGACCGCGTTTCAATATCTTGTACCGTTTAGGAGCTACAGGGCGTTTTTCAGAATTCTACGATTTTTAAAAACCTTCATAACTTTTTTGTTTATGAAAATTTTTGATTTCTGTAAAAACTTCTTTAAGGCACTTTTTCATGCAGAATTCATTGCTTCAAATTATTTTTTTCCAAAGTGCTCAATATTTGAGATATTAGCTAGAACTTTGATTTTTTATATGGAACACCCTATATATTTTTACATTTCTGAAAAGAGCATAAAATTCTATTTACAAAAATATAAAACACTTGATATTTTATTCAAAAGATTTTTGAGTTGTAGAGCTCTCATATTTTAATTAAAATTTTGATGGTCATTGCAGCATTCAAGTAGGCTGTGGATGATGATAGCTAAATATTCTTTGAAGATTCAATGAGCCCTAAAAATATTACTTTATTTGTAATAAATATAACGAAGTTATAACGAATAAATACTAATGTAATCGAAATTGCGCAAAAATTACATAAAGTATCAAATTGTCGGCCATTTTGTACTAAACATAAACGATTACGTTTTGTTATAGTTCCTGCTGACATCACCAATTCAAGGACTAGTAGTGATGCATTTTTCTTATTCAATAAGGTCAGAATCTTTGTTTCTTTAAAATTCGTATTGTAGAAGTTCTTGCGTTGACCATTTTCAATTTCTCCCAAAATTATGATCTTCTCTAATTCTTTATTTCCGTTTTGAGATTCATAATTTTTAGTATTTATCAGTTTAAATGACTAAAAATTTATTAAATTGTTTTTAAATCTCAAGAATATATCTCTGAAGGATTGTCATCTTTCAGGATACCATTCATGGTAAAGATTAATCGCTGCTTCTGAATTTTCACTAATTTCTATAAAACACTTTAACATTTAATATTAGTAAAGAAGACAGTGGTTTAGAAATAACAAATCAAAAAAGTAAATATAAATCAAAAAAGTTCATATCCAAAATAGATTGTATCCGTAGATACGTATTTCGCCAGCTGCGCTGTCATCTTCAGTACACACATACACTTACAAGTTAAAGGCACTTCATGAAGTCTTGAGTTGGTATAAATATTATAACATGTCGTATTTCTCATAGTTTTCGTACAAGTTTCATTATCTCCCTAAGTCTATTTTATAGAGATAGTAAAATTCAAGAGAAATGCAAGTACTGTTAGAGATTGCGTCAAATTTTGATGGCGGCCTACCAGGAAGTTACAAAAAGTTAAATCGCTTAGTTATCGTCATCCATAGCCTACTTCAATGCTGTAAAAACAATTAAATTTTTGATTAAAACTTTGAAGTTCTATATTTCACAAACTATTTGAATAAAATATCAAGTGTTTTATATTTATATGAATGAAATTTTATACTCTTTTCAAAAACTTAAAAATATATAGGGTGTTCCATATAAAAAACCAAAGTTCTTACTAATATCTCAAATATTGAGCAGTTTAGAAAAAAATAATTTGGAGCAATGAATTCTGCATGAAAAAGTGCCTTAAAAAAGTTTTTACAGAACTCAAAAATTTTCATAAACAAAAAAGTTATGAAGGTTTTTAGAAATCGTACAATTTTGAGAAACGCCCTATAGCTCCTAAGCGGTACAAGATATCGAAATGCGGTTTTCACCATTAACTTTGTCTTAAAAATCGAGCTCCAGGGACCGAGGTCAGTTTTTGTCTAACTCTTCTAAAAATAGGTGTTTCCTATTAAAAGTGTCGAATTTGGCCCACCCTGTACTTCTGTCGGACCCAAGCCCAGATAAAGGAGAAGGGCTTAGTAATTTTAATACATTGTATGTGTATGTATACATCTATTGCCTGTTTATAAGTATACATTTTGTTTTTGCCTTTTCTGTGATGTAGAAAGTTGTAATCATATTATATGTAGTTACTTATAAACATTATAAAATATAAGTTGTATTAATTGACAAATTTTAAATAAACCAGCAATTTAATGACATTCAACTTCTTTACTAATTTTTATAGTTATTTTTTTAAACAAGGATTTATTTTTAAATAGTTCTATTGTATTTTGTTATGTAACATTTGTATCCGCTTCACAATTTATTGATTTGTAATATGAAAATTTATCTTCTGATTAGTTCAAATAATTGAACAAATCAAATACAAATTGTGAAACGTATGTGCACGTTAAATAAAATATAATAGAAACTGTTTAAAAATAAATTTCTTATTCATAATAATTAATAGCATTGGATGGCCTGGGTGGCAACGTTAAATGTCCCGCTAAAATATTAGTTCTGCCATCCCCACAACAGATGGCACGTTGATCTTTGTTGCCAATGTTTTACATTAACCTTTCATTTCTCCTAGTAACTTTTCTGTGGTTTAGTATGAGTTTAGTCCTAAAGATGGTCAAAAGTGAGAGTTTAGCTCTCACGCTTTACCGTCTCTCAAAACAAGCTACAAATTATAGTCATATTTGTGTATCTTAACCAAAAAGGTATGGAAAGAGGAAGATGATGATACAGACAATCAAATTACAGAGGATATTCGACAATTCAGTACTGGGAACCCTGTTTACCACGTTTTACCAGCTTTTCTTAAGGCGTTTTCGATTGATCGCACTGAGAGTATCTTCATCTCGTGTTATTACGTGTAGTTAAAAGAAGATGCAAATACACTGAGTGCAACTGATGCAGGTGAATCAAAAACGCTATTAGTTTCGAATGATAAATGGACAATCCACACACTAATCTCACAGTCAAAAAGAAAGCGACCTATACGTACTTTTCATCGGTTTCTGATGAATATGCTGTACTGCTACTTCCAAAAGAGTTATTATAAAAAGAAAATATGGCTGTATTTCCATCACAATCCACTTGATTTACATCTGTGCCAGTTTCAATCAAGGAGGCAATTACGTCCATGTTCATTTCCTTAACAGCAAAGTGCAACGGTATGAGTATTCCTAATGGATTCAGATTTACATTGCCTGATAACATTATTTTCAATATCACAGTTTCTCTGTCAAAACTATTTAAGTTCTCTCTGATGCTTGTTTGATGAAGACCAAAGTGCTTCTCCAATGATTCAAGATTATTTATGCAATTCTGGATTCTACAATCAAAATTGAAGCATAAGTAGGTTTTGAACACTTATCACTCATGCACGAGCTGATTTTAACAATTGACAATGAACATGGAGATACTCCTAACACATTAATTATAAATAAACGTTAAATGTCAGCATACAAGTTTGCCTCAGGAATTAATTCTGAATCAAAGTGAAGTCGAAAAACGTGACGATGTTTGTAAGCCTGTGAATGTTATGTATAATAATTATTGACTTACAATTTTGTTTCCATATTTTTAAAAAGTTTGGGGAATTTAGTATTACAGACGTCACCAAAATTTGAACGCTTTATATAATCAAAGTATCCAAATTTGGCTACGAAGTCCAAGAGTATATCACTGTTGTATGGTTCTTCATTGTCAACGAAAAACGTCACCAAGTCTACGAATTTCGATGATGGAAACCGTCCAGATATAAAGGACTCAAACTGTCTAGATATAAAAGACTCTAGCTTCAAACTTACATTGTTTACCTGAAAGCAGAGAACAATCAATTATTATTATTATTATTTTGTTTAATTGGTTACAATCTTACACTCATTTTTTTCTTTTTAAATGGAACACTTTTAAATGCTTGTTCCAGCAGTAATTTTAGACAGTCAATCTGACCACCTTTGATTACATGGTATAGAGCGGAGTCAAAATCAAAGATGTCTCTCTTCGAATTTTTTTTGTACTCTTCTGTATACATCAACATAATCGCCTTGCACCCCCAGTAGCAACCAAAGTAAAATAAATCAGCACTTGCATTTATCTCATGCCACTGCCATCCCTGAAAATCTCGTTGTTCTAGAAACGACTTTGAACTTGAAAAGCGTTCCCAAATTTCATTCATAATTTTGCAAACGATTTCAAATTCCTCACAATTTTCGCTTCTACGTGAAAGTCTGTCCACGTGGCTCATGGCCCAATGGAGAGGAGTTCTCTTTAGGTCATCGTATAAAACCAAATCGTTTTTCTTGCAGAGATCTTGTACTAGAGTTAAGTTTCCGGCAACCGTAGCAGCATGTAAAGGATATCTACGCGTGACCAATTTATTGAATAGATCACACACGATTTCAAAATCCACTTCAAGCAGACGTTGGTACATAGTTTTAAAGGCTGCATGGTTTATATTTGATGATAACCATTTTGCTGTTAAATACTCAGCGAAACTTCTGTGGCAAAAAATAGGAACGGAACCCTCTACTGAACTGACTAAACCAACGTGATTCTTGTGCTCTTCGATTTCACTTAGAAGTTGATTAATTTTAGAAACAGTGGCAATTTTCTTCTTCACAAGAAAATTCCCACGGTACATCAGAACCAGCGCTAACATCTGGTGGTCCTCAATCAAATGCTCAATGCCTGGAATTATGCTTTGGATGTGATTTCGTTTCATGTCGATGTCGAATTTTTCGTAATAAACTTGGCATTTAGTGTTTATGAAAATTTCGTACAAATTAATCTCTTGTAAGTCATCGCAATTTAAACGCTCATCCAATAGAACTGTTGCAAACATATTCAAGTGAAGAGGTATCCTCACGAAGTCTATCATTTTCTGAAGGAAACGCTCCAATGTGGGTTTGTTGTTTTTTATTTTCTTCAGAAGGTTGTCTCTTATTTCGTACTCGCTAAGGGGTTTCATAGGAATAGCTATAACGCCAAATTTGCTTTCAAGGCAGTTCCTCAAGTTGGATCGTGTAAATACCCAGGTGCGTATTTTTAATTGTTCTAACTTGCCAATTAATTTCAGCACATCTGAGGTATATCTGGGAGAAATCTCGTCGAATGCATCAATGAATACCATCACGGCACCTTTGCTTTTCATGTATTTGAATAGTTCTTTGGTGATTTCATCGACGCAGCTTCCCTCAGATTTATCAAATATGTACTGCAAGGGATCGCTTAGGATTTCCTGGAATTTGTCGCATAGGTCGTCGTTCCATTCGTTCAAGCTGAGTTTCAACACCCACTTGCTCGATGGGCAATGTCGAATTAAAGAGTCTAATATCGTTGATTTTCCCATGCCAGCTTCTGCGCTGATAATATTAATTGTACCTCTGAAATATTCTAGGATTTCCTTCTCTTCTAAACTCTCGTATCCAGTTTTGAAAAGGTACATGTTGTTGCTCAAAGGAACATTGTGAGAATCAAAATTCGTTCCAACCCACCATCCTTTCCATTCCAACGAACCGTAACGATTTTCTTTCAAATAGTAAACACCGTCCGCCTTAGTAATGACCGATCTCATTAATGTTTCCGCTCGTTCATCAGCGTTGGCTTCATCCGCGATTACAACAACGCAACTTTCTCTCTGTTCAATGGAAAAAATTTCCTCGTTCCTCAAATCAATAACTTTTAATCGATGATTTAAAAAATCTAACAAATAAGTCTGTTTTGAAACGCTCACTATAAAAACGTGACTTTGATGTCGCAACAAATTTCTCTTATCGAACAATATTTTGTTAAATTCCCTTTTAATGTAATCCTCGCATTTGAGTTCCAGTTTCCTACCAACTTGGACTACACTTCCCATGTGGTTAAGAAGGAATTCCGGCTTGAGTTTTTGACAAAAGTCCGAATCCACAATATCACCCAATCTGACCACCTTCCTACCCTGTACAGCCACTTTGATGTGCTTCGAGACCATCAATCTCTGGTTGGGATGGTTTAAATCGGTGACCGTTCGAAATGCTTGAAATCGCACTTGGAGATCCTCATCCGAAACACTCAACGGGAGCATCAGCTGCAATAACTTCTTCTTAATTTGTTGCATTGTCATCAAACGACTGTGTCGCAAATTTTCCTGGACATACTTAACGAAATCTGCAACAACGTTTGCTTTAAATTTGCTCAGCGATTCTTCGATTTTAGAAGCAATCGCTTCAAGTACTTCCCCACAACTCAGCTGACTGCCGTAGAATCTGAATCGCTGAAAGAATCGTGAATATTCATCACATTCAATTGGATATCGATCATAAAATGCTCGCGCACGTTCGTAGAGCATACGGAAGTAATGAGTCAGATCATGTAAGATTTTCGTCAGCGAATCAGCTTTGACTTTCTTAAACGAGTTCCTCACCGATTCATTAACACCGACCAAGATATTATCAAAATTCAACTCGTCCGTCTCGATTGCATTTTTCAGTTCACCCCCAAAGCACTTGCCAATTTCACTTACTTGAGTTACTTGGATTTTGAATCTCTTTATTATATCGTCGTAGTATCTTTCACAACCATCCATAAACAAATACTTATATAAAAATAGTTTGAATTCGGGTTGTTTCATGTCCATTTCAAAAGTGTAATATCCTTTTGGTGTGGTATTTAAAAAATCAGAGTTTGAATGATATACGGCCTTGCAAGTAAGGCGTGTGCGGTTGTCCATAATTATTTGGTTCTTGTTGTCGGGGATTGTTGCATTCGTAAACAAACAACAAATAACATTTGCCAATCCCTCACCCTTAAGATCCAAGGGCATTTTTGGTATTATATATTTGTAGTAGCTTTCCTTGTATTTCTCCAAGGAAAAGTCGCCATTTTTCTTGTTTATGAAGTTGATGGCACTCTGCGGATTCGACTTGTGTTTCAGCTGCACTACATAAAATTTGATGCTTCCATCTTTATGTAACACCGTAATCACTATATCGTCGAAGGCCCCGTAACCATCGAAGTTGGAACCGATTATTGCATTTTGTACGTCGTCATCTAGGGCGAGTTTGATGGCGTAAAACGCAGCAAGATAAAGTTCGTAATCTCCGCCTTCGTTATCTGTACCCCGACGTCTTCTATAGATCTAAGAAGCAATAAATTGGAGATAATTAATTTTTGCTACTTTTTACTTACCAAGTCGTGGCGGTTGCAATTTGTGACCTCGTCTTCGATGAGTTCCTTTAAAGAACCCAGATCCATCATGTTTCATCCACAAGTGCCATGAATGCACGTAAATACAAAAAATAGATTAAAGATAATATTTTTTTCATTCGAGAGATATGATAAAGACTGATTTGTCAATATCATTTTTCCTTATCTCCTTATTACATGGGCAAGGAATTTTTGAATGATTTTATTAGAGCAAAATAGAAAATCCTTTCTGTATATTAGAAAATTTATTTTTATTAAACGTCCTAGATTTGCTAAAAGCAAGAACCGATGGAACAATACATTATTATATACATACTCTTCATTTTCTTTCCTAAACTCACTATATTTTCAAATTTTTACAATGTGTTTACTGAAGCCACCGTGTATATCTGTACAACTCCTTAAAAGAGAACGAGAGGCGTTAACCAAAACTAACTGCGACTAATCATATTTCCTAAAAGTTATTTAAAAGCGAGATTCCACTAAGACAATACAAAGACTCGGATGGTGTGAGGAGAAGGGGACGAGCATTCCATCCATACATTGCCTCAGTGGAATCCGCCCTAAAGAAACTTGTAATCAATTAAAACGTGTGAGGGGAAACCCCCACAAAGCTATTACGTTGTTTTGATTAATTTCGTGTAGCTGTACGTCATCCAATCAACAACTTGCCTACATTTAAAACAGCACGGCATTCAATATATATTATAAAAGAATCGTTTAAAAATTATATACATTAGAGAAAAAAAAAAGAAGTGTTCTAACATGAGAAGAGGAGAAATACTTTCACGAGTTCATTAAAGCACACTATACAAAAATCCATTACCTGACTATATATGCTTAATATTTTATACATTAACTCGACCAGGACTTGCGGGCACCGAACAGGCAATTTTCTGTAATGCCCCCCCATCCCGTATTACTCTTACAAGCTTAACTAAATTTGTTAAATTGAATTTATTTAATAAATATCCGGACACTGCGCCCACTCCTGCTTCTCCTTGGCATCCCAGTATTCGCCCTTAAACACGTGAATGTACCCTCCGGTGTCCTCGTCTCTAACTTGTTTAAACCAGATCGGCTCGTACGGTTGAAACGGTAAACCTACAAGCAAAAAAAAAAAGCTTCGGGTTCGAAAGACAATTACGTGCGAGACTCACCTTCCTGGGCAGCCTTCTCCGCTTCTGACTCTCTGTGCCTCCTCACGGCCCTCTGCTTCTCCTCCAATCGAATCTTCTCAGTGTTGGCTTCTTCCCATAAACCGTTCTCCATGAGACGTTGATCCGGTCGATTTCTATAATTAAAGTTAAACGTCAGGAATGCTCGAATGTTATGAAAGTAAAGAGATCACCTCGAGTCGGTAGGTGCAACACTATCCTCCATCTCATTCAATTGACATGCTAAAACGGTGAACCCGTAGTAATTTTCTGCTTGGGGTGGAGGAAGACGACGTTCCCAAGCGATGATAGGCGGGGCTGTTTCATACACGGGGTTCTGCCTCGAGCCCGTGTTGCCTTGGACTTTCGCTATCTCGACTTTGTCATCCCAAGTACCTGCAGCAACACCTTTAACTTAACGTCCCCTTAACTCGATTGACATTACCATTAATGATCCATTTAACGCTGCCCGTTTCATCCATGACTGCACCTTTCACCCGCCTCTGTGCCTCTTTGGAAAAGTACGAGTACGGAATATACTTCAAGTGACACTTCGTTCCGGCCGCCTTGCCTTTCCCAGTAATCTCCATGTCACCTGGCAACAAACGATTCTTTCAGCATTCCTTTTGGTATTTATTATGCTTACCATGTTGGTCCACCCATAATTTTCCTACGATGATATTGTGGACGGTCGTGGTGACCTTCCTCCACGAGTACCGATTTCCCGAATCGAATTGTAAATAAGCGACACCTAGTGGTATAACCTGAAAGCAAGCGAGAGACGGGGGTTATGTCAAGTTATTTTTGATGCTTCGAGGTGATTCTTACTTGCAGGTACTTCCCCCGGAATTTGCTCGTCATGGTGAATTCCTGCCAGCAAGTCCACCCTCGGCCTTCGCAGTGCTGCGCCACCATCGGTGGGTGATGCGAGACCTGCTCGTTGATGGCTCGCCATCCCAGGTCGTCCATGCGATCACACTCGAACGTCTCACCTGTTTTAAAAAACATCACTCAAACTCAAACTCAAACAATATCTACATTTCCAAAGCACTGTTATTGATGTATCAGGCTTAAGTCCAATAGATGGCGCGACGTTTTCCCTTTTATCAAAGCTAGTAGATCTGATAAGGTACCGACTTGAAGCGCCGAAGGCATCACTAACTATTTTCTTATCCAATAGAGGGCGCAGGTGTTGTTGCGTAATTAAACCAACGCCGATAGCGCCTCTTGTGAGTGTTTTGGGCGTTGTGATGTTCTTCGTGGGGGTACTACTGGTTTTGCCTTTCATTTCCTTTCATCCATAAGTACCGACATGAACACAACGTTTAAGCATCACAACGCGTAAAACACTCGCAAGAGGCGCTATTGGCGTTGGTTTAATTATGCAACAACAAGTGCGCCCTCTGTTGGATAAAAAAATAGTTCGTGGTGCTTTCGTCGATTCATATCAACTGACTTTGCCTTTCGTTAAATCATTTTAAACAAAAGACGAACGCGTAATATATAGGCATTTTGTCTTTCACATAAAAAAAGGAAACAATTTTATGAAGAGGAAAAGTGAGCATTTTTTTTCTCGTCGAAAGATGACAAAGTGAAAGTGAAACAAAAGACGATCGATTTTACATAAGAGATCTTCTTTATAAAAACAAAAAAAAAAGTTGACTGTCGATTTGTATTTTCTCTTTCTTTGTTATAATGAAAAAAAATTTAAGCAAAAAAAAATGTTGCTAATCGATTTTGATTGCAGTGGATTCTTCTGTGCGGCTGTTTCGGCCCTATTTGGGGCCTCGTCAGCGGAAACGTAGCTCGTGAATTTCACTGCAAAAATGATAAGTTAAAAACCGATTGCAAGATGTCGCGCCTTTGACTTTTCCAAAAAAAATCTATGAAGAGAGAAATACCCAAAAAATACTTTTGTTCATTTTTTTCTCGTCGAAAGACAAAGGAAGAAAGAAAACAAAAGACGGTCGATTTTACATAAGAGATCTTCGTTAGACAAAAAAAAAGTTGACTGTCATTTGTATTTTCTCGTTCTTTATTATAGTGAAGAAAAAAAAAAGAATTTACACAAAAAAAACGATCAATGTTTTTATTCTCTTCTTCTGTTTCATCGAACGAAAGGCAAAAAGACAAAACAAGACAGTTGGACCATGTACAAGGAAAATTTTGATTTTCTTGTCGTCGTCACGAATTTTATTAAAAAAACAAAAAACAAAAGTTGACTGTCATTTGCGTTTTTTCTTTCTTTATTAAAAGGAAAGATAAAAAAAGACGATCGTATAAGAAATATTTTGTCTTTCAAGTTAAAAATAATAATAATAATATGTAAGTGTAAAGAGAAGAAGTGACCGTTTGTATTTGTTAATTGTTTTTTATCGTGGAAAGACAAAGAAAGAAAGGAAACAAAAGACGATCGATTGTATTTATTAAAAAAAAAATCTACAACGGAAGTTAACATATCCTTTTCCTTTATTAGAGTGAAAAAAAAATTAAACAAAAACCGATCAAAAGACTTTTGCTGTTTTTGTTCTCTTCTTCTGCGTCATCGAACGAAGGACAAAAGACAGCGAAGAAGAGGAAACAAAAGACGATCGACTTTGCATAGGAAAAGATCGTATTTATTGGAAAAAATTCTACAACGGAAGTTGACTGTCGTTTGCATTTTTTCTTCTTTAAAGCGAAAAAAAAAAAAAAAAGAATTTAAACAAAAAAAAAGGACGAGCAAAAGACTTTTCCTGTTTTTACTTTCTTCTTCTGCATCATCGAATGAGAGACAAAAATATAAACGAAAGAAAAAAAAAGGAAACAAAAGATGATCGACTTTACACAAGGGTTTGTATTTATTTTGTTTTTTTTTATAATGGAAATTGACTGTCAAAAAGAAAGAAAAAGAATTTAAAAAAAACAAAATACGATCGACTTTTCGTCGGACGTGTTTTTAAAAACGAAAGTTTTCTGTCGTTTGCATTTTCCCTGTCATTGTTATTGAAAAGAAAAAAAAAGAAGAGTTTTTATTTTTTTTTATTTTGCGTCTTCATCGAAAAACAAAGAAAAAAGGAAAACAAAAGACGTTAGGTATGTAAAAAAAAAACAAAAAAAAATAATAAAACAAAAGACGTTCGAAAAAAATTAAACAAAAAGAGATTTGCCATATATGAGAGGTATATCAAAGAAACAACTAGAACTTGAGGTACTTGCCAAGGAACATGCAGCCGATGTAATCTGTGTAACCGAACATTGGTTGAATTTGCATGAAATAAAATCTCTTGCAATAAATGGATATAAATTAGCCAGTAGTTATTGTCGAACTGCATTTGCCTGTGGAGGCGTTTGCATAATGATAAAGGAAGAGCTAAAGGTCATCGAAGGGGTGAGTGCCGGAAATAGCGACAAAATTTTTGAATGTTCTACAGTTGACATAGAATACTTTGGTAAACTGATTACTATTGTGTGTTTCTATAGAACACCATCAAATGATGAGACCTTTTTAGAACGGCTAAGTAACCTTATAGGTAAAATTTATAGAAAGAATAAAAATATATGTTTATGTGGAGATTTTAATGTTAATGTATTTACCGAAAGCAATCTACAAAGGTCTCTTATAAATACGTGCCTTGAGTATGACTTACACCAAACAGTACACGAACCCACCAGGTATTCAAAAAACGCACAAACTTGTATAGACTTATTCTTTACTAATTTGCTACAAGCAAACACTCAAGTATTTCTGAATCATATCTCAGATCATACTCATCAAATTACTAATATTCTTCAAGAAGAAACAAAAGAAGAAACAGAATTTATTTTCATTAGGAAATATACACTACACAATCAGCAGAAATTTATTGAACACATTAAAAACACAAATTGGGATCTGGAATACAACGACGTAAATGCTGCTTTTAACAAATTTGAAAAAATATTTCTTGCCCATTTTAACACAGCTTTTCCCGTCATTAAAACTAAAAAAAAATGTAACAACAAACAAAGTGCTACATGGATAACACCTCAGCTAAAAGATCTTTCTATGCTGATCAGAGAAATGGCAAACGTCAACCACAACATCAGAAATGACTATTACAACGAAAGATATAAGACTCTAAAAAAATTTTACAAACAAGAATTAATAAAAGCAAAGCAGGAATATTATGAAAACAAAATTGTAAATACTGACAATATAAATAAAACATGCTGGAAAATTATTAATGAACTTAAAGGACACAAGAACACAGAAGAAATTTCAATTAAAAATGACGGAAAAATAATAAATCATGAAGAAGCAGTAACAAAATTTAATACCTATTTCAAAGAATTAGTCGAAAACAGCCCTCTGCCTCAAATTAAAACGCCAAAAGGAAACCGTACAACAAATAGCTTCTTTCTTTCACCCGTAAATGAATACGAAATAAATAAAGTTATTAATCAGTGTTGCAACAAAATGTCATCCGGGATTAATGAGGTTCCAGGAAAAATATTAAAAATTGTTTCGGACTATATAACATCTCCACTAACCAGATTAATAAACTTATCATTCGAAAAAGGAATGTATCCAGAGCGACTAAAAATTTCCAAAATCTCACCGGTATATAAAAACAAAGGAAATCGGGATAACATAGAAAACTACCGTCCTATTTCATTACAGTGTCAGATCTCAAAAATCTTTGAACACACTTTTCATTCTAGACTGTATGGCTTCCTTGAAAAATATAAAATTTTTAGTGACTGCCAATACGGCTACAGAAAAAATAAGTCGACGATATCAGCGGTTCAGAAGGCGCTCTCTGCTGTCATCAGTGCTTTAAATGAAAAAAGTAAAAGCGTAGGATTATTTTTTGACATGAGCCGTGCTTTTGACTCGGTTGACCACATGCTACTTCTAAACAAACTCCATCTCGCAGGCGTAAGAGGTCCCGCACATAGTTGGATTGCATCATACCTACATGATAGGAAACAGTTAGTCGTTATTAAACAAAGCACATCAGAAATAACAGGAACCGACAGGGGAGTACCACAAGGTACCATACTAGGACCACTTCTTTTCTGTATAATGATAAATGATCTACCAAACCAATGTCCCTCAGCGTATCAAATAAACATGTACGCGGATGATGTAAGCATGATAATTATGGCACAGAACACGGAACAACTTACGAAACAAAGTAATGCCGCCGTAGAAGAATTATTAACTTGGACCACGGATAATGGAATAATTCTTAATGAACGTAAGACGCAAGCCATACAATTTTACCCGATGAACAAACATGTTAATAGTAGCATACTATTAAAAATTAACAAGAAATCAATTGCTGAAGTTACCACTACAAAATTCCTAGGCATTCAAATTGACCAGAAACTGATGTGGGAACAACAAGTCGTATAAATTAGTGCAAAATTAAGTTCTCTAATATTTTTATTTAAAAACCTAAAATCATTAGTTAACAAAAACGTCCTGCTACAAGCATATTTTGGTTTAGTGCAATCCATACTTACTTACGGTATTACAATTTGGGGACACAGCAGATATGTTTTGGAAATTTTTATAAAACAAAAGAAGATAGTCAGAATAATCGCTGGAGTTAAACCTAATTCACATTGCAAAGATCTATTTATAAAATATAAAATTCCGACAGTTTACTCCTTATATATCTACCAACTTGTTATTCTCACTTTTAAAATGAATTTAAAAAGAAATAATGACTTCCACTCTTACTGTACTCGTAATAACGAAGACATCAGACCCGAATATCAACGCATTATGGTAGGTCAAAAAAATGCTGAATATATTGGCCCAAGGAGTTTCAATGCATTACCCCCAGAACTGAAACAAGAAACTGATTTCAAAAGATTCAAACACAAATGTTACACTTACTTCCTAGAAAGGCCACTGTACTCAATAAATGAACACTTTATCACATAATCTTGAGCGTACAGACTTGAGGACCAGGGATGTTGTTGTTACACCAGAAGTGAAACTGAACTCTTATCAATGGATGATCCCCAAACCTAAAATTAGAAGTTAGAATGATTAAAAATACTTACCTCAACGAGACGAAGATCCACATCTTCTTGGTTTCTATTTGAGAAATGTTTTTCGCACATCGTTTGTAGCCGATCTTACTCTAGAAGCTTTTGGCCACACACTAATCTTAGTTTTAGATTTAATTTTAATTTTAATTATTTTTATTGTTATTTACACTTACCTTCATTTATATGTTAGCTGTACTTAATTTGACTAAGTCTTATGATTATTTATATATGTAATCGTTGACTAATAAATATTCACTATTCACTATTCACTATTCACTTTCGATTTTCATTTGTTTTGCATTGCGTTTGTTTTTTAAATAATTTAATTAGGTGCACATTTTTTCTTTCACAATTAACAGAAAACAAAAAGAAACAAAAACAAAAGACGATCGGACTTTCAATTTCCATTTCTTTATCGAAAGAAAATCAACAAAAGCAGATCATCTTTCGCATTTGTTTTTTTTTTAACGAGAGTAATAAAGAAAAACACGAAACAAGAAAAAGAAAAACAAAAGACGATCGACTTTTCATCGAACGTGTTTTTAAAAACGAAAGTTTTCTGTCGTTTGCATTTCCCTTTCATCGTCCTTAAAAAGAAAAAAAGAAAAAGAAAAGGAAGTTAATCAAAAAAGCTTTTTTTAAGTTTTTATTTTGCGTCTTCATCGAAAAACAAAAAAAAACAAAACAAAAGACGTTGGCTGTGTAGAAGAAAAACAAAACAAAAAAAGATCGATTAAATGTGAGAAGACTTTCGATTTTCATATGTTTTGCATCGCGTTTATTTTTTAATTGATTTAATTAAGTTTACATTTTTTCCAATAGAAAACAAAAAAACACACAGAAGACGATAAATTGTGTAGAGCAAAACAAATCGTATACAATAATAGACGATCTATTGTAAAGAACGAAAGAAAATCGAACAAAAGACGTTCGATTGCATAGAACAAAAGACGTTCGATTGCATAGAACAAAAGACGTTCGATTGCATAGAACAAAAGACGTTCGATTGCATAGAACAAAAGACGTTCGATTGCATAGAACAAAAGACGTTCGATTGCATAGAACAAAAGACGTTCGATTGCATAGAACAAAACACGTTCGATTGCATAGAACAAAATACGTTCGATTGCATAGAACAAAACACGATCGTTTGCATAGAACAAAACACGATCGTTTGCATAGAACAAAAGAGATCGATTGGTTTTTCGTGCTTAAAACACGAAAGATGTTTAAGATTTTCAAAACAAAAAAAAAAATGGAAGTCAACGATTGCCTTTTATTTATTTTGCAACGAATTTCGATTTTTATTTTCTTTAAAAGCAAAGGAAGCATTTTGCATTGTATTTTCCACAGCAAAAGTCAATGAAACAAAAGACGATCGATTGTGAAAGAAAGGACTTTATCATTAAAAATAAATAAATAAAATAGCAAATGGAATGAAACAAAAGACGTTCGATTGTGAAATAAATGACTTTGTTAGTAAAAATAAATAACGATGAAAAATTTTTTAATTTCTGCTTAAATTTGGAATAAAAATGGCTGCTGTTTGCGGTACCTTACAAACCTAAAAACCTTACGCACGTGCGCCATCTATCATGTGAATTACCTAACACATCGTTTAGTTAAAAATGTATGGCCGCAAATTTGATTTCTGTTCTAAAAAAAGGAAAACATTTTTTTAATGTTCGCCACCCTTGAAAAATATTAAAATTGCTTTTGTAAAACGAAAAATAAGTCAACTGTACAGCGTCTCAAAAAAAAAAAAAAAAAGAGACGATCGATTTTGCAACGAATTTCGACTTTTATCTTCATTAAAAGAAGACCCAAAAATATTGCTCTCGAAGAAAGAGAAAAAAGGAAGCAAGCATTTTGGTTTGTATTATCGAAAATAAATAAAACAAAAGATTATCTATTATGAAACAAATGACTTCGTCAGTAAAAAAAGAAACAGAAATAAAAATTTATAACAAGATAAAAATAACAGCAACGACGCCATTCATCGATAAAAAAAATTATAAAAAAACATCAAATAGATTTTCAACAAACAGCAACTTTTAATGTCTGCTTAAATTTGGAATAAAAATGGCCGCTGTTTGCGGTACTTTACAAATCTAAAACCTTCACGCACGTGCGTCACCTATCGTGTGAATTACCTAACGCATCGTTTAGTTGTAAACGTATGGCGATAAATTTGATTTTTTTTTTTATATAATCTTAAAAACAGTTAAAACTCACTTGCTTTAATAGTTTTTTAAAGATTATTTACCTAACAATGGATTGAACGGCTTCCCATTCCTCGAACTCGTCGTGGAATACGACGATATTGTGAAAGCTGCCACGTATGCCAACTGCTCGCACGCATCCTTGCATCTGAAATAAGTTTTTTTTTTTTTTTGGAAACCGAATGGGTGATGGTGTTTTGAGCAAACCTTGCAGCCACGTCTAGTATTTCCGAATACTCGTAATCCTCGGTTAATCTCTGCAGCATGCTAAGCGGTTCGCTGAAGTTAACCGGCATTGGGATCTTCGTGAGATCCTTTCCGATGCAGTTCTTGACGATGCTCCATAAGTTGAGGGGGTAGTTGGGTTTGTCAGGCACGCAGGTACGTCTGATGCGTATCGATTTAGTGGACTGGCCCACTAGCGTATTAGACGACCTGGAAGCCACCTCTGCTCGCTCTTGTGCACTTTGAGTTGTACCTGTTACTACTAACACCTGTAAAACGTAACGATGAGTCGTCGAAAGCGTGAAATGAGGGTGCGGGTCGAAGATACCTGTTGTGTTTCCTGTGCTTCATCAGTCTCACTCGAGCTATCCGAGCTGTTTCTTCTATGTGTGGCACCTGTCGGTATGTTCAACGTAAAACGACCATCTGGGCCGCCGCTTGGGGTGTTCCCTCCCTCGGCTAATGCATCGTAGAATTCATTCTCATCTTCGTCCTCGCTCGCACTCACATGGGCATCTTAAAAAGAAAGTGCAACGCATGATTTTTACGTACGCACGCAGGGACGTGAATAACTTACGAATTTAATCAGTGCAAGGCAGCTGTCAAATCGACGATTTATTGCGATAATTAAATTAGGTGAAGATAAGCGTTTTAGTTTTGTCGGAGTAATTTGAACGGATTTTATGTCTCGGAAACGCGCGAGTGAATTTGAAACGGTTGTTTTCTTGCTTTTTTTCAACTAGAATTTCATGTCAAGTTCGGCGCGAAAGTGAGGTTATGTGGGGAAACAATCAGCCACCCACAAGGTCGCTAGATTAATAGTTGACCTTTGTAATTGACATAAACGAATCAATGCAGGCAGCAAGCTTAAATTCTATTCTATTCTATGTTGGTATATCATAGTGCGAACGCTCTTTAAAATAGTTTAAATTTAAATCACAAAATAAACGCTGCCAATCTTTTTACCAAGTTACAAACTAAAATAAACAATTCCGTAAGCACAAGGTTCAATTTCCGCAACTTTCAAACAATTAAATTAATCAATTAATCGCCCCAATGAATGTACACCAGCGAAACTACATACAAAGAAAAGTGTATGGTGTAAAGCGGTCTTCTTAATACGTCACTTATCAAATCAAAAATTGATTACAATAAAAAAAAACTACCTGCAAATTGATAAATAGATAACATTATAATTTACGGTAACTGCGATTAGATAAGTTGAATCGTGATACTTAAATAATTCGATTTGTAAATTTGTTAATACAAGAAAAATCAACAAACCGTTGACATTACGAGCCGACGTCATCTATCGTGATTTACCTAAACTCGCCAAACGATCAAAATTTAAGTCACCAGATTGGCTGACAAGAAATCACCAGTTACCAACCGAGAAGCACCAACTTAAATTTTTACTTTGTACTCAATTGTCTTTCATTTGAACTTTTACAGTTACTATTGAAGCCCAAAAATATTTAGGTACAAAATGTAAAAATTTCGAAATAATTTTTACTAAAAATTAGCGTTGCAAGTCGGTAATTCCGTACGTGCAAATAAATTTTTGATGAAGGTGGCCATGGAAATGTAGGCAGTTTTTGAGGTTAACGACACGTCAAGGTGTCAAACTAACCTTCGATTTTACTTAAACGTTTCTCGAAATAAAAAAAAGGCGATAAGCCAAATGAGTGAAAAATCGAGAAAAGAAAAAATGCAGAGGAAATTTGATTTAATTTATTTATTATTATTACATTAAAAATTGAGATTATAACATTGCCGGTAAGGTAACATTCATTTGTTCCCGTCATTTTTGAATGCTACCTATATTACCGACATGACGGAAAAATCTAGAATTTTTCAAAGTTCAAACAACATCCTTTCTGAATTGAAAAAAAAAACAAATGAAAGACCATACTAATATGCTGATATAATGTAAAACGTTTCTGGAAATCAAAACAAAAGGCGATAAACCACTCGAGTGAAAAACCGAGAAAAGAAAAAATGCCGAGGAAATTTGATTTAAAAAAGGAATTTCCAAATTTCATTAAAAATAAAAATAACAAAAGACGATCGGCAAATTCAATTGAGATTACAATGTTGCCGGTAAGGTAACGTTCATTTGTTACCGGTAATTTCTGAATGCTACCTATGTTGACATATCGGAAAAATGTATAATTTTTCAAGTTCAAACGTCCTTTCTGAATTGAAAAAAAAAACAAATGAAAGACTATACTGGTATAATAATAAAGAACGTTTCTGGAAATTAAAACAAAAGGCGGTAAGCCAATTTGATTTTTGTATATTTTATGTCAATTTGAATTTTTAACGTACTAAATGATCATTGACTGAACTAGTTGCTTAATTATTTGAATACCGCCGGCGTCGCCTCCGCCAGCGCTATTGTCATTTGTAGTAAAATATGCAAAATATGTAAAATATGCCAGCGCCATCTGCTATGATTTTAGCCAAGTCTGACAGAAAACTGAAATTTCTCTTTTTATTGTTACAATTAAATTTATAATTTTTTAAAATTGATGCTCATAATTAAATAGGAATAATAATACATATGTGACAATGAAATTTTTAACTATGTATTAAGTACCAACGCCATCTGTTATGATTCAGCCGAACTAACGCCAGGATCCTTCGGAAAGAAAATAGACGGAAAATTTTAGGTTTTTTATAATTTTTTTTCCACTTTGTAAATGTACTAAACGTCAAAAATATTAAAGTAACGTTTACATTGTAGAAATTAATTTGAAATACTGTTCGTATTTAGACAAATTTTGTAAATCAGGCTTTATTGAGGTTATATTGCTGTCAAAATTTGTACTAATCGTCAGAATTGTTAATGACATTCTATGTAGCTTTAACGTATTAAACGTCAAAATATTAAAGTGAGGTTTATATTGTACAAATGACATGCGCGGATTTTATTGTCCGCTACTGTACATTTAATTACATAAAAATAATTACGGAAAAATAAATATTGGCGCCATCTAACATATTCAAAATAAACAATTTGAATGTTATATTTACTTTGACATGTCATATGTTTCGTGCTTTATATAGATACGACCATTGACTAAATAAAATTTAAAAAAAACATACTTTTCAAAACAATTGACAAAAACTTAATAATTAATTAAAATCGTTAATTTAACAAAATTCGACGCCATCTATAGCGTTTGAGTCAAAGTAATCAATTAACTAAGGAGGAACTTGAATATTTTAAAACTGATTTTAAAATCAAATACTACCGCCATCTATCGCATTTGGAATAAACAAAGACTTTCTTTCGAAAACAGTTGACAAGAACCACAGATAATAGATCTTTCCAGATAGGAATGAACAGGCGCTCTAAAAATAGTAGTAACATCTATTGGGTATTTAACAAAATTCGAAAACTGAACATTTGTCTCAAACCATTTGCTAATTTCGAAGCTCAATTGGATTATTTACCGCCAGATGTCTCTATTAAAAATAGACGAATAAGTGTAAAGTGGAGCTAGTGTGCGATAATGTGACATACGATTATAATATGCTGTTAATTCTCCTTTTAATCTTTGCATTACACCACTTAGTTATAGTATTTGTTTACATACTATTTATATTTACAGGTTTCGGTTTTCCACTTAACTATTGTAGCCGTAGCGCCGCCGAGAATTTGGTGAGCCACCTCCTAACTAATCGAGTTTAACTCCTAATTTACAACGTCACATGCCGTGCTATCTGTAAAGCTCTTTTATCTATGCAAGAACTTATTAATAATTAATTAAAATTACTGAACTATTTCATAAAAATTAATTTGACAAAAATTACAGCGTTCGGATCAAACTGATTGAAAGCAATTAGCTTGCAATTAATTCACGTTTTAAAAAAGGGCCCCTTTAAGCAACTCATTCTGGACGAACTTTAATTTTATTAGCTTTCACTAATCTCACTTTTGATAAAGCAATCAAACAAGCTATGAAATGTCAAGTGTACCTAAAGCATGCAATATTAATAAATTAATTAATAATTTACAAATTGTTATTAATTAATTAATTGATGATTAACAATAGTAACAATTAGTCATTTTTTTATTGTCCTATACTTTGTTTGAACTAATTCATTATTTTAAAAGTTACTGCCTGAAAATGTGAATTTATTTACATCATTTCTATACATTTTAAGTTGAATAATTAATTTAATCAACAAATTTATTACTAATTTGGCAAAAAATTATATATCAACGCCATCTACCGTGTTAAGCTCAAACTAACTCATTGTTTTGAACACAAATAACTGGCGGGAAATTTATTTTTTTTAATTATTTGAAAATAAGGTCTGCAATTAATTGATTAATTAATTAATTTGAGGTTAGCTACAATTATTTGTGTATAGTTCAAGTTAAATATGTACAAATTAATTAGTAACTTGCCAAAAAATATGCAAACGTGTTAAGGCCAAACTAACTCGTTATTTTGAATATAACTGGCGGGAAAATTTTTTAAAATTTTGTTTGAAAATAAGTTTTCATATATTTTCACAAGTTAATTAATTAATTAATTAATATGAGGTTATTTATTAGGTTATTATTGTGCGTTAGCCGCGGCCAGCTTCAATTTCGAGTTTAAGTTAAAATATACAAAATTATATGTTAACGCCATCTATCGTGCTAAGGCCAAACGAACTAATTGTTTTGAACATAACTAGAGGGAAATTTAATTTTTTTAAATTTTCTTTAAAAAGTAAGGTCTACAATTAATTGACTAATTAATTTGGGGTTACTTACTAGGCCTTTGTGCGTTAGCCGCGGCCTGCTCCAATCTCGAGTGCTGCTGCGCCAGAGTCTCCACCATCTCCTGCAGGCGCTGCCTCTGCTCCCTTTCGTGCTGCAACAACCTCGTCCACTTATGCCCGTGAGTGATAGCTGTTGTCAAGTACTCGGAACAAGACTGGAATCAAAATAAACCCAAAACAGTCGCAAGAAGTGTTGCCAAAACAAAAAACCTACATTCATCATGGCGTTGCTGGCAATTCTAAACAAAGTGGCACGCTCCTGTACCGCCTTGGACTTTCCTTGAGCCGACTCGACATCCACGTTCGTCTCCAATTCACTGAGCGCCCTCTGCAAGGCGCCTCCGTGCTTCGAAATTAAATCAGAACAGGTCCTCAGATCTTCCAACCGCCCCTGCAACTCACGCACGACACTGGACCACTCCTCGGGGGACCCCGAGCCCTCCTCCACCTCTTCCTCTTCCTCCTCAGATTCCATACTTCTGCTACAAACAAAAGCGAATCATGTTGGCGGTTGGTATAAGCGTGGCCTGGGCGATCTTTTTATTTAAAGCAAATTTTGTCCCTGTTCTGGCGCTAGTTACCCAAATTGAAGTTTATTTGGCACTCCCGTTTTTTTTTTTTTTGGGGGTAAGTGGCACCAGTGGAGGAACGCTTAAACCATGTAGTAAATTGCCCAGGCCGGTTAAGAGATGTCGCATCGTCTCGTGAAATCTAGTAGGTCGTGAATATAAGGGAATTACATCGCTTTGGCCTTGGCGAGTTCGAGCGCCGTGACCCAAGACTGCCTCTCGACTTCGCTGGAGGCTCGGATGTGGAAGGTCTGAGTGCCCCCGTTTGATATGACGAACGTGCAGGCGTCCACTGTATGTATGAGGGCCCCGTGCAACGAAATACTTCCGCGACAGGTGTGGGCCATTTCCGCTTGGTTTCTGTAAGAAACACGGAAAGTAATCCTGAAATACGTTCGAATGAACTGTCATTGGTTTCTCTTTCTTTTATTTTTTTTTAGGTGAATGTGTCGGGCCTTCAACAACAAAAAAAAATACCTCGAGGCAACCTTGGAAACAAAAATTCATTTGAACCGTACAGCTGCGTGATTAAGGCAAGAACTGTCAAGATTAGAAACTTAGGTTATGCGAAGGAACTAATGCGTTCTTTTAAGAACGAAAATATTAGTTTGAAAGTACATTCCACCAACGAATATGTGTCGTTCAACAACTGAAATTAACGATTAAAAGCTAGGTCTTGACATTCTGAGGTTAATCAAATGTTTATCCATTTTTGACATGTACGATTTTCTTCCAGGTACTTTTTTGTTGAAGACCCGCTATAAATGGATGAATATATGCTTTTGTTTCTTAAGTTTTAGAGTAGCAAGCGGCAAAATCCTGTGTAAAGTTAAATGACAGTTACTTATTATGTTATCGTTAATTTCTGAACGCACCCATTTTTCCTTGTGGCTGTCAAAGTGACATTTCACGGTTTGAAATAAAGTAAACACACACACTACGCATTTCATACGCAGGCCGTTAAAATGATTAAAAAAAAGCGAAAGAAAAAATAGAGAGAGGGGGGGGGAAATTATGCATGTGCAGGGCTGCCAACTTACCCGTGCCTGAACCTCCGCCGTCGCCGAATCGATAAAGTAGAAACACCGCCATTATTCTCAGCCCTGCACAAACATTGAACTTGTATAAATTTCTACTACGCAACAAAAATGTTAGAGATCATTTCAAAAATGCAAGAGGAAGCCAGAAATAAAAGCCAGCTTCTTCTTTTTTTTATCTTGAGATCATCGATTTTTTAAACAATGACGCGCGCGTTTTTTTTTCCTATTCAATTGTTTATTTATCGGCTGCCATAAAAAATCGTCGTAAGAAACTTTTACGCGTGCATTGCGCAATAAGTGCGCATACCTGGCACAAATACATGTAAATGCATTCCACCGGTGGATACGACCTTCACACTAGTACAGAATTTAAATACGTTTGCTGGCGTGTTTTTTACTGATTATAACCTGAACGTTAATTGCTTACTTTTTGTCAAAACGCTGTCAGAATAACCAATCTTACCCGTAATTTAACCGCAACTAGTTGGCCTTGCCTAATTAGGCATCAGATGTTACGTGCAAAAACGTTTTCGATTGGCAATTTTCACCTTATTTCTCGATTTCTACAATTAACGGAAGACTTGCTGTAAAAAAACGTTTTTGTTCTAAATATTCCCATTTTTTCAATTCATAAAATAACCAAACGATGTTGCAACCAATAAACAAGAGACTACTAGACAAAAACGTTGTCAAAGAACAGCCAAAAAAACAAAAGACTACTGGACGAAGACTTCGTCGATCGAAAATTTTTGTTTTTAAAATAAACAAACGATGTTGCAACAACAAAAAAAAACAAAAGACTTCTAGAGAAAACGTTACCGATCGAAAATTTGACATTTTCGTTTATAAAATAAAGAAAACACTGCCAAACTGGTAATTTCGCGTCCATTTTTTTTAAATAAACAAACGATGTTGCAATCAATAAACAATAGTCGAAAATGTTGTCGATTGAAATTTTCCTAAATAAACAAACGATCTTGCAACAACAAAAAAAAAAAACAAAAAACTACTAGGCGAAAACGTTGTCTATCGAAAATATGACATTTCGGTTTCTAAAAGAAGCAAACGATTTTGTAACCAATAAACAAAAGACTAAAATAAACAAAACACTGCCAGATTAGGCAACTGCGTGTCGATTTTCCTTTTCTAAAATAAACAAACGACGCCTGCACCAATAAACAAAAGTCTACTGGACGAAAACGATGTCGATATTTTTGTTTCTAAAATAAACAAACGATGTCGTAACAAAAAACTGTCAAATTTTCGATCGACATCGTTCTCGTCTAGTATATAGTCTTTTGTTTATTGGTTACAAAATAGTTTGTTTTAGAAACAATTCTAAAATAAGAAACTATCTTGCAACAAAAAAAAAAAACAAAAGACTACTAGATGAAAACCTCAAACCTTTCTAAAATTCTAAAATAAACAAAACACTGCTAAACTGGTAATTTCGCGTCAATTTTTTTTTTAATAAACAAACGATGTTGCAATCAATAAACAATAGTCGAAAATGTTGTCGATCGTAATTTTCCTAAATAAAGAAACGATGTTCCAACAAAAAAAAAACAAAAGACTACTAGACGAAAACGTCAAACGAAAATTGAACATTTTCGTTTCTAAAATAAACAAAGCACTGCCGAATTGGTAATTTCTTTTTTCTAAAATAAACTAACGATTTTGAAATTAAACAAAACAAAAGGCTACTAGACGTCGATCGAAAATGATGACGATATTTTTGTTTAGAAAATAAACAAATGTCGTAACAAAAAAAAAACAAAAGATTACTAAACGAAAGCATCAAACGAAAATTTGACATTTTCGATTGAAAATTTTTGTTTCTAAAATAAACAAACGATGTTGCAACAAAAAAAAAACAAAAGACTACTAGAGAAAACGTTGCAGATCGAAAATTTGAGGTTTTCGTTTCTAAATTAAACAAACGATTTTGTAACCAATAAACAAAAGACTACTTGACGAAAACATTGTCGATCGAAAATGTTGACGATATTTTTTCGTTTCTAATAAAATAAACAAACGATCTTGTAACAATAAAAAACAAAAGACTGCTAGACGAAAACGTCAAACGAAAATTGGACAATTTCGTTTCTAAAATAAACAAAATACTGCCAAACTGGTAATTTCGCGTCATTTTTTTTTTAATAAACAAATGATATTGCAACCAATAAACAATAGTCGAAAATGTTGTCGATCGAAAATTTTGACGTTATTTTTGTTTCTAAAATAAACAAACGATCTTGCAACAAAAAAAAGACTACTAGGCGAAAACGTTGTCGATCGAAAATATGACATTTGGTTTCTAAAACAAAGAAACGATTTTGTAACCAATAAACAAAAGACTAAAATAAACAAAACACTGCCAACTGCGCGTCAATTTTTCTTTTCTAAAATAAATAAACGACGCCTGTAACAATAAACAAAAAACTACTAGACAAAAACTTTGTCGATCAAATATTTTGTTGATGTTTTTGTTTTTAAAAGATAAACAAAACACTACCGGTTTGATAAGGAAGTTGGAAATTTTCATTGTCATTTTTCTTTTTCTAAAATCAACAAATGATTACCAGATCAAGAAACAATAGATTCACAAACAAACGCGCTCGATCGGGAATCATAAGCGTAACAAACACTTCTTGTCGGAGGGCGCGGGCTTGAGTGCTTTTACGTTTTTAGGGGGGAGCGGGCTAATTTTTCATCAATTTTTCTCCTTTTTTAAAATAAAATGAAAACGAAAAATTTTGACATCTCTTTCGTTTCGAAAATAAACAAAACCGCCGGATTAGTAAGAAAACTGACAATTTTGCGTCTTTTTTCTAATAAACAAATTATTGCCAACCTCGGAACAAGTAAAAACAAAACCCCACCAGATGGAAAAATTTTGACGTCTTTTTTTGTTTCAAAAATAAACAAAAGACTGTCGAACCAAGACGTTTTCAAATAAAACACTGCCGGACTACTAAGTAAACTGAATTTTGTGTCATTTGTTTTTCTAAAATGCTAAACTAATGATGGACAGGTCGAAAAAAGAAAAACAAGAGACTCACGGACACAAACGTTTCCTATTGGAAGTTTTTCTATTCCTTAAATAAGCTGGAAACCTATGAACAAGTAAAAACAAAACACTACTAGATGTAAAAAAATTTTGACGTCTTTTTTGTTTCAAAAATAAACAAAAGTCTGTCGAACTAAGACGTTTTCAAACAAAACACTGCCGGACTACTAAGTAGACTGGAAATTTTGTGTCATTTGTTTTTTTTTTAATAAACTAAAATAATGGCCAAGAAAAAAAAAAACAAAAGACTCGCGGAACGTTTCCGATTGGAAGTTTTTCGGTTCCTTAATAAAACTGGAATGCTATGGACAACTAAAAAACAAAATACTACTATGTAGATGGAAAAATTTTTCACTGAAGTTTTGACGAATTTCTTTTTTGTTTCAAATATGAAAATGTTGACGTCCGTTTTTTTTAACAAAACACTGCTGGCATAGCATCGAAAATGAAATAAACAAAACACTACTAAACAAATACACAGAACAGAACGTTTACATTCGAAAATTTTTGTCGTTTTTGTTTCAATTTTGACAATATTTTTCAGTTTCTAAAGTAAACAAAAAAAAACTAGCAAGAACGTTTTCAATTTTGGGGCCATTTTTATTTACAAAATAAAAAGAATCACCAATGAACGTTTTGACATATTTTTTTTTAATTTTAACCTCATTTTTGTGTCAATACAAAAGATTGCCGGAGAGAGATTTTCAACAAGAAAATGGGAAGATATTTTTTTTTCTTAAACAAAAAGCTACTAGGCGTTTTTATTGTTAATAAAAACAAAACACTATCGAACGTTTTTCTCTAGAAACTTTGACGTTCTTTCGAAAATTTTAACACTTTTTTGTTTCGAAACAAAAGACGACTTTCGGTTTTCAACTGAATATGACGTTTTTTTTGTTTCTAAAACAAAAAGCTACTAGGCATTTTTATTGTTAATAAAAACAAAACACTATGGAACGTTTTTCTCTGGAAATTTTGACCTTCTTTCGAAAATTTTAACACTTTCTTGTTTCGAAACAAAAGACGACTTTCGGTTTTCAACTGAAACTTATGACGTTATTTTTTTTTGTTTCTAAAATAAACAAAAAAACAAAAAACTACTAGAACAACCGTATTCAACTGGAAAATTAAACGCCATTTTTATTCTTAATATAAAAAAAAAACAATATCGAACGTTTTTCACCTTAAAATTGTTTGACATTTTTTTCGAAAATTTAACGCCATTTTGGTTTCAAAACAAAAGACGGTTTTTGGTTTTCCATTGAAACTTTTGGCATTATTATTTTTTTTAATAAACAAAAAAATACTAAAACAATGGTTTTCAAACAAACAAACAAAAGGCTGTCAGAAAGAGGTTGTCAAGTGGAAATTTTGACGTTAACTTTTTGTTTCTAAAATAAACAAAAAACAACCGTCTTCAACTGGAAAATTAATCGCCATTTTTATTTCTAATACAAAAACAAAACACTGTCGGACGTTTTAAACTGGAAATTTTGACATTTTTCGAAAATGTTAACCTCATTTTTACTTACAAAACAAAAGGCGGATTTCGGTTTTCAACTGAAACTTATGACGCTATTTTTTTTTGTTCCTAAAAAAACAAAAAACTACTAGAGCAATCAATAGTTTTCAAACAAACAAACAAAAGACAGTCAGAAAGACGTTGTCAAGTGAACATTTTGACGTTATCTTTTTGTTTCAAAAATAAATAAAAAGCTACTAGAACAACCGTTTTCAAATGGAAAATTAAACGCCACTTTTAAATCTAATATAAAAACAAAACACTATCGAACGTTTTTCACTCGAAATTTTCACATATTTTTCAAAAATTTTAACGCCATTTCTGTTTCAAAACAAAAGACTGCCGCAGAGAGGTTTTCAACCAGAAATTTAGAAGAAATTTTTTGTTACCGCAAAAAAAAAAGTTTTCTCTTTGAAATTTTGACGCCATTTTCATCTCTAATATGCAAAGAAAAAAAAACACTATCGGACGTTTTCAATTGGAAATTTTAACATTATCTTTCTGATAAACAAAAGACTGTCAGACAGAAATGTTTTCGATCACAAACTTTAATCGTTTGTTAAGAAAATAAAAAAAGATTACTAAAGACGTTGACAGCTGACAACCAAGTCATTACTGTCTTGTTCTTTTTTTTAAATAAAGAAAAGACTACCACTGTGTTTCTAAAATGAATAAAAACTCACAGAAACAAATAAACAAAAGACTACAGACAAGCGCTTCTCGATCCAAAATTTTTTTTGCTTCTTTCAATCTCCAAAATAAACAAAAGACTGTCGGACAAAAAAATTTCACATTACTTTTTTATTTTCTAAAATAAACAAATGACTGCTACAGAGAAAAAAAAACAAAATAACATTTGCTAACCGAGTACTCAGATATCATTTCTTTTTTGTTAAGTTTCAAAGCAGCCTGGATTAAATTTAAAACTCACTCGTCTAACTGGAAAATCCGATCCAGGTATACCAACACGTTAGAGTTTGTTTTTAAGTCACCCCGCAAATGACTCTTATTAAAGTAGATTCTTGTTCGGTGAAAATTTTACTATAAACAATTGACTTCTCTGATTTCTGTTGTTAAAAGCCAAGACTCTACGCATCAGGCAACGAAGAGAAGCTTCAACAAAGCGAGGCTTGCGTGAAAGCACAAAGCGTTCGGAAGCGTCATGCATTTCTCAAGTTAATCGCTTTTCTCTCGCCCTTTATCAACGCATCCGTGCTACGAAAGTTGAGAGAATACCTGTAGTACGACAGCAGTCCGTTCTGCAAAACAAACCACCTCCTCTGGTACCCCTTGAGATAGTTGGTCCACTTGAACAGCCAGCCCTTCATCGCGGGCTCGTTCTGGCCGCTCTGACCCTTCGTGTTCGGACCGTCCCCCATCGCTCAAGTAGATTTCGCCTGAAATTCACGCTCACCACTTAATCTGACACGTCTTCCATATTGTATGACAGTTGGAACGTCAAAAAAAGAAAAAAATCCAGTGACATTTAATTATGCGATGCAGCGGTTTATATTATCGACCGCCGAACAAACAGCGTGAAGTTAGCCAGAACGAAACAAATTCGTTTTTTATTAAAACTCTCACGATCGTCAATAAAATAAAGTTCTAATTCATTTTTAATGATTAAATCTGTTGTTGTTAAATTGATTTATATTTATGTAAACAATGGGGTTAAATCTAGTGAGAAAGCAAAGAAGAACAATGTTGCCAACTTAAATTCCTTTTTCAGATAATTAGGGATTCAAGCATTCAAGGACACTTTTTTTAAAAACTGTTATTTCGTAAGAAGAAGCCCCTAAGTTGTTTTTTTATGCATAAGGAAACCCAATTTATGTAACAGTTTGCATATGTTGTAGAGTAAAAAGATGAGGTTATGTCTTGTTTTCAATTGTTTCTACGGGTGTGATTATACCGAAAAACCACCCTTTCATTAAGCAAAGTTTCAACTACAGTAGGTAATAAAAAATAACTTGCGTTGTTGTAACATATTCACCAGCGCCATCTGTTAAAATATGCCGAAAGTTATTTGTTTCTATGGAATCGGTTGAGTAGCTTGTCCCCGCTATACGGAACATCGATAAAAAAATGTTGCTTGTTGTCAGTAAGGGAAGAAATGGACTGTATCATCTTGCAGTTTTTTTTTTTTTATTAATATGCTATTGTTTTTTTTAAAATTGTTTTAAAATCGATTGTCTTTTGTTTTTATTATTATTTTTTTAATATTAATGCAATATAAAATTTTGTTCATTTGTTTTGTCACCTTTCGTTTCTGCCATCTGTTAAAATATGGCGGAAGTTTTCTTCTTCGTTTGTTTTTGCTGGTAGGAGTGGTTCGCCAGCCATTCCAATTGTTTCTTTCTTCTAAATTTAGTAATCTACAGAATTGCGTTCTAAAATCGATCGTCTTTTGTTTTTATTTTGTTTACTATTGCTGTGATATATTTTTTTAAAATTTTCGTTCAGTTTTCTTATTTTGTGTTTTTGTTAGCTTTACATTTGTTTTCTTTGTTTTGTTACCTTTCCCTTAAATGTATTAACTCTTACCGACTACTCTGAAAGTCATGATTTTGTTTTTAAATTTTGACACTGACAGTGGAGATGTCAAGTGAACGGGCAATAAATGTTCGGACTTTTCGCGAAATTCTATTGGCGACAGTGGTCGGTCTGTCACGTTGACAGTTCTCAAAATGTGGTTGTGTTGTAAAATCGATTCTCTTTTGTTTTTATTTTTATTATTTCGTATTTTTTAAAAAATTCTATGTTGTGTTTTGTTGTCTTTGCTTTTGTATCATTCTTTTCATACAAAAAATATTAATCTATTAAATTGTGTCGTAAAATCGATTGTCTTTTGTTTTTATTTCGTTTTTTTTTTAAATTTTTATTATTTCGTGTCCTTCGTTTTGTCACCATTCTTTTCAAATTGTTGCTGAACATCTCACAACAGCGCCATCTACCAGAATATGCCGAAAGTTTTTGTTTTATTTTATTAATTTACTAAATTGAGCAGTTAAATCGATTGTCTTTTGTTTTTATTTTTATTTTTATTATTTCGTATTTTTTAAAAATTCTTTTAAATGTTTTGTTTGCTTTGCTTTTCTATAATTCTTTCCATAAAAATATTAATCTATTAAATTGTATCGTAAAATCGATTGTCTTTTGTTTTTAATTTCTTTAGCTTTTATTTTATTTCATTAATCTATTAAATTGAGCTGTCAAATTGATTGTCTTTTGTTTTTATTATTTTTGAAATTTTATTGTTTTGTGTTTTTTTTTTAATTCCACTATTATTTCCTTTTCTTTGCTCTTTGATCGTTCCTTGCATTTGTAAAATTATTTCTTAATCGTAATCAAATTGCGTTGTAAATTCGATTGTCTTTTGTTTTCGTTTAATTTTTTAATTTAATCTATTGTTTTTAATTTTTATTATTTTGTTTGTTTTGTTACCATCCTTTCCAAATTGTTTTTGGTAAGACATTCACCAGCGCTATCTGTTAAAACACGACGAAAGTTTCTTTTTTCAATTTTGTACTCTTAAGTCTTTTGTTTTTATTTTTATTATTTCGTATTTTTTTTTAAATTCTTTTAAATGTTTTGTTTGCCTTGCTTTTCTATAATTCTTTCCATAAAAATATTAATCTATTAAATTGTATCATAAAATCGATTGTCTTTTGTTTTTTAATTTCTTTAGCTTTTATTTTATTTCATTAATCTATTAAATTGAGCTGTCAAATTGATTATCTTTTGTTTTTATTTCTATTAATTCGTATTTTTTTTAAATTCTTTTAAATGTTTTGTTTGCTTTTCTTTCATTTTTTTCATTAAAAAATGTTAATCTATTAAATTGTGTGGTAAAATCGATTGTCTTTTGTCTTTGTTTTGTTTTCTTAATTTTTATTATTTCGTATCCTTTATTTTATCACCAACAGCGCCACCTGTTAGAATATGCCGAAAGTTTTTTTTTAATTTTATTAATCTACTAAATTGAGCTGTCAAATAGATTGTCTTTAGTATTTATTTTTATTATTTCGTATTTCTTAAAAATCTATTACGTGTTTTGGTTTTCTTTTTGTTTTTCTATCATTCTTTCAATTAAAAAAAATATTTTATCTGTTCAATTGTGTCCTAAAATCGATTGTCTTTTGTTTTTTAATTTTTATTACTTCGTATCCCTTGTTTTAATCACTTTCTTTTCAAATTGTTGTTGAATGTCTTACAACAGCGCCACCTGTTTGAAAATGCCGAAAGTTTTTATTTTATTTCATTAACCTACTAAATTGAGCCATTAAATCGATTGTCTCTTGTTTTTATTTTTATCATTTCTTTTTATTAATTCCATTACAAATTTTGTTTTCTTTGCTTTCTTATCACTCTTATCATTAAACAAATATTAGTCTGTTGAATTGTGTCGTAATCGATTGTCTTTTGTTTTTATTTCGTTTTAATTTTTTTAGTTTTTATTTTATTTCATTAATCTATTAAATTGAGCTGTCAAATCGATTGTCTTTTGTTTTTATTTCTATTATTTCGTATATATTTTTTAAATTATATTACATATTTTTGTTTTCTTTGCTTTTCCATGGATCTTTTATTAAAAAAAATGCGTTGTAAGATCGATTATCTTTTGTTTTTCTTTAAATGTATTTCTTGATTTTGTTATCATTTTTTTTAATGTTCTATTTTTATAGCGTTTTCGACTCACCTGTACTCGGTGCATTTGCAACTCCTTTTAACCTCATGTAATAACACGAGATGGATATACTATAAGTGCTTGTTGTATGTTTTCTCTAAGCCTGTGGACTTTTAAACGAATATTTTCGTCTTTTTGAATTTATTCCCGAACCTAGCAAAAAATGGGGGGATTATTTCTACGTTGGTAACACTGATCGCGAATTCCTGACGTTGGCTGCACTGATTTCTGACAGATGATCGTTTCCGTCCATTGTTAGTTGTCGCCGCACAGCTTTCTTGGGTATTTTCCGAGTTGGACGCTCGCATTTTCAAATGAAATCTTCCAGAGGGTAAGTAGAAGCGACGAGACCGAGCCCCGTGACGCTTACAGTAAACCCACAGTCAGGACGTAGCTTTAACCTAACAGCTGAAGATGTCAGTCCGTCAATTCGGGCTACCAAACAACACGAATGCCAGACAGAAACGGTTTTCAATCGACGACGCTTTCGAGGAGGAGACGGACGAGGCCATCAAGGTGTACGGGGCCACAACTACGAGGTCGCCGGTCAGTACCAGCAGTGTTTCGAACTCGAACGGTGATTGCAACAGTGTTAGAGTTGATTCAAGGTGACTAATAGCGTTGTTGATTGACTGCTCCAGAGCACTCTCAGAAGTATCTCCATGCCTTATTATTACTTGAAGTTAAAATAAATCGAGAGTGCTCTTGAGTGGTCAATTGAAAGTGCTCTTTATGTTTGTAAACCAACGAGGGATATTGTTCTAGGAACTATAGACTCGTAAACGATGGTTCACGTGATTCGGATTCCTTGATTCAAGATTGCTATGACGGATCTAGTCAAGAAAATCTGTCGAGGTCGTGCTTTCGACACCCGAAAGTTCGCGAGAACTGGCGGATGGTGTTGGCTGCGACGACGTTGCTTTTCATAGGAATCGGCTTGCTCGCGATGGGGGTCCTAGCGATGGCCGAGCCCGAGGCAGGCCTTCAAGGCGCCGTGTTCCTTCTAGCCGGGTTCATTTGCTTCGTACCGGGGGCATACCACGTCGTCTACATTTACCTGGCGGCGAAGGGCAAACGTGGCTACCACTTTCACAACCTCCCCCTGTTTACTTGATCGCCACTCCGACGACTGTGAAGTTCTTTTACGTACTTTGAAGAATCATGTATAATATTGGACGTATTTTTAGTATATTGCAGTGACTTGCGATTGTTTTTGAACGATGCGATCACGATTTTAGAGGCGGGGGACTTGCAGCTTATTTCGGAGATGGGACGATCGCGTCGTTCATAGCACCCCCCCCCCCCCCTAAGAGGTAGGATGTAATATAAGATTGTACAGCAATGCTCTTAATGAATCTCAAAATATAAGACTTTAAGGTTTTCATATTCTTACTCGTCCGCTTCTTAATTTTTAAATTATTTATGTTGCTGTTTAATTAGGGGTTTAAGTATTTCGTGTGACTTGACGTGAATGGGCTGAGAGTTTCGTTTAGTAATTTAAATAAGTTGCCTTCATTTAGTTTACTTAAATCGAGAAGCGAATAAAACGCCCGGTGATGCTTCAGGCTTTTTTCTTTATTGTAAATGCTATGCAAATTTTTTTTCGAAATTATGCAATAGTATTTATCAGTTACTTTCGCCCCCCACAACAACATTCTCTGCGTATTTTATGTGCTGCAGTCCGTCCACTTCAAATTCGTTCCCTTCGCAATCATGATGGCATCACCGGACGTTGGTTATTCCCCCCCCCAAAACAAAAAAAGAAAAGAAACTGAGTTGTGTACGCATGTATATTGTAAGTGTTTATATATTTTTATATAAAAATGTGATTTGTGTTAGTCATGATTACAATGATGATATTGATGATGGTTTCTCTTCATGTGGTAATTTATAGAATCCATATTTATTTATAAATATACGTATATATATTTCCAGCGAAGGAAACGGTGTTTTTTTTTTTTTAGTTCAATAACAACACCAGGGGAGTATCTGCCAAAAAAATTTATTGGAACAGTCAACATTTCGGCCTAATCTAAATTTTACGAATAAGTAATTCATGTTCTATCTTCGCTATGTTGGTTTTTTCTTTTTTTTGGTTTGATTTTATTTTTTATAACGGATAAGGTTGCGCCCGTATTAGGGGTAACATTCGGAGTATCAAATGAAATACATAAAATTCCTGCAAATTCTCTACAGTTACATGAGTAGGTGATGGTGCATGATTCATGATCGGTGTTGTTCGGTTGGTAACACTTGAAAAATCAGCAATGATTTGGCTTTTTACATTTCGCCTTGGTGCACAGGGTTGCAACTAGCGTTGCCAATTTAGTGATTTCGTCACTAGATCCGTTGAAATTTCACACAACTTCTATCATGCCGAAAATTTAGTGATTTTATTTCTGTTTTAGTGATTTTTATTCAGAAATAAATCACCCAAAATTTAACTCTTACAGTCCTTTTACAAACTAAACAATTGTTTCAGTTAATTTCGTCGTTTTGTGACGACTTCTGCCATAAAAGAATTAGCGACGTTCACTAAGCATAAAATCGGAGTTCTTCTTTACCGACAACACGCGTCAATTTGGAAGAAACCTTCACTTTTTATATCCAATACAAAACAAAACACCATAGAATATTTTCGACCGGTAATTTTGAGACCTTTTCTCGAAAATTCTTGTTTCAAAACAAAAGGTTGTCGCGGCCGAAACTTTTCGTTTTTTTTTTGGTTTCGAAACTAAACAAAAAAAAACTACCAGAGTAGCCATTTTCATACAAACAAACAAAAGACTGTCAGAGAAAGGTGGAAATTTTGCTTTTGTTTTTTAAAATAAACAAAAAAGAAACTAGAATAATCGTCTTCAAATGAAAAATTAACGCTATTTTTCATTTCTGATATAAAAACAAAACACTATCAAGATTTCTCATGTGGTAATTTTGGCATATTTTTTTTCGAAAATTTAAACAAACAAAACAAAAGACTGTCGGAAAGAAGTTTTGACGTTATTTCCTTTTTCTTTGTAAAATAAATAAAAAAAAAACTACTACACCAAACGTCTTCAGACAAACAAACAAAAGAGTGTCAAAGAGAGGTTGTCCTGTCAAGCGGAAAATTTAACGTCATATTTTTGTTTTTAAAAATAAACAAAAGAACTACTAGAATAATCGTTTTCAATTGGAAAATTAACACCATTTTCATTTCTAATATAAAACAAAACACGATCAATTGGTAATTTTAACGCCGTTTTTGTTTCAAAACAAAAGACTGTCGAAAAGAGATTTTCCACTAGAAATTTTGAACATATTTTCTGGAAATTGTGACGTCACTTTTTTTTGTTTTCAAAATAAATGTGCGTGATTCATGATCGGCGTTGTTGTTGTTGTTGTTTGAAAACAAAAGACGGTCGAACAAAAATAACAAAACACTGCAAAGATTAGCATCGAAATTAAAACAAAACACTGCCCCAGATTAGAACGTTTTCAATCGAAAATTTTAAAGTAATTTTCGTTTCAATTTTGACAATACTTTTTAGTTTCTAAAATAAACCAAAAAAAAGAACTACTAAAGAGAACGTTTCAATTTTGGAAATTTTGTAATTTTTCCCCAAAATGGTAACACCATTTTCGTTTCAAAACAAAAGACTGTCGTGAAGAGGTTTTCAAGTGGAAATTTTAACGTGAATTTTTTGTTTCTAAAATAAAACAAATGACTACTAGAAAAATTGTTTTGATTTTGGAGAATTAGACGCCATTTTTATTCCCAATATAAAAACAAAACACTATCGGACGTTTTCAACCGGACATCTTTTTTCGAAAATTCTAACGACATTTTTGTTTCAAAACAAATGACTGTCGTCGGAAAGAAGTTATTCATTGCAACTGTCGACGTTTTTTGTTTCTAAGCCAAACAAAAAACTACTTATAAGGCAATTATTTTCAAACAAATAAACAAAAGACTGTCAGAAAGATGTCAAAGTGGAAATTTTGACATAATTTTTTGTTTTTAGAATAAAGAAAAAAACAATTGAAAAAAAAAAACGTTTTCACTTGGAAAATTTAACGCCATACTTATTTCTAATATAAAAACAAAACACTGTCGGGCGTTCTCAACTGGTAACTTTGCCATTTTTTTTCGAAAATTTTAACACGATTTTTGTTACAAAACAAAAAACTGTCGGAAAGAAGTTTTCGACTATATCTTTTGACGTTATAACTTTTTTCTTTGTAAAACAAAACACTGTCGGATGTTTTCAATCGATAATTTTGAAAATTCTAAACTCTTGTTTCAAAACAAATGACTGTCGGACTGAGTTTTCCAATTGGAACTTCTGGCGTTATTTTTTTGTTTCTAAAATAAACAAAAGAAAAACAATCAGAGCAAACGTTTTCAAACAAATAAACAAAAGAATGTCAGAGAGAGGTTGTCTGTCAAGTGGAAAATTTGGCATTTTTGTTTAAAAAAAAAAAACAAAAAAATAATATTAAAAAAAAAAAAACGTTTTCAATTGGAAAATAAAACCCCATTTTTATTTTTAATATAAAAACAAAACACCATCGGACGTTCTCAACTGATAACTTTGACAATATTTTTCGAAAATTTTAATGCTATTTCTGTTTGAAAACAAAAGGCTGTCGGAGAGAGGTTTTCAAGTGGAAATTTTGACGTTATTTTTTTGTTTTTTTTTTTATAAGCAAAAGAATTACTAGAAAAAGTTCTCACTTAGAAAATTAGACGTCATTTTTATTTCCAATATAAAAACAAAATACTATCGGATGTTTAGAACTTGTAATTTTGACATCTTTTTTGTTTCAAAACAAAAGATTATATCGAAGAGAAGTTTTCAAGTGGACCTTCGACGTTTCTTTCTTTTTTGTTTCTAGAATAAACAAAGAAAACTATTGATTCCAATAATTCGAACGTCTTTTGTTATCGCTTTTGCTTATTTTATTTTTGGTGAAAAAAGGATTTTCTTATATACAAACCGTCAATCACTTTTCTTTTGTTTCCTACATTTATTGCACAATCGATCGTCTTTTGTTCGTTACGTTTTTGACATTAACGGAACAAAATACATGTTAAGAAATTTGAAAAAAATTGTTCTACATTTTTGTTTCCTGCATTTGTTACACAATCGATCGTCTTTTGTTTTTACGTTTTTGATATTATAACAGAACAAAAAAAAAAAAAACAAGAATCGCTGAGGACCATCTTTTGTTTTGTTTAGTAATTTGTGGGTCTAATTTTGTGTCGACGTAAATTTCTTTAATATTGTCCGTTTTTTCTTTTTTTTTTGATAATACCTGTCAAATGTTTTTGAATTTGGCACCAGTAAATTTCAAAAATTCCTGTTCTACATTTCGAGATAAAAGCAGGCTTCCAACAGAAGCAGAACAAAACTACACATGCATTCAAGAAAGTGAAAACTACGTTTGATTTTTTCCAGAATTTGTTTTGTTTTGAGTTAAATTTTTATCGAATTCGTGTCCTGCACCTAGTGACTTTTCAAGGATTATTTAAGCCGAACGTTCATATTGGCAACCCTGGTCGATGGATTCGTGAACCGTGAAAAGACGGTTGAATAAGAAATGCAAAAATAAAAAACATACATACATTAACCAACGGCCTCAGTTTACGAATCATCCCCCCCGCCACCCCGTCACCTTTCGATACGTCGGTACCCCAGTCAGAAAACAATTGGCACTCTTGAAGAAAATCGAAAAGAACATTCACTGTTCATCGAGAGATGGCTCTGTAATCTTTCATAATTCGACAAACACAAAGAGAGTTTTTGTGCAATTATCAAAGTCGTTCCTTACAATCGTTAACAAATTTGTGCTAACAGGACAGCGTCATCTATCAGTGAGTGGTAAAAGCTCTTTTCTTGTATAGGGTACCGACCAACTCTTGAAACAAAAAACGGAGGTCCCTCAATGCTCCAACCATAAAATCAACCTTCATTCGAGGACTTGCCTCTCACCGTATCAATTTCCGCTCTTCGGCTTCCTCCTGGTTTCCTGCACGGCCGCGACGAGGCTCTTGACGGCCTCCTCGTGTCCCTCGAAGCTGTCAGTTTTTCGCAGGGGCATAGGACTCGGCGCAGACAACTTATGGCACATGTGATGCTTCCGCTTGGGCGGAAAGGTCTCCCAGCTTCTCTGCTTCTGCGGAAGGGGCAGGTTTTTCTTGCGCCTGTTAATGACGACCACGAGAGTCTTATCGGGGCCCTCAAAACTGGATCTACGGCTTGAAGTGCTCAAGGAATCCGCAGAGTCATTCAGCGAGTAAAAAACATTGTCCTCCCCATCGCTGTATGGATACACTTTCGGTTGCTTGCGGTGCTTGGGTGTTAGCTTGACCTTGGGTTTGCTCTTGGGGCTGCTGGGGCTCGAGCGGGTTTCAGAATGGACCAAAGCCTTGACGTTCTGCGTGGACGACTCGGAGATGCGTTGGTACTCGGATTCTGGACGGCATTTTTTAGGGTCGACCTCCATTTTGCTGCTGCATGTATTGATCTTGTCACAGCTCTTACCGATCTTCTTGTACATGATCCGCTGTTTCGTACCTAACTTCGCTATCTGCTCGAGGTCGCTCTTGCTCAGTTTACGGTCGTCCTTGCTGAGCTTACGCTGTTCGCTCTCGGTGTCCGATTTGGAGTGTACGGCTTGCATTTGCTGCGATTGCCTGCGGCACACTATGTCTTGGATTTTTTCTTTGATGTGCGACTCCAGGCGTTCCATGTTCAGCTGTTGCATGCCCTGCTTCTTCGGTTTCTGGGGGGTCGATAGGGGTTTGTCTGATTGTCCTGCGGATTTGCTGCGCTCTCGTTCTTGCCCCGCACTACCAGGGCGGACTTTATCGAATAACTGGCCCAGGACACGACTGCGAGATCTCGGAAGCTTCCCCAAAGCTTGCTCGCTTTGCTGTATCCTACCTGGTTAATAAAAAAATACCAAATCATTAAAAAAAAAAAAAGAGTACGCAGAGATACTAACTTATGTGTTCTAAGAGCGATTGTAGATGAAGTGCTTGATCTGCGGCTTGCTCGTTTTGCGTCGAAGTAGACTGTGCGGGGGTTAAACTCCTAACGTAAGGTTCAAGCTGCGAAGCCAAATTATTTAAGTGTTTTAACTCGTTTCTCAAAGTCATAACGTCTGCTCTTTGACAGCTGAAAACCTCCTGCTCGACCCTCAACCTCCACAACTGTTCCTCCCAAGACGCGTCGAAGACAGCTGCCATTCGATCGAGCTCCTGCTGTTGCCTCTCCAGGCTCTGATCCAAAAGGCTACAGTCTCTCGTCAGAGTTTCATACCTGGTTGTCAAGGGGGGTGTCTGCGCTTTACGTATCGCCGTTATGTCCTTGTGTAGCTCACTGACGCGTTCTTTAACGGCGTTGAACTGTTGGTTGAGTTCACGGATTTGGGACTCGAAGGCCCGACAGTGGGAGGCGAAGGAGCTTTCGCTCTCCAGGATTTTGTTCTTCAGGAGGTTCTGTTGCTTTTTGGTGTGCGGAGGGCCCCCGTTGAAAAGTCGAGCGCCCGCTGGATTTGTATTAAACAGAAATAAAGTTAAGGAATGTATTAACTTGCAAGAAAAAAATGTAATTAACTTATTACAAGGACAAAACAGTAGAAACATTTTAATTAAAAAAAAGAGGAACCTGTAATTCTTTTTTAAAGCTTTGGAAATTGTCCAAGAGATGGCGAAAACGAATGAAGCTTCATAATTCAAAACTATTAGGACATGAACGTTCATGGAAGGAATAAATAAATTACTCTGTTATGTGTACAGTGTTACCAACATGCAAAAAGCAGAAATCTCTCAAAAGCTGTCCAAAAAATCCTTTTTCAACACAAAAATTCCTCAGGTTGTTACTAGATTCAGGAATGAATTGAAAAAAATGTTAATAATTCAGTAAAAATACATGATATTAAAGAAAACAAACAAAAGACAATCGATTTTACAGATCAATTCAGTTGTTATAAATGGAAAAAAAAAACAGAAAAAACAATAAAATTTTAAAGAAAACAAAATAATGAAATTTAAAATAACAATAAAATTTAAAAAAACAAAATAAAATTTAAAAGAAAACAAAATAATAACATTCAAAAAATGAATAGTAAAATAATAACACTAGAAACAAAAGACAATTGGTTTTACGACACAGTTTAATAGATTAATAATTTTAAAAGAACGATGAGAAGGCAAACGAAATAATAATAAAACAAAAGGCAATCGATTCTACAAGACAAATGAAAAGTAAAACTTCTTGGGAGGAAAGGTGACAAAACAAAGAAAACAAATGAACGAAAATTTAAAAAAACACACATAACGATTAAAATTTTTTTCTTCTAAATATATAACAATTAAAAAATAAATAAAAACAAAAGACAATCGATTTTAAAGCACAATAAGTACTCATGATTAAAAAAAGAAATAATATGAAACTAACAGCGTCAAAACAAACAATTGCCTTCCACATGATCAACAGATTATTAAAAGAAAAACTGCAACAGATGGCGCTGTTCGATATCTCACGCAAATACAATTCATTTCGTCCTTTACTTATGACGAGTGACATTTTCTTTTTAATTTTCCGCATCGTTTAAAGGCGAAGCGAATCAAACGCAGAAAGAATTGCTTTTTTGCTCTGGTTTCAGGAAAAGCAAAAGAAGCTTTCACTGCTTATCAAGAGATGGCGTCTTTGCTCAACACACTTCACAAATGCAAATACAATTCCTTTCGTCCTTTACTTATGACGAGTGTCAGTTTCTTATTAATCTTCCGCATCGTGGGACACACAGCGCCATCTGTTAATGAATAGCAGAAGCTCATTTTTGTGAGAAGTTTAAAGGCGAAGCGAATCAGATTAAGAAAGAATTGCTTTTTTGCTCTGGTTTCAGGAAAAGCAAAATAAACTTTCACTGCTTATCAAGAGATGGCGCCTTTGCTCAACATACTTCACACAGGACACACCTTCAAAACCTCAAGAGGCTTGAAGCAAGATAAAAAAATTGTTTTTATTTCCTTACGTTCAATTGAAAAAAAAAGCAAAAAAAGTTACTTTTGCTGCTTGACAAGAGATGGCGCCTTGATAGGAGACTCTTCAAAAGCCTTCTCAAAATATGGTAAAACGGTGAATATCTGCTTAACGTTTCGCGAGGCTTGAAGCATGATTTAAAAAAATGGTTTTGTTTTTTTGAATTCAACTGAAGAAAAGCAAAAAGAAGCTTTCCCTGTATGTCAAGAGATGGCGCTTTTGGTCAACAAACACGACGACAAGAAACACGATAAAAAGTTCAATTTCAGCTAAAAACTCCGAGAAGCTCGAAGCAAGACAAAGAAAAAAGTTTTCATTTCCTTGCAATCAATTAAAGAAAAGCAAAAAAGAAACTTTCGATGCTTGCCAAGAGATGGCGCCTTGACAGGAGACTTAAAAGCCTTTTCAAAATATGTATGGTAAAAAGGTGACTCTCAGACAAAACAAAAAAAGAACTCGAGAGGATTGAAGCAAGATTTAAAAAAATGCTGCTTATTAGGAGATGGCGCCTTCGGTTGCAACACATTTGACAGAAGACGTCTTAAAAACGACTCGAAACGCGGGGCTTAAGAGGCTTCAAGCAGGAGAAGAAAAAAGTTTCGCCGCTTGTCAATAGATGGCGCCTTAGATGGAACACGTTTGACAACAATAACGTTAAGATTTCCCAAAACACGCCACAAAAGTTGAATCTCTCTTCAAAATCTCCAAGCTAAGTCAGATGAAAAATTGGGGAAAAACAAAGAAAGAAGCTTTCGCTACTCATCAAGAGATGGCCTGCAATTTTATTGTCGAATGCATTTGACAGCAGACATCCTGGAAGTTGCCCATGACAAACAAATTCATTTTCCTCGTTTATATTCGGTTTTTTTTTTTATAATACTTGTCAACTGTTTCTGAGGTTGGTACCTTTAGGAAATTTCAAAAAATCCTGTCCTACGTTTAAAAAAGCAGGATTCTAACAGAAACCCTAGAATTTTGGAATAGAAAAAAATGTATGGTTTCAGTACTATAATTACTAACTGTCAAACTTGTCAAAGTGAAGTGTCAACGAGTATTCAGCTTCTTCCTATTTCATGCCAGTGATGCCAACTCTTTAAAATACTTTTCCACTACCAGCGATTCATTATTCCGCCACTGAAAGAAAAATAAGAAGAAAAATTGGGGAATTACAAAAGTTTCGTCTCGTAATCTTTTTTCTCCCCCAGAAAGATAGTTTGCACCTTAAAAGTTGGTAGCACTACTCTGTCTTTTACACAGACAAAAGAAACAAAACTCTTAATTATAACTTCAGCGAAAAGTCCGCAGCGACATCTCTTAGTGAGTAATAGAAGCTCGTATTCTATTTTTTTTTTTAAAGAAATTTAACGGCGACGTGTAACTTCCTTAAGTGAACATAAATATTTTGTATCTTCGTTTGTGTAAACAAGCTTTCTTTTATGCCTTAATAACTGACCTGCTAATTCTGCTGTTTGCTGAGAGATGGCAGTCTGTCCAATCCACGGCTCTAGGCTTTGCGCAAACTCACTTCTATAATTAGTTTTGATCGAAGAAGACTGGAGGGATCTAAAACGCCATTGCATGAACAAAAATCAAATGACAGAGTAAAGGAAGTACCTCACTGGTTGGCTTAATTGGCCCACAGCTGAGAGACGCTCTATTAACGACGGACATAATTCGAGGAATTGATATTTGTTTGCAGCCGACGTGAACGTCGTGCACAAGACCAAATGCAGTTGCAACACCGGCATGACGGACCCCAACACCAACAACTGACCGCGGTAGATTCGGTCCTTGCTTTCAAACTGCCGCTGCACTTCCATGATCATGGCAGCATGGGTTTTCGCCATCGCTTCCTGCATGCCCTGGCAGAAAGTGTTGATGGTGTGCTTCTCCGTGTCCATATTCCTGCGCAACTCATCCATGAGTCCTTTCAAAGCTAGTATTCCGTCCCTAACCGAAGTCTGCAAATCCATGATGGCATTCTGGCCGCGCTCTAACCGCTTAGCGGCTTGCGTGTGCGCCGTGTCGATATCGACGCACTGCGCACGTATCTCATTGGGGGTATCCCGGAAGCAATTGACGCAAAGCATCATGTGTTGCAGCGGCGAGTACATTATGTATTGTTCCCCGTGCTGGGGGCACTGTAAACAAACAACTTCATTGATTCACTGCCCAAAGCAATTCACCTTGATGGTCCTTACGCGCTTGGGTTCCTTGGTGCACTTGGACATGTGCATGACCTCGTGAGCGGAAAACATCTTCGCTCTGTGCGTATTATCCCGGCAGTGTGAACATAAGGCTTGGCCTAAAATGACGAGACGTTAGAACCGTGCACTTTCAGCGAAACAGACTGAATAAAAGAAAAACGAAGGAACACAAACCTAATGCTGGCGTTAAATAAACAAACGAAAAACAGTAATATATAAGTGTTAAGGTCACCGCAGGTGTTGCAGTAGTACATATTGGCCCGGTCCCGTTTATCACAATTTGAACAAGGGGGGTTTTCGCTGTTCGCTATGTCTATTAGCTGTCGCATGAGCGTGTCTGGTGGTGGAAGCATGGAACCGTCCTTCAACATTGTTGGTTGTCTAAAAAAAAAAAAAAGAAAATACATTAATTCATTAATTGATTTCAATTACTTAAGTCTAAGTCGTTTAAAAAGCAGTGTTCCCAACTCTTGATACCAAATAATCCTAATTTTCTTTTCCAAAACGTACTTTAGAAATCAAATTAAAAACTAAGAAATGATTTAAAGATTAAAAAGAGAAATGAATTTAAACGAAAACAAACATTTCACGGAAAAGCTAAATTTCACGTCGGTTTTGAGCTAAATCTACCTTTCGCCAATAGATGGCGCACAATTGAACAAATTTATTTCAACGACAGATGGCGCTTTAATGATTTTTTTATTGATATTTCATAATAAGGTTAATTTTCATTTTGGATATTGTTTAGATCTTCGGTTTGTCGATAGATGGTGCTCTGGTAAGAAAATTGTTAACATTTCTCGACGACAGATGGCGCTATAAGGGTTTTTTTATTGACATTTCGTAATTAGGTTAATTTCATTTTGATTTTCGATTGCCGACGATTAAATCATCTGATTTTCGACTAGACATGGCGCTTTAATGATTTATTATTGACATTTCATGAAAAAGTTACAACTAAACTAAATCTTCCACTCGCCAATAGATGGCGCCTACGTAAACAAATTTATTTCAATGAGAAATGGCGCCTTCATTTTGGTTTGTGTTTAAATCTTCCGTTCGTCCATAGATGGCGCTCTAATGATTTATTATTTACGTTAGATGAAAAAGTTAATTTTCATTTCTGTTTTGAACTAAATCTTCCGCTCGGCAATAGATGGTGCCCATGTGAACAAGTTTATTTCAACGAGAGATGGCGCTTTCATTTTGGTTTTTGCTTAAATCTTCCGTTTGCCAATAGATGGTGCTCTATTAAGAAAATTATTGACATTTTTCGACGACAGATGGCGCTCTAATGATTTATTTACATTTACATTTGATGAAAAAGTTAATTTCAATTTCGGTTTTGAACTCTAAATCTTCCGCTCGCCAATAGATGGCGCCCATATGAACAAATTTATTTCAACAAGAGATGGCGCTTTCATTTTGGTTTTTGCTTAAATCTTCCGTTTGTCAATAGATGGTGCTCTGGTAAGAAAATTATTGACGTTTCTCGACGGCAGATGGCGCTCTAATGATTTATTATTTACATTTCATGAAAAAGTTAATTCTCATTTCGATTTTGAGCTAAATCTTCCGCTCACCAATAGAGGCGCCCATGTGAAAAATTTATTTCAACGACAGATGGCGCTTTAATGATTTTTTACATTTCATAATTAGGTTAATTTCATTTTGATTTTCGATTAATTTATCTGATTATCGACGATTAAATCATCTGATTCTCGACAAGAGATGGCGCTCTAATGATTTATTATTGACATTTCATGAAAAAGTTAATTTCCATTTCGGTTTTGAACTAAATCTTCCGCTCGCCAATAGATGGCGCACATGTGAACAAATTTATTTCAACGACAGATGGCGCTTTAATTATTTTTATATTGACATTTCGTAATCAGGTTAACTTTCATTTTGGTTTTTGCTTAATTCTTGCGTTCGTCAATAGATGGCGCTCTGGTAAGAAAATTATTGACATTTCTCGACGACAGACGGCGCTCTAATGATTTATTAATTACATTTGACTAAAACGTTAATTTTCATTTCGGTTTTGAGCTAAAACGATGGGAAAGCAAAAGAAATAATAATGATAAATAAAGACAATCGATTTTAAAACACAATTCAGTTGATTAACCAATTAAAAAAAACTTTTTGGAGGAAAGGTTAAACAAAAAAAAAACAAATGAATAAAGTATTAAAAAAAAAACAAATGAATAAAGTACTTAAAAAAATAAAAACAAATGACAATCGATTTTAGAGCACAATTCATTAATTTCAGAAATTAAAAAGAGTGACTAAACTATTAATTGTCTTTCACACCCAACAGATTATTGAAAAAAAATGCAGTAGATGGCGCTGTAACAATTTCCCAGATCCAAGGAAAAATTTCCCAAATCTGGCAACGTTGGCTAAAAGCCTTAACTATAATTTCGTTGCCAAAAAAAATTAACAATTGCTATCGGTACCTGAGCAGTGACGCAACGCGTGTGGCGCTGACTATACCTCAAAATATCATAAAATCTCATTGTTTCAATCAATTGATCTCAATTAGTACATGTCGTTATAATCCGAATTAAGTTACAAAAATGATCATTTTTGTGACGTCATTACTCGCCGTGACGCAATTATATTACCCCAGACGCGTGCGGCGTTGACTATACCTCAAAATTTCAAATATCCCGCGCTTCTCGTTTGTTTGTTTTTTTTTTTACGTCACTCCGCCTGACAGGCGCCGAAATTAACCACGAAAAACACCACAAAACTAAAACAAAAAAAAAACCTCACCTGCAATACGGACATATCAACTTGCGATCCTGTTCTCGCCCCCTCAAGCACCGGGTGCAGAACGTGTGGTAGCAGCTCAGGATGCAGGGCTCCGTGTAATAATCGTGGCAGATCGGGCAGAGCAGAGGGTTCTTGGAGAAGTCCATGACGTCGGGGCCTGGCGGATCCATTTCGGCCGAACACTTCCTGCAATAAACTCGCTCGATCAGCAGCCCGAATGTGCCCCCCTCACTGGACGTACCCAAGAAAGTAAATAATCACGGAACTTTGAACGAAAATTGCGGCGGAGGAGACGTTGACGTTTAAAACAAGCGAGCGGCAGCCATGTTTTCTTTTTTTCATCCCCACCCGAACGGCAACGCGCACGCGCGTGTTTTTAATCCATTCGAAATCGGGGGCGGTTCTCAACATTTTCTGTAAATTTATTAAAAAATTCTAACCAATTAATTTAAAGAAAAAAAAGATAAATAAAATTTCGTTTCTCTTCTTTAGTTTCGTGTTATGTTATTAGGTTGGTATTACCAAGTGTCTGAAATGACAAGTCGATGGATATTACAAATGACCTTGAATTTCGATGCGAATCATGACCGATTTTATATACGGAGTGTTACTTCTTTTTATTTAACTATTACTGTCTTATGTTAGAAGGGAAATGACAAAACCGGATGTTGCCAACGTAGTAACAATTTAGGATGGCAGTAAATTGAAACTCAAACCATTCTTCTCATCTTCAAAAATCACACTGTATTATCCAAGCAGCGCCATCTAGCGATATGAAAGCATCAGCTTGAGATTTCTCAATTCCATCCAGTGCTGCCAAGCCTAGAGATATTTTGATGCAACAGGAATGTTTTGGTTTATTTACACTGCTTGCAAGAGTTGGTTACCCTGCATAACACGAAATGAAACACGAAATTTGAATCACAATTTAATAAACAAAACTTAAATGCCTTATTTACATCAAATAAATAACAGTGGTCCCTTAAAACGAAAGAAGAAGAGGTGCGCCTGACAATCAGACATAAAACAATCGGACTTTCGAAGTTGAAATCAGCAGATCATCGTCGTAGAATTTCGTCTCGATGACAACATTACCACTACAAGCAAAAACATCAAAATCACCAACACTACGACGATAAAAGTGAAAACTTACTTTAAGACTGAAGCAGGCATCATCTGCGATTCGGGTGCGGCCTCCATGATGCTCTGCCAAGTATTCGTCGACTCCGGCATCACGAAACCAAACTCGAAATACCACTCTTCGAGGCAACGCCCTTTAAATAATACTTTCTGTAAAACGAGGGGGTGCGGGGTTAATTATTTGTGCAGGTATAGGGGAGTGGGCAAACCTGTTCTAATCGAAACTTCTCCATCGATTCCTTCGAGCTGAAATTAAACTCCCTCGAAACGGCTCGACATTGCAGAATACTCTTGGGGACTCTCGCTTCGTGTTCCACGTTCGGCAGGCTCAGATCATCCGAGCCCTGCCAAAATACCTTGCCTCCATCGGCGTCGCGCAAACACAGCCAGTTACTTGCCCGATTTAAGGACGAAACAGCAATTAAACTATGAGATTGTGTGTACAACAAAAGGATACACTTGAAAGCCCTTGAGTATTTCATCCGCGCGGTTATCCATGAAGAAATCGTTGTGCTTCTTTCGATGCTTGCAGTGAGCAACTGCTTGGTGAGCTTTTTGGACGGAACGGAACGTATACGGTTCTTGGTTAACGGAGAGCTTATCGGAGCATTTTTTTTACAACTAAAGAAAGTGCATTCCTAGTAATAACGGAGCAAAAAACAGCTTGGAGCAAGTTACAAAAAAGCATCGAAACAGTTCACGTTTGACAGCTTGAAGGTTAACATCGAACAATGTTGCCAACCTGAAATGTGAATTTGATGATTTTCGTCAATTCAGAGTTGAGTTTTGTAAGGTTTTCCTGCAATTCGTGAAATGCATTAGGAATATGTTTGGACGAGTTTGAAAACTAAAAAAAAGTCTCTTCCATCGTTGAGTTCCATACAATTCTCGGTGGTGTGCCTCCCTCTATACAGTCTTGAGTTAAACTTCCACCGTTGCTATAGTTACTGTGTTATTTTTGAATTTTGATATTTAGGCTGCGTTCAGTAATCAGTGATTGGTCAACTGCACAAAATTGTCAATTTAATAACCAACTGACCAATCAGGGATCGAGAAAATTGATCACGTGGTTTAGTGTGAGCTTGTAAGCGCTTTCCAGGTTAGAGTCGGAGTAGCTCTAAGCTACTCTGGAGTAATTTAGAGCTCCGACCAGTGATTGCTACATGAAGTAACTTGAAACCAATCAGCTGTTTTTAAACTGCTCTGCATAGAAATATATTTCGTAATTTAAAACAAACATAATCTAATGCAATGCTCCATTACAAGAAGGTGACATGTTGTCAGTGTTGCCAACCAGGTTGTAAAAATTCCGCTACATCTCCCTCATCTAAGCGGGATTGACGTTGGCGCTCTGCGTAGACCGTCAATTGTCGCCGGTCCAATTTCAGTCGAATGGAGGTGTAGCGGACGAGTTGGCAACACTGCATGTTGTACACTCGTGGCCATTAAAATCACATTAACCTCGCCGTTATTGACATTCAATGGAAACAACAGCTATCGTTGACAATTGACACTTCTAAGTGGTCTGCCGTATTTATTTGCTGCGATCGTCTTTTTTTTATTCTTTTTTTTCATTACATATTTTTTATTTTACTTGAAACTAAGTCAAGTCGCGTTTGACGTAATTAAGCGATAAGAAAAAGAAGAAAAACAAATGAACAAAACATTGATTTGTTTGTTGCCAGTGCCGTTCATAGGTTGATTTTCTGATCATTCGAGAGTCATTTATTTAACTACGATCGTCTTTTGTTTTCATACTGTATTTGTTTTCATACATATTTGTTTGTTGCCAGTGCCGTTCATAGGTTGATTTTCTGATCATTCGAGAGTCATTTATTTAACTACGATCGTCTTTTGTTTTCATACTGTATTTTGACATTTTTTTATTTTTTGACCTTTATTACCTCTTTTGCTGCGTAAGTCGATTTTTTGGTCGTCAATTCACATTTATTTATTTTACTCTCATTAATCGAGTGTCATTTGTTTTTTTTTGTCAATCGATTGTTATTTTTTTTCCATTATTAGGTTTTATTTTGTTTCTTGCCGTAAGAGTCGATTTTCTTTTGTTTTCTTTTATTCGTTACGTAGGTCGATTTTATTTTGCTTTTGTCGCAGGAGTCGATTTTTTTGTCTTCTTTTATTTGTTAATTTAGTCGATTTTCTTTTGTTTTTAATTGACTATTATTTATTTTCTGTCATTAGTCAATCGATTGTTTGTTTTTCTTTTGTTTTTGCCGTAAGAGTCGATTTTCTTTTGTTTTCTTTTATTCGTTACGTAAGTCGATTTAATTTTGCTTTTGTCGCAAGAGTCGATTTTCTTTTGTTTTCTTTTATTTGTTACGTAAGTCGATTTTCTTTTGTTTTTAATTGACTATTTTATTTTCCGTCATCAATCGATTGTCATTTATTTTTCTTTATCAATCGATTGTTATTTCTTTTCTTCCATTACTAGATTTTCTTTTGTTTTTTGTCACACGAATAGTTTTTCTTTTGTTTCCTTTTATTTGTTACGAAAATCGATTTCATTTTGCTTTTGTCGCACGAGTCGATTTTCTTTTGTTTTCTTTTATTTCTTAAGTAAGTCGATTTTATTTTGTTTTTGACGCAAGAGTTGAGTTTCTTTTTGTCTTCTTTTATTTGTTACGTTAGTCGATTTTCTTTTGTTTTTAATAGACTATTATTTATTTTCCGTCATCGATCGAGTTATTTACTTTTCTTTGTCAATCAATTGTTATTTTTTCGCTGTCATTATTAGGTTTTCTCTTGTTTCTTGCCGTAAGAGTCGATTTTCTTTTGTTTTCTCTTATTCGTTACGTAAGTCGATTTTATTTTGCTTTTGTCGCAAGAGTCGATTTTCTTTTGTTTTCTTTTATTTGTCACGTAAGTCGATTTTATTTTGTTTTTGTTGCAAGAGTCGGTTTTCTTTTGTTTTCTTTTATTTGTTACGTGAGTCGATTTTCCTTTGTTTTTGCTACAAGAATCAATTTTCTTTTGCCTTTGCTGCAAGAATCAATTTTCTTTTGTTTTCTTTTATTTGTTACTTAAGTCGATTTTCTTTTGTTTTTAATAGACTAATATTTCTTTTCCGTCACCAATCGAGTGTCATTTATTTTTCTTTGTCAATCCAATCGATTATTGTTTTCTTCCATTATTAGATTTTCTTTTGTTTTTTGCCACAACAGTCGATTTTCTTTTGTTTTATTTTATTTGTTAAGTAAGTCGATTTTATTTTGTTTTTGTCGCAAGAGTCGATTTTCTTTTGTTTTCTTTCATTTCCATCATCAATCGAGTGTCATTTATTTTTTTTATCAATCGATTGTTATTTTCTTTCTTCCATTACTAGATTTTCTATTGTTTTTTGCCGCAAGAGTCGATTTTCTTTTGTTTTTTTTTTATTTGTCGATTTTCTTTTGTCTTTAATAGACTATTATTTATTTTCCGTCGTCAATCGACTGTCATTTATTTTTCTTTGTCAATCGATTGTTATTTTTCTGTCCTCCATTACTAGATTTTTTTTTGTTTTTTGCCGCAAGAGGCGATTTTCTTTTTTTTCTTTGATTTGTTATGTACGTCAATTTTATTTTTTCATTTATTTGTTACTTAAGTCGATTTTCTTTTGTATTTAATTGACTATCATTTATTTTCCGTCATCAATCGACTGTCATTTATTTTTTTTTCTCAATCGAATATTATTTATTTTCTTCCATTAGTCGATTTTCTTATGTTTTTCTTTGCCACTTAAGTCGATTTCCTTATGTTTTTCTTTGCCACTTAAATCGATTTTCTTATGTTTTTCTTTGCCACTTAAGTCGATTTTCTTTTGTTTTTAATCGTCTATTATATATTTATTTTCTTTAATTAATCAACTGTCATTTATTTTTCGACTGCTACTATTTATCTTTTTATTCATTAGTCGATTTCTTTTGTTTTGTTAGCATTTGTTTTTTAATACTTTAGCTTTCTCCTTCTGTTCTCCTTCTGTTTTTTAACATTTTAGCTTTTTTATATTTGTTCGATAGTAACAGCTACTTGTAGTGTGGCTCCCTCTTTCAAACACAACAGTTGTTTTGAATTAGAAAAACAAACTTTCTTTTTTATATTTTTAATGAAGAAAAGAAAGTAATTTGTTTTTTTTTTAAATAAGTCAAATTAAATAAATAAATAAAACGCACAGGCAGAAAACAGCGATTTATTATTCAAAATACTTTTAAAAAATATGAAACACTCTCGTCGGTATTAAAACATTGTTTCTTTTTGTTTTTCTTAAATATCACACGTTTTTCAACAACATTTTAACAACTATAATCTGCAACGCCTCAACATAAATAAAATTCTGATTTATTTACAACGTAAGTTACAACAGGTCCAGGGCGTTCAACCTGCCTTTTCTTTTGACGTCGATGCTGGGCAGGGCTTCCAACTTCATGGGTTTCCTGAAACAAACGTCGCTGTTTCCGCTCACCCACGAGTTGGTCAAAACGTTGGGGTTTTTGGGCGATCGCTGTGTCACGTTGAGGCCCTCGATGGACGAACTGGTCGGTTTACTTCTTGCGTACTCTGGAATGCCAAGCGTGCCTTCTAAAGAATAATTTAGGTCAAAATTTTTCTCACATTTATAAACCGTGGCGGAAAACAAAAGCAACCCCCAGGGAGAAAGTCAATTCCTCCACGGTTTTCAATTAATTACCAATTTTTTTTAGTTTAATAACTCAGTGGAAAGTGGGGAAACGCTTAATTCCTCCACGGTTTTTTTTTAAGAAGCTAACCTTTCCAAGTATTGAAGACCATCCCAGTTTCAAACCTGGACGATTGATTTAGCAACTGCGTCGCCCTTCTCGGCTTAAAGTAGCTCCCAATTATATCATCCTTTGAGGTTCGCTCGATTTTCTAAAAAAATAGAAAAAAAAGTCGTCGTAGTGAATAACCGAAGAACGTGTCCCATTTTTTTTGCTTCCATGCACTTACATACATGGTGATCCGAAACACTCGGCCACCTACCGTTTGGACGGTCGCTTGAGGCGACGTTGGCAAACTACTGCTAAAGCTGCCCTCAGGCGATGCTCTACTGTTCTGTCCTGTGCGCGACGCAGCATGCAACATTTCAAGGTGCGTTGAAACAAAATTTAAAAAAAAAAACAGAGACGCCAAGTTCGTTTATACACGACACACGCATGCCCACCGAAGCGACATCTACCAAAAAACAAAAAGCGATCGGGTTTTCACCTGCGGCAAAAAATTTGTGTCGCTGTCTTCCTCGCTAGAGTCTAAGCGAGCCGGGGCCGTTTGTACGTCACTAAATCTACCTGAACCAATTCAAACAAGTTAAAAATCTGACGTTTCGTCCTTGCGGGAAACATCTTCAGAACTTCCTCTATTAATGTATTAATGATCATTAGGAGGGCTCTGAAGAGGTCTCTTATAAAAATAGAGGCCCAAGTGAAACAGTTTCTTATCGACCAATGATTGGCAGGGGAGCTTCAGGAATTTGATTGCTAATTGTCGGAATTAAAAAAAAAATTATAATAAAATATTCTGACATTTTTTTAAATGATTACCTAAATAGTCGTCTTTTGTATTTTTTTGTTACACTTTGCGCGTGCTCCAGAATTTCTTTTGTTACACTTTGCACGTGTTTTTGTTCTTTTTTTTTGTTGTACTTTGCGTGTGCTGTTTTGTTTTTATTATTATTTGTCGAAATGCTTTTGTAATTTTTAAAATTTTATTTCAATTGTTTTGTATTGTTCTAAAATTGTGCGTGTCATTTTTCTTTTTATGATTAAAAGTCATCTTTGTTTTTTTTAATTCTACTTTGCGCCTGAATTTATTTTTATTTGTTAGGCATCTTCAGACTATTATTAAAAAAAAGAAAAATAAAAGAAACGCATTTCATGTGTTTTTCCAATTGTGCCGAATTTTTAAACAATTGTTTTTGTAAAAAGAATACGTAAAAAAAGAAAAAAACAAAAGACGGTCGATATTACGGCGCAATTCAGTAGATTGATAAGAGATTTTAAAACAAAACAATTTGAAAAAAAATTCGAAATAATCAAATTAAAAAAATACTAATAATAGTAAAAACAAAAGACAATCGATTTTGCCATACAATTGAATAGTTCAATAATTAAAGGAAAGAAAATGAAATAATAGAATTAAAAAAAATCTGAAATAATGAAATTTAAAAACCAATAAAAACAAAAGGCAACCGATTTTCAGTACCATTGGGGAAATTGATAAACTTTTAGAGAAAAACTAAAGGAAAGGGAAAGCGAGAAAGCAAACGAAACAAACGAAGAGCACTTTAAAAAATATGCATCAATAATATTTAAAAAATAAAGAAATGAAAACAAAAAAAAAACGACAAAATAGAATTCAGTAGATTTGTAAATGAAAACAAACGAAAAATTTTTTTTTCCGCATGTTGACAACAGATGGCGCTGTTCTATTCAGTACGAACGCTAATAAATTTAAAAAAAAAACAAAAAATGCTAAGACAAAAAAGAGAATCAACTAGTGAATAAAAGGAAATGATAATCCATAAAGAAAAAAAGTCACAGTCGAAAAACAAATGACAGTTGATTAATGAGGGAAAATAAATACACAATAGACAATTAAAAACAAAAGATAAACGACTTATATGGCAAAGAAAAACATCAGAAAATTGATTCACTAATGGAGGAAAATAAATAATATTCGATTCATAAAGAAAAATAAATGACAGTCGAATAATCAGGATAAAATAAATAAATGTTAATTAATGACAAAAAAAATCGACTTATCCAGCAAAAAAGATGATAAATGTCAAAAAATGTTGAGAGAACAAAAGAAAATCGGCAAAGAAAACAATCGATAAAGAAAAATAATGGCTGTAGAAAAATAAATGACAGTCGATTGATGACGGAAAACAGATAATAGTCAATTAAAAACAAAAGAAAATCGACCTACAGATAAAAGAAAACAAAAGAAAATCGGCTCTTGCGGCAAAAACAAAAGAAAATCGACCTACGTAACAAATAAAAAAATCAAAAGAAAATCAACTCTTGCGCAAAAAACAAAAGAAAATCTAGTAAAGAAAGAAAGAAAATAACAATCGATTGACAAAGAAAAATAAATGACACTCGATTGATGATGGAAAATAAATAATAGTCTATTAAAAACAAAAGAACATCGACTTATGTAACAAATAAAAGAAAACAAAAGAAAATCGACTCTTGCGGCAAAAACAAAATAAAATCGATTTACGTAACAAATAAAAGAAAACAAAGGAAATCTACTCCTGCCGCGAAAACAAAAGAAAATCTAGTAATGGAAGAAAATAAATAACAATCGATTGATAAAAAAAATAAATGACTCTCGATTGATGACGGAAAATAGTTCATTAAAAACAAAAGAAAATCGACTTACGTGACAAATAAAAGAAAACAAAGGAAATCGACTCCTGCAGCAAAAACAAAAGAAAATCTAGTAATGGAAGAAAAAAAAACAATTGATTGACAAAGAAAAATAAATGACAGTCGATTAGTGAGAGTAAAATAAATAAATGTGAATTAATGACCAAAAAATCGACTTACGCGGCAAAAAAGATAATAAATGTCGAAACATAGAAAATGCTGAGACAACAAAAGAAAATCGAGTAAAGAATAAAAATAAATGACAATCGATAAAAAAATAGTCGCTGTCGAAAAATAAATGACAGTCGATTGATGATGGAAAATAAATAATAGTCAATTATTAAAATTAAAAACAAAAGAAGAAAATCGACTTACGTAACAAATAAAAGAAAATCGACTCTTGCGGCAAAAAAAAACAAAAGAAAATCTAGTAATGAAAGAAAACAAAATAACAATCGATTGACAAAGAGAAATAAATGAAACTCGATTGTTGACGGAAAATAAATAATAGTCTATTAAAAACAAAAGAAAATCGACTTACGTAACAAAAAATAAATAAAACAAAAGAAATCGACTCCTGCGTCAAAAACAAAAGAAAATCTGGCAATTTGTTTTTATTTCTCCTGAATATTAAAAATAAACACAAAACACAATTTTCCACCAAATTTTTAAATAATTAAACAATCGCCTTTTGTTTTCTTTTTACGCTTTTGATTTTATTTTTTCTTGTCGAAATATTTGACATTTTTAAAATTTTCGGTTCAGTTGTTTGTTTGTGTTGTCCTAAAAAAATTGTCAGTTATTTTTCAAACAATTAAAATAGTTGAGAAATAGTCGCATTTTGTTTTTTTTATTACTCCTTTTGTTTCTACTTCTAAATGTTTTTGCGATTTTCAAAATTTTCGTTTCAGTTTGTATTATTCTAAAAAATTCTGTCGTCATCTTTTGTTTTTTTTATTGCACTTTGCACTTTAATTTGTTTTTATTTGTTACGCGTTTTCGAATATTAAAAAAAAACAAAACGCCAAATTTTCTACCAAATTTTTAAACAATTAAATAGTAGTCTTTTGTTTTTTATTACTCTTCATAAATCTTTTTTTTTTGTTTTTTTATTGGTCTTTGAGTTTAAAAAAAAATCAATAGTTTTCTACAATTTTTTGTCTTTTTTCAATTAAATAATTAGAAATCTTTTGATTTTATTGCATTTTTGTTTTTTTTTGTTCCTCATTTTTTTTAAACAATTATACCTAAAGTCGTCTTTTGTTTTTCTTTTGTTAGGTCGTGGGCGTGCATTTGATTATTTGTTTACATTTTTTTATTATTAGGATGCGTTCGGGATTAAATTATTTGTTCATTTGTTTTATCCTAAAAATTAAAAAAAAAAAAAAATTAAAACGTAATATAAATGCAAGAGAAAAAAAAGACCATCTAGTACGTCGAACACAGTCGCAACGGGATCGCCATCATAAAATCCACGTGTTTTTTTGTTTCTATTTTTCTTTTTAATTTTTCAATAAACCAAATTTTTTTAAGGTACAGAGTTCTGATGAGGCCCAATAAGGCCGAAATACATGTATAAACTCTTTCCTAACACTTTCTGTATTGCCAGTTACACAATTTTAATTAATTTTCTATTTTTTTTTGTTTTTGAAAATATCGCTATCGCCTCGTGTAAACGTACGCCGATGAAACTTCCGTAGGGGAAGTCCCCACCCCACATGATAATTTAAACGTGTCAAATGATGTTTACTTGAGGTCCTGTTGTTAACAACCGTAGAAGCGTAAGGTAAAAGAAAAATCGAACGTAGGGACCTCCCCTGTTTTATAATAAATTACCAGCGGGGGGTAGCTTGGTTCTTTGCACGAGTAATTCCGGAAGTCTAAATTTTTGGGCATCGTCCAACCAAATCGCCTGCTCCTTGATCGATTCCAGGTCCCTAAAACCAAGCGTTTCATTGCGTAAACTCCCCCCGGGGGATTCCCGACATCTTACTTATAATTGCATTCCTTCTTGAGGGTGCCCGCGATCTTCTCGGAGACCTGCGCCAGGAGCTTGACGTTCCTATCTTGCTTCCTAATCGTTTCCAGGTAGTCTTGCCTTTCAGTCTCGAACTCGCCTTGGATATCCTGGATTTCCTTCTCTAGGGATTTCACTCTGTGCCTGTATTTCCTGAGGATCTCCGTTTTAAGGTCCAGCTCGTTGCTGATGTCCTTGTATTGGTTTTGCAGGATTTCTCTGTCTTCGTTCATGTCGATTTTGGCGAGGACGTGAGCGATGGCGCTGAGGCGCCTTTCCGCCGCCATTTTCTTCCGCTTCCGCCTCTCGGATAACTCCTTGTCGTTGGCCTTCTCGCCCCCGATCATCGCGGCCTTCAATTCCTCAATCCTCTTCACGATCTCGTCCTTCGACGCGCTGGGTTTTTCCCTCACCCCCTCACTATCCAGCTTCAACTTGTTGATGTTCTCTTGGTACTCTTCTTTTATCAGTTGGATCTGCTTCAAGACGCTTTGCTTTTCGTTCTTCTCGTTCTCGTGCAGACTCTTGAGTTTCATCATCTCCATCTCGTACTCTTTGATCAGGTGGTCCCTCTTTACGTCCAGTCGGTCGTTCTTGATGTTCTTGTTGATCTCGTATTCTTCCTGAGGTAGCGTGAGGTCTTCGATTTTCAAAGGCGTGGACTGTCGCGTCTCCAGGAGCTGCTTCAGTCTTTCTATTTCCTGTTGGTACTGCTTGAGCATGGCGTCCTTGGGGTCCTGCGAAATCCGACCAATCGCGTGCGCTCTCACACGTTCGATTTTGTTTCACTTACCTCGTTGACCCTCGGCTTGTTATGAATATTCTTGGCGCGATTTGCATATCTTAGCGTCGACAGCGTTTCTACATAATCGCGGCTGGCCGGGCTGATGCACGCGATCATTAACGTCCGGGTGTTCCCCCCCAGAGAGTCCTGTTGGAGCGAGAGCGTTAGAGTTTGAGGATTTACGAGAGGGGGAGGGGAGACTTACTTGCAGAAGCCTGGTTAGTTTTGAGTCTCTGTAGGGGATGTGCTTGGCTTTTCCGTCCACCAAGGCGGAGATGACGTTGCCGAGGGCGCTCAAGGACAAGTTGATTTTCGTTGCTTCTTTTAACCTGTCACCGGTCGCGCCTGTTTTGGTCTGTCGCTCGGAACCGGCCAAATCCACCAGGTTTAATTTTCCTGTAGGACAGAATGAATGATTCCGCGCATTTGCAAACCGTGGTGGAACAGGCGAGAGCCCGAAAGAAAACAATCATTTCCAGCACGGTTGCATATTTCTTTTTTAATAATTCAGTAGTCGTCTTCTTTTTTTTTATTTCGTACGCTTTACGCATGCGTTTGTTTGACGTCGTCTGATGATTAAAAAAAAAGACAAAAGCAGTTGATTTCATTTGTTGGTGCAGCTCTTGAAGTGACGTTTTTGTTTTGCATTGCGGTCGTTTAAATTTATAATTAGAGTAGGCCATGAATTTTGAATTAGATTGGCAACACGGCTTAATTTGAGTTTGAATTGTCAAAGTGACGTTTCAGAATGTTTAATTAATCACCGGGGGCGCGAACACTTTGAACATTTGCTATGGTTGTTACTAACACTGCTTCATTAACTTTAAATTAAAACGATTGAACATGTGAAGCCTATAAACGTCAAAATATTTACATAACCTCTAATTTACCCAACAGTAAGGTGCGCAATCGTATAGGAAAGATCCCGCCTACTTTGATTACAAATTTAAATGATCGCGTGGTATTTGCTTTGATTTGTTTCGCTTGCCTCTGGAATATTAAAAAAAAAAAAACAAAACAAATAGAACTCATTTTTTGTGACATTCTAAAATATTTTGTATCAATTTTTTACACTTATGTAAGTTAGTAGTCGTCTTTTGTTTCGTTTTTTTTGTTACATTCTGCCTATGTTTTTGTTTTCATTTTTATGTCATCGATGTGCTCTTGAGGTTTTTAAAATTTTTATTTTGTTTTTCATTGTCCCAGTTTTTTTTTTTAGACAACTAAAGGCTTTTGGTTTTTTTAATGGATTTTGCGCTTGCATATGTTTTGCGTCTTCGGATTACAAAAAAAAACAAAAACTAAGCGCAATTTTTGTGGTATTTTAAAAATTTTTGTGTCATTTTTTTTAACAATTATGTAGTCGTCTTTTGTTTTTCTTTTGTCTTTCTCTTTTTGTTCGCTAGTTTTTATATAATTTTTTCGAACAATTATGCAGTCGTCTTTTGTTTTTTTCTTTTTGTTCGCTAGTTTTTGTATAATTTTTTTGAACAATTATATAGTCGTCTTTTGTTTTTCTTTTTGTTCGCAATTATGCTGTCGTCTTTTGTTTATTTCATTTTGTTTGCTAGTTTTTGTATATTTTTTTAACAATTATGTAGTCGTCTTTTGTTTTTCTTTTGCTTTCTTCTTTTTGTTCGCAATTATGCAGTCGTCTTTTGTTTTTCTTTTGTTTTTTTTTGTTCGTAATTATGCAATCGGCTTTTGTTTTTCTTTTGTTTTTTCTTTTTGTTCGCAATTATGCAGTCGTCTTTTGTTTTTCTTTTGTTTTTTTTGTTAGCTAGTTTTTGTATAATTTTTTTTAACAATTATGCAGTCGTCTTTTGTTTTTTTCTTTTTGTTCGGTAATTTTTGTATAATCTTTTTTGAACAATTATGCAGTCGTCTTTTGTTTTTTTCTTTTTGTTCGCAATTATCGAGTCGTCTTTTCTTTTTCTATTGTTTTTTCTTTTTATTTGCTATTATGCAGTCGTTTTATGTTTTTTTTTGTTCGCAATTATGCAGTCGTCTTTTGTTTTCTTTTGTTTTTTTCTTTTTGTTCGCTAGTTTTTGTGGACAATTATGCAGTCGACTTTTGCTTTTTTCTTTTTGTTCGCAATTATGGAGTCATCTTTTCTTTTTCTATTGTTTTTTTTTTGTTTGCAATTATGGAGTCGTCTTTTGCTTTCTTTTGTTTTTTTCTTTTTATTCGCTAGTTTTTGTATACTTTTTTTGAACAATTATGCAGCCGTCTTTTGTTTTTTTCTTTTTGTTCACAATTGTGTAGTCGTCTTTTGTTGTTTTTCTTTTTTTTTTCGCTAGTTTTTGTATAATTTTTTTGAACAATTATGCAGTCGTCTTTTGTTTTTTTCTTTTTGTTCGCTGGTTTTTGTGGACAATTATGCAGTCGACTTTTGGCTTTTTCTTTTTGTTCGCAATTATCGAGTCATCTTTTCTTTTTCTATTGTTTTTTTTTGCTTGCAATTATGGAGTCGTCTTTTGCTTTCTTTTGTTTTTTTCTTTTTATTCGCTAGTTTTTGTATATTTTTTTGAACAATTGTGCAGCCGTCTTTTGTTTTTCTTTTGTTTTTTCTTTTTGTTCGGTAATTTTTGTATAATTTTTTTGAACAATTATGCATCGTCTTTTGTTTTTCTTTTTGTTCGATTGCCTCTTGAATATTAAAAAAAAACAAAGCAGAACTCATTTTTTTGTGATGGTCTAAAATTTTTAGTCGTCTTTTGTTTCGTTTTTTTTTTGTTATATTCTGGGTGTTTTTATTTTTGATTTTTTTGTTGTCGAAATAGTTTTGACATTTAAAAATTTTTTGTTTCAATTGTGTTGTTTTATTGTTCCAATTTTTTTTTAGACAACTAAAGTCTTTTGTTTTTTCTTTTTGTTCGCTAGTTTTTATATAATTTTTTTTAACAATTATGCAGTCGTCTTCTGTTTTTCTTTTTGTTCGCAATTATGCAGTCGTCTTTTGTTTTTCTTTTGATTTTTTTCTTTTTGTTCGCTAATTTTTATGTATTTTTTTTTTGAACAATTATGTAGTCGCCTTTTGTTTTTCTTTTGTTTTTTTTTCTTTTTGTTTATAACTATGCAGTCGTCTTTTATTTTTCTTTTGTTTTTTTCTTTTTGTTCGGTAATTTTTATATAATTTTTTTGAACAGTTATGCAGTCGTCTTTTGTTTTCTTTTGTTTTTTCTTTTTGCTCGCTTGCTCCTTGAATATTAAAAACAAAACAAAACAAAACTCATTTATTTTGTAATAGTCTAAAATTTTAAGTCGTCTTTTGTTTCGCTTTTTTCTGTTACGTCTGTTACGTCCCAATTGTTTTTAGACAACTAATAATAATAATTATAATAATTTTTTATTGTGTAGAAACTAAAGTCTTTTGTTTTTTTTTATTGCACTTTGCGCTTGCATTTGTTTCACGCTTGTGGATTATTAAAAAAAAAAACAAAGCGCAATTTTTGTGTTAACCTAAAAGTTTTTGTATAATTCTCTTGAACAATTTATGCCGTCGTCTTTTGTTTTTTTTGTTCGCTTGCTTCTTGAGCATTTAAAAAAAAAACAAAACAGAAGCCATACTTTTTGTGATATGTATTTTAAAATTATTTATACCAATCTTTTACAATTATATACATACGTAAGCAGTCGCCTTTTGTTTCGTTTTTTTCTGTTACATTCTGTATGTGCTTTTGTTTTCAATTTTTTGTTGTCGAAATGTTATTGAGATTTAAAAATTTTTTATTTATCATATTGTGAGACCGTGGTGGAAAATACGAAACCCCTTAACAGGAAAAGTCGTTTCCACCACGGTTCGCATGGAATAAATTAAACGGTAATAATAATAATAATAATTAAGTCCGACCTTTTCTAATCGATTCGTTGCTGTCCGTGCTCGACGCTTGCTCTATGCTTATGATGAATATACTGTGCGATCGCGAACTGCTCTGGTTCATTAGCGTGGCTCCAATCATGCGGTTTTTCGACCCTATGCTGAGCAGCTCTTCGCATTCCGCGACGTTATGGACGGGCCGAGTCGAGAGTCCTTAAGAAATAAACACCAGGGGAATCACAATATGTATTATAAAAAAAAAAAAATCTACAGAGTGATCATTAAGTAAGTTGGCCAAATGCCAAATACCAAAGTATTTCGTCGTTGTTTTCCTTTTATTTTCTTTTGAAATGTCGTTAGTTTAATAGAAATGTGAAAAGTTGCCAACTTAATAATAATTCCTACCTGGTACAGTGACGCCTTCGTTGGGGATTTCTTTCAAGCTCAAACTGTTATTGGCGGCCTTGTCTGTTGGCAAAAGCAAGTCCCGAATTTGCTCGTTGTAAATCTCAAGGTAACTAACCAAGGCCAGGTATTTAACGCCGGAAGTGACGGAGATGGCCTCGAAGATGTGCTCGAAAGTGCGGGAGATGATCCCTTTTTCGGGATACAGCGTGTTCCCTTTGTTCCCCTCCATCGTATGTGATTTGCCACATCCGGTCTGGCCGTACACGAAGATGGTGCTGTTGTACCCCTCTAAAACACTCTGGGGGTTTCCCCGATTAAACGCGCGAAATTCAAAAATCAAGCGCAAATTACCTCCACCAGGGGATAACAGATGTCGTTGTATATGCCTTCCGTGTTGGAAGTTTGGTCGTACACGGAATCGAAGGTGAAGTGCTTCGGAAGCGAAGGGCCCTCGGCTGGGTCCCACGTTTCGACCGTGCAATCTCTCATCTTCACGACGCACTAAAATTTGAGCACGCTTTTGTTTTGTTTCGTGCGCTGCAGTATGGGGTGGAGTTACCTGACAATTCAGTTCCGTTTCTCTGCGATTCATTGGTCGACATCTTACTATGACTTTTACGTTTTCCGCCATCTTTTCATTGATGTTTGTAAGTCTACAAGAAAAAAAATTGTGTCATAGCAAGAAGATATTTTTTTTGTTGTTCTGCGACTTCCGGTTTTACCGGAAGTGTCTCGATTATTAGGAGTTCCTCAACCCCTTAGAATTGCAATTAAACTTAATTATTGAGCGTCGCACGCGATCATTTAGAGACTCGAAATTCAGCGCCAATTGAAAAAATTCATTATTCATTTGTTTTAATCTGGCACTAGAAATTTATCACTCACGCACTTAATGATAAACGCGACCGTATCTCTTTTGTTTTGGGATTTAAAACGAAACGCTAATTGCAAAAGTCGTAAACACTTGCCTAACATTTCGAGTGACGTTAGTAATAAAACTGACGAACATCGCGTTGTCGAAATACAATCCAAAATGTCACTTTTATAAAGGGACGCCCTGTATGTTATTGCATTTTTGAATTGCAAATCGAATTCTAGTCCGAAATCATGTGTCGTACTATGGGTCTAGTGTAAGCGGTTTCTGAGATAGACACTTCTGAAAAAGCCGCACCCCCCCCTTCCCACAAGAAAAAAACGTCTCATTTTCAAAATTAAATGTTACAGTCCCTTTCAGGATCGCATAATTCAAAAAAAAAGTTTTTAACCCAAACTTTTTACGAAACATGAATGTGATAATATACAGGATGTTCCATTAACAGGTACAAACGTCAAGCGCAATTGTTTTTTTATGACCTCAATTAAGTGTCCAAAATTGTTTCATTTCATGTACTTTTCCCATTTTAAATAGAACAGTAATAAAGATTCCACAGGCGGGGGGGGGGCAAAACTGTCACTTTTTCGATATTGCGTAATTCAAAAAACGTTCGCATTAATGCCCCGTTGCAGCACATAAATTCACACTATAATTTTATTTGCAATTAAAAAAATGCTAGAATATACAGGCTGTTCTATTTATTTAAAACATGACACGAGGATGCGTTACGCAATAACTTTTTTGGCCAACGCCACCCTGAACGTCAGCTAATTACCTACAATTTTTGTTTTTAACCCCTTTTTTTTAATGTGAATATACAGGGCATTTCACGAAAATCGATTTGCAATTCAAACTTGTTATAATATACAGGATGTCCCATTAAAAAAAAATAGAACTTAGTTACATAACTCGAGAATGCCTTGCGCATTTTTTTTTCAACGCCGACTTAACAATTATTGTACTCTACATATTTTCTTGAATTTGAATGCGATAATATACAGGGTGTTACAATGAAAAAACCAACATGATGCGACACCATCTTAAACATCCAATAAATATCTACAATTTTTGTATTTATTACTCTTTTCCGCTTTCAAAAATAGTAGTGATTTCGGGGGAAGGGGGGTATATGCACTTTTCGACTTTGCGTAACTTGAAAACCGTTAACATTAAAACGTTATTGCGACACATGAACTCGCGTTAGAAATTGATTTATATATAATTCAATAATATACAGGGTGTTTCATTAAAAGATGCAACCTTCTCTAGTAATTGGGATGGGGGGGGGGGGCTTTGCGTAACTTAAAAACCGTTCACATTAAAACCATGTTGCGACACATGATTTGGTCAACAATTCAAAAATGCAATCATATACAGGGTGTTTCATTAAAAAAAGCAACATCGGCTCATAACCTGTAAATGTGAAACGCAATCGTTTTTTCTACGACCTCATCTTATATCTTAAATATATATCTACGATTTCGGTATTCTATATTTTCTTTCACATTCGAAAATAATAAATAACAGCGATGGGGGGGGGGGTTAAGGAGAAAGAATTGCATATCTCAAGAATCGTTCACCATGTTGCGACATATGAATTCGCGATAGAATTTTGTTGACAATTCAAAAATGATACAATATACAGGGTGTTTAATCTAAAAAACAAATGCTATTTCGAGTCGAAACCTGTAAATGTCAAGTGCTTTCCTCTTTTCTGTACAACTACTTTAAACCTCCAGGAAATGTCATTCTTACCTTCTTCCACTTTCAAAAAACAATAGTGATTTGGGGGGGGGGGTGCTGCCATTTTCCGATTTTGTATAACTTAAGGTACGTTCATGTTACAGCCACGTTGCGACACATGAAGTCGTGCTAGAGTTTGATCTACAATTCAAAAATGCACTAATATACAGAGTGTTTCATCCTAGAAAATGCTACTTGAAATAGTAACCTGGAGGGGGGGGCAGCTTTTTCAATATTGCATAACAGAAGAAGAAGACATGTTACGACAAATGAATTTAAGCTAGAATTTTGTTTACTATTAAAAAAATGCAGTAATATACAGGGTGTTTCATTTCAAAAAAAAACCTCTTTCGAGTTGTAACCTGTAAATGTGAAATGTAATCGTCTTTTCTGCGACACCGTTTTATACCTACCTCAACCAAATGTCTACAATCTTCGCATTCCATACTTTCTTCCACAGAAAAATAATAAATAATAGAGATAGGGGGGGGGGGGTATGATTTTTCGATTTTGCATCATTGAAGGTACGTGAGTCAAAGCCATGTTGCGACACATGAATTCGCGCGTGAATTTTGTTTATAATTCAATTCAAAAATGCAGTAATATACAGGGTGTTTCATCTACAAACGACGTTATTTCGAGTTCTAACCGCAAGTGTCAAACGCAATCGCCTTTTCCACGACACCATTTTATACTTCAAGTCTACGATCTTCGTAATCCAAACTTTCTTCTCCATTAAAAAATAATAAATAATAGCGATTGGAAAGGGGGGGGGTATCATTTTTCAACTTGAAATAACTCAAGATAGGTTCACGTTAAAGACATGTTGCGCCACATGATTTCGTACTAGAATTTGATGTACAATTCAAAAATGCAATAATATACAGGTTGTTTCATCTACAAAAGACGCTACTTCGAGTTGTAACCTGTAAATGTCAAACGCAATCGAATTTTCTACGACACCATTACATACCCCAAGCAAATGTCTGCGATCTTTGCATTCTATACTTTCTTCCACATTCAAAAATAATAAATAATAGCGATTGGTTGGGGGGGGGGCAGGTATCATTCTTCATCTTTGAATAACTCAAGATACGTTCACGCTAAAACCATGTTGCGACACATGATTTCGTACTAGAATTTGATGTACAATTCAAAAATGCAATAATATACAGGGTGTTTCATCTACAAAAACCGCTACTTCGAGTTGTAACCTGTAAATGTCAAACGCAATCGAATTTTCTACGACACCATTACATACCCCAAGCAAATGTGTGCGATCTTTGCATTCTATACTTTCTTCCACATTCAAAAATAATAAATAATAGCGATTGGTTGGGGGGGGGAGGTATCATTCTTTATCTTTGAATAACTTAAGATACGTTCACGCTAAAACCATGTTGCGACACATGATTTCGTACTAGAATTTGATGTACAATTCAAAAATGCAATAATATACAGGGTGTTTCATCTACAAAAGACGCTACTTCGAGTTGTAACCTGTAAATGTCAAACGCAATCGACTTTTCTACGACACCATTACATACCTCAAGCAAATGTGTGCGACCTTTGCATTCTATACTTTCTTCCACATTCAAAAATAATAAATAATAGCGATGGGTTGGGGGGGAGGTATCATTCTTTATCTTTGAATAACTCAAGATACGTTCACGCTAAAACCATGTTGCGACATATGATTTCGTACTAGAATTTGATGTACAATTCAAAAATGCAATAATATACAGGGTGTTTCATCTACAAAAGACGCTACTTCGAGTTGTAACCTGTAAATGTCAAACGCAATCGAATTTTCTACGACACCATTACATACCCCAAGCAAATGTCTGCGACCTTTGCATTCTATACTTTCTTCCACATTCAAAAATAATAAATAATAGCGACTGGTTGGGGGGGGGGAGGGTATCATTCTTCAACTTTGAATAACTCAAGATACGTTCATGCTAAAACCATGTTGTGACACATGATTTCGCACTAGAATTTGATGTACAATTCAAAAATGCAATTATATACAGGGTGTTTCATCTAAAGAAAAATGCTACTTCGAGGTGTAACTTATAAATGTCGCTTTTTCTACGACGTCTCAGGTAAATGTCTATGATTTCCGTATTCCAAACTTTTGTAAAAAATAATAGTATCTGGGGAGGGGAGGGGGTGACGAAAAGGAATTGCACAACTCAAAAAACGTTCACGTGCGACACATGAATTCGCATTTCAAAAATTCTATTATGTACAAGATGTTCAATTAATGAAAAAAGAAAAAATTTCGGCTACAATTTTTTCAAAATTTCAAATAATGTACGCAACGTTCACGAAAACGTCACAAAAACAAATGCACAAATATTTATTGTTATTGTTGTTGAACTAACAAATTTTTTTGGTGAAATCCCAGATGGCTCTGAGTTTCAGGGGTTATCGTAAAGTGTAATTGCAATTCCGGCGATATCATCGGCAAATTTCGACGAGTTGCGATTCATTTGTTTTTCTCTGGTAGTTGTCAACAAGCTGAGGGAAGAGTGACTTGCCAATTGGGAAACCCCAGAATTATTATTCCTCAAGGCGTTGCTTCGGCTTCGGAACCAGTCCGGTCCTTACGTAAAAATGAATAATCATCGTCCTCCTTCGTTACTCCGTTCATTTGTTTTTTAAACATCTGACTCACTCGGAAATTAACGCGTCCGTGTGAATTACTTGAATTAACGTGAATTAGAAGTTACGTAAAACAATGGAAGAATCGAAGTCGATGCGTTATCGTCGGTCAGGTGCAATCGGTGTTTGATTAGCGCGCTGTCAATTCGTTGATAAGACCACGATGAGCCTCCTCTGATACGCCGAGAAGCGGCTAATCCGCAGTCACTTGTCAAGCCCGGTAAGCTGCTACACTATGAAATGTCGAAGGCTGTGTCCAGAAAACAAGTGCCCAACGGCGGTTGGGGATGGGCGATTGTGCTCGGCGCGGCCCTGGCTAACGTAAACAAAATCGCACCTCAACCAAACGGTAATTTTCTTAATTTCTTTTTTTTTTAAAGATTTTTAATCAATCGCTCATCTCGCTGTTCGGCCTAATTTTCGGGGGCCACCTGGAAGCCATGGGGCACGGAACGTTCGGAGTTGCGCTGGTGATGAATATCAGCAGCATGGTGACGAATTTTTCCGGGCTCATCACAGGGCCGGTGTTGAAGAAATATTCGCCCCGCGCGGTCACGATCGCCGGAGTTATTTTTTCCGCTTCTGGAATGATCGCCGCTAGTTTCGCTACGAGTTTGATCGAAGTCGTCTTGACATACGCCGTATTTACAGGTGCGTATCTACAGTGTTTTGTTATTGAAGCTAACTTCACTGGTTACCAAGTGACGTTTTCGAAAGTTCTTCTTGCGAAGCCAACTTCAGTTCGTTACCAAATGTCGTGTGACGCCAATCTCGTTTACTTAAACGAAAAAACGAAAAACAATTGTACATCGTCTTACAGAGAAATCGATCGAGTTGCAGTGCGAGTGGTTCACAATGAATTTATAAGAAAAAAACAAACGAAAGGTGTCCAAATGACGAAACTCTGCGCATAATATCAATCGCATTTTCAACAGTTTTCAAAATTAATTTGTTAAAAAAAAACAAACGAAAGTTGTCCGAAAGCTTTTGTTGCGAAGCTAACTTCCGTTTGTTACCAACTGTCGCGGACTTATTGAAAAACAATTGAACATCGTCCTACCGAGGAATCGATTGAGCCGTATTGCAAGCGGTTCAAAATGAATTTGTAGAAAAAAAAACAAATGAAAGGTGTCCAAGTGACGAAACTTTACGCGTTTTCAACGTTTTTGTTGCGAAGCTAATTTCAGTTCGTTATCAACCGTCGTATAACGGTTTTACACTGTGTGTTAAAGTCGTTTCTTCATTTCCGGTGGTCATCGTAAAACAATAGAGCATCGCCTTACCGACGAATCGATCAAGTTGCATTGCGAGTGTTTCGCAACTGTCTTTGCAAAAAAAAAAAAAAACGAAAAGTATCCGAGCAACAGAAGCTAACTTCAGTGCATTGTTGACTGTTTTATAAAGTCAACAATTTCTGTAATGTTGCTGAAAACAAATGAAGCAAATGTCACTTTCGTGAAGCTAGTTTCAATTCGTTGCCAACTGTCGCGTAATGCCAACCGCTTTATTATGAAATGAGAAAGAAGTGCGCGCTCTTCTAGTGACTTTAAAGTTGCTCACTAAGAAACAATTGAGCATCGTTTACCGAGAAAACGAACGAAGATGAATTATTTTAACGAAATGTCCTTCGTATTCTTATATTTTTGTTTCTAAAAAAAACAAAAGACAAACGAAAGTTGTTCAACCGACAGTTTTTGTTGACAAATTAACTTCAGTTCGTTGCCAACTGTCGCGTAACACCAACTTGACCCTACCCAACCACTCAAGCGACGCCTATTGAAAAACAATCGAACATCGTTTTACCAAGAAAACAATCTAAAAAAAAACCAACGAAAGTTAATTTCATTTCATTGCTAATTGACGTCATATAATGCGTCGGCAGTGTCTGAAGTGACACTCAAAACAAATGAAACGCGAAACAGTTATGAAGATTGGAGCGAAGCTAACTTCATTTCGTTACCAACTGTCGTTGATAGGTACTACTTGTTGACGTTAATTACGTAATTACGCGCGCTCTTCTGAAATATCTCGTTTCAGAGGCGTCGATCGTGAAAAACAAATGAGCATAGCGTTATCTAGAACACGAACGAAAATGAGTTGCCTTTTTTAATTTAGCGTCTTGTATATTATTCGATCGTGGAAAACAAATGAGCCTCGCGTTATCGAGAATATGAACGAAACGAATATTGCCCGCTTTAGTGAAACGTCCTGTATGTTGTTATATTTTTAATTAAAGAAAAAAAAAACAATTGCAGGTTGTTAAACCGAAGGGCTTTTGTTGTTAAATTAACTTCAAGCCATTGCCAACTGTCGTGTAATACCAACCGTTTCAGTGTCGTCGTTTTAACGTTGCTCTTCTTTCTCCTTCTTACTTTTGAATTCAGGAAAAAGAGTAGAACCTGTGGGATTTCGATCGCCGAACTTGAGAAACAATTGAGCATCGCGTTACTAAAAAATCGACCGTAGTTGCGTAATTTCAACGGAAGACCCTGTATAGTACTATTTTTTTTTTCTAAATTATTAAAACTAGTGCGGTTTCATGTGTTTGCATTGTGAACGGCTCACAACGGATCTATTAATAAATAACGAAAGAAAATTCAGGGTTTTTTTAATTGAAAAGCTAACTTCAGTATGTTGACAACTGTCGCATTGCGTCATTCATTTCAGCAATGACTTTTCATGGAAATTTTGAAATCTAAAAAAAAAAAAACAAACGAAATGTTCAAGCCACAGATTTTGTTATGAAACCAACAAACAAATTCTAACCCCACTTTACGTGTCACATCGGCATCCGTGGAAACAAGTGAAAGTTCTCCGTTGCGTAGCTAACTTTGCTTCGTTACCATCTGTCATATAATGCCAACGGTTTCTTGTGAGTTAAAAGAAGTCGATTTCTGAGGGCGAGTCCGCCCTTGCGCTTTCTTAAATCAAACATTTCGGCGCTGATTCTATTAATTAGGTTCGTCTGTGGTTCGCATCATGCGTCAGCTATCGGCTATCAGCTGACGCGGAATTCCCAATGTCTCTAGATTAATTCGAATAGCCTCTTGAGCGTTGCAAAAACAACATTGATAAGTCGATCGTTTTGTTTGTCGGCGTTTAACGAGGCCGCACGTCCTCCGATTGGGGTTCTAATGAACAATCGCGAATCAATTTTGTTGCAATTATTGTTTTGACATTGGGGGAAGGGGGCGGCGGCGCGCGGATTATAATGCCGGTTCAAGATTAATTGCCCTATTTTCGATGTGAACTCCGATAACGGGTTATTGTGCTAACGAACTGCTAATTGATGACGTCATGTACTGAATACTTAACTAAACTGCGGAGAAATTTAAAAAAAATGTTAAAGATGGCGACGGGCTGAGAATGCTACTTTTTACAAGTGATTGACATTTAATCAGAAATCTTAATTTCGCAGATTTTTATAGAAGATTTTTTTCTACAGAGTGATCGAATAACAAGCTGAAATACATACATATATTTCCGTTAATTTAAATCTGCCTGCTGCTTGGCACGTCGTTAAAAAACAATTGAGTTTCGTATCGCCAAAAAATTTACCAAATTTTTATTTATTCGAGTGATATCCTGTATATTATTGCATTTTTTTGTTTTTGAACGAATTCTTGATTAATATCACATGTTTAGGGTAGACGTTGCTTACAATTACAAAATTTGCCATAGATCTTCATAGCTCCCTTATTTATGAAAATATTAAAAAAATGTTAAGCACAGAAAACATGCACAATTTCCAGCAGCTTCGAGTGTCGTTCACAAAAAAACAATTGAACATCGAGTTTTCGAGTTATTAACCAAAGTTGCATTTTTTTTGATTGGAACATCCTGTATATTAATGCATTTTTGGATTACAAATCGAATTTTAGTCTGATTTGATGGTCGCATCAGGGGTCTAGAGCGAATAGTTTTCGAGTTACACACCGTAGTAAATGTGCGCGTCTCTTCTTCTCGTATTTCTCTTATTTTTGGGAATGGAACAAAACAGTCAAAATAAAAATTGCACGCATTTATTTGCACTTTCGAATGGCGTTGTTGATAAAACAATTGGACGTCGCATTTTCGAGTTATTAACCAAAGTTACATTTTTTTGATTGGAACACCCTGTATATTAATGCATTTTTGGATTCTAAATCGAATTCTAGTCTGATTTGATGGGTCGCATCAGCGGTCTAGAGTGGATAGTTTTCGAGTTACACGCCATAGTAAAAGAGCGTGTCTCTTCTTCTCATATCTCTCTTATTTTTGGGAATGAAACAAAATAGTCAAAATAAAAATCGCACGCATTTGTTTGCGCTTTCGAATGGCGTTGACTACAAAACAATTGAACGGCGCGTTTTCGAGATATGAACCAAAGTTACAGTTTTTTTAATAGAACACCCTGTATATTAATGCATTTTTGGATTACAAATCGAATTTTAATGTGATTTGATGGGTCGCATCATGGGTCTAAGGTGAGTGGTTTTCGAATTAGACGATGAAGGGCTTACGGAAGCAAAGCAGCGTCTCTCCTGCTCATATCTCTCTTATTTTTGGGAATAAAACAAAATGGTCGAAACAAAAATTGCACGCGTTTGTCCGCTGTTTCGAATGACGGTAATGGAAAAACAATCGAACGTCGCGTTTTCGAGATATGAACTAAAGTTACAATTTTTTTAATGGAACACTCTGTATATTGATACATTTTTGGATTCTAAATCGAATTCTAGTCTGATTTGATGGGTCGCAACATGGGTCTAGAGTGAGTAGTTTTCGAGTTACACTCTAAAATAGGTTTGCGCGTCTCTTCCTCACATATATCATTTATTTTTGGAAATAAGATAAAGTGGTCAAAACAAAAATTGCGTGCATTTATTCGCATTTTCGATTGGCAATGACGAAAAAACAATTGAACGTCGCGTTTTCAAGATGTGAACCAAAGTTAGCCTTTTTTTAATGGAACACCCTGTATATTCGTGAATTTTTGGATTTCAAATCAAATTTTAGCCCAATTTGATGGGTCGCAACATGGGTCTAGAGTGAGTAGTTTTCGAGTTACACTCCAAAGTAGGTGAGCGCGTCTCTTCCTCTCATATATCTCTTATTTTTGGGAATACGACAAAGTGGCCACAACAAAAATTGCGTGCATTTATTCGGACTTTCGAATGACAACGACGAAAAAACAATTGAACGTCGTATTTTCAAGATGTAAACCAAAGTTAACCTTTTTTTAATGGAACACCCTGTATATTCGTGCATTATTGGATTACAAATCGAATTTTTGGATTTCAATTTAAATTTTAGCCTGATTTGATGGGTCGCATCATGGGTCTAGAGTGAGTAGTTTTCGAGTTACAATCCAAAGTAGGTGAGCGCGTCTCTTCCTCTCATATATTTCTTATTTTTGGGAATAGGACAAAGTGGTCAAAACAAAAATTGCGTGCATTTATTCGTACTTCCGAATGGCGTTGACGGGAAAACAATTGAACGTCGCGTTTTCAAGATGTGAACCAAAGTTAGCCTCTTTTTAATGAAACATCCTGTATATTCGTGCATTTTTGGATTCCAAATCGAATTTTTGGATTTCAAATCAAATTTTAGCCTGATTTGATGGGTCGCATCATAGGTCTAGAGTGAGTAGTTTTCGAGTTACACTCTAAAGTAGGTTTGCGCATCTCTTCCTCTCATATATCTCTTATTTTTGGGAATACGACAAAGTGGTCAAAACAAAAATTGCATGCATTTATTCGCACTTTTGAATGGCGTTGACGGGAAAACAATTGAACGTCGCGTTTTCAAGATGTGAACCAAAATTAGTTTCGTTTTAATGAAACACCCTGTATATTCATGGATTTTTGGATTCCAAATCGAATTTTTGGTTTTCAAATCAAATTTTAGCTTGATGGGTCGCATGGTGGGTCTAGAGCGGGTAGTTTTCGAGTTACACACCAAAGTAAATGAGCGCGTCTCCTATTCTCATATCTCTGTTATTTTTGAGAATAAATCAAAATGGTTGAAATAAAAATCGCACGCGTTTTTCTGCTGTTTCGAATGGCATCGACGAAAAGACAATTGAACATCGCGTTTTCGAGATACAAACCAAAGTTACATTTTTTTTTAATGGAACGCCCTATATATTAATGCATTTTTTGATTCCAAATGCAATTTTAGTCTGATTTGATAGGTCGCAACATGGGTCTAGAGTGAGTAGTTTTCGAGTTACACTCCAAAGTAGGTTTACGCGTCTCTTCCTCTCATATATCGCTTATTTTTGGGAATAAGACAAAGCGGCCAAAACAAAAATTGCGTGCATTTATTCGCACTTTCGAATGACAACGACGAAAAAACAATTGAACGTCACGTTTTCAAGATGTGAGCCAAAGTTACTTTTTTTTAAATGGAACAGCCTGTATATTTATGGATTATTGGATTCCAAATCGAATTTTTGGATTTCAAACCCTGTTTATTTATTTATTTTTTGTTGGACATCCTCTCACCCACACTCACTCTTCTGTAATTAAGTGAATGCACATTTCGATCGCCAGTCGATCCTTATCAAAACTAATTTGATTTTTACTCATCTACTATTAGAGTAGCACTGACGATGATTGCGTCGCAATCAAAATAATCGTTCGTTTACTTACAAAAAGGTTTTTTGATGTAACCAAAGTTTTGTATTTGCCGTTGCTCTTATTACTTTTTTTTTTTAGGTTTGGGTTTAGGGTTGATAATGCCGGCAACCTTCGTCGCCGTCAGCAATTACTTCAACACCAGAAAACAAGTGGCGGTCAGTTTTTCCATGGTGGGGACCAGCGTGGGCCAAATTACTATGCCCCACGTCGTCACCGCCCTCCTAAACGAATTCGGCTATCGGGGAACCACCCTTATAATGGGCGGACTTTGCTTGAACGGCCTTGTCGGCGCCCTTTTATTCCACGTAAGCCTCGCCTTCTCCTCAGGCCCCCTAAATAATTTTATTGGTCCCCTCATTTCTAGCCCGTCCAATGGCACATGAAGCCCTCAAGGGATTCGGCCGAAAGCAAGGGGCTCTTATCCAAAGAAGAAAAAATAATCGAAGTGGAAAAGGTGGTGAAAAGCGTGAATAAAGAGGGGCCGCCCGGGATTTGGCGGCACATCGTAAAGACCCTGGATTTGGGGCTTTTGAAGGACCTGGTTTTCCTACACATCACCAGCGGAATTGGATTGGTCTACACGTGTAGCATCGCGTTCAGTATGGTTTTCCCCTTCTTCCTCCTGCATACAGTTGGATTCGATCGGGAGAGGACGGCGATTTGTATGTCATGTTTGGCGGGGGCCGACATCTTGGCGAGGCTGGTGGTGCCGTTATTGGGGGCCCACTTCGCCCTATCCAATCGAGTCACCTTCTTGATTGGGGCCGGCGTGCTCGCACTTTGCAGGACTTGTAAGTCCCCTATTTGTTTTTATTTAAGCCAATTTTTTAATGTTTGCAGTTTTGATCCTCCAATCAACTTTCGAATTGGTGGCACTGGGGGCCTTCATGTGTGGCTTCGCGCGTGCCGCCACCGTCGTTTACCAAAACCTCACGGTGTCAGAGTACGTCGCAGAAGACAAGATCCCTTCGGCCGTTGGCCTAAACATGGTCACCAAGGGGTTGTTCGTACTTTCCGTTGGCCAGTTCTTTGGTAAGCGCAAACCGAAAGCGCCCCCACTTAATTTTCAACCCTAAAACTTTCAGGTTGGGTCAGAGATACCACCCAGAGCTTCCCCATGTGCATTTTCGCTCAAAACATAGTCCTAATCACCGTCTCCCTTTCCTGGAGCTTGGAGATCGCCGCTCGCTGGCTGAGGCGAAAAGAAAACGAATTTTTGCAAGTTGCTGGCAACTTCTAGTTTACGTGTAGAAATAAAAAGCGTTCGTTTCCCGGTAATTTCCCTTGAATTATTCATTGGGACGTGCATGCACGCTCCCCTTTTTCCTAAGAACCAGCTCGTAAAGCCGTTTATGACTGTGCAGCGCGGCGCACGTGAACCGAACTGGTTCAAGGTCGCGAGCTGCAAGAACTTTCAGCTCTTCGCTATCGATCTCGCTGCCTATAATAATATCTATGAACTTGAAACGTCCAGCGTGTCGCCATGGTTACGCTGATTGCAACAGTCCGAGGAAAGCAAAAAAAAAATACCCGTGTGTTTGTAGAGGTCGCGTGCCGACATTAATTGCCCGGTGGTGTTTGGATTACCAGGAAAACGCAGTAAAACGATCAAAATGCGTCATGGCTAAACCGGATGCCCGAGTTCTGCATTAAAGTAAAAGGCCCTCCCCCTCGTTACTCCTCCATTTTCGGAGATAGAACAAAAAGTTGATTACAAAAGTTATAGCCGCTTTCCCGAAGTTTCCCGTGCCGTCCACAGAAAAACAAACGAACATCGCATGACTGAGACACAACTCAAAGTTGCATTTTTTTTAATGGAACATCCTATATATTATTGCATTTTTGAATTCCACATTAAATTTTAGTCCGATTTGAGGGGTCGCAATGTGGGTCTAATCCAAGTAGTTTTCGAGTTATTCAAAGACGAATTTCTACACGTGGACGACGGCTTCATCTCTCCACAACTCTTTTGTTTTTCGAACTAGGTCAAAATGTTAAATATAAAAGTTGTAGGCACTTTTGCGCAGTTTTCCATGCCGTTCACAGAAAAACAAACAAACATCGCATGACTGAGATACAACGTAAAGTTACATTTTTTTAAATGGAACAACCTGTATATTATTGTATATTTGAATTCCACATTAAATTTTAGTCCGATTTGGTGGGTCGCAATGTGGGTTTAGTAGAGATAGTTTTCGAGTTATTCCAAGACGAACTTTCACACGTGGACGACGGCTTCACCCCTCCACAACTCTTTTGTTTTTCGAACTAGGACAAAACGTCATATATAAAAGTTATAGGCATTTAAACGTCGTTTAGGATTCCGTTCTCAGAAAAACAATTGAAAGCACCCTTGGCAAGATACGACCCAAAGTTACAATTTTTTAAATGGAACACCCTGTATATTATTGCATTTTTGAATTCTACGCTGATTTTTACCCTGAATTGATGGGTCGCAACATGGGTCTGGCGTGGATAGTTTCCGAGTTACTCGAGGAAGAACTTACGCATAAAACGTGAGTGTCACCCGCCGTATCTCTTTTGTTTTACGAATTAAAACAAAACGTTTCGGGCAAAAGTTGTGCGCGCGTAGCCGTAGTTTCCGACGCCGTTCGTAGAGAAACAATCGACCGTCGCATAGCCAAGATATGACATAAAATTACCTTTTGTTAAATGGGACATCCTGTATATTGTTGGATTTTTGAATTGCGCATTCAATTTCAGCTGGATTTGATATGTCGCACTGTACATTTAGAGCGAGGGGTTTGTAAGTTATTCATGTTGTCGCGAATGACAGTCTCTCCCCTCCATAACCTTCTTGTTTAACAAATGAGAACAAAACGTCAAGAATGAAAGTTGCAGATAATTTACTGCCGTTTTAGATGTCGCTTACCGAAAGACAGTAGAACATCGCGTTTTCGAGATATATCCAAAAAACGCGTTTGTTTTAATGGGACATCCTGTATATTATACCATTTTTAGATTATAAATTCAATTCTACTCTGATTCGATGTGTCCCGTCTTAAATTTGGTGTTTAAGTGGACTTTGACTCACCCTGTGAAGCGTTGACTGACGTAAGTGACGGTCTCTCCCTCCCCTAACTTTCTTAATTTTGAAATTAGAGCAAAACGTCAAAAACGAAAGTTTCGTAAATTCGTCGGATTTTTCGAATGCCGTCGAGAAAAAAACAATCGAGCGACGCATTTTCGAGAAATTCACCAAACTTACGCTTTTTTAAAGGGAACACCCCGTATATTATTGCATTTTTGAATTCCAAATCGAAATCTAGCCTGAATCGATGGGTCGCATGATGGGTCTAGCGCGAGCCGTTATCGAGTTATAAGCGAAAATTAATTAAATCGAAAAACAATTGCGATATTCAGCTGTTTTTTCAATAGCATAGGCGTGTTTTGTTACGAGGATATTTCCAAACAATTAAAGGTCCTTGCCCCATTCAGGGACTTGGTGTAAATTCAAGCACTTGACCTTGACGGAGAAACCACGTCGCGTGTGAAAATTATTTGATAAAACATCCGGGCACTTGCCGAGACCAATCACGAATCAAAATTAGTTTTTTTTTTATTATCAGATAGACATGAGTGGTAATCACAGTTTCGAAATTAATTGCGATTTTGCAACAGATTATTTTTTTTTGTTTTACGAAAATATTAATAAGCTACTTAAGTGGTACGATTTTGGGGGGAGGGAGGCAAATTAAATATGAATAGCCAGGCATTATGGATCGAGTTACCTCAGAGTGATGTTTTAATCGACTGGTTGCGGGAGGGTCGCGGGAAAAAGCGTTTTCCGATAGAGCACAACATTTCACCCGACTGCCGGCCACCGCACTGGAAACTTTGACCCGCGGGGGAAAACTACTTGGCCTGCGCTGAAATAGTAATTGGCTTCGGGGTTCGTGTTGTTATTGTTTTGATGTGACGCGTGGCACTTTCAGGGCTCCCCCAATTAATTATTCACTTGTTTACGGAATCAATACGGAAATTGTTGCACAGTTATCTAAAAACAAACATAAAGAAAGAGAAAATAATTAATTAATTTATTTAATGGTAGTTTGGTGTAATTTTTAACGATCCTAAAAAAATAAAAAAACAAAAGATACAACTTAATTAAACCCTAAGGCCGCGCTCACACTTTATCGTGAAACATTTTGAGTGAAAACGCTTAAAGCTGTTTTTCCTGTTTTGGGGATTTGGAAGATTGGCGATTAAAAGGGGGGGGGGGTACGAAGTATATATGTTTGACGTAAATTGTTTAAATTAACCTTAAAAACAACATGCATAGAAACAGCTGATTAAGCTAAAGAGAAATGCGCAAACGTCTTCTAATTGCCCAAGAAAAGTTGAAAACACTTGAACATATTTTTTGGAGATTTTACTACGACTCCCACGCCAATAGGGCAAGTGATCACGTGATAGGCGAAAACCAATGACAGTGATCCCCAAAATATCCAATTCTCCAAATTTCGAGAGCAGAAAAAGTAGCTTAAGTCCCCATGCCAAGGAAGACAATTTTTCCTTGAAGGAAAACTATTGTTTCGGGGTAGGGGAGAAAAACCTAACACAAAAAAGCGTCGAAGCAAAGGGGATGAGTAAAAAAATTAAAAAAGAATTGAAGGGTAGTGAAGGATACCCCGCTTCTAGAGCAGGAAAAGTAACTTAAGTCCCCATGCCAAGGAAGACAATTTTTCCTTGAAGGAAAACTATTGTTTCAAGGGAGGGGCAGGGGGAACCTAACACAAGAAAGGGGTTAGAATTTCAGAAGCAAAGGGGGATGAGTGATAAAATTAAAAAAAAATTGAAGGGTAGTGAAGGATATCCCGCATCAAATATTAAACTATTTTAAAGGCATGGAGAAAATGGGATTAAGCTGCGTCAATAACTACTTAAACAAAGAAAAGCTTAATCAGTTACATTAATTTTACTTTATATTTTCTTACAAATTATGCTTTGGCAGTTATTCACGCCCCCTTGTTTTAAAATCGAAGAAGATCCACGTGCTTAGGCAATTTAATTGCTCAGGTGTCAGTTTGGTTGCCTATCCATAAATATATTTTACTTTTTATGAATTAAAAACTTAAGAAATAAGTTACTATACTGTCTCTGTTTAATTTAAATTATAACAAAAAGGGAATCTTGAATCCTTCAACGTAGAAATACATTCGCCCAAAAGTTCAATAATTAAATAATTCTAATGATGGTCAGCGCCATCTCGTAATTGTTATTTTTATTTAGATTATATATGTTGGTATTGTGTAATTTAAAATAAACAAAATCAAAGAACTTCAGCACGAAGTCAGGTTGGCCGAGCGGTCTAAGGCGCCAGATTTAAGCTCTGGTTCCCAATAGGGAGCGTGGGTTCGAACCCCACACCTGACAGTATTTTTTTTTAACTTTAAATTGTGATGCTTGCTTGCATTTAATAACATTTTATTCATTTTTCCTTTTCCTCCCAAAAATGTCTTTAATATTTAAAATTTCCAACCCATTTTAAAATTGAAGTTGCATCCTCTGTACAGGGCGAAAAAACAATCGAACTTCGCATTACCGAAATATGACCCAAAGTTACGCTTTCCTTAACGTAACACCCCGTATTTTATTGCATTTTTGAGTTCCAAATCAAATTCTACCGTGAAGTGATGGGTCGCACCATGGGTCTAGGGTGAGTAGTTTCTGAGTTACACCGCGAAGAGTTCACACGTAAACGTAAACGAGCGCCTCTTCCTTCCATCCTTCCATAGCCCCCTTAATTTTGAAAATACAGGAAGATGTCAAACACAAGAATCGCGCGCAATTTATAGTAGTTTCGGAAAACCTATACGAAAAAACAATTGAGCATCGCGTTGTCGAGATATACACCAAAGTTACGCTTTTTGTAACGTAACACCCTGTATATTATTGCATTTTTGGATTCCAAATCGAATTCTAGTCTGATTTGATGGGACGCATCGGGGGTCTAGGATGAGTACTTTTTGAGTTACGCGAAGAGTACAATCAAGCGACTCTTTCGTTCGTAACTCCTTTAGTTTTGGAAACAGAACAAAATGCCAAAGACGAAAATTGCTCGCATTTTTGAATAATTTTTGATGACGTTTACGAAAAAGCAATTGAACATCGCGTTGTCGAGTTATGAATCAAACTTACGTTTTCTTTTAGGAAACACCCTGTATATTATTGCACTTTTGGATTCCAAATTAAAATCTAGTCTGATTTGATGGGTCGCATAGGGGGTCTGGGATGAGTACTTTTTGAGTTACGCGAAGAGTACAAACAAGCGACTCTCTCTTTCGTAACTCCTTTAGTTTTGGAAACAGAACAAAATGCCAAAGACGAAAATTGCTCGCATTTTTGAGTAGTTTTTGATGACGTTTACGAAAAAGCAATTGAACATCGCGTTGTCGAGTTACGAACCTAACTTACGCTTTTTCTAATGAAACACCCTGTATATTATTGCATTTTTGGATTCCAAATTAAATTTTAGCCCGATTTGATGGGTCGCATCGAGGGTCTAGGTTGAGTACTTTTTGAGTTACGCGAAAAGTACGAACAAGCGACTCTCTCTTCCGTAACTCCTTTAGTTTTGGAAACAGAACAAAATGTCAAAGATCAAAATTGCTCGCATTTTTGAGTAATTTTTGATGAAGTTTACGAAAAAACAATTGAACATCGCGTTGTCGAGTTATGAACCAAACTTACGCTTTCTTTCAGGAAACACCCTGTATATTATTGCACTATTGGATTCCCGATCAAATTTTAGCCCGATTTGATGGGTCGCATCGGGGGTCTAGGGTGAGTACTTTTTGAGTTACGCGAAGAGTACAATCAAGCGACTCTTTCGTTCGCAACTCCTTTAGTTTTGGAAACAGAACAAAATGTCAAAGACGAAAATTGCTCGTATTTTTTAGTAGTTTTTGATGACGTTTACGAAAAAACAATTGAACATCGCGTTGTCGAGATATGAACCAAACTTACGCTTTTTCTAACGAAACACTCTGTATATTATTGTAGTTTTGGATTCCAAATTAAATTTTAGCCTGATTTGATGGGTCGCATCGGGGGTCTGGGATGAATACTTTTTGAGTTACGCGAAGAGTACAAACAAGCGACTCTTTCGTTCGTAACTCCTTTAGTTTTGAAAACTGAACAAAATGTCAAAGACGAAAATTGCTCGCATCTTTGAGTAGTTTTTGGTGACGTTTACGAAAAAACAATTGAACATCGCGTTGTCGAGTTATGAACCAAACTTACGTTTTCTTTTAGGAAACATCCTGTATATTATTGCACTTTTGGATTCCAAATCAAATTTTACCCCGATTTGATGGGTTGCATCGGAGGTCTAGGCTGAGTACTTTTTGAGTACAAACAAGCGATTCTTTCTTTCGTAACTTCTTTGGTTTTGGAAACAGAACAAAATGTCAAAGACGAAAATTACATACATTTTTGAGTAGTTTTTGATGACGTTTACGAAAAAACAATTGAACATTGCGTTATCGAAATATGGGCCAAATTTCCGCTTTTTTTTCGTTAAACAATCTGCATACGATTGCATTTTTGGATTCCAAATCAAATTCTAGTCTGGTGGGTCGCACCAAGGGTCTAACGCGATCCGTTTTCGAGCTATAGCGATTAAATTAATTACTTAAAAAAGCGTGGGTCTTTTAATTTGAAACAAAAGTGTCAGGAAGTCGTCGACCCTTTCTTTTGTCATTAAAAGAAAATGACGTATTTGTATTTTCCTTTTGACCCAAGGTAAGGTAGATTGAAGTATTCGAGAATAATTAAAAAAACGAATAAAACGCACAGTTTTTTTTTTTTTAAGGTAAGGGAATCTGTGAAGTATTCGAGAATAATTAATGAAACGCAGAGTTTTTTTTTAAATAAGTAATACTTTAATAGATTCTCATACACAACAAGAATTAAAGACTGCGTGATATGTTATGTACAATTTCGTTTCATCAGTTTTGCAGAGGAGGACGACAACAACCGTCCAGATCCTTGCCCCCACCCCCCGCCACATATGAGGAAAGGATCCGAATGGCCAAGCCGCTCCTTGAGTAACCGACACTGCAATAAAGTGGTTCAAAAAAGGCACATTTACAACACACAAAGACTGTAGTAGTTAGTTTCATTTTAAAAAAAGGAAAAGAAAAAGCCCCACTTTGGGGCACTTTCTTTTTAGAAATTTTTTTTTCAATGAGTACACATGGAATGCAATATGTAAATGAAATGCACACGCATTCGTTACATCTTATACTCTCATTATAAAATATAGTTGACTATATATATATGCGTATGTCTAATCTCTAGGTTTTATAATTGGCTTGCGATTGAGCATCGCTTGCTGCTTGATTAAGTTTGGGCAAACGAGTTCACAGTCGAAAAATTAATTGATAACATGAAAGACTAGTTGAACATTTTCTTTCTTTTTTTTGTTCAATGTTCAGAGCACCATTTAATTGCTTTACAAGCAGAGAAAGCAAAACCATGTTGGATTTCCAGGGAAATGAGCGGAGGGGGTTGTTTCGACTCGACTGTAAACACGACTGCCCCCAAAACACACACGTTTAAAATATAGGACTTTACTTTTAATAAAATAATTATTTAGCTCATCATTCTTTTAAATATAGTAATAATTTCTTTCTTTTTTTTCAACATCGAAATCACACAGTGCAGGTAACTATGATTTTTTTTTTTAACAACTCCGGCGGTGATTCTTTGGCACCTTCTTTTCGCTCGACTTCCTCCAGAGGTAATATTCGAATGTTATTCGTTTGTTTTTTTTTTTTGACTGGCGTGCACCTACGTTGAGAGTTTCTTAAAAAAATAAATAAACCGGTTATCACTTTGTGTAAACTCTAGACGAGGTATTTATTTGTTTTCTATAAGTAGCTGGAGTTGCAGGACTAGATCTCTGGCCAGGCCCAACACTGAAGACGCGTTGTGCCTTTCCGCCATCTCTGGAAACAAAAAATTATTAACAAAAGATGGAAACTGTAATTGCAGTCTGACTCATTTCCACCAATCAAATTCAACCGGAACAATTAAATTAAATTAAAGGCCTAATTTCAAATCAAAACACAATCGAGTTAAGCGATTTGGAACGAAGGTATTCAATTAGCTTTAAATAAAATGCAAAAAAAAAACAATCGATAAAACAAAAGTTTGAATGCAAAAAATTTAATTTCAATAAAACAAAAAACAATAGATTCTAAACGCAAAACAAACGACTGACGTTCAATAAACAAAACAAGAGAAAATTGCAATAAATGACAATAAAGTAAAAAAAATATATATGTCGGCTTACGATTATAAACAAAACGCAACGCAAGAAAAAAAAAACAAAAGACGAACGCGCACTTTTTTGAGACATTTCGATACGATTCAATTAAATTCAGGTTAATGAAGATCGATGGACGTTTTCATTTCCCTATTTTAAATGTTTCAAAACTTAAAACAAAAGAAAACAATAAACAGTTTAAAACAAAAAAGAAAACAAAAACAATAACTTCAAACAAAAAGAAAACAAAAGACTCTAGACAGAGAACGAACAATTGAATGCAATAAAATCAATCGATAAAAAACGAAAAACAATCGAGCCTAATCAAACAAAAAACGGTGAATGCACAATAAAACAAAAGGCAATCAATCCATAAAACAAAAGACAATCAACTCTGGGCGAAAAATAGTCGATTGAATCAGATGTAATCAATTCATAAAACAAAACACAATCGAACAAGACAAAAAGCATATAAAACAAAAGAAGACAAGCAAAAATTTCGAAAGTGACTTCAGGAAAAAAGCCAGAAATTCCAAAAGTGAAGGAAAATATTTTTTTAAATGACCGAAAACCGCTTATAAACAGACTTGTCAGTGAGCGGTTTTGTTGCACAAAACAATCTAAAAAGAAAACAAAAAACAAATGAAAATTGGCCGCGAAGAAAAATTAGAATGAAACACCAGAAAATCTATCTTGAAGAAAAACAAAAGAGAATCGGCAAATTGTTTTTTTTTAAGGACAACAAACGAACAATTTATAATGAAGAAAAAAAGATGGCGATTGATTGGTGTTGAAGAAAAACAAAAGAACACCGCTTACATACGGTTTTTCTTCATTATAAATTGTTCGTTTGTTTAAAAAAAAACAGCTGATGATACTCAGATGAATCAATGTTGAAGAAAAACAAAAGAAAACTGCTCAAGAACCGACTGTTTGTAAAGTGTAAAGTGGTTTTGTTAAAACAAAATAACGTAAAAAGAAACAAATGACTAACGCCCATGGAGACAATAAAAATGGAAGAAAAACAAAAGAAAATCTGTTAATTGTCATTATTAAGGAAAATAAAAGAATAATTCATAATGAAGAAAAACAGCTGACGACGCTCAGATGAACCAAGGCTGAATAAAAACAAAAGAAAACTGCTCAAAAACAAACTGCTTTTAAAGTGATTTTGTTAAGGGAAACAAGATAATTTAAAATGAAAAAAACAAAGGACAAAAGAAAATCACTTTGAATAAAAACAAAAGAAAATCGGCAACGTGCCATTATTAATGAAAACAAAAGAATAATTTATAATGAAAAAAAAAAAAACAGCTGAAAACGCTCAGATGAACCAATATTGAACAAAAACAAAAGAAAACTGCTCAAAAACCGACTATTTATAAAATGATTTTGTTAAAACAAAATAACGTAAAAACAAAACAAAACAAAACAAAACAAAACAAAAAAAAAAAAACAAATGACAAACGCCAACGCAGAAAACAAAAATGAAAGAAAATCAAGAAAAAAACAAAAGAAAATCTGTTAATTGTCGTTATTAAGGAAAACAAAAGAACAATTGATAATGCAAAAAAAAAAACAGCTGACGACGCTCAGATGAACCAAACAAAAGAAAACTACTCAAAAACCGACTGTTTGTAAAGTGAAAAACAGTTGACGTTCGCTCAGACGAACCTGAAGTTAGCACTGAAGAAAAACAAAAGAAAACTGTTTGAAAACAGCCTTTAAGATGATTTTGTTAAGGAACACAAAATATTTTGGAAAGGCAAAATTTTAAAAATTTTAAAAATGCAAATAAAATTTGAAGTACGTTTGCCAAACCTAAGAAAAAAAATCTCAATCTTTTACGATCACATGGTACATTCGTTTTCATTTTTTAAAGTCTTCAGAAGTTTGTCAAAAAATAAGTTTCAAATTTAACCAAAACGACAAAGAGTCAGAGTACATCAAATAGTTTTTTTTTTAAATAAAATTACGGTTTGTGGGCTTTAAATTTGCGTAAATTTGATTAAATTACTCAAGCGCCTAATGTATAGGCAACCCAACCACTCAGGTGTAAGTCTGGTTGCCTACATACTATAATTTTTTAACAGAAGATTACTAACAATTTAACTCGAATATATTAAAAATAAAGATCCTTGAACGTTATTAGTAGAAAAATGACTATTGTTTGTTTCTTTTTTTTAAATAATATCTTTAAAAGATGCAGAGTCTTTAAAGCTTCTGGTGGTGAACTTAAATTATCACGTCTCTTATTGGCCATATTAAAAACAGATTTTAATTGGGGGAAGTCTGCAAAAGCTTACCGTTGAAAAACTTGATTATGTCAGTGAAATCCATGGTGTGCAATAATATGATGTCCCTGTAGGTCTCGAGGAGAGCGAGGGCAAGAAACAAAACAAAATGCCCAGAAGCAACATGCTGGGCCGCCCAAATCACCTCCCACGTCGCAAAAACATCGGGGTAGACAAGCTCGCGCTTAAAATCCAACAAAAACCAGCGATAACAAAAGTAAAAGTGCGTGTAATCCCCATGTGAGTGCATCAGCTCGTACATCTCAGAGTCGAGGATTTGGATGAGCGACCTCATGTTGGCAAAGTGACAGTCCATGGCGTTTCCATTGGGGAAATTCTCCACCATCCTCTGCATCAAGTGACAGAAGCAGGCGTAAGTCAAGCTCTCATCGTTGAAGATGACGAGCAGTGGTGCGACCAAATCGCACATGCCTTGCATATATCCGATATCCAAGTGTTCCCAAACATACCTAAAATAATCAACTAGTTTTAATGAGTCAAGGGAATTACACAGACGCACGTGCACATGACATTCCTGAGTTTATCCAAATTCTCCCCAGTGAAATACCAGTAGTTTCGATCACATCTCTGCACGTCCTTCTCGATTCGATGCAAATTAAGCCCGAACGTTTCCAACAATTCAGTCTAAAAGAAAAGAAATTGTTTAAGTGCAAAGAAAAGGGTGTGCGAGGAAGCTTACGCTGTAGACTCCACCATTGGAGCTCGCTGGAGAGACACAGGCACTCCTTGCAGGTGAAGCAAGACCGTGCGACTCGAAGCAGTCCAACGTATCAAGAGAGTTCTCTTCCTTGACTACATCGAGGTTGTTCGTGAGTAATGCCTCAACTAGGTTACTAGGTAAATCCACGCTGGCATTTGTGACTATCACGTTGTGGATGAAGTCTTCCATCTTGCCTTCGTTTGCCAGAAATTCCTCCATGTCTTTGCTGGGGGTTTCTGGATGCACGCTTGAGTATTCGGTGTCCCTGCTGGAATACTCCGTGTCCAGGCTGGAGCCTTCAGTGTTCTTGTGCACGGGTTTTTCTGGTTCGTCTGAAACAAGCTTGCTAATGATCAAGTCATTTATACGAGGTTGATACATATTCGTTGCTGCCCCAAAAAGTATTAAAAAAAAAATTAATAAGACTCGATTGTGTTGTTTGGTGAATTTTCAACGTGTTTATTTTATATTCTATACAAGGGAGATTCAATAATGAACAATACACGACGCTTAGTTCGAGTGTCATTTTTACGAGGGTGATGCAATAATTAAAAGGAAAAGTTGTATTCCGTATTGCATCAAAGGCAAAAAAAAAAAACAAATAAGTAAGACTCAATTGCGTTGGTTGGTGAATTTTAAACGAATTTGTACTGTATTTTATACAAGGGCGAGTCAATAATTAAAGAGCAAACTCGCACTCACGTGTTTCTGCCACGAAAAATTGGAAAAGACAACCGAACAATGCAAACGGTGTTACTTGCATCATTTTACACGAATTTTGATTTTATTTTATACGAAGGTGATCCGGTAAATAGAGAAATAAATTCTGATGCTGATTAAATTCACAACATATCACCAAAAACAATTGAAACAAAAGAAGATCGAATTTAATATTAAAAAGAATTTATTCAAAAAAAAAAGCAAAGGCAGTTTTGGAGATAAAAAGTAAATTTCAAGCAAAATATAAACAAAAGACAACTGGATCAAAATCTAATTAAAATTAAAACAAAATACGATCGAATTTAATTGAAATTTGAAGGAAAAACTAAACAATTGAGGATAAAAAATAAAAACATAAACAAATGACAGTTAGATTAAAATCTGATTAAAATTAAAACAAAAGGCGATCGAATTTAATATAGAAAGAAAATAATTTGGAAAAAAAAAACGAAACGATTGAAGAATAATTCGAGTATAAAAAAAATAAATTACAAGCAAGATGTAAACAAAAGACAATCGTAACATCTGATCAAAATTAAAACAAAAGACGATCTAAATCAACATAAAAAAGTTACTTAGAAAAAAAAAAGAAACATTTGTAGACATTAAGACTAATACAGAAAGAAAATGATTTAAAAAAAAAACGAAACAATTGAAGAACAATTTGAGTACAAAAAATAATTACATACAAGCAAAATACAAACAAAAGACAATCGTATTAAAATCTGATTGAAATTATAAAACAAAAGAGATCGAAATTAACACAAAAAAGAAACAATTTAAGAAAAATTGGAAGGTATAAAACAAATTTGAAACAAAATATAAACAAAAAGCGATCGGATTTAATACAAAACGTAATTAAAAAAAAAACAACAAGACAAGAAACAAGTTTTAATTAAAATCTGAGTAAAATTAAAACAAAAGACGATCGAAATTAACATTAAAAAAAACAATTTAAGAAAAATTTGAAGATATGAAACAAATTTAAAAGAAAACATAAACAAAAGGCGATCGGATTTAATGCAAAACGTAATTAAAAAAAAAAAAAAACTTTAGACAAGAAACAAATTCTAATCAAAATCTGATCAAAATTAAACCAAAAGACGATGGAAATTAACATAAAAAAAAAACAATTTAAGAAAAGTTAGAGGATATGAAACAAAACATAAACAAAAGGCGATCGGATTTAACGCAAAATGTAATTAAAAAAAAACAAGACAAGAAACAAGTTTGAATCAAAATCTGATCAAAACTAAAACAAAAGACGATCGAAATTAACATAAAAAAGAAACAATTTAAGAAAACAAATTTGAAAGAAAACGTAAACAAAAGAAAATCGTATTAAAATGTACAACAGAAAACTTATTTAAAAAAAAACCGGAGCAATTGAAGAAAACAATATAAAAGATAAATTTGAAGCACAGTATAAACAAAAGAAAATCGGATAAACAGAAGACGATCAAATTTAACATAAAAAAGAAACTTGAAGATATGAAACAAATTTGAAACTAAGTATAAACAGAAGGCGATCGGATTTAATACAAAACGCAATAAAAAAAATATTAAAATAAGAAACGAATCTGATCAAAATTAAAGCAAAAGACAATCGAATTTAATAACGAAAAGAAACAACTTAGAAAAAGAAACAAGCCATTTACGGACGAGAAACAAAATGTAAACTAAAATGTAATCAAATGATAAACATAAGAAGATCGAATATAACACGAAAAAAGAAGCTATAAAAAAACAGTATAAGTCAAAACAAAAGACGATCGAATTTAACATAAAAAAAAACTTACTTGAAACAGAAAAACGAAACAATCACAAACAAATTGGAAACAAAAGGCGAAACAAAAAAAAATCGTAAAAAATAAATCTGAATTTATCACGCGTCAAACTTCGAGACAAAAGACGAAACAATTTAAAAAATTGTTAAAACAAAAGACAATCGAGTTTAATACAGAAACTAAAAGTAATTTTGGAAAATCAAAGCGTTTTATAAACGATCGGTAAGAAGCGAGAAAAAACAAATGAAATTCAAAATGTAATCAAACCGTAAACAAAAGAAGGTTGAATTTAACAAAGAAAAAAAGTAAACAAATCCGAATCAAACCTGATAAAAATTAAAACAAAAGACGATCGATTTTAATATTAAAAAAAAACATATTTGAAGAAAAAAATAATTTAAGAAAAATTCGAAGATATAAAACAAATTCCAAACAAAAGATGATGTGAAACAAAAGAATTAAAAAAAATAATAATAAACAAATCCGAATCTGTTTGTCAAGAATTGAAACAAAAGAGCATCGAATAGTGAAGAGAATCAATTTGGTAAAATCAAAGCAGTTTCAAATGTGAGTGAAAAATAAACAAGTGTAAATGAAAAACAAACAAAAGAAGATCAAATTTAACACGAAAAGCAACTACACATTCAAAAAAGAGAAGAAACAAATCTTAATCAAAATTAAAACAAAACAAAAAAGAGATATTTTGTTACCTGGTCGAACTACACTGGCTTTCTTTTTTCGAACTTCTTCGTCATTACTATCTGCTTGGTGGTCGATTAAACTCGAAGCTGTTTGCTCTACGTTTCCGTTGTTCTCTTCTTTCTCGACGATTTCGTTTTCCTCTTGCTCGACGTCATCGTTTTCTTCCTGCTCGACGATCTCGCTTTCTTCTGGTTTCTCGACGTCCTTCTCGTCGTCCTCCTCTTGAGCCAAATCGACACAATTCAACGGCTCTTTGACTTCAATTTTCTTTTCTTCTTGTTCATCCTCGCTTTCATATTTGATCGTGTTCTGTTTTGTTTTCTTGGCCTTCCTTGACGTAACGTCTTCCTCATCCCCCGACTCATAATCATAATCACTGACGTCCTCAAAAACCTACAGGAGATTATTTCTAATAAGTTTGAAAGAAATCGAAGAATTAAGAGACTCTTACTTCGTTGCTCAAATCTCTTTGGATTGGATTTGGGGCCTGATCTCCGCTGATGCTTTCGCTGCTCAGCTTCGCTATGGCACTCGCTTGGGTCTCCTTGTCTCTCTGCCTAACGATTGCTTCGACAGCCAACCACTCGGACATTGTATTCTCATAGCTAAGTAACAAACGCAAAGGAAAATAGAAACGCGAAATAGAAAAGGGCTTACGCTTGCTTGGTTTCTTCGCTCAGCTGATTCCGCTCATCGACTGTGCTTCCGAATTTATAGTGCCCCAGTAAATAAGGCCAGACCTCCTTCCGTAAGTCATGCGTTATGCCCCCGTAATATGTAAGCCTGTAGACTTCGGCGCAGTCTTTCACAATCCCATCCACGCACAACTCCAGCCACTTCTCGAACGTAAGGCCTTCAATGGGAAAATTAATTAGAGAGTGCGAGAAGGGGCAATGCTGGACGTTCACCTTCTTTGGCCCCATCTCCCGAGATGATATTTGGATTGACCAATCCGCTCAGGTGAGTCCTGACCGTCGATAAATGCCTGCAATACGCCAGCCAACCGTAGAACGCCCTCGATATAATCTGGCGCTTCATGGAATCACACACGGCTCTAATGCAGACACTCGGGGGACTATCAGGGACGTTCTGGTCCAGGCTGAAGCTCTTCGTTGAGCTCTCGGAGCTCGTGCTGGAGCTCCCAAGTTGGACTCGCACTTTACTGGGGAGCTTCGTATGAGTGTCCATTAGTTGGTTTCGTTTTACTGAAAATGAAACTGCAGGTTAGAGTTGTTTTGAAAACATCCAGTAGGTAAGTCACAGCCGCAATTGAAGACTTACGCCCTATGTGGTTGGTATTATCGATGATGCGAAACACGTAGTCTTTCGTTGTTTCCTCAGTTTCGCCTAGTGTCGTAAGAGGTCGTCTTCGTTTGTTATGCAAATTCGATGTGCCTGATCTCTGCGACCAAAGGGGCGGATCTAAGCGCCCTCTGGGTAAAAGCCCGGTCTCGATGCAAGACAGGAAGGCCAACATGTGTCCGCCTGTTAACAGAATTTTCACAAAAATTTTATTCATTTTTTTAATTTAATTACAATTACAGAATTGGAGTTATTGGACAGAAATTAAGTGCAGATAAAAAAAATGACGGGAATAATGAAGTACTGTTGAAAAAAAAAACCAAAAACCAATCATCAAGAAGAGCCTGACCAAAAAAATTCACGCAACCTATCCAATCAGGTGCGTCATCGATGAAAAATAAAACATAATAGAAACTGTCAAAAAAAAAAACAAAAATGAACAGAAATATAAAATTAAAAAGAAAAATACTTTGTAATTTTACTGTTGTAGTGACGTAATGATGAGAAACAAAAAAAAAAACACAACCAGGTCCCCCTAGGGAAACAAAAGATCCATCAAAAGAAAGTACACATTCACAATCTTTTCAAATTTTATTTTTTTTTAATTAAAAGTTTGTATGTTATTACTGGATTGAATTAAAACTAAAAAAAAAAAAATAGTGTTTACCTTTGGGGAAGTGAATTGGGGGTCTTTGTACTCCATCTTGCCCCACCAGGATTATAGTCCCCCCTGACTCGCTCTCTTGATGACAGTGGACGTACACGATCTCGTCCATGTTCACTTGTAAGCAGTAATCCCAGTAAATACTAAAAACAAGAGAAAATAAATTTAGAAAAAACAATGGAATGATGTGTCAAATTAATAGAAAATAAACAAAAGAATTGTCTATACCAAGCATAGAAATGTATATTTATTTTTTTTTAATTGTCGTTACAAAAGAAAAACAGAAGGCGCTAAACAATAAACAAAAAATAAATTCGAATCAAAATCTGTTCAAAATGAAAACAAAAGATAATCGAATTTAATATGAAAAAAAGACACGACGAAACAAAAAGCAGTTTTCAAAAATATCAAAAGTAAGAAAAAAAATTGAATCGAAATCTGATTGAAACAAAAGACGATCAAATTTAATACAAAAGGAAGAAACAATTGAAAATCTATGTATGTATATAAAGAAAACGTTACATAAATTAAAAAAAAAAACTAAAACTAAATTCAAATCAAGATCTGTTCACAGCGAAAACAAAAGACGATCGATCTTAAAACGAATTTAAACAATTTAAAAAAGATCAAAGAAAACAGAAAAAAAGTTGAATCGAAATCTGATTGGCATCGAAACAAAAGACGATCGAATTTAATGCGAAAGGAAGAAACAATTGAAAATCTATGTATATAAAGAAAACGTACCATAAATTAAAAATAAAACAAAAAAATAAATTCAAATCAAGACCTGTTCGCAGCAAAAACAAAAGCCGATCAAAATATAAACAAAAGACGATCGATTTTAAAACGAAATTAAATTTGAAAAAAAAAAAACAGAAAAAAAATTGAATCGAAATCTCATAGCTATTGAAACAAAAGACGATTGAATTTAATACGAAAAAGGAACAATTAAAAATTACTTAAATAAAAAACAAAAAACAAATTCAAATCAAAGTCTGTTCGAAACGAAAATAAAAACCGATCAAAATGTAAAAAACACAAAAGACGATCGAATTTATTACAGAAAAAAGTTGTATCTAAAGTTAAACAAATGTAAACAAAAGAAAATCGATTTTAATATAAAATTATGAAAAAATGAAAAAAATCTTATAGTACGAAACAAATGTAAATCAAAAACAACCGAGAAAAACTTTACGTAAATAAAAAACAAGTACGAAACGAAAACAAAAGACAATCGATTTTAATACGAAATGAAACAATTTCAAAAATCTAACGATAACGTTAAAACAAAAAACGTTTGGATTTAAGAATATTAAAAAAAAACAAAAAAAATGACTAAAAATCTGATTGAAACAAAAAACAATCGAATTTAAAACGAAAAAAAAAAACAGGTAAAAAACATCAAGAAAACAAGAAACAATAAGCGATGGAATGTAACAGGAAAGAAAAAAAAATAAAAAACAAATTTAAATAAAAAACTGACGAGTATTGAAACAAAAGACAATCGAACTCGGTAAGATAAGCAACAATTCGAAAAGAAGACGATCGATTTTAAAACAAAATGAAACTATTTTAAAAAAATTTTACAACATGAAGCGAATCCAAATAAGAAATCTGACAAATATTGAAGAAACAAAAGATCGGATTTACTATGAAAAGAAACCATTTTTAAAAAAATTAAAAAACAAAAGCAAATCCGAATGAAAATTTGACAAGCACCGAAACAACAGACGATCGAATGTGACTTCAAAATGAATAAAAAAATTTAAAAAAAGACGATCGAATTCAATACCAAAAAGAAAGATTAAAAAAAAGCAAGAAACGACCTGAACCAAAATTGACAAGTACTGAAAAAAAGACGATGGAATGTAATACGAAAAAAAAATAAATAAAAGGTTCAGAAAAATAAATTTAAATGAAAAACTGACGAGTAAACAAAAGACTATCGAACTTCAATGTAAAAAGCAACAAAAGACGATGGAAGGTAATACGAAAAAACATTTTTTAAAGATCAAAAAACAAAAGACAAATTTAAATCAAAAACTGACGAATATTGAAACAAAAGACTATCGAACTCAATGCGATAAACAATAAAAATAATGAACAATTTGTGTCAATTTAAAAAAAATTAAATCTAAATTAAAAAAATCTGAAGAGCAACAATTAAAAAAAATATATTGATTTCGGTACAAAATCAAACAATTTAAAAAAATTATGACATGAAACGAACCTGAACCAGATTTTGACAAAGTATTGGAACAAAAGACGACGGAATGTAATACGAAAATAAATAAATAAATTAAAAAGATCAGAAAATAAACTAAAACAACAGACGATCGAATTTGACCTTGAAAAGCAACAATTAAAAAATCAAAAAACTATTCTAAGCCTAAATTTGACAAATACTGAAACAAAAGACAGCCAAATTTCAAGCGAAAAGCAACAATTAAAAAAACAAAAACAAAAGACAAGAAACAAATCTGAATCAAAATCTAATGAGCAATCAAAAACAAAACAATATCAATATCGAACTTAACATAATAAAGAAAATTATAAAAAGAGAAACAATTCTAAGTCAAAATTTGACACAAATTGAAACAAGAAAGATCAAATTTAAAACGCAAATCAACAATTAAAAATAAAAAAAACAAGAAAATGCTTAATTAAAAATAAAAATAAAAAACAAAAGACAAGAAACAAAAATGAATCAAAATCTGTCGGGTACAAAAAAAAAAAACAAAAGGCGATCGAATTTAGATATTGAAGAATCAATTTGAGAATGTTGGAACGAATTTAAACCAAATCAACTTTTTACCAAAATAAAAACCAGAACCTTTTATCTTGAAGCTCGTCTGTGAATCCGTTCATCAACTGATTCGGGGTCCACTTAATGGTCAGGTTGTTGGCACTCTGGTGCAAGCTGAGATACCCAGGAATAGGCTTGGTTAAATCAGCATTGGCGGGCAAAACTAAAACGTTGTTCTTCCCAAAGAGCAGGGTGGCCCTCGAATTCTGGTGCAGACACTCCACGTAGTCTTTGGCAAAATGCTGACTTACAGCGCGACAGGTCATCGAATCCTCGGAGCTCGTGTTCAAAGAACGCCTGTAGTTTAAGAAGCGACGGGCAGGAGGCGGAGTCGAATGAGTCCCACCCGAAATCCTTGTCCTTTGCACCTAAAACAAATTTGTCCCAAACGTGTGTTTTAGGGTATAACGAAAAAAAAAAAGGATACCAGTTCATCAGCGGGTGGATCTGTCCAAAAGTGATCTGGGGTTTTGGTTTTGGAGTAGTCAAGGGCGCAGGGGCCTACTAGTAACGAGCTCAAAATATTCCCGTAATCCGGATCTGCCACCAAAGAGTCTTTATCGTAGTATTTAGTGGCATTGGACACTAAATAATCGATTATCTTAGCCAGCTGTTTGTCGAACAAGGCAAGACGTATCCAAAGATATTTGGGTAGTGGAGCCCCGCTCTGTAAGGACATATTTTTCTTCAGCGTCGGCTTAGTCAGGCTATCGCTGCTGCTGGAAGAACGTCGGTTTGGATCTAGGTTCTCGATGTCCTGCACTTTCTTGGAGATGACCCCCGCTTCGGGGCAATGCTTGGCTATTTTGTGCAACAGAGCTGTCGTTGATGAGGTCTTAAAGAGACCGAGGGCTCGTCTGCGTAATCCTAGGGGGTGAAAGCGACTTTACTTTCGTGTTGTTCGAATTGATGCCGGGGCTTACCTTGAGAAAGACAGGACTCGACAGCCCCGCAGAGGGCGGTGACTGAACCGCTCTCTTCGTGCACGAACTTCCTCGTAACCGACTCCTCCATGACCTGCTTCACCTCCTTTTTAACTGCCGTAATTAATCTTGCTTTAAAATCTGTTTCTGTCGTATGAAATGAAGAATTTTATTTAATTTTCGTTTATGTACTATTATAAAAAGAGGGGGTTGATAAAATAGGAAGCGAAAGAAAGACGTCGCCTCCTTCTGCATCCTCCAAGAGTGATAATTGAGGATGATATTTTGAAGTTGTCAAAATGCTTTTGACGTTTGAATTCGACAAAAAAATAGACGTGCAAATTCTGATTGGAATTTAACGAAAAACTCACCGGCGTTTAAAGACATGACTCGGGCTGGTTTTCCTCCGCCTTACCGGGGGCGCATTTATCGCAATAACGAGGGGCACACACCGGTCGTCGTTTTCGCTCAGTTTCCACCTTGAAAATAAAATCGATCGGGACGACGACGCTTGCGCGCCTCTACAGCTCCCGGCGCTTCGTTTTCAATTTATCAAACACCGCCGTCATCGACGCCGCTTTATCGCTCGCCTCTTCGTCATTTCCGTTCGTTCGCGCGGTATCAAATCCAAACACAATTACAGGTTTCTGTAATGTGAGAATGACGCTTTCAAACAATTTTACACAAGAACTTAACAATTCGGACAATTATTTGCAGTTTCACGTAAACATTGGAGATCACTGCACCAAATTAATTATGTTCAAGTAGTAATTAATAAGGATACATTTTTAAACGGAAATTAATTTAGGTTGGCAGCACTGGAAACCTCTTCAGCATCTGACGCTTCGTTTCCAATTTATCAAAACAAAGATCAAAACCACCGTCGCGTCGTTGTTGCCGCTCTATCACTCTCCTCTTCGTCATTTCCGTTCGTTCGCGCGGCATCAAGTCCAAACACAATTACAGGTTTCTATAATGTGAGAATGACGCTTTAAAACAATTTTACACAAGAACTTAACAATTAAATAAATTAATATCAAATAATTAGCTTACGCATGCTAAATTATTAAAGCGCAATTTTAATAATCGGCTTTCATAAATGAAACGCCCGCTCGAACAGGCAATCATCCACCGATGATTCCATCGATGAGATTTTAAAAACGAAATTGCAAGTGTTAAAGTCTAAATAAGTAGATTAAACAAATTTAAAATGACTTTTCATGTTGACGAATTAATAAAACGTGAAATTCAGTACTGATTTCCATTCTTTGGTTCACTTTGATGTCATCGATTAAATTCGAAACGGTGAGCAATAATTTATTTTAATTAAAATCGTATTATTGAACGCATTGCGAGGCAGGGTTGCGAAATTGGGTGAATTTCAACCATTGGGGCTACATCTTAGACGTAACTGTCAATTAAAATCTAATTTGGCGAATGGCGTCTAATTTAAGAAAATTCTACCTCTAGTCATCCGTGGAAATAAAAGTATAGAGTAGGCCAAATTTGACACTTTTAATAGGAAACACCTGTTCTTAGAAGAGTTAGACAAAAACTGACCTCGGGTCCTGGCGCTCGATTCTTAAAACAAAATTAATGGAGGAGATCCCATTTTGATATCTTGTACCGCTTCAGAGTTACAGATGTTATTGGGCGTTTGACAGCCTTCAATTTCAAACAGAAAGATTGACATTTTCCATAATTCATGTGAAAATTTTAATTAGTTTTAAACTTGTAAGCAAATCTGTTGGTAAAATTCGTTATTTGAAGAACTTGTAAACCCCCTAAGCAAGCCAAATTAATCTCTGATTTAGTATTACAGTGTCAATCTATATAGTCACTGTAGTGTGAGATATTGAACGGCGAACAGCGCCATCTATTGCAGTTCTGTTTTTAATCATCTATAGACCATGTGGCAGGCATAGAATTCTTTGTCACTGTCTGTTTCTTTTTTAATTTATGAATCTACTGAATTGTGCTTCATAATTGAATGCCTTTTGTTTTTATTTATTTTTTTTTTAAATGTTATTGTGTTATATTACAAAAAAAAATTGTTCATTTGTTTTGTCTCCCTTCCTCCCAATGATTATTATTTTTTTTTAATTTATTAATCAACTGAATTGTGCCGTAAAGTCGATTTGTCTTTTGTTTTTATTGTTATTTATTCTCATGATTCCCTTCAGTTTTTTAAAAACAATTATTAATCTATTGTGTCGTAATGTCGATTTTCTTTTGTTTTTATTATTATTTTTTTAAATTTTTATTAATTATGGCTGCTCTTCGATTCTAGGATTCTCTGTCGTGTAGACCGTTTGTAGAATTTGATGTTTCGACCATCTTGTCGTGATTTTCTTCACTTCACTTCTGAAGAAGAACTTGACGTTTCGATCATCTCGTTGTGATCTTCTTCACTTCACTTCTGAAGAAGATCACGACGAGATGATCGAAACGTCAAGTTCTACAAACTTTCTACAATGCCGTAAAGGCCTGAAGACTGCATTATTAATTATTTTTTGAATTTTTATTATTTTGTTTTCTTTGTTTAGTTACCTTTTTCCTTCCAAATAGCTTTTTTTAAATTTATTAATCCACTGAACTGTGCTGTAAAATCGATTGTCTTTTGTTTTCATTATTATAAGTGTAAATTCTGTGCCGTATTTAAAAAAAATCGATTGTCTTTTGTTTTCATTATTATAAGTGCAAATTCTATGTCGTATTGAAAAAAAAAAATCGATCTTTTGTTTTCATTATTATAAGTCTAAATTCTATGTAATATTGTTAAAAAATTCTATTATTTCTTTTGTTTTCTCATGGTACCTTTTATTTAAAAAAATATTAATTTGTTAAATTGTGTCGTAAAATCGATTGTCTTTTGTTTTTTGTTTTATTGTTTCTTTTTCAAATCTTATTTTTTTTTGTTTTCTTTATTTTATCATCAAATTGTTTTTTTTTTTAAATTTATTATTAATCAACTGAATTGAGCTAAAGAATCGACCGTCTTTTGTTTTAGTTTTCTTCAACTTTATGTATTTTTAATTACTTTTTGTTTTCTCTTTTTAATTTAATCCTGAATTTAGTTACGAATTGGGGAATTTTCTATGTTTGAAGGGGATTCCTTGACAACTCCTGTTGAGGGATTTCTGTTTTTACTCGTGTTGGTAACGCCGGGTATAATAGATACGTTGGCAGACCTGATCTACCAAGTGTGAGTTTATCAATCACATGTTAACTCTAATTGTCAGTTTGTTTCCATAGTAACGACTATGAAAACAATTATTACCATGTGATTGTTAAACGCACCCTAACTCCACATATTGGTGTCAATATTGGCACCAACAGCGTTCGTCCAACATGTGGATCAACAAAATAACGTTGGAGGCAAGTTGGCACCGATGTGTGTGTAGATGAATCACGTTGAAGCTAAGATTGGAGCCAACTTTGATCCCAATGTGTGGAACCGATGTTACGGTTTCTATAAAAAGCTTATTTCACATTTGAACTTTATTATCAATAGATAAAATTGGTGCCTTTTGACATTTTATAAACAAGTTGGCGACATTGGCCAAAAAATCTGAGTCCTATGTGAGGGCAACAACGAAATTAAAACGTCAAATAAAATTCACACTTACGTTTATTTGATCAATTAGGTTTAAATTTAAATCAATTAAGCAAAGTAGTTATTAAACTTGTCGCTGCGTTTGCCCCCAGAATCAGTTAGATTGGCAACATTGACAACTAATGTCAACATAACCTAAACGTGATTCGGAAAAGAGCGCATAAATCAAAACGTGATGGCTGAAACTACATCAAACCAAAAAGAAATGTGGTCTTTTCCTAGCATCATCGATTCAGTCGATGAGTCTGTCCTAACAAACGGACTTCCAAGTGTAAGTGATAGATACTACGAACATAAATACTGCATGCAAATCGGGGGTATTCAAGAACCTGTGCACCAATGTGTCAGCTTCCACAGCAACCGAATTTGCTTGCTGTCTTTAGCCGAGAACCATCCCGTCATTAAAGCCGATAAGAACATCACCAGGCTTAACTATTCCATCAATGAGCGAACGGACCGCATGAAAAACAAGGTTTCCGGAAAGGGCAAGCGCGGGGCTCAGAAACTGACTTGCAACTCTATACTGTGCTACATCGAGTGCGACGATAACACGGTATACTCCGTCTACAGTTGCGTCAATGGAAAACTAATCGAAGTAAACGAAAACCTCCTGAAGGACCCGAATTTGCTCAAGCGGAAACCCAAAAGCGAAGGCTACATTGCACTGATACTGCCGGTTCTCGCCTCTTATGACAAATGTAAAAGCTCATTGCTCACCCACGATGAATACATTCAAGCCCATTAAAAGACGGTTGTTTCCAACAAACGCGTTTTATTTACTGCAAAAAAATAAAAAAGATTCGAGTATTCACGTGAATAATAAATATTTCAAGTTCGAACTAAACTGAGATTACTTAATGTTAAATATGGCAAACTTTTATTTGTTGTTGGTTGGCGATGGTGTTACGGTTGTCCCCAGGTGCAATAATCCTCCCTGGTGGCCGCCACGTATTCATCGACCAAATCCTGGACGACTTCTCGACTTACATCGAGTTCTTTTAGGTTGTCCTTGAACATCTCTTCTTTCCTGAACTGTTCGAGGAAAGCCTCGCGTTTTCTTAACTTATCGTACTGTTGCAACGCTCTCTCAAACAACTGTGACCAAAAGTGTAACCATACACCTACGTGAAATTGATTTATGAAACACTTACCGAACTGATATTGGTGTGGTTGGCAAGCATGAGGCCCGAAACTCTATGGGCCGTCTGTATGTAAGGAGATTTCCTTGACAATGCAACCTGAATACTCGCAGGGCCCCACGGTATAAACTGAGCGAGCTTGCGCTCTCTGATTCTCTGCAGGGACTTATGAACTTGAGTCGGATCGACTTCCCCCTACGAAAACCCCCTCGTTTGTTTAAAAAAAATTAAAATGAAAGTGTTCCCACCTGAATGATGTTCAAAATAGAAATGAAACAGTGCTGTGAATTTCGGTCCTGCGTGGTGGAAACCATCATGTTCTTCGGCTGGAGCAAGCGACGCATCACGTCCAGGACGGTCGTCTTTCTCACGCTGACCTCGTCCGTGTCCGTCGACAACGGTGTGTAGCCCGTCATCAGGAAGTGAAGTCTCGGTGTGGGGATTAGAGGGGCGAGCAGACCCATCAAATCGTTGTTCATGTACGAGGGGTACCTAAAACAAAACAAAATCTCTATCTGTCAAATTCAGAAGTGGTTTGCACTTTGTTCTTAATTATTAACAAAAGACTATTTAGAAATAAGCGAAAAGCTGCAATAAATTCAAAAGTAAGTTGAATTTTCTTTTTAATTATTAATAAGTGACTACATATTTAGAAATAAGCAAAAAAAAATCTCATGAAGCTGCAAGAAATAATTGAAAAGTTCAAATCGAATGTAATTTGCGTTTTATTTTAAATTATCAACAAATGACGTGCTATGAAGCTACAGGAAACAAAATTAAAAGTAATTTGCATTTTGTTTTTTAATTATCTATTAACATATGACTATTCCGAAATAAGCAAAAAGCTACAGGAAACAATCGAAAACTATCAAATTAAAAAGTTAGTTGTGAACTGTCAAATTCAAAAGTAATTTGCCTTTTGTTTTTAGTTATTAACGACTGACTATTTAGAAATAAGTAAAAAAATCTTGTGAAAATTCAAAAAACAATTGAAAACTGTCTAAATCAAAGTTGATTTGCATTTTGTTTTAAATAATCAACAAATGACACGTCATGAAGTTACGAGAAACAATTGAAAACTGTCAAATTGAAAAGTGGTTTGCATTTTGTTTTAAATTATCAACAAACGACTATTCAGAAAAAAGCGAAAAACTACAAAAAAACAATTGAAAACTATCGAATTCAAAAGTAAGTTGTAAGTTGTTTTCTAATGTAATTTGCGTTTTGTTTTTAATTATTAACACATGACTATTTAGAAATAAGCAAAAAAATCTTGCAAATGTTTAAGAAACAATTTAAATTTTGTTTCAAATTATCAACAAAGACTACTCCGAAATTAGCAAAAGGCTATAATAAACAATTGAAAACTGTCAAATTCAAAAGTGATTTGCATTTTGTTTTGAATGACTAATAAATGACTAAATATTTAGAAAAAAGCAAAAAATCTAAAGAGGGTGCAGGAAACAATTGAAAACTGTCTAAATCAAGCGATATTTTGTTTCAAAGCTTCAGGAAACAATTGAAAACTGTCTAAATCAAGCGATATTTTGTTTCAAAGCTTCAGGAAACAATTAAAAGCTTTCCAATTGAAAAGTAATTTGCATTTTGTTTTTTTTTATGATTAATGAATGACTATTCTGAAATAAACAAAAGTCACAAAAAACAAATGAAAATTTTCAAATTCAAAACCAATTTGCATTTCGTTTTTAATTATTAACAAATGGCCGTTTAGAAACAAGTATTTTATTTTTAAATTATCAACAAATGTCTACATATTTAGAAGCAAGCGAAAAAATCTTGAGAACGCTCCGAAACGCCCGAAGTCTGATTATTAACGATGACTAGAACCAAGCAAACATTCAAAAGTAATTTGCATTTTGTTTTTAATTATGTGTTAACAAATAAGCAAAAAGTTACAAGAAACAATCGAAAACTATTAACAAATGACTATTTAGAAAGAAACAAAAAACAATTTCGTGAAGCCGCAAGAAACAATTGAAAACTGTCAAATACAAAAACGACTTGCGGGCAGTTTGTTTTTAATTATTAACAAATGACTACTAAGCAAATAAGCAAAAAAATCTCGTGAAACTTCAAAAAAACAATTGAAAACTGTCAAATTCTAAGTGATTTGCATTTTATTTTTAATTATTAACAAATGTTCATTCAAAAATAAGTAGCTGTAAGAAACAATTGAAGTTGTCAATTGAAAACTGTCAAATTGAAAAGTGATTCGCACACATGACTATTTAGAAATAAGCAAAAAAAATCGAAGAAGCAATTGAAAACAGTCAAATTCAAAGGTGATAGGATTTTGTTTTTTATTATTAACAAATGAACAAAGCAATTTCGTGAAGCTTCTAGAAACAATTGAAAACTTCAAAAGTAATTTATCTTTCAATTTAATTTAATTATTAACAAGTGACTGTGTATTTAGAAATGAAGGTATCATATTCAAAAGTGATTTGTATTTTGTTTTCAACGATTAACAAATCACTACTTAGAAAATAAATGATCGCGTTTTGTTTCAGATGTAAACAAATGAAACCAGCTTCACACACGATCTTTTTTTGCTTATTTCTAGTCATTTGTTAATAATTCAAAACAAAATGAAAATCACTGTTGAATTAGACAGTTTTCAACTGTTTCTTGTAGTTTGACGAGATTATTTCGCTCAGTCATTTGTTAATAATTAAAAACAAAATGGAATCACTTTTGAATTTGACAGTTTTCAATTGTTTTTTGTAGTTTCACGAGATTTTTTTTGCTTATTTTTAAGTAGTCATTTGTTAATAATTAAAAACAAAATGCGAACTACTTTTCAATTGCTTTTTTTTGTAGCTAGGTTCACGAGATGTGTTTGTTTATTTCTATCAGTCATTTATTATGCAATTCACTATTGAATTTGACTGTTTTCAATTGTTTTTTTGTAACTTCACGCGGCCCTTTTGTTTATTCCCAAATAGTCATTTTCCAATAATTAAAAACAAACTGTTGCAAGTCTCTTTTGAATTTGACAGTTTTCAATTGTTTCTTGTAGCTTTACGAGATTGTTTTGCACAGAATAGTCATTTGTTAATACCTAATTAAAAACAAAATGCAAATCACTTTTGAATATGACAGTTTTCGATTGTTTCTTGTAACCTTTTGCTTATTTTTAAATAATCATTTGTTAATACATAATTAAAAACAAAATGCAAACTACTTTTCAATTGGAAAGTTTTCAATTGTTTTTTTTTGTAGGTTCAGGAGATGTTTTTGTTTGTTTCTCTTAGTCATTTATTATGCAGTTCACTTTTGAATTTGACTGTTTTCAGTTGTTTTTCTTTAACTTCACGAGGTCCTTTTGTTTATTCCTAAATAGTCATTTGTCAATAATTAAAAACAAACTGCTGCAAGTCGTTTTTGAATTTGACAGTTTTCAATTGTTTTTTGCAGCTCCACGAGATTGTTTTTTGTTGGCTACGCAACGAATGGGCACTTTTCATTGGTCTTCGTTTTGCGTAACCATGGCAACGCTCCGAAACTTCCGAAGTCTGTTAATAATTAAAAAATAAAATGCGAATTACTTTTGAATTTGGCAATTTTCAATTGTTTCTTGTACTTTCTCAAGATTTTTTTTGCTTGCTTCTAAATACGTATTGATAATAAATTCATTTATTAATAAATTAAAAATAAAATGCTTGTTCCTAAACGGCCATTTGTTAATAATTAAAAACGAAATGCAAATTGCTTTTGAATTTGAAATTTTTCATTTGTTTGTTGTGGCTTTTGCTTATTTCAGAATAGTAATTCATTAATCATAAAAAAAACAAAATGCAATTCACTTTTCAATTGGAGAGCTTTCAATTGTTTCCTGATGTAATTCGAAGCTGAAGCTTTGAAACAAAATATCGCTTGATTTAGACAGTTTTCAATTGTTTCCTGAGCCCTCTTAAGATTTTTTTGCTTATTTCTAAATATGCAATTAGTCATTCAAAACAAAATGCAAATCACTTTTGAATTAGACAGTTTTCAATTGTTTCTTGAATCTTTTCTTAATTCTGAATAGTCATTTGTTAGTTATTATTTTGATTTGAAATATTCAATTGTTTCTTGCAGCTTCAGTAGATTTTTGTGATTTTTTCTAAATAGTCATTTATTTTTAATTTAAAAAGAAAATTCATCTTGCTTTTGAATTTGATGGTTTTCAATTGTTTATTGTGGCTTCTTGCCAATTTCGGAATAGTCATTTGTTGATAATTTAAAACAAAACGCAAATCACTTTGAATATCACAGTTTTCAATTGTTTCTTAAACCTTTGCAAGATTTTTTTTACTTATTTCTAAAAAGTCATTTGTTAATAATTAAAAACAAAGTCACATTATGATTTAAACGGTTTTCAATTGTTTCTTAAAACTGCACAAGGTTTCTTTGCTTATTTCTAAATAATCGTGTGCTAATAATTAAAAACAAAATGCAAATTACTTTTGAATTGAAGCTTTCACGAATTTCTTTTTGCTTATTTCTAAAAGTGCAACTTACTTTTGAATTCGATAGTTTTCAATTGTTTTTTTTTCTCTGTAGCTTTTCGCTTGTTTCTGAATAGACACTTGTTGATACTTTAGAACAAAACGCAAACCACTTTTGAATTTGACAGTTTTCAATTGTTTCCCCTAGCTTCATGACATGTCATTTGTTGATTATTTAAAACAAAATGCAAATCACTTTTGATTTAAGACAGTTTTCAATTGTTTTTTGATCCTTTGTGAGATTTTTATTTATTTCTAAATATGTAGACATTTGTTAAAATTTACAATTAAATTCAAATCACTTCAATTTGACAGTTTTCAATTGTTTTGCTTTGTATTTTTAAAGATTTAATTATTTTAATTTAATTAAATCAATTTATTTTTGAAACCATGAGAAATATGTGGGATTTTTTTTATTAAACCAAAAAATACAGAATTGTGAGCTGCTTCAAGCCATGACTTACCTTAGAGTAGCGGTCGAAACTGACATGATCGTGCTGACGAGGCTGTTAATTTGTGTGAAAGTCGGGTTTTGTATCCGTAACCGATCGGCCGCAATGCGATTTAGAGCGGTGTTGTCGAGGACCACGACTGAATCAGCCGATTCGGTCAACCTCTTCAAGGTCAACAACGAATTGTAAGGTTGCACGACGACATCACTAAAACAAGCTTTGGTTTTTGCACATACTCCAGAAGATTTCTTGCCTCACCTGATTTCGTCTTGGTTTGGAAACACACTGTAAGTCTGCACGAGTTTCTTAGGGAAACGATCGGACAATTTCTCGAGTATGTTCGAACCCATTCCCGAGCCAGTCCCACCGGCAATCGAATGGCACAACACAAAGCCCTAAATTAATTATAAATTAACAATAAAACAATTGTTTAGGGTTTAAGTTAAGCTGGGCCTAAGCGTAGTGCTTACCTCTAAGCTATCAGAACCGTCGGCTTCTCTGTCAATTATATCGAAGATTTCTTCGTTTAATTTTTCTCCCTGTGAGTACCCACTGGCCCAATTATTACCTGCGCCGCCCCCATTCTTAGATAGGAACACGTTCTCTTGATTGTACAGTTTTGAGTAGGGCGAATTCATGATTGTATTGATGACCCTGGGTTCGAGATCGAGGAGGACGGCTCGGGGGATGTAGTGCTCATCGTCCGCCTGGTAAAAAAACACGTCCTTGCGGTCGATGCCTTCGGTGGCAAAGTCTTCCAGGATTCCCTCGGGGTTTATGCCGTGCTCGGCGCACAGTTTCTTCCAGAACTCAAAGCCAACTGCAAAGACATAACCTCAAATTTCGCGGAAAGCTTGCGCCCCTCACTTACTTTGGTTGCCACACTGGCCCAGCTGCAACGTAATCATTTCACACGGCATCTCGGCGTTTTAATTAAATATTTTGTACGCGCGGAATTCCAGAAAGTAATGATTCAATGCGTTTTTGACAGTTTATAAATAAACCGCGATTCAAAACTGCGCAAGCTTCGCTTTAATTGGTCGTCGATGGGAGAGAGTTGGTTGGTCGCGCGCGCCAGCGCACGCGGGAATTTCAAATTGTTAACGTTGCCTGCACCAGGCCGCGTCTTTCGCTGGAATTATTTTAAAAAAGGATTCTTTTTTTCAATTAGACGTTCCGTGCTTGCGTTTTAGTAGCCGCATGTTGATTGGTTGGAACAAAAGCGTAACTAGGTGGGATTTTCGAATTGTTTGATCGTTACGAGTTTACGCACGCAATGTCTGTGACGGCCGCTGTGAATCAAAAAAGCGATGTCGGGGGGCCACAAGCCGAAAAAGAAACGGTCCTCGATAAACTGTGCAAGGGACCCAGGTAATAACCACCACAATCACAATTTACCAAAATATTTCTTGGCACACCACACGGCTGTCAAGTCAATCAAATGTAGAAACACCGTGCGATCAAAAAAAATTGCTTGCGTATTACGAGTATCGCGTTCAAGAGGACGCTGTAATTAATCGATTAATTAAGAACGTGATGCCTTTCAGAATGACGAAGGAGTTCATAGTAAAGCACTGCAAGGAAAACAAACTGTATGTCACGCCGAATTTAAACGATGTCCTCTACTTGCATTACAAGGGATTCTCAAAAATCGAAAACCTGGAGGAATACACCGGCTTGAAGTGTCTGTGGCTCGAGAACAACGGGCTAAAGGAAATCAGCGGCCTTGACAACCAGGTGAACCTGCGCAGTCTCTTCTTGCATTACAACCTGATCCGGAAGATCGAAAATTTGGAGCATTGCGTCCTATTGGACACGCTGAATCTGTCACACAATCAAGTACAACGCATCGAAAACCTAGGTAGGAACAGTTGAAGACTAACTTCTTTTGTTTCTTGGATGTAACAAGTCTCTAAGTGTCTTAAGCGTCAACCCCTTACAGGAAAAGAATGTCCATCGACTTCCCCCCTCCACCTCGCTTTTCAGTTTTACCATAACTGCAAAAAGCGATTGGCGCACAAAATAAATAGTGTTCGATAGTGTTAACGTGAATAGTTGGTAGCCCTGAAGGACCCCTGTTACATTGTAATAATGCAAATTTTTGAAATTTGTTGCAAGTCGTTTTTTCTATCATAATTTTAGGTCATAAAACGGCCGCAAGATGTCGCAGCCTAAACCGTCGGTTACAAATTTTTGAAAGAAATTAATTTAGTTTTTATCAACTCTTGCTGTGAAATTTGAACGCCCCGTCTTAGCTTTACTGTCAAATAATTTATATTCTTGACGTTTGTTACTGATAACTGACAGCTTATTTTTCAATTAAGCTAAGACATGCCCTAACCTTCAGTTGTTAATTGCCATAGCAACCACTGTCTTCATAGTTGTTATTATGGGAACAAACTGCTAGTTAGAGTTAACTCGTGATTGTTAAACCGGGCCTTAATATTCTTTTGTTTTCAGCGTTACTTTTTATGATGTTTTGTTTCTTCTGTTTAGCTTTTGTTTGTAGACATTTTTATTTTTGCTGTTCTTTTGTTTTAGATTGTATTTAGGCTTTATTGCCGTTGTTCTTTTGTTGCCTGCATTAACACCCAGTATATTACAACATAGATCCCATTTCGTCGAATCTCAGTTGACATCTTAAAGTTCTTTTGTTTTCAGTTTTGCATTTTATCTTGTTTCGTTTCTGTTCAGCTCTTGTTTTCTTGAAACTTTACTTTCGTTGTTTTTTTGTTTCTGGATTACATCGAGTTTTTATTGCCATTTGTTCTTTTTCTTTGTTTTAAGTTTTGTATTGACACCTAACAGTAACAGTTGGTCCATCTTCGACCGACCCCTATAAATTCATCAACTCCCAACCCAACCCTCACAGGTCCATCGAACCATTTCAAGTTTTCAACGCCACCCAAGGTGTTGGTGTTCTTTTGTTTTCTGCTTTGCGTTTTATGTTGTCTTGATTTCTGTTTTGTTTTTAGAAACATCAAACTTCATTCTCGTGGTTCTTTTGTTTTCAGATTGCATCAGACCTTTATTGTTTAGTGTTCTTTTGTTTCCACATTTTTACGTTTGACGCTGTTTTGATTTTTATTCAGTTTTAAACGTCATTTTCGTTGTTCTTATGTTTTCGGATCGTATCAAATCTTTATCGTTTGCTGTTCTTTTGTTTCCTCATCTTTTACGTTTGACGTTGTTTTGTTTTTTGTTCAGTTTTAAACGTCATTTTCGTTGTTCTTTTGTTTTCAGATCGTATCAGATCTTTATTGTCTAGTGTTCTTTTGTTTCCACATCTTTGACGCTGTTTTGATTTTTGTTCAGTTTTAAGCATCATTTTCGTTGTTCTTTTGTTTTCAGATTTAACACACCTTCAAATTTGATATTGTTTTTTTTGTTCGGCTTTTGTTTCTCGACATTTTAAATTCCATTTGTGTTTTGTCCTTTTGCTTCCAGGTTGTAGCAAAAGTTTTCATAACCGCAGCGTTCTTTTGTTTTTAGTTAGTATTAACACCTTTTACGTTTGCTGTTCTTTTTTATTTCTGTTCGGTTTTTGTTTCTAGACAATTTATTTTTGTTGTTCTATTGCTTCTAAACTGTATGAAATCTTTGTTGCCTCAGTTTTCTTTTGTTTTTAGTTTATATTAACACTTTTACGTTTGCAGTTTATTTGCCCAACTTTTGTTTCTGAACATTTTAAACATCATTTTCGTCGTTCTTTTGTTTCCAGATTGTATGAAGTCTTTGTTGTCTCATTATTCTTTCGTTTTCGGCTTGTTTTTAAAATTTTTACGTTTGATTTTTGGTCAGCTGTTGTTTCAAGACGCTTTAAATTTAATTTTAGTTGTTCTTTTGTTTCTAGATTATATGAAATCTTTACTGCCTCGGTTTTCTTTTGTTTTCAGCTTGTACTAACACCTTTACGTTTAATGTAGTCTTTGTTTTGTTCGGCTTTTGTTCTAAGTCAGTTTAAACTTCATTTCTGTCGTTCTTTTGTTTCCACATTGTATCTCGCCTCAGTTTTCTTTTGTTTAACATCTTTACGTTTGATGTTGTTTTGATTTTTTTGCACAGCTTTTGTTTCTGGACAGTTTAAACTTCTTTTTTGTCGTTCTTTTGTTTCCAGATTGTATAAAGTCTATATCGACTGTGTATTCTTTTGTTTTCTGCTTGTTTTAACATCATCACGTTTATTGTTTGTTTTTATTTTTGTTCGACTTTTATTTCTGGACGCTTTAGTCTTAATTTTTGTTCTTCTGTTTCTAGACTGTATGAAATCTTTATTGCCTTAGTGTTCTTTTGTTTCTCGACTGTAGAAATCTTTATTGCCTTAGTGTTCTTTTGTTTTTCGACTGTAAAAATCTTTATTGCCTTTTGTTTCTAGATTGTAGAAATCTTTTTTGCCTTAGTATTCTTTTGTTTTTAGCTTTTATTAATACTTTTACGTTTTATGTTATTTTGATTTTTTTGCCCAGTTTTTGTTTCCGGACACTACAAACTTCATTTTTATTGTTCTTTTGTTTTTAGATTGTTTTCTGTTTGTATTCATATTTCTGTTCTTTTGTTTCGAGATCGTATCAGAAGTCTTTATCGCCACAGTATTCTTTTGTTTTCAGCTTGTATCAATACCATTACGTTTGTTGTTTGTTTTGATTGTTACTCAGCTTTTGTTTCCGAACACTTTCAATTTCATTTTTGTCGTTCTTTTGTTTTCAGATTGCATCAAGTCAAGTTCTTATTGTCTCTCTTCTTTTCTTTCTTTTGTTTTTAGTTTGTATCAACACCATTACGTTTGTTGTTTGTTTTGATTGTTGCTCAACTTTTGTTTCTAGACGCTCTCAATTTCATTTTTGTCGTTCTTTTGTTTCAAGATTGTTATCAAGGTCAAGTCCTTATTGTCTCTTTTCTTTTCTTTTTAGTTTGTATCAACACCATTACGTTTATTGTTTGTTTTGATTGTTGTTCAGCTTTTGTTTCTAGACACTTCCATTTCAATTTTTGTCGTTCTTTTGTTTTTAGATTGTTTTCTGTTTGTATTCACATTTCTGTTCTTTTGTTTCGAGATCGTATGAAAAGTCTTTTTTGTTGTTCTTTTGTTCCTAGACTCTATCAAATCTTTATTGCCTTGGCGTTCTTTTGTTTTTAACTTGTACTCACACCTTTACGTTTGCTGTTTGTTTTCATTGTTGCTCAGCTTTTGTTTCTGGACGTTTTATTTTTGTTGTTCTCTTGTTTCTAGATTGTTTCAATTGCCTCATCGTTCTTTTGTTTTCAGCTTGTTTTTAACATTATAACGTTTGGTGTTGTTTTGAATTTTGCTTAGCTTTTGTTTCAAGACACTCTAAACTTAATTCTTGTCGTTCGTTCGTTTCCAGATTGTACGCAATTGTTATCAGCCTGTTCTCAACAGTTCTACGTTCGATGTTGTTTTGATTTTTGCTTGGCTTTTGTTTCAAAACACCTAATTTTTTGTTGTTCATTTGTTTCCAAGTCGTATCAAATGCTCTTTTATTTTCAGCTGGTGTTAACACTTACATGTTTGACTTTAGCTCAACTCTTGTTTGTTTACATTTCATTTTTCTTATTCTTTTGTTTCTAGATTGTGACGAATCTCAGTGTTCTTTTGTTTTGTTCAACTTAACACCGTTGCTTTGATTTTTGTTCGGCTTTAGCTTCTTGTTTGATGTTTGACACTTCAAGTTTCTTTTGTTTCCAGACTGCATCAATGACTTGCATTCCCTGAACCTAGGCAACAACTACATTGAAACCCTGGAGGACGTCGAACACCTGGAAAAGTTAACAGAGCTCTCGGTCCTCGACCTCTCCAACAACCACATCGACGACCCCCTGATCGTCCAGGTGTTGGCAAGCATGCCGAACCTGCGTGTTCTAAACCTCATGGGGAATCCCGTAATAAGGAAGGTACCCTCGTATAGGAAGACCCTGATCTTAGCCTGCGTAAGTTCACTTTGTGCATTGCGTTGTTTCCATTAGGTATACTTTCTCTTTTCTAAAAACAGAAAGACTTGAGGTACTTGGATGACCGTCCGGTCTTTCCAAGGGACAGGGCATGCGCGGAGGCCTGGTGAGTATAAACATAACAAACCAAAAAGCAGGAAGTACAAAGGAATTCGATTTTAGGGAGCGTGGTGGAGTAGCCGAAGAGAACGCCGAGAGGCAGCGTTGGATAGACAGGGAGAGGCAGCGCATCATGGATAGTGTTAACGGTGAGTCCACTTCATAGTTTCAATGCAGGCCTGAGCGTTTTTGTTTTTAGCGTTGGTGGCCTTGCGAAATGACAGAAGAAGGGATCAGACCGATAGTGGCATGGGGACTTCCCTGAACGACTCCGAAAGCGAGGTGGATAGTTTGAATGACAGAGCAAGCTCTGCCCGTGGTATCTACTACGAAGGCATGGAAAACGAAGTGACTGAAGAAACGAGCGCAACGCTCAACAACGTCAACAGCCTGCGAACGGAGGAAGGCAACGTCAGCGAGGAAGACACGACGTATGGCTACGGCAACATGAGCCAGGATGAAGAAAGCAGTGAGTCGGAGGACGAGTTCATGAAAGACAAGCAGATCGAAGCAGAAGACTACGAGGAGTATCGCGAGCGAATATTCGACTTCAATTCGAAAGGGGGGGCGCACGAGCGAAAGCTAATCGAAGAAATTCACCCCAATGCGCCAAGTACCGGGGCACCCAACAGGGAGAGCACGCAAGCAATAACCGAGTCTTCCACTTCCAGCAGCAACAGTGATGATGATGATGATGGCGAGTGGGTGGTACTGAGTGATAACGAAGGTCCTTCTTCCACCAGGTATAACGCCATCTTTGAAATAAAAAAGAAAGACTACTTAAAATCGAAAGCAAACTCAAAGAAAGAGGAAGTGGAAGAGCGAAGGGAACAAACAAATCTAAGCGCTGAGTTTGAAGAAGAAGAAGAAGGAGAAGGAGAAGGAGAGGAGATGACTGAGGAGGGCAGGGCAAATCAAACAGATGAGAGTCACTATAAGACAAGAGAAGGAGATGTGGAAGTTAACTCTACTGAAACCAAACTGAAAAATGAAGAAGAATTCAAAGTGCAACATGAAGAAGAACTCAATCTGCAATCTGAAGAAGAGCTCAAAGTGCAATACGAAGAAGAACTTAACCTGCAAGATGAAGAAGAACTCAAATTGCAATACAAAGAAGAACTTAACCTGCAACATCAAGAAGAACTCAAACTCCAATACGAAGAAGAACTCAGCCTGCCACGAAAAGATGAAGAAAAACTCGAAGCAACCAACAAAAACAAACCATCTTTAACATTCGAAAGAATTTGTTCCGCAGAGAACATCGACATCTTGTACCCCTTCGAACCAACACCAGCAGAAACAAACGAAACAGATTCCGAGTCTGAATCAGAAGAAGACGAGGACGCCCCATATTACAAACGCCTAGACGAAACGAACGAAGCGGCCCCCAAGGACATCGGGCTAAGCGATGAGCCCCAAAGCGTACTGGGCAAAGACAGATGTGAAAACCGTGAAGTACTCATGGGCATGGGGAAGGGCCTCGACGACATCAAAGAACTGCTCAAGTGGAACCTGAAAGTGCCCCCCCAGAACACCGTAATCCTCCAGCCTCGAGGAGCTGGTGCTTTGCAAGATTACGAGCGAATGTTAGATTCGGAACTAGTTGAGACCCCCAAAATCACCAAAGTCCTTCACATGTCCAGAAATTATTCTGTGTTTGAGAAGCAGGGAGATGAAATCATCAAGCTGGAAAGGGACCCGGATGAAGAACCTGAACCGATTAACGCCATCGTTGCAAGCAATAGCATCTCGAGCATACGCGAAGACATGCAGACCTTCTCCAGGCAAATCGAGGAGATGACGAGCAGGTACGACAAGAAGTACGACCAGTTGATGCAGACTTACAACGACTACTGGCAGGAGTACGTGAAGAAGAGTGAAACCGAAGACGCGCAGAAAAGAAAGAGTCATAGTACTAAGTCGGAGAAGAACAGGCAGAACGAGGAAGTGAAGATGAAGTCGGAGGAGGAAGGAATTGGGGGCCTGAGGGCTAACGTCGATTTGATTTTTGATGATAGTGACGAGAACGACGAGAACCTGGATGTGGATACCATCATACATACAGGGGGCGATCTCGACTATCTAACAGCCGATGTTGATGACGCAGAAAGCGACTCCTCCAGCAACGAGCTTGAAACGACACAATTTGGCGTAATTGCCAGGAATGTAACACGCACTTTGGAAATGCAATTAGCTTCCGAGAAGGAAGACGATTAAATCACTAGCATTTAAAGAATCACTGTTTATGTTTACTTGCAATATACACATTAAATCAATTCCCACGAGTTTCAATCAACGAAACTTGTTAAGCTCTCGTAATTTCCCTGGCCAAAACCTAAGAACTGACGAAACGGCGTACGTCTCTCTTATATTTGGAATTAGAACAAAATATTCTGCGTGAAAGTTTCAGGCGTCCTCCTGAAGTTTCCAATGCCGTTTGGAGAAAAACAATCGCACGCTGCGTTGCCGAGTTACGACCCAAAGTTGCGTTTTTTGTAACGGAACGCCCAGTATATTATTGCATTTTTGAATTGCAAATTGAATTCTAGCCCGAGCTGATGGGTCGCACCATGGGTTCAGTGTGAACGGTTTTCGAGTTATTCGACGAGGAAGTTGTACATGTCACTCGTCTGTACCTCTTTTGTTTCTTGAATTAGAACAAAATGTCTTAGACGAAAGTTGCGGGGATTTAGCTCAAGTTTTCCAGGCCGCTTGCGGAAAAACAATTGAACGTCGCCTTGCCGAGTTACGACCCAAAGTTGCGTTTTTTGTAACGGAACGCCCTGTATATTATTGCATTTTTGGATTCCAAATTGAATTCTAGCCCGAGCTGATGGGTCGCACCATGGGTCTAGTGTGAACGGTTTTCGAGTTATTCGACGAGGAAGTTGTACATGTCACTCGTCTGTACCTCTTTTGTTTCTTGAATTAGAACAAAATGTCTTAAACGAAAGTTGCGCACATTTTACTTCAGTTTTTGGAACTGTTTGCGAAAAAACAATTGAACGTGGCCTTACCGAGTTACGACCTAAAGTTGTATTTTTTGTAATGGAACGCCCTGTATATTATTGTATTTTTGAATTCCAAATTGAATTCTAGCCCGAGCTGATGGGTCGCGCCATGGGTCTAGTGTGAACGGTTTTCGAGTTATTCGATGGGGAAGTTCTACATGTCACTCGTCTGTACCTCTTTTGTTTCTTGAATTAGAACAAAATGTCTTAGACGAAAGTTGCGGGGATTTCGCTTAAGTTTTCGAGGCCACTTGCGAAAAAACAATTTAACTTCGCCTTGCCGAGTTACGACCCAAAATAGCGTTTTTTTGTAACGGAACGCCCTGTATATTATTGCATTTTTCAATTCCAAATTGAATTCTAGCCCGAGCTTATGGGTCGCATAATGGGTCTAGTGTGAACGGTTTTCGAGTTATTCGATGAGGAAGTTGTACATGTCACTCGTCTGTACCTCTTTTGTTTCTTGAATTAGAACAAAATGTCTTAGACGAAAGTTGCGCACATTCTACTTCAGTTTTTGGGACTGTTTGCGAAAAAACAATTCAACGTCGCCTTACCGAATTACGACCCAAAGTTGTAATTCTATTAACGGAACGCCCTGTATATTATTGTATTTTTGAATTCCAAATTGAATTCTAGCCCGAGCTGATGGGTCGCACCATGGGTCTAGTGTGAACGGTTTTCTAGTTATTCGATGAGGAAGTTGTACACGTCACTCGTCTATATCTCTTTTGTTTCTTGAATTAGAACAAAATGTTTTAAACAAAAATTATGGGCGTTTTGCATAAGTTTTCGAAGCCGCTTACGAAAAAACAATTGAACGTCGCGATACAGAGTTACAACCTAAAGTTGCATTTTTTGTAACGGAACACTCTGTATATTATTGCATTTTTTCGATTCCTCGTTTAATTCTATCCCGAACTGATGGGTCGCATCATGGGTCTAGCGTAAATGGTTTTCGAGTTCTTCGCATTTGTAAGCGGAAGTATTACCGATCCATACCTCTTTTGTTTTTTGAATTAGAGCAAAATTTTTTAGACAAAAGCTGCAGCCATTTTGCTTAAGTTTTCGAGGCCGCTCGCGAAAAAACAATTGAACATCGCGATACAGAGTTACAACCTAAAGTTGCATTATTTGTAATGGAACACTCTGTATATTATTGCATTTTTCGATTCCTCGTTTAATTCTATCCCGAACTGATGGGTCGCATCATGGGTCTAGTGTAAATAGTTTTCGAGTTATTCGTATGCGTGTAAGCGGAAGTGTTACCGGTCCGTATCTCTTTTGTTTCTTGAATTAGAACAAAATGTTTTAAACAAAAGCTACGGTCGTTTTGCTTAAGTTTTCGAAGCCGCTTACGAAAAAACAATTGAACGTGGCGATACAGAGTTACAACCTAAAGTTGCATTTTTTGTAATGGAACACCTTGTATGTGAATGCATTTTTGAATGCCAAATTGAATTCTATCCCGAATTGATGGGTCGCATCATGGGTCTAGCGTAAATGGTTTTCGAGTTATTCGTGGTTATAAGCGGAAGTGTCACCGGTCCGTACCTCTTTTGTTTTTTAAATTAAAGCAAAACGTTTTAGACAAAAGTTGCAGCCATTTTGCTTAAGTTTCCGAGGCCGCTCGCGAAAAAACAATTAAACGTCGCGATACAGAGTTACAACCTAAAGTTGCACTTTTTGTAATGGAACGCCCTGTATATGATTGCGTTTTTCAATTCCAAATTGAATTCTAGCCCGAATTGATGGGTCGCATCATGGGTCTAATGTGAATGGTTCTCGAGTTATTCGATGAGGAACTTATACACGTCAGCGGAACTCTCACCGGTTCGTACCTCTTTTGTTTTTTGAACTAAGATCGAAACTACAAAAATCTTGCGCATTTTTCTGATAAGTGTCACTTACATCACATGTGAATGGCATTATGGGCAGAGCCAAATGTCGTAACTGACAGAGTCACGTTTAAACGGAACACCCGTACATGCGATTACGTTTTGAAATCGAATTGCAATTAAACCAATCACGTGACGCGTTTAATGCGATGCATGGCGGAAGTTTGATATTGAGTGTTCCAATAAATAAGTGTAAATTTAGTTAATATTTTGGCGTCATTGTTTTTTTTTGACAAACGCCATTTAAAGCGCCATCTATGATTTCCATACTGGGGACGTATACATATATCGGGGTTCTTTTAAACCTGGCGTCAAAGTTGGCCGTGACAAGGTGCTTACTGTGAACGTACCACAATTTTGATTGTTTGTTGTAAATCTTATTTTCTTGTTAGTTTTTTTCGTTTGTTATTTGAGTCTCATTTTTAGTGTTTTTTTTTTTTTCGTTTATTATAATAGGTCAGATTCTTGTGTCGTCTTATCGTATACAAGAGTTTGACACCTCGAAAGCAAGGTTAGGATTGGCAAGTTCAAATGTCAAATTGACAACTGTCATGGTGATGATGGTTCACAATTAAATTTTCATGGCCAACTTCGACGCTAAATTCAAAAAAAAACACTAAACGTTTAAGAAAAAAAATTAAATATAACCAAAATTCTTGAGAACGCGTTACTTCATTGCACCTCTTATTAACATAAAAGAGAAAAGCGTTGAAAAATGTACTTTTTAGACAAAGTGAAACGTCAGAGCGCCATCTACAGTTGTCGTACCGAGTTTTAAAATCGGGGATGCCCCAACCCAGTTACTTTTGAATTATCAAAACCTTATTTTTTTGAAAATAAAAGTCCAAATACTTCACGTTTGCCAAAACTAACTTGTTTTCTGTCCAAACGGAATTGATAATTCTTTTTTCGCACGTCGAAAGGGGGCGGAAATTGATTTCGAAAAAGAAAACGCGTGCATTTTTTTAATTATTTTATTTATTAGGTACATTACAATATAACATACATTTTGCTATTATAATAATCATACATCATACGCTTTGAAATAATTAACAATAAAAAAAAATGACAATCTAACCTACTTGAAAAATTCCACGCGCCGCCTCCGAACGTCTCGAACAATCAGAAATCCGCTAGGCGGCGCCCGCGATCTAAACACCGCGTCGAGAGAACGGAAACCAACAAAGTAATTACAAAAAGAAAAGAGAAAAACAGAAGAACGCTACAGAGTTGCCAAATTGTGCCCATAATCGTTAAATCATAGCATGTTCTTATGTAATTTACCGACCATGAAGTAGTTTCTTTATCATTAATAATATTTCTCTTGTGATTATTACCTATTATTTAATATAAAAACACACTCACTCGCTTACGTGACGGACCTAACCCAAAAACACATCGCGCTTCTAAGTTAGAGGTATATGATATATATATAAAACTGGAGGGGGCAGAACCGCACTTTCAATTTTTTTTGTTTTTTTTTGCAGGGCCATCTCACTCACTGCGCTGTTTTTTTTTGTTTTTGTTTTGAAAATACGATGCCTCCCAAGTGCCAGCATCCGTAAGCATTACCAACTGCACATACACATGCATACAATTCACATATTTAATAAATAATTTAAATACAAATCGATTCTTTGTATGTACATGCACTACACGGTATTCTCCCCCCTGTGTTCGGTTATCTTTTTTGATGGTGGTGGCATTTGTTTTTGTTGATATTTCGGATTGGTCGAATAGAATGTAGGGCATGTAGCACAAGAACATCTGCACGTGCATTTATTTTGAATAATAATAATAACAATAAAAAGAAAAACCATGGGGTGACTTTTGGCATACAAAATATTTGTGTGATGGGGGGAGGAGAGGTGGTGGCATTTATCATTATCGTTTATTATTAATATTAAATAGATTCACACTTCCTTATGTCTCACAAGCAAAGCTAGTTATATTATAAATTTCTATTTTTATAGTAATGAAAAAAATGACTATGTACTTGTTTTTCCTTCCCTTACTAAATGCAGCGAAATCAACATCGTTTCGTTTTACAACGTGAAAGAAAAAAGAAAAACAAAAGAAGAAATTAAACAAAAAAGACAACAACATATGTACACAATGTGATGACGACGTTGTTTTGTTTTTTTTGCGCTTGCTCTTCTGCAAGAAAGGTGGAAGAAACCTTTGAACTTAAAAACAAAACTGAAGTGTGCGAATAAATATGATGAGCGACGGACGATGTGAGAGAAACAAAAATGGATGGCCTGCCCCCCCGCCTCTTACTATAATAAAGTGAGGCGGGGTGGCGCCCTGTGTAAATATGAGGCAGTATCGACTGTTTGATTTTCTCTCTACCAGATGGAACCCTTCTTTGATTCGGTCACCGCTGCGTGAGCTTTGGTTCTGGTGACCGATCATAAATCCGCTCCGGATTTAGGAAAAAAAAACCTGCTACATATGGCACCTAACATTTTTTTTTTTTTTAGTAGAGGAGATGATTTGTAATTTAGTTAATTAATGAAAAGACTAGAGACTAGAATCGCCATATTCAGAACAGTTTTCATTATCGTGTAAACAAATCACACGGTGACAGTGCTGTGCTTCCCCCGAAAGCAAACACCGCAGTGTCAGCGTGCAATTCCAAAAAACCTCGTAGCTACTAATTTTGGTCTCCTTCATAGTGTGTTTGTGTTTGTGTGTGTGTGTAGTTTATAATCTAACAAAGAGAGATATACGCAACTGCATTTATATCTTATTGAACACCGCCCAAGGTATTTGTTAACTCTACAACGCGAAGGAATAAAACAAAACCTTTCCGTGCAGAGGCTGACGAAAAAGCAAAAAGATAAAAATAAAAACAAAGACTAAACAGCACATTTATTATTATTCATAATTTCTTTTATATATCGTTATAATAAACTAATAAAATTCAAAAATAAATACATTAAAAACTATGTTGTTTTTTTTTTTTTTTGGATGAATCACAAGGGAATACGTTAACAAATACCTCACTGTATTTGTACGACGACTAAAACAGGACATTCAATAATTAAAATAATAAGAAAAAATAAAATAAACAGGAAGCAGAACATGTGGGGGGTGGGGGAGAGTGGTTCTACGAACTAAAAACAAAATATAATTGAACATTGACGTGTACCACGCATAAAACAAAAAAAAAAGACGATATAAATGCTCTGACGTAAGTGTAACTTAAGAATAATAATTAAAGAAGAAGAAGAAAACAATGTAAACATTGTAACCTGACTGTATATGGTTCGACGCAACCTTGCCTTGTGATGCAATGCAATTGATATATACCGGTCGCTTTCTTGATATTGTTTTGTTTGTTGGTTTGCTGAATTGGTGGTGGTGGGTTTGTTGTTTGTTTTATTTATATTTTTTTTTTGTGTTAAATTCTTGTTGTTTATTTTGTTGGCAACACAAAGGTCTTAATTCCAAATGCGCAAGAAACTGTCCCACGATCCCGTGCCCACCGCCATTCCGTTCTCTGTAACGCCCAGGCAACTCACTCGGTTATCGTGACCGGCCAGTATACCTAAAACAAAAGAATGAAGATACAATTAAAAATATGTAATTTTAAAGGTTATGTTACGAAAAGAATGACACAAATTCGAATTGAAAAGTAAATTCTTTAAAAAAAAAATAAATAAAATCAAAAGTTTGATATAAGCGATTTAAAAACAAATGAAAGTCAGGACAAAACAACATTACATTAGCAATGCTCAATACGAATAAAAAAATTGTTTTCAGCTGTTATACGTAAATATCTAAATTATTAATTTAATTAATTAAATTAAATTCCTAATTAAAGTAGGCCATGACTTCAGTGTTTTTCTCCTAGAGGTTAGTAACACTGACAGCTGTCCAATTCATTGTTTGTGCTAACATAACCTCCCAACACTTGGCAAACGCATTTGTGCATTCAAGATGAAGGGTAACATTTTCAGCGTCTGTTTCAAGCGTTAATGTTGTTTTGAATTGAAGTCATTAAGTGTTTCTTTGAAATTTGAGTTTACACATTTTTTTACGTGATGTGATTAGATCATATGACACTGACAGTTATTGACAACTGTCCCTTATTCTTGTGTTGAGCGTCGCCAACTTTATAAAAAAAAATCACAGCTTACTTTAAGGAGGAATTCATTTGAAGGCATGGTATTTACAATTAACACAAATGAGCTCGATGCATAAGTGATGCATTAAATTAATTCAATTAAAACAAATGCTTTACCCCCCCCCCCCAAATGTTTCTTAAAATTCGCAAAAAAATGCCCCCAATCGCCTGAAATTTCCCCATTTTGAGGACAAAATTCCCGAACTGGCAACACTATCACCTTGAGTTGTAAAAACTTAAAAAAGGAAAAAAAAAAACAAATATTCCAGGTAGCAATTTGCCATTCCTTTTTCAAATGAAAACCATTTCTTTCTTAAATGAAAACAAAAAACTAACAAAACAAAGAAAGAAATACGAATTTTTTAAAAACAATTAAAAATCATTTTATCGAAGAAAAAAAATATAACGACAATTACGGTCCTTGCGAATTTAATTTGTTTACATTTTTCCCAAAAAAAAAAAATTCCCCAAGCGCCTGAAATTCCCCCATTTTGAGGAAAAAATCCGCCATCTAGCAACACTGCCTTTTTGAGCTGTTAATTATAAATTTGTGGACGCAATCTGTAAAACCTTTAAAGTACAAAAAAAAAAGAAAAAGAAAACTAAAATATTCCAATTTACTTTTCCTTTTTTTAATGAAAACAAAAAACAAAAAACGAACGAACGCAAGACGGCTTGAATTGTCAGTTACGCCTTCGAAAAAACGAACTTCTTTTTAAACAATTGAAAATCATTTTATCGAAGAAATAAAATTAGAAAGACAATTACAATCTCTGCGAATTTAATTTAAAATCAAAACAATTGCTTGGTTTACTCCGTAAAATTCGCAAAAAAAAATTCCACAACCGCCTGAAATTACCTCATTTTGGGGAAAAATTCCCAATCTGGCCACAAAACAAACATTTTATCGAAGAAAAAAAATTAGAACGACGAACATTCCTTGCGAATTGAACTAAAAAATCCAAACAATTGCTTACTTTAGTTCCCCCCCCCCCCCAAATTTCCCCTAAAAACAAAAAAAACACAAATTCTTTTCCTCAACCGCCTGAAATTCCCCCATTTTGAGGAAAAAATCGCGCCCTAATCTTTTAAGTACAAAAAAAAAATGGAAACAAAAAATAAACAAAAGACAGTTATGCCTTGCTGAAAACAATTGAAGAACAACAGACAGGATGTAATGATTTTTTTAAAAACAATTGAACATCATTTTGCCAAAGAAAAAAAAAATTAAAATGCCATTATTTACTGTCATTTTTTTTTTTAACGAAATTAACAAACTCACAACTGGAAGATGGCATCAATTGTTTGCAAAACCTTTAAGAAAAAAAAACAACTGAAGAACGCAGGCAGACGGAACGTTAAAAATAAAAAAAAAAAACGAACAAAAGAAAGTCAGCTTCAGCTGTCGATTAAGAAAACAGCTGAAGAAAACATGATGAAGTTGTGGACGCATTCTTTTAAGCACAAAAAAAAGGAAAGAAAAAATAATTAAAATACTTTTTCTAGGTTATTACAATCTACTGTTAATTTTTTTAATGGAAACAAAAAATAAAAAAAAAGACGGTTATGCCTTCTTGAAAACAATTGAAGAACAACAGACAGGATGAAATGATTTACTGGAAGGTGGCATCAATTGTTTGCAAAACCTTTAAGAAAACAACTAAAGAACGCAGACAGACGGAACGTTAACAATAAAAAAAACGAACAAAAGAAAGACAGCTTCAACTGTCAATTAAGAAAACAGCCGAAGAAAACACGAAGGAATTTCTTTTGAACAAAAAAAAAAAAACAAATGAACATTGATTTTATTGGGAAGAAAACTAGAACAACACTGCCAGGTTATAATCTATTGTTGCTCTTTTTTTTAATGAAAACAAATAGTTTCTGAAGAAAATAAAATTAGAAAATTATCTACAATCACTTTTCTTTAATAAAATCACCAAACTCACAACTGGAAGATAGCTTCAATTGTTTGCAAAGCCTTTAAGAAAGAAAACAACTGAAGAACGCTGACAGATGGAACTTTTTTAAAACAAAAAACAAATGAACATCATTTTAACGCGAAAGAAAATCTATTACCAGGTTATGTCTACTGTCACTTTTTTAGATGGAAATAAAAAAACGACCGAAGGAATTTGTATTAGAAAAAAAAAAAATAAAATAAATGAGCATGAGGAAAACAGATATTAGAACGACACTGCCAGGAGATTATAATCTCCTGTGATTTTTGTTTTAATGAAAACAACAAACAGCAGACTTTTGCCAAACCTTTAAGAAAACAATTGAAGAATGCCTTTGGGAAAACAATTGAATAACATCTTTAAGAAAATAATAATTGAAAAACACAGACATGGATCTCTTTCTTATTAACAAAAAAAAAAAGACAAAACAAATGAACATGATTTTATTGAGTCATTTTGTTAAGTGTAAAGTTTCATATCTTCTAGTTAGAACCTTTGAAAGAAGAGAGAGAGAAAAAGGAAAAACTAGAAGACGGTACCAGGTTATAATAGGCCAATTTTTTTTTTAACGAAAACAAAAGAACTGCAGAAAGACATCTTCAATTGTTAGTACAACTTAAAAAAAAAATAAATAAATAAATGAACATCATTTTAATGAGTTGTTTTGATACGTATCAAATTAGGTATTGTATAACCTTTTAAAGGAGAAAGAGAGCGAGAGAGATGAAAAAAAGAAAAACTAGAAACATTACCAACCTATAAATTAAAAATAGGAGGATACACATAGAACATTTTTTTTTAATCAAAACAAAAGAAAAACAAATGAACATCACATTGTTGCTTTATTTTTAATGAAAAATAACAAACAAACAACAGAAAGACTAAGCTTTTAAGAAGCTTAAGTTGAAGAACATGGGCAGAATTAAAAAACAAAAAACAAATGAACACCATTTTATCTAATTGTTTTGTTAAGTGAAATGTTGTGAAAGTATTTCTAACCTTATTAAGACAGAAAATGTAAATCTTTTTAGACAGAGAGAGAGAGAGAGAGAGAGAGAGAGAAAAAAAGGAAAAACTAGAATCAACTGTTCATTCTCTTAATGAAATCAAACAAACAAATGATAGAAAGGCAGTTTCAACAGTTAATTAAACGTCAAACCTATAAGAAAACAATTGAATTTAAGCAAACAATAGGATTTTATGTCAGTTTTGTTTTTAAATGAAACAAATGAAAACCAATTGTTTGTGAAGTCTATAAAGAAACAAGCACGAAGAATGACATTCATACAAAAAAAAAGCAAACAAGCAAAAATCGTTTTTTTAGAATAGTTTTTAAATTCAGGGTCAAATTATAATCAGTAAAGGCATTTTGATTTACAAAGAAAAAAACAACTGAATGAATGCCACATTACCAAATTATAACCTAATCAAATTTACTTTTTTTATAGAAACAAATGAACAACTGTTTGGTTAGACTTTTGAGAGAAAACAAACGAAATGGCGTGGAAAATAAAAGTAGTACTCACCGGCTCTTTCTGTTTTCATGGAATCCCAAACGTTACAATTGAAGTCATCGTAACCGGCCAAAAGTAAACGACCAGATTTACTAAAGGCGACACTGGTGATACCGCAAATAATGTTATCATGACTGTACATAGCCAGTTCCTGGTCCGCCCGAACATCAAACAGCCTGCAGGTGGCGTCGTCGCTGCCGGTGGCGAACGCGTATCCATTAGGAAAGAAAGTGACCGCGTTGATGTCGGATTCATGTCCAGGGAAAGTTTGCTTGCAGAGACCCTCTCGGATGTCCCACAGTTTAGCGGATGCATCGCAGGCCCCCGACACAAATGTGCGCATGTCTGGAGACAGGGATAGAGACATGACGTCTCCCGTGTGACCTAAGAATGACGTCACTTGCTGCCCAGTTTCTATATCCCAGAGGGCGCTGCGTGAAACTGTGGTTAGAACTAAAAGCAACGGGCGTGGTCAAGGGAACTTACCAGCTCATGTCTCCTGAACTCGTAACAATTTGGTTATCGTCTAGAAACCGACAACAAGAGAGGTAGCCTGTGTGTCCCGGTAACTCTCGGCTAACCCGAACGTTGCCTTCTCTTGTTTTCAGGCTATATATGGAGCATATATTATCTAAGCCGCCACAGGCTACGTAACTACCAGACGGCGCGTAAGCGCAGGTCATTACCCATGACGAGCGTAAAGGAATTGCGTGAACCTTATTGGTGGTATGACTATCCCAGACTATAAGTTTGCCATCCTGAGATGCTGATACTAGGTTTCTCGAGTCGGAGCCCCAATGCATCGCATAGATTTTGGCCAAGTGTCCTCGCAATGTGCGCCTTGTTCGCATCTGTACTCGACCGATGGGCTCCAAGCTTGCCGTAGCCTGGACAAGGGACGTGTCACAAGCGGCCTTTCTGGCATCCTAAAACAACAACAATTCACTATAATAAACTCACAACTTTTAAAAACGTCGAAATGCAAAATTTGACAAGAGCAAAATTCACTAGTTTATATATAGATGGCGATACAGTGCAGCCATTTTTTTTAATAAATCCAAATTATTGACGCTTTATTTGAACTTAAATCAAACTTTAGGCACCTTCTAAACGGCAATACAAAAGAAAAAACGTTCAAAATGTCAAATGATCGATCCCTTCGTGTCATTTCATTTTTGGAATCAAAATTTCTGTGAAGCTCCGTTCTAGTTAAAAGCGAGTTTTGCATTAGTTATTTATGAAATAAAAATGTAAGTATTTTTCATTTCGCAGTCAAAAATAACGTAAATTATAGAAAAAATAAATTTGACAACGTAGAACTTTTGAAAGTAATCATAGATGGCGCCACTCCGATCCATCAAAAATCAGTGTTTTTAAGTTGATTTTAAAGCTCTGCTTGCACCCAAGAACGATTTTACACTTTTATTAATTAAAAAAAACTCAGTTTTTGATATTAGCGCAATACACACTTTTTTCTCGCACAAAAAATCAAACGAAAATCTCCGAAATACGCAAATTTTCTCCTTTTCTGCCTTGGGAATTCACAACGATCCAAAAAAATGCAAAAATCAATTATTTTAAGCAGGACTCCATTGATTAAAAAGAAATGGAAGTTTTAGGTTGGCTGACTTTCACTGTTTAAAAACTAAAAATTAAAAGCATTTGATGATTGCTGTCGATTGATTAATTAATTAAGACACATGCGGCACGCCAATTAAAAAGTTTCAATAAAAAAAAATGCATGCGGAAATTTGAAGTTTCCCACCGCGGAAAAAGTTGCGTGCGTTCAGCCAGCGAGCGCTGTGCATGCGTTCACGCACGCACACCGCTGTAGATATTTAGCGGTCAGGACTATTACTTTATTGATCCGTTTCCCCACCTCAACGACGACGACGGAGGCAAGGGGAGCACGCACCAGTAGGGGGAGCATCCCCTTGCGCGCTCTCCGACCAAAAATTCGGCCCCTTAATCCTTCACGCTCCGAACTATTCACGCGGAAATTTCAAAGTCAACTTACTCTGATAGCATTTTTCAATGTTTCTGCTTCCTGTCTAAGAGAATCAAGCTCGTTCATACTGCAACCAGCCGTGCGCTATGATGAAACGACACCTGCAAAACAGAGAAAAAAAAACGAAACATCACATGCCTATATTCACTGCGAAGTCAAAACAAACAACAAAATCGCAACTGTTTACCGACTCGCGTCCGTCGATTGTTAAAACATCTGCCGGTCGGTCAGTTCGCGTAAATCGAAGCGCTCGGCCGCGATTTATCAATAGATTTTTACGCGGAATCAATAAACACGGCGGGGCCTTCTAATTTTACGCGCCGATATCTAAATATACGTCGACTCTCATATGCGCCGATAAATAAAATAAACAGCGCCTTTTTTTTAAGAAACGCCCGCGTTGAATCACTTTCCGCGAAGAAAAACGCGGAAACCGATACCGAAAGATAATACGCCCCGGTCACGCTCGAACGGACGATCGGTTTCTAAACAAATAAATAAATAAATAAATAACCAACCGCGCTATGTAGTGTTAATTACAACTGTTTTCTTTTTTGTTGTTGTTGTTGTTAAGCTTGCGAACGGGCGGCGGGCGTTTCGCTTTTGTTTTAGATCAAATATTTCGTCGACGTTAATTAATTAGCAACGCTCTTTAATTATAATGAATTATCGAAGAAGAGATGGCGCTTTGGCGTTGGCGATCGCTTCGCTTCGCAAGTGTCATCTTTGAATAATAAACGCGGTGTACTCTAGATAAGGAAACAGGAAACCTAACCCATAATAATTGACGATGATTTCGCGAACAATGCGTTCTTTATTTGAGCGAAATTCCGGGCAGGAAAATGCGGTTTGTTTGCGCCAAAAATGACAGGTCCCCCGCCGAAGTTGGTAATCATTTTTTTTTGTTTTAAACAAATGATTCTACAGTTAACAATCGATGACTTTTTGTTTTGGTATTCCGTCAAAAAATAAAAAAATGAAATGCTTGCACCCCCCAGCCCCGACACCACCGCCGATTAACCGGGTTGCATAAAATTAACTCCGATTAATAATAATTTCTTTCTTAATTTCGTTTTTGTTGTACGGTCAAGATCGCGAAGGTAATAAATTTGAAATTCCCGCTCGATAATTTAAATTTAGAATTGTTATTACTAGTGGAGATACGCCCATGCAAGAAGTGTTAAAGAGTGAAGGTGGATCGCGAGCGCAAGTTGCGTTTGCCTTTTCGCCGCACGACGGAAGCGGTGAATAAATTCTATCGCGGGGCACGACGAATCCGTCCGGTTGAACACAAGGCGCCTTACGGCCGAAACAAAAATACATCGCCGTCCGCCATGACAGGGCTTTTCACCTGCTGTGGATGTTTCGTTTGTTTCGGGGCGACGCCAACGGCGATCGCTCCGTCGTGTGTCTTCCGCGGCCCGTCCGCGAGACCCCCGACGAAATCGCGCCCGGATATTTACCTTTTCTATTGGATACTCTCTCTCCGGTCCCAGCCAGACTATGGCTATCCGACGATGCCTTCAAAATCACAACTTAAACCTCGTACACCCATACAAATTAACTCGTCCACTATTTACGAACATGTGAGATCGTTTTATGAACGTTTCATTAACAGCAAACACCGTTCGCGCACCTTATTTACACCTAAAATTGTTTTTCTACCGCGTTTTGTCCTGCCAATAGTTATGGGTGCGGTACGACAATCGCCGGTGTCCTTGCAGTAACGATTGTAGGCCCCGAATTTATGACGTCAGAGCTACCATGATCTTATACCGCCGCTACATCTACCGGAGAACGTCACAATCAATCTGGAAAATTTATATTCAACGTTTATTTAATAATTTCATGAAATTTAAAAGCGTGAAATTCCAAATTAAACAAAATTTCGAAACCTCCAAATGCAAGAAACGTAACCTCGATGAAAACGCAGACGCCGCGTGACATCTATGATGAACGTGGGAACTAAAATCGCTTTTATAATATTCAATTTATTTGTAATTGAAGCACAAAAACTGCATTTATTTCCATAAACTGTTGACATGGAATTAAAAAAAAACAAGTGATAGACCCGTAATGCACTGAAAAAAAATTATTAAAAGAAATTGAAACTTATTAAGGTCAGTAAAGGCCAAATTCGAATTGACACTCGGAGGACTCGAAATGTTCCTCTTTCTCACTCTTACATGCACTGAAACGCATTCCCTCTCCCTCACACTTCTGCTCAGAGCGTACCTCGAACGTGCCTCGAGTGTCATCGGAAGCATTCATAGATGGTGCCGCTTGAATCCTCTCGAAGTTTATTTACAGGTTTTATCAAGTCTTCAGTAACGTTTTAAAATTTAATTGAATCGATAAGAGCGAACGCAATTATCCATCATAATTAATTAAAAATAAAATAAATAATAAAGATGGTAAAATTCGGTAAGGTATGTATAGATGGCGCCACTCCAATTCCCGCAAAATGACCTTTTCTAATCAGATGTCATTGGAATTCAATTTGTGGCTTTATTAGTAAGAATAAGAACTGTAGAGCGACATAAACAGAAAAATCTATTTCTTTATAATATTACAGAAAATCTCATTGTTTTTATTATTTTTAATTTGATTGTTTTTCAATTATTTTAATTTTATTTTCTCTATTTTGTCATAATTCTATTCAGATTGTTTATTTTAAATTTATTAATCTATTATTGGTGTTTTAAAAATCGATTGTCTTTTGTTTTTATTGTTATTTTTTATTCGATTAAAAACAATCAATTTTTATTATTTTGTTTTCTTCGTGTTGTCACCATGTTTTTCAAATTGTTTCTTTGAAAATTTACTCATCTATTAGTGTCGTAAAATCGATTATCCTTTGTTTTTATTTATTTATTTTTTTAATTAGATTATTTTTCAATTTTCGTTATTTTATTTTTTTTTTGTTTTTGTCAGTATGTTTTTCAAATTGTTTCGTTTTAAATTAAAATCAATTGCCTTTTGTTTTTATTTTTTTAATTTTATTTTTTTTAATTTTATTATTTTTCAATTTTTATCGTTTTCTTTTCTTTTAAAAATGTTCTTTTTTTAAGAATTTATTAACCAACTAAATTACGTTATACAATCGATCGTCTTTTGTTTTTGTTAGTGTTTTTATTTTAATTAAATTGTTTTCCAATTTTTATTATTTTGTTTTCTTCATATTGTATTGCAAAATCGATTGTCTTTTGTCTTTATTATTATTTTAAATTTGATTACTTTTCAATTTTTATTATTTTGTTTTCTTCGTTTTGTTATTTCTTTGTAAATTTATTAATCTATCAAATTGGGTTGCAAAATCGACTGTCTTTTGTTTTATTATTGTTTTTGTTTTATTATTGTTTTTGTTTTATTATTTTTCAATTTTTATCGTTTTATTTTCTTTTAAAAATGTTCTTTTTTTTTAATTTATTAACCAACTAAATTACGTTATACAATCGATTGTCTTTTGTTTTTGTTAGTGTTTTTTTTTAATTAGATTTTTTTCAATTTTTATTATTTTGTTTTCTTCGTTTTGTCGCCAAGTTTTTCGAAATGTTTCTTTGTAAATTTATTAATCGCTTAAATTGTGTTTTAAAATCAATCGTCTTTTGTCTTTATTATTATTTTTAATTTGATTAATTTTCAATTTTTAAGTTACCTACTTAGCTGAGGCGGACAGAGTTTTGCGGCTCTCGTGCAGCGTTTGTGATTGGCTCGTTCAAAATCATTCAAAATTACAGCCAATCACAAATGCCGCACGAGAACCGCAAAACGCTATCCGCTTAAACTGAGTAGGCAGTTTTATGATTTTGTTTTGTTTTAGTTACCATTCTTTTTAATTTATTTTTTTTATTTATTGCGCTGTAAATTCAAACTTGTACTTAAATATTTAAGATAAGTTTCAACAACGTCAAAAATTTAAATAAATCACAAGGAGCACAAACATTTAAACTGGTGCTTTTCGTTTGGTAACTGGTGACTTTTGCCAGCTAATCTGGTGACTTAAATTTCAATCGCCTGGCAACACTACCCGAGACACTTAACCTAATTACGGCTTAAATTAATTATGTGGTTCATCTTGAGTTTCGTACATAAAACTTGAATTTACGTATCAAAGCTTCTATTTAAATTGATTTTCTTTCGATTGAAAGAATAATTAATCCGTTTTTGGTATTAGTTCGTTTGCTCTTTAGATCGTTTGACGTCTGACAGTTTACGAGGTCGTATTCATCACGGCGACATTTTGTGAAAACCGTGCGTTCCGAATGCGTTTTTGATATTTAGCGTCGTTTGCGCAAGCTACTATGAGTTCCACGAAGAGCGAGCCCCCTGCGAGTGCGATAAAAAACGGCGGAAAGCCGTACGGTAGAATAGAGCTGACGCTAAAGAACGAACTGTTGCCCGAGGAGAAGTTGATTACAACACCCTCACAAGTAGACGGTTTAGACGCAGACACAGAAACAGACCTGCGAATATACGGGTGTGAGTTGATACAAACCGCCGGGATTTTGTTGAAACTACCTCAGGTGAGCGCGTCTTTACTTCTGTTCGTTGGAGTAACCGAGGGGCGTCATCAATAATGTATTTTGGCCGATGTTTGTTTTAGGTTGCGATGGCCACCGGCCAAGTCCTCCTCCAGCGTTTCTATTACTCGAAGAGTCTCGTACGCCATCCGGTCGATCAGACCGCCATGGCATGCGTTTGCCTGGCGTCGAAGATCGAGGAGGCCCCTCGCAGGGTGCGAGACGTTATCAACGTGTTCAGTCACATTCGACAAGTCAACTCGAACAAGTAAGTTGAAGCTTTCAGTTAATACGCTTAAAATAATCCGGAGCCGACGTGGTCGGCTCTGGGTTCATTTTAAGAACGATTCGAGAGTCATAGACGTTTCTTTTTTTAAAATATGAAACATAACTTTTTTTTTTCCTCCGAAAAACCTAGCTTTGTCTTAACGATTTCAAAACAGGGGTTTTCTGCGGAAAATTACTGTAAAAATTGCCTTAAAAAATTTCAGTGAGTAAAAAAATATTTTAACGTTATTATAGGATTACATATATATATGCATATAGGGTGTGTATAAAATACGATTAATATTTTTAATATCTGCATTATTTGTATAAACAATATAATTCAAACTTGACGTTTTGTTTTTAATAGATTGGCAAACTTGTTTCAATTTTTTTTTTTTACATTTTTGAGGATCATTGAAATTATTTACTAATTTATAGACACTCTGTAGAGTATTAAGGAAGCGATTGCGAGAAATTTCTCTAACAAAAATTAAAACGCGGGACACGTGCATGCGCACATGCGCGTATCTCCCGTGTTTTATTTTTTTTCCTCCTCTCTTTGCCTCTTTTCGTTTTGTATATATTCGTAAGTGCGGTTACTTAGCGACTTGATGATTAGGGGGTACTCAAATGTTGTTGTTGGTTTACAGAGGTTCCGAAGGGCTCAAAAAAAAGGGCCTCTGTCGAAACGATGATGGCGCATGGTGGAACTCTACCACTCATAGCGTTCAGCTACAAGCACTATCACGTTTTTACTAGACCTTAGTGTCTAGGGACTAAAACAAAAAGGTAACTGCAATGCATTCAGGATTTGTGAGGATTCAGGATGGTGGAGCTCAAGGTTTGTACACAATCAGCTTAGAAGTTTCGTTGTTTTTTTTTCTGTTATTTTTTATTCCACGATTGCATTATATTTTGCAGTAGAAATTCAGTTTGTTTTGTGATAAAATTACAATCTTTTTTGAAAGTACAAAGAAGGGGAAGTAGAATAAAAAGCAAGCTAGCATTTGAATGCTATTTTCTAGTGTAGAAAGTTTTTTTTTAAGATGTTACATGGTTTGCCTTTTAAATAAATAAAAGAATGAGAAATATGGAGTTGCGATCTCAAAATCAGGTGCAAAAGTTGTCAAAATTGTTTTATTCGTTCAATTTTTTTTTAATCTGAAATATTTAAAAATTTCCTTAACTTTGTAAATTGAATTGGCCGTTTTTTTAATTTTAAAGAACCGTGGTCAGACCAAACCAATTGTGTTCAGTAAATAAAACACCTGAAATCTAGTTAAACAAAAAATGATTCTATAAAAAAGATAGTTTCTACTATGTATAATGAATAAGCTGCACTGTGAGAACTTGGCAATGACAGGAACAAGATGATGATCAACAACATCAACAGCAGTCACGAGGATGTGTTTTCGTAATAAAAGACGAAACGTCGGCAGAAGTAGAGTATAATTATTATTGGATTTTTTAAAAATCCTTTAAAGAAAAATTATTTACTATTTAGTTAAGTGGCCGCAGTAATTTGTTGGCCACTCTTTGTTTCATAATCGTACGTAATAATTTCCTGATTTTATTTAAAGTCCCTTTCATTAAAAAAAATTCATTTATTTATACAAACATAGTTAGCTATTACAAATTACAATTTTTTTTATTGCACTCTCTTAGATTTTTATTAACTCGTTAAAATCAATAAACAAATGACAATCGATTCCTTTTTATAATTTTCATAAAAATCGATAGACAAATGACGGTCGATTTTTGTGCACTTTTTTTTTTAGAATCGGGGAACAAGAGAAAATCGATGTTTTTGTTGGTGTCGAAATTTCGCTAGAAACGATGAACAAATAAACGACTGTCGATTTTTTGTGCACTTTCTTGTTTCTTGATTTCTTGAAAAATCAGTCGTCATTTGTATCTTGACTCTAAATAAAGTCCATGAAAAATTCGATCGTCGTTTGTTTCCCGGTTCTGACTTATAGCGAATGAAAAACATCGATCGTCATTTGTTTTTCAAACAGAAGAACTTTTTTTATTAACTCGTTAAAATCAAACAAATGACAAGCGATAGATTTATATGCATTTTTTTTTAGAATCGGGGAGTAAGAGAAAATTGATGTTTTATTAATGATGAAATTTCGTTAGAATCGATAAACTAATGACTATCGATTTTTATGCACTTTCTTGTTTCTGGCATAAAGCGTACGAAAAAATCGATCGTCACTTGTTTGTTGATTCTAACCCTAAAGTGAATGAAAAAATCGATCGCCATTTGTTTTTCAAACAAAAGATTTTTATTAACTCGTATTTTGTTTGTTTTTTTGTTTCGTTTGTAAGAGTGCAATAAAAAAAATTGTAATTTGTAATGAAAATTATAACTATGTATAAATAAATGATTTTTTTTTAATGAAAGAAATCGATTTTCTCTTATTCCCAGATTCTAAAAAAAAGTACATAAAAATCGATCGTCATTTTTTTGTCATCTCTAATCCCGAAGAGAATGAAAAAATCGATCGTCGTTTTATTTCCTGGCTCAACTGAATCACGTGAAAAAATCGATCGCCATTTGTTTTTCAAACAAAAGAAGATTTTAATTAACTCGTTAAAATCAACAAACAAATGACAATCGATCGCCTTTGACTTTGACTCTAAGGCGAACGAAAAAATGGATCGTCATTTGTTTTTCAAACAAAAGAAGATTTTTATTGACTCGTTAAAATCAATAAACAAACGACAATCGATCGTCTTTGTCTTTGACTCTAACTAAGGTGAACGAGAAAATCGATCGTCATTTGTTTTTCAAACAAAAGAAGATTTTTATTGACTCGTTAAAATCAATAAACAAATGACAATCGTTTTCTTTTTATAACGAATTTTTGTAAAAATCGATAGACAAATGACGATCGATTTTTATGCATTTTTTTAGAATCGGGGGGAACAAGAGAAAATCGATGTTTTTATTGATGATGAAATTTCGTTGGAATCGATAAACAAATGACTATCGACTTTTTGTGATCCTTCTTATAATCAATGAACAAAAGATCTAATTTTTTTTAAATAGCGAACGTTAAAACTTGTCTTCATCTCGCTTTATTACGTGAGGTTAAAGCGAGACGCAAATATTCAATGCAAATTGATCGAAAACGCCTATTAGAATGAAGAAACAAAAGAAAATCGTTTTTTTAAGCGTCTTTAGTTAGAGCCGTGAACAAATGACGATCGATTTTGATTTTTTTTGTGCGCTTTCTTAGAATCAAACAAAAAAAACGAAAGATCTATTTTTGAATTTTCGTTAAAATTAATAAATAAATGACGATCGACTTTTAACAATAAACAAATGACGGTCGAATCAAAAAGTACAAAGAAAATCGATTTTTAATGCGCTTTAGTTAAGAGTCGCGAAACAAATGACGATCGTTTTTTTGTGAACCTTCTTTAGAATCAAAAAGCAAAATATCTTTTTTTTAATAAACTTTAAAATGAATAACAAATTGACAGTCGTTTAAAATCGAGGAATAGAAGATCGACTTTTTTTTTAATGATGAACCAAATTTCCTCGGAATCAATAAATAAACGACGGTCGATTTTTAATACGCTTTCTTAGAATCAAAAGACAAAAGAAAATTGATTTTTTTGTGCGCTTTAGTCAGATTGGGGAAACAAATGACGATCAAATTTCTCTGTGAACTTTCTTAGAATAAGAAAAACAAAACAAAAGACGATCGATTTTATTATGGTTAACTTTAGTTAGAAAGAAAAGACGATCGGCTTTTAATGCGCTTCCTTTTGGAATGAATCAAGAAAATCAATTTTTTATGGATTTTTAGTTAGAGTCGAGAAACAAAAGACGATCGATTTTTTTATACACCTTCTTTGGAATCAAAAGAAGATCGATTTTTTATGCACCTTCTATAGAATCAAAAGAAAATCGATTCTTTTATTGTGAATTTTCGTTTCATTTTAAGTTAGTGTCGAGCTCGTGCACTCTATAGAGGCAAGAAACAAACGGCGATCGATTTTTCGTTCACTTTAGTTAGAGCAAAGAAACAAAGACGATCGATTTTTCCATGCATTTCAAGTCAGAACCAAGAAAATGACGATCGACTTTTTCATGGGCTTTATTTAGAGTAGTCAAGATACAAATGACGATTGATGTTTCATGCATTTAGTCGTGTCAAGAAACAAAAAAGAAAAAAAAAAAACAAATGGCGATCGATTTTTTCGTTCACTTTAGTCAGAGTCGAGAGACAAAGACGATCGATTTTTTTCACGCAACTCGTTAGGGTTAGAGTCGACAAACAAATGATCGATTTTTTTTCGTACGCTTAAAGTCAGAACCAGGAAGCAAACGACGATCGAATTTTTCATTGACTTTATTTAAAGAAACAAGAAAAACAAAAGACGATCGATTTTTTCACTCGCTTCAGTTAAAATCAACGAAGAAATGACGATCGATTTTTTCATGGACTTTAGTTACAAGTCGAGGAACAAATGGTGATCGATTTTTTCATGGACTTTAGTTACCAGTTGAGAAACAAACGATGATCGATTTTTTCACGGATTTTATTTAGAGCCGAGAAATAAATGACAATCAATTTTTTTTTTTGTAATTACCATTTCAGATGTCATTTATGTTTTTATACAGATGATTGAATTTATCTGTTTTTATCACAATTCACTTATCTTTATAATTAATCAAGAATCAAGATATAAATTTACTTTATCATTCCATTTCTTAGAAACAAAACAAAAAAGCGCGCCCATCAATAAAACACAAATATTTCTGAAAACAAAAGAAAAGGGAAACAAATGCACGTTGACAAGGGAATTCACAGCAATCCCCCGAAAGAAGAAATCTGTATATATTGCGGTGTTCACTTGATAGGTTGTAATAACAAATTGTCTACAAGTTTAAGATCCATAGTCAATCGAAGGTATAAGCTGAAGCTATCTCTTTCTAATATTGTAACCGCACTCCATCTATTATTAATAATGAGAAAGACTATTTTGTTGTTTACAAGTACACAGGTGATCAACAGTGCTTGAATGTACAAGAATTTTTTATTGTCAGCACCAGCGTTATGTAGAAATTATTATCGACGTCCTTATAGATAGTAAATGGTTGTTGGGGAATGAAAGATTGATAATATTTCAGATGCAAACCTTCAGTCATTGTTGATCACAGTGTATAATGCTTCCCATTCACACATTACGTAAGGAATCACGTAACTGTACACTACTGTTGTTCTGTCTTTAATTTATTGCAGAAGTATTTTTGACATGCATATAATTTATTAAAATATTAAAAAAACTGCAAAATATATTGTGTCAAAATGCGGGGGAGGGGTTCCCCGAGCTGCATCTTGAATCCTCAAGGCCCGAACCTTGCATTGCATTACTCTTAGAAACAAACCGGAAAGTACACGACAACATTGCGAGGACCTGGAAAATGTGTGGAAAGGAAGACCCCGAAGTAGTTGGGAAAGAGCGACGTCTCTCTCTAGAATGAAATAGCAGCGACGAGCAATTTATTATTAATCAAACAGTGTATTGTTTTCAGGTAATTTTTTTGCTTGAGCCGAGATGGTACAAAGATAAACCGTGTTCGTTGTAAAAATGGAAGCGTAAAGTTAGCATCAAAAACGAGGGTAACATTGTGTTCTAAAAGACATCTGACAGGTGGAGCCCCCATGTCTCTTTTAAATGATTAACGAATCGAAAGAAGTTGTGTTTCATATTTTAAGAATAATAATAATCGCTTGCCGACATTCTTTTTTACTTCTTTTTTTCCGGCCACGCAAAAAAAGAGTAAAAACGTTTGTTGCGTGCGACGTTTTCTTTTGAAATTATTTGGGAACGAGGGGGCCGTTCTCTCTGTGTCACACGTGTGTTTTTCTTTTGATCTGTGCAGACCTATAACGCCAGTAATTCTGGATCAGAACTACATTCAGTTGAAAAACCAGGTGATCAAAGCGGAGAGGCGGGTTTTAAAGGAGTTGGGCTTCTGCGTGCACATCAAGCACCCCCACAAGGTGAGCCCCCCTTCGATCTCTTCGGTGCACTCGCCTGTAAAACCCTGCGTTTCAGATTATCGTCATGTACTTGCAAGTGCTGGGGTTCGAGCGCAACCAAAACCTGATGCAGTATTCCTGGAATTACATGAACGACTCGTTGAGGACCGATGTGTTCGTGCGGTATCAACCTGAGACAATCGCTTGCGCTTGCATTTACTTAACCGCACGCAAGCTCAAACTGCCCCTGCCCAAGAACCCGACTTGGTATAGCCTGTTTAATGTAACCGAAGCTCAAATCAGAGATATCTGTGTTAGGATATTACGACTGTATAATAGACCAAAGGTAAATTGGATAGTTTTAGCTTCATTCTTAATTAACCATTTATTTTCTTTTGCTCAGCCCAACGTAGATTTACTTGAAAAGAAAGTCGACGAGCTCTGTCGGAAGTACCAAGATGCCAAAATGAAAGCGAGAGGAAACTCTGGGAATAACACGCCCAATAATAACAGTCCGTCCAGTCCGAGCACTCAGAAGACAACGGGGGCGCATAATGCATGGGGTGGTTTTATAAGGTACTTGCTTTAACCCTGATGTCATGCGAGTGCAATATCGTTTGTTTTCTTCAGTCGTTCCGGTAGCCACGTAGCTCCACCTGTGTCTGAAAAACGATCGCGCTCGCGCTCTCCTAGCCACTCTCCGGCTGTGAAACACCACAAGCGTTCGAAGAAGCACGCCAGGTCGAGGAGTAGAACGCCATCTAGAAACTCGAAAAAGAGCCGGAAACAAAGGAGTAGTTATTCAAGGTCTAGGAGTGAGTCGCCACATAAAGTCAGAAAAACAACTCGGTAAGCACACTACTCTGTAAGGGAATTCTCTATATGACTCCAGCTTTATATAGGCTAACATCTATTTTCTTTTTTTTTTATATATATTTCCTACTGACATGTACATCCAGTGTTATTAATGCCCAAATATAAATAAAAATTAGTAATTAGTAGCAAGCAATTAAATTAGTTGAGTCAAGGGCTGACATCTGTTGGGGATTATCGAAATTACTACTTCGCAGTTATCGCCAGTAGATGTCGCCGACTGCATTACATTGTTGACAAAATTGCATTTGCTTTGACTTCGTTTCAGGAATTAGATTAGCTTCTAGTGAGTAATTATTAAAAAAAGAAAAAATTGAAGAGTGACTGTCAACGAATCTCAGTGTTGATAAAAATCACGATAAAAAAATTGATTGATTTCTTGATATTTTTAAATAAAAAAGCAAAATGTTTTACATATTTAATTAATAACGTTTTTTTTTTAATTTTATAAATTTTCTTTATTTTTCGATTGTCTTTTGTTTTATGTCGAGAAACTGCAAACATTTTTTTTATGATGGACCTTCGTTAAAAACAAATGAAATTCGATTTTTATTACAATCAAAAAAGCAAAAAGAGCGATTTTCTTATGACGAACTTTCGTTAGAAACGATAAACAAATGACGACTGATTTTTTAAATTCATTTTTTTAGAATCAAGAAACAAAAGGTTGACTCTTTTACGATGAACTGACGGTAGAATCGATAAATAAATGACAATCGATTTTTATACGCTTTGGTTAGAGTCGAGGAACAAAAGACGATCGATTGTCTAAAAGCGAATCACCACGTAAAATTAAAAAAAAAGTCGCGTAGCAAATAAATATGAAATAGTTGAGTCAAGTGCTGACATCTATTGGGGAATATTTGATATTTTACTTTGCAGTTGTTGCCACTAGATGTCACTGAGTGCGTTATGTCATTGACAAGAGTCCATTTGCTTCAACTGCGTTTCAGAAATTAGTATTGTTTATAATAATTATAAAAAAATTGAAATATAAAAAGAATAGGTATTGTCAACGAAATAAAACAAACAAACGAAAACCAAAATCGCCAATTTAAATAAAAAATATTGATTTTTCGATATTTTTAAATAAAAAAGCAAAATGTACATATTTGTACAGTTTTATTTATTTAATGAGATTTTTTTAAAAAAATTTTAATTTTATAATTTTTATTTCTAGATTGTCTTTTGTTTCATGTCAAGAAACTGCAAAAAAAAAAATTTATGATGAATCTTCGTTAGAAACAAAAAAAAACGGTTTTTATTAGAATCAAAAAACAAAAAAGACTATTTTTTATGACGAACTTTCGTTAAAAACGACAAACAAATGACGACTGATTTTTTAAATTAAATTTTTTAGAATCAAGAAACAAAAGGTCGACTCTTTTACGATGAACTGTCGATAGAATTGATAAATAAATGACGATCGATTTTTATACGCTTTGGTTAGAGCCTAGAAACAAAAGACAATCGATCGTCTAAGAGTGAATCACCACGTAAAATAAAAAAAGACAACTCGCTTAGCAATTAAATTAGTGTAAATATGAAATAGTTGAGTCAAGGGCTGACATCTATTGGGGAATATTGGATATTTTACTTTGCAGTTGTTGTCAGTAGATGTCGCTAAGTGCGTTATATCATTGACAAAAGTGCATTTACTGCAATTGCGTTTTAGAAATAAGTATTGCTTGTAGTGATAATAATAATTATAAAAATAATAAACTGTTGTTACCTGACGGAATTTTGAGTAATCATTGCATTTATTATTCAAGAAACAAAAGACCATCGTAAAGTAAAAAAAAAACAACGACTGGCTAAGCAATGAAATTAGTGTCAATATGAGACAGTTGAGTTAAGGGTTGACATCTATTGGGAAATATTGGATATATTACTTTGCAGTTGTCGCCACTAGATGTCGCTGAGTGCGTTATATCATCGACAAAAGTGCATTTGCTTCAATTGCCTTTCAGAAATTAGTATTACTTATAATGATAATAATAATTACAAAAAAAAATAGCATTTGTCAACGAAACTGCTGCTACCTGTCGGAGTTTTGATTAATCAATGCATTTATTATTGTAACGGTTCCCAAAGCTAACTGAATGAAATAGCTTCGTTATCCCGATAGTTCCGTTTTTCAAACTTTTCTTTACGATTAACCTTTGTTAGTAACAAAAGAAAATCGATTTTTTATGCACTTTTTTAAAATCGAAAAACAAAAGAGCGCCTTTTTTATGGCGAACTTTCGTCAGACACGATAAACAAATGATTGTCGTTCGAGACGATAAACAAATGACTTAATTTCGTTAGAAACGATAAACAAATGACGCATTTTCTGAGAATCATGAGACAAAAGACCGACTCTTTTATGATTAACCGACGTTAAAATCGATGAAAAAATGACGACGAATTTTTGTGCACTTTGGTTAGAGTCGAGAAACAAAAGACAATCGCTCGTCTAAGAGTGGGTCACCAGATAAAGTAAAAAAAACCAAACAACTCGCTAAGCAATTAAATTAGTGTCAATAAGAGATAGTTGGGTCAAGGTCTCACATCTATTGGGGAATTGCGGATATTTTACTTTGCATTTGTCGCCACTAGATGTCATTGAATGCCTTACGTTATTGACAAAGGTGCATTTGCTTCAATTTCATTTCAGAAATAAAAATTGCTTATTAAGATAATTATAAAAAAAATTGAAATATAAAAAAAAATGGTGATTGTCAACGAAATTACTGATATCTGATGGGGTTTTTAGTAATCACTGCATTTATTATTGTAATGGTTACCAAGGATAACTGGCAGTTCCGTTTTTCAAGCAACTATTTGTGCAAAGTTAGCCGTTAAGTTTACTTTAAGTGGCGCCCTCTGTACGCTAAACTAAGCACACTTTGATGGATGATCGGTGTCAAACAGTTGTAGTGTTTTGTTTGTAACCTGACATGACTTAACTTGAAGTGACGTTTCGCATTGATCTAATTCAAGACCTGCTTCATAATTCAAAGGCGTTTTGATAAGCTTTTTAGTTGAAAACTCTTGACACCAGTCAGAGACATACAATATAACTATCAATAGATGGCACCACATCGTAATCTGCTTTCGCATGACCTAATTTGAAGCATATTGGGATAAAACACGAACGAAAAACACAACTGTCAATAGATGGCACCACAACGCTATCTGCTTTCGCATGACGTAATTTTAAGCATATTGGGACAACACACGAACGAACAACACAACTGTCAATAGATGGCACCACGTCGTCATCTATTTTTTCGTAAATATAACCCAATTTAAAGCGAGCGAAATAGGGCGGCTGTATTATGTAAACTCAATTGATCATAAATCATTTTAATAACAAAATCAGTCGTTAATTAAAGCGCTGTTGAGATGGCGCTGAGTGGAGGATGTAATTGACCGTTTCCAACTGAAATTTCATCAAAATCCTTTTTTTTACAGAGAGAAAAAGCACTCACCCAGCAACGACAGGGAAAACAAAAACGATCGTTACATCGACAGGTACGACAAATACGAGAAGAGTAACGATCGTTATGATAACAAAGAGAGACACAAAGACGACAGAGATAGGTACGATGAGAAGGATCGCAAGGATCGGTACGAGAAGAGCGAAAAGAAATACGAAAGGGAAGACAAGTACAAAGAAGATAAATACAAGGAGGACAAGTACAAAGACGATAAATACAGGGAGGACAAGTACAAGGACGATAAATACAAGGAGGACAAATACAGAGACGAGAAGGACAGCAGGTATAAAAAATCGAAGCACAGCAGGGACGAGGAGAAGGACAGGGAACGATCGAAGGATAGACGGAGGTAGAAGTAGTTAGTTTAATTTTCCTTCTTAGCGAATTCGACCTGTAACCAAAACTGCACCTATAACTTTTTTTTCCCTTTCTTTTTATTGTAAATATAGGTTTTAACTAAGTTTTAATGATACAGTACGAGAATAAGTCCGTTTTTTTAAGCAAAGATGTTTTCTGGATAAGTGCATGTATGATTGTAGTTACCTTATTTTTGTATTTAAAAAAAAGTGGAAAAAATAAACTATATTTTCGTACGAACGAGAATTAGTGAAGTTTCCCCTTCATTTTTTTATTTATTTTTGCTTAAGAAAATGGTTAAGAAAAATATTCCATTACTTTGGTTATCAAAAATCAAATTAATTTTTGTTTTAAGTCTACCTAGAAGGCTATGAACAGATTAAAATCTGATCAAATTTAAGGGAGGGGGCAGTAATAACTAGTATATTTACGCGATTCTCATGCCTCACAATTACGAGAAAATAAAACGCAACGAACTTTGTTTTGTTTCAATTTTTTCCAACGTATGCAGTAAAACAAATGAAGTGAAGATTTGAATTTTGAATTGTGTAGAGGTGGCTGACGTTTAAAAAATTCAATTGTCATATTAATAATATCATAATCATAAAAACGAGAAATATTAAACAAAAATTGGCAAATAAAAAAATCGTTTCGATTTTGTTTGTCATATTCAGTTATTTAATAAAAAAATGAAAAACGTAAACGTACGTACAGTACGACAATGAAACGGGATGATTTAAAATTTTAATTATTTCTTAAAGAATGATTTTTTTTTAATTAATTGATCATGTATAATATAAAGTACAAGTACAAAAAATGTTAAACAAAAATTGACGAATACAAAAAAGAGACATTCATTTGTTTCCTCCCTTTTCAGTCAGTCAATAAAAAAATCAAAAAGTAAATAAAAATTGACAAATAAAAAAATCGTTGTTTTCAAGCACAAGAGAAACGACGTTATTCATTTGTTTTATGTAATTTTTCATTTGTTTCATCAAATAACGAAAAATATTAAGAAAAATACAGGGAAATCGTTATTCATTTGTTTTTTTTTTTTAATAAAATTTTTAAATTTCGTTCATTTACTTCATCAAAAAAGAAAAAAAAATTGACGAATGCAAAAACAAAACAAAAATTGACAAATACAGAAAAAGAAAAATAAACGAAAATTGACAATTACAAGAAAAGCGTTATTCATTTATTTTTTATGTATTTCAGGAAAAAAAAAATTGACGAATACTAGAAAAATGTTATTCATTTGTTTTTTTTTTTTTTTTTTAATTTATTTCGTCAAAAAACGAAAAATAAACAAAACACCACAGAAACGTTATTCATGTTCATATTTATTGTTTTCATGTATTTAATCAAAAACAATAATATTAGACAAGAATTGACAAATACAAGAGGAACGTTATTCATTTTTTTTTTTTAATTTTATGATTTATTTTTAGTTATTCGTTTGTTTTATTTATTTTATTTTTTCATTTATTTCATCAAAAAAGAATATGTACGTATTAAAAAAAATTCACAAATAGAAGAAAAACGATATTCATTTATTTATTTTTTAATTTCGTCAAGAAAAGAAAAATAAACAAAACTTGACGAATACGAGAAAAACGTTATTCATTTGTTTTTCCTTTTAAATTTACTCCACCAAAAAATTGAAAAATAAATAAAAATCGACGAATGCAAAAAAAAACTATTCATTTATTTATTTATTGTTTTCATTTATTTAATCAACAACGAAACAGGTAAACCGTTATTTATTTAAAATTTTTTTCATTTATTTCAACGAAAAAATTATTAAACAAAAATTGACAAACACAAGAAAAACGTTATTCATTTGTTTTTCTTTTTAAATTTATTCCACCAAAAAATGAAAAATAAACAAAACTCGACGAATGATTTGTTTTCATTTAATCAAAAAAAGAAAATATTCAAAAAAATTAACCAAATATGTTTACACGTTTCAAAAATGCATTATTAATTTTGTTTTTCCTGTTTTATTGTCATTAATTGCATACAAAAAAAAAAAAAAAACGAAAATTAACAGTTTCAATATTCGCTACTCGCTTGCCATGTTTTTCTTCTTTTCATTTTTATTAAATTAAAACCGTTCGAAAATAAATTTGCAGTTGCAAAAATCAATATTCAATATTCGGTTTTCCTTTGAAATTATGAAAGAAAAAAGCAAACAAAGAACTTACAAACTGAAACTTGCAATAATTGCAAAAGTTGTCATTCGTTTTTTTTTTTTCTTCAAGCTATTAGATACGAACAATTCGAATCAAAGGAAGTCGGCATTACAAATAACCGTTGTTCATTTGTTTTTTTTTCCCGTTTTTCTTTTTCTCTTTTCAGGAGGCATTCTAAACTGACTCTTGCAAAACTCGTTCATTTTTTCTTTTTAATTATTTTACTTTAAATGTAAAATGAAAGGTAGAAATTGCAAAAATTGTTGTTTATTTGTTTTTTTTTCTTATTCAGTTATTCTTCAGATTAGTAAAACAAATGAGTAATTTGAATTGTTTAGAGAGAGGGAGGGAGGGAGGAAAACAATTAATTGTTTGTCTGTCATGCTTTATAAAACATAAAAACGTTCTAAAAAAAAACAAAAACCATTTTGTTTCCCCGTGAGCTTTTACTTAAGAAAACAGTAAAACATGAATCCGAATTGAGTTGTATGGAGGGGAGGAGTTATAATTTTAAATTTAAACGATTTTCTTGCTTTAAAAAGAGCAATCACAGACCAATGCTTTTTCGTTTTCTTACATAAAAATTGCAAAAACTGGAAAAAATTGAAATGGCTTCAACATCAGATGTGTGAGGTGAAGTTAGTCACGTAAAAAAAAATTAGTAACATTTTTGTTTAAGATGAACTTACAATTTGAATTTATTGAAGGCGGAGGGGGGGGGGGCGTTTAGACTGTGTTAAATTGATCTCAGTGCTTCATAATGAACAGGAAACTGAATGACCTTGAAATGTAAATTGGCATAAAAAAAACGTTCGTAATTAAATGATTGTCACTGATCTCAGAATATTGTAAAAACAAATCAAAATCGATTAAGCATTTGTTCTCTTGTTAATTTACAGCAAATAATAGGATTGGTTGAATAATGAAATGAAAGTCCCTCTGTAATGTTTAAATATATTTTCACTTAATGTAGTAGTACAACGATAGTCTAAAATCAGAAACAATAGTTTAACACTGACTAGAAGTTACACAACCATCTGTCGATTAAGGTTCCATGCGAACGTGAAAAAAGAAAGTCACAGAAGAAGGCCTATAGAAGGGAACACACCGAGTTACAAGTACTCAACGATGTCGCACTTGATCGAAATATTGGGGCAGGACCGTCCGAATGAGTAGTCTATGTTGTGCTGCGACTTGTTTCGTTCGGTCAGCAGCTTCTGGAAGATTGGAAGGATTTCTCTGTCGAGCAGTTCGCTTTCGGAGGTAGCGTTGTACATGGACTTGTCTTTTTTGACCGTGTTGGGCAAGACTCGGTTCGTCTTCAGGGATGCAACGTTGGGTGTCGACTGGAAATAGCCCAGCTTGTTGCACTGCTGATTGCAAATGTTCGCCATCTCTTTCTTGGGGCTCTTCTCGCGCTTCTGCGAATGCCTGTTGCGTTCTGACACCGAACGATGCATCACATTCTCCTCTATTGAAAACACTATAGGTTGTAAAAAAATCTTGCATAGTTGCCAAACATGACATCATCGAACATACAGATACATTAATTAATCAAGGACCAGGAGTTTCCAAACGTTTTTAAACCGCAGTTTTATTTTGAGGCAGTTTGAAAACTCCTGCTCTAATTTAATAGTAAACGATTTTTTTTTACAACCTGTATATGATAACCTACCTTCTTCTTGATTAATGCTGACCCTGCTGGTTTTTTGGTGAGCCTTGCTGGTACACCTGTGCTGACTTCCCGTGTCCCACAATTCGCTTTTGGCAACCACGTGAGTGCCGTACTCGGGTTTCTTCTTCGGGGTCATCCTATTCACCGGGACGCTTACCCTGCGGTGACCAACTTCCTCTTCTTGCTTCACGTCGTTCTTCAGGCTGCTCCTCCTTTGCTGCTGCGGCGGCGCCTTCTCTTCATTTTCCGCCACCGCCGCCACCTTCACCTCACTGTTGTGCGTCGTGTCTTGCGCCTCAATAGGAGGTGCGTTATTGAAATTTTGATTTTGAACGTTCTCGATGTTGGCGGCGTACTCTGGCGGCACGTTGTTGTAGTTGTTGTCTGTCTGTTGCTTCGTTTCGGTGCCGGGGACGGCCAGGTTTCCGTTCTGCATGGGCTTTGGTTCTTCGATTTCCTGTTTTAACTGCGGCGAGAGTTTTTCGGGATTGGTCGATTCCTGTGAAGCCTGAGATTTTTTTCGTCTGAAAAATAAAAGAAGCCTGTCAGGAACAATGAACTCCAAAAAACTAGAAGCTTACTTTTGGCTGTCGGAATGATGGATGGAAGTGAAATCCTGCGAGCTTAAACTGCACAGAGAGGTTATGTCGCTCGTTTCGGTGGCAGAAGGGGCTTCCTTACGAAGCAGAGGCACCGACAGTCTATTGGTGTCGCTCAGTGAGTCCGTTCTCGAGTCCAGAATATCCCTTGCTTCATTCCCCAACCTTCTAATTAACATCTAGAAGAAAACGTAATGAAATTAAAGGGAGTGTGTCGTTAGAAAAGACGCCACGCCCATATTCACAACCATGTCTGTGAGGGACACGCCCCTTTCACTGTAAATTGGCAAATTGAGGTGTGGTCCAACAGAAAACGCCAAATTCTTACCTACAACTATGCAATCGAGGTCGTGGCATTTGAAGAGATGCGTACTCCATCTTTACCTGCAATTTCGATTAACATCTGGAAGAAAATACCACGAAAGGAGGTGGTTAGAAAAGACGCCACGCCTCTATTTATAACAAAATCTGTAAAGTGACAAATTGGGGCGTGCCATCATAAACGACGTCAAGCTCTTGTCTACAACGATGCAATAGAGGAGGACATGACATTTGAGGAAAATCCCACTCCTTCATTACCGCAACTCTGATTAACATCTAGAAGAAAATGAAAGAGGGCGTGTTATTAGAAAAGGCGCTACACCTTCTTTACAACTAATTCCGAGAAGGTCACGCCCCTTTCACTGTAAATTGGGGCGTGGTATCGTAGAGAACGTCAATTGATTGTTAGAAAAGTCGCCACGCTGTTATTCACAAAAAAAATTAAGAAGGCCACGCCCCTTTCACTGTAATTTGGCAAATTGGGGCGCGGTCTCATAGAAAACGTTAACTTCTTGTCTATAATGATGCAGTTAGGGCGTGGCATTTGAGGAAACACCCACTCCATCATTACCTGCAACTCTGATTAATATCTAGAAGAAAATACAGCGAAATGAAAGAGGACGTGTTGTTGGAAAAGACGTCACGCCTTCTTTACAACTAAGTTCGAGAAGGTCACGCCCTCTTCACTATATATTGGGGCGTGGTATCGTAGAGAACGTCAAGCGATTGTTAGAAAAGTCGCTAGGCCGTTATTTATAAAGAAATCTAAGTAGGCCACGCCCCTTTCAGTGGCAAATAAGGGGCGTGGTCTCAGAAAGCGTCAAGTTCTTGCCTATAATGATGCAAACGAGGACGTGGCATTGGAGGAAATTCACCACTTCATCCGTAACTGTGATTAACATCTAGAAGAAAATACATCGAAATGAAAGAGGGCGTGTTATTACAAAAGACGTCACACCTTATTTACAACTAAGTTCACTGTAAATTGGGGCGTGGTATCGTAGAGAACGTCAAGCGATTATCGCCACGCCATTATTTACAAAGAAATCTAAGAAGGCCACGCCCCTTTCACTATAAATTAGCAAATTGGGGCGCGATCTCATAGAAAGCGTTAAGTTCTTGTTTACGATGATGCAGTAGAGGGCATGGCATTTGAGGAAACACCTACTGCATCATTACCCGCAACTCTAGAAGAAAATATACCAATATGAAAGAGGCGTGTTGTTTGAAATGACGTCTATTTACAATGAACCAGATGGAAAATATCACACTATAGTTTACAATTACGCAAATGAAGAACTGACACATCTCTTATAACAACGATGTTCACGGAGGTGTGGCATTTGGGAAAATTTCACTCCCCCACTCATGATATTAATTAATATATTATGTTGGATAATGCCACGCCCCCATAAGTATATTGTTCTTGAGGGCGTAACATTAGAGGAAACCTAAAAGAGGGCATGGCATCTTAGAAAATGTCCAGACTTCATAAAAAACGATGCAATCGAGGGCGTGGCTTTTGAGGAAACGCCTAGTCCATGCTTCATTCCCCAACCTTCTGATTGACGTTTGCAAAAAAGATACCACGCCCTTATTTACAAAGAAATAGTTGGAAGAAACGTTATAATGTGATTAAGAATTACTATATTATACTTATGGAGGCGTGCCATTTGAGGACCACGCCCCATTCGCATTAAATTGGAATATGGGGGCGTGGCATCTTAGAAAACGATGCAACCGAGGGCGGGGTTTTTCATGAAAGTCCCACCCCATCACTACCTGCAGCTCGGATTCCTTTTCCAGCAGCGTCTTCCTGAATTTCGAATTGACCGCCTTGACCTCCTTCATCTTCGACTCGAGTTCCGAGGCGCTCGAGTCCCTCCTCGTCTTCGACATGGGCCTGAGCGTGGGCCTGAACCTTTTATCGATGGAACCGCCCGGGTTTCGCTTCAGCTCCACCATTTTCGGGACGAACACCAGCCAGAGGGTGGCGGTGGTGCAGAATATCACGAAAACCCCTTGAAAGAGAAAAACTGGAACGTGCAAGGCCAAACCAAGAGAAAACTAAGGTCCAATTTTTACCGATGATCAGAAACATGGCGTCTTGATGGTCTACTAGGACTAGGGCGACGGCAGCGCCACAGATGCACATGATGGCGACGTTGTAGACTGAAAGGCCGACGTGTCGGCTGTCGTTTAGGGCCGGGATTGAGACGTGCCTCGTTTCCCAAGCAAGAAAAGCGCCGAAGATCTGTAAAATTGCAAGTGATAGCAAGGGATGAACCGGAAGAAGAGTAAAATCCAGATATATTAAAGAAGGAAGTTAAGAAAAGAAAGAAATTGAACAAACGAAGGAGATTGACACAGAAAAAGGAAGGAAAACAAACTAAAAAAATTGAATTAGAGGCGTGGGACACAAATAAAGCCATGCCTCTGTTCCTATCGTTATTATCACGAGGGCGTGGCATTTGTTTCAGAAGCCACACCCTCATTACCAACAAAAGGAATGAAGGCGTGGCATTCTTCGAATACCATGCCCCCCTTCACATTTGGAAACACCTTTGAGATAAGTAATATAAAGAAAGGGCTTACCATCAACAGTCCTTTGTAAGCGTAGATCGAACCAACGAAGATCGTCATCCTCTCCGACGCACAATACTCATTTTCAGGGATGATAATTATATCTTCGCTCGAGGGGTGGGGCTGGAAATTCCACCATGAATTCCACAGCGGATCCAACTTACGGGAGCTACTTACATACGGCTCAAGCTTTTTGGTTTCCCTGTAAAACGGATCGGCGACTTGCCAAGTCGTCATGATGACCAAGTCAATGAACAGGAGCACTCCCACCACCATGAAGAGCTGGTAGTCCTTGATGACCTTCTTGTTGAGTTTAACGTCAGTGAAGATGGAGTGCACCCGCCACGTTTTACTGAACATGGCACCGAAGGCCAGGGAGAAACCGGCCATTAAAGTCCAGGCACGTGCCGTACAGATATACGGGAAAGCCTCTGTACAATTAAAGACAAAAAAAAGGAATGTAATCAAAAGGGGCGTGGCATTTGAAAAACAAAGGTGCACATTGAGGAGGTGCCACGCCTCCATTCATAATGTAATGAAAAGAGGCGTGACACTTCAGGAAATAATTCACACGTGGAGGCGTGGCATCGGATATTGCCACGCCTCTATGAACTATGATGTAAATGGGGGGCGTGACATCTCAGAAAATGCTGACCTATGCTTGATAAACCCGAGTCAAGCCCGAGGAACACGATGCTGGTGTACGTAAGCATACATCCGATTATGATGAGGTTGTTCAACTGTGGACTGGACATTTTGATGTAACGTTGATTGCGATATTTTATGTTGAAGGCCAGGAAAACAGCCGCCATTATGATTCCACAAACGGCCAGCGAAGCCAGGATCGCATAGACGGTCTTGTTGACTCTCGTGTGCTCGATTATCAGAAGAGTCCTGTCCTTTGGTGGATGTCTAAAGAAAACAATGGCGTCAGACAGGTACAGGGGGACCTGGTTTCGTGGACTTACTTTCCTATCCAATTCAAGGGAACCCCCAATGTGAGGTCTAAATGCTGGGTCGCCGCGTTGTACTCCCCAACTTTGACTTCTTTGCCGCTCTGGAACTGCTTGAGGAGGATGCTGGCTTTGCGTTCGTTGTCGTAAAACCTGACAGGGCCTGTCACTCCTACATGTGTTAACGAAGAAAAATTAATTGAGATTTTTTCCCGCTCTTTCCGAGAAAATCTATATTTTTTCAGTTTGCGAAAACGAGCAATTCGTGGGCGATTGTCAGAATCGTTATTCATTTGTTTCTTTTTTTTTTGTTTATCAAACTGTTGGATCAATGAAAAACTGCACAATTGAGAAAAACATTATTCATTTGTTTAGTTATAAAATGTGAAAACAAAAAAGACTAACGTGCGCTTAAAAAATTAACAGTTCCGAAAGTCGTTATTTATTTGTTTTTTTTTTGTTTCTCTAACAATTGGATTGATGAAAAAAGAAAATCTATTGTTGGAAAAAATCTTTATTCGTTGCGGAATTAAATTTTAAAAAAGAAAAAAAAACGACTAAAACAAGTTTCGATGGTTGAGAAAACCTTATTTCTTTTTTCTTTTCAATTCTTTTCAAAAAAAAAGAATCAAAACGAATTAAACAAAAATTGACAAGTACAAGAAAAACGCTATTCACTTGTTTCTTTTTTTTTCATTTACTTCATCATGTTTCATCAAAAAACAAAAAATATTAAACAAAAATTGATGAATACAAAAAAGAGACATTCATTTGTTTTTTCTCTTTTCAGTCAGTTAATATAAAAAATGAAAAAGTAAAAAAAATTGACAAGTACAAGAAAGACGTTATTCATTTGTTTTTTCCTTTTCATTTATTTAATCAAAAAAACAAAAAATATTAAACAAAAATATTAAACACAAACACAAAAAAGAGACATTCATTTGTTTTTTCCTTTTCAGTCATTAAAAATATCAAAAAGTAAATAAAAATTGACAAGTGTAAGAAAGACATTATTCATTTGTTTTTTTTTTCTTTTTATTTATTTAATTAAAAAACAAAAAATATTAAACAAAAATGACAAATACAAAAAAAGAGACATTCATTTGTTTTTTTCCTTTTCAGTCAATTAATAAAAAAAAAATCAAAAAGTAAAAAAAAAATGACAAGTACAAGAAAGACGTTATTCATTTGTTTTTCTCTTTTCATTTATTTAATTAAAAAACAAAAAATATTAAACAAAAATTGATGAATACAAAAAAGACTCACTCATTTGTTTTTTTTTTTCTTTTCAGTCAATTAATAAAAAAAAATCAAAAAGTAAAAAAAAAATGACAAGTACAAGAAAGACGTTATTCATTTGTTTTTCTCTTTTCATTTATTTAATTAAAAAACAAAAAATATTAAACAAAAATTGATGAATACAAAAAAGACTCACTCATTTGTTTTTTTTTTCTTTTCAGTCAATTAATAAAAAAAAATCAAAAAGTAAATAAAAATTCATTGTTTTTTTCTTTTCATTTATTTAATCAAAAAACAAAAAATATTAAACAAAAATTGACGAATACAAAAAAAGAGACATTCATTTGTTTACGATTTAAAATTTGACAATTGGAAACATCGTCGTTCACTTGTTTCTTTTTCTTTTTCAAATAAATATGGCTCTTTGACAATGTCAAAAGTCATTATTCGTTTTTTCTTTCGAATTCATTTTTTCATTTTTTCTTTTCAATTGTTTTAATTAAGAATTATTTTACTTAATTAAGATTAAAATTATTAAAAACATAAATGGTAGGAAACCAAAACTGACAATTCAAGAATCATCAATCATTTGCTTTTTTTCCACTGAGTTTAGACCTTTGCTTTCGGGGGCCCAATATACATAAATTTGTAAATTTTGCGAATTCGATAAACTTTTGCTTTCTTCTATTAATTAATTAAATTAATAATATTAAATCTTAATGCTAAATAAATAATAATAATATTATACCTTCGAAACTTGTATTATGCAGAGCATCAAGGAACAATCTCTCCCAGAACTCCTCGCGATATCTAAAATCCGTAATCGTTAGATTTCGCCTAAAGTACTTAATTTTGTGTGCTACGTTTTGTATGGCCAACGCGACGGCCCAAATGCCATCGTACGTATAACCGTGAAACCTCGAGTACTCTCTGCCCCGCCTCGAATCGTACTCGAGCAAATACTCTTCGGCAGTCTGTAAAAGCAAGAGAAACTAAGCGAACCGACTTTACCACCCGAGGAGCAGGGCTTACGATCCCGGATATCGTGATTTCACCGCTCGTCGACAGCGGAAGGAGATCCGTGAGGATGGTCTGCTCGAGGGCCGTCTCGATTTCGTCGACGGTACAGTTGATTTCCGGCTCGAGCTTTCGCCACCACTCAAACGAGTACGTCCCCATTATCACCCACTGGTATCTTCTTCCATACATCTCTAATTTGTATGCCTCACAGAAAATTTGTCTGGCGTAATGCTCATTGAAATTACCTAGAACACGTTCGATTAGAACTTTTGTATTTTAGTGAGGGTTATGCTCACCGAGGATGACCCTGGTGTCTTCCTTTTTGAGTTTGCTGAGTGCGGTTGTCACTTCGTTTGTGAAACTCTGAGTTTCAACCACTATATAACCCATCGTGTCCAACTCGGCGACCAATCTGAAGATACAAAAATACTTAAGGGCAACTGGGCGCGGGGGTGGGTGCAGTACCTGTTGTGTGCCAGGGAATATCTCGGTTCGTTTTGGTAGATGGTCCCCACGCGGGTCCAATTGAACGCCTGCAGCAAAGATAACCTCGGGGGGTTGAACGCGTTCTCCGAAGGAACGATCCGGAAAAAGTTGGGGAAATTGTCCTTGGTGAACATGGGGTGCGTATCCGCGTACGACAGCTAAAAACCAAACAATTAACAACCATTTCATCTCCTATTAACGTAAACAATTTAAAACTGTCATTGGTTTGACGCGCGACGGCGCTGAAGTTGCTGAAGATTTCAGCGCCGCCACGCGTCAAACCCATCAGTTAATGAAAGTTCTTCACGCAGTTATGTTAATATATGTGCGTTTTCTTGAAATAAATAAGTGTTAATAATATATATAACATTTAGGGCGTCTTAATTTTAAAAAAGTGAATCATTTGAAGTGAAGTATCCAGTGAAAGATGTCGAAGAAGTCACGAGTGTGGTTAGTTGGAGAAATTAATCCCCGCGAAATGGGGTAAGTATAAAACAGCTAGAAATGATTAAATTATAAACTATTTCACGTCTTGTTAGCATTTTATGTTGCTTTTAATGCGTGAAATGCGCTTTTTAGTTTAAAAAAAGTGTTTATTTAATGTTGGAACTAATGGCGCTGAAGTCGCTGACGTCACTAGTTCGCGCGGGAAAACCGCGTACCGCGTGCATTCGCCATGTTTAAGACAAGCTTCCACGCGCCTCAGTTAACGCGTTTAAATAACAAACTTAGGAATTTTGTTAATGATTCACAATTATTATTATTATTATTTATATTTACAATGCCGTTTTACGCGCATAACCGGTGGTGTAACCAATGATTAGAGAAGGACAGGGAATCTCGCGATGTCTATAATCATTGGTTAGAGAAGGAGAACACGACAATTTCAATTATTTCTTTTGTTGAAAACGTGTTTGTCCCAATTAGTGCGTTTGACTCAGAAATATTACATACTTTTCTTTTTTCGAAAATTTTTTTATTCATTTGTTTTTCATTTTCTTACTTCTTCCGAAATTTACACTAAAAAAAAGAGAGAAAATTTAAATTAAGCAAAAAATAAATTTTAATTAAAAAAAATTGTCAACGTCACATTAATTTGAAGGGACAAGTGGCGCTGACGTCATTAGTTCAAGTGGAAAAACAAAAAGTACCGCAATCGTCCGCCATGTTTGAGACTAATTTGCACGCGTCTTTTTAACATCACCTAATGCATTTAATTAACAAACTTAAGTATTCTTCTTGTATTAATTTGCTGCTTCGAAAATTTGACATTCATTTGTTTTTTGTTTTCTTCTGAAATTTACTCAAAAAAAAAGAGAAAATCGTGAGACGAAAATTGCAAAATCTTTGTTATTTTATTAATAACAACAATTAAGCGTACTTAATTGGGTTAATTTGATTTAAATTGAGGAAAAAAATAATTTTAATTAAAAAAAATCGTCAGCGATTTGAAGTGAAACGTCACATTAATTCGAAGGGACAAATGGCGCTGGCATCGCTGACGTCATTAGTTCAACTGGAGAAACAAAAAGTACCGCGGTCGTCCGCCATGTTTGAGACTAATTTGCACGAGTCTTTTTAATGCATTTAAATAACAAACATAGGAATTAATTTGCCGCTTCGAAAATTTGACATTCGTTTTTCGTTTTCTCACGTACTTATAAAAATTATCACGAAAATTTGTTATTCAGAAATAAATAGTTTTACGTTGCAAAAGTTCATTTTTCTTCATTTGTTTTCACGTTCTAAGTTGTAAGTTGCAAAAATCGTCATTTATTCTTTTTAGTGATTCATTCATTTCTCTTCAAAATTATTAAATTATCAAATTATCCAATAACGAAACAAAAAATAGATTCGTCTCAAACACGGCGGACGAGCGCGGTACTCCGTTTTTCTCGTTTGAACTAATGACGGCGTTATCGTTATCATTTGTCTTTTCCTTTAATTTATCAATCAATACTAATTGATAAAAAAAAATAAATGAAACTTAATCGACAATTGAAAAAATTCTTAATTTGATGGAACAAATGGCGGTGCAATCGATGACGTCATTAGCTCAAGCGGAAAGCAATGAGTACCGCGGTCGTCCGCCATGTTTAAGACGAATTTTCACATGCCTTTTTAGTGGGTGAGTTGTGCCCTTAAATAAACTCGTACTAGTTTGTGTTTCGAAAATTTCACATTCGTTTGTTTTTTGTTTTCTTAAGTTTTCCAGTCATTTAATTAAAAAAAGAAAAAAAATTGAAAAACGTAAGACGATTGCAGAAATCGTTACCTACGTGGTGTTTTATTAAATTAAAAAAGAAAAATAACTTAAAAGTCATTAATTTGAAGTGAGGAAATGTCACACTAATTTCATGTAACAAATTTGGTGTCGGCATAGGTGACGTCATTAGTTGAAACGAGAAAAACAGAGTACCGCGTTCGTCCGCCATGTTTGAGAAGAATCTTCACGGGCCCTTTCATTCATCTGTTGCTTTGAAAATTTAATATTCATTTGTTTTTCGTTGTTTACGTCATTGGAAAATTATTAAAAAGGAAATCGAAAACGAGTAGTTCTATATTTTACCGCTTCAAAAGTTCGTTTTTCTTTTGTTTTTCACGCCTGTATTGATTTCGAAAAAATAAATACGTATGTGATTGGAAAATCGCGAGTTGCAAAAATCGTCATTCATATGTTTTTTCTTCTGTTCATTGACTTGTTCACTATTCACTCGTTCTCACTTTAAAATTATGAAATGAAAAGCAAAAAAATAAAAGGCAACTAAAATTGACAATTGCAAAAATTGTCATTCATTTGTTTTTTTTTGTCTTCAAATTATTAATCAACATGAATTAATAAAAAAATAAAAATTAAATTAAATTAAAAGAAATCTACAAATTAAGCTTTTTTTTCGCTTTTCTCCTTCCGGCCATTTATTTTAAATGCAGGAGTTGTCATTCAATTGTTTTTCTTTTCTTCAATCTATTAATCAATGCGAATTAATTTAAAAAAAAATAGAATGACATGTAATCGTCAATTTAAAAAATCCTTAATTGAAGTAAAACGACAAAATAATTCGAGTACCGCGGTCGTCCGCCATGTTTGAGACGGTTCTCTCACGTGCCTTTTCATATCAGTCGATGCATGTAAATAAATGCACAAATTAGGAATTCTTCTAGTATTCATTTGTAACTTTGAAAATTTGATATTCATTTGTTTTTTTTTTGTTTTATTACGTCCTTGAAAAATTATGTTTAAGAAAAGAATTCTTTGAAGCTTTTTTTCACTTTTCTCTTTCTCTTTTAAACGCAGTTCAATTGTTTTTCTTTTCTTCAATCTATTAATCAATGCGAATTAATAAAAAAAATAGAATGACATGAAATCGATAATTAAAAAAAAATCATTAATTGAAGTAAAACGACGTAATAATTCGAGTACCGCGGTCGTCCGCCATGTTTGAGACGATTCTCTCACGTGCCTTTTCGCCTCAGTCAATGCATGTAAATAAATGCACAAGTCAGGAGTTGTTCTAGTATTAATTTGCTGCTTCGAAAATTTGACATTCATTTGTTTTTTTTTTTGTTTTCTTACGTCCTTGGAAAATTATGTTAAAAAAAATTCTTTTCTATATTTGCTGGTTCACAAAAATTTGTTATTCATTTGTTTTTTCTCGTTTTCTTACGTCCTTGAAAGTTGTTTAAAAAAACCTCGAGACGAAAATCAGCGATTGCAATAATTGTCATTCCTTAGGTTATGTCACTAAATTATAAAAAAAATCAAATATTTAAATTAAAAAGGAAAACAAGCTTTAATCATAAAAAAATTGTTATTAATTTAAAGTGTAATGTCATATTAATTGGAACTTAATGGCGCTGAAGTCGCTGACGTCATTAGTTCAAGCGGAAGAAACAAGGAGTACCGGGTTCGCCCGCCATGTTTAAGACAACCCTTCATTCAAGCCTTTTCACGGCGCAGTTAAGTTAAGACGAAGGATTTGGAATTTGTTTGTTCATTCCTTTTTCGTTTTCTCACGACCTTCGGAAGTTATTTAAAACGAAAGATGAAAACGGAACACAAAAATTGCGTTTTTTAAGTTAAAAAAAAGTATTTTGGCGTTGAAGTTGCTGACGTCATCAGTTCAAAGTAAACAAGGGAAAACAAGGAGCATCGCATTCGTCAGCCATGTTTAAGACACATTTTCACGCCCTTTTTTACACTAGTTTGATTCGTTTTTCATTTTTTTTTCAATATTCGGCGAGTTATTTAATAGAAAGAAAAAATCTTTCTCGTGTTACTTTTTTGCTTCGAAAATTTGTTATTCGTTTGTTTTTCATTTTCTTGCATTCATCGGAAGTTATTTAAAACAAAAAAAGAGGAAAACAGGAGACGAAAATCGGCGGTTCCTTTTAGTTATTTTATTAAAATAAATTAAAAGCACTTTAGAAGAAATTATTTATTTTTTCTTGATCTTATATCTTCAAGGGGTCGAAATAAAAATTGCTCATCGAAAATGCGTCACAAAATATGTAATTGTAATGGCCCGTACTCTCATCTTATAATTAAAACAATTGAAGTCTAATTTGTCATAAAAAAAGGAAAATTTGACTGACGTCGAAAACAAGAGGCGATCATTGAGAAAAAAGACGACGACGAAGAAGATGCAAAATATAAAGAACTACGAGAGTCGACTTCAAAAAAGAAAATTAAAAAAAAACAAAAGACGATAGTATAATGGCCCGTACTCTCATTTTATAATTAAAATCGTAATTAAAATAAACAAGAAACGGCATAGCTTTATGTCAATTTAATGTGCAAGAGAGCGACGGACGAACGTTGCCATGGGAACTAGGTAGGTGGGCTATTAAATTAATCATAGGATGAGAATACGGGCCATTAGCTTTTTAGGGAATCTTTTATTTATTATACATAGATATATTCTGAAGGGGCTGTCAAACGTATCCCGAAACGTCGATAATAACTTGACGAAGTGTCCGGTTAATTACGTATCTTGTATTGAATGAAAAGAAAAATGAATATGTCGTGAAAATTGACATTTTGCGAAAGTCGGTCGCTGACGTCACGCGTTCGCTCACTAGGATTAATTATCTTCAGCAATTAAATAATTTATTTGTGTTAAATGTAAATGTCCAACTCATCTAAAGCGTTTTTAGTTTGTAAGTCAAACGGCGCGCCAAAATCAGTGACGTCATTCGAACGAGAAAACAAAAAAGGGAGTATCGCCTTCGTCCGCCATGTTTGAGACGAATCCACGCGCGTTTTATTCTTTTTTAAAATAAAAAAGTAAACTCTTACTTGTGTCAAGTGCCAATGCTTGGACGCCTTGGCGATTGGGTCGGTCACGTGCGTGCACGCAGCCCCGAAAAGCATGAGTTTGTTAGGCCCGCTGTGCATCATGTCGAAGAAAGCCTTAACCCCAACGGCGGCGTTGCACTAAACGAAAAGAAGAAAAAACGCGCCAAATGACGAAGGTAATCTCACATCAAAGAAAGTGGAAACGGTGGTCGTTACGCCTCCTTCCGGTTGGGAATGCAGAGAACGGACTTGGTCGAGTTAAAATCCGCCGCAACTGTCTTCCCGACCGGAAGGGACGCGCCATCGGAGTCTTAGAGAAATTTGATCACCACGTACCATCGTGTCGTTCCACCACATGTGAAGCCTGTAATTCCTGAGCACGGAGGAATGTTCGTTGACGTGGTCCAAAGCTAGTTTAACGCTCGGCATGACTCCTCGTCCTAAGAATAAATTCAAATGCACATGAAAATCGAGGGGGTTTGACCTAAATTCGTGCGTCATTACCGGTATCGGAATTTTCGACTCCTTTTCCGAATGGGAAGAAGCCAGCGATGTAGACGTCGTGCCTTCGGGCGTCCGTGTTGGGCTTCTGGAACGAGAAGCACTTGAGGAACAACAAGAACACGCACAGACGCATCGTTCCCGTGCACATTACGCGATCACCAGCACATTTTCTTCGAAAAACGATTTTTCTTGTTGCGATCATCGATTGTTTTCCTGACCCTCATCGGAGGCGTTTAACCCGGTCATGGCTTCGCGTTCTCATTCCTGACACCCTTCTGGAGATATTAGATGTGGTATTCTATTTAGGTGCACGTTACAGCTTTATCGATTCAAAGGTCGGCGGCGGTGGCACCAAATGCGCAGGCTTTATTATATATTTATTTGAAAACAGTAAATCTTATGACCGCCCCTTGCAAAAATCTCTTTTTTTTTCGCTCGTCGATTGTTCAAGCGATTGCAAATTAAAGGCGGTCGTCAACAACCCCCTTTAATCATCGATTGAAACTATAAACGCCTATGTACAGTAGGAGACACAATTACCAGGCTGCTTTCAATTATTTCAGTTTCATAATGACAGAGAAGTAGTTCGGTCACAGCCGCAACATGGAATGACAATTGAACGCTGCGTGCTCGTTTTTGATATATTCAGAAATGATAACCTTTGGATCAATATTAGGATGAGAGAAAATTGCGAGGGTAGTTTTCAATTGTTTCAGTAAATTCCTACGCACGTCCAAAATATTGAATACCTTTAAAAAATTTTAAAATGTGCGAATGCCCCAACGAAAAAGTAGAGTCCGGACCTGTGGTTCAAAAGGAGAAGAAAAGACCATAATTTGCAATAGTTTCAATTCCAAAACGTCGGAGAATTTGATAGAAAAGTCAAAAATATTAAAAAACAAATGAAGTCTTTCGTCAATTTTTGCTTATTACTTACTTTTACGTTGACAGAATTTGACAAGTGATGATCGACTTGCGGTCGATCGAATTTCATTTGTTTTTTTTTTTTTTTTGGTAAATATCATTTGAAATTGTCTGGCGAAATTCAGCGAAAAACAAAAGATTATCGCTGAAATATTGGAAACAATTGAACTCTCTTACCAGTGACATCTTGCTTTAAACATTCGTTTTCCCGTACGTATGCAAACAATTGACGAATGACAATGACATTTACGAAAACATATGTACTGGAAGTTGACGTTAACAGTTGATTGATTGTCATTTGTTTTGACAATTCGGGACGTTTGAATATTTTCCAAAATAAAAAAAATGTGCGGGCAACAACCATAACACTTTTTATTTTATTTTTTGATTCGGACCACAGACCACAGAAAAGTCTAATTTGTTATAAAAAAAAACGTAAAAGCAAAACGTAAAGACAGATGATAAAGTAGATTTCAGGAAATAAAAATAAGAAAACGAAAGACGTACGTATCATTAGAAAATAATAAAATTAAAAAAATAAAAACTAACCAACCTTTTTTCGATTGTCATTTGTTTTGACAATTCAGAACGTTTGAATAAATTTCGAAAATTTACGGACAAAGACAAACAATTCAGAGAAAAACAAAAGATCATCGTCGCCATTATATCAGAAAACAATTGAAGTCTCATGCGTGACACTTGTTTTTCCCTTTTTTAATTCAAACCACGGAAAAGTCTAATTTGTCACGAAAAAGGAAAATTTGACTGACGTCGAAAACAAAAGACGATCTTTGAGAAGAGAGAAAAAAAAGACGGAGCAAAACGTAAAGACGTACAATAAAGCCACTTTCAAAAAAGAATATTAAGAAAAAAAAAACAAAAGACGATCGTATCATTAGAGAAAATAAAAAAAATTTAAAAATTAAAACCAAGGAACCTTTTTTTTTCGATTGTCATTTTTTTTGACAATTCAGGACGCTTGAATATTTTTCTAAAAATTTTGGAATAAAAAAAAAACATGAAATGTATTCAGATTCAGAGAAAAACAAAATATCATCGTCGCCATTATGTCGGAAAACAATTGAAATCTCATGTGTGTGTCACTTGTTTTTTCATTTTTTAATTTGAACCACGAAAAACTCTAATTTTTGTCGCGAAAAAGGAAAATTTGACTGACGTCGAAAACAAAAAGACGATCTTTGGGAAGAGAGAAAAAAAGACGGAGTAAAACGTAAGGATATACAATAAAGTCGATTTCAAAAAAGATTATTAAAAAAAAAAACAAAAGACGATCGTATCATTAGAAAATAATAAAATTCAAAAAATAAAAACCAACGAACCTTTTTTTCGATTGTCATTTTTTTTGACAACTCAAGACGCTTGAATATTTTTCGAACATTTCTGGAATTAAAAAAAAACTACATGTAGGGACAAAGTCAACCGATTCAGAGAAAAACAAAAGATTATCGCCGCGATTATATCGGTAAACAATTGAAGTCTCATGCGTGACACTTTTCTCATTTTTTAATTCGAACCACAGGAAAGTCTAATTTGTCATAAAAAAGGAAAATTTGACTGACGTCCAAAACAAAAGACGATCTTTGAGAAGAGAGAAGAAAAAGGCCAAGCAAAACGTAAAGAGGTATAATAAAGTCGATTTAAAAAAAAATTAAAAAAAAGACGATCGTATCATTAGCAAATAATAAAAATTTGACAGATCGACACTTTTTACCGTTTTTTTAAAGAATTCAGTACGTTTGAATATTTTTCGCAAATTTTTGACATTTAAGGAAGATAATAAAATTTTTAAAAATAAGTCAAATTTGACTGATGTTGAAAACAAAACACGATCGTTGAGAAAAAAGAAGAAGAAGCAAAATTTTAAAGAAATCATAAAGTCGAGTCAAAAAAAAATTGAGTTGGGTTGCTAATTCTTTTTGACAATTTTTAGAGAAGAACAAAGATTAAAAACAAAAGACGGTCGTATCGTCAGAAAACAATAAAATTGAAAAAAAAGTTTGATAAAAAAAACGAAAACATTGACAGGGTTGAAAACGAGATTCGAACATTTTTTTTCGATCGTCGTCACTTTTTTTGGACAATTCAAAAATTCAATAAACAAAAGACGATCTTTCAAAAAAGAAGACGAAGAGGAAAAAGCAAATTTTAGAGAAATGAAAAAGTCGACTTCAAAATTTTTGAGTTGGATTGCTAATTGTTTTTGACAATGTTTGGAGAAAAAAAAAGATGAAAAACAAAAGACGATCGTATCTTTAAACAAATTTAAAGAAAGTTCTGTTATTAAATAAAAAAAAAGAAAATTAAACATTTGACAGGCGTCGAAAACAAGAGATGGGCAGCTTTTTTGAGACTGTCATTTGTTTTTATAAATAGCAGAATTTTGCAAAAAACATCCTGTAGGTCCTAAGTGGCTCAAGATATCGAAATGCGTTCTTCACGTTTGATTTTGTCTTAAAAATCGAACTCCAGGAGCCGAGGTCAGCTTTTGTCTAATTCTTCCAAAAACAGGTGTCTCCAATTAAAAGTGTCGAATTTGGCCCATCCTGTACAGTCGACACGAAAAGAAAAAACAAAAGGCGTCCGCATTAGGCCATGTAAACACGTGCGCAACTTTGAAAAACAATTGAACTTTCACTAGTGACATTTTACTTTTTTTTGGACAAGTTTGAACTTTCGTATTTTTTAAAAATTTCTGAAATTAAGACTGACTATCATTTGTCTTGTCAATATTTTTTGAAAATTTTAAATTAAAAAAAAATGTACAGTAAAGATAGTTGATATAGAAAAACAAAAACTAAAACCACGTCATTAAAAAAAAAAAAACGATCGTCTTTTGTTATCGATATTTAGAGAAGTACAAAATCCTTCTAAAAACACGATCGTTTTTTGTTTTTTTTTTTTGTATCCTTGAATTTATTGACAAACATGCAAGCGTAACATTCAGCGTTTCATCAAATTATCTACAAAGTGGTCAAGAATAACCACTTGGTTGGCAATACAATTAAGAGCATTTTCCTAATTCGGTTGTTTGCAGCACTGCAACCGGATATTCGTTTAGTTGATTTATTTGACGTAAGCTGAACAACGACAATATTCTAGGTTATGTCAATAAAAATTAGCGTTTTAATTTGAATTTGAAATGTCAAACGACGCTTGTAAAGTGACGGCTGTCAGTGTCAAGCCATCAACAACCGGAAGTTACTCCAGTTGTACCATTTAAAAATAAAATTCAGAACTGCCAACTCGAATAGTGCGGTAAAAGTCACGTCATCAATGATATAAACTCGCACCATCTTAAAACTGTGAAGGTATGCATGTGTTTGTAAACGAAAATTAAGTTGGCAATAATTCACTGGGTTGCCAAGTAACGTAAAGATAGGCGTTTACGAAATTTGGAGTGGTAAATGGATCGAGGTAGAAAAGTGAGATGGAACGAATGTGTTTACTGCAAGTAAGAGTGAGAAAATAGACTAACCGGTACATACCGCTCCAATTTTCGTAAGCTGTACCTTTTGACAATCCAAAATTATCGAGAAACAAGTTGAAACAATTTTCTGTCGTTCTATTACGTGACGTCTTGTTTAAGACGTATTTGGCGCCATTAATTTTGACAATGCGATCTTCTGTTAGCTGCTTATTTTTATTATTTCAGTTTTGTTAAAATTTGTGAATCTATAAACTCACTCTAAGTTGCAAACCCTGCCTGGATAGATCGTAGTTCCCAGCGGAGCCTGTCAAGGTGGCAGCACTGTGGCAGCGCGAACTTGAAGCTTCAAGTTAATTGCGCGAACGTCATCGTTAGCTACTTATGATTTTTAATTTTTTCAGTTTTAATTAAATCTGTAAATCTATAAACTCGATTTAAGTCGCAGGCTATATAGACTCTGCCTGGATCGATCGTAGTTCCGACCGTGGCCCGCCAAGGGCGGCAGCACCATAGCAGCGCGAACTTCAAGCTTGAAGTTAGTTGCGTAAACATGGCGGATGTGGTTTGCGGCGTTATCGATTGCGAGTGTATTGAGCAGTACAAGGTATTTATGCTAATGTTTTCTTTACTAAAATATTTCGTTAGGCGCGCCCGAAATAGCAACGCGTCCTTTGACCCCACGTTTTGCACTCGCCGCTTCGCCGTTCGTCAATTATTTTGCGCCGGACGGTTTGACAGCCACCGAGGAAAGTCCGGTGACTAAAATTGCGAAGGCGAGATTCACGCTTGTTTTATTCATTCTTGTAATTGAAGTGGGCGAGTTTAAATCAAATCGCTTTGCCATAATTTATTATAACCTAAAAGACTTGCGCGGCCTTAATTAATTGATTTTGAGTGGTTGCGTTGAGTGGGGTTTACGATTTTCTTTTTTTTTTTCTCTGCTGATATCATTTGACGTTTTTTTGCACGTCATTGTCACTTATCTATCTACTCGCTCGGTCTTGTCGCCGTCAGTGATTATGATTAACTTCGCACGATCGCACGTTAATTGCTAATGAAGTCCGAATGGTGGCTCTTCGGTAGTCAGAGCGATTTTCTGTTGTTCTAGTGCTGTTCAAGCGGGAGCAATCGCGTCGTCCGGACGTGCGTCCGCTGCTACTAGTGCTCTCGATCTTCTCCATCTGGAACATGGTGAATTTTCGTACTTAATTTGGCATCATGTCCGACAGCAAGGTTTACGGGAACGAGCTCAGCTTCCCCAAGGAGGAGCCCAAAAAATGCCTGATCTACAGGATTTTCGGTGAGTCTGTCTCTCTTTCGATCATCCGGATAAGTGCGACGATAGAGCAGCGAAACGTCGAGATTCGGCTGTTCGATCGATTTTTCCTTATTCTTGAACGAGCTGGCCGGTGAAAAAAAAAGAGAAATATGGGGGCTTGGTGCGGCAAAGTCGGGGCCCATCAAAAACGAGTTACGCGAAAGACAAAATTTCAAACGCCAAAAACAAGAGACGTTCGATCCTACGTTAAAAAAAATTTATTATTTTTTTTTTTGACAATCGGACCGGATTTTTTTTTTTTTTTGGACAGTTCGCTTCCTTACCTGAGAGCACTCGCTTAAGTAAACGTAGAGAACAAAAGAGTAACGCAAAAATAACAAAATTTAAATCGTCAGAAACAAAAGGCGATCGATCTCTAAACTTTTTCTGACAAAATCGCGTTCTACTAGAACAAAGGCGGCATGTCCTATTTTTTGTTTATTTTTTTTTCACCGGTTTCGGAGGAAAACATCGCGTAGACGTTAGTCCCGGATTTTTGGAATTTTTCGGTCCCCAAAAACTCGTTTTTATTTAAGTGTCGTTATTAAAGTGTTGAAATCAAAGCATCGAAAACAAAAGACGATCGTTCTTTTTTTTTTTTCTTTTTTTTTTAAACGGAGCCTGAAGCCGTGAAAATGAGATGAAAGAAAACAGAAGACGATTGTGGCTTTAGAAAATAGTAAAATGAAGGAAAAATAATAAATTTTATTATGAAAATCTAACCAACTTATGTTGTGACATATATTCAATATCGAAAATAAAAGACGGCCATTAGAAAAAAAAAGAAGAAGAAGAAGAAGCGAAAATTTAAAGGGCACGTGAAAATCGCATGTAGAAAAAACAAAAGACGATCGTGACTTTAGAAAAGAGAGAGAAAAAAAGGCGAAGCGAAATTTAAAGGGCGCGTTAAAATAGCGCATAAAAAAGAAAAACAAAAGATGATCGCGCCTTTAAAAATAGTGAAATAAATAAAGGAAAAATTATAATTTTTTTTTTTCTAATAACTAATAAAAAATTATAAATTCGATTATAAAACTCAAAAACAAAAGACGATCGCGTCTTTACAAAATGGTAAAATGATGAAATAAAAGTGAATCTGATTATGAACATGTGTTGTGACGTATTCAAAACAAAAAACAATCTTTTTAAAACAAAAGAAGAAACAAAATAGAAACCGCTCTGAAATTGACTGCAAAATAAGTTTGAAAGAAGAGGTGAAAAATAGAAAACGATCGCAGATAATACCAAAAACAAAAGACGATCACTAAAAGAAGAAAAAGAAGCGAAATTTAAAGGGCACGCTAAAATCGCTCAAGAAAAAGCAAAACAAAAGACGATCGAGTCTTTAAAAAATAGTAAAATAAATAAAAAAAAATATTTTTTAGAGTAATAAAAGATTATCAATTTGATTTGTAAAAATTTAATTTGTTTCGTGACATATTTAATACCGAAAACAAAAGACGATCATAAAAAAAAGAAGAAGAAGATGCAAACATTTAAAGGGTCCGTTAAAATCGCATGTAAAAGAAACAAAAGACGCTCGTGTCTTTAAAAAATAGTAAAAGAAAAGAAGAAGCGTACATTTAAAATCGCGTATTAAAAAAAAAAACAAAAGACGATCGTTTCTTAGAGAATAGTAAAATGAAGAAATAAAAGTGAATCTGATTATGGAAATGGAATTTGTTTTGTGACATATTCAAAACAAAAAATAATCTTAAAACAAAAGAAGAAACAAAATAGAAACCGCGCTGAAATCGACTGCAATTTAAATCAGGCTAAAATAAATTCCAAAGAAGAGGTGAAAAACAGAAAACAATCGCAGCTGATATCGGAAACAAAGACGATCTCTAAAAGAAGAAGAAGAAGAAGAAAAAGAAACGAAATTGAAAGGCCACGACAGGCCACATTAAAATCGCTTATAAAAAAGAAAAACAAAAGACGGTCGTGTCTTTAGAAAATAGTAAAATAAAGAAAAACTGGTTAGTGATATATTAAATACCGAAAACAAAAGACGATCATTAAAAAAAAAAGAAGATGAAGGAGCGAATATTTAAAGGACACGTTAAAAATCGCATGTAAAAGAAACAAAAGACGATCGTGTCTTTAGAAAATAGTAAAAAAAAGAAGCAAATTTAAGGGGCGCGTTGAAATCACGTATTAAAAAACAAAAGACAATCGCGTCTTTAGAAAATAGTAAAATGAAGAAATAAAAGTGAATCTGACTATGAAAACGTGTTGTGACATATTCAAAACAAAAAACAATCTTTTTAAAACAAAAGAAGAAACAAAGAAACAAAAACAGGCCAAAATAAATAAATAAAGAAGAGGTGAAAAACAGAAAATGATCGTTGATAATACCGAAAATAAAAGACGATCATTAAAAGGAGAAGAAGAAGAAGAAGCGAAATTTAAAGGGCGCGTTAAAATCGCTTATGAAAAAGAAAAACAAAAGACGATCGTGTCTTTAGAAAATAGTAAAATAAATAAAAAAAACTGTTTCGTGACACATTCAATACCAAAAACAAAAGACGATCAGTAAAAAAAAAGAAGGAGTGAAAATTTGGAGGGCACGTTAAAATCGCACGTAAAAGAAACAAAAGACGATCGTGTATATAGAAAATAGTAAAAAAAAGAGGAAGCGAAATTTAAAGGGCGCGTTAAAATCGCGTATTAAAAAACAAAAGACGATCGTGTCATAAAAGTGAATCTGATTATGAAAATGTAACTTGTGTCGTGACATTAAAAACAAAAACAATCATTTAAAAAAAGGAGGACCAAAATAGAAACCACGGTAAAATCGTCTGCAAAAAAAAAAAACAAAAACAAAAGGCGATCGTATCATCAGATACAGTTATAAATTAAAGGAAAAAGATTAAATTGGACCATAAAAATGTACTTCAAACTTAAAAAACTAAACTAAACTAAAACAAAAGAATGAAACTATTTTTAAAATTAAAAAAAAAAATAGAAAAATTCTCATTAAATAAACAAAACTGAGTCGACTTCCTAAAATTAAGACACATTTTGAGACGTTTGAGAATTTGCAATTTTTGACGTAAAATAAAATAAAAGACGATCGAGAAATATAGAAAACTCATAAATAAAAAAAGAAATCTCATTAAATAAACAAAAATTAAGGTATATTTTGAGACATTTGACAACTATGCAATTTTTGACGTCAAATAAAACAAAAGGCAATCGAGAAAGATAAAAGAAGTTATAAAATTAAAACAAAACATTCTCATTAAATAAAAACAAAACCGGGTTAAGACGTTCGACAATTGTACAATTTTTGACGTAAAATAAAACAAGAGACGATCGAGAAAAGAAGAACATTTGTAAAATTAGAAACAAAACAAAAATAGAAAGATTCTCATTAAGTAAACAAAACTAGGTCGACTTTCTAAAATTAGGATATATTTTGAAGTTTTGACAGTTTTGAATTTTTAACGTAAAATAAAACAAAAGACAATGGAAAAGGAAAAAAATTTGGAAAAGTGGAGAAATTTGACAGACGTCGGAAACAAAAGATGATCAGTTTTTTTAAGAGACCCAACGCAAAAAAAAAACAAAAGACGATCGACTCCTAAAATCCAATAATAATAATAATGTCTATTTCGTAGAAGAAAAAGAAAGTATGTAATAATTAAGTGCGTTAGAAGACAAAGTTACTTTACTTTTGGGTCATCACTTCTTGGATACACCCCGTATACATAATATATTTATTTTTCTTGTGCCACTGGAGAGAACCCTCCCTTCATTGATGTTACAAAATATTTCTTAAACCATTTAAAATTTGGGATATGACAGAATTAAAAAAAGAAGAAACAAAAAACAAAAGGCCGTAAAAAGATCCAAACGGAGCCTGAAGTCGTAAAAAGGAGATGAAAGAAAACAAAAAGCGGTAGCGTCTTTAAGGAATAGATAAATATAAAAATAAGTCAAATTTGAGAACCATAGAAAATCTAACCTGCGTTGTCAAAAGGAAAATTTGACAGATTTCGAAAACAAAAGTCGATCATTGGGAAAAAGAAAAGAAAATGCTGAAGATGCGAAATTTAAAAGGGCATGACGAAACCGATTTCAAAGTAGAAGAAAGAAAAACAAAGGACCATCGTATTTCGTATCATTAAAAATTAATAAAATTTAAAAATAAAATAAAAATCTTGTTATTAAAAAAAAAAATTAAAAATTTGACAGATGTTGAAAATAAAAGACGAATATTTTTTTTAAGAGAATTTAAATCACGCTAAAGTATGTTCCAGATAAGCGACAAAAAAAATAATGAAGAAAAATTTTAGAAATCAATTTCTAACTGTGGAAAATTTGACAGATTCAGAAAAAAACAAAAGACGATCATAAAAAAAAAACGAGAGGCAACATTTCAAGGGCACGTTAACATCGCTTAATATTGAAACAAAAAAACTATCGTGTTTTGAAAAAATAGTGAAATAGAGAAAAACGGGAGAATTTGATTAGCTAGTAGAAAAATCTATCTTGCATTGTGACATATTCAAAACAAAAGAAAAAATAAAATAGAAACCGCGTTGAAATCGACTGCAATTTAAATCGGGCTAAAATAAATTCTGAAGAAGAGGTGAAAAACAAAAAACGATCGCCGATGGTACCAAAAACAAAAGACGATCATTAAACGAAGAAGAAGAAGCAGAATTTAAAGGGAATAAAACAAAAGACGGTCGTATCATCGGATACAGTCATAAATTAAAGAAAAAAAAAGATTAAATTGGACCATAAAAATGTACTTTAAACCTAAAAACTTAAGTGGGGAAATTTGACAGACGTCGGAAACAAAAGACGATCAGTTTTGATTTAAAAGAGATCTAACGCAAAAAAAACAAAAGACGATCGGCTCTCTAAAATCCAATAATAATAAGGACCATTTCATACAAGAAAAACAAACCATGGAAAATTACGTGCGTTTGAAGACAAAGTACTTTACTTTTGGGTCATCACTTTTTGGATACACACCGTATACATATACTTATTTTTCCTATGTCCCCCTTCTTTGTTGTTACAAAATATTTCTTAAACCATTTAAAATTAGGGATATGCCAAAATTAAAAAAAAGAAACAAAAAAAAAACAAAAGGCCATAAAAATCCAAATAAAACAAAATTAAAATCTAAATTCCTGCGATTGTTTAGAATTTTTTAATGAAAGTAATAATAGACTTTTTATTGAAACATAAATCATAATTGTCATTATAAATTGTTTATGGCTATTGTTAGATCTTATTAGCGTTTATAAAAGCGCGCATAAAGTAGGTACTTAACATACCTAACCGTCAAAGTGCAAATCGTCGCAATAAAACGCAATCATTCTCACAATTAGTTATTTAAATAAAAAGAAAAAAAGAAACAGGCGAATTTTTGAAAGTGCCCCGTCAGTTTTGCCTGTCGCCGTACGTTATTACAAAAAATTAATATTAAGTTCTATTGGCCTCGGCCTCTTGATTCGAGTAGGTTACGTGTATCTGATTATCTATCAAAGTAGAAACGTGATTTTTGGCGTAGTGATTAATCGGGCCAAAAAAATCGCGTTTGGGGCCAATTAGCTGGTTTTCAGTGACACGATTTAGTTCGCCTTCGCCGACTTGATTTGCACATGCATATTTCAAATCCAAGGAGAACGCAATTTTGATTAGTCATTTCGGACTTTGCCTCCTCTGATTATTTATCGGGCGGTCGTGTTTGAGTTGTGATTAATCTGAGGCGAATACTTGAATCGAATAAAATCCAATTTTCCTTTCTTTTTTTAAAATTTTATTCTTGTTAGGTACTGTTTTAATCCGGCCCTGTGCAATACGTAAAAATTACGTCGAAACAAAAATATTGAAATTCATGGTCGACGCAGTTGCGGCATTGTTGCATATTCAATTGCGTTTTCCATAGAATTTATTTAAACAAGCGATGCCCTTGGCACTTCTTGTAATCTTGTAACACATTACGCGATTTATTACAATACTTCCTGCGTGGCGGCGGTGGCGCCTCATAAAACTCATAAACACCGGAAGAGTTATGTCTTTAATTAGCAAGCTCATGCAAATTGGCGTTCATCGTCATTAAAAAAAAGTTTGTGTTAATGAAGACGATTGTTTATAATAAGACGACTTTCTGCTTGCTCATGATTGCGCGCCGTTATGAAACCGATAAGTCATCGCCATCTCTGCGTTTTCGCTTTATTTGGGCCGCCTTCGTGCCACATCTGGAATTGTGAGTCATTTTAAACAATTAAAATCGAAACGAATGTCGTTGATCTAATTGTTTTGCGAGCGTGAATTCAAAGACTTTCGTGAGATCGCCTTGTCTTTGATTCTGAAAAAAATCCCATCTTTTTTGAACGCACCCTACATACTCGCCTGATTGTTTTATTTTTGAATGCACCCCACGTACTTGTCAATTTGTTTCATTTTTGAACGCAACCTACTTAATCGCCTACGGTTCATTTTTTTTATTACATGCCGATGAGTGAAAAAACTTTATGTATAGCTATCTCCTTTTAATTTTTGTGAAACAGCCTTGCAGCTTTTGTCATGTCATCTGATTTCGTTGTATATTCTTAACACGGATCAATATGTTCGGGCGCATAATAAATGAGAACTTTATTTGTTTTATTTCTGAACGCACCCTGCGTAATCGCCTATTTGTTTTATTTTTGAACGCACTCCAGTTTGCTTCGCTTCGATTAATTCGATGCTAAGCCATCGCTCTTTCTTAAAAAAAAAGTATCTTCCACTTGTGTGGAGAGAATTGTTGGGTTATTTCTGAACGTTCTTATATGTATAGCTATCTCCTTCTAACTTTTGTGAGACAGTTTTGCGGCTTTTGTCATGTCATCTGGTTTCGTCGTATATTCTTAATACGATCGGGCACATAATAAAAGAGTGAATTTTATTTGTTTTATATCTGAACGCACCCTATTTGTTTTATTTTCGAACGCACTCCAGTTTGCTTAGCTTCGAATAATTCGGCGCCAAGCCATCGCTCTTTCTAAAAAGAAAAAAATTATCTTCCACTCGTGTGGAGGGATGAATTGTTGGTTTATTTCTGAACGCTTCCGTCTTTTGGACGCGTTGTTTCCGAACGTTCTCTGATCCTGTTCTGCGAGAGTTCAGTTTCGTGTAGCGAATAATCTAAAATTATGAGTAGTTTGAAACAATAAAAATTAAAATATGTTTTATTGATCGTGATGTAATTGTTTTGGAAATTAAACAATGAAGGTTGCTTCTGTAGAAATCGAAAGAGTTTCTGAACATACTCCTTCGCTTTTTTTCGAACGCGCCCTAGGCTAGCTGGCCTCTTCTTTTTCTGAACGCACTCCGACTATATATTTGCATTAATTAAACTTCTAATTACTTGAGAGCAAAACTAGTTTATTGCATTTTTTTTTAACGTACTCCACTTTGCTTGTTCTGTGTTTTAAATTGTTTGAGAGCGATTACCAATTGTTATCAGTCCGTGTGCAGAGCAGAGTGTATTGTGTGTTATTTTTGAACGATTCCCCGTCTAATAAACTTTTCTGAACGCCTCCTGACCCCATTATTCCTGAGTTCAGCTTCAAATTGAATACTAGTCAATTGAAATTAAAATTAATTTTCAGTAATAAAAATTGTTGATCGCTTTGTAATTGTTTGTGAGACTCTAAAAGCCTTAATGAGACCTCTGCAGAAATCGAAAGAGTTCCTGAACGCACCCTTTCTCTTTTTTTTGAACGCGTTTTTTATTTTATTATTTGCACACACTGCACACTTCGTCTGCTGCCGCCACTTTTTAATAGTGTGTCGCTCTTTTGTGCGCAGAAAATTTTATAGTGTCGCTCTTTTGTCCCCAGAAAAAAAGTTAAATGAAGTTAAATGAATTAACGTCACTTTCTTTCTTATGTTCCGAATGTGATTCACAAAACAATTGAATAACGTGTTTTCGAGAAAGACGCCGAAGTTTTCTAACGTATATTGCGTTTCTGAATTCCACATCGAATTCTAACCTGATTTGATGGGTCGTAACATGGGTCTAGCGCGATCGGTTTTCCGAGTTCTCTGACGTCATATCCGGCTGAATAATTCGAAAACGACTCACGTTAGACCCATGTTGCGACCCATCAAGTCGGGCTAGAATTCGATGTAGATTCTAGAAATGCAATAATATACAGGATGTTGCTTTCATAAAACCACGACTTTGCAGCATTTCTCGAAAATGCGGATTCATTTGTTTTTTAAACGCAGCGTTACACACAATTTAATATAAAAAAAAAGAATAACTATTAGGTTGCTTTGTGCAAGAGAGTCGGGTCGTGTTCGAAAACAACACGTGAGATAGATCCGAACGAAATGGCGGCGTTCAGAAACGCATTTGTTTTTACGCAACTAGAAGACAATTTGAATAAACAAAATTATGTTAAATACGCAGTAAATAATAAATAAATAAATAAATATCAAGGTAAGTTCAAAAAAAGTACAGAGGTGCGTTCAGAAACTTTTTCGATTTCCTTCAGAAGCGGTAGAGTTTGAGATCTTATGGAACCCCTTAGAATCAATTTTACAAAACAATTACACCGAGAACAACAATTTCTGTTCTTTAAAATGGGTCACGTTCGGAAACAACAAGTGAGATAGCTCCCAATAAGATGGCAGCGTTCAGAAACGCATTTGTTCTTACGCAACTAGAAGACAATTATTTGAAAAAGCAAAAAAAAAGACATCAAATGCAGTAAATAATAAATAAATAGCAGAGTAGCCAGGGTGCGTTCAGAAAAAAAAATGCAGAGGTGTGTTCAGAAACTTTCGACTTCTGCACAAGCGAAAGAGTTGGAGGAGATCTTATCGAGGTCCTTAGAATCAACTTTGCAAAAACAATTACAACGCGAGCAACAATTTCTTTTGTTTAAAATGAGTCGCGTTCGAAAACAAGTGAGATTGGCTGCGAACGAGATGGCAGCGTTCAGAAACGCATTTGTTCTTACGCAATTAGAGGACAATTATTTGAAAAAGCAAAAAAGAAGTCAAATGCAGTAAATAATAAATAAATAAATAACTACCAGGGTAAGTTCCAAGTCAGAGGTGCGTTCAGAAACTCTTTCGATTTAGTTCAGAAACAGCAGAGTTTGAGAAGACCTTACAGAGGCCCTTATATTCAACATTACAAAACAATCGCACTGCGATCAACGATTTCCATTGTTAAAAATGGGTCACGATCGAAAACAACACGGGAAATAGCTCCAACCGAGTTGGCAGCGTTCAGAAACGCATTTATTCTTATACAACTAGAAAACAATTAAATGCAAAAAAGATGTCAAATGCAGTAAATAATAAATAAATAAATACCAGAGTAGTCAGAGTGTGTTCCAAAAAAATGCAGTGGTGCGTTCAGAAACTATTTCGATTTTTGCAGAAGCGGAAGAGTTTGAGGATACCTTATCGAGGCCCTTAGAAAAAATTTTGCGAAATAATTACACCGCAAACAACAATTTCTATTGTTTAAAATGGATCGCGTTCGGAAACAACAAATGAGATAGCTCCGAATAAGATGGCAGCGTTCAGAAACGCATTTCAGTTTTTACCCAACTAGAAGACAATTTAAAAAAGCACAAAAGTTGTCAAATGAGAAAAAAATAATAATAAATACCAGGGTAGCTAAAGTGCGTTTAAAAAAATTGCAGTGGTGCGTTCAGAAACTATTTCGATTTCTTCAGAAGTGGAAGAGTTTGAGGATACCTTACCGAGGCCCTTAGAATCAACTTTGCAAAACAATTACACCGGGAATGACTATTTCTATTGTTTAAAATGGGTCGCGTTCGAAAACAACATAGTGAGATAAATCCGAATGAAACGACGCATTTAAGTTTTCCGGAACTAGAAGACAATTTAAAGTTGTCAAATGCGAAGTAAATAATAATAAATAAATGACACGGTACCCGGGTTGCATTTAAAAAAAATGCAGAGGTCCGTTCAGAAACTTATTTTAAAATGAATTAACACAGAAACAACGCACAAACACTCATCTCTGCACACAAAGAGAAAACAATTGAATTAAACGAAATGAGCGATGGAATAGTAAATAAAAAATATTTTGGCTTTGCTCCGAAGAAGTCTTAAGCTGCTTAATTTAAGCAAAATTATAGCCAGAGTGCGTTCAGAAAAGAAGATGCGGATAGGATTTGTTAAAAAAAGAACTGAAAGTGCGCGTTCAGAAATTCTTTTGATTCCTACAGAATACATCAATGTTTATTTTAGTTTTAGGTCGTGACATCTTGCGGCCGATTTCTAACGTAAACTTTGTGAGTTTTCATTGTTTAACGATTAAATATATTTCCAATTTAATCGACACTCAAATTTGAAATTGAACATGCACTGGATTAGGGGTCTAAGAACGTTCAGAAACAACACGGCCGAAAGGCTCAGCGTTCAGAAACAACACGTCCAAAAGACGAGAGCGTTCAGAAACAGTGCACGGCGTTTTTTCTTTTGTTATCACTCTGTATATTCCGTGTTGCTCTGGAAACGATTTGATTTTGTTTTGTTGTTTTTTTTTATCTGTAACAGCGAAGACGTTATTTCCCCAATTTCGAAATAATAAGAAAAAGAGTAACTTCAGAGAAACTTGAAGGTGGAGCCACGTGATTTCTTCGGCCGCGGGATTTCCAACGATTGGGTCGGTCGCTCTCAATTTCGCAAGTGATTGCGCCGAGGAAAATTTCCATCGTTAAGCGGCCAAACAAAAGAGTTAAGCGGTGTCACGTGCTTCTCAGAAAATTGCCGATCAACACCGCCGCCTCTGCACGCGAAGGCCGAATTGGAACGTTACGTAAGAGTAAAATAATGAAAGAGGGACGCCGCCGGCTTCGGTACAATTAGTTCGCACAATTGAAACGCAGGGACGGATTAAGGGGGCGCCGCCAAAATCAAATTTTTGCGCCGTTTAAAACACCGGTGGTGAAAATTTCACCAACGCCATCTATCAAAGCTTCGGTTTCTATTGCCTGAATCTTTTGGCGCAGCCGTCATTTATTAGAGCTTTTTAGGGCGCCGTCTATATCTCGTAAATTTCACAAAATTGCCTTCTTTTTGATTAAACTATTTAATTAAAAAGACGAATAAAGCGTAAAGAGGAAATCCCAGCGCCATCTTTTGTTGAGTAGCTCAGTTTTTTTTATTGGAATTCTTGTTTTTTTGCAAGCCGGCTCTGAAAACGGCGAGTGTTTTTCCGCTCGTCGTCGTTATTAATTAATTTCGTAATAATTCCGCCAATCAATCTGCGAAGTAATCGAGGAACGGCAACCGTTTCGCCTCCAAGAAGGACGCGTTACGACTTTTTGCGCGGCAGCGGAGAGACCCGCCGGTTTCTTTCGAAAAAGAGTTCAAGGTTAGCTCGTTCTTTGAGCGACTTGAAGGGGGGCTTTACGTAACATGCCGTTGCCCTTCGGCGGTTCAAGATTTGCGTTTTAGAATTTTTAAAACGCAATTCGACATTTTTTTTTTTTACTTAGGCCGGCTTCACACTCATTCATTTATTGCATCTTGTTATCACTAGCTGAGGGGTGGAAAAGGTCTCAAAGCCTTGCGGCAGTCATTGTTTCATTCTTAGAAATGTGCATTAAGAAAAAATAAAATTTTCTGCTTGCTGATAATTCGTTGGTAAAACACCTGAAATGAACGAGGAGGGACATCCCCGAATCTTAATTCTGGTAGCCAGTAACTCTTAACTTTGGTAGTCATTTGTTTTATTTATTTATTTATTTTTTTAATCGACACAAAGAATTTCTAATTAATCTTAATTTTCACTTCAATTAACTCTCCCGAATTTTAACTCTTAACTTTATTTTTTTTTTGCAAACAATACAAGTGCCAAGTTTAAAGCCGGAATTACAACGTCCAAAAGTCGATAGTCATTTTTTTCAGCTTCTGAATTTGACATTAAAACAAAATTAAAATTTTCTACTTAGTGATAATTCTAGTGTTTGGGCTCTCTAGTCAGCCAGGTGTTCATTTGAAATGAACGAGGAACATCCCCGAATCTTAACTCTTTATTACTTAATTGATTTTTTTTTACAAATCAGTGCTCTCGTCCTTGAGAGTCCTTTGTTTAATTTTTTGAAGCTGACACAAAAAAAATTCTACTTAATGATAATTTTCACATCTGAATCCTCCCGAATTTTAACTCATAACCTAATCTACTTAATCTTTTTTTTTTTTAAGCCAAGTCTGATTTTGAAGTATTGTATTGTACCAAGTGCCCCAAGTACCAAGTTTAAAGCCGATATTACAACGTCTAAAAGTCGATAGTCATTTGTTTCAGCTTCTGAAATTGATATAAAAAAATAATTTTTTTCTACTTAATCATAATTCTATGGTCAGGTGCTCATTTGTAAAACAACTGAAATGGACGAGGGACATCCCCGAATCTTAACTTTAGTAACTGATTTCTTTTTGCAAATCAGTACTGTCGTTCTTTGGTAGTCATTTGTTTTATTTTTTGAAATTGACACAAAAAAAGAAAATTTTCTACTTAATGATAATTCTGACGTGCGAACCCTCCCGAATTTTAATCCTTAACTTAATTTTTAATTTAATTTTTTTTTTTGCAAAATAAGTCCTTTGGTAGTCATTTGTTTCACGTTTTCAAATTGACACAAATTTTATTTTTCTACTTAATGATAATTCTACTGTTTGCGCTTTCTGGACAGTCAGGTTACAAAACACCTGAAGTGAACGAAGGACGCTCCCGGATTTTAACTTTTAACTTCAATTGTTTTTTTTGCAAATCGAAACGTCTGAAAGTCCTTCGATAGTTATTTGTTTCACCTTTTGAAATTGACACAGAAAAATGAAAATTCTCCGCTTAATAGTAATCCTATTGTTTGTAGTTTTTAGTCAGTCATTTGTTTTTGTACATAAATCTAAACACGGGGAATCCCACCTCACTTTAAAATTAACACGAAATTGTTTGTAAAAAAATTATTTCTTAGTTTTACATATTTATTATTATTTTTTTTTGCAGGTCAAGTCCCAGCAAGACTGGTCCTATATTTACTATCATGGTCCGGCTTCCTGGTGTCTTTCATGATGAGAACCGACATAAACCTGGCCATCGTGGCCATGGTGGAAGACCCCCCCAACGAATTCTTGAACAACTCAGAACAGTACTGCTATAACAGCACCGACAGCGAGGACGGGCCAACCCAGAAATTAGTCTGTGCACCCCCGAGCTTGATTTGGGCAACAAAATACAAAGCTCTCTTTCTTTGTGTAGGATTACGGTGGAACCCTGCAGTGGTCTGCGGACATCCAGAGCTACGTCCTGGCCTCTTTCTACTGGGCGTACATAGTATCTCAGGTGGTTGGGGGCCTGGCCACGCAGAAGCTGGGCACAAAGAGGGTTTTTGGTTATGCTCAACTGGTCACTGCGATTTGCAGCCTGTCCATACCGTGGGCTAGCGAAATGCACTGGGGTATCGTCATTCTTCTAAGAAGCATTCAGGGTTTCGCTTCAGTAAATTCTACTCCCCCCATGAAGCTATGTTTAAAGCTAACTAAATCGCGTTGTAGGGGTTGACTTGGCCTGCGATGTATGCCCTCGTGGGTCACTGGATTCCGGTGCCGGAACGAAGCCGGTTTATGTCTAGCTTTCAAGGTTTCAGCATTGGGATTGGCATTACTTACCCCCTGTGCGGCTTCCTCATAGCCAAGTTGGGATGGAAGTCCGTGTTCTACACAACGGGCTCGATTGGTACGATAAGACCATTTGTGTTTTTTTTTTGTTGAATGAAATTGTGTGTTGTAAACTTGCAGGTGTTGTCTGGTGCGTTATTTGGTACTTATTGGCTTTTGATAGCCCCGAAACACACCCGAGGATCTCCCTGAGCGAGCAGCAGTACATCAAGGAGAACACCGTGAATACTTACGAGGCTTCCAAGCAGACCGTCGTGCCTTGGGGGCGAATGCTTCGCTCGATGCCCGCCTGGTCCATTGGTATCACGACGTTCGGTCGGATTTGGTGTCATTACACGTTTATTGTGCCCGGCCCCAAGTATATGAAGAGCATCCTCGGGTTCAGCATCGAAAAGGTATTTCAGTACCTTGCTTATAATTATATTAAAATTGCAGTTGTTTGTGAATTAAATAATGATTTGCGGTTTATTTTGTGTTCACCCTGTACATATTAGATAATTTTCTGCTTTCCTATACATTTGTATATAATTTTATGTACAGGGTGTCTTTAAATTGTGTGGATATACAGGATGTTTTCGGAAGTGTGGCTGAAAACAGAATCTTGGTATTTACATGTACCGGGTATACCATTGAATACTTCTTTTTTTTGCTCGAAATTTAATGTGCATTTTGTTTTTTTTTGTATTCTACCCCGAGCTCGGCGACACTGGTGAATAAAAAAATTACTTTAAATAAATGATTAAGAACAAAAACGTAATAATTCTTAGAAAAACTCAAAAAATTGTCAAAACTGGTAGAAATTCAAAACAATTATTTTCAGTAGTTTATGAAACTACTTTTCATTTCAAAATTAACTAAAAAAAAATTTCCAAAAACGTCCTGTATTTTTGACTTGATGGTCATTTGTTTATCGACTGTTTGATATTCATCCTCAAATACTCCTGTCACTTTTTGAAGTTTACTCTTTTGTTGTTACCTAGTTTCAGCTTTTTTCCACTTTTGTTTGATTTCCTTTTCTTTCGCTAACATTACGATCGTAATTTGTTTTTCCGTCGTTTGTTTGACGACCGTTTCTGAGCTTGAACTCTCTTTTGTTTATATTTTTTGAAATTATTTCGTTTTCTTTTGTTAACATTACGATCGTCATTTGCATTTGTTTTTTTCTTCTTCTTTTATTCCTTTTAAAGTTATCGTTTCTTTTTTTTCTTCTTTTTCTATTCCGATTACATTTTTCCAAGGGACGAAAACGTTCGACTGTATTTGTGATCGTCGTTTGTTTATTCTGAAATTATTTCTTTCTCTCACGTAAACATTACGTCATTTGCTTTTTTGTCTCTTTTTTATTTCGTAAAATTTACGATCGTCATTTGTTTTCTTTCTCTTTTCTTTTATTTTATTCGAAGTTATTGTTTTGTTTTCTTTTCTACTCCAATTACGCTTTCTTTTCTATTATTGTCTATGTTTTTGGAATTAAATGATAAAAAAAAATCTCCTCTTTTTTCGCGATTGTCGTTTGTTTCTCTTACATTCTTCAGCAATTTCGATTTATATTTCCATTTCCGTTGGATTTTTCAATTTTGTACGATCTTGATTTGTTTTCCTTTCTCTGTGAGTTACAAATTAATGTGTTTTGATTATTTTCTTGGGTTTTAATTTTTTGCACGATCGTCATTTGTTTTTCTTACTTTTCGTTAGAGGGTTTTGAATCTTTTACGTTTCAATTGTTTCTCGATTGTCAAAAAAATTCTAGTTTTTTTCTTCTTGTTTTTAAATGTTCTGCACTTTTGTTTTTATTTATGTTATCTACGTTTTCTGAATTAAATAACCAAAAATCTGCACGTTTTTCGCGATTGTCACTTGTTTTTCTTACTTTGTTCAGCGATTTTGTCGATTTTGATTTGTTTTTCTTTCTCTTTGTTTTCTTTGTGAATTTCGAAATATCATTAAGTTTTAATTTTTTTGCGACGATCGTCATTTGTTTTTCTTACTTTCTTTCGGAACTTTGATTTTCGTTTGTTTTTGATTGTTTTCATTTTGCTTCCTTTGTTTCCTTTTCTTTTTCCCCGTTAACGTTGCGACCGTCTTTTGTTTTCTTTCTTCCGTTTCGTTTTTACTGCTAATTCAACAAAAGACGATCGATATTTTAGTGATCGTTTGTTTTTTTTTTTAATTTTAAAGAAAAAAAAAAAGAAGGCCAAAAAGTTCTCTTTATCAAAAGGAAAACAAAAGACGAACGATATTTAAGTGATTTTTTTTGTCAAGAAAGACGAAACTGGAAGAACTTTACCGAACCATTCAGAAAACAAAAGATGATTATTTTTCGTGTTTTTTTTTTGAAGAAAAACGGGAAAGCCGGAAGAAAATTTCTTTACCAATCGGGATACAAAACAAAAGATGATCGATATTTTAAGTGTGCGGGGGCGTTTTTTTTTTGTTTGTTTTTTAATAAATAGTGGAAAACCGATCGTCGAAAAACTTCTTTTTTTTGTTCGTTTTTTTGATTGTTTTCATTTTTCTTCTTTTGTTTCTTTCCCGTAAACGTCGCGATTGTCATTTGTTTTGTTTTTTCCGTGTGCGCTTCATTTTGAACGTTATGTATTTTTTTTTTTTTTGAGAAATTGTAAACCTGTTTGAGTCTTGAGAAAAACGGGAAAACCAGAAGAAAATTTCTTTACCAATCGGGATACAACAAAAGACGATCGATATTTTAAATGTGCGGGGGTGTTTTTTTTTGTTTTTTAATAAATAGTGGAAAACCAATCGTCAAAAAACTTTTTTTTGTTCGTTTTTTTTTGATTATTTTCATTTTTCTTCTTTTGTTTCTTTTCCGTAAACGTTACGATTGTCATTTGTTTTGTTTCTTCCGTGTGCGCTTCGTTTTGAATGTTATGTATTTTTTTTTTTTTTTTTGAGAAATTGTAAACCTGTTTGAGTTTTATCAAAGCAATTTTATTTTTTATTTTTATTCTATTCAAAATGTCAGAACGTAACCCGACCGGATGCATCTGTCACTGTCAAGATTTTTAGGTTATATTGTAAGTGAACGGTCAAATTGGTCCCAATCACTGGTTGGTCAGGCGGTTTAGTCTGATCGTTGACTTTACGATTTTGTGCAGTTTGACAGTTCACTTAACTTAACCTAAAATTGCCGCAAGGGAATACGTCAGACTTATATAATTTTAAAAAACGTCTGTCTTTAAGGAAAAATCAACATAAAGTAACAAATTAATTGTGTTAAATCGTCTTCCTTTTAGCCCAGGAATCTGTTTACGGTTAAACCAAGGCCACAGGTTTTAGAGACACCCTGTATAGTGTTTTAAAGTATATTGTACTAGAAAACACGTTTTTGTTTTCAGAACGGTGTTTTGTCAGGCGCCCCCTTCATTTGCAGCTACGTCGCTTCGGTCTTCTTTTGCTACATAGCCGACAAGCTGGTCACAAAGAAGATTCTTTCTCTCACGAACTGTCGCAAGCTGTTCACGGCTTTATGTAAGTGACTCCGGGCGACGCGAAGCTGCATACGTTTACGTTCTTTGTTGATCTAGCTCAGGTGGTGCCTGGAATTTTGGTTTTGCTCATCAGTTACTTGGGATGTAACGTTCCCCTGATCCTCGTGGTGTGGTTCATCGCTGTCACTTTGATTACCGCGGCTTACGCTGGCGCCATGGCCAACGTGGTGGACATAGCCCCCAACTTCGCGGGCCCCGTGCTGGCCTTCGCACAAACCATACACATGACAGCCAGCTTTTTGAGCCCCCTCGCAGCCGGACACTTAACTAAACACGGGGTAAACAATTTTTTTTTTAATCTGTAATTTATAATCGACAGGACTATAGTTTTTTGTTTTGTAGCATACGCTATCTGCATGGAGGAATGTTTTCAACGTCACCGCAGGCGTTGCCATAGGGACCTACATCGTGTACCAGATTTGGGGAACCGCAGAAGTAAACCCATCTTGCCCCAAGTTTGCGACATTTCAAACTAACATTGGTCTGTTTTAGATTCAACCCTGGAATTATGAGGGTGGAACGATGTCGTCTTCCTCGTCGTCGACGTGCAAAGAGCAGGAACTCATGCTGGAGAAGGGGCCAAACGAAGAAGACGTGGTCATCATCCCAAAGAAACGAAAAGAGAACAAGGAAGCCGGTAGCGAGATGACATAAGACATGACAGACACGACGATTGTTATTGTTACTACGTATATTTTATTTCGATGCTTTAAAACGAGTTTCAATTCCAAATTGAGTATTTTGAGATGTTTAAGAGCGTAGCACCCCCATCGGTGCGTTTGTAACAAGCACCCCGGGGATTTTTGTGATAGAAAACTTAGTGCATATAACAAATGAAAAAATTCTCCTCTTGTATAATATAGTACTTAAGTTTGTGCTGAGATACGAATTCTTCTCTCTCTCAGGTATACAGAAATTCCTGCTCGTTTGTTTCGATTGTGAAACAACTCTGAGGGGGCCGGTTTTTGAAAGTCACTGATTATCTTTAGGTTAAAATTAACCAGTGACCTAAAACCCCGGCCCCAAACTTATTTTAAGACACGTACTTTGGAAACTATATGATGACAACCTGACACAGTATTGTACTTTTTTTTTTTACATATTTTAATGACAGTTGTAGGCATTTATGTAAGAGCCAATGCATAAATGTGATATTAGACTAGCGTTAAAACTAGGTGAGTTACAAACAACTATTTCGTGAGAGACGTAATTTGCCTTTGAATTCGTTCAAAATCATCAGTCAAGCAAATTATGACTCCTGTCGAAAGAGGCCGTTGTACGTAATTAAATTTTTAAAAGGTAAAGGAACAATCTCTCGTAATACTAGATTTCTTTAATCTTAAAAATAGTCTTCTATTTTTTATACTGCCCCCCAAAAACCTCACCTCATTTAAAGCCGATCGCTGTCTGTGTTGCTTGTGCGGTGTGTGTGCAAAAACAATCGTATATAGAAATCGGCTCGAATCCTTCTTTCTGTCAGCCATTTATTTAAATGAGTTGAGAGTTTTCGTTGAGTTTTTTCAAGTCATTCCAGCCCCGAGTCGTAGGCAAGATAGACCGGTCGCTCTTGCCCCGCTGCTTCGAGAGCAAGTTGATTTCGGGTAAATGCTTTTTTTTTTAATTTTTAAATTTTTTAGTATTTATTAGGTGTTTTGTTGTTTACTGAAAGTATACTGTTTGAATTCTGGGCATTTGAACACTTTGGAACCTCGCTGCCTCTCCTGTCCATACTCTTCACGAGTTCCTTTGAAATAAAAGCGGCACCCCTGCGACCATAAGGGGGTGATTGAAATTGAAGCTACATATCATTGTGCTCAAATATCATTGTTAATGAAAATTGCGTTTAAAATGCAAAAGGTAAATTGTAATGAAAATTACAGAATCGACAAAAAAATCTCTGGTTCCTATGGAGAACCCTTTTTAAAACAGAAAATTTATTTGGCCCCCAATTTAGGGAACAACTTCATTTTTTCCTCCGACTAAAAGAGGATTGCAATCATCTACTTTGAATATATAAAAGAGCAAGGTGAACGAAAAACAAAGAAATACTGACTGTTTTCCATGGTATTACCATGCCACCGATCTCAACGCAGAGCCGGGTTTGTCGGAATATCTGCCTTGTCATCTGCTGTGGCCTAGGCTAAGGCATGTTCTTTACATATATTCAAGGTCATCAAAAAACAAAATTAAAATTAAATAAGTGCTTTCAGAATCGTCAAAAACAAAAGAATTTAGTCAAAATAAAGTTAATGTTCTTAAACCAATTAAATCATGTTGCCTGTCTACAAGGTCTACAAAAAAAGAACACGAATTTTTACTGAAAATAGCGTCGTTAACTAATAAAAATTATTTACACTGGCCTCAAGGTTGTTAAGAATAAGAGAATTTTCAGCTCACGAAACGTCCTTGAGCTATGGAAAGTGAAAATTACAGGCCTGAGTTCAAGGTCATCGAGAAAACAAACTCGACTTTCTAAAGTGTTATTGTGTGTTGCCTAAGGAAGTAGCACCTTCAAGGTCACTCTTCTTTTGTCTAGACTTAGATATGCGCTTTATATGTTCAAGGTCATCAAAAAATAAATCAAATGTAGGCAAAATGAAACAAGTGTGCAGTTCTGCCATTATGAAAATAAGGGGCCCATATGAATCCAATACTTCGAAAACGTTCCACCGCGATGTTATCTTGACGTTTGCAGAATACGCACCAGAAGATTTTCTATTTGCCGGTAGATGGCGCTCGCGACAACTCCAACGACTTATTTTAGTTCATGAAATTGAAGCTAATTTGTTAACGTGTGACCTTGGGCAGGTCTCGACGTGAATTATTTCAACATTTTCAATCTGAGACCATAGGCGTTTAGGAAGGAAAACCAGTTTTCTCTGCAGAACGGAAGATGGCGCTCGCGAGAAATGCCTACAGTTATGGAAATGAGGGGTCCATAGGAATCCAAGACCTTGAAGGCGTTCCACCGTTGTTATCTTGACGTTTGCAGAAGAAATACGCACCAGATTTTCTACTTTCCGGTAGATGGCGATCGCGACAACTCAAACGACTTAGTTTAAATCATGAAATTGAAGCCAATTTGTTAACGTGTGACCTTGGGCAAGTCTCGACGTGAATTATTTCAACATTTTCAGTCCGAAACCATACGCGTTTAGGAGGAAAAACAGTTTTCTCTGCAGAACGGAAGATGGCGCTCGCGAGGATTGCCTACAGTTATGGAAACGAGGGGCCCATATGAATCCAAGACCTCGAAGACGTTCCACCGTGATGTTGACGTTTGCAGAAGAAATACGCACCAGAAGATTTTCTACTTTCCGGTAGATGGCGCTCGCGACAACTCAAACTACGTATTTTGAAGCCTATGTTCGATTTTAAAAAACTCAATAATGTAATCCATAATTGAATTGGCTTTTGGTTGGAACCGCGTCACGACTGCTTCTACTGCCGACGTTTCGTTCTCCATTACAGAAGAACTTCCTCAGGGCTGCTGCTGCTGTTGGCGGTGTTGCTGCTGCTGGTGGTGTTGCCGCTACTTCCCGTTAGTTGAAGAGACTGTCACAAATTGTATTTTGAAAACCGAAACAATTGTCGGAAAACAAAAGATCGAATTTTAGTTAAGTAATCAATCGGAAAACAAAAGACGATCAATATCTTAGGAGCTTCTTCTTTCTCTAAAAAAAAGTGAAAACTGAAAAAAGAAATTTAATCAGAAAACAAAAGACGCTCGATGTTTTAGTGGTCTTTTGTTTTTTTTTTGAATTGGTAGCTGAAAAAATGTTTCTTAGTCGATTGGAAAACAAAAGGCGATCGATCTTTTAGTCGCCATTTCTTTCTTTTTTTTAAGAAAATTGTTTAAAAAGTCAATTGACGCATCGAAACAAGCGAGAGATTCTTTTGTTCTCATCATTAAGGATAAAATGAGGATAGTAACATTATTTTGAAATCAAATTTTTCTCTCTCTTTAATGATGATGATCTTGAAGATGGTGCGAATTATTTTGGATAGGTAACCATTGACATCGTTTTGATTAAAAACTCTTTTGCTTTTTCTTTTTTTTTTGAGGAATCTAAATATTAAGCAGCATTACTTGCGTTTGTTTTTGACAGTGCAGATCATTTTCAATGATAGCTCAAGGACATTCGTGAATTCAAAATTCTCTTATTCTTAACCTCGAGTAAAAACTAATTTGTTTTTTTTTGTTGACCTTGAAGACAGGCAACGTGACTTAATTGGTTTAAGAACATTAACTTCGTTTTGGCTAAATCCTTTTGCTTTTTAAAATTCTGAAGATGGCGACGATTATTTCTTCTCAGAAGCACACTTAATGTCATTTTTGTTTTTGATGACCTTGAATATATTGTAAAGAACATGCTTTAGCCTAGGCCACGGTTCTGCGCTGAGATCGGTGGCGTTCGAGTGCAAGACAATGCGAGTACTTGAATTCTCGTCCGCTTCGCGCTGTCTCCCGCGCTTTTAATGAAATCTCGTCACTCTTTGTGCTGTCTCTCTCACACACCGACTCTTACGTTCGCCTGCCGTACCCGAATGTGGCGTCGGAATACCTCTATATCCTTCACCGAGGCCTAGTCAAAGCGAGAGTGACCTTGAAGATGGAACTGCTATTCTCACTAGGTATGACATTAGTTTTTATCAATGACCTTGAGTCATTTTCGCTGGCAAGCTTTCGATAATTTTTTTTAGAAGACCCTATAGAAGGTTAAATAAGTTATTTTATTCTCGACGACCTTGAAACTAGTGCAGTGGCCGTCGTCATTTATTTGATTGAAAATTCTGTTCATTTGATCGATGACTTTAGAACCTGCCCGACCTTTACATTTAAACTAAACAATAAAATGACTTACTGGCAGTTTAATATACATGACAAACTATTAAATACATTTGACTTTGTAAGAAAAAAATAAATAAATATAGAAATAAATTCACAGCCTCGTTTCGTCTTGATACACAGAATGGTCGATCACATATTAAAGTGTACTTTGATCTTTACAAAAAAAAAAAAGAAACTTACGTACACGTCTTATCACAGAAAGTTAGGAAATACCTTCGTCTAATCAATTTGGCTTAGGCTTGCCAGGTGAAATCAACATTTTGATCGACTTAATCGACACCATGATTATGTCGAAAACATCAGCGACTTCCTTGTCCAGCTTGTAATTGTTGACAACTTTTTCGCAGAGCACCGTGAGTTTATCAAACTTGAGCAGAGCAGCCTCGGACCCCTTGCAAACTCTATTGCCGTGGACGTCGACCCCGTGCGGATCAAACACGTAGTAAGAGTCATCCTTGAAGAAGATGGCCACGTAGTTCTCGTTCACACAAATCATGCAGTAGTTCTTCATCCGGAAGAACATCTCGAGGGCCTTCTCAAGGTAAGGCACGCTGAAGTTACTTATAAGCACAGGCTTGCCGATGGCGATCTTCACCTCCATGTTCTTGATGACGATGTCACGTATGACGCAGCCAAGCCCCAGCTTCTTGCTCGAGGGCTTGTACATGACGTACGAGTCTTTGTAGAGTTGATCGCCGACGTCTATCACCATGTCGATGACCTTCCAGGTCCACTTGGTGAAAGGCAGGAGGCGTTCCATCACGTACGAGGTGAGGCACATGGGTATGTCCTGAAATCCGCGCGAGTGTGGGTTGCATTGCTTGCCGAAAAGGCTCCTAGTTCCTCGGATGATCCAAACATTCTCGGCTCCGGGAATCTTGTAGAATTCCTTCCGGCCGAGTTTGAACACGCGCTGGGCTTCGATTTCTTTCCTCGCTTGCAATTCCTGCACCAAAAAATAAAAAATTCGATTTGTTGTGTTGTCTGAGGAAGTGAGGTTATGTTTTAATTAATGTCCAGCAATGCTTTTAAAACCGATGCGCTTACCAAGCAGGCCCTTAACATGAATTAAATGAGTTAATTTAGCCGAACGGAAGCTCAATTTTCCCTGCAGAAAGTAAGGTTATGTTTTCTTACACTGGGGTGCAGTTCATGTTCTAGCGTTTAGTGAACGTATTTGTGCTTTAAAAGCAACGTAATACCAAGTAGGGTGTTAAATAAGTTAATTTATGCGGACGGAAGCTGTGCGTGAAATTAATTCAAGTTAAAAAAAAAAGTGGGGTTATGTTTCGTCCGCCGCAAAATTGTATTTATTCAATAGTATTAGAACAGCATTGAATTATTAAACAAACTGGGGGCTTTTAATATTAATAATTAATAATTTCAATATTAATAATTGTGGCCAAATTGAATCGTTCTTGGCCCAATCAAGGGCGATTATTGTGTGCTGCAAAAAGTTAGGTTAGGGCGTTTACTTACGTTTCGGATTAACACGGCCTTATACATGTTTATTTTAGGGAATTTGCCTTATTTGTCGTCGATAATTAAACTTCGTGCGAGTGGAATTCACGCAAGAAATGTGCGGATTTGAAAAATAATTTCGAACTAGGGCTGACAACGTCAAAAAAAATTATGTCACTGAGTTACTGTTGCCAATATGCCAATACTTGAAATGAACTTTTCCCCCCAGTGTTACCAACGTTTGAAAAACAGAAATTCCCCAAGGGCTGTTAGAAAATCCCTCAATTTGTTACTAAATTCGAAAAACAAGAACGTAATAACTTCATTAAAATACAGAAGCAAAACAAGAAAGAAGACGATCGATTTTACAGCGTAATTCAGTGGATTCATAATAAGTTTTAAAACAAAACAATTGAAAAAGAACGGCGACAAAGAAAACAAAACAATAATGAATTAAAAACAAATAATATGTAATAGAAACAAAAGACAATTGATTTTACAACACGATTTAATAGATTAATAAATTTAAAATAAATGAATAGGACGATAAGAAAGCTAAGAAAATTAAATAACAGAATTTTTTGAAAATATGAAATAATAAAAACAAAAGACGTTTGATTTTACAACACAATTTAGTGGACAGAATAAATTTAGAAGAAAAAAAAAACTGTTTGGGAGAAAGATGACGAAGCAAAGAAACAAATGAACAACATTTAAAAATGTACATGACGATAATATTTGAAAATGAAAACAAAAGACGATCGATTTTAGAGTACAATTCAGAGGATGAATAAATTAGAAACGAAAAGCCTCGGAGGAAAGATGACTAAGTGAAGAAAACAAACGAAAAAAAAATAATTAACAATGATATTCAAATTAAAAAAAAAAAAAAAAACAAAACAAAGGACGATCGATTTTAGAGCACAAATCAGTAGAATTTAAAAAAGAAACAAATGGTAACAAAGAAAAATCTCGGTTCCTCCAGCACCTGGTTTTTGACATTTAATGATAAAAATTCTTTATACAAGGTGCTTCAAAAATTGGTTAGTTCTTGACAGATAATAAAAAAAAATGAAAAGTATAATACCCAAAAATTGATATTTGTGCTCATCTCCAGGTTTGGAAAAAAATACTGAACTCTTTATACAGGGCGCTTGAAAAAAAATTGAAAAAAAAGAAAAATTGAGCTCTACATAGGGGGGAGCTTCAGAAATTGATTTTTTTGACAGTTAATTATAAAGTAATGAAAAGTATAGTACAATCATTGATATTTGTCCTCATTTTCAGATTTGAAGAAGAAAATTAATTGTACTCCTTATACAGTGCGCTCCAAAAAAATTGATTAGTTTTTGATATATAATAAAAAACCATGATAAGTACAATAAGTAACAATTGATATTTGTGCTCATCTTCAGATTTGAAAAAGAAAAAACAATTGAACTCTTTATATAGGGTGCTTCAGAAATTGATTAGTTTTTGACAGATAATAAAAAAATCATGATAAGTAGAGTAACTAACAATTGATATTTGTGCTCGTACCAAGATTTCAAAAAGAAAAAAATTGAACTCTATACAGGGAGCATTAGAAATTGATTCTTTTTTGACAGTTAATAACAAAAGAATGACAAGCATAGTATAACAATTGATATTTATGCTCATTTTCAGATTTGTAAAGAAAATAAATTGAACTCTTTATACAGAGTGCTTCAGAAATTGTTTAGTTTTTGACAGAAAATTAAAAAAAAAAACATGAAAAGTATAGTAACTAACAATTAATATTTACACTCGTCTCCGGATTTAAAAAAGAAAAAACAATTGAACTGTTTATATAGGGTGCCTCAGAAATTTTTGACATTAAAAAAATTAAAAGTACAGTAACTAACAACTAATATTATTTACTTTACTCTCATACAGGATGTCTTCAGAAACTTGACCGCTCTTTTATTGATATTTCACTTTGATAATTAGCTTGACAATTAAAAAAACGCGAAAAGCATTAAAAATTAAAAAAGAAATTTGACAATTTGATAATTGACAGTGAAAAGAAAACAAAAGACGACCGCGCTTTAATTTTGCATTTTTACGTACAATTAAAAAAGCTGTCTCTATAATTACTTTCCATTCAAAATTTTGACAACGATTAAAAATTTTGGCAGCGAAAAAAAACAAGAGAACCGCAAACAAGGAAAATAAATAAAAATTAAAGTTACAGTAACTAATAATTGATATTTGAAAGAGAAAAAAAATGTTGAGCTGTTCTACAGGATGCTTTATTTTTATACAGGGTGGTTCGTAAACATAACTTAGTTTGACAGTTAAAAAAATATGAAAAACACGGTGATTAAGAAAACAACAAAACAACTGATTGTGCTCATCTTCAGAATAAAAGAAAAAATATACAGGATGCTTCAAAAATTGATTGCTCTTTCATCGATATTTCACATTGTAATTAAAAAAAAACAACTGATGTTTGCGCCCAACTCCGTTTTTAAAAAAGAAAAAAGAAATCGAACTCTTTATATAGGGTGTTTCAGAATGATTAAACAGATGACAGATGATTAAAAAAAACACGATAATGTGGTAACTGATTGTGGTCACCTCCTAATTCGAAAAAAAATATAAAATTCTATACTGTGCTTGCCGCCAGATTTGAAAAAGAAAAATATATTGAACTCCATATACAGAGTGCTTCAAAAACTTGGTTGTTCCTTCATTTAGACAATAAATTTGACAGTTAATAAAAAATATAAAAAGCATGATAACTAAGAAAACTGATGATGTCTGTGCTCACATCCCGATTTGAAAAAGAAAAAATTATATTCTATGCAAAGTGCTTCAGAAATATGTTTGCTCTTTGACAGTTAATTAAAAAAAAAACATAAAGAGTATAGTAACAAAGGAAACTAATGTTTGTGCTCACCTCCAGATTTGAGAAAGAACAAAAAAAATTAACACTTATACAGGATAATTCAGAAACTGTCTTATACAGGCTGATTCAGAAACTGTCTTCTTTCCATCATCGATGTTTTGCTTTGACAGTTAATAAAAAAAATAATAAAAATGTGATAACTAAGAAAACAAACTAATTGTGCTCAGTGTCGGATTAGAAAGAAAATATAAAATTTTGTACAGGGTGCTTTAGAAACCTGATTGCTTTTTGGCAGTTTGTACACCATATCTATCTGGTATTCAGATTCGCACGTGTGGATGCCGAGGAGGTTAAAGGTGGCATTCACGTGCGAGTATGTCCGGAGGATCTGTCCGATCTATCTATCAGGCGTCCAAATCCAACCAACAATGTTGCATTTATTTTTTGTTATTACTTTGGCACGCCCGATTTTTAAAAGAGTTACAAATTACTTACCAGCTCTCTTTGCTTTCTCTTCTCCGACGGCGTCACTGCTTTTGCCAGACCAGCACTTTTCAGCACCGACGCGATAGCCCTTTTCGGGATGGCAGTGATCAGGGGGCTCTCCTTCCTCTTCTTCTTCCTCGTCCTCGACCTGGCTTTGCCCACGCACACGTCCACCGGAGTTATCCGGAACTCGCCGGCGGCAAAGTCCGGGATCAGCGACATAAAATGATCAGCCGCCGACTTGGCGGTGTCAAACATCAACGCGCAAGCGGTGCCCCCAGCTTTCGGCATCCCCGTGGTCCCCCTCGGGCTAGGATCGAACATGAAAATCCTCCTCTTAGGCTCCGTCTCTTCCCAAACGGCGAGGACGAGCTGGTCGGTTTCGATGACGCCGTGCGAGTTTTCCTCAAAGAACCTCTCAATGCCTACCCCAAAGAATTAGAGGCGTGCGCGAGGACGAATTTCAAATCTTACCTTGCCGCAAGTTCAAGACGTGCGAATCCCTGACGTTCATAACTCCAGATTCGTCGGCAGGCCTCAGCTCGCAGCTCGCTCGAAGACCGCCCACTTTAAAATCGGTGGGGGCCAAATCCAAGGTCAACTTCTGTTCCCAGGGGTTAAACTCGTAGCCCAACGCCTCCAGCCGCTCGCCGTAAAGCCGGTCGCCGATGATGATGATCTCATCAACAATCGGTTTGGTCCAGAACATGCATTTGTGTATCAGCGTCATGGCCAGAGCGACCAAGGCGATGGGGGCGAACTGGACGTTCGGACCGCGCCCAAACATCTGATGCTCTTGGCTGATGTTACCTCGAACCAGCATCTTCCCGGACACGATCGGTACGAAGCCCGTGGAGGTAGTTTCTTGGGATGGTTTTGGTTTGGGCTTGCGCACCTCCTCCCTCGGGCAGGAATCCACCTCGACGTTCACCAGATGCACGTAGAAGTTATTACTGCCGTCTCTGCTCAAGTTCCTCAAGAAAGTCTTCACCAGGTCTTCCAATTCTTTAAAGCGGGTGATGCAGGCCACGCCACGAACACACCTCAAGCCACTGGGCCCCCGGGAATTCGGGTCGAACATGTAGAAGATGTTCCCCGTGCGCCAGATGGCGACCAGGAGATTTTTGGCGGTCAAAATCCCGAGTTTGTTGTGGACGAAGAACAGCTCCAAACCCCGCTGGAGGTCCGGGACCTTATCCCAGTTCTTCGAGTTGATCTCCCCCATGACGTAGTCGAAAATCAAATCGACCCTCGCCTTGTCGTTTTCCATGCAAAAATGCGTCGTCATCTCCCTGGGGCCATAGCTCTCGTTCGCGAGGATCATATCGATTTCTTCGTCGGAGAGCTCCAGGTCTTTGTTGCCCTTAAGCTCGGATCTGCGCGCGTTTCTGTTGAACGTGAAGAGGCGATCCCCATACATGAGTATATGGTCGACGGTGCGTGACTTGAACTTGCTTAGGGCGTAGAGCTTGGCGAAGGCCAAGGCCGTGAAGCAATTGGCCGCGCACTGCTTCCCTCGATTGACCTCCGGGAAAATCTTGTTCGTTTGATCTATACCACCTAGAAACGCGAGGTCAATGGGATTTGGAACTTAGGTCGGTCAAGTAAGGACTCACCTCTTAAAATCCAGTTTCCGTAATCAACTTCCTTGAACTCGTACCAATCCCCTGCGATTTTATCCACCGGGGGAGTCCCGCTCTCAGGGTCGTAGATGTTTTTGGCGGCGGGCTTATTGATGATCTTCACGGGGATCAGCTTGAAGGGTACGTCGCCCTTCAAGGGCGGGGTGTTGTTGATGACGTGCTCTATCATATAGTCGGATTTGGTGAACCACATGACACACGCCTTTCCGTTCTTTTCAATCTCACGCCAGTAATGTGAGCTATGCTTGGCCATCACCGTTTTCTCTTCTTCTTCTTCTCCGCCGTGTCCGTATAACTTCATCTCTTTTTCCATGGCTTGCTTGAGTGTCTCTAAGTTATCTGCATTGGTGTTCGAAGCGCCAACGTTGGTATCTTCGGCGGGTCTGTAATAAATGAGAGGAAAGTAAGTAAAGACGACTTTTACAAGAAGACTTACTGTGGTTCTGAGGTGACGTCGTCATCCACACTTTCCACGTCTGTTGTAATCCTCAACGTCTTGACTACTTTATCGTTCTTTTCGGAGGTGGTTTCGACTGTCGCATCCGATTCGACACTCTCCTCTACGTCTTTTTGTGGTGGTGGAAGAGTACTCCATTCGTCTTTGCCAAAGACCTGCCCCAACTCATCACGTGGCTTAGGGTCGAAAACGTAATACAACCCTTTTTCTTGCCACATCGCCACCGTTAGAAGACTGCACTCAAGTAGCATCTCTTTCTTGTCGGCAATGTCTTCCTCATTGTCATAAACATTCCTCAACGTGTCCTCCAAGCCGGAAAGCTGGCCGGTTTGGGCTTCGCCCAGCTCGATGTTAAAATCGTTGACTCCAAACTTGAATCGCTTGAGGACTTTGTCGGAGGTGATGATGTCCGAGTCTCCTTCCTCTTCCTCGTCCATGACGATGACTTCTTCTTCTGTTTTGGGATCGCCTTCTTCGTATTTTTTCAGTGACTCCTTCGATTGCGTCAGTTTTTCTTTGGTCGTCCTCCTGGACTCGAGTTCCTTGTCCAGTTCTTTCTGCATGGCCTCCTCCATGGATTCAACGTACAACTTGTCGCCTACGGTGAGGATTTCGCCGAGGAAATCGCGCGTCCACTCGGCTGGGGGACAGACCTGGGTCAACCCCAACGCCGCCAAGTTATTGGGGACGGTTTGTTTGCCTCGATTGATCTTGAATTCAGGTGAGATTTCAGATACGTCGGCGCGGAGGATCGAGGTGTCGGGGTTGACGGCGGTGTAGGCGTTGAGGGGTGGTTTGGCAACGCCATCTCTGGCGTCGAAGATCTTCACCGCCACTCGACTTATGTTGTATAAGGCGTTAGCTCCAGCACCAAGGTTTGCCAAGATCGAATCGATTAGGACTTCGATGGTTGTTGTTCTGATGATACAAGATGTCCCATATGCTAAAGAGAAGGTGATTTTGATTGGTTTGGGGATTGCTCGGAGAAGGTGACTACTGATTGGGGAAGGTGATTTTTCGTCTGGATGGGGAAAGCCTTTTTGGTTAATGGTTGAACTTACCGCATGCGATTCCGTTCTCATCTCTACTATGCGAATCGAAATAATAAAAAATTTCGTCGATTTTCCACACCGCCATTGATAGACTGCGACATGTTAGTATGCAGTAATCGGAGTCTTCGAAAAATTGTTGCAGGCCCTATGGTAATGGACCGCCACCGTTAATGAGGCCCTTTCTACCAGTTGTGCACTTACCACTTTCAAGTTGGGAAAGTCCTTCTCCTCATCGGGTGCGCTCAGGTTACCATTGATGAGGCAATCATCAATTTCCAGGTTGATCTCTTTGTTATCATCGATTTGGTACTTCGTCAGTAACTCGTCCGCCATCAAAAGCCGACTGGCGAATTTTCCCTTTTCCTTCAGCGTATCGCAGCAAGTGGAGTAGTACTTGTCGCCCTTGTCCAAAATCTGCAGCAAAAGGCTTTAAGATTTCAAAACCAAGCGGCTTGATGACCTGCCTACTTCATCCATGGTCTCACTGGTCCACGCCTTGACGGGGACCAAGGCCGCCATGATGATGGACATGGCGGCATTCGCCGTGCACTGGGTGTTCCTGGTGTCCCTCAAGTACCTAGCGTTGTTCTGCGAGAAATTGCCACGGAGGATCCATTTATACTGAGTAAGCGCTGAAAAACATTTGATTGCCCTTCCTTACTGAGACCTCACAGGTGAGCGTTACCTTGAAAGTTATTCCAAGGTTCCGGCAACTGCACGTAATCCTTCATTTGGATTTTGCTCAGCGAAAAACGATCCCTCCTATTCACCTTGGGGACGTTGCTCACGTACAGGTCGACCAGGTCTTTCAGGCTTTTAAACCAGGTGACGCAGGCGAATCCAGGTTCAACATCGATGACCCTCTGGAACGACCCGATTTTCTTCTCCCTCAAGGTGGCCAATCCGTTTTTGTCTCGCTCGTTGGGGTCGAACATGTAGTAATACTGGTCTTCGACCCAAACGGCCAGCTCTACAGGTCCGCATAAGATACAAGCGTCGTTGTCGCCGAAGAAGATCTTGAGGGCGGGCAGTAAATCCAAGACGTCCGTGCGAAACGAACCGAGTTTCCCCACGGCGGAAAACTCCTCGATTTCCGGCTGGTACACGTCCTCGAAAAGCGAGACCTTCCCGCATATCGTGGTGACCTTGAGCGTCTGATCTCCCGTCAGAGCCTTCATGGAATCGTGGTAGATCATCTCTCCTAACCTGAGGATTTCGTCCAGGACGAAGGGCGTCCAGTGTTTCGACTTGAACTTCCTTAGCATTGCGATGGCGGCGGTCGCGTTAGCCAGGCTTTGCTTGCCCAGGTATTTGGTGAAATTGGCATCGCACTGGTGAGTGCTGGAGCGAAGGATGCCCACCTTTTGAGGAAGCAGCTCTACAATAAGGGAAAGGAGTTAGCGATGGTAAAAGGAAAGCGTGAGGGACTCGCCTTGGAAATACGTGGTGCTCTGCACCTTGGGTTTCTCGATTGGTTCCTTGATTCCATACCTCTTTCCTTCGGGAGGAACTTCAGATGACGTCTTTGGACGTTCCTCAATTGGCTCTTCAATTTCGATTACTTTTACGACTTTAGGTTCGGATTCTTTCTTGGTAATCTTCTGGATTGGTTTCGCCAGTATCTTCGATGGTACTGGCTTGGCTTCGAGCTTGGCGCTTTCCAGGCATTTGGGGTAGTTGGTGTTCACCTCAAGCTTGCGTAAGATCGTGCAAGGCACCAAGATGAATTTGGGGTTCGTGATTGTATCGAAGTTTTCTTTGAAGAAGTCGACGACGTGGTTGATCGATGTTAACCTCAACAGAAGGCAGAATCCCGTTCCGGGGAGTCCAATCCACGGGAAACCCTGCGCGTTATGCTCCGTGGGGTCGAAGACGTAAAACGCTGACTTTGCCGTCGCGTCTTTGGAGCTCCAGAGGGCGAAGTATCGCTTTTGGATCACCAAAACCCCCGACTGGTTGCTCGCGAAGAAATCTGGTAAGACTTGCTTTAAGAATGGGGTGTCTTCGTAATCGTCGACGAGTTTTCCCGTCAGTCTCTTCCCTTTGAGGTCCATGGTGACTTTAATGCGCTCAACGTAGAAGGTGTGGTAGACTTCCGATAGCTTGATGTCTTTCCTGCCCTTGTCGGTGATGTACACGCTGCTTTCTAGGTAGAGGCGATCGCCCAAATTCAAAATCCGATCCAACATCTGCTTCGACCAAAGAGGCATGTCGAATAACTTTGAATAGGCGATCGCGGCGACGCAGTTGCACGGCCCTAAAAACCCTCACATCACCTGGTGGAAGTCAGAAAGTTTAAGCTTTACCTTGGTGTCCATTGGTTTTGAACAAAAATTTTTTGTGCGTTTGGCTGGTGGTGCCCGTCAAAATCCCCCTGTCTCCATGAATGTCGAAGTTGTGCCAAATCTTCTTCAAGGACGAAATCTGAAGTTTCTGGGTGAGCTCCGCCGGCTTATACGGGGGCGCCCTGGGGTGCTTTGGCCTCTCATCCGGAGGAATCCATGTTTTGGTCGGCACGGGGGGATAGTTAATCACAGGTTTCGGCTTGGGTTTGGGCTTGTGTCGCTTCTTCAGGGAGGAACTGGAAGCAAACGATCAATGTCTACCAAAAAAAAAAAACCTCTGCGGATACTTACACCATTCCCTTGGATTTTTGTCATGTATGTGGGGGTTGTGAATACACTGGAATTTTGTTGGCACCGAGAATTTTGAGCTTGATCGAACGGTGAATGTGGAACTGTCAATAAGTTTTGTTTTGTTTCCATGGTCGGGGTTCCGTTTTTACGGGATCTAGTAGTCGGAGATTTAGATTTTGGGCATTTGGAGTCGCCCCAAAGTAGCAGGACGAAAATCTTGATCAAAAAACTTTGGGCGACGTGAAGAGGAGGCTTCTTTTGAAAAACGAAGGAATCCAGTTGAATTGAAAAGGGACGAAGTAGCTCCAAAACGTCACACCAGGTCAGAGGGCCTTCCATAAAGGAACTTATAGAAGGAAAGCAAAGGAGGCCAACAGGAATTCAGGAATTTTGATTCTTGCCAAATCAAAAAGCCTCAGACTTTGGGTAGTATGAAGAGGAGGTCTTTTCGAATCATTCTTTCGAAAAACAAAGGAATCCTGTTGAATTGTAAAGGGACTAAGTAGCTCTAAAACGTGACAGGATAAAGGAACGCGTGAAAGGAAAGCAAAGGGGGCCAATAGGAATCCAAAAGGAAATTACAATTTTGATTTTTGCCTTTGGGCAACATGAAGAGGAGGTCTTTTCGAGTCATCCCATTGAAAAACAAAGGAATCCAACTAAAATATAGGGGGAATGGAATGCTCCAAAAGGCGATAGAAGAATTTCCGCCAAGTTAAAGACGTTCTAATGAGGAACACGTAAAAGGGAAGCAGAAGGAATCAATAGGGACCTAGAAGGACATCGCAATTTAGATTTTTACGAAATCCAACCCATGGCCAACATGACGAGGAGGTATTTTTGCCTCATTCTTTGGAAAAACTAAATAATCTGTTGAATTATGGAGTGATGAAGTGGGTTCGAAACGTGATAGAACATATGCCAGCAGCTCAAAGACATTCTATAAGCAAACACGTGAGAGGGCAGCAAAAAGAACCAATGAGGACCCAAATAGAAAACGCAATTTTGCCAAATCAAAGTTTGGCCAACACAAAGAGGAGTTTCTTGCCTCATTTTTTTGAAAAATGAAGGAAACCAGTTGGACTGTAGAGCGGTGAAGTAGCTCCAAAAGGTGGCAGTGGAATTTCCATCAAGCTAGAGGCATTATGTAAAAGGGCCAATAGGAGTCTCGAAATGCAGAAGAGGTATTGGAAACCATCCTGTGTCTGCCGTGAGCTAAGTTATCTATAGTTCTGTGAACGTGTGAAGTCGATACCTAATCCTTAGCCTTGGAGATTGGATGGTTTAGAAAGAATCAGATGTTTGGAACAGTACAAGAAGGGGTGATTGGTGCAGGAACCTTCCGAAGACCTGGTAATCACTAGATTCATGAAAGTAAAGCATAGGGATGAGGTCTCCGTGAGGCCACCAACCTAACCAACCCCAGACGATGCAAATAAAAGATGAACTACTTTGCCAAGACACGAGGAATCCCTAAATATATCGAAGTAATGCATAGGGATGAGGTCACCATAAGACCACCAACCTAACCAACTCAGAAGATGCAAATAAAAGATGAGCCAAGACATGAGGAATCCTAAATATATCAAAGTATCCCTAAATATATCAGAGCATCCCTAAATATATCAAAGTAGTGCATAGGGATGAGGACACCATAAGACCATCAACCGAGTGACGAAAAATCCTAAGATTCATGGGGATCCCCATACAAAAATCAACCAAATCCGATTACCAGGTCAAGAAAGGCCAAAGGGACAATCCAATCCAAAGAGAAACAAAAATAACAGAAGACAAGGCAAGGCCACCTGAAAGAACAAAATTCAGAGGAAATTCAGAAATTCGCCTTTAATCAACGCTTGAAGTTGACAGTTGTTTGACCTGCCAAAATTCCACGTGCGTTTAATACCCTTTTTCCGAAGCAAAATTTAGAAGTTGAAGTTTCCCGAATCCATAACCTATTGAAAACGCCATGAGTCAGCAAAGGAAATTCGTCCGCGGCTTGAAAGTCGGGTAAGTCCCTTGCGCTTCGATCAACACCGGCGCGGCGTGTTGACCCCAAAAACTCGTAGGGATGAGTTTCGGCCGGACACCGGAATCATCTACGTCGCCAGGGAACCGGATGATGTCGAAAGTGTCCAGGATCTTGAGGTGTTTCCTGCAAAGAAAGACCCGGTCACCTCCTACAATAAGGGTTTGAAGAAGAGGAGTAAATCCCCGGCGATCGCGGAGAGGCCACCGACCCCAGACACTTGTCTAAATCCATCCATTAGGTATGGCCACCTTTTTTCTTCTGCAAAACGCTCAGGTTTGCTTTGGGGGTAGCACACGGATTGGTGTGGTTCACCCCCATCCTTTTCCGGAACGCGACGCCGGAGATCCACTCATCAAATACGAGGCTCCTAAGTTGAAGGGGACGAGGAAGCTGATGAAGGAAAGAAGGCGAAAGGAAGAGGAGGCGAGGATGGTGTGTGATTACGAAGTGCTTCGCATGCCCAGTCCTATTAACGCCGTTAAAATCGAAGGCAAACCTGTGAGTTCCTTCGAAACATCCCTCTCCCCCCCACCCTATCAGTGTAAATCGCTTCTAGTTGGAAGTACCATCGCCGGAACCGAGCAAGGCTAAAGTCACGCCGAAAACTCCGTCGATTATTTCCGGATTCGACTACCCCTACCCATCACCAACCCCCAGCGAGCTGGAGCTGCACAAACCCAAGAGCGGTATAATCATCAATGAAAAACAGGACTACATTTACGATAGCGAACCCAGCTCTGATGAGGAGGAGGAAGAGGAGGAAGAGGATCATAAAAAGTAAGTGAGTAGTTAGAAGGTCTGATGGTGTACACGCGGGTTTCTTGCAGGAAAGTAAGGAAGATCTTCAAGAGTGCGGTTAAAGAAGGTAACTTCTCCCTCTCTCTCTTCTGTAAGTAAGTGTAATTTTAAAACAGAAACGGAACGCTTGAGTACGATTGCGGATGAAGACGAGCTCTTAGAAGAAGAACTCGATGGTTGGGACATGTCCATGGAAGGCGAGGAGGCCTTCATGAAGAACAAGAGCACGGCGTTCGACGAGGAGACCTTGCTTAGGCAGGTCAGGAGGAAGGTCTCGCAGATCTCCAAATCGACTTCACTAAATTCGAAAGAGCTGGAGGTCTTCCAGGACGTGAGTTGGGACCAGATCCCCGCCATAAGCAAGCTCGTGCAGACCTTCAGGACCGAGCGGGAGGCGCGTAAGCCCCGCAAGAAAATCAAGAAGGGCACTCTTGAAAGCCACTCATACACGAAAGTCAAGCAGAAGATCCTCGAGGACTTCTGCTTCAAGTGCTTGCAAGGGACCATCGACCAAGGAAACGAGAATTTTTCAGTGATCAGCAGGAATAAGCAGGGGATTTGCATTCCCATAGTCGCGTTCTGCTATGCCAAGCTAAGGAAGCCTAAGACTTGGACGGATAGGACAGTTGATGAAATCGTGGAGATTGGAGACAAGCTGTACTTGGATAGCGCGTGCGTTCTCCACATGCACCAAAGCAAGCGAGAGCTTACCACCAATGATGTCAATAAGTTCTGTTACATAAGTAAGTCGCTCTTTAGACTTTACACAATTGGTGTCCTAGGCGATTGCCTAAGTTTACCTAAGTGGCAGGCCATTCGTAAATAGTTTCAGCAATCAATGAACTATTAGCTCTAACTACGCCTTACATAGTTTCTTGTCTAAATCTTAACGCGCTAGGCGATTGCCTAGGTTTGCCTAAGCTAAAGGACAACTTTAGATATTTCCGGTAGATTCTTGACGTGCTAGGTCTAGGTTCGGTAAGCTAAGGGACAATTCTCAATAATTTCAGCAAAGTGTTACTAGATTCTAACTACGCCTTACACAGTTTCTTGCCTATACCCTGACGGATTGCCTACTTTGCCTAAGCTAAAGACCAATTCAATTCCAGTTATTTTCAGTAATCAATGAACTTAGGTTTGTCTAAGCCGAAGGCCAATCTTAAATAGTGTCAGCAAGTCAGTAATTAATGAACTGATCGCCTAGGTTTGCCTAAGCTAAAGGGCATCTCTAGATATTTCTAGCAATCAGTTAACTATTTCTGCAGATAACTAGTAATTCAACTTCGAAATTGATAACCTGGTAATCGATGTGAAAGTTCTTTGCGCAAATCTTGACACGCTAGGCGATCGCCTAGGCTTTCCTAAGCCGACTGTCTCAATCATTACGCGGATTAGGTACATCGATGTGGACGTACAGTGTTACATAACTAAATCCTAACAGCGTCTTGCACAGTTCTTTGCCTATATCTTGACGGATTATAGACGATTGTCTATATTGCCTAAGCCAAAGACCAATTCTAGATATTTCCTGTAAGCAATGAACCGTTTCTCTAATCAGTGGGAAGGCGAAGTTAATGACCTGACAAACCACGTGGGAATTCCCTGTCTAAATCTTGACATGCTAGGCGAATGCCTAGGTTTGCCTAAACCGAAGGCCAATCCTAAATAATATCAGCTATTAATTAACTGTTTCACAAGTAAATTCTAACTACGTCTTGATGCACTAGGCGATCTTTAGGTTTGCCTAAGCCAAAGGCCAATTGTAGAAGTTCACTTGGCAGTTCCTGGACGTGGTAGGTATTTGCCTAAATTTGCCTAAGCAGAAGGCCAATACTAATAATGCCAGTATTAATAAATTGTAACATAAGAAAGTTTGTGGCATTATACAATCCTTTATTTAAATCTTGACGCCTTAGGCAATCGCCTAGGTTTGAATAAGGCAAACTTTTTCGCCGATAACCAGAAGGTCAAGTTCGAGATTGATGACCTGCCACAATCAGTGTGGTAATGCCTAAATCTTGACGTGCTAGACGGTTGCCTAAGCTAGATATTTTCAGCAACCAATAAACTATTTCCCTAGACAATCGGAAGGTCAAGTGCTAAATTAATGACCTGGCAATCCACTGGTAGTTGCTTGCCTAAATCTTGACGTTCTAGAGGCAATCGCCTAGGATTGCGCCAGCTAATGGTCACCCTTAATAATTTATAAGTAAATTTTAGCTACGCGTTACACAGTTCCTGGCCTAGATCTTGACAGACTAGGCGATCGTCTATTTTGCCTAAGCAAAAGGCCCATTCTAAATAATTTTAGCAAACTGTCACGTAACTAAATTCAATCCATGCCTTACATAGTTACTTGTCTACATTTTGACGGGTTAGGGAATTGCCTATTTTGCCTAAGTCAAAGACCAATCCTAAATGTTTGCAATAATCAACGAATCATTTCCGCGAATAACCGGAAGGTCAAGTGGATGACCTTAAAATCGCCGTGGGAATTATTTGCCTAAATCTTGACATGCCAGGCGATTTCCTAGGCTGGCCTAAGCCGAAGGCCAATCCTAAAACATGTCAGCAATTAACGAACTATTTCACAAGTAAATTATACGCCTTACACAGTTCCTTGTCTAAAACTTGACGCGCTGGACGATTTTTAGGTTTGCCTAAGTCAAAGACCAATTCTGGATGTTTACCATTTCTGCAGAAAAATAATAGCTCAATCCAAGACTGATGACCTGGCAATCCACGTGGCAGTTCCCTACATAAATATGAATATGGTAGACGATTGTCTAGGTTTGCCTAAGCCGAAAGCCAAGCCTAAATAATGTCAGTAATTAATGAACTGTAACATAAGTAAATTGTAAGTACGCATTATACAGTTCCTTGCTTAAATCTTAACGCTCTAGGCGATCGTCTAGGTTTGCCTAAGGCAAATGCCAATTCTAACTATTTGCAGCGATTAATGAATCTTATCCATAGATAACCACACAGTCAAATTCGAGATTGATGACCTGCCACAATTAGTTCTTGCCTAAATCTTAACGTATTAGGCGATCGCCTAGGTTTGCCTAAGCCGAAGGTCATTCCTAGATATTTCCAGCAATCATTGAACGATTTCCGTAGATAACCAGATGGTTAGGTTCGAGTTTGAACTGCCTGCAATGTTGTAGTTCCTTGCCTAAATTTTGACGCGTTAGGCGATCGTTTAGGTTCGCCTAAACTAAAGGCCAATCGTAGATTAGCAATAATTAATCATTTCCTAAATAATGTCGGCAATTAATGAACTGTTGCATAAGTAAATTTTAACTATGCCATACATAACTGTTGAAGCGCTAGATCATCTAGGTTTGCCTAAGCTAAAGGGCAATTCTAGATATTTTTAGCAATCAGTGAACCATTTCTGCAGATAACTAGTAGATCAACTGCGAGATTGATGACCTGATAATCAATGTGAAAGTTCTTGACATGCTACTTCTTTGCCTACACCTTGATGGATTATAACCGATTGCCTATATTGCCTAAGCCAAAGACCAATCCTAGATATTTCCGGTAAGCAATGAACCATTTTTTCAGCCAGCCGGAAGGTCAGGTTGTTGACCTGACAAACCACGTGGGAATTCCCAGTCTAAATCTTGACATACTAGGCGAATCTTGACGCACTAGGCGAATCTTGACGCACTAGGCGATCGTCTAGATTTGCCTAAGGCAAATGCCAATCCTGGATATCAATGAATCTTATCCGTAGATAACCAGACGTCAAGTTCAAGATTGATGACATGCTAAATCTTAACGTATTAGGCGATTGCCTAGGTTTGCCTAAGTCGAAGGTCATTCCTACATATTTCCAGCAATCATTGAACGATTTCCTAACTAGATGGTTAGATTCGAGATTGACCTGCTGCAATTGATTTGTAGTTCCTTGCCTAAACCTTGACGCGTTAGGCGTACGCTTAGGTTCGCCTAAGCTAAAGGCCAATCCTAGATATTTCCAGCAATAATGAATCATTTCCGCAGATAACCGGAAGGTCAAGTTCGAGATCGACGAGCCGGAAATCAACGGTCAAGTTCGTTCCACCGACAAGCTGATCTACAACGTCAGCAAGGGCTTGAAGATTTACTTCCGCCGACATAAGGCCGCGCTATTTCAAGCGGGAAAGTTGAACTTGGCAATTTGGAAGGTGAAGAAATACTATTACGTGTTCGACGGGAATCCGCGAAGGAAAAACCTGTGCGAAGACCCCATCGGAGCGGCCGTCCTGATCTGCGTCAAGAACTTGAGGTCCGTCATTTCGATACTGTTAGATCGCAGCGACCTTGGAAATTCGACGTTCTTGCTGTCTTGGATTCGCGTCGTCCGGGTTTACTGCCCGAACGAGGAGGAAGAGGATGAGAACGTGATCGACCGGAAGAGTGAATACAATATATTAAGCGATAGGAAGGCGGTTGTTTTGGGGTCGTTCAACCTGGCGGATAAGTGCTTTTGTTTCAGCAAGAACAAGCAGGCGTTGACCATGGGCGTGGTTAGTTTGGTGTACTCGCGAATCACGTCGCCGAACAGCTGGCATAAGCAGACCATCGATAAGATACTGACCATAGGCAACCAGTTATACCTCGAGTGCGTTCAGAGTGAAGACACAATCGAGATAGGCCTGGAACATCTGCCTGCGTTGTTCACCATAGGCCCTTACATGGTGGAAATCTTCATTTATGCGAGCGTTGCTGGTGACGTTATGTTTAAGAAGTCCCAGTGCTGCTTCCAGGTGGAGCTTGAAGCCTTCTTCGAGAGGAACACGCACGCCATCGTTCAAATCGGTAAATCCACATTGGCCATCTGGTTGCAGAGGAATATGTTCTATTGTTTCGATCCTTACTCGCGTAACACCGAGGGTTTGAAATGCAAGAACGGCTTCGCGTGCGTCTCCATGAACTCGGACTTGGAGACCCTCGTTAACACCGTCGTCACCAACTTCGAAGACAAAGATTCTCTGTTTTACATCCACACGCTTAAGGTCCTGAAGATCAACAGAGATCCGGCCATGAACCGTCTATTTCCAAAAACCAAGTTGCTCAATGAAATCCCCATCGAGCACTTCAAGAAGTGCAAAGTCCGCAAGAGCAAGAAGAAGGCCACCGAGAAGCCCATCACCGTCGACTTCACCGAGTACGCCATGAAGAAGTTGCTCGCTTTGGAGAGCCCTCAACCATCAATCATCGAAGTCGGCTCCAACATCGGCAGCATCAACAAGGCGTACCTACCCCCGTTCTTGAGGAAGCTACCCCCGAAAACGGTCATCAGAACTAGAATTTCGCAGATGGCCGACGTGGCTGATTTGGACTCACCCGCTCTATCCGAAACTCAAGTCGGTACTTCCTCTTTTAAAAGCTTCCCATTTTCTTTCAAAGTTTTGCTTATAGATGTCTCTAGAGAAGCCGGCGATGGTTAAACCGGAAGAGGAAATCACGTTCATGGATTTGGACTCATTCGATTTGACTCAAGAGGAACTCGAGCTGCAAGCGGAATATGAGGGCGAGGGCTTCGATGCAGAAGAAGAGGAAGAATTGTTGCTGGCCGCCGGGGATTTCGAGCAGCAAGAGGACGGGGAGGATTATTATATGGGGAGGACCCAATATTCGCAGGTGGAATCGATCTCGTTGGAGAGTCTGCATCTGAAGACGAGTGAAGAAGTAAAACCTCTTTGTTTTATTAAATTAAAAAAATAATGGGGCATTATTTTCTATTTCAGGTCAACACCGACATCACCTACCAGTACAAGATCCTGCCGGCCCTGGAGCAGCCCCCCAAGTCAAAGCAAGATCCCGACGTCCCCCTGTCCATCGACGAGGACCTACAAATAGCCGAATTAGAAAAGAAGACAAACTACAAGAACCTGCTCGACCAATCACAAATTCTCCAGGGCACCAAGAATGTAACTCAGCTGGGCGAACCCGTCGATACCATCGCCCCTTACGTTTGCATTATGGCCTCGGCGTACGCCCAAGAGCGGCCCGTCTACAAATGGAGAGATCGCAGCGTCGATTTAGTCCTAAAGTCGGGCATGGAGTTGTACCTGGCGTTCGAGGAGCCCTACCACAAAGTGGAGGACTTCCACTTGGAGTTCGCCAAACGCACCGTCGATCTTACCTTGGAGGTTGTCTTGGACACGTACGTGGGGCAACAACTTTTCAGAACGTAAGTTCAATTTTCTTTTTCTTCGTCAGCAATCAAGTAACTGTGACGTTCAAATTATTGTCAATTCTCAACAATTTGGCTCACGATTAAAAATTTTTTTTTATCACCCGGTATATGTTGTTTTCCAAGTTGGGAAGAAGAGTCGTTAGTTTTCTCATTTTTTTTCCGCCGTCCCATCAAGTCAAGCGGTGACATTTAAACTGCCATTTAAACAATTTGGTTATGTTTCGATTTTTTAAACACAAATGTTTTTGATTGTCCGGTATAAGATGAGGGGGGGCTGCAACTTTGTTTCTCGAGTGTTATTAACGACACAACAAAATGCAAAGAGTGAAGCGTCGGTAAAAACAAAAAAAAATTAAATAAAAAATGAGACGAAGACAAAAATTAAATGAGAAACAAAGGACAATTGATTGCTGGACTGTACGAACAAATTCTAAAACAATTGACAATTAATAAATAAACAAAAGAGAAAAAGGCGGGAAGATAAAAATGAAAGTAAGTACAAAAGACAGTCGACCACCGGACAAAACGTCAATTTTTTAATTTTTTTATGACAATAATGACGCGAAAATCAAAATGAATCAAAAGAAAAACAAAAGACGTCTAATTGAAAATTGTAAATTTTATTTTTTTTCAACGTTTCCCCGCTTCTTTCGGAGAATGAATTTTATGCCTTTTTCGTATTTATTAATTGTCAATAGTAATAATAAATTTATTACGTAATTATATTTTTTGTTTTGTGTAACGGTCGATAGTCTTTTGTTTTTATATTTGTGTCAAATTATTTTTTTTTGTTATAATAATTTTGTTGTTTTTTTTTCTATTGCTTTTATCGACGGTTTGTATTTTATCTAGAACTCGATTGTATTTCATTTTTTCTAGAAGTCTATTGTCTGCTGTTTTTTGTCTTGCCTAGAAATCGACTGTCTTTTGCTTCGTCTAGAAATCGATTGTCTTTTGTTTTATTTAGATATCGATTGTTTTTTATTTTGTCTAGAAGTCTAATGTCTGTTGTTTTTTGTTTTGTCTAGAAATCTATTGTCTGTTGTTTTTCTTTTGTCTAAAAGTCGATTGTTTTTTGTTTTAATTTTTATTACCTACGCGTCATCTTACTTTTTTTTTTAATTAAAACAACTAGCTGTTATCATAGTAATAATTATTATTACATAATTATATTTTTTGTTTTGTGTAACAGTCGATTGTCTTTCGTTTTTATATTTGTCTCAAATTATTTTTGTTTTTTTTATTGCTTTTTTCTAGAAATCGACTGTATTTCATTTTGTCTATTGTCTCTTGTTTTTTCTCTCTTGTCTTTTATTTGGCCTAGAAGTCTATTGTCTTTTGTTCTTTGTCTTGTCTAAAAATCGATTGTCTTTTATTTTGTCTAGGAAGTCTTTTGTTTTTTGATTAGGAAGTCTTTTGTTTTTTGATCAGGAAGTCTTTTGTTTTTTGATCAGGAAGTTTTTTGTTTTTTGACTTGTCTAGAAATAGATTGTCTTTTGTTTTTTCTAGAAGTTTATTGTCTTTTGTTTTTTGTCTTGTCTAGAAATCGATTGTCTTTTGTTTTTATCTTGTCTAGAAATCGACTGTCTTTTGTTTTGTTTAGAAATCGATTGTTTTTTATTTTGTATAGGAAGTCTATTGTCTTTTATTTTGTATAGGAAGTCTATTGTCTTTTGTTTTTTTGTCTTGTCTAGAAACAGATTATTTTTTGTTTTGTCTAGAAATCGATTGTCTTATTTGGTCCAGAAGTCTATTGTCTTTGTATTCTTTGTCTCGTCTAGAAATCGATCGTCTTTTATTTTGCCTAGAAGTCTATTGTCTTTTGTTCTTTGTCTTGTCTAGAAGTCGATTGTCTTTTGCTTCGTCTAGAAATCGATCGTCTTTTATTTTGTCTAGGAAGTCTATTGTCTTTTGTTCTTTGACTTGTCTAGAAATCGATTGTCTTTTGTTTTTTCTAGAAGTTTATTGTCTTTTGTTTTTTGTCTTGTCTAGAAATCGATTGTTTTTGTTTTGTCTAGAAATCGATTGTTTTTGTTTTGTCTAAAAATCGATTGTTTTTGTTTTGTCTAGAAATCAATTGTCTTTTATTTTGTCTAGGAAGTCTATTGTATATTGTTTTTTTTTGTTTTGTCTAGAAGTCGATTGTTTTTTGTTTCGTCTAGAAATCGATTGTTTTTTGCTTCGTCTGGAAATCGATTGTTTTTGTTTTGTCTACAAATCGATTGTCTTTTATTTTGTCTAGGAAGTTGATTGTATGTATTTTTTTTGTTTTGTCTATTGTCTCTTGTTTTTTGTCTTGTTTAGAAATCGATTATTGTCTTTCATTTTGTCTAGAAGTCTATTGTCTTTTGTTTTTAGTCTGGTCTAGAAATCGATTGTCTTTTATTTTGTTTAGAAGTCTACTGTTTCTTGTTTCTCGTCTTGTCTGGAAATCGATTGTCTTTTATTTTTTGTCTCGTCTAGAAATCGATTGCCTTTTGTTTTGTCTAGAAGTCTATTATCTTTTGTTTTTTGTCTCGTCTAGAAATCGATTGTCTTTTATTTTGTCTAGGAAGTCTCTTGTATGTTGTTTTTGTTTTGTCTAGAAGTCGATTCTTTTTTGTTTTAGTTTTTATTACCTACGCTTCACCTTACTTATTTTTTTAATTTTGAGTAACCGTTGTCGTAGAAATTTTTCTGTTTAATTTTTTGCTTTCACCGACGCTTGTCCTTTTGTATATTGTTTCCTTCTTCCGTCTAGCAGTCGATTGTCTTTTGTTTTTCTTTTAATTTTTATCCTCCTGACATTTTATTTTTACTATTGAAATAATATATATTTTTTTTTGCTTTTACCGACGCTTCTTTTCAGTGTAGATATTTGTTTTTCTTCAACTTTTCGTTACTCAAGTACTTGGTTACGACACACGTTTTCATTTTCATAGCCTACCTTTATCAAAAATTTATTTGGACGCATGGTATTATGGGTTTTATAATGTGGGCAATAAAGCATCACTATTACTATCACTAAGAAGTTTAATAGACGCCTGTCTTTTGTTTCTGCTCAATGGCTTTTTGCGAAAATTTTTGAATTCATATTTCTGTTTTTCAGGGTCGCCGGCCAAAAGGCTTTAGAAACCCTCCTCGAGCTGCAAATCTTCTCCAAGTCTTCCACCGGCTTCATCATGCTCCCCGAGTACTGCTGTGCGGTCTTCTTCAAGCGCAACCTCCTCTACCTCTTCGACTGCTTCGCCTGCGACAAAACCGGAAGAAGCCTGGGGCAAGAGGGCGAAGGCACCGCCTGCATGATGAGGTTCAGAGATCTCGAATCCCTCGCCGCAAGAATCTTGAACAACCGCAACGAACGCATCATCGAAGACCAAGTTCCCGAGTACACGAAATTCATACTTGCGATCCCCGATATTATGGTGAAGCCAGAGAGGAAAAGGCCCGAGGAAAAGCAAGTCTTCGACGATGAGGGCGCTTTAATCGAGCTGGAAGTCACCCAGTCGAAGGAATTGGCCAAGCCCCACAATTTCGTCGACATGCCGGATGACACCCAGTTGCTGCGAGGGACGACCGAAATCAAACATTTCGGGCAAGACTCGGAAATACTCGGGATGGCCCCGTTTATATGCATGATGGCCTCAGCGGTCGCCTACAAATACTCCATTGTTACGTGGTCACCGGAAATCGTCAATTATGTCCTGCGCGCAGGCTCCGAGCTCTACAAAAAAACGAACGTGCGATTCGACCAGGTCTCCAAGCTGGAGATCCCCATGGTATCCCTTGGGAAAATGAGCTTCAGTCTCGAGGTTAACTACCTCTTCGACGCCCCCATGAAACACATCGTCCTCGAAGCCGCGTTGCAAAGAGTCCTGAGCCAGAACTCGGATTGGGTGATTATCGCGACGCAGGAGTTCGTCTGCGGGGCCCTCCTGAAGAACGAGGTTTATTATTTGTTCGACGGCTTCCCGACTAACGAGGTGGGGTTAAGCGAGGGCCCCACGGCGACGGGCCTTGCCAGCCTCGCGCGTTTCAAAGATTTGAACTCCATGGTGAGCAGGATCATGTACAACAAGAATAAGCGGGAGGAGCCGGAGAAGCTCGAGTACACCAGGTTCATTCTTAGCTCTTGCAGGGCGAGGTTTATAAAGCCGGGGAAAGACGAGATCAAACCTTGCGAAAGAAAGAAGAGGAAGGCGGCGGAGAAGGCTAAGAGGGAAGAGGAGGCCGAAGAGGCGTTCGAAACCATGTACGATGAAGAGGAAGAAGAAGAAGGAGAGGGCGAGGAGGAAGAAGGGGAGGAGAGGAAGGAGCCGCCGAAAAACAAAGTTGGGTAAGTGGAAAATTAAAGAAAAAATAACAAGAATGTCTCAAAGGAAAAAATTAAAGACAAACAAAAACCTAATCATTAGACCTAGAATTCGGTTGCTTTATGAATCCGATTGTTATTTTTTTTCCTAACCAGATTTCAGAGGAGAGACAAGTTCTTGGTGATCGAAGGCACGTCTTCCCTGAAAGGCAGAAAGACAGTGTCCGAGGGCCTTAAAGAAGACCACTTCGTTTGCCTCTGCGCTTGCCTGATGGTCATCAAGCGCCCGGTGAAGAGATGGGACACGAGACGAGTGGACAAGACGATGGAACAAGGCAAGCACATCTTCTCGCACGCGGATAACTTGGAGCTGTCAGATAAACGAACCATCAAGAACATCCTGGTTGGAAGGCACTACTTCGACATCATCGTCAAACCCATCAAGATCAACAATTGGATGAAGAACAAGAATTTGGAAGCAGGTAAAGTTAAAGGGAGGGGATTTGCAGCTCGATTTGATCACCCCAACCCCATCTATAGGCATTATTACGATCATGGAAAAGAGAAAATTCTGCCTGGTCCAGTTCCCCAATTGTTGCATCGTTGTATACAAGGAGGGCGAGATGTACTTCGTCTTCGACCCCTACTCGTGGGAATACAAGAAGAAAAAAGAAACCAAAAGGGTACAAGCAGGATGGACTTTGTATGACAGTTTGAAGCGATTGAAACGGAAATTAAAATCGTGCCAGTTGAAGGACTCCCAAGGCAACTACGTCTTCTACTCATTCGAAGTGATTTCGGTTAGGAAGGCCCCCAAGAAGGTGGTCTTGCCCCAAAAATTAGAGCACTACCAGGTGGATAAACCCCCCAAACAAGAACTCACAGGTAAAATCTACCGCTTCCCCCCAATTTTTGATCGACGCAATTGTTTATTTCAGGGAAACTCTTCTACGAGCAGGAAAGTTGGTTGAATATCCACCAGAGTCCTTGGTCTCGCATTAAATCCATCACGGCTGATGGTAAAGCACGTGAGGCCCGCGAGGCTAAATGGCATTACTGGGACATCGAGTACGTTCACGATCTCTACTCGTTAACTGGTAATCTACACCAGACCTCCAGGAGGTTCAAGCCTGAAAACCGGGGGAAACAAACGTTGGCCAACATGATAACCGCGATCGCGATGACCAACATCTACGAGTTAAGCGAGTGGAAACCCGCTATCCTAGACTCGATCCTCATCAACGGCGATGCCTACTTCACCGAGTGCATCAAAGACATCTCCGAAGCAAACTACGAGTTGGCCTTGGAAGACCTCGTTGAAGACTGTGCCATTTTCCCTTACGACTTCAAAATTTCGTACAAGCCGGTCGTTCAAGGCATGATGTTCCTGGTGACCAAAAGGAAGTACAACCTGTATAAAGCGTTGCGTTATTTTTTTGAGAATTACACGTGTCGCAGTGGCATTATAATCGCCGTAAAGGGGGGGAACAAGCGGATGGTCTCGTTTGGGAAACTGGGGGACAACGAGTACTTCATGTACGATTGTCAGGCGATGGGGCCTCCGATGTTTCACGAAAGGCAGGGCGTCTCTTACGTCCTCAGGTGCGTCACGATGGCGAGGCTGCTTCACTGTCTGGTGGTGACCTTGAAAGGAGGCGACTTCTTTATCTATGAGGTGGACGTTTACGATTTCGAGCCGGCCAAAGAGAAAGACGTGAAGGACGACGATCGCAAATAATTTTTTTTTAATGGAGTAATCGTTATTAATTTTTTTGTTTGTTATGATTGTTTAGAATTTTGTATTTTGCACTGTGACTCACACATAAAGGAAAAAATCGACACTCTACAGGTTTCTGTAAAGTCAAAGGAGAGGAGGTGGCGTAGTTTTTAGGGGATTCACAGCGGAAAACCCATGAAATGACTATTACTGTCTAAATCTATTTTGTTTTTTTAATTAATCAGTAGATGGCGCATTGAACTTTTTAGATTTTTCTAAACTTATTTTTTACGTTTTAATCAAACATGAAAATTCTAGTTAGTTTCTTAATCTTAATAAAAAAAGAAGTTTTAATATTCTCCGAGAGATGGCGCTGCTCATCAGCGAGGATTTGATTGTGGTTCTTAAATGGAACGGAGTTTCAAGTTATTATTTTTCGAAAGGAAAGAGAAGGAAGTCACACAGGCAGTTTTTTTAAATTTATTTATTTATTTGTTCCATGGATCAGTAGATGGCGCCTTAGTTATTAATCGAATTTTAAAAACAAATTCATAAAGTTAAAAAAAAACAAAAGACGGTTGACGCAGTTCAGTAGATCAGTAAAAAAATGAAAAAATAATGAAAAAATAATTAAAAAAAGAAATTCATAAGTAATAAAACTTAAAAAAAAAAAAAAATAACAAAAACAAAAGACAATCGATTTTACAACATAGTTTCTCAGACAAATATTTTTTCTAATAAAATAAGCAACGAGAAAGCAAAAAGAAAAACGAAACAATGGAATTTAAAAAAAAAAAACACGAAAATAACATTTGAATACGAAAGGAAAACAAAAAAAAAACAAAAGACGGTCGATTTTACATCGCAATTCAGTAGATCAGTAAAAAAAATGAAAAAATAATTTAAAACAAATGAAAAAAAAAATTCAAAAGTAATAAGATTTAAAAAAAAATGACAACAAAAACAAAAGACAATCGATTTTACAGCACAGTTTCTCAGACAAATATTTTTCTAATAAAATAAGCAACGAGAAAGCAAATAGAAAAACGAAACAATGGAATTTTCAAAAAAAAAAAAACACGAAAAAATAGCATTTGAAAAATACGAAAGGAAAACAAAAAAACAAAAGACGGTTGATTTTACAGCGAAATTAATATTTTTTCTAATAAAATAAGCAACGAGAAAGCAAAAAGAAAAACGAAACAATGAAATTTTCAAAAAAAACAAAAAAAATAACATTTAAAAAACAAATACGAAAGAAAAACAAAAAGAAAACAAAAGACGGTCGATTTTACACCGCAATTCAGTAGATCAGCAAAAAAAAAAATTAAAAAATAATTTAAAACAAATGAAAAAAAAATTCAAAAGTAATAAAATTAAAAAAAAAATGACAACAAAAACAAAAGACAATCGATTTTACACCACAATAAATTAGGTGAATATTTTTTTAACTGTTTGGAAGGAAAAGTAACAAAACAAAGAAAACAAACGAACAAATTAAAAAAAAAACTTACACAACATTAAAAAAAAATAAAAACAGGAACACGACAAAGCAGAACTCTGTAAATTCATAAATTAAAACAAATTAAAAAATCTTTCAACGCTCCGAAATGTCCGAAGTCTGGTTATAACAACGCAACTTTTCTTTTTTTTCGTGACCCCATCTAGAAATTACTTTGAGTTGACTTGGGGCGTTCAGCTGCTTTTTACGAAATAAAAAAACTTGAAAATCCATTGATTAATAAATTTAAAAAAATTCAAACAAAATGGACGATGAGAAAGCAAAGAAAAAAATGAATTTTTAGAAAATACGATATAATAAATTTTAAAAACAAATACATAAAAAAAGCAAAAGAAGGTCGATTTTAAAGCGCAATTCAATAGTGAATTAAAAAAAAAGAAACAATTTTAATGGAATAATGACAAAACAAAGAAAATGAACCAACAAAAATTCAAACATAATCAAATTAAAAACAAGAACAATAAAAACAAAAAAGAACGACATGAAAACAAATGAAATAATAGAATTTTTTGAGAATAATAAAATCAAAAAGTAATTTAATAGACTAATAAATTAAAAAAAAATAAATAAGAAGAATCTTGAGAAAGCAAAGAAGATGTAAGGGTAGAATTAAAAAAAAAGAAAACACGAAATAATCAAATTTAAAAAACAAATTCGTAAAAAAATTAAAGAAAAAATTTTGAAAAATGAACAAAACAAAAATTCGAAAATAATAAAATTAAAAAAAAAACAACAACAAAAACAAATGACAATCAATTTTACAACACAACAGAAAAGAAAACAAAACAAAAGACGATTGATTGTAATAATAAATGTTTAAAAAATAATTTAAAAATAATAGTGACGAAACAAAGAAATAATAAAAATGCAAAAATAATCAAATTAAAAAATTATAACAACAAAAGACAATCGAAAATAATACTGTTTTTATTAAAAAGCGACGCGATTGGTTAATTTAACATAAATGGTAATTAAACACATAAATATAAATAAGCTAAAATCACGTTCTCAGAATTTTCGGGCATTATGTGTTAAGGCCGGATACACACTCGGCATACTTTTTATTTAAAAAAAGAAATCGCATGAGCCTGTTAATGAATAATACGTAGTGTGTATTCGGCCTTAATACATCGCAACCTCCAGGCGAGTTGCAAATTAATTAACTGTAACTTTTTGCTTACTTTTTTCCCTTCCAGTTACTCTTACGCTACAAAAAAAACAGTATATTATTAGAAATGACTGGTAATTTCGAACGAAATTAACATAATCATTTCATAACCAGTTAATGACAGTGCGCGATGCGCGCGTACGTTTCCAGAAAACTCGTGTTATTCGCGCGAGAAAAATCATTGGCGACGGCCTCGCATTTTCATTTTATTGCAGTCCAGCCTGTGATTGCGCAAATTAACATTCGATGAGATTTATTTTTGCGGAAATTATAATTTTTTATACGGTCATTAAGTGTCATTCGATAATTCAATTCGAATTTTCCATGAAGCGAAACTGACGTACGCGTTTTGTTTTTTTGATTGATCGCCTCATCATCATCATATGTTGTTAAACATCGCATCAAATATTTAGGCCTGAAATAAGGGCGATGCATCAAGCATGCCGTCAGACATCTAGGGACGTTCGTGTGGGTCCCTTCGGTTTCGTATAATAACTAAAGCACGGATTTTTTAGGCGTGATTGTAAAGCTAACGCCTAAATCCGTGCTTTAGTAATAGCTGTAATGAGTTGTTGCTTAAGAGAGCGTAAGATTGATTTTATTTGTGCGAAGGATGTGCCGGTTTATTATGCACACCTTGACTGTACAAATTAGACTGAATAATAATAATTTGTTAAAACGAGGCAAAAATAAAAGCTGACGATTTTCAATATCAAATATAATCGTCGTTTAACGTAAATGCGACGCGTGAAACTTAAACATGACAAACACCTGGTTATTATTTTTGGTTAAATTAATTTTTATTACTGTAATTAATTGATTGGTGGAAAAAAAAAGAAGAAAATTAATTGAAATGGAAAAAAGACTTTAGGACTTTACTCTTTAATAATCATAATCATCTTTTGTTTTCGTTTGTTTGTTTTCTTGCCAACGAAGAAAAATAATCAATTTTCATTTGTTTTTTTTTTTATATAGAAATTTTCTTGCATATATTTACGTACTGTCGATCGTCTTTTGTTTATTAACGAATCATTGTTATACAATCGATCGTCTTTTGTTTATTCTTCTTATTTTTAATAAAGACAGCTAATCGCCTTTGCCTTTATCAAGAAAAAAAAAAGAATTAAAAAAAAAGTTCTCTTGCGCGTCTCATCGATCGCCTTTTGTTTTTTTCCACCTTGTAAATATTTGCACGAATCGAGCGTCTCTTGTTTTTTCTTCTTATTTTTGATGAAACAAAAAAAAACACAATTTAAATTTGTTGGACAGCTAACTATTTGTTACGCAATCGACCGTCTTTTGTTTCCTCTTCTTATTTTTGACGAAGAAACAAAACAATCGTCTTTGCATTTTTGTTTTTTATCAAGAAAAAAAGAAGAATGCAAACGACTTCCGTTTAATTTTTCTTTTTTGATGTGCAGAAAAAAATCGAAAGTTCTCTTGCACGTCTCACCGATCGCCTTTTGTTTTTTGTTTTCGTCGTTCCCTTGTACGTCTCACCTTTTGTTTTTTGTGTTTTTTTTTCACCGATTACCTCGCATAAATCGATCGTCTAATGTTTTTTCTTCTTTTTTTTTGATGGAACAAAACAAACAAAATTTGTTGGTCAGCCAAGTATTTGCTACACAGTCGACCGTCTTTTGTTTTTTTTTTTCTTCTTACTTTTGATGGAGAAACAAAATTTGAATTTACCGAACAACCAATCGCTTCTGCTTACTCCGTCTTTTGTTTGTTATTTGTTCTTGTTAACTTTTTTTTTCGTCATCGACGAAAAAGATGAAAAGTACGAAAGACTCTTTTTGGTTTTCTTTTCCTACTGTGAAATGAAAATCAATAATTCTCTAACTTGGTCGATCGTCTTTTGTTTTTCGTTACGCAGGCGATTGTCTTTTGTTTTTAATTTCAATTTGTTGGATCATCGATTAACAGTGGCTTTGCTTTTCTTTTTATTTTGTTATTAATAAAAAAATATGGATTTTCAATCATTTTTTTTGACGATCGACTGTCTTTTGTTTTGTTTTCTGCTGTTCGACCGATCCTTTTCATAATTATGTTACAGAATTGACCGTCTTTTGCTTTTCTCGCTCTTTGCAAAAAAAGAGAAAGAACATTTAAATTTGTTGCAACCGCTATTTTATTTTTTTCCCATTCGATCGTCTTTTGTTTTGCTTCGTGTTTTCATTGAGATGTCATCTCAGCGATTTTGTTTTCCTAGCGATCAGAGCGAATTGAAGTTAAAATTTGTTCGCTTGTTTTTCCGTTTGTTTTATTTTGTTTCTCTCAGTGATTTTAAGTTTTTTATAATCAATAAGATTTTTTTTAATAATTAGTTTTTTTTTTGTTTTTAACCCAAATCATAGTGTTCACACTAATCTCTTACTCACTATTTTCGTTACTTCTTTAATATTGCTCAGAAACTCCAGCAGATGCCGCGTGATTTTTTGCGATGGTGTGAAATCGACCGTCTTTTGTTTTCGTTTGTTTGTTTTATTGTCAACGAAGAACAATAATCGATTTTCATTTGTTTTTTTTTTTATATAGAAATTTTCTTGCGTATGCTTACGCACTGTCGATCGTCTTTCTTTTGTTTATTAACGAATCATTGTTACATAATCGATCGCCTTTTGTTTTTTCTTCTTATTATTATTATTTTTTTTTTGATGAAACAAAATTTAAATTTGTTGGACAATCTATGATAGCTTTTGTTTTAATTTATTTCGTTTTTTTTCTTCATCCAGAATTGTTTGTCAAGAAGCAAACAAATGTAAATATCAACCAAGCGATTGTCTTTTGTTTTTTTTTCATATCACCATTTTTTTTTCTATAGTTAACGGAAAATTTGTTGTTTTTTTCAATTTATTTTGTTCCTTTTCATCCAGGATTTTTTGTGGGCAACTTTTGTATCTTATATTTTCTCCCAATCGATCGACTTTTGTTTTTCTTTTTACTTCAACTCGCTATTTTTAAATAAAAAAATAAAATAAATTAAAAAAAGGCGGTCGAATGCATAAAAAACAAACAAATGTAAATATCAACCAATCGATTGACTTTTGCTTTTTTTTTCGTAGCCCCATTATTTCCATAATTAATGGATAGTTTTTGTTTTAATTTATTTTGTTTTTTTCTCATCCAGAATGGATTTGTAAAGAAACAAACAAACGTAAATATTAACCAAGCGATTGTCTTTTGTTTTTTTTTTCGTAGCCCCATTTTCTTCCATAATTAATGGATAGTTTTTGTTTTAATTTATTTTGTTTTCTTTTCATCTAGAATTCTTTGTGGACTATCTATTTTTTCGTTATGTTTTCTCCCAATCGATCGACTTTTGTTTCTTATTATTTCAACTCACTATTTTTATATAAAAAAATAAAATAAAAGAATGTATAAAAAACAAACAAATGTAAATATCAAGCAAATGATTGTCTTTTGTTTTTTTTTCGCAGTCCCACTTTTTTCCATACTTAATGGATAGTTTTTGTTTTAATTTATCTTTTCTTTTCATTCACAATTGTTTGTCAGGAAACAAACAAATGTAAATATCAACCAATCGACACTGCCGTTTGTTTTTTTTTTTTTTCGTAGCCCCATTATTTCCATAATTAATTTATTTTGTTTTCTTTTCATCCAGAATGGATTTGTAAACAAACAAACAAACGTAAATATCAACCAATCAATTGTCTTTTGTTTTTTTTTCGCAGCCCCATTTTCTTCCATAATTAATGGATAGTCTTTGTTTTATTTTGTTTTGTTTTGTTTTTTTCATCCAGAATTGTTTGTAAAGAAACAAACAAATATAAATATAAACCAATCAATTGTCTTTTGGTTTTTCTTTTTCGCAACCCTATTATTTCCACATTTTTTGTTTTAATTTATTTCCTTTTCTTTTCTTTTCATCCAGAATTGTTTGTGAAGAAACAAACAAATGTAAATATCAACCAATTGATTGTCTTTTGTTTTTTTTTTTTTTAGCAAGCATACCACCGAACATTTTTTTCGTTATACGAACAAACATTTTTACAAGCATGTTACCAAACCAACGCACAAAAATAATTCTAAAATCATTAGAGCATGAATTATAATGACTGTTTGAATAAAAGTTTGATAAAGAAAGGCCGTAAGTATAAAAACGTACGTCATAACTTACGATATATTATTACATTATTCTCGTTTCTATTTTTTGGAGTTTCATCTTATTTTAGTGGGATTGGGGTAGATATTAAAATCATTTTTATATGACTTTCTACCTTTTGTAGTAACTTATTTGTAATTTGCTACAATAAATATTATTATTATTATTATATGTACAAGCGCGACGCAAAGTAATGAACTTGTAAAGAGGATGCTCAGCCGACCACCGAGAGAGATAAATGCCGAAGGACCGCCCGTTTGTGTAAACACTATAACGAAGAATCTGCACGTGTTTCGGATTATTTATACATAAATGTGATGATGTCTGGTATTGTCGTATATTATATTTCTTTTATAATATTTGGAGAACATATCTTTTTCCAATTTCGCTTGAAATTTGAGACTGTGAATTTAGGTATTAATCGATTTCCAGTAGGCTTTCAACTAATAACAACTACTTAAACAAAAAAAAATGGTTGCTGAAAAAATATATAATTAATTGAAAATAATACGTATCATCTAAAAAATAGTAAAAGAGACTGTGGTTCAAAAAATAATTGATTAATTTCAATTAATACATATCATAAATGCTAATCTAAAAGGATAGCAATTATTTGCTGAAAGAAATTACTAATAATTATTATTAAGCATTCATTATTAATTGCTGAAAAAGTGAATTTATTTGTTGATAAAAATGAACCTGCTCGTTTTGATTACCAGAAAAGATAGAGCCCCTAGGGCGATAGTGGAATATTAGATATTAAATAAATACACATTAACTTGCTGGTGTTGATTATCAGGAAGGGTGACTGAGGAAGATTAGGTCCGTCGAAAGTCAAAGATTAGGTATTAAATAAATATTTTCATGCTCGAGTTGATTACCTAAAAGGATAAAGTTCTACACCGACAGTGAAAGATTAGGATAAGGCTGCTACCGCGAAAGTGCAAAATTAGGTATTAAAGAGATCGTGTAATTAACTATAATTTCAGGTATTAATTAAGCAATTTCTTTTCAGCAATCAAATAATTAATCAATTTTTTCAGCAAATAATTATTTTTCTTTTCAATAGTTGTGGTGTATTTTGTCTTAATCTTTTTTAGTTCAGTTCTTAATTAATCTATTTCTTTTAAGCAAATAATTAATCAAATTTTTTTCAGCTACTAAAATCAGAGTTTTCAATAATTGTTCATAGATCTAGTAATTGTTTTTCATTTTCCGCTTATTTTCAATTAGGAATTAATTAGTCTTTGGTTTCGTCTTTCTATTATTTGTTCCTTTTATTAGTATCAGGAAATATTTCTTTAGCAAAATAGGAAGAAAAACGGGACAACAAGAAACATCCACAGTCACAAGAGGATATATTTGCGGTTTAGCAGAAAGGGGAATGTCGGTAAGAAACATCTCTGATCAAGTTTTATCAATAAGTCAAGTTCGATGATGGATTAGCAGACGGCAAGAAGATGTTTCTCTAACAACAGCACCGAGATCAGGTCGACCACCAGCAATGAGTAATGAAGAGGACCAGGCAATTGTTGATACCATCGCAGCTAATCCTTTTACAACTTCAATAAGGATCAGGGAACAACTAAATTTACATTGCTCTTTGACAACAGTAAAGAAAAGGTTAAGTAAAGCGGGTATCTATAGCAAAAAACCGGCAAGGAAGATTTCACTTACACCCGAACACGTTGCTTCCAGGCTACATTTCTGTGAGCAAAATGTGAATCCAAATTGGCTAAATGTTATATTCACAGAGGAGAAAACATTTTCTACATCGCAGGCTGCCCCAGTTGTATTATGGAGAAGGAGGAACACACGATACAATGTGGAAAATGTAAGACCAAATTTAAGAAGTGGTCGGATATCAGCTGAGTATTGGGGTTGGATTTCGAGTGCAGGTCCAGGTATATTGGTTCTCGTTTCACTACCAAGATTTACATCTGCTAAGTATGTAGAAATTTTGGAATAAATGCTGCTGCCATCAGTAAGATTAATATATTCCGAAGATGAGATGGAAGTAATAACCATTGTGCAAGACAACAGCCCTGTTGACAATGTTGCCAACCTAACGGCCTGGTTTGCTGATCGTAACGACATTGAAGTATTACCAAGTCCCGCAAAATCTCCAGATTTTAAGCCAATAGAAAATATGTGAGCAGCAATGGTAAGAAATTGGGAGGACCTTGATGGGCATGACGTTCGAGAAAGGACCGTTGAAGAACTGACGCAACATGTCCACCAAGTTTGGGAACGATATAGAGGAACAAACTTTTGCGAAAATTTAACAAATTCAATGCCAAATAGATTAGCAGAACACAACGGATATAATACAAAATACTAAAAGATTTCATCTTTTTACACATACATACATATTGTATTATTTGTGTTTTGTTTTACTACGTTTTTCCAGTTCCTAATTAATCATTTTCTGCAGCAATTAATCATTCTTTTTCAGCTATCAGTTAATATTCATTTCAGCAAATAAATTAATTTCTTCTGCAATTAATAATGAATGCTTAATAAGTATTACCTATTAATAATTTCTTTCAGCAAATAATTGCTGTCCTTTTTAGATTAGCATTTAAGTAGTTATATGATATGTATTATTTTCAATTAATTATAATTTTTTTCAGCAACCATTTTCTTTGTTTAATAGTTGTTATTAGTTAAAAACCTACTGGTAATCGATTAATACCTAAATATGTATAAATTCACAGTCTCCAATTTCAAACGAAATTGGACAAAGTTATTTTCTCCAAATATTATAAAAGGAATATAATACACGTCAATACCAGATATCATCACATTTGGTGAAACCCTATTAGATAAGTTCTTTTCAAAGTGCATCAAAAAGGCCTAGAATTATGAAATTTTTCCAATTTTTGCGTAACAAAAGTTAACTCACGTAAATTTTTGCAGTCACTGGAAATTGGATTACTTTTACTAACGTTTTGTTGGGTACTACATATATCATTTTTGTTTTGTTTTAATTAATAATTATGACAATAGTTTGTAACTTATGAAAAGCCCATTTCCTATATGTCAACTAGGTTTCAGAATTTTATTCCGCATTTAAGTATTACTTTCGTTATGCCGATTATTTATTATTTCCTATCTAAACTTCTTCGTGAAAACTTTAATGAACGATTTGCCTGAATAACCTGCATGCGAATTACATTTAATAATTTTCCAGCTTGGTTCTATTTTCGTGAATAAACACAAACGGGCGGTCCTTCGGCATTTATCTCTCTAGGTGGTCGGCCGCGTATCCTCTCTACAAGTTCATTATTTGCATCGCGATAGTACATTGTAATTAAGGTTAGGGAATTTTTGAATTCAAAAATAAATTTGACAGCAAAGGAATGAAAACGGTTGAGGAATTGAACAATACGTCAATTCAAACTGTCAAGTGTCAAATAAGTCTCAAACAAGAGTTTTGTTTTTCAATGGCCTTCTTCCCATTTGGACCACTTGAGTGGTAGCTTAATGGTTCGAGTTTAGAAATAATAATAATAATAATTCGTCTATTTTTAACTTATGAATGAATTTTGCCCGTCCCATAAAAATTCCACTCGCTCTTTTAAAATGGAAATGTTACGACGTCGTTTGATGGATGTGCAACATTAAAGAAGACATTGGGAGTGAGAAACAGAAATTCCCGAGCAATCGAGGCCGACATAAAAATTCCCTCTCATTTACATGATGCCATATTTTGTTCGTTTTCTCGAACCGGGAAGGTCAATCGAACGTCGAGAAAATTGCGCTGGTGGAAACCTTGGAGACCATACAACACCAGGAAGGAACGAGCCGGACCTTCGACGAAAATGTCGAATTTTGGCCGGGCTTAAGTTCAAGGCTGCACAGGAAAACGTCGTCCTCTTTTTTAATTAAACACTTAATTTGCTTCGGAAACGCGGAAACGTACTAAACAGCACCTTAATCCGATGCAAATCGACCGGGAAATTGAAGGGAAAATATGCCAAGGATTTTTTTTGCAATTACAATTAACGTTAAAAAATATTTACGCGTAAGTGCTCCAGGTGCTCCGAGTTAATTTCGAATTAAAGCAAAGAGGATTCGTTTGCTGGGGATTAATTAGACCGGTGGTAAAATTCCCTGACGTCAAAGACGACCGAGAAAGGAAAGAAGAACAAAAATCGCTACACCGGTTTGCATTCGAGATCAATCCCGCATTTTTGTTTGAAGTAGTAGGTACAGCGATAGTCATAAGTGATAAGACTCACTCGTTTCCCGTTTTTCTTCTGCCTTCTTTTCCCCCACCCATGGACTCGGCGATTTTTTGGCCAATGAAAATTGCTAGGCTTTTTTTCATGTACTCCAGGTATGTATCAAGATCACTCGTGGGCATCGCTGTACACAAAATCTGAAATATAATCTGGAAATCCCATACACAATATTAAATTTGCTTGCAAAACGGTCACCATCGGGATTCCAGTTTTAATGGCGTGGAATGCATTTAAACTGCAGTGGAAGATACCAATACCATTTCGGATTTTGGACTCGTTCGGACGAAGAACCAATCGCCGACCGGTAAAATTCCCTGACGTCAAAGACGGCCAAAGACTCATAGAAAAAAAGAGCAAAACCACTGCGCTGCGTCTGCAGATGGCGTCTTTGCGAGATATCAAACCGATAGTCTGGAAGGAATTGGCCCGCGGGCTATAATTTCGTGGGCGTGATTGCGTCAGAAGAGACTTTTGATAAGGTCGAATGAATACCAAGCACACGAAACGAGCTTAGTTTAAAAAAGTAATTAAAAAACAATCCATTACCATGAACTCCATAAACAAAGATCGATAAGGCCGAGTAAACACCATCACGCGACACCTCTGGAAGTTTCTAAGTAAGAATTAATAACAAGAAAGTCTGTTGTTGTCAGGGCTTTGTGCCGTTATTTTTTTCGGTATCGTTTATCGGTTTGGTTCCGGTTTCCGTTCCGGAAAAAATAACGTTTTTTTTCCGTCCGTTTTTGGTTCATCTCCGAGTGAATGATTTTTAAATTTTTTAAACGAAGGCTAAGATTTTGTTAATGCGCGAGCTTGAACATGTACCGAACCGAAGTAGACCGAAATTTTTTTCAGTTCAGCGCAGTCAATTTTTTTTCCAGTTTCCGGTTCAGTTGCGGTTCAATTCCGGTTCGAACCCCTGGTCGTTATCATCAAACTTCTTGATCAAGACCAGGCAAGTGATAAGGCCGGTTAAACACCATCGCAAGAAATCAGGCGTCATCTGCTGGAGTTTCTAAGCAATATTAAAGAAGCAACAAAAATATTAGGAAAAAAAACAAAGGCGATCGATTTTCTAACAAATTTAATTTTTTTTCCTTTTTTTGTGAAGAGCAAGAAAACGTAAGTATGAAAATGATTGGTCGAACAACAGAAAACAAAACGAACGTCAAAAAAATGATTGAAAACCGATCGCACCTCCATTCTTAATAACAAAAAAAAAACAAGAAAAGCAAAGCCACTATTAATCGATCATCGAACAAATCGAAATTAAAAACAAAAGACAATCGCCCGCGTAACGGAAAACAAAAGGCGATCGACCGTGAACGAGAATTATCAATTTTCGTTTCCTACAACGACGACAAAAAAAGTTAACAAAGAACAAAAAATAAACAAAAGACGGTCGGTGAGATGTCCAAGGGAACGAAAGTCGTTTGTAGCATTTTTTTTTTTTGATAAAAAAAACAAAAAAGCAAAGACGATTGGGTGTTCGGTAAATTCAAGTTTTGTTTCTCCATCAAAGGTAAGAAGAAAAAGGACAAAAGACGGTCGATTGTGTAACAAATATTTGGCTGTCCAACGAATTTAAATTTTGTTTCTACGTCAAGAATAAGAAGGAAAAACAAAAGACGGTCGATTTCGTAATAAATAGTTGGCTGTCCGACAAATTTAAATTTTGTTTGTCTTGTTCCATCAAAAAACAAAAAAAAAAAAAACAAGAGACGATCGATTCGTGCAAATATTTACAAGGTGGAAAACAAAAACAAAAGGCGATCGGTCGTCGTCGTCGTGCAAGAGAACCTTCGAATTTTTTTTCTACACATCAACAACTTTTTTTTTTTGATAAGAAACAAAAATTCAAAGTCCAACAAATTCAAATTTTATTTCTTCACCAAAAATAAGAAGAGAAAACAAAAGACGGTCGATTGCGTAACAAATAGTTGGCTGTCTAACAAATTTAAATTTTGTTTGTTTTTTTCCATCAAAAAATAAGAAGAAAAAACATGAGTCGATCGATTTGTGCGAGGTAATCGGTAAAAAAAAAAAAAAACAAAAAACAAAAGGTGAGACGTGCAAGAGAATTTTCCATTTTCTTTTCTACATCAACAAAAAAAATTGAACGGAAGTTGCTTGCAATTCTTTTTTTTTTCTTGATGAAAAACAAAAATGCAAAGGCAATCGGTCGTTCAACAAATTCAAATTTTGTTTCTTCATCAAAAATAAGAAGAGAAAACAAAAGACGGTCGAAATCCAAGAAAAAATAAACAAAAAAAATACAAACATAGATATACATTACGACGAATAAAACAAAAAAATAAAGTTGAACTTGATGTTCATCAAATCACGGTTCGAAGAAAAACGAGAGACGATCGAATGTAAACGAAGAAAAAAAAAGACAATAGGAATTCGAAGTAAAAATTACGAAAGCCAACCTGCCGTCGGCTACAAGAATTCACACGTCGATGAACAGAAAAGAAGAAATTAAATGGAAATTTTTAATTCATTTTGTAGTGGTGATAAAAACAAGTGAATGCATTTTGAGTTCAATGCGGAGAAAAACAAAAGACGATCGATCGAATGCGAATTAAAAGGAAACGAAAAAAAAGTTCACGTGTAGAAAAGCAATTCGATGAATAGAAAATAAGAGATTATTAAACTTTAACTTGATGTTCATCAAGTGACAGTCCAATGAGGACGCGAAGAACAATCGAATGCGAAGAAAAACAAAAGATAATTTAATGTGGAATAAAAATTAGGAAAGCAAGATCGACGATTGAATATGGAAAAAAAACAAATGTAAATAAACAATTCTATGAATACTAAGCAAAAGGATAAACTTGAACTTCATGTTCGAACTGGAAATTAATTTTGTTTTGAAAATAAAAACAAAACCAATCGATTAAATTTTATAAAGAAGAAGGTTGTTCGATGAAAATGTTTTCAGAAAAACAAAAGACGGCATTCAAATACGAAGAAATGTAAGGATACAAACAAGTCGGCGAACAGAAAATAAGTGAATAAATTCGATGACAGTTGAATGCGAAGACAAATAAAAGAAGATCGAATGCGAAGGAAAGAAAAACAAACAAATGAAAATAAACAGTTCGATGAACGGAAATTAAAGATTAAACTTTAACTTGATTTTTATCAAATGAAAGTTCAATGAGAAAGAGAAGATAAACAAAGACATAGGCAACAAACACATACGCCGATGAACAGAAAAGAAATTAATTAAAAATTTGAAATTTATTTTAACATTGACAGCTCAATGCAAAAAAATAAATGACGATCATGCGCGAAAAAAAAACAGTTCGACAAATGAAAAATAAAAGAATAAATTTGAACTTGATTTTTATCAAATAAATTCAAAGAGATGCGAAGATAAACAAAAGACGTCGACAACAAACACATGCGCCGATGAACAGAGAAGACGAAATTCATTAAAAATTTGAAATTTATTTTGTGGTGATTGTAAAAACAAAATCAATTATATTAAAACAAAAGATTGTGCAAAGGAATATGCTTAGAAAAACAAAAGACGATTAAATACGAAGATAATGTAAGGATAAAAATAAGTCGATAAACAGAAAACAAGTGAACAAGAAATTTTAGTTTCAATCACAGTTCAGTATCTGAAGAAGAAAAACAAAAGTCTGCGAAAAAAAGAGAACAAGAAACAAATGTAAATAAATATGCCGACGAATAGAAAATAAAAGATTAAGTTTGAATCAAAAGACAGTTCATCGAGAATGAGAAGGAAAACGAAAAGACGGACGATTGCAAAGAAAAACAAACGAAAGACGATCGAACGCAAAGAAAAACGAAAGACAGTCAAAGAAACAATAAATAAAAAAAAAACAAGTAATCGAAAATCCAAACAAAATTAACGTCTTTACCAATTCTATCCAATGCATGATATAAAAAAAAAACAAAAGACGACTATTTTATGTAGGTAATTCTAAGATTATTCTGAAAATTCATTTTGCTTTGTCTTTCAAATGGTTTCTATTCTATTATTAACTGAATTGCGCTCTAAAATCGACCGTCTTTTGTTTTTATTTTCCTTCAACTAGAACTGTACGATCGATCGTCTCTTGTTTTGATTATTTTTAGAATTTTTGTTATGTTTTATGAAAACAAAAGACTGCAGTGTCGCCAACCTGCGAAAACCAGAAACGTAATACATAATAAAAATTAAAAAAAAATAAATACTTAATTAAATTAAAAAAAATAGAATAAAAACAAAAGACAATCGATCGTACAGTTCTAGTTGAAACAAAATAAAAACAAGAGACGGTCGATTTTAGAGCGCAATTCAGTTGATAATAAAATTTTATTATTTTTTAAAATTTATTATTACAACGAATATCTAATAATAATAAAATTTTATTATCAGCTGAATTGCGCTCTAAAATCGATCGTCTTTTGTTTTTATTTTCCTTTCTTTCTGAAACTGTATTATCGATTGTCTTTTGTTTTTATTAATTTTTTTAATTTGATTATTTATGAAGAAAAAATAAAATAAAAACAAAAGACCGTCGATTTTTTAGAACGCAGTCCAGTTCGTTCATAAATCGTCTTTTGTTTGTGTTTTCTTTTATTTCGGCAACCCTTGAGAGGTTTCTGCTTTTCACAGGTTGGCGACGCTGAAGTCTTTTGTTTTTATTTCCCTTCAACTAGAAACGTGGAATCGATCGTCTTTTGTTTTTCCTTATTTATTTTGATAATTAATTTTTTGAATTTTTTCTTTCCATTTATTGTTAGAAAACAAAACAAAAATTCTAAAAATAATGTAAAACAAGAGACATTCGACTTTACGGTATTAGCCGAGGAAAAATTAAAAAAAAAACAAAACGAATTAATAAATCGACTGCCTCTTGCTTTTTTTCTTTAAAGTAATGAAGTTTTTTAGGTTTTTTTTTTACCAACTCCTCAATTAACAACAAATTGAGGCATTTCATTCGAAATGTTTCTGGTTTTATGGGGTTGGCGATACTGGAGGAAAGATATGGAAGCGACAGTTTAAAAAATTAATGGCGGCTTTGATAAGGTGAGCAATCAATCAATAGAGAATTGCCTTTTTCACGAATGGCCAGCTCTTTATTGTTGCTGCTTCAAAACTGTCACTTCGTGTCCTTATTATTTCTCTTCAAAATACTCTAATGCAGTGTTGCCGATTCGTGCGAATTTTATAGCGATTTTCTGTGCCTTAAACTAGCAGAAAAGAAATCTCTGGGAAAAGGAGAATTTTTGAAGACGAAAGTAGCTATAAATTGCAACTTGTGGGAGAAAAGGGAAGTTTTGTCCCAATGTTAGGGAAAAACGACTATCAATGGTTGGCAACACTACACTAATGTCAGAGAGAGAGTATTTATGGCGCCCTCTCTGTTGAACGCAATGAAACTCTGGCGACAAATTTGAATTAAACGGTTTAAAAACGGGCAATATTTTTTTAGGAAGAATTATTTATTGGCCACTTATTACTTCCTTGTTAGCGTCCTTTACTTATTTTTTTTTTTAGATTCATTTCGCGGGATTTATTGTTTTACACACCCTCGAATGTAGAGCGCTTTTATTCCAATCATATTTTTATAATCAAACTCAAATCTAATTTAGTAAGTAATTACCAGACCTGGGGACATTTCGGAGCGTTGCCATGGCAATGCGCACATTTCCTTGGTCCTCGCTTTGCGTAACCATAGCAACGCTCGAAACATCCTAAGTCTGGCAAAACGCTGTCAAAAAAAGAAATATTTGGAGTCGGGGCTCTCGGACGATGACAGGCAGGAACCGCACATGTTATTTTCTCAAGCAACAGTTCAATCGTTTCAACAGAACAATTTGACAACTTTAACATACAGGGTGTTACATGAAGATGTATACTTCCTCGATTCACTAGTGCATTTTATTCCAGCTTCAGGCGAGAAGCATTCGTAAATAAAAACCTACGATTCTAATATAAATTTATTTTTAACAGTGCGATTTATTAAATTATTTAAATTATTTTGTTTCTTAACATTGTTACAAGTTACGTGTTGTTGCCGTCACCATTTATCTTCGTTGCAACCACAAGAACAAACAGTTATGCAAACTATCATATTTACAAGGCCATGTCTACATTTCCTAACGATTCCAAAAAACTATTAGGCCCAACCCGTGTAGCGTGTTGTAAAACGAATTACGTAAACAAATGAACGGGTATTAATTAGGCAATTATCTTCAGACCGCACAGATTCTCAGAGGGAGCCGGCGATTCTATTTTCGGGTATTAAGGCCGGCGAGATTTTTCGGTAATTAATGATTGACGTCAGCGATCAGATAAAATCTTCGGCGATCAACAAAATGCACTGACATGACAACAAAAACGCACGCAAACTCCAACAAAAAAATAATAATAAATTAAATAATAATAAATTGGGAAGTACCCGGAGCTTATGTTTCACATTCACGAAACAATAAAATGTTTTTACGATCGATTCGTTGCTACGTGACGTTCTTGGACTTTAAATTCAATTGTTTTCAAATTCGATTGTATATATTTGCTTTAACCATCAAAAGATGGCGCTGATTTTGGATCAAATTTTAAAATGTGCTGCGGAGGTATGTATACCATCTACAGCACTTTGTCCTGAATTAAGACAACCAGATTAATCGAACGCTTCCTGATTGACGTTTCGACATCGTCGCCGCAATATTTTTTGTTTATCTGCCTGACCTACATAAACACTATCAGGACCCTCGGCTGTAGTACTTTAAAAACGAGATTTTCCGAGGAATTTCAGACTTGGGTCACATCATTTAGGTGCGATCCACCATTCACAATCAAAAGAGTATTTTTTTTCTCTCGGTGCGGATAACGCGCATAACGTCTTCGATTCATTGTTTATCGCGCAAGAAACGCACCGCGAAACAACAACAAAAGCCAAAGATCAATTAAGATTCGAACGCGCCTTCGTTACTTAACGCACAGAAAGTAAGGGCGTGCGATAAGTGAACCACTTCGTGAACACTTTTTCCTAACACAATCCAAAAATAATATGAACGAATTTGTTAAGGTGGGAACGTAGTGGGGGGGAACGGTTTGTGGAAATCACCTCTGAGTGTTTTCGTTGAAGAATAATTAAGAGGCCAAGAAGAAAAAGAAGAAGAAATGCTTTTGCTGGTGAAAATCAAAGGTGAGAAACTGCGGAGTTGGGTAAGCGAGCTTTTTTCTGCCTAGACATACCTTTGTAGACACCTGTATATGATGGGAAAAACGTAGGAATTTGAAACGGTCAGAGAGAAGAAAGGAAAAAAAATAGCTACGTGTTGTCTCAGACAACTCGACATAGAGATAAACATTTTTTTTTAATTACCAAAATCCGGTTTGCTCGCAACACGTCCTTTTTTCCTAGTTTGTTCACTCTGCTCCCTTAGTAACCGGCAATTATTAAAAACTGTAAATAGAAACATAAATATCGAAATTAAAACGTAGCGTTTCATTAAAAAAAAGTTACCGTTGTTTGTGTAATGACAATAATAATGCACCCTATCGTTTAAACTGCTTTAAGTCCGATTCTCTTAGCAGGGGCAAAGTAATGACGTGAGTTAAGTCTTTTGGTAATGGGTGGCGCTGCGGTACCTGAAATTCGGCGGTTTATATGCGCATGTTATTATGAAATTCTGGATAAACACACTCCCTAACTCTTTTTCTTAAAAGAAATTAATTTTTCCCGATTAGCAGAGGACGTCACCGTCAACTTTGTCACTGAAAAGGGGAGTTACACTTTTTTTTCTTAAAATGAAAAGAGCGTTTTCGAACAGCGTGAGCGTTACCGTATGCTTTCTCACTTGGAAGGGGCGTTACACTTCCTAACTCTTTGTTTCTTTGAAGAAATGTGCATTTCCGTGTAGAAGTGGGAGTTAAGTATATTTTCTCACTCAGAAGGGGCGTTATACTTCCTAACTCTTTATTTCTTTGAAGAAATGTGCATTTCCGTGTAAAAGTGGGAGTTAAGCATATTTTCTCACTCAGAAGGGGCGTTAAACTTCCTAACTCTTTGTTTTTCTTGAAGAAATTGGCATTTCCTGGTAATAGTGAGAGTTTGAAGTGGGAGTTACGTATATTTCCTCACTCAGAAGGAGCATTACACTTCATAACTCTTTGTTTTTCTTGAAGAAATTAGCGTTTCCGAGTAACATTTTCTCATTCTAACTCTTTTTATTTCTTAATAGAAATGAAAGTTTGTGGAAGGGGCGTTACACATCCTAATTCTTTGTTTCTATGAGGAAATGGGCATTTCCGAGTAGCAGTGGGAGTTACGTACATTTTCTCACTAAAGAGGCGTTACATTTCCTAATTTGTTTTTTTTTGAGTAATGAGCATTTCCGAACATCAGTGGGAGTTACGTACATTTTCTTACTTACACTCTCTAACACTTTCTCTTAATAGAAATAAATTTTTCCCGTTAACAGAGGACGTTACTGTACACTTTGGCAGTGAAAAGGGGCGTTACGTTTCCTAACTCTTTCTATTACTTAAAGAAATGAGTATTTCCAAGTAGCAGTGGGAGTTACGTACATTTTCTCACTCAGAAGGGCCGTTACACTTCCTAACTCTTTGTTTTTCTTGAGGAAATTGGCATTTCCGAGTAGCAGTGGCAGTTACGTAGATTTTCTCATTCTAAAGAGGCGTTACACTTCCTAACTCTTTTTATTTCTTAACAGAAATTAATTTTTCCTGGTTAGCAGAGGGCGTTACCGTGCATTTTCTCACTAAAAATGGGCCGTAAATTTCCTAACTCTTTCCTTTTCTTAAGAATTGAGCGTTTCCGAATAGTGTAGGCATTATTTTGTACAGTTTCTCACTCAGAGAGGGGCGTTACACTTCCTAATTCTTTGTTTTTCTTAAAGAAATTGGCATTTCCGAGTAGCAGTGGGAGTTAAGTATATTTTCTCATTCTAAAGGGGCGTTACACTTCCTAACTCCGATTAGCAGAGGACGTCACCGTCGACTTTGTCACTGAAAAGGGGCGTTAAGCTTTCTAACTCTTTTTTTCTTAAATTGAAATGAGCATTTTCGACCAGCGTGAGCGTTACCGCTTATTTTCTCACTTGGAAGGAGCGTTACACTTCCTAACTCTTATTTATATAGAGAAATGAGCATTCTCGAGTAGCAGTGGGAGTTAAGTACATTTCCTCATTCTAAAGGGGCGTTACACTTCCTAACTCTTTTTATTTTTTAATAGAAATTAATTTTTCTTGATTAGCAGAGGGCATTACCGTGTATTTTCTCAGTGAAAATGGGCCTCAAATTTCCTAACTCTTTCCTTTTTCTTAATAGAATTGAGGGTTTCCGAATAGCGTGGGCATTATGGTACATTTTCTCACTCGGAAGGGGCGTTACATTTTTTTAACTTTTTTTTCCATAGCGAAATGAATGTTTATTAGTGATAGTGGGCGTTACCGTACATTTTCGTAATCGGAAGGGGCGTTGCACTTCCCAACTCTTTTGTTTCAAGAAGGAATGACTGTTTTCGAGTAGTAGTGGACGTAACCGTACATTTTCTCACTCGAAAGACTGTCTCTTTTCTTTCATGGAGAAATAAGTGTTTCTGAATGGTAGCGGGCGCTACCGTGCATGTTCTCACTCGAAAGGGGCGTTACACTTCCTAACTCCATTTTCTCTTAATAGTAATGAGTACTTCCGAGAATCAGTGGGCGTTACCGTGAATTTTCTCACTCGGACGGGGCGTTACACTTCCTAACTTTTTTTTTTTAGAGAAATGTGTGCTTCCGAGTAGAAATGGACTCTATAGAATATTTTTCTTACTCGACAGGGACGTGCGTCACATTTTTTGACTTTTTTTTTCTTCAAAAAACATTTTTATAACAATTTCAAAAACTTCTACTTGTTAACCCATAGGCCTTAGGTACATGTACATTGGAATGGATCTTCTATTCTTTTCACTTCTTTTAATTTTAATTGTTGTTTAACTGTCAAGTTTTACGTGATTTTCCCTTTGTTTCCTTGTTTTGTTAATTTTTCTTGTTTCACAGCAAAAGTTTCCGCGTAGTTTATTGAATTTGTTACGCGACGTTTAATTAATTTGCATTTATTTGCCTGTGAGCATAAACATTTGTCTACGCTAACAACAAACAATGTAGGAAGAACCAATCTCTAGGTCAAAGGCATCGCTTGCGTTAGTTTCTACGATCGTTTCCGCGTTTAACGTTACGAACCCGGCCGTAAATAAGGATATTTTTGTGCAAGCGGTGAGAAAGAAAAATAGCGATTCTCGTACGTCTGTGTATGTAAGAGCAAATGTTATTCCAATGTTAACCTTCATAAAACGAAATTGTAAACATTATTAATTAATGGAGAAATGCCGTTTGATTCGCTACAAGCAAAGTATATTGATACTATTTGGGTCTCGTGTTTTGATAAACTTGATTTAATATTCAGGTGATTAAAATAAAAAAAAATTATTACTTATTTTTTTTTAGACCTTTATTTTTTTTATTGTACATTTTTTTTTGTACTTTGAGCATAAAACATTTTTCTTTCCATCTTTTCCATTTTTTTTTCGTAATTGTATTTCTGTTTTTATACTGTACTATTCTCTGTTTCTTTGTTCTCCAAGCACTTCTCGTTTTTATTAACGATAATTAATTAATTGCTTTTTGTTTTCCAACTGCATTTTAACTGCTTTTATTTAAAAAAATTTTTTTGTCATTCGCGATGATTGGGTTTTAATACGTAGTAGATATTCTTCTTTTATCATCTTTTTCTTAGCTTTTTTGTTTTTCAAGGTTTCTGGTACTTAAACGTTTAATTGCCTTTTGTTCTCCAACTACATATTTTTTTTTGTATACGGTTGTATACAGGGTCATTTACGTTTTTCGCAATAGGTGCTCTTCTTTCATAATCTTTTGTTTGTAAAAAAGGAAATGGTGATTCCTTTTTTTTTTGTTTTTGTATTCAAGGTTTCTAGTATTTAAATATGCATGTGTTTAATTGTCTTTTGTTTTTCAACTGCATTTTAACTTTGTTTGTATACAGGGGTGATTTCAGGTGATTCGTACTTCTTTCTGTTTTGTATTGAAGGTTTTCAGTGGTCAAATGTCTATGTGTTTAATTGTCTTTTGTTTTCCAACTGCATTTTAATTTTGTTTGTATACAGGAATGATTTCAGGTGATTTGTACTCTTTTCTGTTTTTGTACTCAAAGTTTTCAGTGCTCGAATATGTACGTATTAAATTGTCTTGTGTTTTCTAACTGCATTTTAATTTTGTTTTTATACAGGGTGATTCCAGGCAATTGGCTTTTAACAGTAGATATCTTTCTTTTATAATATTTTTCTTAATCTCTCCTCTTTTTAATTTTTTGTTCCCCAAGGTTTTCGGTATTTAAATTAATTTTTAATTATCTTTTGTTCCAACTGTGTTTTAAGTGTTTGTAATTGAACTTTGTTTTGTATAGCTACAGGGTGACTTAAGATGTTTGGCTTAATAGTTTATATAGGAAGCTATTGTATAACATATTTTACCAGTTCTCAAATAAGTTACTACACTTTGAGGAGAAGGTCCTCTCATTTCAATCGAAAACTTACTATTTAATGTCACGTGTTTGCTTCACCATTCAAATACAAATAACGTGTTACTTTAAATATTTACCGTAACGCTATATTTTAATATGTTTCTTTGCTTTCTAAGAATACCATGACACACCCTGTATTGTTATTAAGGATCGCTCGATTATTTCAAAAGGATCGAGTTTCGTTGAAACAAGAAATTAAATGCAATTAAATCCGAAACCCATAAAAAAATAATTTTAATAGTTTTGTAAGTGTCATGAAATGAAAAAAAAATTGTAAAATTCATTGCACGTGACCCGTAAATGCACTTCTGACGCGAAAATCAATAATTTTCTTCGATGAGTCGAAACGGAATTGACGTTAAAATGAAAATAATTGCACGTAGTTATTTTATTTATTTACTTTTTTTTCTCATCGTAATTGCAGTCGCAATTGAAAAATTACACGCTTTGATTTCAACGACTGGCGAAAATGAGGAGATCTCGTTAAACCGGAAAAGCAAATAATTTTCTTGTAAATTGCCTTGTTTTTAATGTGTCAATTTGTACGTAAATAACAGAAGTAAAATAATCGTTTTCTGTTTGTTTATTATTCTTATTATTTTTTCCATAAATTAAATTTGTAAATTGTTCGGTTCTCTAATAATAATTACCTCAAATGTGCGGTTGAGTTTTCTTTAATTAATTACTTTTTTTGTTATAGTTTGTTGTACTAATTTACGCTCTCTCATTAAATTAATAAAAATAAATTACGTCTTTCACGTTTAATTTGTTCGTTAATGAAAATTATTTACCGGCGGAAAACGTCCCGTTAAACGTTATTTATCGAGAGATTAATTTTTTAATTACTGCGAAACTAATAATATTTTTCTTATCTGTTTACACACTTCGATATTCAGTTATTAATATTTTTCTTAATTATTTTAGATTTCTTCTTCGCCGCGGATCTCAAATTTTCTTTCAATTATTCATTAATTTATTTTTTTGGCATAATAATTTGGACGTTTCCAAGAAACACTATTTTTAGCGTAGCTGTGACGCTACTCAATCGCCCATTTTTGTTTATCTTTCTCGTTTCCAGTTGAGTCTAAATTAAAAGAGAAATTAACGCCATATAAAGCTGTCAATTTATGGCGCAAGTTTTTTCTCCGCACTCACAATGAGACTGCAGAATTTTTTTTCTAGATGAATATAGATATTTACATACAACATAGAACCGAAAGTGCAAGGTTAAATACTAAGCCTTGACGCAGGATATTATGTACACTCGCGCCCCACTAAAACAAGCACTGCTTACCCCCTCATCAACGACGTCATCAATAAGGGTTAGAAAATACTCGCGTAAAACCGTTGCGATACGAAAGTTGCAACGATCAAACTGTAGCGATTTTTATAAGACGGAAAATAGAACTTGAACAACGCCATCTCTTATTAATTTTTATAAAAGAATACATTTAAGACATTCTAATGTTGACATAAACAGGTTCAACGAATTTTGCCGTTAATTACAAGCAAACAAGCAAACAAACACCGAACGCAAATCTCGATTGTCTTTTGCTTTTCTTCCTCTTTTATCAAAAACAAAAAACTGTAAATAAAATGTTTTTCTTTTATAAAAAAAACTCCAAAATTAAGACAATTTTTAAAAGCGTTCATAAATAATTAAGATTGAAGGTCTTTAATCGTCTTTTACGTTTTGCTTCTCTCGTCTCGACTTTATCAAAAGCTGAAGAAATAAAACACGATCGACTGTGTGCGAAAATTTCGATTTAAAAAAATAAACACAAAATCTGCAGAAAGTATGAGATTGTCATTGTTTAGTAGAATTAGAAAAAGAAAACAAACAGATGCTTGTCTAAACGGTCTTTTACTTTTTGTTTTCTTTAACTAGGAAACGGACAAAACGAAACGAGATTGATCTTTTTACACAAAAGAAGCAAGACATTTTTTCGTTTCTTCGTAAAGAACAAAACAAGCAAAACAAAACACGATTGATCTTTTTACACAAAAGAAGCAAACAAAACAAAACACGATCGATTTTTCTACACAAAAGAAGCAAGAATTTTTTTATTTCTTCGTCAAGAACAAAACAAACAAAACAAAACACGATCGATTTTTTTGCACAAAAGAAGCAAACAAAACAAAACATGGTCGATCTTTTTACACAAAAGATGCAAGAATTTTTTTCCTTTCTTCATTAAGAACAAAACAAACAAAAGAAAACACGGTCGATCTTTTTACACAAAAGAAACAAGAAATGTTTTCCCTTCTTCATCAAAAACAAACAAAACAAAACACGATCGATCTTTTTTCACAAAAGAAGCAAGAAATGTTTTCCTTTCTTCATCAAGAGCAAAACAAACAAAACAAAAAACGATCGATCTTTTTACACAAAAGAAGCTTCCAATAAAATAACAGGGTAAAACAAAACAAGAAACAAACAAAACAAGTTTCGAGAGCGCCCAACAAAAAGAAAGCCAAGATAAAACAAACAAATAAAAAGTAACAAAATACGATTGAGTGTGTAAGCTTTCGATTAAGAAAAAAATCCAAAAATTACAGAAATTATGAAATTGTCACTTTTTATGTATTACGAAAAAAAAAAAAACTAAACGGACGCTTGTCTTTACCGTCTTTTACTTTTTGTTTTGTTTAACTAGAAAAAGCAAAACAAAATACATTAAGAACAAAACAAACAAAACAAACAATTAATTTAAAAAAAATAATAATAAAATACCAAAAAAAGTCGCTGGGAAATTAGGAAAAGATGTCTGGTTAAAAAAAAAAACTAACGCTAGTCTCTTTTGTTTTTCAACTTTTGTTTCTTCAACGATAACAAAAACAAAACAAAAAACACGATCAATTTTTTTTCCAACAAAGAAGAAACGAGGAAATTTTGACGAGTTTTGATGGCGATAATTAAAAAGAAGAACGCACGTTTCTATTGCCTTTTAGTTCTTGTTTTCTTCAACTAGAATGAAGAAAAAAAAACAAAACACGATCGATTGTTTCTTAAAATTTGTTTTTTTTTTACATATATAAAAAAAAAACTAACGAAATTATCACACATTTTGACAGCAAAGAAAAAAAAGAAAGGCGCTAGAGTCGAATTGGTTCGAGACGTCCATTCCAAATTTGCAACAAATCTACGATTTGTAGGTTATCGTCTTCTAGTTACCCAGATGACATTTCGAACGTTCTTTTTCAAGTCTTTAAACCGTTATAGAGATAAATTAAGTTTAGTATGTTTTGGCAGATACATAGACATATTCTAAATTTGATTCTGTCTGAGAAAATTGTTTTTCGAAAATGCAGATTGCTTTGACAGCTGTCAAATAAAGCAAAGATGACAGCTGTCAAATAAAACAAAGATGACAGCTGCCAAACATAGCAAAGACCAATGTTTGCTAATGCCTTTGTTTTTTCTGTAGTCACAAGCCATCCCTAATCAAAAACTTTTTCATTTTCATTACTTTGTCGAAAGTGAATACAATATGGGTATTGTGTACATTCATAGTCAAAAGTAAAGTGTAAAGTGACACCTTCTGTTATCTTTTTAAATGTTTTGTGAGTCCTTAACTTGAACGACAAGTACGTAATAAAACTGTGCCAGATTTGATCTTGAAATTTCCAAGCGTACTCTTTTCACTGTCCACGATTGTGCATTTTTTCGAAATTATATGAAATTTCATTGTTTTTTTTTTGCTACTATCGCCCCCAAGAAATAACGACCAAATTACTGCTAACGTAAATACATGACTTTTGCGGTGGCAAGAAAGCGAGAATAAATATTTGTGGCGACAAAAAAAAAATCGAACGCTTACGTCGCCTTAATTAATCCGATCTAATAATTGTTTTGCTTGGGGGGATCGAGTTTACAGTGGAATATTTATTGTTGACGGAGCAATTAATTAAATCGTTTCCATAATTCACGTGGAAAGTTTCAAGAAATTCGTTGAATGGCAGCTTTTCCAGATTCGTCGAGCTTCTGGGGCTTGGCTTCAGATGGCGTTATGTTTTGTGGGGACTGGGAGTACGAAAGGTTACCGCTGTTTTTAATTTGGAAAAAAATTGCAAGGAAGCTCCAATAAGGGTTTGACGAAATGTCAAAATAGATTTGGGGGTCGATGTCTTTTGAACGATGACAAAAGTATACGTGTCGTTTTAATTTTTCTTCTGGAGATCTTTTCCTCTTTGGAAGATGCCCCTCAGTACTTTGTATAAAAGAAATGAATCTCAAAAATTCTTTAGAACAACATTCAGAGCGATGACTTGCACCTCGCAAAGTTGCAACACATTTCAACTTCTTCATTGCGTGCTACTTTCTTAGACACGCAGTGAATCACCGCCGCTGAATACCTAACATATGTAAATTGAGCCATCTGCTGGACGATTAAAAAAATCAAACATCAATTATCAATTAGTGTAATTGCGCAAAATTGCCCGCAAAACGGCCGTATTAACAACAACCCAATAAATAACACGATGGTCTCTCGTCTTCCTCGCGTCTAGCAGCAACATTTTGGTGCGAACACGTGCCAAAATTAATTAAATCTGTTAATTAAAAGGCCATTAGAGGAATTCGTCGTGACGCAAGAGTGTCATTAGCGAGCTTGTTTATTCTAGCTTTCAGTTGTTTACGAACCGAAAACGCACGATATCAAAGAATGTTACAATTTTTTTTATTCGGTAGCGAAAGGCGAAAAAATTGTGAAAGAGGAAAGGTGAGTTATCACTTAGGCTCTAAGTGCACGGTCCATTTTTTCCAGCCTAAAGGCTCGGCCAAATAAACATGACATTTCTGTTGTTACGGTAAAGTCGGGGCGTTACGGTATTTTAGTGCGTTACGGTAAATAACATCGTTACTATTATAATAGCGTCTAGTTTCGTGTGTACAATCCTACCTTAAACCTTAAGGGACTAAATACACGTACGATTTTTAAATCGACCGCCAAAAGTGGTACAGTTGACGTTTCGGTGGGTTGTGATTGAAGAAGCGACCTCAGAAGTCAATCGGCACAACTAAACCACTTTAGTTGCGCCGATTGACTTCCGAGGTCGCTTTTAACGACCTTCTTCTTTGGCAAGTAAAAGTCAATCGCACATTAGTCATTCATGTTATGAAAAAGGCTTTGCTTTACGTATTGCCTGACTATTTGGATCACTCTTAGTGATTGACTTTCACTATTAAATGTCTTTCGTGAATTCGCGCCCTAACAGTGATCCTACAATCAATAGCCATCACGTCAACCATTTTTAATAATTGTCATCGACTGCGCTGAAAGTGATCCGTGCATGCGGATTGAGAAACTCGCAGTTATTCTCTAGATAAGAAATTAACTCGCAAAGTTTTTATTAAAAGCTTTTTGAAAACGTTGGGAAAATGAGTCCCCTGCGAAGCGCCATCTCTCGGATTTAAGGAATAACACGGATTTGACACGAAATTTTTGAGGTTATGTTAATATTTTCTAAAAGATTCTAGAGCAAAGAAGACGGTCAAACAGAGAGAAAGTACAATTTGGTGACACCATGAAAAATTACAAAGAGACACGAAAAGATCGATGTCTCAGTAGCGCCATCTCTTAGCTGACACCACGAAAAATTACAAAGAGACACGAAAAGATCGATGTCTCAGTAGCGCCAATTCTTAGCTTTGTATAAAATTGCAAATTTTCAGGCGAATTTTTATTTTCATTTTGTCGAACGCTTGTAAGTAGTTTGGGCCATCACTACTTGGTTGGCATATATGTTTAAAGTAAAATTGAGAGTTTGGAGCGCCATCTTTTGATTTTCCTGCAAATTTGTATTTGCTTCCTTTCATTTCATTGATCGCACATCGATAGCTTTGCTTCCTAAGAGACTGGCAGACTTACGTGTTGAGTTCCAGTAATACTTAGGATTTTCAAGCGCCATCTCTTAACTCCGCTACAAACTTGCAAATGATTATTTGCATTTTGTTGAATCGATGTGGGCGATTTTGGTCCTTAAGAAAATAATGAGTTTTCTACAAGATGACTCGGAAGTGTCAGTGTCAGCACCTGAATATGAGTTTATAGTAAAATTGAGAGTCTGGAGCGCCATCTGTGAGTGTGAATGTGAAATGATTTTATTTCTTGAAAGACAAAAAGTGATTGTGAGCTGTTTGGAGTAAGTGCCATTTCCTCCTAGGTTGGCAGTTTATAAAACAAAATCGACACTGGAGCGCCATCTCTCGATTTCATCACAAACTTCTGAACGTTCCTCTCGGTTTCATTGAAATTATTTTATTTCTTGGAAGAAAAAAAGTGATTGTGAGCTTTTGGAGTAACTACCATTCCCTCCTAGGTTAGCGTAGTTTATAAAATAAAATCGAGTTTGGGGCGCCATCTCTCGATTTCATTACAAACTTCCGAACGTTTCTTTCCGTTTCGTTGAAATGATTTTTTTTTGGAAGACAAAAAGTGTTTGGAGTGTTTGAAGTAACCACCATTTTCTCCTAGGTTGGCACAGTTTATAAAATAAAATCGAGACAGGAGCGCCATCTCTCGACTTCGTCACAAACTTGCAAATACTTATTATATTTTTTTTTAGAACCAAACTGACTATGTTTGTTCTTAGAAAGCAAGATTTGATAATTCATAGTGTCCTGTCTTAGACGTACGAATTTTTAGTAAAATCGAGAATCTAAAGCGCCATCTCTTGGCTTTTAATAAAACTTTAGCGCCATTTCTTGCCTTCTGTACAAACTTATACGTAAACATGATTCTGTCAGTGATTCGTAGTGCCATATCTGGACAAACGAGTTTATAATAAAATTGAGAGCCTAGAACGCCATCTCTTGACTTCGACGCAGATTTATAAATGATTGCTTTTAATTGTTTGCAATTGCCAGAAGACAAGCAGACTTACGTATTCGATTCCCGTAGTCATGAACGGTTTTAAACGCCACCTCTCAGCTTGTAATAAAACTGACATTTTGGAGCGCCATCTCTTGACTCTGTCATAATTTATTTTTAGTTTGCTAAACGCCCATTGATTTTGAATCTTAGAAGTTGATGAGTTTCCAATAACTGCCATAGTCAGCAAATAAATAAAGTGGAGAATTTAGAGCGCCATTTCTTGATTCCGTTTTCAAACTTCAGTTTTATTGAACTCCCTCAAGGTTATAATAAAAGCTGGTGCCATCTTTTGACATTTTTGAGGAACTATTGCTTGCAACGACGCATCTACGCTACATTTTTCCATCTTTTACTTTACGACACGTCTTCCGCATGACTCCGTTATTTGACCTCGCGGTTTTTGTTGGTCGAAAGTCTGCGAAAAGTATCGCGCTAATGACCCGAAACTAGCGATTGTTTTCGAATGAGGCCGAGCGCAACAGAAAAACCGAATTAGTACACTAATGAGATGACGCAAAGTAATAAACATAAACGTAGATGGTTTGCTAAGAAATGATCAGATGATTTTAATCGGGAGAAATCAATTTCCACTAAGCATTACGAACCAATGGACTTCTAGGGTCATCCCAGATTTATTATCATTATTTGAAATTGCTGCGGACACGCATGTTGTTTGTTAATTGATGTTTACGCGTCGAAAGGAAACTCGATTACTTGCCTCAAGAAAAACCGCGCAATGGAAAACTTCTGAATTACGCTAATTAAGCGAATTAGAGGAAGACTCAAGATCCGTCTATAAATAACAATTTTTTTTGTGAGTGTGTGTGTATGAAAATTTTTCCGTTCAATGCTGACGCATTAAGTACGTAACTGCAAATGTTATACAATTATGACAAGTAACTGTAGTTTTCACTGGCAATTCTTTTTATTTCTTGCTTCATCATTTGAAGATGACTGTACAGAAAAAGGACACAGCGACTGTTTTGGTGGAAGAGCCTGGGCGCGAATTTTATTTACAAACCGCCGCAATAAATTAAACTTGGGCTTGAAGGCATAATTAAAAGAGAAAAAAATTAAACCCTTTGTACCTTTAAACTTTGTACTAAAATGATTGGGCAATAAATAAAACACGTCGTTGTGATTTGATGAGATGCTTATTCAACCACTGAATTACGACAATTATCAAGTAGTCTAACGTCTTATTATACTTTAATTTAAAAATGAGGTTCTTGGCGTGTATCAACATTTATCGACCGCCCTTCGTAGAAAACAATTTTACAATGTTTCCTTTTCGCGTAAGGAAAGGAAATCGAAATTTAGTTTACGCGTTCCAGTAACGTAATAATTTGGCAAAAAATAAAAATAAAAATTCACGATAAAAATAAAACCGAACAAAAAGTAAATAAAGATAAATAAAAACTCAATATCTAATAAATAAAAAAATATCGAATTTGAAAAATTATTGTTACGTAAACATAGGTATGCATTGGGAAAAAGAATAAATAAAGAGAAAAGAGACAGTTGGTTGCAGTTGTTTGTTCTATGAGATCAGCCCAGAATCAAAGTGCTGTGCCCTAGTTAAGAAAATCGTCGAAATTTCACGAAATTTAAATTTAAAACGACAAAGTTTCATCAAGAATTTAAAAAATAATTCAAAAATAAAAAAAAAATATAACCAAAACCCAAACTGTCCATTTCGCAATTATTTTTTTGTACGCACACAATTTTAAAATGAATACGGCTCGTATAATTTACTTAAAAAATATGAGATACGAAATTACATCAAGACACGAGCATTTCTGTAAATAAAAATTGCAAAATATTTCATTGCAAAGCGACTTAATTAATTGTTCGCAAAGTAAGGGTATCACGCGAACGAGTCACCGGCGCATCACTTTATAATACGCCCGCGACACGTCTTACTTCGGTTATTAGTCTCGAAGAGCGGGGGTTACGTGTGCGTTGATCGGTCCTCCGAGATGGCCATAGGGTTCCAAGCCGCGCCTCTCCCCCAATCTTTGAGATCACGAGCTCAATAGTAGCCAAAACATTCTCTGCGTTTTACGACATCTCTGTTCCACGCTGACATACCACGATACCGAAGAAAAGAGGACCGCGACTGGTCGTTGTGAAGGTGGGCACCCCAACGTCTCTCCTCTATAGACGAGGACGGTAGCCGTTGAGGGGGTGACGTGGTATGTGGAATAGAAATGTTTAGAAGATGCAAGGAATGTTTTGCACTTTTTCGTTCTCATAAAAAAAGGGGATACGATTTAATTTCATGAAACATTAAAAAGTCACGTAACAGAGAAATCGAGCGCGCAAGAAAAAACGCATGACGCAGTCCGAAAAGGCTTGCGCTCGCAGATATCAGAAAAGGAAATTAAAAAAAAAAAAAAAACATTAATGTTGATTAATTCTTTGTTTAGGAACCGAGTTTCCGCAACAAAAAAAAATATGGGTGTGTCCGCAGTACCGATCAAAGCTACCTTTAATAAAAAATCACGAGGCCACCCATGGAAAGCCGTCTTTCGGTAAAACCGCAGGCGATTTCAGGCAATAACAGAAAGTAAAATAACTCACATTTTCATCGCCGTATTCTCTATCTTATTCCAAACTTAATTTCCATGCACATGTATTAAAACCAAACGTCTTTTTAATGCGAGTTTTCCGAACGCGAAAATTTTGGAACTTGAAACAAAGCGAGTCATCGCCTTCGTGACTAACCGACAACTAATAAGTGCAGTGTTTTCAGGCTTTTTGTTTACATAAGGAGTTCAATTTTTGTCACATTAAGAGCCTGCCACAAACAAAAAAGAGCTTATTCACAGACACATACGGAATTACATACAAATACGAATATTGCGAAATATTTGAAATTAAAGTTTTCATTATTAAAGCTGAGCAGTGTTGCTAACTATTGAGTCGCTTTTCCTTTACACTGGGCATATATGATTGTTTTTCCAGGAAATCGAAATTTTATTCTGTTTTTTGTTAAGATTTGCCTTAGCATTTTGAAAAAATGCTTTAAAAAATCCCAAAGATTGCAATTTGGTGGAAAAACAAGCATCAAAGGAAATTTTTATCCTGAGGTAAGGGAAAAAAAAACAATAGTTAGCAACACTGCGCGGATTAAGTCATAAAAGAATGAAAAAAAAAACAAATGGAACTTTGAAACAACCTCACTTCTGATAAAAATCAATAAAAACTAGGCAAACGCGACGTTCACGTTGAAACATAAAAAAAAGAATAACTGCCAAATACCAACTATTGAATCCAATCTGTTATAAATTATAAATATAAATTTAAAACGACAAAGTTTCATCAAGAATTTAAAAAATAATTAAAAAAAAATAGTAAATTATCGTGTGACTAAGGAAATACAGAAAATATTTTGAATTTAGGAAATTAAAAATAAAAACTTATTTCATTTGAAATATTAAAAGAGTCACGTAACAGAGAACACGAGCGCGCAAGAAAAATGCATGACGCTGCCCGAAAAGGTATGCGCTCGCAGATATCAGAAAAGGAAATAATTCTTAGTAAATGCAAAAGAAAACCTGGAAATGATTAATTCATTGTTCAGAAACCGAGTTTCTGCCACAAAAAAAAAAAAGGTGTGTCCGCAGTACCGAGCAAAGCTACCTTTAATAAAAAAATCACGGGGTCACAGTGGAAAGTCGTGTTCCGATAAAATCGCAGGCGTTTTCAGGCAATAACAGAAAGTAAAATAACTTATATTTTCATCGTTGTATTCTCTGCCTTAATCCAAAGTTAACTTCCACTCACAAATTTCCATGCACATGTATCAAATCAATCCACTGGTATTAAACAAAACGTTTTTTTAAAGCGAATTTTCCGAACGCGAAAATTTTGAAACAAGAAACAAAGCGAGTCATCGTCTCCGTGACAAACCAACAACTAATGCGTGCAGCGATTTTCAGGCTTTTTTGTTAGACAAGGAGTTCAGTTTTTGTCGCATTAAGCTTGCCAGAGACAAAAAAGAGCTTACTTGCAAAGACACACGTACACGTACGGAATTGCATACAAACATACAGGAAACACGCAGGACAGTCCACTTTTTGAACCTCGCCAGAGGGATGATTAAAAAGAAAAATTAAATTGGGACAAAGTTGGGTATTTATACCCCAGTCAGTAATTTGCAGAAAAAGAAAGAATTGAAGTTCTGGAAAATTTCACATTTTCACGAAGAAAAATCTCAATATCTCGGCAGCGGTTAAAATTAGGGACTTGGGCGGGTCACCACGTATCCTATTCACCATTTATTGTGACCTCAGAAAAAAAGGAAAGATTATTATTATTATTATTATTATTATTACTGAAATCGTCTCTTGGAGATCTATAAGATGAGCTCAACATCGAAGCTCTGTGACCTAGTTAAGAAAATCATCGAAATTTCACGTACAATATTTTCAGAAAAAAATTCAAAAAGTGTTTTAACGTCTTCATGTAGAGCTCGATGAGGGAAATCTAACCACGCGTAGGTGAATTTTATTGTTACGATATTTAAAGATTTATAATAATTATTATTAATTAATGTTTCTTGTTTTAAAGATAAAAATTTTTTGTTCTTAAAAATATTTTGATTAATTTCATTTACACTTTCATTTCTTCTATTAAAATTAAAATCCATTTCACAAAAGGAAACTTTGCTAATGAAAAAGGAATTTTTCATCAACTCATAGGAATTTCGTACTCAAAGTGTTGGCAGCATTGGTATTTTGTAGTTTGCAACTCTGCGTGCGCGTATGTCATGGCGGGCGCTCGCCAATTGAATTAGTAGTTCGATAATTTACGGCGTTTTAGCCCAAAAAGCATCTTAATCTGCTCGTTTTAAATCATTCATCGTGCATATGTGAAAACTGTGAACGCATTCGGCCACGCAAGAAGCTTGGTGCGTTTAAAAAAATGCGATTAATAAACCCTTAGAAAATGTGCAAGCGGAGCGACGTGAAATACAACGGAAACCACGCGAAAGTCAAGCTGGTGAGTCGCTTTATATTTTTATATAATATAATTGAGCTTCTTCGACGACAATTTGGAATGATTAGATCGCCTTCGGTTTAAAAAAAGGAAGTGAGGTTATGTCACATCTCCATGTACGAGCGGTGCCTTAAATTCAGAAATTTCTGTTTTAAAGCTTGAAAAGGACATTGTAGTTTTGTTGGTTATTTCATGTTGTAAATTAAAGTAAAAATAAATAGAATTAAAATGGGAACGAACCAACGTAAATAAAGTTGGCAGCTCTGTTCGCGTCGTGTGTCATGGAAGCGGTATGAATAGCCGTCGACCGATTACTGAAATTTCCATCGCATTGGGCCAAGAAACTTGTGTTTCGCGCATTTTAACTTCTTTTTCGGCAAATACGTGCGTTGCTACATACGCTTTGATACAAAATATTGGGTGTGTTTAAACGAAAAGTGAAGACTATCGACGCGACGCGACAGAGGCAAAGCAATTCATATGAAACACAATGGAAACGACTTTAAATTGCGACCGGTGAGTTTATTTTCATTTACGTGCGATATAAAATTATGTTTGCGAAGTTTTTATTCTTATTAAATTATGTGAGATGCAACAAGAAAAAAAATCTGGGGTTATGTCATGCAATTTTATTTTAAATTTAGAAACTGCAGGCTGTTTATATACGAAAATAGCGTTTTACGTCTAGCTATTCGTTCTATTTTAATTTAAAGCAAAAGTAAATTATAGAAAAAAAATCGGAAAATAGTAACTTAGAAGCGATGCATATTTTAGGTTGGCGACACTGTTCGCGATGTGTCATGGACGCCGTTCGAATCTTCGTCAATCGAACTCCGAAATGTGCGCAATTTTACGCAAAAAAGTTTGTGTTTCGTGTGTTTGAAACTCTTCTCGACAAATGCGTGTGACTTTGAAACTTTTTGGCACTTACAAATTGGTGTGGTTCGCATGAGAGGTACATTTGCAGAGCGTCACGCATCGCAATGAAAATCATGCAAAATGTAATGGAAATGATTAAAAAGCCTAGCTGGTGAGTCACTTGTTACTTCTATGTAGTATAACGGAACTATTGCTAAGTTTTTGTAATTATTAGATTATGTGTAGTGTACCCGAAAAAGTAGGGTTATGTCTTAATTTGATGCAGAAGTTTTTGATTTAAATTTAGTACGTGCAAGGCTTATAATGTTTATTATTTTCAATTTTTAAGTGTTATGGTATTATTTCCATTCTTTTTAGTAATTATTCCAGTATTCTGGCAGTTGAACGGTATTAGCTGAATAAGGGCCGGTCTTTCCATCTTCCCATTAATTTTATCTTCTATTTTATTGTCATAGTAACAATTGTACAAATAATTGTTACTATGGAAATAAACTGAAGGTTAAAGTTACTTGAAAGTGAATAAACAAGACTAATGTCCAGTTGCACCGACATAGATTAAAGTTAATCACAAATTAAAGCGTAGAAATTCCTATGTTTAATCTAGGATTAGTTAACAACGACGTTGGTGCAACTTAGCCCTAGATTGTTAAATTATTTCCATGGTAGTCACCGCTGAATTCGTCTCTTCGAGATCTATAAGATGAATCCAGAATCGAAGCTCTGTGACCCAGTTAAGAAAAGCGTCGAAATTTCACGTGCTCCCCCTTTAAAAAAATTTCCGAAAAAAATTGGGCTTTTAAAACAGTCCTATAGGACTCGATGAGACGAATCTAATCGCGCAAACCAGAAGTGAATATCTCGAGCCGTTCTTGAGTTATTGCTGTACAAAAATTGCAAGATTTGTGAAAACGAACAACTAACAAGGGAAGTTTCCCAACCCGAAAATTCAATAAAATTTGAAACTTTGTGGGTTAGTAGTTCACCTTAGGGGTAAGCAATTTATATATCTTGGAGCCGAGAGTTGATTGTGTATAAGCGATTGTAATTTTAGGACGTTATTCTTGCATGTAAATCTATGTCAAATTGTGCAAGAACTACTTGATCGGAAAATGCTTTTACGAAACCTTTCCAAACTCGGAAACCATATACATCCAAAGGTTTTTTTTTTTTGGTGTTGTAAATATTTGAATATCTTTATATTCATTTGGCGGTACTTTTTGCTGTAAAGTAGCGGGACAATGACCCGTCCACGAATCTAATAGTAAAATACTTCGCTAACCTGTGTTTGGTATAAACACATCCAAAAACCAACTTTTAAATAATTCGTTAGTTAACTTTCCAGATGATGATGCTTTTGCCACTACATTTGTTGAATGAAAAAAAGACTCTTGAACGCGGGGTCCAAATCTTCCTCTTATTTCTTTAAAGACGATATATAAAGCAGACATAAGTTTACCTGCAGCAGAAATCAATGGAAGAATTGTATAACTGTGAGTGGTTGATTGTACAGATTGCACAACTGCTTCGACGGTTTTAGAACTTTGAGGAGCTAAAGTGCGAGTTGAATGTAACTCTAGCTGAAATCCACTTTCATCTGCAATATATATATTCTCTATACCATAAGTTTATATGTTGTTGTATTTCATTTACAAAAGTGCCTACAATTTCCTGTAGTCTCTCTGTACTGGTTCCGTAATAAGTCCCCTAAATCTAGTGGTGATATTATGTATGTCCGAATGGAACCTAATCTTATTATAGAGATAAGGGGGATGTTGAAAAGTTAAAATTTTGTGGTAAGTGCAGAGAGAGAGAAGTTCTCTGCGATTATAGATAGTCAACCAACCAGCATCAACGAGCTTATGCGAAATGTGTTCAAATTTTCTGATGCCGTATATGAACCTGAGGCAGGCATTCTGTAATTTTTGGATGCGATTACACGTTAAACCATCGATGGCGGCATGATAAATAGGTGCGCAATACGCAAACTGTGACAGAACAAATGCATCTCATAATCTTTTTTTCAACTCTACGCTTAAATAAAATCTATGTGGATAAAGATTTTTTAAGCTAATGTAAGCATTGCTTACATACTTTGTAATCTGTTCCCTATACCTTTATTATCTAATATTAGTCCAAGACTTCTAGCTTTTGCAGCAATTGGAATTTTAACATTATTAATTCTAATATTCAAGACTTTCAAAAGAGAATCACAGGTTGCCTTATTACCAATTTACTGATTTATCTGGATTAATGTATAAACAGTGATTAACAGAAATATTATTCAAACTATTTAGGTCAGCATTAATTTTTGATTCTGCTAGCTGCCAGTCAGCAGGAATAAAACTATGGTAGAGTTGAAAGTCATCAGCATACATGTGATTTACAATAGTCGATGTGCTACGTGAACTTCGAGGTATAAATTGTGAATAACGTAGGGCCCAATATGGACCCTTGAGGGACACCTTGTAAGACTGCAGCGGTTTAGAAAATGAGAGATCTAAGTTGACGATTTGTGTCCTATTCTGAAGGTAACTACTTAACAAAGAGACTGCATTAGGATAAGACCAATGTGAGACAGTAATGAGGTAAGAGCAAGATGGTCTATAGTCTAGTAAAACAAGCACAGTGATATTACCCTGATCAGAGGCGGCCAAGATATCATCAGTAACATGCATCAATGCTGTTGTGCAGCTGAAACCTGATCGAAAACCTGACCAATTATGAGGTAGTACTTGAAATTCATTCAGGAATGTTGTTAATTGTTTGTTGATAATTTTTTCAAATATTTTAGACAGCACAGGAAGTAGACTAATAGGACATAGGTCCTTGTACTGGGCAGGTTGCTTAATTTTGGGTATAGGACGTACAAGTGCTAATTTTCAAACAGAAGGAAAGGTACTGTCAGCAATACATGAGTTAAAAATGTGGGTAATATAAGGAATTATAACTGGTAGACACAGCCTAATCATATTGATATCATTTTCATCATAACCAGCAGCATTAGATTTGAATTGATAAATTAATTTAAGCACACTATCGGCGTCAATGGGCAAAAAGTTAAAATTCAAATTATCAACATTCGCATCATAGATGTAGGGAATATGTTGACTGTTGGATTTGGAAGCACACTTAATGTAGTAGCTATTGATAGCATCCACATTACTTAAATGAGCAGGAACAGATTATATATATATCCTTTTAAAATGCGATATCCATTTCTTTGATGCTTTAAAGTCTTTTAATTGAACATTGTCATTAGCTTCTATTGCCCATTTTCGTAAATGCATATCATGAACTATAGCTCCCAGTTCCATTGCAGTTGCGAACTTATTAAATACATAATCCGCTATTTTTAAAAGCTTTTCCCTTCGTGAACTCCTTGTCAAACGATTTTTCCCACCTGTACAATTGTGAAAGCGACTGGACTTTTTTAAAGCGATGGCGTACCATAGATAAAGATAAACGACCTATTTTTCTACTTTTCTAATAGTTGACAGCATCTTGTTTATAATCAGACGTAATGGTTCCTATATTTTCTTCATCTGTAGAGGGTGTTTCTTCTTCCTCTATAAACTGTCTCCGATCTTCAAATGTAGGTGGTTCATCTTCATCAATATATTGTGATGTATGTGGACGCTTCATCTTAAAAAATTCTAAAGTAGTGTTGGTTTGCGCTTCAAAAGACGTATCTGCCATGCTTCTACTGATCAATTCGCAAAAAATATCGTGTAACTCCTGCTCCTGAGGTAATGGTACTGTTCTTCTAACATCAACAAATGAATAATGTTAACTTGATTTATTACTACCATTTTGCACGATGCGAAAACTCAGTAAACTGAAAAACTATAAACTGCACAGATTTCCTATTCGATCAATTTATATATAACGGCAACGATTCGTTATTAATATTAATTAATAATTACGTACATCTCATGCACTTATATAAAAATATTTTATCAATTTTATTTTTAACACGCGTTTATAGATTGACAATGAGCGTATTGATTAACTTATTGATAATTTTAATTACAAGAAATAAGACAAATCACGTGCAAAATGAATAAAAGACTTCAAGTACTATCATTATTTAAATCATTTTCTTGTTAATAAAATAATTTCAATGTCAATGTTTTGGTGTTAATTTTTAATTAGAACCTTATCAAACTAGACAATCGTGAAAAATATGAAGCCGCACAGGAAGGTTCCGATCCAAGAACTAAAAATCAAAGAAAATATCAGACGTGTTTTCATCCCCTAAAAAATCTTTTCGAGTGTTAAAAAAATTTAGCTGCACTCCACCCGAAGTGGACTACTCACCCAGGCAATGAATTATTTTTTTGACTTCTCAGATTGGGGTGGTAGGGGATAAGTTTTGATTTTCAAACTATAAGGGGTGGCAATTTTTACATACGTGATAGAACATTGAAAGACAAATATTTTGCCATATAATTTTAATTTTTATCTTTGCTGGTTACCGAGTTATTCACAGACAACCGAAAATCACAGAAATTTCGAAGGGTGCTTTTCCCCGCTTAAAGCGTTTTTGGGCCGATAAGAAAAATGGCTCCGAGCTTACCCTAGGCGAACTACTAACCCACAAAGTTTCAAATTTTTTTGAATTTTCGCGTTGAGATACTTCCCTTGTAAGTGAATCAAAAAGTTAATGAAATTAAGAATCCAACATTAAAATTCAAGAAAAGAAAGAACTATAAACAATGAATACAATATGAAGACAGAAACTCTTGACTTTTTTGGTATAAAAAAATTCAGTGTTTACTTAAGGACGTCAAGCCCCTTAGCCTCTGCCATGTCCTCATGAAATGACGGCTTCCTAAAAAAATGGGGTTTATACCCCAGCGCGCCCCCTCTCGGACTCGTACATCGTCAGCAATAGTCATAGTCATAGTCATCTTTATTACCCATCTCTGACAGTAATATTTTACAATATAATCAAGTTCGATAAAATAATCTAGTCTTAACACACAATACAATTAATGCAATACAACACAATACAATCAACAGAATAACAAGAAGAAAAGTTAACATGCAATTAATTTTTAAAATTTAAAATTATATTCCAAAAACTCATCCAGTGAGTAAAAAGCTTGCTCAAGAAATAATGCCTTCAATTTTTTCCTAAAGATTTTCAATGTGGTTATGCCGGAAACTATAAGGCAATTTGTTAAATAATAATTTGCCGGTGTAAAACGGCGAGTGTTTTACCAAGGTTGATTCGGGTTTAGGTAAATTGAGGTTTTGCTTTGTACGCGTATTATGAGTGTGTATATTACATCGCTCTGGTATATTATGTTTATTCTTAAAAATTATAGTTAAAATTTCCAATGCGAAAAGTGAAAAGACGGTCAAAATACCACATCTGATAAACAGTGGACGACAATGTGCACGGATGTTCTCACCACATAGAAATCGTACGGCACGTTTTTGTAACTTAAAAATTTGATTTAGGTTGTCTGCCGACGTGAACCCCCAAAATTCTATGCAATATCGTAGGCGTGATTCTATTAGGGAAAAGTAAATACTCTTTGCAGCCTGTGGTCCTAGTTTTTTATAGACTATGAAAATTGCATAACAAGCCGAAGAGATGGAGCTTGTAATATTTTGAATGTGGTGTGTCCAATTCAAATTTTCATCTAAATGAAGTCCTAAAAACTTTATGTCGCTGACTTTGTCTAATTTAATATCTCCAATTGATATTTGAAAGTAATCTGCCGTGTTTTTAAAAGTCAAATATTTTGTTTTATTTAGGTTAAGTGATAATTTATTAGCGGTAAACCAGGTTCTGATCAATGACATATCATCGCTTATGCGCAATTCTAACATGTTTAGTGATTTTTCGGACCATATAAGAGAAGTATCATCGGCGAATAGAGTCAACTTTGCATTTAATTTTAGGGAGGAAAGATCATTGATATAAATGTTAAACAGAAGTGGCCCGAGTATTGACCCTTGGGGCACCCCTAGATTATTGGATTTAATTTCCGATGATATTCATTCGCCTGTTTTGTCAGCTACAACTACATATTGTTTTCGGTCAGTCAAATACGTTCGAATCCATTTGTTAGCGACTCCACGAATACCGCAAATAGAGGCCTTCTGCAGGAGTACCTCAGGGACAATGCAATCGAAGGCCTTCGTGAGATCGCAAAAAACTGCGACTACTTTGTTTTTATTATTAATGTGTTCATATATGTAATTTAAGCAGCTGTACACAGCGTCAGACGTAGCTAGATTAGATCTGTAACCTTACTGGTTTTCGGTTAAGATGTTTTTAGCTTGTATGAATTTAGTTAAGCGTGTCTTGAAAATTTTTTCAACGATTTTAGATAATACTGGTAAAAGAGTTATTGGTCTAAAATTTGACGGGCTAAAACACGATCCTCCTTTGTGTATCGGAATTACTTTCGCGAGTTTAAAACATGATGGAAAACATCCTTCTTGAAAGGAATAATTGATTAAATCACACAAAGATGCAATAGCGATGTCTGGCAGTTTTTTAATTATTTTAATCGGTAGATTATCATTTCCACACGACGAAATGTTTTTGAAATTTTTAATGACTCCTGAAATTTCCCGAACATCAGTGGGCTCAATAAAGAATGTAGGATATTGGTAATCTTTTAAAAAAGAAAGAGGATTTTCGTTTGTAGTGAACTGTTTAGTAATATTTTCGGCTGCGGACGCGAAATAATTATTTAAATTATTGGACACTAAAGTAGGGTTTGTGATTAACTCATTGCCATTGGTTATGAATATGTTTCTCGAAGATTTTTCTTTTTTTGCATTAGTTAATTCGCCTACGATTTTCCAGGTTTCTCTAGCCTTATTAATTGTTTTATTTAACCTATTTCTGATACATATTTTTTTGGATAAATTAATAGTTCTTTTTAATATTGTTTTATAATTCGCAAAGTATCGGTGAAACCACTTTTCTGTTGTAAATTTTTTTATATGTGCTAATGCTTTTTTATTTTTTAAACTTATTTTTAAACCACATGTTAACTAGTGTTTCGGTGGTTTTACTTTTGATGTTTTAAGAGGAAACGATTTATTGAATAACTGTACAAGTAGCTCTACGTATGCACTAAAGGCTTCATTCACACCTAACTCTTTATTAATTGACCAGTCTGCGTTGTTGCAGTTCTCGACGAATTCCCGACAGGCTCTTTGACTGAAATGTCTTTTTATGATGTCATTGTTTTCATTTGGTAATTGAATTTTGCTAAGACTACAAGCGACTCCTTCAAGATCCGAGAAGCCAACTGTGAACGGCTTGGCTTGAATTATTAGATCGTCAAAATTTGTGCAAACGTAATCTAAGATAGTTGCCGAGCTTACTCCTATTCTAGTCGGTTGGTTTACATACATCGTCATGTTAAAGCTTAATAACAAGTTTTAAATTAAAGTTAATTAAAAAAGTGCAACATTTTTTTCTACCGACAAGAGTGCCCATAATAAATTTTAATTTGCGTCGACGTCCACGCGTAATTACTTAATTTTAATTAATTACGGCATTAAATAAAACTAAGGCTAATTTAGATAGTGACGGAGACAATTAGAGCGAGTAAATCTTCCTGGCTTCAAAAAAAAAATCCTTTTTTTGCATTTCACGAAAAAAAAAAAACCTGAAATTCGCTGTTTACGTTTGTTAAAAACATCGTTAGTTTTTCTCGTAAGATTGAATCACCAACGGGTGACCACACCACTCCTGAAATTTATTTAATTCTAATTAAATGTGCTGAGAGTTTGTTGTTTCTGAACAGACTTTACCGGAATTTTAACGTTCATTGTGTTGGGAAAACGGTAAAAACCAGGTAAGTTCAAGAGAAATTGAAATGCGAAAAGGACATTTTTTTACCTACTCGTAAGGCTTTGCCTACTTGCGATTCCAATAATCAGAAAAGCATGAATTTAAAATTCTAATTTGGGTGAAACGAGTCCGTGCACGATTCGGATTTTCCTGGAACAGCTTCTGGTTTGGAAAAAAAATAACATCACGGATTTGAAATGCCAGGAAATACTTTCACGATGACCACCCAAAAAGAAAAAAAAAACGCGAATGAATTAATGTTGTTATTCGCTTGAAATCGTAATAATAAACCAAGGCCTTGTCTTGAGCGCATAAATTAAATTTGATTTTATTTTTCTTCAAAAAAAAAAAAAAAGGAGAATTAATTGACTTTTGTTTAAACCTTGTTGGCTACGAAAGCCGGTCGATAAGTTTTGAGAAAAGAAACCCAATGTTATAAAACTATTAGTCTACTTATCAATGATTGTTTACAAAAGACAAATTAAATTTCATCTTTGTTTATGTTCTGTTCATTTTTTCTTTTATTTTGCAGTGACTTTTTTTATTCAGGACCATCGTCTTTTGTTTTCTATTTTACGAGAGACAAAATAATCGACGGCAGCCATTTTTCATTTCTCGCCTCATCTCTTACGTGTTCTTTTTTGTTCGACGTTATTATTTTCTTTTCTTCTTTCTTTCGTTATTATTGTCATTTTCCCTTATTTTTTCAATTTCCCTTTAAAATCGACAGTTTTTCGTTTCTATCTTTGTTTATGTTGTGTCAACTTTTTCTTCTTTTGTTTTGCAGTGACTTTTTATTGGAAGCGATCGCCTTTTGTTTTTCATTTTTCAATAGTAACACAAAAAACAAATGAAACGACAGCAGCCGTTTACAATTCATCACCTCATCTCTTATGCGTTTCTCCTTTTTTTTTGTTTAACGTTTAACTATTGGTGTTTTCTTCCTCTTTTCAATTTTCCTTTAAAATCGACAGTCTTTTGTTTTTATTTTTGTTTATGTTCTGTTCGCTTTGTTTCTTTTATTTTGCAGCCATTTATCATTTCTCTCCTCATCTTGTTATCGTTTTTTTATTGTTTATTAATTTTCATTTTTTTTTCAGTTTTAGTTTAAAATCGACAGTTTCTTGCCTGTATCTTTGTTTATGTTCTCTTCGTTTTTTTTTTGTAGTGAATTTATTTTACACGATTGCCTTTTGTTTTCCACTTTTCGATAATAACAAGTACAAAAGACAAACAACAACAACACCCAATTCACACTTCATCTCTTGTGTTTTTTTTTCCTTTTTTTTAATTCTCATTGAAAATAGTTTTTTTTTTGTTTTCATCTTTGTTTATGCTTTATTATGACTATGACGTATATAACCATGAAAATGGATTAACATTAATAAAGTATTATTATTATTATCTCTGTTTTTCTTTAGTGAGTTTTTATTTTACGCGATCGCCTTTTGTTTTTAATTTTTCGGTAGTAATACGTTCAAAAGACAAAGAACAACAGTCAGTTATCATTTTTCACTTTGTCTCTTGTGTGATTGGCTTTTTTTCGTTTTTTTTTAAATTTTTATTTAAAATCGACAGTTTTTTGTTTGTGTCTTTGTTTATGTTCTGTTAAGTTTTTTTATTGTGGCGAGTCTATTTTACACGATCGTCTTTTGTTTTTATTAATTGTTTTTTTCTTTTTTCTTTATCATTTAAAACAGACAGTTTTTTGTTTTTATTTTTGTTTTTCATGTAGTGAGTTTTTGTTTTGTACGATGGATTTCATTTTTTTATGGTAACACGTATAAAAGACGAATTAAACAACAACAGGGAATTGTTATTTTTCATTTCGCCTGTTGTGCGAGTGTTTTGTTTTTCTTTTTTTAATTTTAATTTAAAATCGACATTTTTTTGTTTTTATCTTTGTTTTTTTTTTTATAGGGAATTTTTATTTTATACGTTCGCCTTTTGTTTTATTTTTTATTTTTCGATAGAGGCTAACACGTACGAAAGACAAAGACAAAGACAAACAACAACCAATTATAATTTCTCACTTCACTTCACCTCTTGTGCGATTGTTTTTTTTTTAATTTTCATTTAAAATCAACATTTTTGTCGTTTTTATTTTTGTGCATGTTCTGTTCAGTTTTTGTGTTTTTTTTTTTTTTTTTGTAGCGAGTTTTTATTTTACACGATCGCCTTTTGTTTTTCACTTTTCGATAGTAATACTTACAAAGACAAATTAAACAGCAACAGGCAATTGTCTCTTGTGCGATTGTGTTTTTTTCTTCTAATTAGCATTTAAAATCGACAGTTTTTTTTCGTCGTGAGTTTTTATTTTACACGGTCGCCTTTTGTTTTTTCTTTATTTTTCTGTAGTACCTGACTCGTACAAAAGACAAAGACAAAGACAAACAACAACAACAACAACAACAACAACAATTATCATTTCTCACTTCACTTTCATTTCAAAATCGACATTTTTTTTGTTTTTATTTTTGTGTGTGTTCTGTTCAGTTTTTGTTTTTTTTTTTGTAGCGAGTTGTTATTTAACACGATCGCTTTTTGTTTTTTATTTTTCGGTGGAAAGACAAACAAGAGACAATGACAAACAGCCAATTACCATTTCTCACTTCATCTATTGTGTAATTGATTCTTTTCTTTTTTTTTTAATCATCACTTAAAATCGACATGTTTTTTTTGTTTTTTCATTTTGATTTTAAATGAAATTAAAAAAAAAAACGAAAAAAAAACAATCACACAAGAGACGAAGTGAAAAATGATAATTGGCTGTTGTTCTTTGTCTTTTGTACGTATTACTACCGAAAAATAAAAAGCAAAAGGCGATCGTGTGAAATAAAAACTCGCTACAGAAAAATAAAAACTGAACAGACATAAACAAAGATCAAAACAAAAAAAATGTCGATTTTAAACGAGAATTAAAAAACAAAAACAAAAAAAAACAAGAGATGAAGTGTGAATTGGCTGTTGTTGTTTGTTCAGATTTTAGCTTTTCTTGTATTTAGTTTTTATTTTTCATGATCGTCTTTTGTTTTTCATTTTTCTATGGTAACACTTACAAAAACAAATTAAACAGCAGCAGGCAATTGTCACTTCTCACTTCGTCTCTTGTGTAATTGTTTTTTTTTCTAATTTTCGTTTAAAATCGAGTTTTTTTTTGTCAGTTTTTATGTTACACGATCGCCTTTTGTTTTTATTTTTATTTTTCAGTAGTACCTAACACGTACAAAAGACAAAGACAAACAACAACAACTAATTATCATTTCTTACTTCACCTCTTTTCTTTTTTTCTTATTTTTTAAATTTTCATTTAAAATCAACTTTTTTTTTTAATTTTTGTACGTTTTCTGTCCAGTTTTTGTTTTTTCTTTTTTGTAGCGAGTTTTTATTTTACACGACCGCCTTTTGTTTTTCATTTTTCGTAATAATACATACATAATATATTTTCAAGAAAATAATGAAATCTTTAGAAATCTGCAATCTTTTGTTTTTTACAATTTTTTAACATTCAGTTATTTTTTTTTTTTGACGTTTGTTTTCTTTTCTCTTAGTTCTTTACTTTTTTTTTTTCAAATTTCTTTCAGCTTTTATTTAATTAAGTTGCCGTTTACGAAACATTAAAGTTTTAAAATCAAGTTTTCTTGCCAGATGAAAATTATGAAAATTAATTAAAATTGTGTAACTGGCAGTATAGAAAGTGCTAGGAAAGAGTTTATACATGTATTTCGGCCTTATTGGGCTTCATCAGAACTCTGTACCTTAAGGTACAGAGTTCTGATGAAGCCCAATAAGGCCGAAATACATGTATAAACTCTTTCCTAGCACTTTCTATACTGCCAGTTACACAATTTTAATTAATTTTCATTAAAGTTTTAATTTCGATGTTTTTTTAATATTTAAATTTCGTTTATTTTCTCAAATATGTATTACAATGTATTGCATTCAAAAAACGTCAGCGATTCCTGGAAGTAAATCCTAAATAGCTTTCTTAATTAGCACTTTTTAATCGTAATTTACAAAAAAAGACAACTAATTGGTTCTTGCGTTCGTTTCATCTTTAAAAAAATTAGTTGCGGAAAATTTTGAAATCTAACTCAGGCCTTAACCTATATTTTTTTTGTAACTTTATTTTCATTTATACTTTTGTGTGTGATCCGTCGATTTATTCCTCCAAGTCCGTTCTTCTCAGGAAAAATTTGATTAAAAAAAAAAAGTTGTTTGTTTCTCTCACATTTCCAGAGTAAGTGTTTTTCCGCGTAAACACCGGAATCGTCTGATCTAGAAAAAATCGAGGGCGTCAATCACTAATTAGGTAATTATCGTTATACGTGTGCGAAGATCGCGTGCAAAAACTCAAAAAATAAGAAGAGGAAAAATCATCATCGTGGGGGAAATACGCGCGCAAAAACCATCGGAGGGGGGCTCAAATTTGCGTGCTGCTTTATCGAAAAGCGATTGGTCGAGTGAAAGTGCAAGTATGTTTACTTCTTCTGCTTCTATATAATCAGGATAGCCGTGGAAATATTTACATACTGTCGTTGGAAGCGGTTCGGTTGTGAGTTTGGACGTTTTCCGTTGGCGGAGATAACAGCGCGCGACGTGAACAAGTGATCGAAAAAAACTGTGATCAGTTTAGAAGAAGTTTTGTGTTGGGTGACTTATTATTAGATATTATTGTTGGTTTTTGTTATTATTGCGAAAATGAAAGACCCGCTGCAGATTTGGGGCCGCATCTTGCGCAGGTCCTACTCGACGGTGAGCGCCAAGGTGGCCGCCCCTAGTGAACAGGGTTGTTCGGGAAAAAGTAGAACTCGGGGAAAAACGAGATGTAAGTAATTTTGGATTTTACGGAAGTAAGTTATAATTTTTTCTGTTGAGGTTTCGCCGGTCATCCTCTTGTTTCTTAATTTCTGTTGCAAAAAGTCCTGTCCTGGGTTTAGGGCTTCACTTTGTTATTTTTGATAAAACCGTGTAGTCAGTGATGACGATTTGAAGTAATTTGGCAAAAACTGAAATGTGTATTGGTACACAAGTCGCACTTGTACCGTTCTCCGAATTTTTAAAAATTTTTCCAAAAAAATACGATTTTTGTTATAAAATATTATCTGAAGCTGTGTACAGGTTGCTGCATTTTTCGTTTGTTTTCCTCCCCTTCCAATTTATTTAGTTCAGTTTTTTGTTATTATCAAATCATAATTTTTTTAAAACGTATTTTATTATTTAATTTTTGTTTTTCTTTATTTGATAATTGTGTCGCTTTTTCTTTACAATTATCTTCATTTTGTTGTCAATTACTCTGTGTTTACGTAATTACATATTTTTAATTTCACTAATTTTAATAAACCAGCTCGTGAAATTAACTTAAAGTCGACGCTTCGCCATAAGTTGGCAGCTTTTCTTGAATAAAAAACAAAGAAAAATCTATTTATTTATTTTTTAATTTTATTTATTTATTTTTGTTGTTCATGAACTGACAGTGAAACTCCAATGTTAGATTGATTTTACAATATCTCCGACGAATTCTAAATTTTAACGGAGTGCCTCTGATTAATAATTTAATTCATTAAAAATCGACAGTCTTTTGTTTTTGTTTTCTTAACGTTCGGTTCATCTTTTGTTTTTTCTTTTCTTTAACGTTCAGTGAATTTCTTTTTCTTTTTTTTGTTGGTAGTGCCGATAGTCTTTCGTTTTTCTTTTTTCGTTAACAAATTAAACAAACTGTCGCTTTTCCCTTAGCTTCTTTTTCTTTATCATTACCTTTTTAATTTCGATATTTTTTTAATTCGCTTATTATAATCGATAGTCATTTGTTTTTCCTCTTTTCAACGTTTATTTAATTTTTTTTGCAGCGTTTTCTTGGTAGATACGATTTTCTTTTGTTTCTCTTCTTTCGATAATAACAAATTAAACAGACTGTCAGCTTTTTGCCTTGTTTTTTTTGTTTTCTCTTTGATTGTCTTTTGTTTGTTTCTTCAATTTCATTTCCATTTTTTTTTCAATTTCTGTGATGGTAAATTTTTAATTTCGATATGTTTTTTTATTCCCTTATAATCGATAGTCTTTCGTTTTTCTCTCTTTTTACGCTCAGTTTAATTTTTCTTTTTTTTTATAGTAACTAGTAGATACGATCGTCGTTTGTTTTTCTTCTTTTGTTAATAACAAATTAAGCAGCTCTTAATTGTCACTTTATCATGTTTTCTTTATGATTGCCTTTTGCTTGTTTTTTTTTTTCAATTTTAATATTAAATTTAGTTTCGATTTTTTTTTATTCAGTTATTATAATCGATAGTCATTCGTTTTTCTTCTTTTAAATTTAATTCAAATTATTCTTTTTTTAGCTGCGTTTTTTTTCTGTAATGGTAATTTTTTAATTTCGATGTATTTTTTTTATTCCCTTATAATCGACAGTCATTCGTTTTTCTTTTTGTAAGTTTGGTTCAATTTTTTCTTTTTTTTGGCAGCGTTTATTAGTAGATGCGATTGTCTTTCCTTTTTTTTTTGGCAGCGTTTGTTAGTAGATGCGATTGTCTTTTGTTTTTCTTCTTTCGATAATAACAGGTGGTTAATTGTCGTCACCATTTTTTTCAATCATTGTGTATGTGTGTGAATTTTTAATTTCGACATTTTTTTATTCGTCTGCTTCTTCTGTCTTTTATGCTCAGTTTAATTGTTCCTTTTTTTATAGTGACTAATAGATACAATCGTCTTTTGTTTTTCCTCTCTTTTGATAATGACAAATTGAACAGCTGAAGTTTTAAATAATAAATTAAGCAACACTTAATTGTCACTTTTGCTTATGTTCAGATTTTTGTTTTTCTTGTAGAGAGTTTTTATTTTACACGATCGCCTTTTGTTTTTTTTTTATTTTCGCTAGTACCCTAATACGTACATAAGACAAAAACAAGTTCAGTTTAATTTTTCTTTTTTTTTGCAGTGACTTTTTAATAGATACGATCGTCTTTTGTTTTTTTTTCTTTCTTTTGATAATAACAAATTAAACAGCGAAGATTATCAAAGTGTGAATTTTTTTGGTACAAAAAATATTTGGCTTTTTATGCAGGCAGGCTAATTTTCTTTGACGATTTTGAATGGACACCGTTATCCGTTTTTTTCCTTAATAACAAAAATAAATATTATTATTATTAACAGTAATAATTAAATAACAGAAATGAAGTATCACTTTTTCCTGGTTTTTCGTGGTTTAATCGTTGTTCTTTTTTTAGATTATCTTTTGTCTGGTTTTTTTTTCAGTTTTCGTTCCATTTTTTTTTTTCAGTTAGAGTAATAAAATTTTTAAATTTGATATATTTCTCTTCACTACTTTTATTTTCATCCTGTTGGTTAGGTTTGGTTCAGTTTTTTTCTTTTCTTTTATTTTCTAGTGAATTTGTTGGACATGATCGATCGTCTTTTGTTTTTGTTTTTGTTTTTTTTTTGACTGTAATGGATAAACTAAACTATTGCAGGATATGATCACTTCTTCTTTGTATTCTCAATGTTTCTTCATCTCTTTCCCTTCCTTATGATCACCTCTCGGTTTTCTTTTTAGTTTTCTCTGCCGTTCTTAATTTTTGTTCAATTTCTTCGTGTTTATGTGGCTCTACATTTTTAGAAATTTGTTGCAAGTTGGTTTTGATTGCAATGGCATCCTTGGGCATCCTCTGGACAGCTGTTTCGGGCCCCGTTGGGACCTCGTCAGCAGAAGAGAAGCTCGAAAACTCGAAAATTACCTCAGAATTGAGCACGTTTATAACGAACACTTTAGTTTAGATATTTTTTAATTAATTTAAAATTGACTATTTTTTGTTTTCATTTTTATTAATCTGAAGTTTTTTTTTTTCATTTTTTGATAATTTTTAAATAGTGTTCAAATAAAAATTTCCCTGACTTTGATTATTTGTTTTCCTTCTTTTTTTAAGAGTCAGTTTTGAAGATATTTCCATTGTGCCCATAATCATTAATCTGGAATCCCAGATGTACTTATATCTTGGCCCCTTGGGAGTGTCATGTGGGAATTACGTCCTTATGGATCTTACCCCCTCTCCATACTGATTCTTTTGGTAGGAAGAGTTGGGGTGGAGGGGTTCGGCGCATATATTCACAAAATTGCGCTATTTGGAGCCACCATGAGCCTCCTCTTAGATCTGCCCCTGTTCCCCCTTGAAAAGATAACCTTCCTTTTCCCATGATGCTAGTGCCGGCCCTGGCGACTCAAGCATTTCAGCATTAATCTACAATAATTTGTGTTTTTTTTTTGTTGCAACTTCGATTGCAGTTCTGAGTAATTTGCGATTGTAATTGACCTAAATACGAGGAAAAATGGCCGATAGTTACTGATTACTTTTGCTTGGTCTTTTTTTTGTCTTAAAAGCGACCGATCGTTGCTAGGCAACGCAATTGCACGGGTGACTTGATCTTTATTTATTTATCGCGGCGATAACTGACCATTGTGCGTTCTGTGCGTTGCGTGCGCGTAATTGAGATATCTAGGGAGAAAAGACAATTGAATTTATCTAACTTTGTTGTTATTATATTCCTTATTTCAGGGACTTTCAATAATTCGTATAAACTAAAGATCCAAGATGCCAAAACCCTTTAATTTAACCCTATAGAGGGTTCACCACGCGTCATCAAAGTGACCTCTCGCCGAGCTATGTTTTGAAACAGACGCCACTGGGGTGGCATCACTAGATATATTATGGGGGTTCTAAGCCATTTTCTTAAGGAGATTTTAGATTTTATGACTTTGCTAGGCGCAGGTAGCGGTTTATAAAAAAAAAACTTGTAAAAAACTGCTACCTGTTTCTACCAGGGGTGTTCAACTCAAGCTTAGCCAAGGTTTAGGCATGATGGAAAATTGCTTTCATTTGTTTAATTCTTCTTCAACACAATTTTTTCACCGGTCATTTAATATTCGCGTTATTTTGGAAATAATTTTAATTTTGAGTGCCGCCCACCGTCTATCGTCTGGTCACTAAAAGTGGCACCTCTCGCGAGTTGTAATTTAATCAATTAAAAAATAAAGAAAAATAAAAAGTGACTTCCTAGAACAATAATTCCTTGGAAGACAACCTTCCGATTTATTTTTTTTTTAAATAAATTCGTGGCGTTCTGCATTTTTGCAATCGATCGATAGCGCAACCGCCGTTTAAACATCGATTAAACGTTCGAAAAGAGAGAGAATATGCAAATGACGTTACATAAATACCGTAGTGTGTTAAGGCTAACGCATTTTGTAGTCCGAAACAACCCGCTTAAAGGCGATTTATATGCGCGCATTGTTGGACGGCTTTATTGCACAAAGGCGTTTTCTAAGTGCAATTTTTTTCTCTGTTACTCACGCGCTAAATAACGACAACAATATCTGCGCTTCGCATTATTTGGTCGTTGCCGCCAAGTCTGATTGATTCCGTCCGAAAAACCCGGTAATGATTCGCCTTGTTACGTGTTACGTATTAAAGAATAAAGAACGTCTGGGGAAAGTTCATTGTTGTTGTCAGATTGCCAAAAACTTACAATATATACTCGGAAAATATAATCGGTATGTAGAGTACTTCGCCATTTTCGTGGAAACACTTAGTGACGCCATGTATATTATTCCAATTTTTAATTTCGTGTTGAATTCATGCCTGATTTCATGTGGCCCGCCTTAATGTAACCCAAAAACCAAGAATTTTAATGGAACACCCAGTATATTCTTGCATTTTTCGATTCTACGTGGAATTTTACCCTGAAATCATGTGTCGCATGATGAGCCATGCGTGATTGGTTATCGAGTTATTCGCTCAAGAAGTTACGCGTCTCTCCCCTCTTCATCCCCCTTATTTTTGGAATTAGAAAAAAATGTTTACTGGGAAAAATGCGGGCGTTTATCTAGCGTTTTCGATGCTGTTTACGGAAAAACAATCGAGCATCGCGTTATGGAGTTATAACCCAAAGTTTCAATTTTTTAAATAGAACACCCTGTATATTATTACATTTTTCGATTCCTCGTTTAATTCTAGCCTGAATTGATGGGTCGCATCGTGGGTCTAACTCGATTGCTTTTCGCGGTATTCCCTTATTTATGAACACCGGTTCTCCCCCTTTAGTTCTTTAAATTATGAAAATCGAAAAACTTTTTTACACGAAAGTTGTGGGTATTTTGCTTACGCTGTTGAAGCCGGCTTCGAACGAACAATTGAACGTCGCGTTAGTTCGATTCTGCTCGAAATTCTACCTTGACGGGCATTTTTCTTTCGTTTTCCATGCTGTTTACGAAAAAACAATCGAGCATCGCGTTGTCGAAATATTGCCTAAAGTTGCGGTTTTTAAAAGTAACAGCCTGTATGTGTTTACATTTTTGGATTCTACGTGAAATTCTACCTTAAATTCATGTGTCGCTTGGTAGCTCTGACTTGATTGGTTCTCGAGTCTTTCGCTCAAGAAATTACGCGTCTCCCCCCCCCTCATCCCCTTTATTTTTTGAATTATAAATAAATGTTTATTAGGAAAAATGGGGACATTGCCTATCGTGTTGGTGGACTCCGTTTACGAGAAAACTATCGAGCATCGCGTTGTCGGAATATAACCTAAAGTTTCGATTTTTTTAACGGAACATCCTGTATATTCTTACATTTTTGGATTCTACGCAAAATTCTACCTTAAATTCATGTGTCGCATGATAGGCCTGACGTGAGCGGTTCTCGAGTTATTCGAAAATATTTATTAGAAAAATATGGACATTTTACTAACATTTTGGATGCTGTTTACGAAAACAATCGAGCATCGCGTTGTCTAAATGCATATAACCTAAAGTTGTGAAAATTTCAATGAAACACCTCGTATATTATTGCATCTTTTGTTTTTTCGTGAAATTCTATCCTGAATTCATTTGTCGCATGATAGATCTGACGCGATTGGTTCTCGAGTTATTCATTCAAGAAGTTCGTAATAGATTGCGGTCTCTCCCTTCCTCACCCCTCTTATTTTTGGAATTAGAAAAAAGCGTTCATTAGGAAAAAGACGGGCATTTTTCTACCGTTTTCGATGCTGCTTACGAAAAAACAATCGAGCATCGAGTTCCCGAAATATTACCAAAAGTTGCGGTTTTTAAAAGTAACATCCTGTATATGTTTACATTTTTGGATTCTAGATGAAATTCTACCCTGAATTGATGTGTCGCGTGGTAGGTCTGGCGTGACTGGTTCTCGAGTTATTCGCTCAAGAATTTACGCGTCTCTCTCCTCCCCACCCCTTTTGTTTTTGGAATTAGAAAAAAAATGTTTATTAGAAAAAATGCGGGCATTTTTCTACCGTTTTCGACGCTGTTTACGAAAAAACAATCGAGCATCGTTTTATCAAGATATAACCTAAAGTTTCGATTTTTTAAACGGATCACCCTGTATATTCTTACTTTTTTGGTTTCTGCGTGGAATTCTACCCTGAATTCATGTGTCGCGTGATAGGTTTGTCGTGACTGATCCTGTATATTATTCAATTTTTTTACTTTCGTATTCAATTCATGTCTGATTTCATGTGCCGCCAATGACTCGTCTTAAAACCATGTATTTTAATGGAACATCCTGTATAATCTTATATTTTTCGATTCTACATGGAATTTTATCCTGAAATCTTGTGTCGCATGATGGCTCTGGCGTGATTGGTTATCGAGTTATTCGCTCAAGAAGTTACGCGTCTCTCCCCCCTCCCTCCCCCCCTTATTTTTGGAATTAGAAAAAAAGTGTTTACTGGGAAAAAGGCGAGCGTTTTTCTGTCGTTTTCGATGGTGTTTACGAAAAAGCAATTGAGCATTATGGAGATATAACCTAAAGTTGCGGTTTCTTAAAAGTAACACCCTGTACATGTTTACATTTTTGGATTCTACGTGAAATTCTACCCTGAATTCATGTGTCGCATGATAGGTCTTGCGTGATTGGTTATCGAGTAATTCGCTCAAGAATTTACGCGTTTTGCTCCCCCCCATGGCTTTTATTTTTGGAATTAGATTATTTTTGAAATTAGAAGGAAATATTTATTAGAAAATATGCGGACATCTGTCTATCGTTTTTGATATTAGTTACAGAAAAGCAATCAAGCATCGCGTTATCGAGCTATAGGTCAAATTTGCGCTTACTTTAACGGAACACCCTGTATATTATTGCATCTTTGGATTACATGTGGAATTCTCTCGTGAATTCATATGTCGCATGACAGGTTTGACGTGAATGGTTTTTGTGTTTTCTTAATCGATGCAATAGATACTCTGCCACGCCCCCCCCCCCCTCCATGACTCCGTTTAATTTTGATTTCAGAATTAAAATATTTACTAGAAAAATTACCGACAATTTTTCACGGTCTTGGGAGAAAACAATCGAGCATCACATATCCGACGTACATTCCCAATTTGCTTTTTTTTTTAATGAACGTCCTGTATATTCTTGCATTTTTTATTGATGTGTCTTAATTGTTTTGGTGTAATTCGTTGAAGAACTTCGGTAGTCGATTGAGGTCTTCCCCCTTCTACTTTTTTTTTCATTTTGAAAAGTCTCTACGATACTTGTTTCGAAAGAATAAAACAATTGATATTTTTAGTCAAAACTACCGTTTTTAGAACGAACACCCTGTATATATATATTTTTTTTTGGAGAAAATTAAACTAAATTTTCTAACGTAATTAGAAAAAATTGTTTTGGTTGTTGTTTACGAAAAAAACAATAGAGCATTGCGTTAACGAGATATGTATAACCTCCCCCGCTTTTTTTAATTTTTAATATTAAAAGAATTACTACACACATTTTAAAGTTTTTAAACAAAAACATTAAACATATTACAGAAATTAAACGAAAAACTTTCGTTGTTCTAATGAAACACCTCGTATATGATTTTCCTTTTTTTTTTGGAGAAAAATTCAAATTAAATTCTAACATGACTTGATATGCGGTTGTCATCGCGATGTAAGTTTAAAATATATGACTTTCTAAACGTTCTTTGTTTTGCATTAAAAACGCGATGAATTTCATTTGTTTTGTTCGAATCATTTCGAGAAGGCCACTGCTATTATTTTCGAATTGTTTTTTTTTTGTAAAGTGTTTGTTTCAATTGCCAATAAAATACATATTATTATGTAAATTAAAAGTGTCGAGGAAAATCCGCGCGTACACTAAACAAATTTTCCACGCAGCAAGAATTCCTAAGGCCAAGTCACTTTTCATGTTAGGCTTGGAAAAAACACATCGGCCGTCCTTGCGACTATGTGTGTTTGTACAAAAAATTGCCTCGTCACCTGTTGATTCACATCTTGCTAACTAGCCGCATTTGCATGTGTTGAAAACCGCGAAAACAACCAAACCGGAAATAGTCCAAAACTTCCATTCATATTTCCACTTAAAAATATAACATGTTGATGATGACCGAGGCAAAACCCCTCTTTATGACCCACACGTTTAAAAAGTAAGGAAGGCAAGAAACGAAAGACTTTTTAATGTGTTGGGTTTATTACCTTTGCATTTGATTGGATTGTGTAAGACCTTTCACTGTGGTCTATTTGTTGGTACTTTCGCTTATTACTGAATTACTGCAAGTTATAATTCACGACCAAGTTTTCGTGACAAATTCACTTGGTACTTTTTTTCGAGAAAAGTTTTATTAACTTGTTCGAGGAGTTGTGCGTTAACATGTTTGTTAGGGTTCATTTTTAATGGTACAGGATTTTCTTTTGATCGGTCGCTTTCTTAGTCATTTTACCACAAAGTATGCAGTTACCAGAGAGCGGATGACCTTAGGTTTTACCATAGTTTTACCTAAGGTCATCCAAACCGTAACCATTGAATCAAAATTATTTTTACGGAACCTTGTACGTGTACTTTGTAACTTTCTAATTGAAGAAATTTACACTGAAAATGTTGAAAGTTTAAAAAAACGACGGGAAATAAATATTTACGCGCTTACAAACTCGGTCGTCTTTTGTTTTTGTTTCTGGTTTCTGTTTCTTCGGTGACATTTTTCAGTTGTTTTAATTTCTGTATTTGCATTTATTTTCTTACGTAAATGTTTTTGTATTTTTATCATTTCGTTTTAATGTTAGAAGACGATCTAGAAAACAATAAAAAACGAGTTACTGAGGTATCTAAAAAAAAATTATCAGAAAGTCGATTATTTTCCTTCTGTTTCGCATTCGTTAACTTCGAATACTTTTCAGTCACTTTGTGTTTCTTGCGTTAAAAATAAATAAATAAAATTCATAAGAATGGTTTTTTTTTAATTTTAAAGAAACTAAATTACTTTGTCGCGTGGCTGGTTTTAACTGAATTTTCATTTGTTTTGTTTCGTAAGTCGCAAAACTCGAAAACAAAGGAAAACGAAAAACCAAAGGTAAAACATTCTTTACGAATTAAATTCGCGCGAGATCTTTCTTCTTTTGTTTTTCGTTTTCTTTAGCATTTGTTTTTCAAAATTGATTGTCTTGTTACGCTTTCGAATGAAACTCATTCTTGAAGAGTGAAATTCGAACGAGATCTTTTCTTCTTTTGTTTCTCGTTTTCTTTAGTATTTGTTTTTGAAAATTGATTGTTTTGTTTCAATTTTTGTTTCAACACAACTTTCAAGTCTCTCGGTGTAAGTTCGTTAATTAGAAAATTTCTTCGTTTTTCATTCTACGCATTTCAGAAGTCATTAAAGCGAAACAAAAATGAGAAATAAAAACAACAGACGATCGAAGGCCGAAGTACAAAAGGAAAACTCGCGCGACAGTTTTTCTTTTGTTTTTGAAATTTGTTTTTTTGGTTTCTCTTTGATTTTGTTGTAAAATTTTGTGTTGTTCGTTTTCTTTGCTGTATTTCTTTTATTTGAAAAATCGAAAGTCGGTCGTCTTTTGTTTTCCTTTTTAGCGAAATTAATTCAAAGAGAACGTTGACATTTTTCACGCGGATGGCACTTTTTGAATTTTCATTTGCTTCTATCATGCGGTTCGATAAGTTTCCATTCTAAGTTGTCATGTCTTTTTTTTTGGAAACGTCAAAATAATCGACTTTGAAAAACGTAAAACAAAATATCTTGCGTATTTTGCAATTTTCATTTTAGAAATTCTGGTCTGTGGTTATTACAAAGTCGACCGTCTTTTGTTTTTATTTCTCGTTTTTCTTCCATTTTTAGTGACTTCGAAAGTCGATTGTTTTCTTTTGTTTCTGTGCTCATTTGTTTTAAACTAAATTAAAAAAAAAATGTGTGATTCTTGTTCCTGAATTTGCGTTGTTTGTCTTTCATCATTTTTTAAAATCTTGCTTTTTTAGAAAATAAAAAAAAGAGCATTGGCATGGACTGGTGATGCAACACTCAATGACATTAAAAATTTCGAAATTTCAAAAAGCTTTTTATAAAATTCACAAATGTTTGACCACTCGTCGAAATTATTTTGTTTTCTTCATTTAATTGATTTTATTTTAGTGGTCGGTCATCAGAATATCGATTTGCTTTGTTTTCCATTGAACTTATATATATTTCATTGTTTTTTTCTTTCTGTTCATTTTTTTTATTTCTATTTGTTTTATCTTTTATATTGAATTAATTTATAGTTTCTTCTTTTACGTTTTTGATTCTGAATTTCCGTCGCTCTCCACTTGTATGAGAATCGTCGATATTCTCTTTTGTTATCTTGATTTAACTTGTTTTCTTCTCTCTGATCATTTTTTCTTTTACATCGAATTCTTTTATAGTTTCTCCCTTTGTTTTTTTTTCTTTTGATCTTCAGTCGCTCTACCCTTGCATGACAATTGTCTATATTTTTTGTTTTTTGTATTTATTTTCAATTTTTTTCCGAACATCTTTCATAGGGGGGCCACGTGAAAATTCGACGATTTTCTTAACTAAGTCACAGAGCTTCGATTCCTTTTTTTAACGCCCTGTATCATCCTGATAACTATTAGAATCAGTTTAGGTACATAGCAAAACTTTGATATCTGGAATCTCATTCGTTTTGGACCACCTTATATGCATCTTTAGCTCGAAGGACTTTTTTTCTTTCACTTTACTATTTAGAATCTTTTATCTTTCTTTTGTTTGGTGGTCTAAAATAGTATAAAATTTGTTTACAAATTATCGACTAGGGTAAAAATACGCAACTTTGTCCCAATTTAATTTTTCTTTAGATAGCCGAAACCATCCCTCTGGTGAGGCTCAAGAAGTTGACTATCCTAAGTTTGGTTGTAATTCCGTACGTGTACGTGTGTCTTTGCAAATAAGCCCTTTTTTTTTCTCTGGCAGGTTTAACGTGACAAAAACTGAACTCATTGTGTAACAAATAACCCTGAAAATCACTGCACGCATTAGTTGCTGGTTAGTCACGAAGGCGATGACTCGCTTTGTTTTGTTTCAAAATTTTCACGTTCGGAAAACTCGCGTTAAAAAGACGTTTTGTTTAATACCAGTGGGTTCATTTGATAATGTAATCGAAATATAATTATTATTATTATTATTATTATTATTATGTGCATGGAAGTTAAGTTTGGAATAAGGTAGAGAATACGACGATGAAAATGTAAGTTATTTTACTCTCTGTTATTGCTTGAAAACGCCTGCAATTTTATAGGGACACGACATTCCATGTGTGGCCCCGTGATTTTTTTATTAAAAGTAGCTTTGCTCGGTACTGCGGACACACCCATTTTCTAACATCGGGGCTTCTTGACTCAATTTAAAAATAAACGAGTGAAAAAACGATTTTTCTTGGTGGTGGAAGCTCGGTTCGTAAACAATTGCCAGGCTCTCTTTTTTTTTCGTTTACTGCGACCTATTTCTTTTCTGATATCTGCGAGCGCATACCTTTTCGGGCTGCGTCATGCGTTTTTTCTTGCGCGCTCGATTTCTCTGTTACGAGACTTTTCCAATGAAGTAAAAACGTATCCCTTTTTTTTATGAGAGCGAAAAAGTGCAAAACATTCCTTGTATCTTTCATACATGTTCTATTCCACATACCACGTCACCCCCTCAACGGCTACCGTCCTCGTCTATAGAGGAGAGACGTTGGGGTGCCCACCTTCACAACGACCAGTCGCGGTCCTCTTTTCTTCGGTATCGTGGTATGTCAGCGTGAAACAGTGATGTCGTTAAAACGCAGTGAATGTTTTGGCTACTATGGAGCTCGTGATCTCAAAGGTTGGGGGAGAGGCGCGGCTTGGAACCCCTATGGCCACTCAGAGAACCGATCACACACACGTAACCCCCGCTCTTCGAGACTAATAACCAAATCAAGACGTGTCGCTAGCGTACTTATAAAGTGATCGCCGGTGACTCGTTCGCGTGAGACCCTTACTTTGCGAACAATTAATTAAGTCGCTTTATAATGAAATATTTTGCAATTTTTATTTACAGAAACGCTCGTATCTTGATGTAATTTCATACCATATATTTTTTAAGTAAATTCTACGGGTCGTATTGATTTTAAAATAGTGTGCGTATAAAAGATGATCGAAAAATGTACAGTTTGGGTTTTGATTAATTTTTTTTTAATTTCCTAAATTGAAAATATTTACTGCATTTCCTTAGTTACACGATAATTTATAATTTTCTTCAATTATTTTTTAAATTCTTGTTGAAACTTTGTCGTTTTAAATTTATATTTATAACAGATTGGATTCTTTAGTTGGTATTTGGTAGTTATTTTTTTTTTATAAAAAAAATCTTCAATTTCCACACACTCCACTTCATATACAATTGGATTTTTATTAGTTAATGTTTTTTTTTGTTTATTTTTTCGTTCTTCAGGTTATTATTATTTTTTTAAATTTCGAGATCATCTGTTGAATTACGTATTTCGCATTTTTTCCACAATTTTCGGGAGTAATCTTTTTTACAAACAGAAACTCTGATTATAATTTCATTATTTCATTAAAATCCGTCGTGAGAATATACCATGCTGTTATAAAAAAAAAACAGAAGTGCTTTGAAATCAGTGTTACCACTACTGTAAAATTTATCCGAAAAACGTATTGAAATTTAAGATTAACAGCACATCATATACAGTGATTTCATTTGTCTTTGGAATTGGAGATTTTGAAAAAAAGTCAATGTTTTTTTAAAGAGGTCGCCATTTTGTACTCGTGCTTTTATTTTTCAACATGAACGTCACGTTTGTCTAGTTTTCATTCATTTTCATCAGAAGTGAGGTTGTTTCAAAATTCCAATTGTTTTTCTTTCATTCTTTTTCGATTTGCTCCGCGCAGAGTTGCCAACTATTGAATGTCGTTTTCCCCTCACATTTGAAGAAAAAATTCTTTTCGACAATTGTTTTTCCCTCAAATTGTAATTTTTGAACTATTTTTATGCATTTTTTTAAAATTTTAGGGCAAATCGTGACAAAAATGCATAAAAATAGCCTAAAATTGCAATTGGATGGAAAAACAATCATAAAAGAAAATTTATGTGACAATAGAAGGGGAAAACGACTTCAGAAAGGAAAAACCACTCGATAGTTGGCAAAACTGAACAGTTTTTATAATCCGGGCGATCGTGTCGATTTTCAGTTTACAGTTGACATCGGAAACGAGATCGTTTCAAAGTGCGACAGAGAAGATAAGCGTTTTTACTTTGTTTCTAAGATAGCTTTAGCTTTGGAGATTTTTAGAAACAAAAGTCAATTGTCTTTTTTCAGTTTTTTTTTTTTTTTTCAAGAAATCGCCATTTTGTACCGACGTTTTCATATTCAACTCTTCAGTTTTCATTCGGGTGATCGTCTTCTGGTTTCATCGTGTGTCGCTTTTCAATTAACATTAGAAGTGAGGTTGCTTCAAAGTCCCAATTGTTTTTATTTAATTTTTTTTTCTCAAAAGAGGTTAGCATTTTGCACTGACAACTGGTAATTTCGTTTTCGATTTGCTCCGCGCAGTGTTGACAACTATTGACAGTCGCTTTTCTCTCACATTTGGACAAAAATTGCCTTTGATGCTTGTTTTTCCACCGAATTGCAATTTTTGAGCTATTTTAATGCATTTTTTTTCAAAATTTTAAGGTAAGTCTTGACAAAAAGCAGAGTAAAATTGCAATTTGATGGAAAAACAATCATAAAAGGGAATTTATGTGCCAATGTAAGGGAAAAACGTCTCAATAGTTGGCAACACTGGTGAGCTTTCATAATGAAAACGTTAATTTCAAAAATTTCGCAATTTTTGTGAAGCAATAACTCAAGAACAAATCGAGATATTCAATTCTGGTTTACGCAGTTGGATTCGTCTCGTCGAGCTCTAAAGATAGCGTTTAAAGCCCAGAGTGTTTTTTAAATTTTTTTTCGAAAATATTTCGACGATCTTAACTAGGTCACAGAGCTTCGATTCTGGTGTTTGAATAACATTTACCAACTTAGGGAGGAACCTTTTAATGTAGATGTCTGCATTTACAGCTTCACCCCTACTCGCCCAACATAAGATCTTGAAATACTTCCGAAATGGTGTACCACGTCCTCGAATTTCGCTCTTTTCTTCTGTTGTCTGTATAAAAGCCTTCGTTTCCTTTTATTTCGGAGTTAGGTAAAATATTTTTCGTCGTCCAAAATTATCGTGGCATTCATTGTCTTCGAAATATACTAATCTTAAATGTCTGCAACATCTTGGAATCTTTTCTAACTGAGCAGCCGTGTATTTTGGACACTTTGTCACTTTCTAAATTTCAAATGATTTCTGTTAATTTCCCTCTTGATTTTCAAATGAGATACGTGAAATCTTCTGCTTAATCTTCTCGTTGAAGCTCCTCTTCTGTTTTATGCAGTTCTGAGGGAGGCCTTGGATGATTCAAAACTCGAGGGAAGATTCATACACGGCAAACCTTCCTCACAATCCCTGATGACTCGATAGATTGTTGTCTTAGTTTTGATTTCTATAAATGGCGACGATATCACGTTTGGGCATTAGGCCTATGACGTGCCACCTTGTTTGTTGACTTTACGGACAACTAAATAACTAATAAACACGGTCCAAACAAAAACAAACTAAAAATTATTGGCAAATTAATTTATTAAATGGACCGAAGAATTTGACTAAATTCAATGAAGCAATAAACGTCTCTTTACCGAGGGTTTGGCAAGATTCCGAAAAAGCCGACAATGCTGCAGTTTTTAAATATCTAGACTCGGATTATGCTACCTGCTACTGTTATGGTTTACAAGTGGCGCTAAGACTAACCTTCTACGACCCAGACTGCCTATCTCCTTTTCCGGAATTCTCACCTCAAATAACCCCTTCTAATGCCGACTGCTCGTGATCGTCTGATAAACAAAAAACGGGCCCTACGTTGTTGTAACTGGATTCTAATTCTGGTGAGACGGTGAATAACTTTGAGAGATTAAAGGAACTAAATACGTATCAATAAAAATGCGAGACTTGAAATTTAATTAATTATTTATTGTAAAAAAAAAGAAAAAAAAAGGTAAAAACTCCTGCTACGAGGTCTAATGGACCAGGGAGCTTGAGCGTAAAACCTGGGTTGAAACAATGGATATATTTCACAATAAATATACGCTTCCAAAGAAGTACAATAAACTTCTTCGCTTAACGTATTTAACGCCAAATATTGTAGCGATCTAATTTATTTCCATTCTCACAGTTGGTGGCTTGTTGCACACTCAATTAATGGCTGTGTCAACTTTGTGACTTAAATTAGATCAACAGTTACTTAATTTTTTAATCAAAAAAGTCTCCGAATTGCCTGCGGATATCGCAAAAAAGGTAGAACAAAAAAAATACACTGTATTCGAAATCGAACAAAAAATTTTAGCTGTAGTTAATTTACTCTGGTTGATTAACTCATAGATCGCGCAAACTACTGATTTTATTGGGTTTTAACTTCATTCAAAAGCACACGGAAGTACCAAAAATAAACCAAAAGAAAATTGCCTAAGCAATGCAAAGATTGAACTTTACAGAATTTTCAAGCCACTGATTGATGAGCCAATTAAATATAATTCTTATACAAATTTATACCACCAAGTATGTGAAAAGAAATATAAAAAAAATTCATGCAATTATACCTAGTCCCGTTCCGCGACGTTCACTTCACTAATTCACTCGCGCACTCGTTTTATTCGCGTCTTCGATCGCGACGCGACGCGCGGTTATTTATTTGATTACCCTTTTCTGAATTCACTATAATTTTAACGCCCCGAAATAATATGATTTATTTCTAATTATGCAAGCTAGATGAAACCAATTGCAAAGAACTCAAAAAAAACTTCTCGAGTTAATTTAAAATGCAGCTTTCCGTTCGAACGATCAGAAGCTTTCTGTCCTAAGTTTTTCATTTTTTCTTCGCGAGTCCCATTAAACCACTTCCCAGCCCCCGAAGCAACCATCTCTCTCGTTCCTAGTGCATTCCTGGTGAATTACGGCCACCCAATTCGTCTAACAGATACTTGCGTCTGTTCGTGCAGATGTTCTAACTTTCTAAATTTTTCAAAATAGCGACGCTATACAAGTGTCGGTTGACATATTTATTACTTCCCGAGCTCGTTGAACAGTTTCAAAACAAAAGCTAAATTTTTGTCTTCTGCGATGCCAGAGGATCATTTTCTAAATTTTACAATAACTCAAATGCTTGCGTGACAAATTCGTTCAAAGATTCTAACGCGTACAAAGAAAACCCTTGAAAGCAGCCTTGATTTATAATATGATGCTTCAAGTGCCCTTTACGAACGGAGTGTCCTAAAAACTATAAATTTGAAACCGAGTTGGCATTCTCCGAATGTTAAGATCTCTCTTCTTTGTTATTGAGCAATCAAACAAACAAACGCGATTTGTTTTCAAAATCAAATTCGCGACCGTTTCAGGCCAAACAAGTTGTAAATCACTTTCCGCAATTCCAGCTTGTAAGACATTGTGTATAACTTTGTGAACAACCAAACTGTATTGTCAAACTGTAGAGGAAACTTGACAGATTCTCCATATCCAGTGGTAAGTCGACTGCTTTGCTTTGTAACAGGAAAAAAATAGTACGAAAAATTTTCCCAAAACTTTTGTTACGTACGTTATTGCATTTTTCTCAGCGAGACTTTTTATCCACTCTGTATTTATTCTCAACAGTTATTGTTGTTATCGCTATAGTGCTGATACAATTATCTATGCTATTTTAAGTTTCCGATAATGATGTAGTACTTGCATGAAAGGTACTTATCCCAACAATAACTATTACTATAAAGGTCGATTTTCACGTATCACCATGAAAACGAAATTGAAAATAATTTGAAATATGATGAGATTTATGAAAGTTTCATGCAAATGTTATCAATTCATGAAACTTTCGAAAATTTCCGACATTTTTGATAAAATGAAAGATTTCATGAAGAATTTCATGAAATTTCTCATCATTTATAAATTTCACTACATCACTAGCATGGACAGATTGAAAACACCTGTGGTCATTTCTAATTCAACCGTTTCCTTGTTAAAATTTGTTTTTTTAATTTAAACAGTTTTTTTTTAATTTCACTTTTTTTTGAAAATTTGTTGCAGTTTGTTTTGTTAGGTCAAAAATCGGTCGTTTGTTAACCCTTTCCAAACTTTCTTTGTTAATTTTTTGACTGAATTTCTTCTTCTTTAAAGAAATTAGGGCTATTTTCGAGCCCACCATCTTTTGAAACACTCAAGATCCAGGCACTGAGAGCAAATGCAAAAAATGGTAGCACGTGCAATCAGCACATATTTAATTCAGACATTCCAACGAAGTAAAAAAAATCAATAATTCATGTAACCTACTCCGATTCTGTTGAGAATATAAAAAAAAGAGAATTTAAAAGTGCAATGACAAATCGTGGTAAAACAGTCGTCCTTCTTCTTGAGCAATTTTCCTTGCACTTTGCGGTTATTTAACAGTAAATAATGCGCAGTGATTCAGGCACCTTCAAGGACACTCGAGCGTTCTGAAATTTCGTTTTCGCAATTCAAGACCAGTTGCAGCTGAAGATGATGATTTTTTTTTACCTGGAAAAAAAAACAACGTGTTTGGGCGTTTGACCTCAATTAAGCCCGATTTGGATGCGTTCCGTCCAAGATCGAAATTTGCATATCGAATCAAAACATCCCCCTCACTTGTAAGCTTTTTTTTTTAAACGGTAAAAGATCTTGAAAAAGGTTGTTTTTAAATTCGACATTGTCATTGTCGTTGTTATGAAAAGCCAATTATTTGTTCTTGCTGCTTATTCAATTATTACCACGTCAGTTTTTTCAGTTCTGTCCTACATTACCTCGCCAAATATTTGATGTTTATTCAAACAGAGTGGATTTTGGTGTAATTCGGTGAAGAAACGGGCGATGAGTCACTTGCGCAATTTTCGCACGGCATGAATGCAAACGCGCAATACTTTCACCGCGCGCGATCAACGATCTCGCGATTACGTCCATAGAAAAAAACGAGGTCCGTACTGGGTCAAGTTCACGCCCTCCGCGCAAGTCGAAAAGTGCCCCAAAAACACAAACCGCGGAAGTGACCCTCAAATCGCATTAATTAATTAATTCCTAATTTGATTGAATCGGGAAAGCTCAACGAAACCAAAAAAAAAATGTCAGGTCGGCGGTATTAATTAATTAAGAGCAATATACGCGGGCGCTTTTTTTATATAATGGAGAAACTGTCGTTAACGAACTCAATTCCCAGCGAAAATGAGTAAAGCAAGCAAGCGAACGACGACGCAATTGGCCCCTTTCGGATTGCGCAACAAGTTTGGAACCGCTGGCTTCTTGCATGAGTTACACGCGGCAAATGAGGCGTTTTTTTCCCCGGAATTTCACAGACCGCGGTTGACAGCATACAAGAAAAAGTACGCGCAAAAAATAGCTCATTAAATAATATATAGGGTGAATAATCCACGCATCTAGAATCATTTGAAAGGTCCTCTATTTTAAGTTCAATGTCGAGCAAACTGTTTTCGTAGGTTAATTAATCTGCGTCCGGCCGTGAAGAGTCGAACTATACAACGAAATAACGTTCGAGTTTTGGGGAAGGTCGCGGAAACCGGAACTCCCAATTTACAATTTTTTTCCATTATTAAAGTTCAACGTTCCAGCTTACACGCTAATTAGCGTCAATTTTGGAAAGGTTTCGATCACGTTTGCCAGAATTCGAGCGAAGGTCTGCCTTTCAAGGAGATGCACGGACCTTTACTTAACAGCAAATTCGAGGTACCTCGTTTACTAAATATAGTAAAGGAGACTGTGGTTTAAGAAATAATTAAAAAATTAATCTCTGCCCACAATAATTTTTATATCCGTAGATATGTATTTCGGCCATCTTCAGTACACACACTACCAATTTAAAAGAACTTCATAAAACCTAAAAGCAATCATAATCATAATCGTTTACTGTCCCGTTGTTGCGCCAAAGTTTTTATATCTGCAAAATTATAAGAAAAAACTTAGTCATTTTATACAGGTGTCGCTAAATTATGTGGACATGGCTTAACCACGGATTCCTGGGCTCAAAATCTGTAAGATTCATAATAAGCAAGGCAAGAAACGAAAGACTTTTTTTAATGTACTGGGTTGTTATTAAACCTGAAGAAGCTATCAAACGTGCAGCGAAACGTCGACATTCAAATCAATTTTACGACCAATTGTAATTACACATATTTTGTGATCATTTCCAACGTGCAATTACATCCATTACATAAAAATTTTGATTTCAGAAAATTACTTGGTTAATGAAAATATAATAAATATACAGGGTATCGCTAAATTACGAGGACATGGCTTAACAATAGATTCCTGGGTTCAAAATAAGACTTTTATTTAACCTAGAGTTGTCAAATATCTGTAAAACAAGCAATTTACGAAACGAAAAAATGTCAAAAGTTTTTACAGATATTTGACAACTCCAGGTTAAATGTCTTATTTTAACCCAGGAATCTATGGTTAAGCCATGTCCTCGTAATTTAGCGATACCCTGTATATTTATTACATTTTCACCAACCAAGTAATTTTCTGAAATCAAAATTTTTATGTAATGGACGAAATTGCACGTTGGAAATGATCACAAAATATGTGCAATTACAATGATTGGTCGTAAAATGCATTTAAATGTCGACGTTTTGCTGCGCGTTTGACAGCATCTTCAGGTTTAATAACAACCCAGTACAGGGTGGGCCAAATTCGACACTTTTAATAGGAAACACCTATTTTTAGAAGAGTTAGACAAAAACTGACCTCGGTCCCTGGAGCTCGATTTTTAAGACAAAGTTAATGGTGAAAACCGCATTTCGATATCTTGTATCGCTTAGGAACTACAGGGCGTTTCTCAAAATTCTACGATTTCTAAAAACGCCCTGTAGCTCCTAAACGGTACTAGATATCGAAACGCGGTCTTTACCCTTAATTTTGTCTTAAAAATTGAGCTCCAGGGACCGAGGCCAGTTTTTGTCTAACTCGTCTAAAAATAGCAGTTTCCTATTAAAAGTGTAGAATTTGGCCCACCCTGTACATTAAAAAAAGTCTTTCGTTTCTTGCCTTCCTTCATGAATCCTGCAAGAGCTGTAAAACGTACAAGGAAACGCCGATGTTTAAATCAATTTTAAGAAGTGTCCGGTCCGATCAGTTGTAGTTACTAGAGGGCGGCCAATTTTAGGTTTTTGATACCATGCTAGGAGTAGGCGGCGGTTTAGCTTTAAGATAAGTAAATAAATACTTTGTTTTTATTTCGTTCCATAGTTTTTTCAGGAATATTCGAAAGTCACTAGAGCGAAACAGAAACAATAAACAAAAACAAAAGATAATCGACTTCGTAATGACATGTAATATCTAAAAAAAACGAAAAGCCACGTAAAACTTAAACACAATAAATTCGCTTATCGTTAGACAACAAAATCCAGAAAGTCGAACTTTGTTTTGTTCTTCGATTTCCTTTGTTTTCGTTTTTCAAAATTGGCAGCTTTGTTCTGCGTTCTTTTTTTTTTTTTTTTTTCTAGACAACTTTCGATTTCCATCCTTTCACTGCGATCTTTCTGAATTAGAAAATACTTTGTTTTCACTTCGTTTTGGCTACATTCTTTCAGAAATATGTATTCCAAGTCGTAAGTCAAGAAACGAGAAAGAGAAACAAAAGACGATCGATTTTGTCATGATTACTAAAAGAAACGAAACATGTGCACACATTGTACAGTCGCGAAAACGGGCTAAAACGCCCAAAATCTAGCTGTGTGGTTGTGCTTTTCGATTACAGGAAACTGTAGTCGTCGTTGAAATGTCATCATTAGGTTTGTTCGGGTCAGGGTTGCCAATGTGGGCGATTTTTAAGTAAAACTTGGGGACCAAAAATTTTCTTTTGTCCATTTAAAATGCGTTAGTGGGCGATTCTTACTTTTGAATTTGGCGATTAAAAATTCTTATCTTCCATATAAAATATGCGCAGGGCGATTTTATTCTGAAATGTTGGCGACAATACGTTTGACAAAGTTGGCAACACTGGTTCGGGTTCTCACAAAAACAGTCCTATTAGAACCGTCAGGAGCAGGCGCGTAACGAAAAAGGCGTTCGGTTTTTTTCAGAACAGTCGGGGATTCAGTATTTTTGTTTTTCTTAGGACCGTCCAGAATTGTTCTAGAACCATTCCGAACAGTAAGCGCGGACAATTTGAGAGCTGGTTCTGGGGCGCCTGCGCATTTTGAATTTAATGCCGTTGTATTGCTTGTTTACGAGTATTTCCTTGCTAATTTTCTAATTTAATATTACATGGTAGAGTGAAAGTAATAGTGGGTATAATCAACTTCCTTAATCTTAACTTATTCTTAGTTTTAATCTCAAAAAAAGATGAAATGATATATTTATGTGTTCAAGTTTATCCGAGTGATTTTTTAAATTTTTTTATCGACTCTTGCCATGGAATTTGGACGGCATGTCTTAGCTTTACTGTAAAATAGCATCAAGGAGTGTAGTTACATACCTTTTACTTAAGCTAAGACATGCCGCTCAGATTTCATGGCAAGAGTTGGTTAAAAAAAATTAAAATCACTCGGTATAATAGTTGGCTTGTCTAGTTTTGCCATCTACACGCTGCTTTATAAACTTAATGAAGCGTCTTGGTTTTTATCGTGCGTTCTGGGACAGTTCAGAATTTTCTTTATTGCGCTTACAGTTCTGCGCAAGTCTTGAACCGTTCTGATATTTGAAACTCGAACGACCACTCTGTACAGTTGAAAATAATTTTACAATATGCCGCGTGTTTTCTTATTTTTTTTTGTCATAGGCCTCACAGAAGAAATACGCATCGTTGGGCCAGCCTGTATATTAAAATCAAAGAAACTAAAACATCTAATCTCAAAAACTAAATTTGCCCAATAGTTTTTCTTTTTCATTGTTTTCTCGTTTTATCAAGATATGTAGGATAGCTTTGTTTTTTTTTTTTTTTTTCTAAAATAACTTTCGACCCTCCAGTGTACATTTATCGAACTGGAAAAATACTTTGTTTTCATTTAAGGTTGTTCGGAAGCATTCGAAGTCACAAAATTAAAACGAGATATAAAAATAAAAGACGATCGACTTTGTTATGATACCTAAAAGAAGCGAGAAATGTTCAGAAATAACAAGAAAAAAAGAAAGTTGTAATAAAGCCGCAGAAACTAGTATGCCTGACTCGATAAACAAAATTCGTCCGACAATTTTTTTTTTCGTTGTTTGTTTTCTTTTTTCTTCAAAATTGATAGCTTTGTTTTGTTTTTCTTTGCATGCAACCTACAGTGTTTTTCGTGTATTTTTTTTTTCAAGTTTGTTTGATTTTTTTCTTAATTTGTGTTTGTTTGAGAACATCTAAAATGGACATAGATGAATTGATTTTCTCCAGAAGCGAATTATTGATGAACAAGAAGAAGGAAGAGGACAAAAGTCTTGAATGTTGTCAGAAATGTTACAGACGACTTGGACGGACGTACAAGACATGCAGATATAGTGATCTCGGCTTAACCTCGAACAGCCAAAACAAAAGAAAAGCGGATTCCAACGGAAGAAAAGTCTAAGATCTTTAGGACGCAGTTTCCAATAGATCGGAATATGATGTTGGAGTCGCCCAAAACCTTAAGTCATGTCCATGACAGTGTTAGGTTAGACCATTGGATAGGAAAAAGATGATGAACCGCGGAGGAATTCATAAACGTCGATTCTGACGTGATTTAGAATGTCTAGGAGACATCAGCTGGCCACAGTTAAAGGAATCACATCGTCGCCTAAAGCATTTAGACTATTTCGAATGGCCTGAAGAAGCCGAAGAAGAAAAGGTAAGGAGACCAAGAGATTACTGGGTGCTCGAACAATAAGAAGCAAAAAATGATAAACTGGTAGAAGTTAAGGAATATGAATTAAATAAGTCGCTTAGATATTTAAGTGCCTTCAGACGACATCGAGAGGAAGACTTAATAACGGTTCCAGGAAGGTTCCTAGAACGGTGTGGATGATTGTATTAACATTAAGGATTGTATTAACATTAAGGAAAAGGTGTGATATATTGCTGGAGACTGGAGAATGTGAATCGGAAAGCTGTGACGTCACTTAAAATGATCTGAAAGGCTACAGATGGCGTTCAGAGGAAGGGTGAAGACCATTAGGTATTAAAAGTGTGTAATCTAGATGGCTTCAGGCGGTAAAAAATAGAAGAAGTAATGTGATATATTGCTAGAAGCTGGAGGATATGAATCAAGGAAACTGTGACATCACTTAAAAATTATTTGGAAGACTTCGGATGGCGCTCAGAAGAAGAAGGGTGAAGAACATTAGCTTTTGAAAGTGTATCATCTAGAGACTTGGCTGATTGCTAGACATCCTAAAGGAAAAAAAGGAATCAATACTAAGGAAAAGGTGCGATATATTGTTAAAAGCAGGAGAATATGAATAAAAAAGCTATGACGACACTTAAAATGATCTGGAAGATCTCGGATGGCGCTCAGAAGAAGAAGGGCAAAGACCATTATGTATCGAACGTGTATCATATAGAAACTTGGCTGACTGCTAGACATACTAATGGAAAAAAGGAGTCAACACTAAGGATGTTGTTAGAAGCAGGAGAATATGAATCAAAAAAGCTACGACGACACTGAAAATCATCTGGAAGGTTCAGCTGGCGCTCAGAAGAAGAAGGGCGAAGACCATTATGTATCGAAAGTGTGTCATCTAGAAACTTGGCTGACTGCTAGACATCCTAAAGGAAAAAAAGAAATCAACACTAAGGGAAAGGTCTGATGATATATTGGTAGAAGCTGTGACGTCACTTAAAATAATTTGGAAGGTTCAGATGGCGCTCAGCAGAAGACGGGTGAAGGCCATTAGGCATTAAAAGCTGATTATCTAAAAGTTTGGTTGACTGCTAGACCAGCAGAATTTGAGGAAACTGAATCACCTAAATCGTCTGAACGTCTCTGGACAGCTTTTCTTTTGTTTTTCTTTTTATTTTCTCGTTTTATCAAAATATGTAGAGAGTATTGTTTTTTTTTTTTTTTTTCTAAAATAACCTTCGATCCTCCAGTGTACATTTTTCGAATTGTAAAAATACTTTGTTTTCGTTTAAGGTTCTTCGAAGTCATAAAACTGAAACGAGATGTAAAAACAAAAGACGATCGACTTTGTTATGATATATAAAAGGAGCGAGAAATGTACAGAGTTAACAAAAAAAAATTGTAATAAAACCGAAGGAACTGGAATGCCTGACTTGACGGACAAAATTCGCCCCGACAATATTTTTTTTTGTTTTTTTTCTTCGAAATTGATAGCTTTGTTTTGTTTTCCTTTGCATGCGACCTTCAGTGCTTTTCGTGTAATTTTTTTCAAGTCGAAGTAAAAGCAATATTTTATTTTCATTTCTTAATTTGTGCTTGTTTTGAGAATATCCTATCGTCCATGTTTTTTTTTTCTTTGCAATTAAGCGACTGGACGCACATTTCGATTGATAATACAATCTTCGTCAACGCTATTATTATAACGAATGATTTTTTTAAAATTTAAACTCTTTCCATGAAATCTAGACGGCAGTCTTAGCTTAAGTGAAAAGTACTTCCGTCTTTGCACTCCTTGATGCTGTTTTACGGCAAAGCTAAGACATGCCGTACAAATTCCATGGCAAGAGTTGATAAAAAAAATTAAAAATCACTCGGTAGTATTAACATCCTATGTTTCAATTTTAGTTTCAACGTACACGCCCAACTTAACATTAAATCCCCTAATTGCGTATACATAAATTACAGCGAAGTAGGCTTGGCTTAATGCTTTTAGATTTACAAATTTGTTTAGGCCAAAAATCGCCCGCGAGATGTCGTTTATTTTGACATTTCTGTCTTGGCTCCACCTTTTTTCGAGTTTCACTGAAACAATCGGTATATGATTAGCGTTATCGTTATTTTTTCCGAATCTATTTTAGCCAAGAAAATATTTTCAATGTGCTGGTGGAGTTTAATATATCTCAAGTCTTCCTGTATTTAATGGGCTCGTTCTTTTTACGCAATTTGCAAATTTAATCGATTTTATATTGTCACTTTATTACTCGTACCCATATGTAACACCGGCAGAAATTAAAATGTATGAGTCGTGGGATTCACGCGTATTTATCGTTTTCTTTCGCTTTTAAATCGGCGCGGTGCGGTGACGTTTCGACCTTGCCGGGGCACATCGTCAACACGCCCGGTCGAAGATGGTGCATAATTGATTCGTTGAAAATAATTCTAACGTCGGCTAATATTCGAAAACGACGGCAATTATGTAGTTAGGGTCCCGCAGGGGGCATCGATTTTGTGTGTGTAAAAGTAAAAACCATTAGAAATCGATCAGTAAACAATTTGTTGTCGATTGGCTGCTTCTGACGAACGCGCGTCCTAAATTCCGATGCGTTTTAAAAGGATTTGTCTGAAATGTTTTATTAAATCGACAAAACCGTTTGATTGCGACAATTAAATATACCTATATAAATACATATAGAGATCGGTCAAGAAAAGGAGGAATTGGGGCAGGTCATGATTAAGCTACCAAGGTTTGTAGGTGGCGTGCCTTTTTTGTACGGCGATCGTCAAATAATATCAACAATTGTGGGCTGGTTTTTATTAACAATAATTTTAATCTTTAGAGCTTGTAGTAACGTGTAAAATAAATAAAAATCTCGCTAAAATCAATTAAATATCGCCGTTTGCTATTTTTATCTATGGATGATATTATTTGCTTGTACGCAATAAAATAAATCGTTTTTTCTTTGCTAATTAATTTTACGTGAATGAACGAAGGAAAAAATTAATTCGTTTTAAATACCTTCCAAACCAGTTTTTTTTTTTTTCGTGCGCGCTTAATTTAATTGTCGTGTATTGTCTTAATTGGAGCGCATTTTTGCTGCTTTCATTCCATTACGCAAATTAGTCGCAAAAGCGCCTGACAATAATGCGATAATAAAATAAATACCCAGTTAAATGTGTCAGTGTCGTTAATGTTTAATTCAATTAAAAACGAGCGCGGGCGCGCAAAAAAAATTAAAAAGAAATTTAACGCGCGTTCTCGAAGGTCCGGTGCATAAGTAATTTATTTATTTATTTGTTGATGTAATAATATTTGTTTTTTTCTTCTCTTTTCTCAGCCTCGTACTCGCTGGGACTCGTCGGGCTTGTAACGATTGCAATCGGCATGGCGATAATATTCATCAAACCCTATGAAAAACTCTTTAACTTCGTAAGTTTTTTTTTTTTATTTGTTTTGATTTCGTTGTTATTCTCTTCTTGCATTGTTTGCGTTTTGCAGAAAATCACGCTTTCCGAGGGCGGGGAAATTTTCGAAATCTGGCGGAACCCCCCCGTCGACCTGTACTTGCGCGTGTTCCTCTTCAACGTGACCAACGCCGAAGAGTTCTTGAGCGGGAAGGAGAAGTTGAAAGTTGAAGAAGTTGGGCCCTACGTGTACAAGTAAGCTTTTCACTTTATACATAAATTGCACGGTCTCCAAAATAGCCGTGTTTAATGCGAAATTTGTAGGGCAGTTCGCTGAGAAGTTCGTTGACTTGTTCGTCGACATGTTTGTCAAAATGTTGAGCACCACCGTACGCGCGGTTTCTTGTGGGTATTTTTCATTAAACATGGTTTTAAGCAAGTCGATTGCTCTTTCGACCGTAATTCGAAACTCGAGAATAATTTTAAATACATCAAATGTTTAATTGATACGTTTTTGACCTGACGCATGTGTTGTATGGTCTCCAAAATGGTCTGTTACGTGTTTGTAGGGCAGTTCGCTGAGAAATTCGTTGACTTGTTCGTCGACATGTTTGTCGAAACACTGAAAACCACCGAGCGCGCGACTTTTTACGGGGATTTTTCATTAAACATGGTTTTAAGTAAGTCGATTGCGCTTTCGATCGTAAATCGAAACTCGAGAATAATTTAAAATATATCAAATATTTAATTGATACGTTTTTGACCCGACGCATGTGTTGTATGGTCTCCAAATTGGTCTGTTACGTGTTTATTCCGAATTTTGTAGGGAAGTTCGCTGAGAAGTTCGTTAACTTGTTCGTCGACATGTTTGTCAAAATACTGATTACCGGCGAACGCGCGAGTTTTTTGGGTGGAACGCCTTGATTTTTTTATGGTATTGCCAATTGGATCAAGACCAAATGTCTTATTACGTTTGAAGCAAAACACAACAAACGTTTGACAGCTGTCATCTAGCAAACGTCAATCATCTTCGTTCATTACAAAATCAAAACCAGTTTGTAAATTTTTTTGATTGAACGTTCGTTATTTTGTTTTTTTTTCAGAGAAGTTATGTCACATGAAAACGTAACTTTCAACGACAATGGTACTTTAACGGCGCATCCAAAACATCCCCTGCTGTGGGTTCCTGAATTATCGGTCGGCGATCATGAAACTGATCAGCTGGTGCTGCCCAACATAGCGTTGCTGGTGAGTCTTTAAAATTATTTGTTGTTTTGTTCTTATGTTAAATTGGCGTCACTTCCGGAAAAACCGGAAGCTCTTCCAATATTTTTCAATGTCAAATGATGCGCTTAGTTTGAATTGACGTCTAAAAATAGAGTGACATTTAATTCCAGAAAATCGCCCTACTTTGACGCTGTGCCCTTCGGCCATTTTGAAACATCTGCGACTCAGTTTTGGCAGACACTTTAGTTGTGCTTAGCACAACAGAAAACGTCCCTTGAATTTGCCATATTTCAATTACACTATACAGGGCGAGACATTATCTATAACTTCAGTTTTTAAATTAATGTCACTTCCAGAAAAACCGGAAGCACTTCTAATGTCTTTTTTAAATTAAATAAACGATATTAGATCGAATTGTCACTTAAAAGTAGATTAATGAAGTAAGAAACAGTTTGACATTTAATTCCAAAAAATCGCCCTACTTTGACGCTGTGCCTTTCGGCCATTTTGAAACATCTGCGTCTCAGTTTTGGCAGACATTTTAGTACTGCTTAGCGCAACATAAAACGTCCCTTGAATTCGGCATATTTCAGTTACATTACACATTACGTATACCTTCTGTTTTTAAATTGATGTCACTTCCGGAAAAACCGGAAGCACTTTGAATGCCTTTTTCTTAAATTAAAACGAATTGACACTCAAAATTAGATTGATGGAGTACGAAATAGTTTGACATTTAATTCCTAAAAATCACCCTTCTTTGACGCGGTAACTTCCGGCCTTGAATTCGGCGTTTTTCAGTCTTATTATACAGGGCGAGACATTACATGAACTCCTTTCATGTCTATTTAAATTTTAGAATTTCGACAGACCGCGGACCACTCTTTAGATGACTTCGTATTGGATGACATTCGGGTGCCAAAAATTGGTTCACTTTGACGCTTTCTCTCTCGATTGTTTTCAAACACTGACGACTCAAATTTTGACGAAATTTAGTTTGAATTTAGTCAACAGAAAATTGCCCTCGCATCACGTGTTATCAATTACTGTATACAGGATGTTGCGTAATGTCATTCCGTATTTTTTTTTCGTGTATTTGTATTAAACGTCGGTCCGCTAACGTTGCGCATGTATGCCTATGTCCAAACCCCAAAAAGAATCGTCCTCAAAATTTAGAAGCCCACATGTGACATTCAAATGCAACAAATTGGGTCACTTTAAGACGTCGTCGTTCGGCTATTTTGAAACATTCATAGCTCAGTTTTGGCGGGAATTTAGTTTGGACTTTAATCAACAAAAAAATGCCCTCGTATCACGTGTGTCACGAAAACTGTATACAGGATGATGCGTAATCAATGTTGTGCATTTTTTCCGTGTATTGCAATTCAACGTTCCGTATGTACGGCTCTGCCCAAAACAGGATCGACCATTGCGCCAACAGGAAGCTGCTCTAAGATCACGTGTTTCTCAATCACTATATACAGGATGATGCGTAATATTTTCGTGTATCTTTTCCGTAGATTTGCTTTAAACTTTGTTATGACGTCGTTCCGCATGTATGCCTCTGCCCAAAAAGAGTCGTCCTCGCATTAACTATTTCGGTTAGCGTCGTTTAAAATTTAGGAATCCACACGTGACATTCAAGTGCATAAAATTGGGTCACTTCAAGTCATTGCCGTTTGGCCATTTTTGAGCGTACGTTTTTCAGTTTGGACAGAAATCAAATTCGAACTTTATCCAACAGAAAATTGCCTTTGAATGACGTGTTAATTCCTACCATTTTATACAGGGTGATGCGTAAGATCCACGTCGCGTTGGTTTGTTTTCGCTTGCAATAAGTTTACGCGAATGGTGGCGGTGCCTAAATAAATACACTCGTCTCTATCCAATGCAAAATGGTTTCCTGTTTCGCATTTTCGATTGGAGTTCGTGTATTGACATTCAATGATAAAAAATTGGGGGACTTTAACGTCCTGTCGTTTGGCCAATTTTAAACGCTGACGTTTTAACTTTGACAGGCATTTCATTTGAGCCTTACGCAACAAAAAATTCCCTTAGAAACATGCGTTTTTCAATTATTTTATACGGGGTGATGCGCAACATATTTTCTTTTTCTATTTGCATTCAATTTGAAGAGGTGGCTTCCAAACATGTGTGCAATTTGGTGGGCGTACAATTGGTGTCGCAAGAAGCGCTTTTAGCTGCGTTGTAGATACAAGGTGTTACGTAATTATTAAAATGTAAACTAATTTTAATGAGCGAAATTTCAAATGTTGCCCGAGGCTCGTTGGTTTTAGATAGGAACAATGAAATTCATCAATCACGGATTAAATTGGCGCGTTGGCATTTTTTTTTAAAGGAAAGTTCAAGAACGTGAGTTTCTTTTGCGTCATACAGTTATCATTATTATTATTTATTCTTAAGCAATGAATCGATCAAAAATAATAAATTGCTGTCATAAAGCTGATGTCATAAAGCACCTGGTTGTAGCTTCTAGCCCCGCCCAGCCCCCCATGACAAGAAAGAAATTTTCAAAAAAAATGAAAAAGAAAAAATCTGCTGACGCAAGCGCGCGCGCCTCTGGAAAAACCATCAATTTACCTGCCATTTAACATTAATAGTAAATGACGTTGACCGCCAAAAGCTTTGGGACTAAACTGACCTATTGAACCGTGCAATAGATTACATAAATGTCAGGTCTTTATTGTCTAACACGAAAATTTACAAACAAAAAAACCGCATTCCAATTTTCTTGTTTCTATTTTAGTTTTAATTTATGGTAATGCTCTCTGCCGATTTATGGACACAATTTGATTTGGCATTTGCAAACAAAACGCTTTTTTGGTATGTAATATGTAATCATGATGAAACAAATGAAAAAAAAACTCGTTTTTGGCTTCATTGCACACATACATAGGTATATTTAAGCCGACGTGCCGTAAATTAATGGTGGTCCTTACGCTTACTTAATAATCGACTTTAATTAATTCCAATAAATCACTAGGAGTGTAGGTGGCGTGGAGGTATTACATTGTTATTTCACAAAAATACTTTCAAATTCCTGTTACCTTCCTTCAATTTTAAAAGTTATTGGGAAATTATTTATTTATTTTGGACGTGCATATGAAATAAATCATTAGAATTGCGACGGTTATGAACGTCGTAAACGTTCGCTGAAAAACTAAAAATAAAATATGAAGTCCGAAACAATTGTGAGACGAAAGAGCAAGGCACAGGAAAACAAAATATGGCAACGCTTATTAGAAGCTGTCAAAAATAATTTGAAATTGTTTTCAAAAAAATAGAGTAAGCGACGACAAAAGAAGACAAAGTACTATCGCTTTAAAAAATGAAATCGTGAGGTACAAAAATGAAGAAAAGAAATTTCGCAGACTGCGAGAATCAAATATCAAGAAACAAATTAAAAAAAAAAAATTTACATTCGAGGGAATTAATTGTAATTGTTATGAAATAAATTTTAAAAAGATAACAAAGTACAGGGTGACTGTTAATTAACCCGACAAAATGAAACCACTAAAAGAAGTGATGTCTGAGTATGGGAAAAATGTTAAAAAAATTCTATTCTAATTTTCCAGAAATAATTAGCCTCAAATCGACGATGCGCCTCTAGTTAAAAAACTTTTTATAGTTTTATGATACGGCGGCGCGGCTCGTGAACTTGACCCTTAAGTGGAATTTTATCTCGACTTTAGGTCATGCAAAGCAAATCACCTGAAATAGATTATTCCATACGAAAGATAACAATAGCGCTACTTTGAACACCTGCTTTCACAGGTAAACAAATAAATCACTAAAACGAGAGCCAATTCAAATCACCGTGTTAAGGATTTTTCTTTAATATTAATTTAAATTGTATCGTAAACAAAATTTATTATTCCCACAAGCAACGTATCGAATTATTAACAAAAATATATTAAAGTTGATCAAATTCAAGGCGCACTCGATTTGTTCGAAGTCGTCAGAAAACGAGCTCAGGTCCTACATTCCGAGAGGCAAGCTATCTGTACGTATCAGTTTAATACGTCTATTAGGCAAGTTCAAGTTTTACAAGCTTGTCTGCGTAAATATAAAACGTTTATGACAGACGTACGCTGTGAATTGTCGTTTTAATCTAAACATAACTACTTTTTTCGGGAACTTATAATTAATCAATTACAAACTATTCTACAGAATTTGTATAATTCTTTTGCTAATCTAGAACATTCACATTTGGTCAAAAATTGCACGCTCTCTGGCATTACGGGCCATGCGTTAGTTATCCGATTTAGGCCCGATTTTTTCATCTCCAATTACCTTTATCTGGCGATTAATTCCCATAGTAACGATTGTGATCACAATTGTTACTATGGGAATAAACCGTCACATAAAGATAACTGGAAGTGAAAAAACTGGGCCTTAATTCCTTAAGATTTATTTTTTGTGGACAGCAAGAATTAACAAACAATTACTTGCGAATTTGTTACGCAATTTAAGTTATTTTAGAAATTAGTACGTCGCGTAAAAGAAACAACTCAGACTTCCGTTCCCAGCTGTTTAACTTGTAATGAAACGAATTGTGGTGTGTGTCATTGTTGCAAGTGTGTAGTCAATAGAAAACTTTTATAGTCCTATTATATTGCCTCGTTTATAAAACGTGGCGTAGTATTTCGTACGCAATGCCGGAACTTGATTTTCGAGTATTTTTTTATTTAATTATAAACTATTTAGAAGAGTTTTTTGTAACATTTTTCCCCATACTCTCTGACATCGCTCTTTTTAGTGGTTCCATTTTGTCGGGATAATCAACAGCCACCATGTATGTACGTTTGCGTAAGAAATGTACAAAACAAATGAAACATTAATTGAATTTATGCTTCGCTTTTGTTTTGCTTCATTTTATTTTAGTTTTTCGCTTCGAGATGAAACACTTTTTCAATTGTTTCACGATGTAGAATTTACAACTAAGATCAGTTCTTCCAAGTTGCTCTTGTTCGCTTTCTTTTATTTTATTTATTCGTTTGTTTATTTATGGTGAATTTCAATTGTCTCATTCTGTCCTGAAAATCAGAATTAAAAAAAAAAAACATTATGTTTTCGTTTTGCGTTTTTGGATTTTTTTTTATTCCTTGGTTTATTTAGTTTTGTTTGAATTCAAACGAAAAGAAAAACAAAACGGCAACGTGTATTAAAAAAAAACAATTGAATACACTTTACTTAAATAAACAAATAAATAAAATGACTGTAATTGAAAAGCATTTTAAAGAGAAAACAAAAGAAAGTATAAATATATTCGTCAAAAAAATGGAACTGCAAAGTATAACAAAAAAAATATAATATGACGTGCCTTTTTTTTAAATTTCGCCTCGTAGTTGACCATGATTTGTTAGTTGTGAACCAGCCTTACTGGAATCTTACTAAATTGACGTATATCGTAACCTCACTTTTCTTATTGAAGGAAATGTGGGGTTATGCTTTATGCTACTAGCTATTTCTTACGCCAGGCTGGTTCACAACTAACGATTCACAGCCAACTACGAAAATACATTTTCAAAAAGGAACGTTATTTCTAGATAACCAGAAAAAAATATAAGTTGATGAAATAAATTGATGAAATAAGTTGTAATTGTCACGAAATGAAAAAGAAAGCAAAACACATTCGCTTAGGAAAGGCAAAACAAATCAATTCGCGTTTTACATGCTTGGCTTTTGTTTTATGTATTTCTTTCATTTCTTGTTTCGATTCGTAACAATTGTTTCTTATGATCCAAGCACAGGTTTCGTTTTGTTGATTAGATTCTGCTTTGTCTCATTTTTCAATTGTTTCACGACGTAATTGCAATTGTTTCACGACGTAATTGCAATTGTTTACACAAATTACAATTATTAATAGAGTTTTTTTTGTAGCTGTTTTTGTTGGCGTGTCTTTGATCGTGTTTTGTTTTATTTATTAATTATGGTTAATTTTTTCGATTGTTTCGCGACATAATTGCAAATTGTCTTCACAAATTGCAATTGTTGTTTTTTTTTTTGCTGTTTCTGTTGTCTTTGGACGTGTTTTGTTTTATTGATTTATTCGTGGTCAATTTCAATTTTCTTAACGCGTTAGTGTTTATATTTCACTTATTTTCTCAAACACGAGGGCGTTTTTGTCTTGCGATTTTCAATTATTTTGATAATTTCTTAAGCGACGTTATTTTGTCTTGCTTTTGTCATTTATTATTTTGAGACCTACCGATAGTCACTGCCGTTGAGAATTGTGAAACAAAATAAAACAAACGCACAAGTATTGTTGAAAACAAATGAGTTCCCACTGTTTTTGTTGACTTTCGTCGTATTTTGTTCTGTTTGTTTATTTGTGGTTAATTTCGGTAATTGTCATGACGCGTTGGTGGTTAGGTTTGCGTTATTTAAAAAAAAAAAAGAATGTTTTTGTCTTGCGATTTGTAATTGTTTTGACATTTCATGTTTAAGCGACGTTTTTTTTTTATCCAACTTTTGTCATTTATTATTTTGGGACGCGCCGAGAGTCACCGCTAAGAATACTAAAACAAAACAAAACGAACTCACGGGAAATGTTGAAAACAAATGAATCTCGACTTTCATTTGTTTTAAGCATTTCGTCTGTGATTGTGTTTGTTCGTCATTTATTTAATTATTTTTTGTAAAATGTAGGCATATTTGTATCTTGCGTTTATCAATTGTTTCCGAAAACTTCTTATGCTGTAGTGTTTTATTTTATTTGTTTTTAATTGTAAACAAATTGATTTTCACTTCGATTTTCAAATACAAAACAAACGCACGAGAAATATTCAAAACAAACGAGCCTCGGCTTTCGTTTTTAAACTTTTTTGTCCGATTGTTTTTTTTTAAATTTTATCCGCTCCTGGATGTAACTAACAATAATTGTTTTTATAAATTGCGGGTAATTAAATTGATTCTTTTTGGATTCTGTTTTGTTTAAGCATTTTTTTGTTTTCATATTTATTTTATTTCGTGATCGAAAAACGTGAGTTCAAAAAAATCCGCTAGGTCCTGAACTTGCTTTTGTTTTATGACGGCACGTCGTACCTTAAGTAGGTATGTTGCAACCTTGAATGAGAATACAAACTGTCAGCAGCGTCACTGTCAAAGATTTTGTTTACATCTTCGAGGTATTTGTAATAAAATTAATTATTTATTTCATTAATTGCGTTTTGTAGGAAATCGTAATTAAGTGGATATAAAAACTTAGGTTATGTTTATAATAATCGTTTAGTTACGACGTGACTTTGCAAAATTTGCATTCACCTTAAGCCTACTTGATAACGTTTTTTTTTGAACGCACTTTAGTTTCAATACATAGTTGCAATTGAAAATCTTTCGTTTTTGTTTTGGGCAATAGTGTTTTGTTTTAATTGTTTTTTTTTAATTACAGATAATTAATTTCATTCATTTTTTTTATTGTTTTGTTTTCAATTTTCTTTTGTTTGCAGATTTCTTTTTTGCGTGACGTAATCAAATATTTTTAGTACAAATTTGAAATTGCTAATTTTTTTTTCTATTTTTTTTTTTGTTGGAGATAGTGTTTTGTTTTAATTGTTTTTACAAATTACGGGTAATTATTTTCATTGTTTTTTTTATTGTCTTTGTTTTAATATGTTTTTTGTTTTCTTTTATTTCGTGACGTAATCAAGCGTTTTCCGTAGTCACAGTTGATGGTCTTTTTTTTTTAAATTGTGTTAGACGATAGCGTTTTGTTTTAACTGTTTTTATAATTTTCTACAGGTAATTCAATTCATTCTTTTATTTTATTGTGTTTTGCTTTAATATTTTTTTTTCATATTTCATCATTGCGTGACGTAATCAAATATTTTCAACACCAAATTGCAGTTGATAATTTTTTTTTTATCGTTCTGGGCGATAATGTTTTGTTTTAATTATTTTTATAAAGTACAGGTAATTAATTTTATTGTTTTTTTGATTGCGTTTTGTTTTCAATTTTAATTGTTATTATAAAGTACAATGTATTGTTTTGGGCGATAGTGTTTTGTTTTAATTATTTTTATAAAGTACAGGTAATTAATTTCATTGCTTTTTTGATTGTGTTTTGTATTGTCTTCAATTTTTTTTTTGTTTTCAGATTTCTTTATTGCGTGACGTAATCAAATATTTTCAGTATAAAACAATCAAAAAAGAAACAATGAAATTAATACCTGTAATTTAGAGAAACAGTGAAAACAAAACGCCATCGTCCAAAACAATTAGAAAAAGAAAAAGATTATCAATTGCAAGGTAACAACTTCTTAAGCGACATTATTTGTTGTTTTGTTTACTTGTCTCTTCCTCCGAACACCGAGAGACTTTGTTTTTGTTATTCTCTTGTTTTGAACACCAATTCTCCCATCTCTAGCTTTTTAATTCTTGAAGATCGAAAAAAGTTGTTTATATGAAACTTCTGAGCTTCTCCTGCCGTTTTCAAAGGAACAATTGAACGTCGTGTTATTGAGCTATAGCCTAAAGCTATCATTTTTTTAATGGAACACTCTGTATATTATTGCATTTTTGAATTCTTCGTTTAATTTTAGCATCGCATCGTGGGCCTAACTCGATTACTTTTAGAGTTATTCTCTTGTTTTGAACGCCGGTTCTCCCCCCTCTAGTTCTTTAATTTTTGAAAATCGAAAAAAAGTTTTTATGTGAAAGTTGTGGGTATTTTACTTACGCTTTCCACACCGCTTTCAAAGAAATAATCAAACGTCGCGTTATGGAGTTAGAACCGAAAGCTGTCATTTTTCGAATGGAACGCCCTGTATATTATTGCATTTTTCAATTCCTCGTTTAATTCTAGCCTGAATTGATGGGTCGCATCGTGGGTCTAACTCGATCGGTTTTCGAGTTATTCCCTTGTTTATGAACGCCGGTTCTCCCCCCTTTAGTTCTTTAAATTTTTGAAAATCGAAAAAACGTTTTTATATGAAAGTCGTGGATACTTTAGTTACGCCTTCCACAGCGCTTTCAAAGAAACAATCGAACGCTGCGTTATGGAATTATAACCCAAAGCTGTCGTTTTTTGAAAGGAACGCCCTGTATATTATTGCATTTTTCGATTCTTCGTTTAATTCTAGCCTGAATTGATGGGTCGCATCATGGGTCTAACTCGATTGGTTTTCGAGTTGTTTCCTTGTTTATAAACATCGGTTCTCTTCCCTCTAGTTCTTTAATTTTTGAAAATCGCAAAAAGTTTTTATATGAAAGTTGTAGGCATTTTATTTACGCTTTCCACCCCGCTTTCAAAGAAACAATGGAACGTCGCGTTATGGAGTTATAACCGAAAGCTGTCATTTTTTGAAAGGAACAGCCTGTATATTATTGCACTTTTCAATTCCTCGTTTAATTCTAGCCTGAATTGATGGGTCGCATCGTGGGTCTAACTAGATTGGTTTTGGAGTTATTCCCTTGTTTATGAACACCGATTCTCCCCCTCTGGATCTTCAAATTTTGAAAATCGAGAAATTTTTTTACATGAAAGTTGTGGGCATTTTGCTTGCGCTTTTCAAGCCGGTTTCTTAACGTTAAAAAAATAGTTCCACTTCGATTTTCAAATGTTTTTCAATCGCGACAGTATTTTGTTTGACAGTTACGCGTTCCTTTTAAAATTTCTCCTCGTAGTTGGCCGTGAATTGTTAGTTGTAAACCAGCCTTACTTGAAACTTAAATAAATTGACGTATATCATAACCTCACTTTTTTATTCAAGGAGATGTCACAAAGTTAAACAGTTTTATTAACGAATTTTTATCAAAAAATTCAAAGTAAAATCGGAATGTCCATCATTTTCATCAAGACAGGCTTGGACTTTATAAAGCTCATATTTAATACGTTAGGTCGATTGGGGCTAGTTCACAACTAACAGTTCACGACCAACTACGAGAAGAGATTTCAAAAAAGTTTTCTTTTATTGTTCAAGTGTTCTGGGCGGCAGTGTTTTGTTTTTGAAGATGTGCTTTGCCAGTTTTGTTTTGACAAAAAAGTACAAAACAAAAGAAAACGACGTTTGGCGCTAATTCCAATGCGATGGTGTTTTGTTTTATAATTGTTTTCTTTCCGGAATGGAAACTTTCAAGGTTTATTTGCATGGTAGGAAAATAGGCCTTTTTTCTACTGTTTTTTTTTTCGCTTATAGCATACCTGATCTACTCAAAATTTATTTTTAAAAATGAAAAGGTTAAAAGTTAATAATAAATCTTAATCTCTCATCAGCTGTCTCACGTAACATTTTTTCGCAATTTATATTGCTCCGAAAACAATTAAAATTTTTATGGTCTCGTGGACGATTAAATTAAATGCCCTGACATTTGCGAACGTTTCTATTTTATACATCGATCAATTAAATGACGATTAATTATTCGCGCGGCGCGTTTGATGATTGGCAGGAAAATCCGCATTCTCATCCCTCTCAAAAAATTGACAATCGAAACCTAGCAAGTTTGTATAGCGCCTTCCAAATGCATCGCGAAAAGAGCATACGTGTATGACTTCCGGTATAACCGGAAGTGCACTAATTACAATGAAATTTCCATGACCTCCCGCAAATTTGTTTTTGATTTTTGATCAATATTTGCATTTACGATTTGCGTCATCACATTTTTTGATAAAAAAATTTACATTCGAATTACTACCGTCAATAAGTTTATGATGATGATGGAAAGATAAAGGAGTCGTTAAAAAGTGCGAGAGCAAAACCTAGCTTGTCACAGATTTCCAAACGCCAACACAAAAAAAGAAACACAAATAAATAAATGTTAATCGCCTCGACACATTTGCAATTCAAATCCTCCTTCAATACGGAATAAATACCAACCGATCCCATCCTCACGGGTCATTTTCAATAACACATGCGTACCGTAATGGCATGCAAGTAAATAAATGCCTTCCAGACGAATAGGGAAATAATTTTTTTTGCAATTCTAGCGTCATTAATAAATAGACAGTGTTTATTATTCGACAGGATAATTGTTATTTCGTGCTGAATTAATCACAAGAAATTGAATTACACAATCGCATACCGACGACTTATTCCCTGTACATGGAAATCGCGTTTGTTTTTTACATCGACGTGTTTGCTTTTGACGAAAGCAAAGCAAACGCGTTTGGATCCCGCTCGTGATCTAATATTTACCAAGTAAATTCCGCAGATTATTAAGACGCGACAAAATTGCTAATAATGTCACGTGTTATCGGTTTATCATCTTCCTGCAATTACGTAAACCAATCACAGTTCCAGTGACATCTATCAACAGTTCTGCGTGGTGGATTGACACGTGCTGGTCTTGTCCCTTCCTTGACTTAGGAAAGTCACTTACATCAAGTGTAACTAGAAAACAATTGATGTCACTTCAGAAAACTCGCTTATACTTTAAATTAATTACGAAAAGTTGTAAATTTGCATTTTGCTTACAGTCCTTTAAAAAAAAAGAAACAATTAAACGCCGCGTTGTGAAGTTATTATCTAAAATTGTCGATTTTTACTAGAACACCCTGTATATATGATTGCATTTTTGAATTCCTCATCGAGTTTTAGCCTGATTTGATGGGTCGCATCATGGGTCTAACTCGATTGGTTCAGGAGTTATTACTTGAGGAAGCAGCAACAATTCTCTCACTTTTTTCATTGAATTTAATTTCAAATTTCCCGCCGATTTTATCACGGTGTTAACAAACTGCTGGGGCGCGTTCATAAACTGCAGTTTGTGAACGCGCCCCAATCCTGCGCGGACGTTTAGCTAACTTCATGCGTGACGCAAGCGCAGACGGCTTCGTTATAAAACAAGCGGGAAATTTAAATCTGAAGCAAAAACAAAAGGATTCAAGACGTCTACGTCTGCTAGATACCTGATAATGCAATAAGCGAGGAAAACGTGTGAATTATAAAAAACAAAAGAGAGAAGAAAATCGAAATTTCTTTCTTTTGTTTACACCGTCGATCGAAAATTCGATCGTCTTTTGTTTTCCTCTTTCGAATAAGCAAACGTTTGTCGCACGCTCGAACGCCTTTTGTTTGTTTTTGCTTTTTATTAAGAAAAAAGAAAAAGAAATTCGAAAGTCGACTGACTTTGTTTTCGCAATAATGAAGAAGAAAATCGAAATTTTTTTTGTTTACTCTCGATATCGAAAAACGAGAATAAAATCGAACGTTCCAATTGTTACGTACACTCGACCGCCTTTTGTTTTTATTTTTACTTTTCTAAAAAAAAAAATCAAAATCGAAATTTTTTTTCATTACGCACACTCGTTCGCGTTTTGTTTTGTTCTTTCTTTCTTTTGTTTACCGTTAATCGAAATTGCTTTCTTTTGTTTACCGTCGATCGAAAATTCGATCGTCTTTTGTTTCCATTTTTCAAAGAAGCAAACGTTTGTCGTATACAATCGAACGTCTTTTGTTTGTTTTTGCTTTTTATTAAGAAAAAAGAAAAAGAAATTCAAAACTCAATTTGACTTTGTTTCCGCAGTATAGAAGAAATTTCTTTTGTTTACTCTCGATATCGAAAGACGAGAATAAAATCGAGCGTTCTAATCGTTACGCACACTCGATCGCCTTTTGTTTTTATTTTTACTTTTCTAAAAATTTCTTTTCATTGCCAGAATCGATCATCTTTTGTTTTCTCTTTTCTGAGAAAAAAAAAATTCAAAAGACGATCGACTTTGTCTCTGTTAAAGAAAATGAAGGGAGAAAATCGAAATTTCTATTGTTGCTTACTGTCGATCGTCTTTTGATTTCATTTTTCGAAGAAGCGAACGTCTGCTACACAATCGATAGCGTTTATTTCCGAATCAAATCAATTCAAAGAAGGACTAAAAGACGGTTGACTTTGTTAAAAAAAAAGAGAAGAAAATCGAAACTTTCCTCGATTAGCGTCGATCGTTTTTTGTTTTTATCTTTCGGAGAAACAAGCTTTTGTCGATCAGCTTTTTTTAAGGAGAAAAAAATTGAAAAGGCGATTGACATTAATTTTTTTTTATTACAAAAGAAGTAAAAATTTGTTGCGTAGTCGATCGTCTTTTATTTCTTGTTGCATTTTAAGAAAAAAAAATTGAAATACGATTGTACGACGTTCATTACATTGTCGAAAAAAAAAATGAAAATCAAAACCTCCCATGATTACTGTTAGTCGTCTTTTGTTTTCATCTTTTGGAAAAGCAAACATTTATTAAACAATTGACCGTTTCTTGTTTCTCTTTCGTTGCTTTTCAGAAAGGAAAAGGAATCAAAAGGAAATTGAAAATAAAATGAAAATTTCTCGACGTCACTGACGATCGTCTTTTGTTTTCATCTTTCGAAAAAAACAGCAAAATTATGTTGCAAAAACGGACGTCTTTTGTTTTTTTTGTCACTTTTAAGAAGAAAAATATTCAAAAGGCGATAGCCAGGAAAATTACTGACGATCGTCTTTTGTTTCTGTCTTTAGAGAAAGCAATAATTTGTTATACAATCGATCATCTTTTATTTATTTTTTGTTAAAAAGAAAAAAAAATCAAAAGACGATTGATGAGAAAAAAGAAGTTACAACTCGAAATTGTCGCTTTTTACTAGAACACCCTGTATATATTACTGCATTTTTTAATTCCTCATCTAATTTAACCTGGTTTGATGGGTCGCATCGTGGGTCTAACTCGATTGATTCCAAGTTATTCACTTGTTTTCGTGTTTTGAACGCTGGTTCTCCCTTGTCTAGTTCTTTACCTTTTGAAAATCGATTTTTTTTATATGAAAGTTGTAGGCTTTTGGCTTACATTTCCAATGCCGTTGAAAAAAAAACAATTGAACGTCGCGTTGTCGTCATAACCTAAAATTATCGTTATTTACTAGAACATATTATATTAATGCATTTTTGAATTCCTCGTCTAGTTTTAGCCTGATTTGATGGGTCGCAACGGGAGTCTAACTCGATTAGTTTTCGAGTTATTCTCTTGTTTTGAACGCCAACTCTGCCATCTCTAGCTTTTTAATTTTTGAACATAGAAAAAAGTTTTTTATATGAAACTTGTGGGCGTTTTACTTGCGCCTCTCCTGCCGTTTTCAAAGGAACAATCGAACGTCGCGTTAACGAGCTATGGCCTAAAGTTATCATTTTCTTAACGGAACATCCTGTATATTATTGAATTTCTTAATTCTTTATCTAATTTTAGCCTGATTTGATGGATCGCATCGTGGGTCTAACTCGATTACTTTTAGAGTTATTCGCTTTTGTTGAGCACCGGTTCTCCCTTTCCCCTCTAGTTCTTTAATTTTTGAAAATCGAAAAAAAAGTTGTGGGCATTTTGCTTACGCTTTTCACTCACTCCGCTTTCAAAAGAGCAATCGAACGTCACGTTGTCGATTTATAACTTAAAGTTGTCACTTTTTTAAAGGAACACCCTGTATATTATTGTATTTTTCAATTCCTCGTTTAATTCTAGCCTGAATTGATGGGTCGCACCGTATTGATTGGTTTTCGAGTTATTTGTTGCTATGTACAGTGTACCACATACAGGGTGTTATATCGCCTTATTATTGACTTAATGTAGTTCAAATATTAGTTTACGTAAGAATTAGGAAACGCGACGTTTCACCGTCGTCGTGACCACATATTATTTGCCTATAAATTTGGCAATCCGGCATTCGAATAAAAAAATCGTTTTTTCTCTGACATAATAATTCGAGGATCGTTTGTGAACAATGACGCAAAATTATTATATCACCGGAGGATCGATCCTCCGGCGGCGTGAAAAGTAAAAGTTCTCGCCGTCAAATTCCACGCCGCTGATTAATTAATGGGTCTATTCTGGCAGCAGTCGCGCTGCGCTGCGACGTACGTCTTTGAGTTATCGAAGCGCTGGGAAAGTGGATAATTGCGCGAGAGCAGGTACCGTTCGTTATGTCAATGCTGCCTGCCGTTACGTTGCGGTTATGTAACGTGGCCGCTTCCTACACGGACAAGTGCCGATCGCGCGTTAACTTCCACCTGGCCCTGACGGGGGGGATTGTTCGCTTTCTCCGGCAGGATTTCCGTGATTCTGTTGCGCGACGATCAAAATGTTACTTGCTACGCGCCATATACAGGAACGGCGTTACGTAATCGTAACGTTGATTGTATTGATTACATCATCCGTTAATTGATTAAATTGCATTTCTCGTTCCCGCATATAAATTATCGAGGTGAGCAACCGGCTTTACACAAATGACATCCTTTAATCAACGTAAGCGTAATGTCTCAAACCGTCAAACTATGACTCACCGTCACTCTATCAAGTAACATTATTATTTTGACAGTTGACAATTTCGAAGATGATGTGAAAAGATCGAGGAATGACGCGCGGATGGCGTTATTTGAATGTTTTAATCAATTATTTTCATAGCTGTCAAACGTCAGCGTGAACTGTCAAAATAAATCACCCTGTATATAATTTAATTTTAAGATAATCGTTTAAGCGAGTGTGGCATGGGTCACGTTATTTGTTTATATATTTTTTAATAGCTATCAAACGTCATGTTTCAGATATGTCAAATTTCACATTATAGGAATGCTGGTGCGACAACGTATTATATAATACAAATGGCGCTATTCTTTTGTTTTGACATGTTGACAACTCGACAAGCTTAATGTCAACAGTCAAATTTAAAGTTGTTAACTAATTTTTTTATTTTGACAGCTGTATTTGAAAGAGCAATAAAAACAGTGCTATTTTATTTAATCTTAAGTTTGTGTGTCACACCGTTAACTGTCAAATTTTATTACGATCCGTCAAATAGTTTTTTTTTGCGGCCATTTAAGTGAGACCAATGTTGAAGCGGTTTAAAACAATCGCAGAAAGACGTAGGAGATGGCATTGCCGACTAATTTCATTATCATTACTTTGACAGTTGTATTTAAGAGCGGTATAATAACATTATTGGTATAGAGCGTATAATGGCGCTACTTCGACTATTTCTTTCAATCAAATTACTAAGTTTAAAGTGTCAGATTGCTAACTATCAAATTTGAAGTTGATCTGTCAAATATCAAACTTTACAATCAAATTGTCAGCTAATTTTGGTGTTGTTTTCACTTGAGCTTAAGCGTCAGCTAGAAAGAACCCATACGTGGCACTTTTTTTAGGTTAAATTGGTACGCTCGAGGTGTTCAATTGATATCTGTCAAATTTCAAGTTGATCTGTCAAGTAAAGCCTCAGACAGTCGACTGTCAAACTTGGAAGTCACATTGTCAGCAAATTTTGCAAAGTTGACAACTATTCTCTTAGGCTTAGATGGCGCTGTCAGTTAATTTTGTTATTTTGACAGATGTGTTTTAGTGCGAGCTTAAGATATAATCATACAGATGGCGTCGTTTTAACCGACTTTTTTTCTAATTAAATTGGTAAGCTCCGCATGTAAAACTGTCAAATTTAAGCCAAGTAACCTCAACTGTCAAAATTTAAAATCAAATTGTCAGTAAAGTTTGTTACGTCAGCTGCTTCCTTAGGTTTTTAGTGAAGTAGAGATCGCGGTGTCGGTTATTTCGTCACTTTGACAGCCGTGCTTAACCGAAATGTTGACAACTGTTTTTTATTTTGACGTAGAGACGTGTTTTGTTATTTCGACAGCTTAATCGTGAGTTGAAAAAAAATCACTGTTTCGCCGACATTTTAAAAATTAAATTGGCGAACGCGATGTGTCAAACTGTTAATTGTCAAATTTCAAGTTGATCCGTCAAGTCATGTTTCAGACGTCAACTGTCAAACTTCAAAGTAAAACTGTCAGTAAAATTTGCAATGTTGTCAGCTGTCTCTAGGTTTTTATTTTCATGTATTAAAATGACGTAGAGATGGCGATGTTGGTTATTTTATTATTTTGGCAACTGTGCTTAAGCGTGAGCTGAAAAAGTCATACATTTTAACCGATTTTTTTAAATTAAGTTGTAAGCTTGGTGTGTCAAACTGTTAACTGTCAGATTTCAAGTTAAGTCACGCCCTCAGAGGTCAACTGTCATATTGTTAGTAAAATTTGTATTTGTCAGCTGTTTTCTTAGTTTTCTTTTATTAATTTTAATTTTTTAAAATGATGTCAAAATGGCATCATCAGTTAATTTTGTTATTTTGATAACTGTGTTTTTAAGTGAGAGCTTAAGCGCGAGCCAAAAAAATTACATAGATGGATGGCACTGTCGACTTTCTTAATACATATCAGTTGGTAAGCTCTATGTGTCAAACTGTCAAATTTCAATTCAAGTAACGTCTTAGGCGTCAACTGTCAAACTTTAAAGTCAAATTGTTGAAAAAGTTTGTAAAAGTAAAACCTCAGGCCGTAACTGTCAAACTTGAAGCTGTTATGTTGAAGTTTTTATTTTCATTCACAGTAGACCCGTGGAGTTGGCGTTGTCAGCCAACTGTCAAACTGATAACTGTCAAATTTCAAGTCAAGTAACGCCTTGAACGTCAACTGTCAAACTTTGAAGTCATATTCAGTCAGTGTTTTCTTTAATTTTCATCTGTTAAAATGACGCTGCAGTTAATTTTGTTTTGAAATTCAATTCAAGTAACGCCTTAAACGTCTCTTCCACTTTTTGTGAGTTCGGAAGTAGATTGTTTCTTTTTAGTTTCTGTACTCATTTTTTTTAAACAAAATTAAAAAAAAAGTGTGATTTTTGTTTCTGAATTTGCGTTTGTTTATCTTTCATCATTTTTTAAAATCTTGCTTTTTCGAAAATTAAAAAAAAAGCAGGGGCATTGACTAGTGATGTGAGTTTTGAAAGTTTCATTCTGAAAGTTTCGAAATGTCAAAAAGCTTTTTATAAAATTCACAAATATTTTGTCCACTCGTCGAAATTATTTTGTTTTCTTCATTTAATTAATTTTATTTCAGTTTTTCTTCTTCCTGTTCATTTTTGTTTTCTTATGAAATTCATTTAAAGTTGCTTCTTTTTTTAATTTGATTTTCAGTCGGTCTCCACTTGCATCAGAATCATCGATTTGTTTTCTTCATTAAACTTATATATATTTTAGTGTTTTCTTCTTTCTGCTCATTTCTTATCTAATTCGTTTATGGTTTCTTCTTGTTTTTTCTCCCCTTACATGAAAATCGTCGATATTGTTTTGTTTCCTTCATTTAATTTATTTTATTTCAATGTTTGTTTTCTTCTTTTTTTACGAAATTCATTTACAGTTTCTTTTGCATTTTTTCTTTATATTTTCAGTCGTTCTCCACTTGCATGAGGATCGTCGGTATTTTTTTCTTTTCTTTATTTAATTAAATATATGTATTTCTATGTTTTCTTCTTTTTCTTATTTTTTTTTTGTCGAACTAGTTTGTAGTTTCTTCTTTTGCGTTTTTATTTTAATTTTCATTCGATCTCCATTTGCACGAGAATCGTCGATATTCTTTTGTTTTCTTCATTTAATTTATTTTATTTCAGTGTTTTCTTCTTCTTGTTCATTTTTCTTTTCTTATGGAATTCATTAATAATTTCTAATTTTGCTTTATTCTGATCATTTTCCTCCTTTTCACCGAATTCATTTAAAATTTCCTTTTTTGCTTTTCTCTTTTGGATTTTCAGTCGCGTTTTTATATCTCGTTTCTGTTTCGCTTTAATGACTTCTGAAAAAGTACGCATACGCAGAATGAAGAACGAAGAAATTTTCCTAATTCAGCGAACTTACGCCGAGGGACTAGAAACTTGTGTTGAAACAAAAACTGAAACAAAACAATCAATTTTGAAAAACAAATGCGAAAGAAAACGAAAAACAAAAGAAGAAAAAATCTCGCGCGAATTTCATTCTTGAAATTTGTTTTTTGCTTTCTCTTTGATTTTGTTGGAAAATTTCTAAGTTTGTTTGTTTTGCTGTGTTTCTTTTATTTGCAAAAATAAAGTCGGTCGTCTTTTGTTTTTCTTTTTAGGGAAATTAAATTCAAAGAAAACATTGACATTTTTCACGCGGCTGGCATTTTTGAATATTTTAAAAAAAACGTAGGTCGTTACAAAGTCGATCGTCTTTTGTTTTTATTTCTCGTTTCTCTTCTTTTTCTTTCTTCTTCTTTTAGTGACTTCGGAAGTCGTTTGCTTTTTTTTTGTTTCTGTGCTCATTTTTTTTAAACTAAATTAAAAAAAAAAAAACGTGTGATTTTGTTTTTGAATTTGCATTTGTGTCTTTCATCATCTTTTAAAATCTTGTTTTAATTTTGGAAAATTTGAAAAAAACAGAGCAGGGGCACTGGACTGGTGATGTGGGTGTTGAAAGTTTCATTTTGAAATTTTCAGAATGACATTAAAAATTTCGAAATTTCAAAAAGCTGAAAACTATTGTTACATACGTTATTTCATTTTTCTCAGCGAGACTTTTTATCCACACTGTATTTATTCTCAATTTTTTTCCGAAAATTTTTCAAAGGGAAACTTCGACGCTTTTCTTAACTAGGTCACAGAGCTTCGATTCTTTTTTTTAACGCCCTGTACCTTGCTGATAATGATCAACTATTGGAATCAGTTTAGCTACATAGCAATACTTTGATGTCTGGAATCTACAGTTGCCGTGTGCCTATTTCCTTTTGGACCACTCTTGTATGCGTCTTTAGCTCGAGGGACCCACTTTACCGTTTAGAATCTTTTATTGAGTTTGCCCTTCTTCTGTTTGGTGGTCTAAAATAGTATAAAATTTGTTTGTAAATTATTGATTGGGGTAACAATACGCAACTTTGCACCAATTTAATTTTTCTCAAGATAACCGAAATCATCCCTATGGCGAGGCTCAAAAAGTGGACTGTCCTGTGTGTTTCCTGTATGTTTGTATGTAACTCCGTACGTGTACGTGTGTTCATGAATAAGCTCTTTTTTGTCTATGGCAGGCTTAATGCGACAAAAACTGAACTCCTTGCGTAACAAAAATCCTGATCGCACTGCACGCATTAGTTGTTGGTTAGTCACGAAGGCGATGACTCGCTTTGTTTCGAGTTTCAAAATTTTCGCGTTCGGAAAACTCGCTTTGAAAAGACGTTTTGTTTAATACCTGTGGGGTTCGTTTGATAATGTGCATGGAAGTTAAGTTTATAAGGCAGAGAATACGACGATGAAAATGTAAGTTATTTTACTTTTTGTTATTGCCTGAAAACGCCTGCGTTTTTATCAGAACACGGCTATCCATGTGTGGCCCCGTGATTTTTTATTAAAGGTAGCTTTGTTCGGTACTGCGACGCACTCATTTTTTTTGGTGGCGGAAACTTGGGTCCTAAACAATCATTTCCAGGTTTTTTTTTGCATTTACTGCGAATTATTTCATGTTTTGGTATCTGCGAGCGCATGCCTTTTCGGGCTACGTCATGCGTTTTTTTCTTGCGCGCTCGATTTTCTCTGTTACGTGACTTTTCAAATGAAATAAAATCGTATCCCTTTTTTTTATGAGAGCGAAAAAGTGCAAAACATTCCTTGTATCTTTCATACATCTTCTATTCCACATACCACGTCACCCCCTCAACGGCTACCGTCCTCGTCTATAGAGGAGAGGCGTCGGGGTGCCCACCTTCACAACGACCAGTCGCGGTCCTCTTTTCTTCGGTATCGTGGTATGTCAGCGTGGAACAGAGATGTCGTTAAAACGCAGTGAATGTTTTGGCTACTATGGAGCTCGTGATCTCAAAGGTTGGGGGAGAGGCGCGGCTTGGAACCCCTATGGCCACTCAGAGAACCGATCACACACACGTAACCCTCGCTCTTCGAGACTAATAACCAAAGTAAGACGTGTCGCGAGCGTACTTATAAAGTGTTGCGCCGGTGACTCGTTCGCGTGATACCCTAACTTGCGAACAATTAATTCGCTTTATAATGAAATATTTTGCAATTTTTATTTACAGAAACGCTCGTATCTTGACATAATTTCATATCTTATATTTTTTGAGTAAATTCTACGGGCCGTATTCATTTTAAAATAGTGCGCGTACAAAAGGTAATCGAAAAATGTACAGGGTGGGCCAAATTCGACACTTTTAATAGGAAACACCTATTTTTAGAAGAGTTAGACAAAAACTGACCTCGGTCCCTGAGCTCGATTTTTAAGACAAAGTTAATAGTGAAAACCGCATTTCGATATCTTGTACCGCTTAGGAGCTACAAGGCGTTTCTCAAAATTCTGCGATTTCTAAAAACCTTCATAACTTTTTTGTTTATGAAATTTTTTTATTTCTGTAAAAACTTCTTTAAGGCACTTATTTTTTGTTTATGAAATTTTTTTATTTCTGTAAAAACTTCTTTAAGGCACTTATTTTTTGTTTATGAAATTTTTTTATTTCTGTAAAAACTTCTTTAAGGCACTTATTTTTTGTTTATGAAATTTTTTTATTTCTGTAAAAACTTCTTTAAGGCACTTATTCATGCAAAATTTATTGCTTCAAATTATTTTTTTCTAAACTGCCAATATTTGAGATTTCAGCTAGAACTTTGAGATTTTTTATATGGAACACCCAATATATTTTTAAGTTTTTGAAAGGAGTATAAACTTAGATGTTTTCTTTAATTTTCATCTGTTAAAGTGACGTAAAGATGACGTTGTCAGTTAATTTTGTTTTGAAATTCAATTCAAGTAACGCCTTAAACGTCAACTGTCAAACTTTTAAGTCATATTGTGAGTAAAATCTTTGTCGTCAAATGTTTTCTTTAATTTTCGTCTCTTAAAATGACGCTGTCAGTTCATTTTATTATTCAAATTCGATTCAAGTAACGCCTTATACGTCATCTGTCATCTTTCAAGTTATACTGTCAGTAAAATCGTTGTCGTCAGATGTTTTCCTTAATTTTCATCTGTTAAAATGACGTAAAGATGACGCTGTCAGTTAATTTTGTTTTCAAATTCAATTCAAGTAACGCCTTAAACGTCAACTGTCAAAAACTTTAAAGTCAAAGTGTCGGCAAATTTTGTATTGTTGGTGTTTTTATTTTCATTATTAGATGTGGAGATCATTTTGACAGCTGTGCTTAAGTAAGAGTTTAATATCATACTAGATGGCGCCGTTATAAAGTAGTAATTATTAACTGTCAAATTTCAAGTGACTGTCAACTAATTTTGTTATTTTATCAGCTGTGTTTAACCGATTTTTTTTTTAAATTAAACTTGATATGTCAAATTGTTAACTGTGAGATCTGTCAAATAATGCCGCAGACTGTCAACTGTCAAAAAAATTTGTAATGTTGACAATTGTTTTTTTATTTTCATTTACGAACTAATTTGTTTTTGTTTATCTCAGAGCATCACGCACGTGGTTTCTGATCACCCGGCGTTCACGAAATTCGGCCTGAACCTCATCATCAAGAGCACCGCCTCCCAACCCCTTGTAAAAATGTCCCCCAAAGAGTTCATGTTCGGATACAAGAGCACACTCCTCACCCTCGGCAACAAGTTCCTGAATAACTGGATTTATTTCGAAAAATTAGGCCTCATAGACAGAGTAGGACTTAAATAAATTTTCAAAAATTCCTTGTGCTAAAACCTTTTTTTTTTTTGTTTTGTAGATGTATGATTTTACGGGTGACTTCGAGACGGTTTACACCGGCGAAGGTGATATAACCAAGGCCGGCCTTCTGGATACCTACATGGGATCCACTGAAATTCCACAGTGGGACGCACCTTGTGGTACCATCAGGGGGGCGTCGGATGGGACAAAGTTTGCCACTCACATAAAACAAAATGATAATTTGATGTTCTTCAGAAAGAGTTTGTGTCGTCCCAAAACTATGGTAAGTTCTCTGAGGGGGGGGAGTATATAATTTCTTTTTAATTTAATCACATTTTAGATTCGAGTGAATTCGACGGTTTCTTCCGGCCTCAGGGGCTACGTCTACAATTTCGAGCCCAATGCCAACGATAACGGCGTGTACAATCCTGAAAACTCGTGCTTCTGCAAGACGAAGAAGTGTCTTCCACCGGGGCTCTTGGACGTCCATGAGTGTTACTATGGTTTCCCCATAGCCCTGTCTTATCCACATTTTCTGGACGCTGATCCGTCTCTGTTCTCCCATGTTGAAGGGATGCATCCGGATCCCGTCAAGCACAAGACTTACTTCGTTATCCAGCCGGTGGGTAGCTTTTTTTTTAGCGTTAATGGTTTTTAGTAGGAAATAAAAAAATTGAAAAAAACTTTGTGAAAACGACTCGCCTTAATTGGAACCGTGGTGGAAAGAGTTTTGGCAGTTTTTTACGGGGGAAATTTGAAATTTAATTCGGAGAACAAAAGACGATCGAAGAAAATTGCCTTTAATTATTTAACTGTGGCTTTCGAAAACCGTGGTGGAAACCGTTGACCGCCCGACATCTTAATAAATCGAGTAGAAAAATAAACGCTTTCAAAATTAAATTAAAAACCGTGGTGGAAATGACTTTGTCTGGTTTATGGCCTTTCCACCACGGTAAGGAAACTTCAGCTGAAGTCAAGAAAAAAAAATGAACATTTTTTATTGAACCATGGAGGAAATGATTTTGCCAGTTTTAAGCAGTTGGTTCCTCAGAGATGTGCTTTGAAATTTAAATTTGCAAAAAAAAACAAAAGATAGTCGAAAATTAAGAAAAAGAATTAATTTATTTTAGCTATGGTTTTCAAAAACCGTGGTGGAAAACAGAATCGGCAAATAAACGCTTAGAAAATAAAAAAAAAGACGTGGTGGAAATGACTCTGGCTGATTTGACTTTTCCACCACGGGATCTCGAATGAAAAGAATGCCCAACTTAAAGTGCAAATATTTTTATTGAAACCGCGGTGGAAATGATTTTGGCAGTTTAATTCGTCGGTTCCTTGAATATACGCTTTGAAATTAAAATTTGCAAAACAAAAGACGGTCGAAAACTGACTTGAATTAAAAACTTTTTAAAATTTATGGTATTTAGACCGTCAACCGTTCTGGTACATTTCCGCCACGGCATCTTAATAAACGAAATAAAAAAAAATTAATAAAAAAAAAATTAAAAACCTCGGTGGAAATTACTCTGGCCGGTTTTTAATATTTCCGCCATAAACGAGTGAGAAAATAAACGCTTAGAAAATTAAAAAGTAAATAAATAAATATCGTGGTGGAAATGATTAGCCGGTTTAGCTTTCCCACCGTGGTATCTTGAACGAAACGAAAGCTCAACTTAAATAAACAAAAAAGTGAACATTTTTTATTGGAACCGCGGTGGAAATGATTTTGGCGGTTTTAATTAGTTGGTTCCTCGAATATACGCTTTGAAATTTGAATTGTAGGCTTTAGACCGTTAACCGTTTTGATACATTTCCGCCACAGCATCTTAATAAACGGAATAAGAAAATTTTTAAAAAATATAAAAACCGTGGTGGAAATTACTCTGGTCGGTTTGACTTTTCCACCACATCTGAAATGAAAGGAAAGTTCAACTTAAATAAAGAAAAAATATGAACATTTTGTGTAAAACCGTGGTGGAAATGATTTTAGTTGATTTTGGGGAAATTTGCAAACAAAAGACAGTCGAAAAAAAAACTTATTTTTTCATTTATTAAGATAGCCGCGTATTTCGAAAACCTTGATGGAAACCTGCTGACCCTCTTGATACATTTCCGCCATAAACGCTTAGAAAATTGATAAATAAAAACCGTTGTGGAAATTACTTTAACCAGTTTGGCTTTTCCACCGCGGTGTCTTGAATGAAACGAAAGCTCAACTTAAATAAACGAGAAAATGAACATTTTGATTGAAACCGCGGTGGAAATGATTTTGGCAGTTTTAATTAGTCAGATCCTCGAATATACGCTTTGAAATTTGAATTCGCAAACCAAAAGACGATCGAAAATTGGCTTAAATTAAAAACTTTTAAACCGTTAACCGTTTTGGTACATTTCCGCCACGGCATCTTAATAAACGGAATAAAGAAAAAACTATAAACCGTGGTGGAAATTACTGTGGCCGGTTTTCATCTTAATCTTAATAAACGAAATAAGAAAATTGAAAAAAAATTAAAAATCGTGGTGGAAATTATTCTGGCCGGTTTGACTTTTCCACCACGGTATCTGAAATGGAAAAAAAAAACTTAAAGTAAGAAAAAATACGAACATTTTGTTTAAAACCGTGGTGGAAATGATTTCAGTTGATTTTTCAATTCGTAAGGAAAGAAGGTGCGCTTTAAAATTTAAATTTACAAACAAAAGATGGTCGGAAAAAAGGGATCTTTTATTTAATTTGTTAAAGCTTTGGAAAACCTTGATGGAAACCCGTTGACCGTCTTGATACATTTCCGCCATAAACGGAGTAGGAAAATAAACGCTTAGAAAATTAAAAAATAAAAACCGTAATGGAAATGACTTTGGCCGGTTTGGCTTTTCCACCACAGTATCTTGAATGAAAAGAAAGTTCAACTTAAACAAAGAAAACAAAAAAAAAGAACATTTTGTATGAAACCGTGGTGGAAATGATTGTGGCATTTTTAAGGAGTTGCCTCTTCAAATGATGCGGAACGAAGGTACGCTTTCAAATTCGGAATTTGGCTTGAGTAAAACAAAGCATTTTTTTTTCATTTATTTTAGCCTTAGCTTTCAAAAACTGCGATGGAAACGGAAGCCGTTGACCATTTTGATACATTTCCGCCACGGTATCTTAAGAGAAATGGGAAAACGGACGCTCAAAAAATTAAGAGCCGTGGTGGAAATGACTCTGGCTGGCTTGACTTTTCCACCTTGGTATGTGAAATGAAAAGTTCACTTAAATAAAAAAAAAATAACATTTTGATTGAAACCGTGGTGGAAATACTGTTGGCAATTTTAAAGAGTTGGTGCGTTTTGAAATTTAAATTCGCAAAACGAATGCCGGTCGAAAATGGCTTAGATTTGAGGAGGGCTCGCACGCTGCCCAGCGACCGATGGAACACCATCAAAATGATAGTCATTTCCACCACGGTTTCTGAAAGCTCTTCTTCTAGTATTGGTCGTCTCTTTGTTTTTAATTCTACTTATTTTTTCAACAGCCCTTTCGAAAGTTCTCACATTTATCTTTTGTTTAATATAGTTCGGCGAAAAAAAATTGTGAAGAGAAGAATGTCATTTCCACCACGGTTTTCTACGATCTTGGTTATGTTTTTAAATTATTCGATCGTCTTTTATTTACCAACGTAAAAGTTTAGATCGCGACATCTTACGATTGCTTCTTGACCTAATATTGCATTAAGATTGACAATTGTAACAAAATTTGTAAATTCCAACGTCAAACTTTCTGTTTTTTAATATTTTTCTAGAAATAGAGCAGAGACATTTCCGTCACGGTTTTTGAAAGTCCCTCTGGTGTAGGATTTTAAACACAAAGCTTGCACGTCAATGTCACCAGAGGGGCTAATAGAAACCGTGGTGGAAATGACTCTTGTCTCGACAGATTTTTGAATTTCCACAGCGGCATTTTTAACTAAAAGTAGGAAACAATAGAAGATCCAGAAATAAATTACGAAAAAAAAATATGTATTTCTCTTCATCTACGTATTTCAAAATTTGACAGTGGCTTTCTAAGACCATGGTGGAAATTACTTCTTCAGAGATTTTTGGTTTTCGGTCCTGCATCTTAAATAAAACGATAAAAAGCAACGTTTGCGTAGGGGTATTAAATTAGAAAAGAAATCTTTTGTTTCAGTGTTTGTTTGTTAGTAAAAATTCTTTTGTTTCCAGGATTCTGGCTTGCCCTTGGATCTGGCTGTTCGCTACCAAATAAATATGGCTTTGGGTGACGTCAGCGACATGGCTAACGTTCAGCAATTTTCAAACATGGTGATCCCTATGCTGTGGATAGAAATCGTAAGTTTCAAAATTTATTTTGAAAATTCTGTTCATAGTTACAAGTTTTGTTTTTCATTTAACATTTTCACTATTCAAATTTTTTTTTGTTTTTTTTTTTTAATTTAAGAGAGAGAGAGATTACAACCGTCAAATCATTGTTGCTTTGTGTTTCTTATTCCTTGGTTTATATTATTTGCGGCCGTCACTGTACATTTGATTACTCAATTTTGTAAAACTTAAATAACTACAGATCGGTATCATAATTTGGATTAGTCGAGGCGCTGCGGTGTTAAATTCTTTTGTAACACTTTTATTTTCAGAGAATGTATACATTACCGGATTCCTTGGCCTTCAAGTTCCTCATGTACCTCAAGGTCTTACCTTTGGTGGAATCGGGCCTTATGTACTTGGCCCTCACCTTAGGAACGCTCTTGACTTTCCTATCTCTCTATAAACTGTGGAAGAGTAGAAGGCGAACTTCGCAGACGCCTGTGACTTGGATCGACGAGGAAACTGCCGTGATGGATCGCAAGCTGTCCTCGTATATTCCGGCGGAAAGGCGGCGTATGTCGTCGAGAGAACTCGACGTGTACTTTAGTTCGTTGGTGGCGCCTCTGACTCAAGCAGCGGAAAGTGAGCAACTCATCTCCAGGGACTTCCCCAGGCTGCACGAGGACGCCTAGCGCCTGGCGTTTGTTTTAGTCGTTTTGTTTACTATTTATTTGATCTTTGTTGCGTATTTAGTAGCTGAAACTGTTTTGTGATATAATTTTATTCTCCGCTAACGAAGATGGAAAGTAGTTTTTAGGTTGAGAATACTCAGTGAAGTTAAATTTGTGTGGGACGATTATTTGTAATTTTATTTTATAGTTCGGAGAAGCTGTGTCGTAGAAATAGAGAAATGGAGGGGCAGTACGTGTTGCATTTGTTTTTTTTTTTTTAGTTTTCACCGTCCATATCAGCAACACGCGTACTGCACCTTCCTGATAAGACTCATTGCTCAAATTTGTCGTAGATTTAGGACTCGGTAATAAATAACGTTTCTGGTATCTAGTTTTAGAAATAATCCACAGTATCGAAGAGTTCTTACGTTTCGTGAATGCCTGCGAAACGTAAGATCGCCGATACTGTTGTAATTTAATTATTTATACTGTTTTTTACGAATCTGTACATATTTTATATTTATATTTATTAGAGAAAATATACTCTTATTCTTAATGATTACTTTGTTTTTATTTCGCAATTCGCTCGATAAAAGACAAGCGGTTTGTTTCTCTGCTAAATCACTCGGGCATTTAGCCAAGACACAAACCTCTTAACGTGGTACGGTCAGCGCCTCTGACGGACAGTAGCCGAAGCTTGCTGTATGAACAGCGCCTCTGGTGGGCAATAGCCGAAGCTTGCTGTATATTCCACGGTTTGCGTCTCGGCTAAATCGGCGACTTTATTAGCCGAGTCGCAAACCGTCAATTATACAGCAAGCTTTGGCTACCGCCCGCCAAAGGCGCTGTTCATACAGCAAGCTTCGACTACTGTCCATCAGAGGCGCTGACTGTACCACGATAGGCGGTTCGTGTCTTGGCTAAGTTATGGTATGCAGTTTTTTCGATGCAGCTTATTCCGTCGGGAAATCGACATTACGCCTCCTCGCGTTTATGTGATCCTGGTACGAGCTTGCAATTTCGCACTAAACAAGATGAAATTTCGATGCAGCTTATTCCGTCGGGAAATCGACATTACGCCTCCTCGCGTTTATGTGATCCTGGTACGAGCTTGCAATTTCGCACTAAACAAGATGAAATTTCGATGCAGCTTATTCCGTCGGGAAATCGACATTACGCCTCCTCGCGTT